>OY979694.1:193579881-195979881 GCA_963855945.1 Thereva nobilitata | reverse complement strand
CAGGACCGATTTTGCAGAATTTTTTTTTCGCTTTATCTTAACATATGTAAAGAAAAAAAACAAAAAACTCCAACTTCCCAACTACATCATAACTTCGCTTTTTTCGTTTAATTTTCCTCTACTATATCGTTGATGTTCTGAACATAGTAAGTAGGTCACTATTAGGAGTAAAAGAATGCTATATATCCTTATAAGTCCACGCCGCTAAGATAACGCCGCTAAAAACATAGGTTTAACAATTAATCAAGACAAAACTAAAGCTCTGGAATATTGCTCCGAAAGGAAACCTCTAAGGACTAAGTTTACGGTAGATTGCTACAATATAGAGGTAGTGAAGAACTTTAAATACCTAAGAACAATAGTGTCGTCAACAAATGAAGAGCTAGAGGAAGTGTAAAGCAGAATACAACAGCGCAATCGATGTCTCTATCCACTGCGTAAAGTACTTCAATCAAGAGCGTTACACAGGAAGACAAAATTTGAACTATACAAATCTCTTATAAGGCTTGTGGTTTGTTATGGCTCGGAGGTGTGGACCATGTCCAAAAAAGTCGAGAACTTGCTAGGCGCTTTTGAGAGAAAAATCTTAAGACACATTATTGGCCCATTAAACGGTATCTAGAGAATCAGATACAATGGGCGCGTTTAGGCCGAAGTTAATTTAACTGAGCTAGGCAAGTTAACAACGTCATAAACAGCGACTTTTTTAGCGCTGTTAGCTAACTTATTTCTGCTTTTTGGCTTAGCTAAAATTTAGCACAGCCAAAATGAATTGAGGTTTGCTTGTAATTTTTTGTTGTAAGCAAGTAATTTAGAAATATTTCAATACAGAATGAAGATTTCATTAGTATTATTCATTTTGTAGATTTTTATTATTTGTAAAATGGGAAATGTTATTTTTTTTGCCTGTTATTAGCAGTAAAATGACAATTGTCAAATGGCATGCTAGAAACGGTGCTAAGTTAACAGCGTTAATTTAACAGAGTTAAAATAACTCGGGCCTAAACGCGCCCAATGACAAACTGTACCAAATCTATAAAGAGATAGACATCATCAACTATATAAAAATAAATAGACTACGATGGGCAGGACATGTAGAGCGAATGCCGGAAAACGGAGCAGTGAAATAAATATATAAGGAAATCATAAACGGTGACACGCCAGAAGGACGACCAAGGAAAGATGGTTCGAAGTCGTAGGAGCGGACGCTGCACACTTATTGGGCCTACGAAATTGAAGGACTCTAGCCTAGTGAGCGAGATTTGGGTTGTAGTGCCATTGAACTGAACTGAACATATACTCTTTGATCCAATCGGTGTAATGTGTCCAGTGATGGATTTACGGCAAAATTTTAGGGGCGGCAAAATTTTAGAGTCTATTAAAATTTAAAAATCAATTTAACTTAGTTTTGCTGTGTACTTTGAAGCACTCTGAAAAATGGAGAGATCAAAAGTCGTGCCTGTCGTACCTTGTATCTACAAATGGTTTTCAAATTTTTCGTAACGATCGCCAAGGTCGCACTGGTGGTGGTGTTGCTATATTCCTTAGGCTCTACCTAAAATGTAGGATTATCGGTCACTCTATGAACCTTGGTATTGAGTTTATTTGTGTTGAAGCAAGACCCTCGTAAGTACAGGCCAGGAAGCAGACTTTTTGGTTGTGTCTGTGCGAGGCCAAAATCGTCTGACAGTTGGGGAATTAACATGGCCATTTTTAACTTTGGTTTTGGAATAAAAAGTGGTAAAATATTGTATTTTATCACTTTTTAGTGCACATGGATTATCAGTGATAAGTTATTTAGTGATCTGAGTCCATAAATTAAAAAAAAATTAGTGGTTAAGTGTATTTTAAGAGTGTTAATTGATTAGTGACCATTTTTGTTTACAATCGCGGTGGTTTTTTCGTGTTAATTTAGGGAAAAAGTGTTGAATTTGTGTAAAGTATAGTTAAAACTCTACCTGGCTTTCACACCTTTTACCTGTACCTGAATTTTTTTTTTATGTGGAAGACTAGAGCTCAGGGAAAGCCCTTTGGACTGTCGACAATCTATTTTCTTCGTATAGAGTGCAATGTCGAACAGCAAGCTCTAGTCGATAGATAGTGAAGGGGAAGAGAGAAGTAGGAAGGAACTGCCACAACCACCTAACCCCAACCATTTCTATCGCGACTCTGGCATCGGGGCAATGAGAGACAACTCGCTGGAGTGTTATGCCTCCTGAAACAAGTTGAATCCCATCAACCAACCGATGACATGCGCTTGGTGGAGCGGCGCAGTGCTAGCGGAAGGCTATGACAGGAGGGAAGGTAGGAAAGGCGAAGGACCGTGGGGCTCTGCCGGGACTCGAACCCGGGACCTCTGGGATAGTAGCCAGGCGCCTTACTCCCTAGACTACCGAGGCCACCATAAAATATATATTCTGACCATCTATGAAAAAATATCTTTCGTTTGATATATGTTTCATTAAGATACGTGCACCAGAAATAGGTTAAAAAGGGATCACAAAGGTTGGCTTTGCCTATTAAATAATTAATTAATATACAGAAGATGCTAACAAGGTATGTTGTATACTCTTGCTAGACTTCTCCAAAGATTTTGATAACGTCAATCACTCCGTCTTTTTACGCAAACTCTGTACACAATTTTGTTTTCCTTCTTCTGCTCTTACGCTCATGTAGCTTTTTAGCAGCTCGTTCACAACAGGCGAAGATTTCCCATTTAATTTACTCTCCTGCCATGCTTTTTGCTGGCGTTCCCCAAGGATCTATCTTAGGCTCTCTAGTGTTTAGTATACATACAGGGTGTATCCGTTAAGTTTACAAAGCGACCGGCTGTGGATAGGTTTTGGATAGACGAACATAAAATCGTATGGGAGGGGGAAACCGTAACGGTTTAGCCGCTAGGGCGTTTTGAAGTTTTTTTTAGAGTTTTGCATGTCACCCTGTATTTTCGTAACCCTTTGACCTATTTTCATGAATAAAGTATTAGTGTACGCAGAATACTGCCACCTATCTAAAACTGAACTGAAGGTGAAAAGTATCACTACAAAGCAAAAAAGGCGCCATATCGGACGGGGCCTAGGGCGCCGACGAGCTTCAAACCGCCACTGAATGTGTCCGGTACTGTTATTGCCAAAGATCTTTCTCCAACAAATTTGTAACACGAGCAAGTTAGTTGGTATCGAAAAAAAATGTTGTCTGGCACGAAATTTCGTATAGTCTTCAGATACAACAATGTCGAAAGTAGTAAAACGCGTTCACTTTTCGTCTATGACTCAATGAAATTGAAGGCAATTTCCTTAAACAAAATTTATTACAAACAAAGTGAATACATTTTATTCAGTTTTTATTTATAATGTACTAAAATCGAAAATTTCCCTCTTGATAACATCTGGAATTAAAACTTTGCCGGTGTTTGTTTCCCCCTTTGTTTTTGGTAACCAACACCAGATTTGCGCTCCTAAATAAACCATCCGTAATGAACACAAAACAAATTCATCATCTGCGACATATGACGAAAGTCTCATTGCTCGTCCTCCTCCTTCCAGAAAAAAATCGCTCCTTGTTTTTGCGACAACACAATTTCAAAATTCCGTGCGTCATCTGGAAGGAAAACTCATAATTTGAAGGAATTAACACATCCTCGTTTCGTCCTGTTGCCAAAATATCCCTCCAGAACCGTTTCCGTTCTGGCGAAGGACTTCATTTTCGTTGCCGTGACGTGGAATGAATTAAAATTTTTCAGGTGGTAGCACCTCAAACAGTGTGAAAACTCAAGCTTGAAAATATATTTTCAGGGTTCGTCCCCGAAAGGATTCGAGGAGGCCTTGAGCTTTTCCGTATTCTGTACAAATTTTTTTTATAAGGGAAATAAGCTTACAAGGATTCTCTCTTCTATGAAAACGTAAAATACAGACTCCTGTGCCATGCCAGGGAGATTTTCAGCTAATTTTCAACGAACTGTGACATAAGGAAAGGAGTGTGAATTCTGGAGACGTTCTTGGATGGATTAACTTAACAGAAACGAACGAACAAAAAAAAATGCGAAACATTTCACGAATTGAAAAGCAAGCTTAGCGGGGAAAACTCGCATAGAGGAGCCAGTTTGTCGTAAATGGGACCGTCTTATGTAAAGCCCCGAATAATGGAGAATTCTTAGGTATTTGCGATGTATTTATGACAATCTTTGCGGATCCTTGCAGATGTTTATTTTCCCATAGTATTGATACTTGGGAATACTGGCCCCAGCGATATTCTTTAGCATAAAAGGCAACTTTCCGCGTTTACTTGGGTCCTTGATTGCTTGCATAATATTTCGCTTGCTAAAAGTCAAATAACTTCAAGGCAAATCATTCACGAGAAACACGTTCGTAACGAAATATGGCGCTATGGTATGGCGCCTACCCGATTCCTGATAATGCAATTTTCGAATTCAGCATTTCGGGTCCCTTAAGTGGTGGGGCTTACTTCGCAGCTTTTTACGCAACGTCTACTTAGTATTCTGGTGAAATCTTTTCTGCCTATAAAATGCTTGGAGTAATTCATCGTTACACAAACGCTTTCCACGGTTCCATAGTAAGTAGGTAGGGAAGGTGCGGTATTCTACTGGAAGCGTACGACTGTGATTTTTCCTTCTTTTTGAAATTGATTTCTTCTCTTAAATTATAAAATCAATATGTACAAGGTTGCCTTGGGTTTCTAGGTAAATATACTATTGTTGGTCAGTATTTAGTCGTACACAAGTACAGTCATGTAGCGTAGGGAGCGGATTCCATTCGTATTAATTGTGAGCTTACTTGAACGTTTCTATGTACTTACCCCGCCGGGGTATCGAATCGATCTAAGTATCTCGGAATTGATACCACTTTAGATATAAAGGCGAAGAAAGAATTGTTTCTTGGGAAGTTATAGGCGGGAATGGCGTCCTGGTCTAGGCCATCCTTCCAGCCAGTGGCGGATTTGCAGTCTTGGCCGCCCTAGGCCGTGTAGTACCAGCCGCCCTTTTCTCAGCTTCCATCATAGGCTATGTTTCCACTGGAGTCGAGTAGAGATGTGTTATCCAATCCTTTATAAGTGATATATGATTGGATAACACAACTCGACTCGACTCCGGTGGAAACCTAGCCATATAGGTACTACATATGTATTTGGGCAGTTCTACAAAAACTGGAATAAAATCGAATTATTTTTGGCCCTTCGTTTTTTTATGTATTTCAAAATTGAAAATTGGATATAACGAAGATTAATGATAGTATTCTAGGTTTTAATGGGTCAGTCAAAATATTTGAATTTTTATAAGTTATAGCACTTTTAAGTTTTTGGATGACAGGGAAGTGAGAATAGACACCGGAAAGTGACGAACATTTTTCTTAAAAAAGGTTTTTCGGTTAACATTATAGTAAGTATTGCATTTAAGTGATACATCTATTAATATTTCTGAAAATAGAAAGCTAAATATGTACAAGAATGCCTACCAGGGAAGTGAGGTTAGTATAGAAAAAGTAGTCGAGCAAATGTTAAGTTTTATTAATTTTAAACATTATTCTTTCCTAGTCTGATTCCCCAATTACTTCGTCAACTTTTGCTCGTTGTTTTGCACAATATTTTACAAAACCTATTCGGAAATGCTCGCAGTCAGTCTATGTCGACAGGGAAATGATAGACAGGGAAGTGATAATTTAAATGATTTTGTCTGAAATCCATAAGAATGCTGTATTTTTATTATGCACCAATGATCAGTGTAATTGAAGCAAACACGTACAATTAATTAAAATTTAATAATATCTAACAGTTGAAACGTAATTACGTGACAGCGAAGTGAGAATTTGACTGACCCGAACTCCAAAATCTCCATTAAACTCACTCCCACGACTAATCGCTCACCGACTGAAACAAAACATAGCCGTTACTATGCTGACTTCACCTCTTTCTTTCAATCACCAAAGCGGCAAAGTCGCTTGCTACTCAATTTATAGGTGATTTTAACGGATTTTTAGATGACAGGGAAGTGATAAAAATACGTGTCGCCTCTTATTTCAACTAATAATTTGAAGAAAATTTTAGCGAAAAAATCGAACTATATAAACTTTACAAACTTTTTGGTAAACAAAAACTTATGATTGAGGTTTTTCGCTTAAAGTTCTTTAAATAAACTGCTTGTTAAGGAGTATCCACACTTATCAGGGACGTGCACGGGACGTTAGATTTTTCCTCCGGCCCGGACACGGACATGTGTGAACGATTCATATAAAATGTACGCACCGATATTTTTTGGAACCCCTGACTGAACACCGATATGTGTGTATACTCCTTTACTCGTTCACACATGTCCGTGTCCGGTCACGGGCTCGTTCACACATGACAGAACACGGCCCTGTGACGTCCCGGGCACGGCCCTGATATGTGTGGATACTCCTTTAAACGCCAGTATTTGGGCTTAAACTTTGGATTACTGCAAAATCGCCCCACAGGGAAGTGATAATTTTGACTAATTTGGACTATTTGGAGCTAATTTTGAGCTATAAATACTTGTTTGAAATAACTGATTTTGAATGCCCAATTAAAAACCGTGGAAATTATTATTTGAATTAAACTTTAAGGACATAACTTGTAAAATCCAAGCAGTGCCGCGGCCAGATAATTGGGGGCCCTGTCCAAAAATTCAACGAGGGGCCCCAGAGAGCCCAAACAAATTTTTCCTCGCCCATTTTCCTTCGTGCAAACCCGTCCCCGCGACACAATAATGGCCTATATACTGATTTGTGTGGCCCATATAGAGTTGCCAGGTCCAAAAATAAAAAGCCCGGACACGGCATAACATTTAGCAGGACATTTTGCTCTAAAAGCCGGACTACCCATTTTAAATAGAAATAGAGTCATTTTTCAATCGTTTATTAAAAATCTTATGTCAAAATAAACTAAATATTCTTCATTAACAAAATAAACAATCATCTACTCTCCTTGGACGGAAAACTGGTCATTTCATTATAGTCCGGGCGGCACCGTTGCATTTTGGACGGTAATTACAGGTCGCTTGATTTTTTTTGTAATTGATAGTTTAGATAAGGATTATAACAGAAACAAGAGTCAGCCACCAGAATCGTGGTCAAATTACATATTGTCACGATCAGCCCCACCAATACTCACGCAGCTGACGCTTTGATCATCAACTTACTACCCGAAAGGAATAATTTACAAAATGAATCAATTGGCGCGAGATGACCAGAAGCGCGTTCAAAAACCTTACTATGGTAAACCACGAGGTAAGCTGTGGTTATGCTGCATCACTTCACTTAACCACGAAAGTTTATGTTTAACCATGGAAGAGTTAAAGAAAATTAATTAATTTTTTTTCATAAAATAGCCTCCGCTACAAACTCGCCCGCAGCTAGCATGCATCAGGTACGCACTAGCATGCACGGCGCCACAGGTAGCACGCATAGCGAACAAATGCACATGGCAAATTTTCACTAGGGCCATTTCATCAGTGAAGTGTCAAGTGTCATCTGTGTCAGTTGTGGTGCCTTGATCCTGGTGTCTTCTGTATCTAAAACAAGGTGTTTCTGCAGGTTTTTATGTTTTGATTCTTGTTTATTTGCTGTTACTTATCCTTTTTCTCGTGCCTGCTTGTTTGTTTTCTTGTTTTTTGGTGAATGCTCTTCTTTCCTCGGTTCCTAAATTCTTGAATTCTTGACTTCTGTCAATAGTGAGCTATCTTGGGTCAAATCCAATTATTTAGCGTATACACGAACCCTTTATTTTAATAATTCACGGTAGCAATTAAGCTGCACTCGTGTACTAAATAATTGGTCTAATTTTAAAGTACATAGTAAAAAATTAAAAAGGAAACATTTATTTTTGTTTTTCATTTTCTATTTATAATCTTACTGATTTTTGTTTTTTTTTACTATATCTCTATTTTCCGCCCTCGTTCTCACATGGATGGTTACCATTCCTGCAAGCTCTGCTCATCCGAGATCGTTCGAGATGGCATTGCTTGTGATGGTGTCTGTGGAGGTATTTTTCACCCAGACTGCCTGAATGGTCGTGTTAAATGCAAATCCTCAGCTCCGAGAGGATCAACTTGTAAAGAGTGTGCTGAAATCAAACCCTGCCATGTATTAAGGTTGATGAAGGGTATCTCTGAGGTGATTGTGACTGATCATACGAATGTTCTTAATCAGTTAATTTCCCTCTCGGGCAACGTTTCACATTTTCAAGCGTTGGCCGACGATATCCAATCCGTGAATGTCCGGCTAGACCAGTTGTCAAATACTTTGTCTGTTTTCTCAACGAATTCGAGTTCCCTAGTGACCAAAATCCACGAACTCTCATCTCGAGTTTCTACGGTCATTGATACTGTCGAAGATCTGCACTCTGTGTTTCTAAGCCCTGGTGCGGTTTCTTCCATCGCAAAAGAAACATCCGCCCCTCTCTCCCCTATCTTGAATGACATCAAAAGGTGTACGATGCGTGTCAAGGCTGAAGTCGAATCGCTATCTCTCACAGTAAGCCAAAACTCCACAACCACACAAAAACTGTAAATTTTTCCGAAAGTGAGTTCAGTTTCGGAAAAATTTACAGTTTTTGATAGCAATTATCCCCGCGCCGCTCATTGTGTGGTAGAGCAAAATGAACCTCCAGCCTCCACCCTGGCTACTGCTTCTGAAGTTTGTAATCTAGTAGGGCCGGCTATAATACCTGTGGAGGGCTTCTCAGACGGAACTGCTCCTAGGCTGGCTCCTGCCCACCCGAAAACGTGTGGGAAGCATCGCAAACACAAACACAAACGAAATCGTAAAGTCTCCATTACAGGTGTTGTCACTACGAACTCGTCCAATATTTCGTCCGTCCCCGCCCCCTCACTTCCAATGGGCTCTAATTCTATCCCGGAGCCGGATCTGGCATCGACCAGTTCTAGTAGTATTGATGGACCCTCGGGCACTGGGGATACTGGGTCTTCAGTAACCCACACCAACTTGGTAACGGTTCCCAGGCCACAAAATATTTTTATTTCGCGTTTCTGCCCTGCAACTACGTCCGAGAAGATTAAAGAATACTTAAGGGGAAAAGCAATTAATCCCGAGACAGTCTCCTGTCGGAAGATCAGCAATGCTTCGAAACCGGTTGCGTCGTTTGTTCTGACTGCACCGCCCAATACCGCTGAAAAGCTTTTAGACCCCACGTTCTGGCCTCCCGGTGCTTTCTCAAAGTGTTTTGTTCCTCGCACGCGTGTGCATCGTACTCCTGACACTCCACAATTTTCAAAAAACTTAAGACGCTTTCCCTCTACTACCAAAACGTGAGGGGTATCAGATCCAAAACCCACGATGTGTTTCTGTCAACTTCGGCCAGTGATTTCGATATAATCGCTTTCACTGAAACATGGTTACACAGTGGGATCCTTAATGCCGAACTTTTTGATTCCTCCTTCCAAGTTTTTCGGAGGGATAGATATACTGACTCGGAGGCTCGCGGAGGTGGTGTACTACTTGCCTGTAGTAACCTTCTCAACTGGAGAGAGAGATCTGGAGGAGAAGATCAAGAAGGCGAAAAGGGTGCTTCACCAGTGCAGAAGAGTATGTGGACTAAGGTGGGGTATCTCACCAAGGTTAGCATACTGGACATATACCATGATGGTGAGACCCATCATAACATATGCCTCGGTGATCTGGTGGACTAAAGTCACACAGAAAACCGTCAAGAGGCATTTGGACAAGGTGCAAAGAATGGCCTGCGTGGGTGTGAGCGGTGCTTTCCGCACCACACCCGCCGCGGCATTGGAGGCGCTGTTAGGTCTGCTGCCGTTAGATCTCCAGGTGGTGAAGACTGCGGCGGCCTCAGCGATCCGGATGAGACGGGATGCCGTATGGCAGACGTCAGGAGCCTTACATGGGCACATGAAGATCCTAGATCGTATCAAAGGGATTAGGGAGCTCATGATGCCCATGGAAGGGATCACAAAAATGAGGGTGACCGAAAGGTATCACAAAACCCTCATAGGAAATGGAACGCTTCCGGAAGGGAGGCCGGAAGACATATATATCTTCACGGATGGATCCATGATTGACGGCAGAGCAGGTGCGGGAGTCTTCTCAGAGGACTTAAACCTAACCTGCTCGCTGGCTTTGGGGAATTACACCTCAGTTTACCAGGCGGAGATGCTTGCTCTGCTGTACGCGCTGGATCACATAAATGATGGTCAGGTGCAGGGAAGGAGCATCCTCATAGCGCTGGACAATCAGGCTGTGATTAAGCGCATGAATCAGACAGAGATAAATGCGTCTCTGGCGTTGGAATGTGTCCAAAAACTGAACAGGTGTGCGAAACAAAACAACGTGACGCTAGCTTGGGTTAGAGGACATTCAGGCATCGATGGGAACGAAAAGGCGGACAACCTGGCAAAACAGGGGTCAACCTCGGAATTCTGGGGACCGGAGCCATACTCTGCCATTGGCAGAGGGTTGGTAAGGAACCGCATCGAGAAATGGGTCGCTGAAGAACACCGGAGACGGTGGGACGCTATGACCACGTGCAGGCAGGCTAAGATGGTGCTTACGTTGCCGATTGCCGCAACCAGAAGAAGGATCCTGCATATGCAAAGGAGAACCCTCAGATGGTTGGTGGCACTGATTACAGGACACGGATGTTTCAGGTATCACCTAAAAAGAATGGGAATTCTGGAGGACGACACCTGTCGGATGTGCCTGGAGGAACCCGAGACGGCCACACACATAGTGTGTCACTGTCCGGCGCTGGCGAGAAAAAGGGCTGCCATAACTGGACTCCATTGGATGGAGGACATGAGGCAGATTCCCTTCAATCAGCTGATCGCGATAACTAGGGGAGTCGAAGCAAGGGAGCAATGGGACAACCCACTGCAACCCCGATAAGATGACTCTAGGTAGAGGGACGAAAAGGGACCCGCAAACAGTGGTCTGATTCGATATCCCTCGAAAATCTATATATAACCTTCTCAACTGTTGCTTAATAACGCTTCCTAGTTTTTCCAATTCTTTGGACATTGAGCTCCTCGCTCTTAAAGTCTCCCTCGTCCATAAGAACCTATTTTTAATTTGCTGTTACATCCCACCGGTTATGTTCAGCACTCTTGACGATAGAGGTCAAAACCTCTATGATATTCTAATATCTTGCATTAATCATTTCCAGGATATGATGGACTCTAAAGACGAACTCTTACTTTTAGGAGATTTTAACTTACCCAATGTTCTATGGGTATCTTCCGATGAGGACGACAACTACCTACCTGAAAACAACCTTAATGATAGGGAATCCGACTTTCTGAATTCCTTATTCTCATGCGGTTTGAACCAAATGAGCGGTGTGAATAATACTTTAGGAAGGTGGTTAGATCTTATATTCTTTTCCGACTCAGACAACATGCATGTTGAGCCTAGCTCAATTGTCTTGTCGCCTGTTGATAATTATCATCCTCCTCTCCTACTCAGCTATTGTTTTGCCTTTAACAATAAGCTAATCCCGGAGGAGTCAACCTTTACTTTTAACTTTAAAAAGGCCAACCTTGAAGTACTGTCATCCAAGCTCACTTCGTTTGATTTCAATACCTTGCTTTCCTCTAATGAGTTGGATGACGACGTAAGAAGATTTTACTCCGTCCTGTATGAAACCTTCGCATCCTGTGTACCTATTGAGCCTCTAAAGTTGACCAGATCATCCCCACCCTGGTACAATAATGAGTTGAGACACCAAAAACCGGAAGAATAAACTCTGGAAAACCTACCTGAAGAGAAAAGACACTGCGAGTTTCTCCGCATTTCTCAATTGCTATGACCAATTCCATGCTCTCTCCGAGGCTCTCTATAAGGAGTACCTTAGTAACATGGAAGGTAAACTGTATGGCGATCCCAGAGCATTCTTTCAATTTATCAACTCTAAGAAAAAAGTCGATAATTACCCTAACACCATGCAATACGAGAACTCTGTTAGTTCTAATTCATCCGAGATTTGCGACAAGTTCGCATCGTTCTTCCTCAAATCTTTCTCGTCTCCTGTCTTCCAACCTCATGAAGACAATTTTCGACATATCAACGCAATACAAACGGCTCAAAATTTATCTCTGTCTATAACCAGGGAAGATATCTCGAAACATATAAATGATCTTCCACAAGATTTTTCGTCCGGCCCTGATGGTGTCCCTCCTGCTGTTCTAAAATCCTGTGCAGGGGCCCTACTGTCTCCTATCCTATGTTTATTTCAGAAATCCCTCAATACAGGGCGCTTCCCAACCTTATGGAAGAACTCTTTTATAATCCCTGTTCATAAAAAGGGTTGTAAGAACGAAATATCTAATTATAGACCGATTGCGAAGTTATCATGTATACCAAAACTTTTCGAATCCATTATTTATTCTGCTATTGCCCCTATCTGCAAGAGACTTATCTCAACTAACCAACATGGCTTTCTTGCAGCTCGTTCCACTAGTACTAATTTACTAGAGTTCTCTTCTTACACTGTTCGAGGCTTTGTCACTGGCTGTCAAACTGACTGTGTTTATACAGACTTCAGTAAAGCTTTCGACATGCTCTCTCACTCTATTATAGTTCTAAAACTAAAAAAATTAGGCTTTCCGAATGCCCTGGTTATGTGGTTCCAGTCGTACTTAGCCGACAGAACCTACCAGGTTCTATTCCGCGGTGCCAAATCTAAAAACATCGAGGCGTCCTCTGGTGTCCCGCAAGGAAGTCATCTTGGTCCTCTTCTTTTTATTTTATCAATCGATGACATTGTTACCCTGCTGAGGCACTGTAAAATCCTTATTTATGCCGATGACATCAAACTGTACCGCCACATAAGGAGTATCGAGGATTGCAAACTTCTGCAAGCAGACCTAAACACCTTCTATTCTTGGTGTTCCAACAACAACCTGGTCCTTAACATTAGTAAATGTGAGTTCATGACTTTTTGTAGAAAACGTGGCGTTATAACTTACGACTATACTTTTCTCGATAACAAGATCTCCCGCACTAACTCTGTTATCGATCTTGGGGTTAGGTTAGAAAGTAAGTTGGATTTCTCCACCCACATCAATTATATCTCTTCCAAGGGCAATTCAGTCCTGGGATTTATAAAAAGATGGTCCAAGGAATTCAACAACCCCCTTATCACAAAGCACTTGTACATATCTTTAGTTAGGCCTTTACTTGAATACGCCTCCCAGGTATGGTCTCCTTACTACTCCTCCCATGTCGATAAAATCGAATCGGTTCAAAGGAAGTTCGTCCGTTTTGCACTCAGCCACCTCCCGTGGGATGACCCACTTATTCTTCCGCCTTATGTGAACAGACTTAAATTGCTCAACTTGAGCTCTCTCCATAAGCGTCGCGAGGTCGCTGACGTTATATTCGTTCATCGTTTGTTGAATGATAAAGTTGACTCAGGCTTCCTACGAACCCGTACGTCATTTAGAGTGAACAACTACAACCTGAGAGGTCCACCTCTTTTGTGCATTAATTCCTCTAATACCAATTATGGGATGTACGAACCAGTTAACCGCATGCTTATAAATGTTAACAAAAATGCGAGTGTTTTTAGCATGCAAGTTAGCGAAGATGTCCTTAAAAGGACTCTTTTTAATGTGGCGTGACTCCTTGTGTGTCCCACGTTTTCATTGTCTTTGCACGCTTCTCTGTTTGATGTTTTGTGCTCTTAAATGTTGCATTGTTTTTTGTTTTGTGTTTGCATGTCTTAGCCGAGCCACTGTGCAGTGGTAAATGTGACCGCGTTTGTGTGCAGGGACCGGACCGGCTCGGTACAGGAGTGCCGGGGAAGGTTGAGAAGGAACCCGCATTTTCGGTCGCATGCTCGTTTTGCGGTGTTTTTTCTTCTTATACCTTTTTTGGTGCTTTCGGCCGGATTCGGTCCCTGCACATAAGCGTGGCCCGTTTCTCAGCCCAGCTGAGAAGTGTACTTCTGAGCTAGAAGATTAACTCGATATGATATAAAAAATTTAAAATCGATTTGCGATTTTATTGAAATCGATTTTTCGATAAAATTGTCTTAAAAAACCGTTTTTATTAAAATCGAGTAAAATATTTAAAAAAATATTGAATTAATTCAAACAAAAATTTTATCAAATATAACAAAACAAACAAAAGTATACTTCATTAATAAATCAATAAAAATAATTCAATTTTAATTCACTAAAGGCATCTAAATCACAGTCACCGTGTTGGGGAATCCTCTCTCGGTAGTCTGTTAAGGCCAGTTTCATCCGGACCGACAACCAACCAATAAAATTCTGCTGAAAACGTTCGTTTGTGGAGAAGAGTGTGAGAAAGGATGATGCGATGGGCAGATTTTGAAACTGGCCTAGTTTTTGTGTCTGTACCTAAATTCCACTCCAAAACCAAGACCAAAACGACCTAAAATAACGTCCTCGTTTATACGGTTATTTTGTACTTGTTGATACTTTGGACTGGTTCGGTCCTGCACATAAACTATAATAATAGCTGCGTTCCATTGGGCTATTTTTTCTACTCCCGAGTACTACGGAGTATATGGCCAATGTAACGCGATTTTTAATATCAGAAGTAAATACGAGTAAAACATAACAGAGCAGGAGTAGTTGCAAGTACTCCGGAGTACTCGGGAGTAGAAAAAATTGCCCAATGGAACGCAACTAATACTATAGTTTGTAATACTATATCATTATTGCTTCAATCGGATGACGGCTATGTGATGAAGAGTAAGCTGCGATTGATGATTAAGATTCTCGAAGAAAGGAATAGGAAAATCTCGATTATCTTAGACGGAAAAATCGATTTTTTATAAAAAACGATACAGAATCGCACATCACTACTAGGGCGCACCTAGCATGCAGCTGGTACGCACGCAGAGTGTCAACCCGAGTAAAAATAAAAACTAGCGCGCAGCTAGCATGCATCAGGTACGCACTAGCCTGCACGGGGCGCCCACAGCTAGCACGCATAGCAAACAAATGAGCACGGCACATTTTTGCTAGGGTATTTGCTTCAATCATTTCGTATGTGTCCATTAAGTATTTATTTGCAATAATCCAACAAATCCCCCTTTCATTTGTTCACGTGTTTACATTAAAACAACTGTTAAAGAGTTGCTTTTATTCCTGTTCTTCTTAGCTATCGCTAACCATGCTCGCGAGCAGGGTTACAATTTAACTACACCATGGTTAACCACGGGAGTTTTTGAACGCCAAAAAGTTATGCTCGTGGTTATGTTGTAGTTAATCTCGGAGTTTTTGAACGACAAAAGTTTACCTTAGTTAACCATGGTTAACCATAGTAAAGTTTTTAAACGCGCTCCAGGTTACTTGCAACGGTCACTCCGGGACTACTTTTTCAATAGTCCGGGATGCAGCGTTGCAAGTTACCTGGTCTGCTTAAATCTTTGTCTGCAAAATAAAGAAAAGCTTTCCGCTATCGTCTACCCTAGGCTGCGTACTGTAGCTACTCTTATATGACCAGAAGGACAATCGCTTAAAATACGGACATAAGCCGGACAGGCCGGACAGGCCGGACATTTTATATTTGCCCGCCACGACCGTAAAAAGCCGGATATATCCGGCTAAATCCGGACACCTGGCAACCCTAGGCCCATACTCATTTGTGGGCGACCGCCTGATTGCGCCAGGTCTAAGAGGACGCCGCCACTACCGCCGAGATTCAATAATGTGTTAATTTACTTAGTTTTTAAATGATAACGCCTCCACAATACAAGATATAATGCCGGATGTGCGCGGGAGGTAAACAAAGCTTAGGTTTGAAAAAACGTAAAAGGCATCCGATAAGGGCGCTTTATTATACTTTTGCATATATTGGCCCAATCTACACTAGTATTCCTTCAGCAGCAGCAGAACCGGTTTTTACGAGAGATGTATAGAAAGGACAAGATGGTACTGTAGTAACATGTTCACCAGAAAATTTCGATTTGAAAACTTAACAGATACACAATGTGCTTCTGCTTACTCTCTTACTCTTGCCGTGGGTAGCAAAATTATCGACACGCACACATATATCTTCGTGTAAAGACAAGAAAGTTACTCGCGAAAGACCAGTGTAGACTTAGATAGACTTGTAAAACCGGTTCTGCTGCTTTTGAAGGAATACTAGTGTAGATTAGGGGTGCCCACTTAGAAAATATATGGATTTTTTATTTCGATGTAATGCATTGAGATAATGCATCGATGTTTTCAGATGCATCGGTGAAAAACAGTTCGTCAGAAATAGCATCGTCAGACTTCGCCTTTTTCCAGCTCTTGTGGACTAATTTGTTATGATCTTCCCACAAAGAAAAGTGCTCTTCTAGTTTGTCAGAATAATCTGAAGAATCAGATTCTCCGGTCTCATTTTGTGCTATAGTTTTCTTCATCAATTTTTTGACCTTTGCGACAGCCGAAGAGCAAGCGATTGGGTCTGTAAAATACTTTTTTCTTAACCTCGGATCCAATATCGTGGCTATAGCGAAGGGAGTCACTCTCTATAACACTCATTATCTTGTCAATCTCTTTAAGGACAAGCGACTAACTTCTTTGGCTAGAAAATCTTCGAGTCTAAGGGGTTTAACTTTTAAAACTTGAATTCGATACCTCGATGTACATATATCGAATCCCAGTAGGAATTCTAGGTAGCACTTACCGATGGAGCACTGATATAAGTAGTCATCTGGTAAGGGGTACTCCTATTTTCTTAGGTGTTAGAAGAGCCCTTATATAAGGCATTACAAGAGAAGGCAGATGGTAAGGGGTAATCCAGAATTAGACCCAAAGAAGTTTGAAATTTGCCCGATGACTCAAATACCATTACAAAAATACGAAAACAAACATCGGGTAAATTTCTAACTTCGTTGGGCCGAATTCTGGATTACCCCTTACCATCTGCCTTCTCTTGTAATGCCTTATATAAGGGCTCATCGATGTAGTAAAACGTAAGGCCTTACCTCCTATGACATCGTGTGTAAAAATAAGTACTTCTGTAAGGGGTATGGTAAGGCCTACCCCTTACTAGTGAGGGCTCATTTCAGTACTTCTGTAAGCTTACAAGTCCTACTGGGTACTCGCGATCAAGCCAAAAACCGCAGCACAGTCTAACCTCTTGGAATTGGTAGCTGGATTCCGAAGCATCGATACTAAAACTTATTGGTGATATTATATTTTAAACACAGTGCTTCGAACCTGGGGGCTACGTGAAAGGGGTCCATTGTACTAAAACAAACCCTTTGCTGGTGCTCTGCAAAGTCAACTATTGCGCGACTTAAAAAATTGATACCCAGTAGGACTTGTAAGCTTACAGAAGTACTGAAAAGAGCACTTACTGGTAAGGGGAAGGCCTTACCATCCCCCTTACAGAAGTGGTTATTTTTACACACGATGTCATAGGAGGTAAGGCCTTACTTTTTACTACATCGATGAGCCCTTATATAAGGCATTACAAGAGAAGGCAGATGGTAAGGGGTAATCCAGAATTCGACCCAACGAAGTTAGAAATTTACCCGATGACTCATTTGTTTTCGTATTTTTGTAATGGTATTTGAGTTATCGGGCAAATTTCTAACTTCCCAGTAGGAATTCTAGGTAGCACTTACCGATGGAGCACTGATATAAGCAGTCATCTGGTAAGGGGTACTCATATTTTCTTAGGTGTTAGAAGAGCCCTTATTAACGCATTACAAGAGAAGGCAGATGGTAAGGGGTAATCCAGCATTAGACCCAAAAAAGCTAGAAATTTGCCCGATGACTCAAATACCATTACAAAAATACGAAAACAATGAGTCATCGGGTAAATTTCTAACTTCGTTGGGTCTAATTCTGAATTACCCCTTACCATCTGCCTTCTCTTGTAATGCGTTATATAAGGGCTCATCGATATAGTAAAAAGTAAGGCCTTACCTCCTATGACATCGTGTGTAAAAATAAGGGCTTCTGTAAAGGGTATGGTAAGGCCTACCCCTTACTAGTAAGGGCTCATTTCAGTGCTTCTGTAAGCTTACAAGTCCTACTGGGTTCTGTGGGTCTAATTCTAGATTACCCCTTACCATCTGCCTTTTCTTGTAATGCGTTATATAAGGGCTCTTCTAACACCTAAGAAAATAGGAGTACCCCTTACCAGATGACTACTTATATCAGTGCTCCATCGGTAAGTGCTACCTAGAATTCCTACTGGGTATCTCGTGAACTAATGCTCGTAGAAAGTTGGATCAAAGCTCATTCTCTTTATTAACCGATTTAGAAAAACTAACTATTTGTTTAAATAATTCCCCAATTGCAATTATTGTCCATGGGGGCGGCACGGCGTAGGTGGCGTGATAGCGTTCAGGGAAACACCCTAGCGCGAGACCGGTGCGACGAGCCACGACGTCTTCCCGGCGTACGCCCGTATAGCCAGAATTTAATATTTACTTTGAGTCATATCTTGTTATCATCAGTGTATTTTTTGCCACGATTTGCCGCCCCTAATATCTGGCCGCCCTAGGCCCGGGCCTACTGTGCCTTAGGGCAAATCCGCCACTGCTTCCAGGGGTGGTTGGGTCTCCCTTGCACCCCTTAGATATTACCGCCTATATACAAATAACCATGGCCCTACGTTGAGTTGAACATTTGGGATGTTAGTCGGACTACTTTGGTTTTTTAAGCAGCCGTAGGAATATGCTTCTATGATATGAGGCGATCCAAGTCCAATGTCTAACATCAAGCTTTAATCGGCTAGAAATTAAAGGCAATGAAAAGACCAACTCCTTGGCCTTGGCTAAACAGTGGGAATAAGCTATTGGGCCACCCACTAGTTTAAGCGAAGAGAGCCCGAGGGAGGCATAGGGGTGTAGTACAATACACCAAGCGAACTTGCCGCGATACAGAGCGGTGAAGCTGGCAGCCAGGGTGGCACCAGGTGGGTTCGCTTAAGTATAAGTGCCTGAGAGAAGGAGTGTTCCCTGAGCAATGGAAGCGTAAACATTTTGTGGCACCACGAAGTCGGATAAGTACTCAGGAGACCCGTCGGCCTACAATCCGATATATCTTCTAAACACTATGGGCAAGCTTTTCGAAAAGCTGATATACGACAGATTACTTCGAATCATCGAGAGGGAAGATGGCTTGTCGGAAAAGCAATTCGCTTTCAGAAAGACTAGATCGACAACGGATGCTGCGAGTATGATGACTAGCCTAAAGAGAGCGACAATAGATACGAATAAGAGTTAGGCATTGATAACTCTTGACGTGAAAAATGCTTTCAACGCCGCCAAGTGGAGCAAGAGTGGGTAGTTGGCCGGGAGGGAGATACATAGGGTGTACCCGCTAACTTTACAAAGCGGCCGGCTGTGGATAGGTTTTGGATAGAAGAACTTTTTCAGAATGCTACAGAACGGATCGAAACGGAGCGGGATGCATAGGGATCCCGGCTTTATTTAATAGGAATCTGACACTACGTAGCGTACCCCCAGCGGTGTTTTCGGTTTTAAGCATAGGTCGTACAGGCGGTCATACATTCCCTGCTGCTAGACCGATGTAAGATTCTCACAACTCCCTCGTAAACAGAGAGCCTGTTAGCACAGCACGCTTTGTTTGATCTTAACCCACCATGCAATGGATGCTTACGTTACCATGGGCCTCACCTTGTCGTGTACAGCCAAAATATGAACCTCTGTTCGAGGCCCCAGGTTGTGCCTATAAAATGAGGACAGATATGGAGAGATGTCATTACCTGTCAATCTAGGGTTTCCAGCTGAGCTTTTGATCCAGGATTTTACATAGATGTTTAGCCTCCTCTGAGAAAACCATTTTTTACCATCTAGAGAGGGAGTTTTTAAATTTAGCTTCCGTCTATTAGTAAATCGTACAATGGCAGTTTTTGGCGGGATAATACCCAGCTATGCACATATAATAGAGTGACATGCATGAGGTCCGAGATGATGCCATCATGATCGACGATGATCGTAATGACGATATTGTCTGTGCTTTATCTTGGCAAGAAATTCGGCGATTACTATTGACCAAAGAAGAGGTGATAGGACGTCTCCTTGAAGACAGCCTTTTGAAGCCGAATCACAATTCATTTCAGCAGTCATCAATTTGCTGCTGGGAGCGCCATGATCCATCTCGCAGTGGGGTTCAACGTAAATTCTGTGCGGCTTCGTTGATGTCAAACGCACCTTCCATATCTGCAAAAGCGCCGACAGAGATATCCTTGGCCCGCAAGGACCTTTTGATTTTTCTCACAAGTACCGTGGTTGGCAGTAGGCAAATGGCAAGCAGTGAAGTGGGTTCGCTGCAAGCGCGACGGAGCATAAGCATTGTGGGTGGGGACCCCGTGAACAGATAACCTTTAAAATGTAAAAAGTTAATCGGTCAATTTATATACCAGTGGTCTATTGAATTATATGGGGCCTTATTGTTGAATCCGCCGGCAGGGAAGTGAATGCGAATTTGACAGGTTCTGATTGTTGAATCAGCCGGCGGGAAAGTGAATGAGAATTTCACAGTCGAAAGTGGAAGTTAAACTAAAAAACCACTTGTTTGGAATTGTGTATCCAATGCGAACTGTCCAGTCGATTGCCATTTGAATTTCGAAAATGAAATATGTCACTTCATATGGCAGTTGCGCCCGGCGGATTGAACAATCGCAGCGTCAAGTGAAAGTGAAACTCTTTAGCGGCGGGAATCCCAAATCCGCCGGATTCAACAATCAGGCCCATGGTTTTTAATTCTTTAGTTAGTGATTATACCCGACTAGAAATTGGGGGGGCGTGTAGATTGGGCTCCTATGAGTCTAGACCCACTCCCTCATTTGGACCCCGTGTGACTTACTTAATAAGGCCCACGAAGGGCATCAAACGCCTTGCCTAATTCGCGCCTCGTCATAAGGAATGCCCCACCCATTTAGCCCCTTGAGGAAAAATCCGATATGAAAGACGATCCCGAGTGGAAAAAAGAGGCCGAAAAATTTGAGAAATTCGGCGCGGATATGTAAGTAATAACTGCGCCGGGTTTGAAAGCTTTATATTTTTAAGGACGAGTGTCGTTTTACCAATGCGGTCCCCCAACTTAGTACTGGTCCCGTTCAATGCTGCTTGACCTCTGGAACCTCCAGTCTATTGAGTATGCTAAATGACACCCTTCACCAACATAATTGCCTGAAGTATGAAGCAATGAAACAACAAAAACTAAAGGCTGGAGTACAATGATTCCGTTCCGTACCGTTTCGTATAAATGTCAAAAGTCGGATTGTTAGAATTTTCATTGGAAGTGTTCGTGAAAACGGAACGGTGACTACAATGGACGGTTCGGAACGGTGCGGAATGGAAAAGATGAGCAAATTCCATCTTTTTACGAAAAGGTCGGAAGACATAACCTCATTTGGTGTCATTTGGTGGTCGGTAATTTAAAACATAAATATGGAAGACGAAAAATTAATTCTATTTGGACACAACATTTTATTATTTCTGCACTCACTTCTTTTAAACTTAATAGTTGTCAAAAACGGAATGAATAGGCTGTATTGTAGCCAGTTATCCAACTCCACGGAACGGTACGCTTAGGGTGCGGTTCGGAACGGAATCATTGTACTTCAGCCTTAAAGCTTTTTAAAAGCTTTCCGAATACGTAAGGCAAACGTTAGGATTTCCCATTTCATTTGTAATGAGGTTTGCCTCATAAGGTCTTTATGAGAAACTAATAAGGCATACTTCACTTCAGTACCTATCGCTGATTTTTTTCGTATGATGTTCATGGGGAAACTAACTGGAAAGCCCTCTTTCGGCAAGTCCCATATTTACCACATGGGGTCCTCACGGGGAAATCCCTCTTTCGGCATGACCCTGAGGCAATCCCTTTTTTAAATGCTGGTGGGGTAGGGTTTAAAAAGCTTAGGCTATACAATTATAAGTTCTTAATAGCTCTGATATAATATATTTAGTTTTCGTATGAAAAGCCTTGCTTGCATGGGGCCTTTCGACCATGTTCCTTCGTCGCCAGCGACCGATACGTTCTTCCAACATTCTGAGTTATTAGGTGGGTGTACATGTAATATTTTAGGTGTGGATTTCCCCCCCCCAAAGCGAAAGTGCGTGTGCACTTTTCCTTCCATCCTCACGCGCTCCGCCGCCCTGGTTCGCTGTAAGACCCTCCCTAATATGCCTGTCTAAAACCATCTCTATCGTTTTCAGAGGAAAGGAGGATAGGCTCATGGGTCGATAGGATTTTGCTTGCTTATACGACACTCGCTGCTTTAGGAATAAAGACGACCCTAGCCTATCTCCAGCGCCACGGAATACGGGCCACCGCAAAGCTACCTCGGAATAGTGCCATCAGAATGTTATAGATCAGTTATGATTATAGATTTTTAAAACTTGAAGAAACCTATTTTATAATGATCAGGTCTAGATGAAGACTACTTTGAAATAACATTCAAGCTATATAGCATAGTTGGTCACTTATCTCTGAAATTGTTTTTGATTTAAATATATTTTAACACAAATTCGTCTGTCTTAATAATATACTAAATTAGTATTCCCAAATTTACTCAATTTAAGTTATTAATTCCGTCTAGGCTTCCCCAATAAAACACACTCAAGTGTTTCCATTTAATACAATTTTTACATTTGTACAACATAAATGTTATGCTGCCATTAAACCTTTCTAATAGTAAAGAACATTTTTCTTTTCTTTTAAGTATAACATAAGACACTCAACATAAACGAACAAGGACCATGAAATTTATGTCAAATATAAAAAATTCCACCAAGCCCGGGCGAATGAGTCCGTGTGTGCCTTCATATCTCTTGAATTTTATCCCTCCTTAAACGTGCATCCTTTTCATTTTACTTCAGTTTTAATTCACCCATTTCATATATCCTAATTCCCAAATCGCATAAACAAATGTTACAACTCATGACTTTATCTAAAATATTTAGCTTAAGGACGTTTTTAAATTCATGAAAAGGATATTTACTTTTTTTATTACTTCTTTATTAATGGCGTTAGGCGTAAGGAAGCGTTTCCTTCAATTGAATTCCAAAATAAAAACAAATAAATTTTCTTAACAATAACAATGAACCCGGAACAGTTTTTATGTCTTAAGATGTGTGTGCGTAAAGATGTAACATTTGAGTTGTTGGTGAGAAGGATATTAAGGTGTACGCCTAAATGATGAAACAATAAAAAGAATTTACAGGCGGAAAATATGTTGTAAAGATGCAATTATTCATTACGCCCGGTTAAGGTATTATATAGAAAATATTTAATAACTTTTTCAATATCGAAAAGGACCAAGGACCAAGAGAATTGTTTTATTCTAGAGTAAGTCATTAAATTAAAAATAGTTCAGAAAAGTAATGTATAATTTAAAAGTGAAAATATAGTAAGTAATATTAATAGTAATCTGCATAATTTATTGCGACGAGAAATCTTTCTTAGTAAAAGGTAGTGTATGCAATTAACTGAAAAAACCACGTGCTTCCCTCCTACAAATGTTGCCCAACAGATTACGGACTGATGTGTTTCCCTTTACTACTTCTATCGATCCACAGCTGGATTCATATCCGTAGAGATTTAGCGAGTTGAAATGGTAATCTTCAGCTCAACATAACTACATTTAACGATGAGAGTAGATCCAAAAAGGATTTTATCTAGATTGGTCCTTATTGCAGACACTGGGAATTTCTCCAAGGAACTCTCCGAAAATTAATATAATACAATTTTTGCCGCGGAAAGCTTTGTTCGGCTAATCTAAATTTGCAGTAAGAACAATCGAATAAGCCAGTAGCTAGATTGTGCTATGAAGAGATGGTGAATTTTAGATTTAGGCTTGCATTGGTCCTTTAGATGAGAAGTCATAAAGTGAAGAATATTTCTGTCAGCAAGTAGAGCTGGAGTGTGTTTTTAAAGGTTTACGAAATTTTTAATCGGCTTGGCTTGGAAATTCTTCGTAAAAATTTCATATAAAAACAACGTCAGTCTATACTAAATTCAAAATTTATTTTAATTAAATCGAACTAGAGTCCCCAGTGCACGACCCTTATTTTTAATGATTATTATTAACAAGTTGAAAATTCGTGGTTGGTTAGTATACTTGTGCGCATAGGCGCCGGCAGAATTTTTTTCGGGCGTGTGCAAAAAATTTCGGCCAAGGGGAGGGGGGAGGTTGGAAGTTAAGATGACTTGTCAGATCTACTTTACCGACATGGGTTACAGAATTTGTTTTTCGAACACATTTTTAATTACGAAGAAAAAAATAGAAATCGGGCTTTGGTATCTAGTCCAGTAGAAATAGGGTTCGAACAACAAAAAAATTCGTTACAGCAATCTGACAGTGGGATATTGTCGAACAAGCTCTTGTAAAAGAGGGAAAAATAAATCGAACCGACAGCGGTTATCCGGGGAGGAATGGGGGGTTTTTAGGGGTTTAAAACAGTTTTTCGCAATTTCTGGCTAAACTGTACATTCTATCGAAAAAAGTTAAAAGTAAAAGTTGTAGGAAATAAAAAGATCTACAACTTTTGCATTTACCATTTTTCCCTATCCTCAAAATTTTTCGAGAAAATGGCGGAAAACCGGTTTTTCGGTTTTTTATTTTTTTCTTTGACAAACAAATTTCTATGAAGCTGAAACTTGGGCAAAAGATACCTGTTAGTGTTGCAAAAATGCAGTAATTTTTTCAGACGGAAATATTTAGAGGTTGTTAAATTTAATTTTTTTTAAAAAAAAGCGAAATTTTTAACTGCGATTCCTCTTAAAACTACATGTCCTACGGAGTTCTGTTTTGGCACACTTACTTTGTTTGGTCCTTATTACAATACTTCTCCCTTACAACACTCATCGTGTAGTTTCTTCCTCTTAAGTCTTAATCATTCTCTTGTGATCGCTTCTTGTAACGAAATAGGCATTGCTGTACACCAAAAGTCAACCTCACCACTGCTGTTAACAAAAGACAAAACCGCTGTAAAACACAATACGAAACAGAACAGCGACGCACAGCAAGTCACCAGTATAAAGGGCCGGTGCATGCCTGCGGAAGCCAGTCGTAATCAGATAGTGGAAGAGTTAATTCCTCTGCCTGATGACTGGACGGAATCCTAGGGGACCGTTGATCTTATGGTATACAGACAAACTAGCAAAACAGATAAGACAGTGGTGCCAACCGCCCAATAAATTTACAACCCACGGAGAGTTGATCCAGTGATACCGATAAACCGACAAGGCCCGGAGAGTTAATTCGGAAGTACACCGACGTAAAAGGACAATAGACCAAACGGGCTACCTCGGGAGCGTTGATCCAGAGGTAAAACGCTAACCATTTATTTCCACTCTTTTCGCTCCCCTCGATAATTGTGCTCGTATAATATAAAATGTGCAGTAATAAAAATAACAAAAACGTAACAGGAGTTTGCATTTGAACCTTGGGAATCTCAGAGCTGAGCCGCCACTCCTGACGTTACATTCTGAACTCTTCTGTGCATTTTCCTTACCATCATCATCATAAATAGCTCCACAGCCTGTTATTGGCCTTGGCTTCCTGCAACATCCTCCTCCCGAACGGTGTGTCCCTGGCTTGGAGTCTCCAATTTCTTATACCTAGGGTTCGTAGATCCTCCTCTACCCTATCTGTGTATCTCTTTTTTGGACGTCCTGTGCCTCTGTGTCCGTCTGGTTTCTTGTTCATAATAATTTTTGTTATGCTGTCATCACTGCTACGTTCAACATGTCCTGCCCATCGAATTCTGCTAATTTTTATAGTTTTTATGATGTTTGGATCTTTATACAACTGATACAGTTCGTGATTGTATCTTCTCCTCCAAACACCATTTTCGTTCACTCCTCCATATATTGTGCGCAGGATTTTTCTTTCAAAGCACCCCAGGAGGTGTTCTTCATTACTTCTTAGTGTCCGGGTTTCGGATCCATACAGTAGTATTGGCCTTATAAGGGTTCTGTATAGTATAACTTTAGTCCTCCTTGATATGTTCCTTGTGAAGAAGTGTTTACGTAGCCCAAAATAGCAGCTATTTCCCAGCGCCAATCTCCTTATGACTTCTGCCGTCGTGTCGTTATCTTTTGTGATTAGCGTCCCTAAGTATATAAATTCCTTTACACCTTCGACGTTATATGTATCAATTGTCATATTCTGGCGTTCATTCCGTCTTTTAGAGATGCACATATATTTCGTTTTCTCTTCATTAGTTGCTAGTCCGAATTTCTTTGCTGCTCTTTCTAGCGATATGAAGGCTTCTTTCATTGCTATGCTGGATCTGGCTAGTATTACGATGTCGTCAGCGGATGCCAATAGTTGCACCGACTTGTTGAAAATACTGCCCGCGGTGTTAATTCCTGCGTCTCTTATCACTTTTTCCATAGCTACGTTAAATAGTA
This sequence comes from Thereva nobilitata, assembly GCA_963855945.1. Classification (NCBI taxonomy): domain Eukaryota; kingdom Metazoa; phylum Arthropoda; class Insecta; order Diptera; family Therevidae; genus Thereva; species Thereva nobilitata. The sequence goes on along the minus strand of OY979694.1, from coordinate 195,953,510 downwards.
AGCACCACAGGGCATCTCCTTGTCTTAGTCCTACTGTGGCGTTGAATGGTTCTGACAGCTCTCCTTCAATTCTTATTCTGCATATGACCTCTTTCATTGTCATTTTGGTCAAATCTACGAGGTGTTTGGGAAATCTTCAATACTCCATAGCTTTATATAATTCTTCACGATTTATTTTATCATAGGCGTTTCTGAAGTCTATGAATAGAGAATGTATGGTTATATTAAAGTCATTTGCCTTTTCTAGGCCTTTCCTGCCTAAGGGTGAAAATATGGTCTGTGGTAGATCTTCCGGGGCGGAAACCGCTTTGATAGTTTCCCAGAGCTGCTTCTAAGTAAGGGTGTAGTTTAACGTATAAAATATTTGATAATACTTTATATGCTACGTTCAATAGAGTGATACCTCTATAATTACGGCAGTTTAGCTGATCTCCTTTTTTGTGTATAGGGCACACAATGCCCTCGCTCCATTCCGATGGTATTCGTTTCTGGGTCCATATTAGTGTTACGATTTCATGCAGGCTTAATATTACGTTTTCACCTGCTACGATGTTATCTTTGCCCGGAGATTTGTTGTTTTTTAGCTTTTTCACTGCGTCTTGTACGTCTTCTAATGTAGGCATGTCTCCCGCTAGTTCTTCTGCTAGTTCCATGTTTTCTGTAAGGGGTTGCTCTTCATCTCGAGCTAGCAGTTCCTGAAACTGTTCATGCCATCTAGTTAGAACTAGTTCTTTGGTACTTAAGATCTCTCCATCCTTTTGCACATTGTTATTCTGGGCTTGAAACCGACTCGTTGCTCCTTTACTTTTTTATATAGTTTCCTAACATCTTTTGGGTTGTTCGCTTCTTCTATTTTCAACATTTAGTTTTCCCAGTACTCCTTTTTCTTCGCTTTGTGCACTCTTTTCTCCTGTCTTATTTTTTCTTTGCATGTCTCAGCTGCATTTATCGTTCTGTGTTTCTGTATCATTACTTGATATGCTATATTCTTTTCCTGCGTTACACGGGTACACTCATTGTCGAACCATTCATTTCTGCTTTCACGGGGTTCGTATCCTAGAGTATTTGATGCTGATTCTTTGATTAGGGTCTTCAAGTTATTCCACTTAACTTCTAGGTCTTCGGCGTTGTGATTATTTGCATTTATCGCACTTCTATTTATTTCTTCCACATATTCTTCTTGTTTTGCTTCTTCTTTTAATAATTTCACGTTGAATTTTCTTTCCCTGTGGTTTCTTCTTTCGTTTAGTGTCGATATTCCGCTTCTGATTCTCGTCCCAATCATATAATGGTCGGAGTCGATGTTTGCACCACGATATGATCTGACATCTAGTACTTCTGAACAGTGACGCGCTTCTATAAGTATATGATCAATTGAGTTTTGAGTTCTTCCATCCGGAGATCTCCAGGTTACCTTATGTATATGTTTTCGCTGGAATCTTGTGTCTGCGATCTCCATATTATTCATCATTGCAAAACTGATCAGTCTCATACCGTTTTCATTTGTTTCGTCGTGTAGACTAAATGCTCCTATTGTTGGTCGGTATGCAATTTCATGGCCAATTTTTGCATTTGCATCTCCTATGACAATCTTTACATCATGTCTAGGACAGTTTATTAGCGTCCTATCTAAGGTTTCATAGAATGCATCTTTCGCTTCTTCTAGCGCATCTTCAATCCGGGCATGTATATTTATTATGGAGTAATTAAAGAATCTTCCTCTTATACGTATTCTACATATTCTTTCATCTATAGCGTCAAACCCCATTACTAGATGTTTAATTTGTTTTCTTACAATAAATGCCGTCCCAAAAGTATGATTTTTCTCGTTACAACTATAAAATATATTGTGCGTTTTTTTCTCTAGGATCCCCTTTCCAATCCATCTCACCTCTTGCACTGCTGTCAGGTCACTTTTATATTTATCTAATTCGTTTAGTAGAAATTTTAGTCTGCCAGGTTGATACAGTGTCCTAACATTCCAAGAAAAAATTCGTAAATCATGGTCCTTAATACGATATCCGGGTCTTCGTTGTGTGGTCAATCCTATCCGAGGCTCTGTTGTAGGTCTCGTGGTAATGTGGTAATGCCAGGACGGGTTGCCAGCCCGTCGCTGGTATGCGGGAATATAGCGTCCCGCCCTCGCTACTACCGTCGCACAGTGGGCCAGAATGTATCCAAAAGCGCGCTTGGAAAAAAAAAATCCAAAGTCCACCTAACGTTAGTGTCAGTTTAATTTCAGTATCTTTAGGCATGTAGCAACAATAATTAGGGCGCGAAACTTTCATTTAAAACGTTACATTGGCCTCATTTCGTTCTGAAAATATAAGTGTAACGAAATGACCCATTTGATTTACATGTTAAATTTGAAAATCGAATAACTTAGAAGAGGGATCGAGAGGGATTGTGCGGTTTCCGCCAAAATATTAGTTTAATATCGTACTTTTCGGTTTTCAAATTTTAGCTGCAACAACTTGCACATTTCCGAGAATTAACAAATTGAATGAAGCAGTAAATCAATGATAATGACATGAGATTTGAAAATTGTATTATAGATTGCTTGCACTTCAATATTTAATATGAAAAAAAAAAACTTTTCTATAGTATTTTTTCCGCCTGAACACGAAATTTACGTCAAAACGCATATACATATAAATTCATGCGTTTTATACAAAAGTTTTCATATTTAATAAATCATTTTTGTAAGCCTATTTTATATATTTTTCGACGGTGGCGCCACCTACGAATGGTCAAAACTCATTTTTGACCTTAAATTCGGAATCAGTGACCCAAAAAACCTATATAACCTTACGAAACATCGGAATATAACCGCTTTTACGCATTTTCCGACGGTGGCGCCACCTACAAATGGTCAAAACTCATTTTTGACCGTGAATTCGAATTCAGCGACCCAAAAAACTATAAGACATATTTTTTATATTACGGAATCAAAATTTATCTTTGTGCAAGATCTCATGCGCGCTTTTAATACCATTCTGGCCCACTGTGCGTCGTTAGTTGGCTATCCAGTGGGCACCACGGGGAGGTGACGGTTCGATTTTACCCACCATTTTCCTTACCACCCTCTTCAAAAGCTTGTTTATTTTCTATGAAAGCGATACGTGACTTGTAGAATCTGAAAACTAACTCTACGTCTGTTTCGAAACCTTGAAGAATCTTGGAAACTAATTACTAGAGATGCGCCGAATATGGGCGCAACCCACGGTGCAAGGGACGGCAATTTATGGTGTCTCCTTGTCTAAAATGTCACAAGTTTCACTCAGCAGCACAATCCCATCCTCATCTCAGTGCCATCGTGAAGCTACAATTGCATCTAAACATTTTGTAGATACTATAGATAGAAAGCAACTAACTGTTCATGTAATTTTAGATTCAGCGCATCACCAGGAAGTTGAAGAAAACAGGGTGAAACTACGGTTTTTACAGACCTGTTGTATTTTCGAATTGAATCTGGAGATAACATTTTAAAGGACCATTTGGAATCGAGAGCGAAGAATTCCTTATACATCTCACATCAGATTCAGAACGAATTGATTCAAACAAGACGAGACTGCTGATATTAGTGCAATTGAACAGCTATCAATTGGTGTTCGCTATCTTCGCTGCGATCAACAAAACGGAAAACCAATAATTTGTGAAGAATTCTCGCGAATACTCTCGCGACTGCAACAACTCCAACGTTATTTGGCTAAGCTTGAACCCGTTTGTAATATACTTCAGGAAGTAAACATGAATATAAACAAACATAGTACACGATCATATTAGTAAATTAGCAGAATCACCGTATTTTCCTTAAAAAATTGTTTACTTCCCTCTTTTTTCTCTGAAGGTGGGGTCTATGCAAATCGCATTGCACAAGAAACACTCCACACGCTTCGAATTGATCCAAATCATTGAAAAAATTCATTTATATTTGAATCCACGAAAACTACTTTTTTTAATGTTCTTTTATTTTGTTTTGATTTAGGGGTGATTTAACCCCCTTAAAGGGGGGTTAGAATAAATTTCCCAATTTTTTTAATATTATTTCATCAAAAATAAAATTTAAATGCAAAAAAAATAAATTCAACTTTAATCTACCGGTAGTTTTACCCCTTTAACGGCTGAAAATAATTTATAATTGGCTGACAATACGCATTCAATCGAATTTGAAGCATAATGTTGCAAAAACATTTTTTTATTTTCAGTTCCAGTTTCCACCCTTTAGGATTATCTCTTATCATAGAATTTGGCTTGATTTGGTATAAATTAACCACTTTCGCAAATAAATATTAAAAAAAGCGTATTTCATTGGATTATTTTAATTATACGCTTTATGTTAGCTTCACCTGTATGTATGTGAATCTGTAAGTATGCATGTATGTCTGTTTGTATGTTTGTAGGTATGTATGTTTTAGCTTTATATTAGCTTTACCAGATGTATGTATGTATGTATGTATGTATGTATGTATGTATGTATGTATGTATGTATGTATGTATGTATGTTCTATTTAAACAAATCTTGCAACTTGATTTTGACCCACTTCTATATAACCGATCAACTTCAAATTTTGCACACACGTGTGTCGCGTGACAATGCAATCTGACCATTTTGTAAGAAAATCAGGATGGCGGTTCCAAGATGGCGGTCGATTTTTGCTATTGTGTTCCCCGACCCCCCGACATGGGTATCAAATGAAACGGCATGACAGGTAGAATACAATTAGCTGTATGGCGTCATTCCAAATTCAAAATGGCGGCAAACAAAGTGGCGGACTACCTTTTTCTTTACAACCCACTCGATATGGGTATCAAATGAAAGGGTGTGACAACTAGAATACTATTATCTGTGTGGCGTCATTCCAAATTCAAAATAGCGGCCAACACAAAATGGCGGATTCTCTTTTTCTTTACAACCCAGTCGGTATGAGTATCAAATAAAAGGATGTGATAATAGAATACCTTTCGCTGTGGGGCGTCTTTCCAAATTCAAAATGGCGGCCACCACAAAATGGCGGTTTACCTTTTTCTTTACAACCCACTCGGTATGGGTATCAAATGAAAGTGTATGACGAGTATAGTATAGTAAGCTTTGTGATGTCGTTTTAAATCTAATATGGCGGTCACTACAAAATGGCCGAACACATACATATAATAGACTAAAAAATAGAAAATAAAAAATATAGTTTAAAAAAACTAAAAAATACGCTTTTATTTTAAAATGAACTAAAAAGTAAAAAATAATTTTGAATGTAAAGTTTTTATTGCTCCAGCCAGTATAAGAAAACAACCTACCTTTCGAAATCTAAAAAAGCGTGGGGCGCTAGCTAAAAGTTCCGGTGTTAATAAAATAAGAATATAGAGAGCCCCACGCTTTTTTACATTTCGAAAGGTAGGTTGTTTTCTTATACTGGCTGGAGCAATAAAAACTTTACATTCAAAATTATTTTTTACTTTTTAGTTCATTTTAAAATAAAAGCGTATTTTTTAGTTTTTTTAAACTATATTTTTTTTATTATTAAAATTGTCCCGAAAACCCCTTTAAATGGGATGTTTTATGCATTTTTAAATGTGACGGGACAACGGGACCCCGATTTTCGTAATCAGCAACCCAAAAAAATATATAAGGAAAGGAGTTTTCTCCGACACCACCGGCAATAGCTGTAACTCGCATGAATGTACTTATTAAATTAGTAACTTATTTTTTGTTTTAACTTTTTTCGCAGAAAGAAGGTTTCTAACAACTAAACGGAGTCTGAGCCAAGCCAGAACGGTGTGCGGCGTGCGCCGACGCTAGCCACTTAAACACGTAACCAAACAAATCACATAACAAATAAAAAAAACCGTGTCCTGTGTTTAACAAATAAGGGAAGCTGTCGTCAAGACCTGAAACGACATTGGATTTTAGGTACAGCCGATACAAGTACGTTTTTTACTCCCTTTCAGCTCTCTTTGATTACTGTGGCATATCACTCCAGCGAGGATCTTTCCGTTAGCCCTGATGTTTTTGGCACCGGAGCTGCCAGCTGTGACCGAGGCTTACAACTTTGCACATGCGAAGCCATGATACAACAATTTCTGTCTTGATTTTTGCAATATTCGTGAGCTTCAAGCGAATATCCTTTGGTCTTGTACCATTTTTATAAATATTCCCCCCGCAATTTACGCAGTAAGTGAAACTTAAATTTTTTCTTATAATGACGTAGATCGTTATCAGTTTTCCGGCTAATAGGCTGATAAAATTAAGTTTTAGTAATAGTCCAGTCAAAATAGACGAAAAAAAGCTAAAGAGTGAAGACAATTCGGAAGTTGCTGAAAATTGGTACACACCTTAAAAACATCATTATAAATAAAATGTCGAGACTGACACGCGATTGGCCGCCGGGAAAACTTTTTATTCAATGTCAAAGGGTCAAAATATCAGTTTTTTGCAAATATCTCTTAAACGGTAAGTCCTATCATAAAATAGATTATGCGATTATCTAAAAAAAAAGTTATTATACATTTTCCCGTACGAATTGCCATTCATGAGATATCGCCGTTTTAAAGATTTAAAATACTCATATGCACTCATTCGCGACTTGCAAAGGTCATCAGACGTTCAATAAATCCTTTGCTGGCCTACGCCGCTAATATTTTCAGGCGTGATTCCTGGATGTGTTTGGAGAAAAAAATTGTTCTAGAGAGGGCGTCTATCCCCACTATCCACTAAAATACAGGGTGTTTAAGAAAAAAAAATTTATTTTTTTTAAATTTACTTAAACTTCAATTACTCCTAGACTAATTATCGTAAAGCAACAAAACTAGGCTCATCTTAAAGGTAAATGTGTATTCTTTAATTTGGTATAAAGATCAAAAAGTTGAGTGACTCCGTTTAGAATATATGTAGGTTTAAAATATGGGCAAAATGCTGAAAAACGAAGAAACATTGGGATTTTGCTCACACTTTGTACTATTCTTTTGTACATTTTGTATTTTTTTAAATTCAGGAGTCCAAATAATAGTAATTAGCCCTCGTCATTAGCAATTGAAGCTCTGAAAAAATTCTTATCCTTCCACTCGGACTATAAAATCATTGTTGCGACAGGCCAAGGGACATATCTCCTTGATATTACCCAAGGCCGTAGTTTGTCGAAGTTGATTCGCCACTAGTCAACTCGGACCATTGCCCAGTCAGCGGGAATTTCCCATACCAATCTTCTTATCTCTCTCAACGCAGTTCCTATGATAAAGTCAACTGGTTGTGACTTATTGGTTTCTTGCAAGCTGCTGACTGGGATCTATGCTTCCAGAACCGTAATGTGAACTTTGCCGCTCTCTGCATCACCAAAAATTATATTGGCACAAATGCGCTTGTTCATCACTCATTCCTTCAAATCCATAAAGCCTATGCCGAATAGATGTAATCGTGTAATTGGGAGTCTATGGACGCACGTCAAAAGCCGCATGTAGAGAGTATAAAAGTTCCTCGAATAAATAATTTCTTAGGGAGATAGAAGAGAAAGTCCTGTAAGTCTAATATCAGGTAAGTCAAGTTAATATTCGCTTAGATGACAAGATATAAAACACATATTTTCTTTGCTTTCAGTAAACACTTTTAATCCTTGCTAACCACGATCAGGAAAAATTTCACTTTATCAAAAACTCTTTCTTTCAGTTACAAGGGGGAGGGGATAACAAAAAGCAAATCCATGGTCGACCTCCTTGAATCTACGTTCACGTAAAATTCTCCGTTACCCGATACTGCGATGCCACATCCAGCCATCGACTGTTCCTCTCTCTCAGTGGACAGAGTTTTTTTCAGCACACTCGAAGGGTTTCAAAGTTCTTGATGTCAATAACTCCACTGGCTCTGATAATATGCCCCCTTTAGTCCTTCAAAAATATGCCTTGCCATTGGCTAAACCACTGCCCTCTATGCCCTCTCATACTTCTCCAATCTTTATCCGGACTCTTGTAAAAGGCCTCATGGTCGGCCCTTACTACCCCCAAAGGCAGTTATGCCGGATTATCGTTGCGGATGAGTCGCGCCGCACAAATTTCCCAAAAAGAGAATCAGCCGAACTACGATTCATTGTTGTGGATAAAGTGTGCCGCAGATTTTGTATATTGACATATTTGTATAATTTGTCAAAGTTTTGTTGGTAAAATCCTAAAAAATTAGTAAGTAAAAAATTCGTAGAATCTTGAAATATCTTGTTTTGAGACTACAGGCTAAAGTATTTTCATATATCATACAACAAAAATGACAATTTAAAAAATCCGCCGCACAAAAGTTGAAGTTGATTCAACTTTTTTCCAGAGAGGAAAAAAAATCCCAAAATTGAGAAATGCTAAATTTTTCATACAAAAAGTATGCGCGCGCATAAGTGCGGCACAACTCATCCGCAACGATGAATCCGGCATTATTTCTATTCTTTCCAAAATAATGAAGACAAAAATCAACAGAAGTTCAAGTCTATCACCCGTAATGTAAGATCTTGTCTTCGTGATCCTCAGCTCATGACCAATGGTTTAGAATTTTTTTTGAAGTTATACTTCTTTAGGCGCGTTTGGAAAATATTATGAGAGTGAATTTTTATCGAGACGCGAGACGCAACGCGAGACGGTGACGGTGATTCTTTAGCTGATGTCTGTTCACGATGTCGATGGGTGAGGGTGCTTTTATCCTGAGGCTATAGAGGGAAATAAATTTCATGTACGATTCTTCAGCCAAGCGAAGGTTTGGGCTTTTTGTAGGTATAAGAAGATTCGTAGGCGCTGTGTGAGGGGTTCTGTCGCGAGGCTATGGAGGGAAATCCGATCCGTGTTCTATTCATCACCTAAACGCGAGTTTCTAAGGGCCAGTTTTACACGGGCCAGTTTTACACGGGCGACTTTTTCAGAAGATTTTTCTTGGTTGTTTGTCTGCCCGTGTGAAACTGGCCAAGATAATACCAAAGGTATATGGCAACTGTACAATAACAAGCGATAATTATTTACTGTTTTACTAATGATTTTGAATGGTTAAAACTTAATATAATTATTCAATCAGAAATTAGTTTGAATATATAATACAAAATATTTACTGTTATTATTTGGGAAATTAAAACAATGAACAAGATTATTAAGTGTACGTTCACACCAATAAGTGCCACGCTAAGCGCCTAGTGGCTCGTTCCTGTTAGCAATGCGTTGTTCAGACCGACCGCGCCTCGCTATGGCTGGTCGCCAGGTGGCTATCCAAGAGAACAGGCGTGTTTGTTTTTTCCCAGGATACCTACGATGAAACGACGACCAACTGCAGCATTTTCTAATATCCTGTCCAAGCAGGTATCCTCTGGTGTGAACAGTAGTATATCTTAGCGTAGCACCTACCTTAGCAAACCACCTATCCTGCCACTATTGGTGTGAGCGTACACTAATGATTTTATTTAGCTTGACCTCGTATATTTGTTTGGTTCAAATCTTGCGACAGCTTTTTCAACTACTTCTACTAAACCGATTCTTATGAAACTTTGCACACACATTGAGCTAACGTGTCAGTGCAATCTGACAATTTTGTAAAAAAATCAAGATGGCGGTTCCAAGATGGCGGACGAATTTTTCAATTGTGTTCCGATTCCATTGAAAATCGATATCGGGGGGGCTTTAGGGCCACAAATGACGATTCTGTGGTCAAAATTAGAAAATTAAAAATGGCGGCGCCAATATGGCGGATGAATTTGGGAAATGTGTTCCAACTCCATTGAAAATCGGTATCGGGGGGTTTCTAGGGCTACAAATGACGATTCTGTGCTCAAATTTTTAAAATTCAAAATGACGGATGAATTTTGGAAATGTTTTCTGAATCCATTTAAAATCGGTATCGTGGGTTATTAGGGCCACAAATAACGATTCTGTGGTCAAAATTTGAAAATTCAAAATGGCGGATGAATTTTGGAAATGTGTTCTGAATCCATTAAAAATCGGCATCGGGGGTTTTTAGGGCCACAAATGACGATTCTGTCGTCAAATTTTGAAAATTCCAAATGGCGTGGCAATATGGCGGATGAATTTTGCAAATGTGTTCGGAATCCATTGAAAATCGGTATCGGGAGGTTTTTAGGGCCACAAATGACGATTATGTGGTCAAAATTTGAAAATTCAAAATAGCGGATGAATTTTGGAAATGTTTTCTGAATCCATTTAAAATCGGTATCGGGAGGTTATTAGGGCCACAAATAACGATTCTGTGGTCAAAATTTGAAAATTCAAAATGGCGGATGAATTTTGCAAATGTGTTCCGAATCCATTGAAAATCGGTATCGGGTAGTTTTTAAGGTCACAAATGACGAATCTGTGGGCAAAATTTAAAAAAAATCAAAATGGCGATACGATTTTGGCAATTACGATTCGATTTCACTGAAAATAGCTATTTTGGGGGTGTTTAAGGTCGGAAATAATAAATTTGTTGTCAAAATTAGAAAATTCAAAATGGCGCTGGAAATATGGTATGCATAACAAATCACTTCACCAGAATTTTGTAAAAAGTAAAATCCAAAAATGACTGATCTAAGACTAAAAAGAATATAATAAAAATAGGTAAAAAAACTTTTAAGTTAAAGGGTTTTATTTTAAATCTGCTGTACCAAAAGCTAGAAAATAATTGGAATACAAACATGGACCTTCTGGAATAGTAGGAGTGCTGTCTTCTAATGTCGTTGGCCAAGGGGCACTTTGTGTCGCTGTGTCAGCGAATTAAGTAATATTCTGGGACTTTTAACAGACTAAAATAAAAATATGGGTTTCCTCTCTGCCGGAGAATGGGTTGACTAGTAGGTGATTTTAGTTAGGATTAGAATCCGGTATAACAGACAGGCTGGAACGTGTCGGCATCATGCTGCTTCCACCTGCCAACGCACGCAAATAAGAAAAAACCAATAAATTATTTGCATGCAAATTAAAAATTAGTCTTAAATCACGCCAAAGAAGTATAACTTCTAATGCGCGTACATAAGTACCCACACCCACTTTTATAACTAGAACATCTCGACTATGGAGCAACTTGCAGTCAGTAATCCCGAGGTTATAAAACATCCAAGAATTTAAACGTAAGGTACATCGCCTCCTCCTCTTGAATCTCTCAGACTCCTCTTAACCTTTTTCTATCCATCGAGTAAAGCTTACTACTAGACCTTGCACCATGAAGTAAACGACATGACGCACTAATAGTATGAAGCGTTTTTGTCAGGAATTTACATTTTTTGCTTCAGTAAAAACTCTGTGAAAAGAGTATAAAAAATTGGAAAAAAAATTTAAGAACATAACTTATTAAAAAACAATCGATCACATTCTCCTTTCACTTTCCAAAAATGCTTATAAACTTTCAGCAGCACACCAGCAATTACCCATAATCAATTTCTGAATTGTATTTTCATTAAACCATAAACCCTACTATTATGGACTAAAACGCATTAAATCCTTTGACCTCAAAAGTTATTTTAGGGTACGATAAAATATGATAACTAAGGACAATTGATTTCCATTAGGCTCTCATAATATTTACGCCATGTTTGTAATTTACGTCCGCGCATTTGTAATGTATTAGTACAACAACACCGATTACCGCAAACTATCGGCTTTCTATACCCACAGTGAATGTTCTACAAGAGCCATTAATGATTTTTCTTTCCATAAATCTAGAAATAATTATATCGATATAACGCAGCAGCAAAACGGACAAAGGATGTAATTTATGCTCTAAGCAATACACGTGGACGTATATTTACGCATCAATCATCACCGATGTCAGCTGAAACAACGACATCAATAATTGCGACCAAATCAGTCAGCCGACGACGACCGAGTTAATTCGCCGTAGATGAATCCTTTATCCTCGAGCATAACTTCATTAAAATGCAAATACACACACGTCGTTGGTCTTGGCCGTATCCCTTCGGGGGCAGTTGCTCCTACGCCCTTATATGGGAGGGGATCCTCCACTTCGCCAAAAGGTAAAACGAAAGAGATTGGACCTTGATTGATTGGTTTTGCTGACGCGAGTTCGTTCATGTTAATTGGAAAATTGTGCTGACGACTGCACAAGTAGACGGAGCTGATGAGAAAAGGTGGGTTTATTGGAAGACATTGCTTGGTTCGTGAAAATAAAAGAAAAGGGTAGAATTTGGTTTTTTTAAGGTAAGGAAACAGGATTTTAGTTTTGAATTTATGCGATTTCTTTCTATGCGCTTCCTATGCATTTCTTTCAGAAACGTCGCATTATTTTTATTTTGTGTGCATAAAATACCTAACATATTATTGAATGATCCGATGAAACCTCTTCCTTCCTTGTCCTTGAAGTAGAAATTCATACATTGAAAAAGATCTGAGGAAGTCTCTTTACTTCAATTCGGATGGCACTACTCTCTCATGAAATTTTCACTGGTTCATTCAGTAAACAATAATTTCACTGGAAACGCAGTGCATTTGCGTCTGTTTGCTGATTGAAGCAGTGAAAATCTCTCTCTTAAAATGAATTAGTAAAAATTTCACTGGTTTAATCAGTGAATTTTAATTCCACTGGTATAACCAGTGGAAAAATATATGCGGCTCATAAGCCAGAAATACATTGAAAAGCAGTGCAGTGCTATGCAGTGCAGTGCGTCGCTGTGGAACGGAAGGTGAAACACATTGCAAGAGCAGTGCTTTGACATTTGGTAAAGACATTTGGTCATCTTTTAGAAGTATTCATTCATATAACGTTTTTACAATGTATTGTATAACAATTCTTTGCCTCGCACTAATTCTATGAGTTTCTCCTCATACATTTTGAATGAAAACCTAACTTCATGTGTGAACAGAAGCAGTGCGAAGCAGTTTTTTAGAAATTAGCCTAAGCAAAGCAGTGCTGTGCAGTGCAGTGCGTCGCTGTGAAAATAATGTCAATTGCCACATTCAGTCACAAGAAGTCTAAAGTTCACTGCACTGCACAGCACAGCACTGCTTTTCAATGTAGTTCAGGCTTTATTCTATTCTCTTCACGGCTGTTAAGGGTTCCATTTAGCATACTCAATAAACCGGCTCTCGTTTGATCACGGAGGGCAAGCAGCATTTCAGTGCTTTGATGGGGGCCCGCTTGGAAAACGACACTCGCTTTAGAAAAAAGCCTTTTTCTCTTTTTTTCGTAAATTTCACTGGTTCATCCAGTGAAATTTCACTGTTTCCTATTGGTTGACTAAGCAATGATTCAACCAGTTAAGTTTCACTGGAAACCAGTTTTTAAACCGTTTGTACCGGCTGTGAACGTTCAGATGGGCCCATTTTACACGATGAAACACGAAACAAAAAGTTTCATGCAAATTTGCTCGGTTTGAAGGGGAGAGGAGAGAGGGGGTTTGAGGGAACAAGTGTTCCCTCCAGCCCTCTCTCTCCTCTCCCCTTCAAACCCAGCCCCAAAATAAACCGATGATACCAGATGCTCATAGCGCCATAACTTGTAAATATTTTAGTATTAAGTTTATGGAAGGTGTAGGGCTGCCTCCAGAAGGGCCAATTTGCGCTTTATGGTGGGACCACACTACGCGGTCTTGGGTCGTACGCGCTTTTGCCTTTTTCTTTCATACAGAGTTTTATGACTTTTTTACGACTTTTTTACGACTTTGTCCATGGTAAAGGCCGTGCGGCCAAACAACGCGGACAAAAGGCTGTGCTTAAAAAGGTACATTGTGCGTCCACACCATATGAGCTTTTCAAAAGCGCGTACGCCGTTTCAAATGAGAATTGATTTTTTCTCACTCATGACTCAGAAAATTAAAAGATCACGCGCGCTTTTGCCTGGCCGTACGACCAAAAGCGCGTGGATTCTAAGTCCGCGTAGTGAGGACGGGCCTTTAAGCACAGCCTTTTGTCCGCGTTGTTGTGCCGCACGACCTTTACCATGGACAAAGTCGTAAAAAAGTCGTAAAAAAGTCATAAAACTCTATATGAAAAAAAAAGGCAAAAGCGCGTACGACCCAAGTCCGCGTAGTGTGGTCTCACCATTAACCTAACGTTCGGTGGTTTTTTGGTCGACTGTGACGGATCTTTAAAACCATCCTTGGAGTTAAGAACGCTTTTGACCATAGGAGTAGTTAAATATAGCCTTGAACATATTTCGTTAGGAAACCCATCACCGTTACTTTTGTTAGCATATATTTTATCATATAAAAAAGATTTCATTCGGTTACTCGATCGTTGAAGACCGCTCTTCTACGTATCTTAGACTAACAGCCCTAAATGTAGAAGCAAGCCTTAGGCAATGGCTAGCGGCTATGTTGAGATCGAGAATAATCCAAGCGGGTATAAGAACGGAGACGGTAATCAAATAGGCCAACAGAGGTACACCAAAAGAAGGCGTCTTCTCCCCTTTATTGTGGTTAGTGACGATAAATAGCTTACTACAAAAACTAGACAGAAGCGGAGCTAAAGCGGAGCATACGCAGATGACCTAGTGACACTGGTGTCAGAAATGTTTTCAACTGCGGTTAGTGAAATCATGCAAAGATGCCTAAATAAAATTGGCAGCTGGGCCGCAGGCTAGACTGATGCTTTCACAGGGAAAACGAAAATTGCCACCTTCAACCTCCCCAGGTTGGAGTGGCACACTCTTACTTTATCCTTCAGAGTGAAATTAACGCAACTGGAAGTCGAACATCGATGAAAGGGTAAAGAAAGCCTTTATAGCGATCTACGCCGGTAAAAACAGCTTTGGCAAGAGATGGTATCTTAAGCCAAAGATGGTCCTGTGGATGTGCACAGCTGTGTTACGCCCAATTCTTACCTACGGTTCGCTGATATTGTATCCAGCGCTGAACAGGCGTTCTGAGGTAGCTCGAAATACCACTAATCGAGGATACGAATGGCGGGGATCCCACCTGCAGGCTTTGCCTTGAGGAGGATGAGTCTGCCCTTCAGGTTCTTTGTGAGTGCCGATCGATAGCTCCAACTGTGAGCCAAGTCTAAGCTGCAAGACACCAGGCAGACTGCTGCAGTCTGGGCTACAAATTAGAGCATCAAATAATAACAAAACAAGTCTGGTAAAATAAAGTATCTGATATAAGGTTTTCAAAGATGGGATGTGGTACTCATGCACATGCACATTGCCTCTTGTTTTCTCTCGCCGGTTACGTATAGGTTGAGTCTATAAGTATAAGAGCCGTGATGGGCTCATAAATTTATATTCGCCCCGAGAGACCAGACGAGAGGAGACGAGACGAGAGGAGACGAGACGAGAGGAGACGAGACGAGAGGAGACGAGACGAGAGGGGACGAGACGAGAGGGGACGAGACGAGACGAGACGAGACGAGACGAGAGGAGACGAGACGAGAGGAGACGAGACGAGACGAGACGAGTTTAGGATGGGCGAGATCCGCCGAGGGTCGAGACGAGACTCGAAATGGTCGCCGAGATCGAGACGAAAGTTTTAAAAATCTCGTCTTGTCTCGGTCTCGTGATGCTCTACTACAAATATGAGGTATATGGCTGTAGTAGAATAGACCAAGTGAAGTGGCCGTTGTACTTTTGGACCCTACACCTCAACAAAGAAGAAGAAGAAAATGGTGCTGATGCTAATTTGTGAGCATTCAAGCTTTAACTCGAGGAGCGCTCGCTAGGCGCTTCTGTCGGTAAGCCAGGGATCTTTGCACTTCTCCTCTCTCTTTACAGTAGCTTCTACGTTTAACCTTTTATGTCAGACTTAGATATTGCTTTAGAGACATCCTGATTTTCAATTTGATTGCACTAGTTGAAGTAACATCTAAAGCTTGTCTATTATATACTGTCCCTGGGAGGTGGGCTGGAGCAATAACAACTTTTAGTTGATCTCTATCCGCTGTGAGTAAGACTTCCGGTTGATCTCTTCACAAATACTGCAGCCACATCCTTAGTTATAAATTCTGGGGTTGGAAGAGCGAACTATTACATATAACTTTTATTAATGGTTGCACCTCTAATGATGCATGCCGTACAAAAAATATTTACTTTCGATAAATCTTTCTACAACCGCATATCCTGTCGAATAAACAAAGACACAATTAAGAACCTAAAGCCGCCGTACTGGAGTCCATTAAAAATCTAATAACATAATTTTACTGGCGAATACACCACCAATCGCGCTTCATCTGCTCCTTTTTCTTAAATCAGGATTCTAAATGGAAAATGTGGATTTAAGGATAATCCTAAAATAATTACGAAACATCTGATTCTCCATCAAATTACCCCATCTCCATGTCGTTGTGCAAGAGAAAAGCTTATCCTTCAACTTTATCATTTGTTCGGGAATTCTCTACCCTCGTATTCTTTCTCTACAAGGACACGTGGAGCTTTTGCAAGAAGTTAATAGTGAAAGCGAAAGTCCTTTAGGGCAGCAAATACAATAAATTGAAATTAAGCGATGGGATCACATTTAAATTAACTTAAGCGTTTCTTAGAAATTTCAAGGGGACAAAAAATTGTTTAATTGAAAAATATCCCCAGTCCTTTTTCAGCAAGTTTTCAGCTGTAGGCTGACATTCACAAAGTAGGCGCATTTAAGGTCCTTGGGGTTCAAACCCGTTCGTTGGTCTACGCTGGAAATAAAAAGATGTTAATGTAATGGGACAGAGTTAATTAATATAATTCCATAAAGTAGACCTTTTGCAGTGGCATTAAATGAATTAAATCATTTATTTTTAATGTAATAAAATCTCATTCAGTCGTCAACTTCCGTTACTGTGCTTTCGTGTCGGCATTTCCCCAAACCAGCCCCAGAAAAATTAGAAAGTACACAGAAATAAATTTCACTTCATGGTATTTTAACAGAGAAAACTCTGTTTTTCATATTTATCTTTCGCTCATTCAAATGCAATTTACTTCATGATAGTGTACATCCATCAAAATTATTCTTGTAGACGGAAGCAAGGACATGGGTTGAGGTTTCGCATATCCTGCCAAAATCACTTATTGAATGGCTCTTGGCACTGGAGTATTGGATCTGAGCCAAACGGAGGAAAGTGTTGTAAGAATTATTATTATTTGTTCTTACTGCCAAATAAGTACAAAAAATTTCAGAAGAATTGTCTTTGCTTTAAGGACATTTCCGACATTTTTGACTTTGGAAGTTCACGTTTAGTGGAATGGCTCAATCATTTAAATGTAAATTAAAGAGTCGAGACCTTTTATCGTTGGCTTTGGATTAAGCGTTTTCCGGAGTCCCCATGGGGGCATTGCGCCACCACTTGACTTATCCATCGATTCCCCTAGTTATCTCGACCTCTAGTTCTGCAGTCAATGTCTATTATTTCTGTTTCTGATGTAAAATTCGAAAGGCTAAGCACCACTTTAGCTTTCTTACACGTGGTCACAGTTTTTCAGTAATAACCCATTTCTCGATGCGGTCCCTACCAGGCCTTTATCAGTGTCAGATTTTGGTTTCGGATCCCGCAACTCAAAAGTTGGCTTTTCGCTATTGCTCATCTACGTTGAAAGCTTTCTAATACCAATCCAATCTGGGCTAGCGTCACATTCTGCTGCTTCTATCACCTGTTAAGTTTTTCGACTGACTAACGCCAGCTGCACTTTAATTTCTAACCGATTCAAACGCCTTAGTAGTATAGGTACACCGATACTGGACCAGTGACGACATCGGTTGTGGGCTCGGGGGTGGGTGTGGCCTTGGGTGCGAGTGAGCGCCCCTGTGTGAGATTAGTTAAACTTTGTGTAGGTATCTGTATCTTGATGAGTTTATCGCGCTGGGTAATTTGGTTGAACTTCGCTTTGATTAGTTTGTGGATTGAATGAGCTTTCGCGCTGAGTGAGTTTTTGCGCTGTGGATTGAATCTGTAGTTGAACTTCGCGGTGTCTTCGTTGGGAT
Source organism: Thereva nobilitata (assembly GCA_963855945.1). Taxonomy (NCBI): domain Eukaryota; kingdom Metazoa; phylum Arthropoda; class Insecta; order Diptera; family Therevidae; genus Thereva; species Thereva nobilitata. The sequence goes on along the minus strand of OY979694.1, from coordinate 195,935,661 downwards.
TTTGTGGGGAATCTGTAGTTGACTTTCATTTCGTCTTGTGTGGAATCTGATCCGGTTTCCAAATATTGAGCCTGTGAGAGTTGAAAAGCATTAGTCAGAATTAAATTTCATCTAAGTATGAATAATAATTCTAATAACGCAACCACAAAATCCGAGACCACAATAGATGCTGTTTTTGCAAAATACCTTGAAACTATAGAATCGAGAATATACGCTTCATATTTTAGTTATCCCAAGCCTATAGTGTCAGCTTTATCTATACCATTACAATAGATTACTTCTAATCATCTACAGTATATTATTTCCAGTCATCGAAAGTATAAATTCTGTCGGATTGACGGGACGGTTGCAGAAAGCCAAGGTTAACAAGAGATACAGTATGCATGGTGACCAGTAGGAGCCCGGCAGGAAACGAGGTAGGGGAAATAATGGCTGCCAAATGATTACTCTCGATGCAAAAAATGCTTTCCATTCGACGAGGTAGAAGAAACTAAACTTCTAGTTCATTTTTGGCCACAGATGTCACCTTTGTCCGATGTACCCCACATGAAACATCAAAAATTGATTATTTACGAATAATCGCATTGATATAAATTGAATTTAGAAGCTGGTAAACATATTATTATTATTATTATTATTATTATTATTATTATTACAAGAGGCAGGAAGGCCTGAAGGCACAACCGACCAACTTAAGCGCACACGGACTATAGATCCAAAAGGCGCTGGTAAACATAAAATATATTAGTAATAAACGAACTTGGCCATGAACCGGATAAATACAATCGGCCATGTTTTTTGCGGTATATTTGACCATTAATCAAACGAAAATTGACCACACGTAGTTTTAACTCCTTGTATAGTCTCCATGTAAATTTTGTTTAAATTCTCGTTAACAACCTTTATAAACCCGCCTTGTAAATTACGCGTTTACATGACGTATTCGAACGCAAATTTTGGGAACTTCCCTTTGACGGCTTATGGAGCTCCCCGCCTCGGTTGCAACTGAATACAGGTAGTATTGTGACGCTTGGAAAAACCATGTCGTCTCAACTTTCTGCCGCCTGGTTTATAAGCTTTTCAAGTAATTTCGAGCATTTTTTATAATATCACTTTTTTTAGAGAAGTAGACTCATCTCGTGATACGGGGTTGAGGGGGTAAAAAAGGGGTTAAAATTGAAAAAAAATTCTGCCGCTGCGTATGTAAGTTCGACTTAAATATTGTGTTTTTTGAATAAAAATTTGCAATATTTAAATTTTGAATACTAAAATTTCTAACATTTTGATTTTTACAACTTGAATACACATTTTCTTAACTTTACAATATGTTTTATTTAAAATATACAAAATTTTGCGACAATCGTAATCGAAATCGCAATCGTCGGTTATTGTGGCTGATAATCGTAATCGTTATCGTAATCGCTAAGGCCATTCGTTTCATCACTACTAAATACCTGTTGCACATAATAATAGATTTTCCAACAGGCAAGACGGTGCACTGTGACTCAGATAACATAGATATTCTTCCCATGTAGAAGAGGACGTAGATATACATAGGAATAGCTGGAGATATTTTTGATCCACAACCCTCGACAAATATGGCCGTCACAAGACGAGTGGTACCGGAAAATTCCCACAACGTATACATTGAAACAGAGGGATAAGACCTAGTCTGATAACCTTAGGCGTACTCAGCAGACCATTGGCAGCTGCCCCTTTTCCTTTGCCCTCTTGGATATGACAATGCTGATGACTCTGGGTTTATGGACTAACTCATTCCACAAGCTTGAGGACTAATAACACGCAGTCCGAAGAAAGGTTTTGTTTTGAAATTTTGTTTTCGCACCTAAAAGACACACCCTTTAAGGATTAGTTCACGACTGGCAGCCCCGCGTTTCTACAGGAACACTATAAAAGGTGTAACACACTGAAGTGTGTTTTTTAACACACAAAATGTGTTGCTTAACACACCAAAGTGTGTTATTCAACACACCTAGCTGTGCTGTCAAGAAAAAGTATGTTGTTTTAACACACTTTATCTTGCAATTGACACGCTCTTCCGTGTTAAAATTATAAAACACTTTTTGGTGTGTTAAAAATAAGTAGTGAATTATGACCTGAAATCTAAACAACACACTTAAGTGTGTTGAAACAACACATTTTTGGAGTAACAACACACTTTTGGAGTAACAGCACACTTTTGAGCTATGAAAATAGAACACACTTTGTGGTGTGTAGAATTTAGATAGCTTTGATGAGGAAATGAAAAAACAAATTAATAAATACTATAATACGATAATTACGAAAACTCTTATACTTGTTTTTGTTGCAATTTATTTTGCTATTTATTTATCCATAAAATTCTGTGCGGTCGTGATACACTAATGGAACAAATGTTTTACTTTAGTAATATTTAATGAACTTAAATCATGTGGAAAAATCAATTTTTCAATATCAATTACAGACTTCTTATTGTCTACGGCCTTAATAACATAATATGCGTTTAAATTTGCTTCGTACTTCTGGGTCGTTAATAATGAGAACTTTTTGAACTTTTTTTTATTCCAGATAAAGATTTCATCTATTTCCCCAAAGACTGGCATACTATCCTCAATACATTCTAATAAAACAGTACTTTTTGATGCATATGTAACTCCATATATTATAGTGTTTGCAGTTTTCAACATTAAACATTCAGCTCGTTCAATTTCTCTTATAAAATTATAAAAAAGATTTGCATATGGAAGATTTACTAGATGAACTGTTGTTCCTGGAGTCACAGTATCCAACTGGTATAGAAATTTGTTACAGGGCATGCCAAGACATGAATTAAGTCTCCAGCACAACCGAGCTTGATGCCTATAAGCTAAAGTAAGAGCAACATTTTTAAAATTATGTACAACTGACATCAGACATTTAAAATAGGTATGAGTACCTTCGAAACGAAAGCACCATTGTTGTCTTGCAGGTCCAAATAACTTAATGTACCACTATATAGTCTGGATATAAATCATTAAAAATCATAATGAATGACTCAATCATTAGAGCTAACTAGTCAGTTGAAATGCTATGGATTTCGTATGCGAGGCATAAATTCACAATTTGTAACATTCGACTGTAATAAGAATTGCGTTCTTCTAAATCCGAGTCTTCAGAAAGGATAATCCATTCATCAATTATGAAGGGTAAAGTCTGTGCTAGTGTCAATAACTGAGCCGCACTTTGCCGCAATGTACTTGTTGGTTCTAAATGATGCAATTCTATGCAAGCAGGTTTATCCTTCTTAAATTGTTTATAATTAAAATTTAATAATTTTTCGTTAAGTTCGTTTAATGAAAACAGCTTCCGAATCTTAATGCAATATGCTAAATAAACTCGAATTACAATTTCTAACGGGCCTTCAACCAAAACATGCATAGCATCTTGAGGAAAAGAAGCTGTTATATCAAATTCTTCAATGTCCATTAATGGACTTCTATTATTAATACCATGATACTTTTTCCAAAATGCTTTAGCTGCTGGTGTTATTGTTTCTAGGCCAGTGCAGATACCTTTTAAAAAGGCAAAAATGACAAAAATTATTAACAGCATGAAAAATGTTGGAAAGTGAAGGAAATATAGCGCAGCCAATCAGAAAAATAATTCAAGTCGATCTGAGTTACGAGGGTGAAATAGGGGTAACTTTTAGGGGTGAAAAAGGTTTTTCACGATTTTCAGCGAAACTAGACCTCCTATCGAAAAAAGTTAAATGCAAAAGTTGTAGGTAATAAAAAGATCTACAACTTTTGTACAAACCATTATTTCACATAACCTCAAATTTCCGATAAAAATCGAAAAAACTAGTATTATATTTTTGATTTTTATCTCCCTTAAAAAAATTTTTTTTTCACGAAATTTTATGGAAACTTACATCCAAACACGCTATAATTTTTTTTGAATTAAAATATTTATTTTTACGTTTTATTTTGAATTTAAACCTAAAAAGAGACCTCATTTTCAGCCGTAAATGCCCATATTCTAAAAACATTTTTTTCAAAAAATCTAAGGGTTTTTTTTATTTTGTTGAAAGGTCTACTTTCAGATGGTGTAGAAAAAATTAACATGACTATGGAAAAATTCTCCAGGAAATGCGAAAAACTGAAAAAACTTGATTTCAAAAAGTTATTTTTCAATCATTGTTTTAAATTTTTTTTTGAACTTGTTTAACGTCTCCAAAAACTGCTTAAAAAATTCGTGGAACACTCCAAGACTCCAGCTACCTTGTTTTTTTTGCTATTTACGATTCAAAAATAAGTGTCACTAACTGATCTGTTTTTAGTATTTTGAAACACTGAAAACAGTAAAAAAAGTGAGTTGCACTTATTTTTGAATCGTAAATAGCAAAAAAAACAAGGCAGCTGGAGTCTTGGAGTGTTCCACAATTTTTTAAGTAGCTTTTGGGAGATGTTAAACAAGTTCAGAAAAAAAGGACCTTAACGACCTACTTTTGGAATTAGAATGAAAAAAGGATGAAAAATCCTTGAAATAAAGTGTTGATACCTATTTTTGAATGGCAGATATCAAAAAACCAAGCCAGCTGGAGACTTGACGTGTTCCAAGAAATTTTCAGGTAACTTTTGAGGATGCTAAAAAAGTTCAGAACAAAGGACCTTAACGATATACTTTTAGAGTTACAGTGAAATATGTGGCATATAATTGTTTTTTTTACAAAAAAACCCCTTTATTTCTGTTTCCCATGGTACACTATTGGTTTTATGAATTAAATGAAAGCCGAATTCCCAAAGATTACAAAGATACCCTATTTATGGAAATCGAGCGGGAGTTTTTTCCGCTAAGCACTTTTTATTTACTCACCGAATGCTATAAGTGAGTAAAATTTGGGCCAATTTTTTTCTAGGAAGTATTCAAAGAAAACTAATTATTTGCTATCTTACATTATTCAAGGATTTCAATTGTAAATTTTTATAAATAAAGAAAAAATTAAAACAATGATTAAAAAATAACTTTTTGAAATCAAGTTTTTTAAGTTTTTCGCGTTTCCTGGCAAATTTATCCATAGTCATGTTAATTTTTTCTAAACCATCTGAAACTAGACCTTTCATCAAAAGAAAAAACCCTTAGATTTTTTGAAAAAATGTTTTTAGAACATGGGCATTTACGGCTGAAAATGAGGTCTCTTTTTAGGTTTAAATTCAAAATAAAACGTAAAAATAAATATTTTAATTCAAAAAAATTACAGCGTGTTTGGAACATAAAAGGGTAAGTTTCCATAAAATTTCGTGAAAAAATTTTTTTTAAGGAAGATAAAAATTAAAAACAAAAACACTAGTTTTTTCGATTTTTATTGGAAATTTGAGGTTATGTGAAAAAATGGTTTGCACAAAAGTTGTAGATCTTTTTATTACCTACAACTTCTATATTTAAATTTTTTTGATAGGAGGTCTAGTTTCGCTGAAAATCGTGAAAACCCTTTTTCACCCCTTAAAGTTACCCCTATCTCACCCTCGTAACTCAGATCGACTTGATTTTATTTTTCCGGTTGGCTGCGCTATATTTCCTTCACTTTCCAATATTTTTCATGCTATTAATAATTTTTTTGTTTCCAAAAATTATTTGCACTGGTCTATTCGTCGTTAGCAATATTTAAATTATCTTTATGACTTACAATAGTTCGTGCAACGAAATGTTTATCGCAAAATTAGAAACTCGATATGCGGCAGTTGATTCTTTAAATCCGCCTAGTACGGCCTAGTACTGTTCTTCCTTTGCCTATGTTAACCTCAATTCCTGTTGTTCGTAGAGTGTTAAAATCAGTGATGACAGGCCATGTTAGGAATTTACATTAAGAATAATTATGACTTACCTTTAAATACTTAACGGGGCGAACGGCTAACAAAGACCTCGGAAGGTGGTGGCACCCGATTTGTCACTTCTGCCAAAATCCGAGAAGAGTCACTGCAGACGAACACCTAGCAGCTCTGTTGGCAAGTTCTAATCCCACCTCCGCGCGGTGCCACCTGGGGTACTTCTTCGGAAGGATCTAACGGGAGACGGTCGAATGGCGAGTTCTCTGCGCCACAAAACAGAGTTCTAACTCGGTTGGGCTGAGGGTTAGCAACGCGCTCCTATAAAACACATAATTGCTACGAATCGCCAAACAATGCCTCGGAACCGGATGGACAACACGACGACGACCTTTGCTTTTCGAACCAGGACACGAATCGGATCATGGAATGTGAGAACGCTGCTTGCTGATGGACGGCTGGATGAAGTCCTCAACGAGATGAACCGCTATAAAATCAAGGTCATGGGACTCAGCGAGACCAGATGGACCGATGCGAGGGAACATATCTGCCCAAACGGTGAGTCCTTCTTATATTCTTGGAGAAACGAAACTGAAAACCGTAGGAATGGCGTTGGCGTAATACTCACCAAGGAAGCCAGGTCCAGCCTCATTAGCTGGTCACCAGTTTCTGAGAGGATTATTACCGTGCGCCTACGTACCAGGCTAAGAAGTACTACGATAGTCCAATGCTACGCTCCGACTGAAGACGCAGAAGATGACATCAAAGACGAGTTCTACATGCGACTTTATTTATTTATTTATTTATTTATTTGTTTGAAAGTACACAAGACGTTAGTCTTATAATAGTACATAAGAAAACGATATATAAATTGAGCTTACACTAAAAATTACATTAATAATGAGGGAAAAGGGAACAAAAACAGAATCTAAAAAATTATGGTAGTTATTAAACAAAACAAGTAGAACTAGAATAAAATTAAATTAAAATTAAGTGAAACTAAGTGATGTTCGAATTCTAATTTGCTATCCTGTTGGATAAATACTTAATGAGACTCCTTTTGAAAACGGTGCTCGATTCCGTCATTTGTATATTAGTAGGAAGAGAATTCCAAAGTTGAGCGACGTAAACAAAGTAAGAACGTTGTCCTGATAAAAGTCGAAAACGCGGGATTAATACATTGAGGTTTCTAGGTGATTGGGACAACTATATAAAATCAGAGAGGTAAGAAGGTTTGCGCCGGTGCAGAATATCATAGAAGAATTTTAATAGCCTATAGTGCAAGTAGATATGAAAAGGGTACCCTAGAACATTAGATGAATAAGGTGAAATGTGATCATGCCTGCGAAGATTATATATAAAGCGAACGCAATCGTTGAAAGCCACTGTAATTTTCCGACCACATGAAGAATCCAGAGAAGGAAATACCACGTGGCCGTGCATTAGATGAGGTAAGACTAGCGATTTTACTAATCTCATCCGGAGGGCACAGCTTAATAAGTTACCGTGTACACGCAGCTTCCTTAAAACTCCATAAACTTTGCTGAGTATTCCTTGTATGTGGTCGCAACAGGTCATTCTGTCATTTAGAATAACCCCAAGGTTCTTAACTGAAAAATATGGTTTTGGGGGCTTCGAGTCAACTGGGATGTTACAACAACAAAACAATAAACCGTGGTCCAAAAAACTAGGGGCTGATATTTGGTTCTGAAAGTTGATCAGGTTCGGGTCGCTTACAAGAAAAACATCGAGAAGTGAAGGATGCAACGTATTATAATAAGTAGGGAGCACATTGATTACATTTAGCTCTAATTTATGCATAGCATAGAGGAATAAATGTTGTTGATTGCTCGACCTTATTAAGTTGACATTGAAGTCGCCACCGACCAAGATATTGGCATATACACGTGATAAATTAGCCAAGACTACCTCAAATTCAAGGAAATTTTCAATACTAAAATTACCAGGAGGGCAGTAAACACAGACAAGGAGAGTTTTAACGAAGTTACACACCACTTCAACACATAGGAATTCCATCCCAGGAGAAGAAGAGAAACCTACAATCTTAGATTTAATATTGTCACTCAGATAGATGGCCACTCCCGCACCAGTGCGATCCCGCCGATCATTGCGAAATAACCTATAGCCGCTAAGAGAAACCAGCGAAGAAGGTATAGATTCGTTTAACCATGTTTCACTAACGAAAATTGCATGAACACCGGTATTGAGGAACATTTCACCAAATTCATCCACTTTATTTCTTACGCTACGGGCGTTGACTGAAACAACTTTAAAACCTTTACACCTGGAACTGAAAATTTTAATAAGTGTTCTTACTTTGTTTTCGCCAGTAAAATTCAAAGACATAAAGTATATATCAAAACGGGAATCGACGAGCGCAGACGAAAAGGCACTGCAGTTACAAAATTTCCTAAACCAGGACGCATATTAGAGTTCGAACACAATAAGAAATACAAACGAAACTTCACAAACCGACTGAATGAGGTTTTTCGCTCTATTCCAAGGGGAGACATCATTGTTTTGATGGGTGACTTAAACGCACAGATCGGCCCCAACAACACCGGCCTTGAAAACACAATTGGAAATCAAGGCCTAAGCCAAGATACCAATCACAATGGTGAACTTTTCGTTGACTTTTGTAGTTCCCATCAACTCATGGTAGGTGGAACTTACTTTTGTCACAAGAAGATGCACAAGGAGACCTGGGTATCGCCCGATGGTAGAACGAGAAATCAGATAGATCACGTGGCCGTCAGCCGCAGATGGAGAACTATTCTGGAGGATGTCAGGAGCTTTAGGGGAGCAGACGCTGGAAGTGACCACCATTTGGTAGTAGCAACTATCCGCCTAAAAATCGCTGCAATCAGAAACGTTCAACGCGATGCCATAAACCGTAGACGGTTTAACGTAGACCTTCTGCGTGAGAGCACCAAAGGGCGAGAATTTGCTGGAAAACTGCAAGAAATCTTAAACCAGCAAACCGTTTCTGACGACACAAATATTGAAGAGCTGTGGAGCACAACAAAGGGCGCTATAATAAACAGCAGCGGAAACAAGCATTGCTTATGTCCAAAGAAACCAGCAACACTGGATCTCGGACACAACCTGGCAAAAAATAGAACGCAGAAGGGCCCTCAAAAATAACGTGAACTCTACAAGCGACCCGGAAAGACGCCAACAACTTAAACGGGAATACTCCCAATTACACCGGGAGGTAAAGAGAAGTGTCCGGCGTGATAAAAGGCGGCAGATAAATGAGCTCGCAGAGAAAGCGGAAAACGCGGCAAACACAGGCAACAGTAAGGTGCTGTACCAAATTACTAAGCAGTTCTCGGGAAAGCACTCTACTAAAAAGCATGCCGTAAAGAGTGCGGATGGAAGGCTGCTGTGCAGCGACGAGGAGCAACTCCAAAGATGGAGAGACTACTTCTTCGCCGCCCTGAATGGTTCCTTTTCGCAGGAACCTGAAGAAAATAACAACAATGCACAGCCAATAAGAATCGCCACTCGTGCACCATCCAAGACTGAAATAGTAACCGCAATTCATGCAATGGCCAATGGTAAAGCAGCTGGAAAAGATGGCATCTCGTCAGAATTGTTGAAAGCCGACTCAAGCCTCATAGCAGATGCGCTACAGCCAATCCTGGAAATAGCATGGGACACCTGTACCTTTCCGGAGGATTGGACGGAAGGTATCATAGTCAAAATACCAAAAAAGGGGGACCTAACAATATGTGACAACTGGAGAGGCATCTGTTTATTATCTACGGTGGGAAAAATATTGTCCCATATATTACTATCTAGGATAAGAGAGGCAGTAGATCGAACGCTTAGAAGACAGCAGGCTGGATTCAGAATGGGCCGCTCCTGCATAGACCATATTAACACCTTGAGAATCATAGTGGAGCAGTCTACTGAATTCCGATCCGCCCTTTACCTCGCGTTCATAGACTATGAGAAAGGGTTCGACTCGGTCAATAGGAGCTTTATATGGCGAGCTCTACGGAAACGTGGACTGCCGGACAAAATAATAGAATTGATAAAAGCTCTATACAACAATTCCAAATGCAGAGTTCTCCATAATGGAAAATTATCCGACAGCTTTGAGGTGAGCTCAGGAGTACGACAAGGATGTCTACTTTCACCATTACTATTTCTTATAGTAATAAACGACATTCTTGTCAGCGTTCTAGATAGAAGAACAGGTGGCATACAATGGGGATTGCTAGACCGCCTTAAGGATCTCGACTACGCGGATGATATCTGTTTGCTGGCCCACAGACACCAGGACCTCAAAAACATGTTAAACACTTTGGCAACAGAAAGAAGTTCAGCAGGCTTAAGGCTAAATCCGACTAAAACCAAAGAAATGCGGATAAATGCAAACGCCCTTGAACGGACAGCGCTAAATAACCGTGACGTGGAACTGGTAGACAAATTCTGTTACCTCGGTAGTATTATTACCGAAAACGGCGGTACAGAAGAAGATGTCAGTTCCAGAATAAATAAAGCAAGAAGCGCATATGCATGCCTGTTTCACATATGGAGATCAACAGAGATCTCAACTAACACCAAATTGCGGCTGTTCAACTCCAACTTTAAGGCAGTTCTTTTGTACGGTTGCGAAACATGGAAAGTCACCCAATTCATCACAGGGCGCCTACAAGTTTTCATCAACAGATGCCTACGTCGTATCCTAAAAATCCGCTGGCAAGATAGAATTTCAAATGAAGAACTATGGCGCCGTGCCGGCCAAGAAAGGATAGACGACCAAATCAGGCGAAGGAAATGGAATTGGATTGGCCACACCTTGCGACGCGAAGACGATAATCTAGCCAAACAGGCCCTTGACTGGAATCCGCAAGGATCCCGTCGAGTCGGAAGACCTAGAACAACGTGGAGGAGAACCCTATTATCAGAGGCCGCAACAACCGGGAGATCCTGGTCAGAGCTGAGAGCTGTCGCGCAAAACAGAGTCCGCTGGAGGGCAACTGTTTCCGCCCTATGTCCCATGAGGGATTAAAGGAGCAATTAGTTTAAATGCTTTATTTATTGAAGCAAAATCGCACTTTGTAATTAATGTCACTCAGTTATCTGAAGGAGAGGCGTGTTATATCTACAACACACTTTAAGGTGTGTAGAAATAACAGACTTATTTGTGTTGTCTCAACCCACTTAGGTGTGTTGCTTCCACATACTTTACATTTGCAGTGAGGCTCGTACATTTCATATTCTAAATTGTAACCTTCTTCTTAAGAAAGCACCGAATCGGATGGGGATGCATTTGATTGGTCCATTGAAGACTGCATCTAGATAACTAATAGTTTATTTACTATTTGCAACGCTGCTTACCTAATTAATTACTAATCAATTCCGATTGTAAAGTTCATTAAGAAAACACGCTTTGAATAATATAAAATATAAAATTTTTTAATTCGAAACTTATTGTTAAGTTTCAAAACTTAATTATAGATGACGAAATTATTATAATGGAATGGTGATCACATTATTTTTTTTGCTATAAAGATTAATTGATTATATTTAAATTTACATTTTACGGTGTATATGATGAGCTATCAATGTTTTCAGCAAGCAATTTCTTATCAATCCATGGTCGCAGATAAGCTACATTGCTATAAGCCGCTGGTAATTTTTCACCGCATCCAATTCCCCATGCGACAATTCCAGCTTGATAATAATGAGTTTCGTTTCCAGCAATCGGACAAACAAGTGGCGATCCTCCATCACCAGTACATGTATCCTTTCCGGTTTCTCCGCCTGCACATATGAATGATTCATCTAAAATGAAGAATTTTCCAAGCCTTGTCTCCCGTAATGCTTCTTGGCATTCCTTGTGAGGGACAATTGGTAATTGTATCTTTTTCAAGATCACTTGATATGCTCCCATTTTTCCAAATGTATTCTTTCCCCATCCGGTTGCGTAGCAACGTTCAAAGTCAAAATTCTGATTAGGTGGTGGTAAACATATCGGTTGTACGTTATCTATAGAAAGAAATGGCTCAGAAACGAATACCAAGGCTATATCATTAAAGAGAGCTCCTTTATGATAATCTTCATGAATAATAACATTTTTTACATTACGATCTTGATATGCAAAAATCTCAGTTTTCGTTTGTGTATCCCATTCACCTGCCCGAATTTTTAACTCTTCAACTGGCTTAAATGCAACACAATGTGCTCCTGTTATCACTACGGAGAGATGAATCAAAGATCCCCCGCATTGGTAGACATTGTATTCAAAAGATTCAGCTTTTTCAGTTTTTATTATGGCAACCATCCATGGAAATTCACCGAATTGAGATAGACTGTCATCGCCTCGTATCTTAAAGCCAACACCATCAACATTTCTAATTCCACACTTAACAGGCGTAGGATCTGGATCTCGTTGTTCTTTTGTCACAGTATTCTGAAATTTATAATGTCCATGAAAATATCGAGCCATACCACAATTTCACAATTTTACATTCAGGGCACAACAAACTTGTAAGTAGTCTTCACAACCTGATGCTGAATCTTTGGCAACTTTCCGAATGTCAACTACAGATTCTCCATTGGTGATGATTTTGTCATCCTTACAGATATAGTATGGAACACATGCATATCCGTCCTCGCAAGCTGGTTGAGTTCTATTTACGGTAACAGGCAACGACTCAGCTGATGATGTAGTTGAGTTTGTTGAAGACTCACCAGCGAGCAGTTCTTTAATAAGATCTTCCAATTCATTTCGCTGAGGTGTACATCGAGCCACAGTAACCAAAGTAAACACCGTTAACACAAGTCTTAACATTATGAACAGTTTACACTCATTTATATGGAAGCGCTCCACCAGAATGTTTAGCAATTACTGAATCAAGATCGCTTTACTAGAGGTCACCAAATTATTAAGCCGCTTTCTTCCCAGCCAACTGATAACCAAGCTCTCGCACAAGTTATTGCAAAAAAAAAAATACAAGAAAACAATTCACAGATACTGGAAATACTGGAAATTATTAATGTTTAAGTGATCTTACTTCTCCAAACAGGTGACATCAGCTATAAAGCTTCATTCAGAGCTGCTGGCGATCTTGACTGACTGGGCACAACTTGCGCGATCAGCGAAGATCAGATCTGAGGTAAATCCCATAGAGGAGTGCATGTTTACTCGACTGCTACTTTTTAACTACCTATGTTCAATATTCCCACCATATTCGCAGAATCAAAGTTTCGCAGTACGCCGAAGATCAGTGAGGAACAGTCACTTGTTGGACTATGGTGGTAGTGAGGGAGTAATTATGCAGCAATTCCCAGATTACAAATCTCTAAGTCTAGGGTCGATGCAACAAGTATGCACGAGTAAACAGAACACTGGTTTTCATAAAATTCTTGTTATTGTAGCAGAAAAAAACCCAGGAAAGTTTAAGCTCCGTTCGAAAGAATTTTAACATTTGTTTTTGTTGTTTATAATTTCATTAAAAACTGGTTTTAGCTGCAAAACGTTTTTTACGTGTTGTTTTTGGTATTTCACAAAATGCTTTCAGATGAAATTTAGAAACTTTTTGTAAAGATGTGTAGAAATTATGCATTTTTTTATGGTCGATTATTGCTATTCAAAACAAAACAATTGTTGGCCAACTGCTATTGGTGCAATTCTTTCAAACAAGACAAGGTTAATTTTGTGAACCTTAACCATCATCGATCGAAGGAATGGTAAATTTAGTCCATATTTTCCCTAATAGCATAACAAAAATACAAAAAAAATCGCATTCAAAGCCACGATATAGAAATGTTTGCATTGATTTTTGCAAAATTCGTGGGCTTATTACAAATTGTTTGCCAGTGTTTCTGGCAGCGATGCTGAGCGCTTTGCTGAAGCTTTTAACCTCCACCAAATGGTCAATCGTTACGTGTGTTCGTGACGCTGCAGACGTAGGGGCCCACCACTTCCTTGACTCTTTCCTTACCTTCGTTTTTTTCTAAGCTTCTGACTGGGATCTGTGTTTCCAGAGCCCCAATGTGAATTTTGCCTGTTTCTGCATTACCAAAACTATATTGGGGAATGTGTTTATTTATTCCTTATTCCTCTAAATCCATAAAGCCTACGCAGCATGAGTTATTTAATCAGGAGTATGTGAGCGCAATTAAAACCAAAAAAACGCCTATAGAGGCATTCTCTGAGTGACGTAAGTACATCAGGTTGAGAAACTCCTATAAATCTACCATCGCAAAAATCAAAGCATAATGCGATGACAGATTAGTAGGTATACTCATTAACTGACATATAAAACTCCACTCCACAATTTCACTTTATCAACAACTTTCTCATTCATTTACGACGAGCAGGTGCTAACAGAAAGCAAAACCCAAGGCTGACTTGAATCTTTGTTCGCCTCCACACGTTGTTTACTTGCGAACGTTGGCGCAGATTCCACCACGCGACGGCCAATCCCCACACGTTGGACAAGTAGCATTGGGGACAACCTTGGTGCCAACGTGTGGAGCCGGCCTTATCCGATACTGTCAGGCTCAGTCTACAGCCCTTATTTCTCAGTAGCTCTACTAAGGCATTCCGCCGGCTGAACCAGTAAATAATTGGGTAGCAAGATCGCTTAGGTCCGGTGTTCACTTAGCGAACGGTACACTTCCTTATTCACCTGGTAGTCTGGTACTGCTGGTGTAACCGACGGTCGCATCTGTAGCTCAGCGGGCTGTTCACAAAAATTAAAGCTCAAAAGAGAATTGCGACTGCGACGGCCGACTGCAACTGCGATTTATGTCATATTTGGACGGAGCAGCTAATGTATACCGAAATTGCAACTGCAACTTTTATTGAGACGTAACGTTTTGCATATCCAAAAATTGTGTTTGAAAAAAATTATGTTTTGTACGGCGACTTCAATTTTGCGGCGCAGTGCCGCTGCAGTTGTAATTTCGTTATACAACGTTGTTTTATATTTGCGCTAAACCAGCGACTTCGCCGTCCGCCGTCGCAGTCGCAATTCTGTTTTGACCTTAAGTTATACAACATCCAAAAGTTTAAACGCGATGCTCACTGCTCTACCACCACGATCCGAGCGAAGACCGTCGACAAGCTGCTCTTTCTCTTCTTCTTCGATGGCTCTACAGCCCCGTTCGACCAACAGCTTTTTTCTCCAGACCCTCTCTGCTACGCAGCTTGCCCCAAGTTTCTTGTGTTAAGCGGTTTTGCTGCATCAGCCGTAACATCGTCTTCTCGTTTTCTTGGTAATTTGCTAACTTTTCCAACATGTTCGGAGGACCTGCCTTACTCAAGATAGTTGGTCCATTGTGGACCAATTCTTCTAAATCAAGCTTGGTATTCACTAATTGCTGCTTCTACCCGGGGTCCAGTCTGGGTTTACTTATGTTTGTCATTAGTTTATTATTAGTTCTCAAAACTCTGTCTCCCCTAATTGCTGAACCTATCACTCACGTTTTTAACTATTGTCTCCCCGCATCTGAATTCCGTTTACTCCGGAAAAAAGCCATTGTGACTCCTTTACCCAAAAGACTGTCTCCATCGGATATATCGGACTTTCGTCTTATTAGCATCTCTCTTTCTCGCCAAAGCTTTTAAAAAATTATTTTTACCCAAGTGATGAGCTATTTCGAGTGTAATAATTTTCTCTCTATCTATCACTCTGGCTTCCGTAAATCGCACAGCTGTGAGACTGCTAAGTTAAGGGTTACAACCCGAGTAAAAATAAAAAACGGCCTTATAAAGGGCGAACACCGGCCGCTTGGCTTTTTAAATGGCATATGATGGCCGTAGAGTTTTTAACCATTTTTAATGGGAGCTTACGACGGCCAAATTTGACCAAAAGATTTAAAAGGCCAAGTACTGAGCTGTAGAAACGGGCATTCGACGGGAAATTTGAGCCAAAAACAGAATCTGCACCAAATGTATTGTTGGATGTGTTTTATGGGAACTTCATCATTTTCGTTATGTACAATGGTTCTTTCGATTTATCCTACTTAAAGATATCGATGCACAAGAGAAACGAGCTCGCCAGTCGTCGGTTTGTTGTACGTGAAGCGTGTGGTGCGTGTTGATTTATATTTTAGTGGGAAATTTTGTTATTTAACGGCTTGAAAAAAAACACAACCGAAAAAAAATCAAACATTTAATTGCAGTTATATATATTTTCTTATAGGAGGGCGAATATCCACGTTGCTGCCCCTGTACCACCGTCGTATATCCGTAATAGCAACCATACGGCCGCCGTACCACCGTCGTATGGCCGTTATTGGAACTTTAAGGCCGTTGTTTCACCGTCAATCGCCCCCTGTACGGCCGTACTGTCCTGCAACGAGCCTTCTGTTAACCGCCATATGGCCGAGGACTATGTTTCAATCACAGTCGGCATTTGCCCGTTCTAAGGCCATCATTTATTTTTACTCGGGAACTCATCTTAGGGCTACGATTGATCAGGGTAATCTTTCATTATTGGTTCTCTCTAAGGCTTTTGACTCGGTGGTCCATCGGCTGCTGTTGCCCAAACTTAATCAACTTTACCATTTCTCTTCCTCTGCTACGCGTCTTTTCTCCTCTCTCACAATGGCATTGCATCCTCTCTTCTGCCTGTGCGTTTGGGTGTTCCTCAAGGCTCAATACTAGGTCCTCTTCTTTTTTTCCTGTAGATCAATGATCTTCCCTCTATCATTGACGGCTGTTCTTTTCATATGTATGATCTGCAGTTGTACAATTCTTTTCCTCCTAGTTATATTGTATCCGGTACTGCTGATATGAAAAATATATTATATCTCAAATCAGTGAATGAAGCTCTAATAATTTCCCCAAACTTAATCCTAGAAAATCCCAAGTACTGCGAAGTACAGGCGACGTCCTCTATCCTTTGAATATACAAATCTATTCGTAGGTAATGTTCCTATTCCTGTCGTTGATTGTGTCAAGAACCTTTAGTCCAAGAGCTGACTGCAAAAAAGTGATCTATCGAGAAACAGGATGAAATGTTTTTGAAATGTTAGTACTCACAGCGACTATAAAAAAAATCTTGGTGTGTCTGCACGAAAGTTGTGCATAAGTTTGGAATGTGCATTTTCCGGAAAATTTTTTGGGGGGGCCTCCGTGACCTATCGAGAAACAGCTTGCAATTACTCTTAAAATGTAGTACTCACGGAGTAAAAAGAAAAATATGTTAGTGTGCCTGGTCAAATCTGGTGCTAACGTCTTATAAAAAAAATAAAAGGTGGTGTGCCAGGCACTTAGCACCGGCCCAGATCTGGCACACCAGTGTTTTCCAGTATAAAATTGTTCACACTTTAATTTGGGTATAGTTTGAAACTGTTTCTCGATAGGTCAGTTGCGGTCCCAAAATAACAACAAAAAAAGCGGTCCGTCAAGGCATTAGCACCAGATTTGACCAAGGACACTAACATATTTTTCTTTTTACTCCGTGAGTACTACATTTTAAGAGTAATTCCAAGCTGTTTCTCGATAGGTCACGGGGGCCCCCCGCAAAAAATTTTCCGGAAAATGCACATTCCAAACTTATGCACAACTTTCGTGCAGACACACCAAGAATTTTTTTATAGTTGCTGTGAGTACTAACATTTCAAAAACATTTCATCCTGTTTCTCGATAGGTCACTTTTTTGCAGTCAGCTCTCGCTCTACTTTGGATATTCATTAACTGTAAGCTTTCATGTTGTAAGCATGTCTCCTTCATGCTGTCTAGGATTCATGGTACCTTGCATAAACTGTGATTGTTCGCTGATCTGCTATCACCTTCTATCCGTGCCAAGCTTGTGAAATCCATTATTCTGTCGCATTTTCACTAGGGCGCCCTTGTATATATTTCTCTTGATTTGTCCTGTTATGAACGACTCAGTGTCGCATTCAATGATTGTCTGAGATTTGTTTTTCACCTCCGTAGGTTTGATCATGTGTCGGATTTGCAAAATTAACTACTGGGAGCGGGATATTTCATTTCCTTAATGTCCTCTGCTACATAAAATATTTTACTCTCTGAATTCCTTGTATCGATGCAGTCCTTGAGATCATTCAATTTGTTTATCCCTTTTCATAGTTCCTAGGTTGGTAGTTGCTTCTTCTTTATGCATGCGATTAGACTTTGGAATAGACTTCCTCTGAAGACTGACTGAAATGTTTCTAAAGTCTTTTTGGACAACCTGGCAATTACATTTTTCCTCTTCCTGAACTAAATTATGAACAAATACTTTCTCCTTTGTCTCTTTCTTTAAAGAAACTCACTCACGATTATGCAATGCCTCAACGTAATAGTAGCTATCGACATTGGCAAATTTAGATCCCAAGCGAGTTTTCTCTCTATGGTAAAAAGTTCAGACCCGTGAAAAAGAGAAAAAATGATTTGTCCCATAAATGATTGCGTGCATGAGTAATGGACTCCATTCGTGGGAGTCCCGGACCAATGGCAAAGAACAATATATTTAAATTTTCCAACTGATATTGAAAGAAAACAGATTGGAGGCTTGCTTTACTGATCATAACCCCACCAAAACCAAGCTTCTGTTGGCCGACCCATCTCTTAACATCTTAGGCGTAACATTAGCCAAAGACTTGCGATGGAATCACCAGATATATCACATCGCCAAACAAGCATCCCAGTGCTTGGGATTTCTTAAGACGTGCAAGTTCCTCCTCCAGCGATCGGCCAGTGCTGTAATATACAAATCCTAATTTCGGCCTCTTCTGGAATACAACTCTCTCATTTGGGGCCGCGTTTCGAAATGGTTAGATAAAATACAAAAACGGGCCCTCAAAGTTGTCGGTCACGACGCTGCTTGCTCTCCCATCAAGCCCTTGAGCTACCGTTGCAATGTAGCAGCACTGACAAAATTATATCGTTACTTTCATAGCGACTGTTCCACCGAAATAAATGGTCTCCTGCCTCCACGGCGATCTTATGCCCGCAACACTAGATTATCCCACTCGCCCCATTCTTTCCACCTGCAACTCCCATTTGTCGCACTCTACAAACTATTAATTCGTTTCTAAATAGAACAACTCGACTGTGGAGCAACCTCTCGCAGTCAGTATTTCCGAGCTCCTACAACATCTAAGAGTTCGCAGGGTTCATCGCTACCTTCTTCAACACCCTTCCGAACCATCATAACCCTTAGGTATCCTATTTCCGCCTGTACTAAGTTTACTGCTAGACATTGACTAGACTAAACTAGACGGACTGGTAGTACAAAAGGGTGATTCCTGAGCTTAGAACTGCCACATCAAAAAAATATATACATTTGGATTCAAAGAGTCTACACGGATTTTACAACATTGACGTCTTAGGCGCCCATTACACGATAGGTTTTGCTGTCAGTTTTTCCACAGTTTTGCCTACGCCCAGGGGCGTTTCCAGCCAACTGGCTTAGGGCGGGTAATTTAAAAAAAAGAAAAACTTAAATATTTTTTTATTCCATAAATACAAAACAATCAACATCAAAAAAAAAATTAAAAGTGCGTGTCAGCTCCGACGATTGTCTTAAATTATATATCTACAATTAGCTGCAACCCGTATAAATCCGACATTTCCGCTTCTCCTTACCATCTTCCCAAAAAAACCTTGTTGATCCATTCTGAACCGATTGCTTAGAGAGCTTCAGGATACACTATGTTCAATGTTTTTCCATTTGTAGCTAAAATATCAAGATTTTCCGATTTTCCAATTCTTGAACAACACCTAACTGAGAAATGACACATGATTTGGCAAAATTCGTCCGCCATATTGGTTCCACAATTTTGAATTTATAAGTTTTAATCATAAATTCGTTATTTGCTACCTTAAAAACCCCCAGGTACCGATTTACACAATTTGCAAATTCGTCGGCTATATTGGCGCGGCCATTTTGAATTTATAGGTTTTAACCAAAAATTCGTTATTTGGGACGTTATAAACCCCTAGATATCCACTTTAATTGGAATCGGAACAAAATTCGTCAGCCATATTGGCACGGCCATTTTGAATTTATAATTTCTGATCATAAATTCATTATTTGTTACCTTAAAAATTCTCGGATACCGATTTGCATTGGAATCGGAACACAATTTGCAAATTCGTCGGCCATTTTGAATTTATAATTTTTGACTGCAAATTCGTTATTTTCGATCTTAACAACCTCTAGATACCCACTTTCATTGGAATCGGAATAAAATTGGCAAATTCAACCATATTTCTGCTTCCATTTTGAATTTCGGTCATATTTCGGCGGCCATTTTGAATTTCGATATTCTGAAAAATAAAATATACCCCATGTTACTCGCTGATGATAGAGCTTTCTATTGGCGAAAGAATTGGTTCGGTAGTTTTTGAGTTTATCCGGAACAAACAAACAATCAAATCTTTTCTCTTTATATAATACAATACTATAGATAGGTAAAGGAAGCAAATGAACCCATATATTTATTTATATTGATTTGATAAAACATATTACATAAATTTTATTTTCTACTTTTAAGTCTATTATATGTTTTTCGCTTTTTGTGGTGGCCGCCACATTAGAATCAAAATGACGTCACACAGATTACTGCATTATAATGGCCATACCCTTTCATTTGATACCCATTCTGAGGGGGTTGTGAGGAAAAAGGTAATCCGCCATTTTGAATTTGGAATGACGCGACACAACTAATTGTATTCTATCTGTCATGCCCTTCCATTTGATGCCCATGTCGGTGGGTCGGGAAACACAATTGCAAAAATCGGGCGCCATTTTGGAACCGCTTCTTGATTTTTTTTACAAAATGGTCAGATATTCAAGCAAACACAGATCAAAAATCTGCTGAAAAGATCATTCAAATTTGTGTGCCCTCCCCATCGTCCTCTCTCACCCTCTTCTTCATAAACCACTTTGCAGCCGACTCTTGTCGTGTCGTGTGTACGCTCGTGTGGAATCAGCCATAGCGTGCCATATTAGCGGGAGTCTCAGGTATCGGTCCCTTCCACGACTCTCCGGCAGGTTTT
Organism: Thereva nobilitata; assembly: GCA_963855945.1. Lineage (NCBI taxonomy): Eukaryota > Metazoa > Arthropoda > Insecta > Diptera > Therevidae > Thereva > Thereva nobilitata. The sequence goes on along the minus strand of OY979694.1, from coordinate 195,914,856 downwards.
GGAAAAATTCACCGTCATATATGGCCGAAAATTCTTAGGGGGGGGGGGTAATTACCTCTGAATTAACCGCCTCTGAAACCGCCACTGCCTACGACTGACGAAAACCTAACGTTTAAGGTGATGACTGACGTAATCCTCCGTATGTTTTGATTTCCATTAATCATGACTGGAGGAACTGATTGCGGCTTGCATGAACGTGTAATGGCCGCCTTAGAGTCATATCCATCCATCCATTTAATGACGCTACAGCCTAAAATGAGTGGTCTCCTCTAAAGCATTTCTCCAAGTTTGACAGTCCCACGTTAGCATGTCTCCAATTCCGGATTTTGAGCATTACCTCTGCGTCAGCCGTCTCAGATTCTATCCAGTCCTTCTGGGCCTGGCTATTGGTCTATTTCCCGAAATTTCGGCTAGCATAAGCCGTTTTGGGATACGATTGTCCTCCAACGTGATTACGTGGCCGCCTAGACATATGGATTCGAAAATTTTTGATTTAAAGTTGGGTCTACCTAATAGAAGAGGGGTCCGGACCGCCAAAGATGAGGGGGGGTCCGGACCGCCTGGAACCCCCCCCCCCCCGGTGGTTGCGCCCCTGGCTATCGAGATATTCAACGAGCCCAAATATTACTTCTAAATGTAATTAAGTGTACAAAATTTGATATAAAACAAACTTAAAATACCAAAAGCATCTCTTCTGTTACACTGTGATGTAGATTTTATCATCTATCTGAAAATTTATCAGTGATAAGAATGACAACATCGTTTGCATAATTGATGGCTTAATAAGATGGATACACGATAAAGCATTGACCAATGGTGACCAATAGCAAGGGGAGAGAATATCTCACATTTCGTCATTTGAGCTCAGAGATACATTAGCATTTTTCCCTACTCCTCTTATCGAAGCAGAGGACCCTCTTTTCTAGGATGGTGTTTTTCATTGCTGGATGTTTTCAAAATTTTCTTCAGTGATGGACATTGACTGAGGGTAAATTCTTTATCAAGTACTATAGCTTATCTCTGATTGACAGAATTGTTAAACACCATTCTAGGATGGAAAAACGAAATTTTTTGATTTTCCTTCTTGATAAGCATCTTGTATTTACCCTTGTAGAAGAGGGCGATTGTCCAGGGAGTTAGTATTGGACAAAGTACTCTATTAGTGTTTATGAAGGAATTAAGGTTGTAAATGTTTTATGAAGAACTTTTGTGACGTATGGTTTTGTCATATAAGTAGCTATAATCAAATAAAACACTAAGCCTTCTTCCATAAATTTTGCTTTCATTATTAAATACTGAAGCTATCTTTACATTATGTGATTTGTCATATGACTTTACGGTCAAAATTACGAGTTAACAGTCCATTTGACATCGTATTACCTTGTATGCATTTCATTGTGAGAATCTCCACGAGTAATCCTTACAAGTGGAGTCGGACAAGCATCAAAATTTAGTGAAAAAGGAATTGTTTCCAGTCTCAAATTTTTTTTTTAATATGTTAGTTACATCGAATACTATACGAAATGGAAATTTTCTGCCTCTCGCAACCGTCGCTACGTAAATTATGGGCCATTTTGTGAAAAAACTACCATTTTGGTCGTTCTTTCTAAATATAGATAAGAATTTCTCAGAATGTGTAGGTCCAAAAACAGCGAAAAAAATTTAGGCTATTTGTTATGATATTGGCTCTCAGCGGTTACAAAAATTCAATTTTAATCTGCACACATAACCTCAAAAAAAAATTAAAAACTGGGGAAACTGCTAAATTTTGGTTTTTTAGTTCTAACTTCGGATGTTTTAAGTAAAATTTGATGAAATTTTTAGAACTTATACTTTAGAACGTGAAGAATGCCTGGTTAAAATTTCAAGTCAAAATATCTAATACAAGACTCAAAAATTAACCTCAAATTTTAAAATTGATTGGCCAATAACTTTTGTGCATCACTTCGAATGAGTTTCCTTTTTATTTGAAATGTAGGTTTTTTTAAGCAGTTTATGATGGTGAACAAGAAAAAATTTTAAACTTGAAAAAAAAGTGAAAAAAATCGAATCGAAAATCGGGAATTTTTGTATTTTTTCGTCAATTTTCTAGAAAAATTCCACTTTTTTTTGATTACTCTTTTTTTTTGTATTAGTAATTCATCTTTGATATATGACAAAAAAAATTTAGTTTTATCAAAAAAAGTGGAATTTTTCTAGCAAAATTGACGAAAAAATACAAAAATTCACGATTTTCGATTCGATTTTTTCCACTTTTTTCAAGTTTAAAAATTTTTTTTGTTCACCATCATAAAGTGCATAAAAAACCTACACTTGAAATAAAAAGGAATCTCATACGATGCGATGCACAAAAGTTATTGGCCAATCAATTTTCAAATTTGAGGTTAATTTTTGAGACTTGTGTTAGATATTTTGACCTAAAATGTTTACCAGTTATTGTTCACATTATAAAGTATAATTTCTGAAAATTTCATAAAATTTTACTTTAAACATCCGAAGTTATTACTAAAAAACCAAAATTTAGCAGTTTCTCCAGTTTTTAATTTTTTTTGAGGTTATGTGTGCAGATTAAAATTGAATTTTGTAAGCGCTGATAAGTAATATCATAATGAACACCCTTAATTTTTTTTGCTTTCTTTGGACCTACACATACCGAGAAATTCTCATATATATTTAGAAAGAACGACCAAAATGGTAGTTTTTTTACAAAATGGCCCATAATTTATGTAGCGGCGGTTGCGAGAGGCAGAAAATTTCCATTTCGTATAGTATTCGATGTCACTAACATATTAAAAAAAATTTGAGACTGGAAACAATTCCTTACGTTTTGCTTGTCCGACTCCATTATACGTATTGTAAAACCATTTTTTTAAGCGAGAGAAGCAAAACGGAAAGAGAGAAATGTTGTAACATTTTCAACCCAATTTTTTGGCGTGAAAACTAACACATGCAGCACAATGAACTTTCTTACTTTTTATCTTCTTCTTTCTTGGCTGTGAAATTTACCAGATTTTTATGTTTATTATATACACACACTTTGATATCTTCTTGTAAAAATGAGAAAGTTGCTCATGGTGAATTCGCCGCCGTGTAAACAGAGAGCAATGGATGAAACTGGTTTAACAACATGTACCGAGAATACTCGCGTTTGTGTTCACAATCTTGCGGAAGCAAATTTTGACATTAAAAAATGAATAAATATATTTCTTTGGTAGCAAAATCATATGACCATATAATGTAAAGATACCTATGTACTTTTAGGGAAGTAGTCAAATGTGGTAAGAAAATAAGATGCTGTATTCAACTATCGAGCAGGGCGAACCACGGCGAGCGTAGCTTCGATTTGAGAAATGTTCATATCCATGCGATATGCCAAAGCGAGCATAGTAGGCGCGGCGCGTTCATTGGGCCCGTACCTTTATTCTTACCCATCGTCCTATAGACCGATATGCCTCCTTAGTTGCTTAGGCAAACTTTTCGAGCGTCAAAATGGAAGGATGTTGGTTAAGCAATTCGATTAACGGCTTATGCCGTCAGCATCGTGGTGGTCACGGCAAGAGCCGCCATAAATAGAAATCTCTGCTGCGCATTAATAATGTCAAAAATGCTTTCTACTGTGAGATGGAGCAAAATAGTTTAGGCGTTGATCAAGCTCCGAGGTGGGTGACTTCATTATGATTTGGAAAATGGGCCGAAAGTGTTTGGGACAAAATGTGGCGTTCCGCAGGCATCCATCCTGGGCCCTCTCCTGTGGATCACAATATATAATGATATGTTGAGGCTGCGCCTACCAAAGCAAGCAGTTGCGATTGGGTTCGGAGCCGACATCGCGATAGAGGTCGTATAATGACGCCTCGATTAGATCGAATTGTCTGCGAACGAAGCGATTTGGGAGATAAAAGTGTGGTTAGAAAGCGCTGGTCTTGTGGCTTTCTGAGCACAAAACTGAAGCTCTGCGGATCAACAAACGGAGAAAACCAGTCTGCGTAAGAATCAAGGAAGGGGAATAGATCATTCACTCACAGCCGGCCTTAAGGTACCTGGGACTGGCGATCGGCTAAATTTTGAGGCATACTAGAAGGAAGCGTCCGCTATTTGTGCAGCTCTTGAAAGAATACTGCCCGACACTAGACCGAGACGTCGCGCCTTCTGATGCTCAGTCAGTCCTACAAAACGCAGTGCCAGTGTGGGCAGCAGCGTTGAACAGGAATGCTAACAGCAGAAAATGGAGGGCAGCGTGCTGCGCATACATCACAGTCATAGTGTCGAGAGAATGCATGCGGGGAGCGTGGAAGGCAAGGAGATGTTTTAAGTTCGGGTTCGAGCTCCACATAACCACCATGCAGGAGCGCGTCCTTAGCCATAAGTAAGCTTTTCACCTCCAAACGCACGAAAAAATACCATTCTCTTGTGAAGCAAACTTAAGAATATAGGCATTAGTCTTATTGACTGCTAGATACTCGCTTAAAACTATCCTGTGAGATTTGATGTTTGACAAGAGATGGGGTCTTAAGCCCAAGACGGTCCTGTGGATGTACACAGCAGGAGTACGCCCAATTCTCACGTATGTTTCGCTGGTATAGTGATCAGCTTTGAGCAGGACTTATAAGGTGATAAAGTTGGGAAGGATCCAGAGCACGGCAACATTAGAGGCAACAGGCGCCATGAGAACATGCCCCACGAACGCCCTTGATGTTCTCTTGCACCTATCCCCGACCTTCACCTCAAACATCTAGCCTCGTGTAGTGTCCTCAGACTGAAGGAATCCGGGGCGTGGACCTCAAAACTATACGGACATAGCAATATCTTGAACTTGCTACCCGAGGGCCAGCTTCCCTCTAGATTAACCTTCAGCAAAGACTAATCCGTCGAAATACTAACAAGAAGAGAGTGGAGAGTGGAGTGTAAGAAAGTTCGATGTACGAATATTCCCCGACGGCTTCAAGACGTCAAATGGTGTCGGATCCTGATCCTGGTTTATCTAGAGACCACTAACAGTTCACTGTCCTGGCACGGTGTACGCTAGTATCTTTCAAGCGAAGGTGGCTGGCGATCCTGAAGGCCGTTGCCATAGCTGCGGGGAGACAAACGAGATAGAAACATTTATTCACTTCCTGTGTAAATGTCCGGCTTTAGCTAAAGCCAGGCAGAGGCAGCGCACACTAGGCAGTTCCGTTTTGGAAGAGTTAAAAGAGATCTCCAAACTGGAGATCAGATCACTGATAAGCTGATAAGAATTAAAAATAAATAAACGCTCTTCTCTTCATTCAAATACATTAAAAAACATTTCTGACATCCCATTTTACGTATAACTATTGTATTTATTTTATTTAGAGTATCTACTAAGCAATTTACAGTTTTGTGTAGTTCTAGTTTTAAATGGAGACCTTAATTTACGGAATGCTGATCACAAATGATAGATATTCGCCCCTTAGAAAGGCTACTGCAAAACAATACTAAGGTGTATAATAAGAGCTCTCAATATTTGCAGCAGATAATTTTTCATCGACCCATTTTCTAAGATAACTAACACTAGCATAAGCAGCTGGTGCACCACTACCACATCCAATTCCCCAAGCAACGATTCCGGCTTGATAGTAGCGACCCTCCTTTCCTGGAATAGGACAGACTAATGGCGATCCACCATCTCCCTTGCATGTATCCTTTCCTTCAGCTCCGCCAGCACACAAAAAGGAGTCATCCAACACGAAGTGTTCTCCTAACCTTGTTTTACGTAAGTCCTCCTCACATTTCTTATGGGGAATTACAGATATACCGATCTTTTTCAATATAACTTGATATTCTCCGCCTTTTCCAAATTTGTCCTTGCCCCATCCGGAGGCGAGACACGATTCTAGATCAAAATTTTGACTAGGTGGCGGTAGGCATACGGGCTGCACGGTATCTCCAAGATCGAAGGGCTCAGAGACGAATAACAGTGCAATATCGTTGAAAAGTGCTCCACGATGGTATCGTTCATGCAAAATTACACGATCTACATATCGATTTTGGTGTGGATGCAGCTCTTGTGTAGTTTGAGTATCCCATTCGCCAGCTCGAACGCCTAAGGTATTCACTGGTTTCGTTGCTACACAATGAGCTGCTGTTAACACTACAGACGGATGAATTAGAGAACCTCCACATTGATATATGTTAAGAGTTTTATTGTCTAGCTTCTCATGTCTTAATATCGCAACCATCCATGGGAATTCACCGTATTCTGACTCGTTGTGTTCATTTCCAGTGATTTTAAAGCCAACTCCATCTATATTCCTGTATCCACAAAGCTGTGGTTGGTTGGTTGGTTGTTCAATCCTTGAATCACTCACGGCGAGCTCTGTCTGAAATAACAAATGACTTTAAAAACAAAGAATACTCACAATTATATACACATACCTGGAATTCCACAGCACAACACACTTCGAAGTAGTTTTTACATGCTGATTGATCGTTAGCACGAATGTCGATCAATGTTTCTCCATTGGTTATGACTTTTGTATCATTGCAGAGATAATATACCACGCATTCCTGTCCATCTTCGCACTTTTCATTTTCACCAACTGAAAATAATCGATTGCTTACTGGTCCATTGTTGGAATCTGTGCTCGTATCGTTTCCATTGAATATATTGTCTAGAAGATCAGTAAGATCTAAGTCATCCAAACAGCACGCAATTGTAAACAAACTAACCACTAATAAAGTGTATTTAAACATCTTCAAACTGATTTAAATAAAACTTCAATTACGAGAAAACGATAACACAAGAACAATACCGAGAAGCTACTGATCACAAACAATGCTCGATCGTTAAGGTAGAGGTCATCACTGGGATTATCTGCTCTCTCGTATTAATTATGTGATAAGACAGCTTGGATTTTTGATTAATCACAAATTCACACAGGAGAACCAAACCTGCACTTGTATCGGGTTATAAGTTTATTTTTGCCAGCACACGATCGCGTTTTCAGTGATATTCGACCTTATAGGAATTGCATATACACAGGGGATAAATTCCCAGTAAACATCATAACAAGTTTCCATGTTTTAATTATTGTTGCCCGCGACTAAGTCCCATTCTCTGTTCTGCTCAGTTGCCGTGATGTGGTGTTGTAGCGAGATCAGGTTGTTTACTGGTCACTTTATCAACTGAGAGGTCTTCGTTCGCTCTTGCCACAGCGCAATCGAGTGTGAGTTAAATCTTTAGATCTTGCAGAACGGGTAGGGGTATATGAGTGACTTGGCTTCAGGCTCGATTGCAGATTATCGAACAAAGCAAAAAGAATTTCTTGTGACGAACTAAGCCTGATCTGTAATGTGAACAAGAGATCAGTGTATTTGGAGAGCAGATCGTGCTTGCAAATGCTGCTTGACCACCAATGACTAATTCAAGATTATCTGATCTTACAGACCGATCTACATATACTAACTAGAATACTAACTAGTCTAGTGCATTTAGTAGTTCAGAATCTCGTCAGTAATATGTTACCAGTGCCTTAAAGAATTAATTCACAAAGTTTCCAGAAGGTAGATCTAAAATGATACTTAAACGCTGAAAATGTATGATCATTTTACAGATGTGTGATGATCATGTGCTTGAAATTTATCAGGTAAAGTTTTTATTGTAAATAACTATTGAAGACAGAGGAGGGATAGATGAGTCACTGGCTTGAATTGTTCGACGATAACCTTTTGCGTTGCAGACTTTGATGGTTCACAAAATCATAAATCGAGATAAACAGGGATTTTTGTATCTTTTCGATCTTCTACTTTTGTAAAACAGAAGTGTTAAAGTTTTTACATCCTTTCAGATGGAATTGGCAATTGATTTGTGCGTCTGAAATTAGTTTTCTTTCGATTGTGTTCAAAAATGTTCGAGTAGTCCACAACGGTTTGAGGGGCAAAATCGGAGTGCCCCTGTCATAATCAACTAACTACCGTAGTAGGAAGGACACCCGTCAAAGCCTACCAAGCCAAGGATATAAAGTTATCGTGTCGGCGGCTGCAGGGTAGTGGGTATTTTTTGAACTGTCGTTTAACTAACTCCTCTTTTCACCAGGCCAACCTAGTTATATAATGCCTTATTCTGATATGGAGGCTTTGTCAGGATGTACCTCCGCTTTCCTACCATACGCATGGGGCTTCTATGAACCAATAACATTGCATTCATCGGTCCGGAATTGGCTATTAATTCTCTATGGGAATGTGTTAGCGAACTATTCTCTTTGGTATATTGTGCAATCTTGTCCCTAAAAACCTTTCAGGTTAAGGCTTCTGATCTTCTCTTTCGGAGCAGGGAAGTCGCAATGGAGTAGACTCAATATCCTCCTCGCTTCAACCTCACAGCCGTACCGCAACTGTTCCGCAGATTCGCGAGCTGCCCCGCCAGAGTCTGTTCTTCCCTACTAGGTGGAGCGGAGAAAAGTTCAGTAGGGCCTCCATTACCGCAGTCGGACAATGCTTTTAACTCCCGTGATACCAAAGACAGGCAAGGCTTTACACCAGACACACAATTCAATGGATGTTTACGTGACCACGGGCCGTAAGTAGTATTCAAAACCACCTAGAGAAGGAGCTTTTAAATTTAGCTTCCTTCTATTAGTAAAGGGCACGATGATAAGGCTATTGGGGCTTTGGCGAATAGGGCTCTTCCCGATCGGAGCTGGATCAAACACACTTAAAGCCTGAATTGGTCAACTCTTAGGACGCTTGTTGGCTTGATCACCCTCTCTTCACCCGGCTAAGCAATTGTGGGGGAGCTGTAGAAAGAATATCAGGACACCTGTTGGCTTAACGTCAGGACCATTGTTGGCTTGATTACCGGTTACTGCACCTTGAATAACGCTAGGAACGGCGGAGGACTTCACCTGCCCTTATAACAGCCAAGTCTTTGCGATAAGCCATGAGGCAGACTGTTGAACCTGTTCAAGCCGCCTGATCTACAAATATGAGGTATAGGATTGTAGTACAATAGGCCAAGTCTGTGGCCGCGATACTTTTTGACCCTATACCTCACTAAAGAAGAAGAAGGCGAAGTCCACAACGGCAGCATTGTCGCGGGATTTGTTTTAACTGAAAGACCGGCGATAAGTGGTAAAGCCCCTTTGTGTTATCGACTGTTATACCACTGAATGCAATGTAGTACTATTAGTCCTATCAATCTACAATAGCTCCTTGTAAATTTAGCGTTAATTGCCAACAAGAAACAAAAAATATGGTTATATAGGAAAAAAAAAATACTAAAAAAGATAGCGTTTTTTGTTTTTGAATTTGGCATGGCGAACCTAACCTAAAAAATTCCGGAAAGTGAAAAAAACGCTTTTTTTGCGAATAGCAAAAAAACTTGAGTTCTGATCGAAATAAATCAAATTATAAAGTTGTAGGTATTCAAATTATCTTTCGATTGATATATATAAAGTTATAGGTTAGAGCACAAAACATAGAGATAACTGCAAAAAACTGTTAAAATTCACTTTTTTTTAATTTGCTAATAACTTTTGTTTAACGCAACGCAACGCAACGCAACTTAGATATCTGTTATTTGGCAAAAATATTGCTTCTTGCTGGCTGAAAAAACAGTTTTATTTTTGTTGCAAAATATTGAACGCTTTCCTAGAAATTTCACTTTTTGTAAAAAAAGGCGTTCTTCTTAAAACGCTCCTCTTGGTCTACGGATTCTTCTAGAGTACCGCTCTAGAGCTTAAAATGTTCTTCAATACTTTTACTATCACGTACAAGTAACAAAAAGTCTATTTAAAAGGTTTTCCAGTACTTAAAATGACCCCCCAAAATATATTAATAATGAAAAAACAGATGTTCGATTGTAAAAACTAACTTTTTGAGTCTTGAATATACTAATTGGTAACTGGTATGGCGAAGTTCTGAAGATGCATAGTTACTGCATAGTTTAGACTACTTTTAGGAAGGTTTAGAAGAGACCGTCTTCAATTCATGTTATTTGATAATCCCGTCCAGGCGCTGTAGTCAAAATTTTACTAAAACCTGACACTAAAACCAATAGAAATGATTTTTGGCACGGGCAGTTTTTTAAGACTACTTTAAGAAAAAAAAATGTTCTGCACGCAAATACCCCGGGAAAGTAGGGAAAATTCCAGGGAAAACTCGGAAAATTGATATTCCATCAATAACGTGTAAGGGGTTGAAAATTTCGATATAATTCATAGGAACAAATTTGTAGACCATGAAAATCTTCACAAAAAAGGTCTTTATATGTTTTTTCGGAAAATGCTCCAATTTTTGAGATACGTGGCACAAAAGGGAAAATGATTACTAGTAGTACAAAGCAGAAAGATTTATTAAATCATAATAATTAATCATATGAATACCATCATCTTATCATTATTCAATCATCATACTTCATCATCACCACCACCATCATCATCGCTATGATCCAGTTCTTCTTCCCCAGTCAAAGCATCGAACTGTGAATTCGGTTCGCTATAAAAAACACCAATCTCTTCATCGTATGCGTCATCTTCATCTTCTTCCGGAAGAGGAGCCAAGTTTTAGCAAACACCATCAACTTCACAAGACCCACAGATAGATGTGCAAAAAAGACCAGCTTTTTTACAACTGCAAGTTATCTTGTCACATCCATTTTTGCAACTGCATACAATTAGTTCCAGTAGCTCTTTTGGCGCTTTTTTCTTCAATAGAATTGAAAACAGATTTCTTCCCTCAGCCGAACAGACTAGATCGCTGGTTTGCGAGAATAGTGACGCACCTAAAAATGATTGATTTTAGAGAATGACGTTTTTTAATTTTTTTATAAATTAGTCGGGAATGATTTGTCTCAAATGAATAATGACGATATATCTTTCTAACGATAGTTGACGCAAAATGGGCGTTGCGTCTCTATTTACTATAAATTATCAAAGATTGTTGGTCATTTGGCATATTTAGTTTAATTTTACAGAATTTTGAATTGCGTCGTTATTCTCGCAAACCAGCGAGATGTTATGTCACCACCTGTTACGGCATGTAAGAATAAAATGTGCTCTTTTACGTGAGGATAATCTTTCAAACTATCACAAGAGAAAATTTGGCTCGGGGCCTTAAGGCACAAACAGATTGGCGCGGCGAAATTAAATGTATGGGAAACTCTCTGGCGAGAGGGTTCCGCCACCGCCTTTATTCTTCCCAACTTTTAAAAAATAACACGCCCTGTATCTCCCATCATATCTTTCAAGAGCCACACTGCGAAACGTCGGCATACCTGTACATGCTGTGGTTACTACACCCTCTTTCAATGTTTTTTGACAAATGTAACAATTTACGGAATCACACATTATGAAAACACAAATATTTATACACTTTGACACTTGGAATTTCCAATTAAATTGGCCTGAGAATTCCAAAAAACAAAAATTAAAGCCACATCGAGAAAGAGCAGATTCTCAACTACAGATTTTCACATTTATAAAGCTATAGTCGCTAAAATAAACTCGGGAGGCTTATCAGAAGAATTTTCTTGCGTTTTTGGAAATTTTAAAAGATGAATGAAAACTTTGTTATCTGGGGTTCTTTGATTCATATTCTAAAAGGACAGGGTCTCGGCAATAGAATGACAAGTGCGCTTTTTTACAAATCTCCACTTTGATATTTTTACAACGATTGCAAAGACATCAGTCACGAAAAATGAGCGAACTAAAAAATAAGAGGTACAGAAAAACTTGATTCAATTAGGCCCAAGATAAATTGGGAATGAATGTAATATCTCATTTGCTCAAATTAGACCTACTGAATCTTTGACCGAACTCATAGTCGGAGAGCTGGAGACGAAAAAGTGCTTTCATCTTTGATGTGGACAAACTCGATTGCAACTCATTCTCCGACACTTTTAGTGGTGCAAGACAAAGTTAAGAAGGGTAAAAGAAATCATCTTCTTATTGAAAAAATGTCATCGATGTGTTGCATGAAAATTTGCAGGATTGAAGACTATAAGCTACTTAATATAAATTCCAAGTCTCCGACAGCTAGGTTAGTGCAAAATGGGTGACTGACAGGGGTCAATTTGCCGAAAATGTTTGCAAAAAAAAAAATCACCAGTCATCGCTGAGCTTCAATATTTTGCACGAAGGTCTGTGGGGGGTCTCCCTTGACGCACGTTGAAGCCCGCTTTTCGAAATTCAAAATGGCCGCCGAAATATGACCGAAATTCAAAATGGCCACCCAAATATGGCCAGTGACATTGCAGATGAGAACGCAGGGGCCAGGCAATTGCCAGACATGTAATTTTTCTACATTAGATTACATGTCTGATAATGGAAAGCTCACTCGTTATGATTTTTTTCTTACACGGCTGATTATGTAAAATTTCCCAGAAAATTGCGAAATCTGAGCATCAATAAAATCGACAAAAATAATAAGCCATGTAACAGAGGATCTGAAGCAGCACAAAGTTGTACATAGTAACAGCCACAAAATATCCTTGTTATCAGCATCTAAGCAAACGGTCAATACTTTCGCGAGCGATATTTTTAAAAATATGCTATTTCATATTTCGACGGAAGCGATTAATCGTAGATTTTTTGCTCAATGTTGATCAAAAAGGGAAGAGATCAGCATTTATTGATGAGTGTGCTACCAATGAAAATCGTTTCGAGCGCTCTACACGTAAATTGAAAGTACATATGTACATTTGCTGAAATGATAGCCAAAGAAAAGTAAGGCAGTGGACGGAAAGGTCATCGTGTTGAAATTACAACGCGTTTTATTTGGGCAGCTGTTAAATATTTCGTTAAGAAAAAACTCTCGGCATAGATAAAGTATTGACATTTCATAAAATTTGGTCGAGCCGTTTTTGTTTTGTTTAAACGACGAGATTTTTGTACCTGCACGATATCGTATGAACCAAAGACGATATCGAATTCTTTGAGATGCCGATCGAAGCATATTAACGAAAACATGGTCTGAAAAAATTTCATAACACTCGGTCGACCCTTTTTTTTGTTTAAATGAGAAGACTTGGGCTAAGAATCACAAGCACTACTTTAGCATTAGTATTTCTTATATCTAATAAACACGTTGGAATGAAACTCGTTCTAAATAAAGTTACCTGTTCTGGATACTGCACAGCGATAGCTTCCTAACAAGACATTGCTTGTCAAAATCCGAGTACTCCGTGCAAAATCGTGCAAAAATTACGTTACCCTTTACAAACATCAGGAATTTTTCAAACCTTAGATCAGTACTTTTTGGACAGGGAATTGTTTTCCACCATCGACCATGCGCTCTAGTGTCGCGAACGAAGTACGAAGGAAATGTTTGTTTGCTAACGTTCAGCAAAAGAAAATTCTCTAGAAAAATCCTGTAGATTTAGCACTTCATAATATTAAACATTCATCATACTGGGAAGGTGATCGTGTGGACCGAAAGGCGAAAGGGTCAAATGCACATCCCACTAGTATTTTTTATACTTGTTTCGAAGCAGCACGAAGTGCAAAGCAGGAGGGAAAGTGAGTCAGCGATACCATCTATCAATTTATTAGTGATTAATGTTTCATTTCAGTACCTGGGGCCGGATTCCGCAAGGAAATTTTATTTTGTATCGACGTGCACTCACGCTTGCGGAATCCGGCCCCTGGACTATATCGTCGGTCCAATGGTAAACTAACCTATCTGACATTTTGGAATTTTTGACTTAACTAGAGAAATTTTCATTTTATTTTGATTTATATTGTGATTATTTAAAGTGTGATCCAAAAGACCATAGTCCAAGACTAATACAACTGATTTATTTGAATATTTACTGAAAAAAGCCTGATTTTCAGTCATTAATTATATTTTGTTTTGCGTCTCCCCAAAATTAAGGAATTTTCAGATAGACTAGTTTACTATTGTACCGACGATATGTAAGTACCCTTGTAATGACTGGACGGGTTCATTTTAAAAAAGAACACAAAACTTCATATGATACATGGCTTAATTTTAAAATTAATCTATATTAAATCCAATTTAATAATAGGTGCGTTTCATTTTCCTTGGAGTACGTACTCCGGAGTACTTGGGCGCACATCGACGTAATTGCAGCTACCCCAGCCCATATTTGGTGTAGCAGTAGTTAAACGTAAATATCAATGAAGTCGCTTTAAATTTTATTAAAAAAAATTAAAAAAAAACTGTTTAGACAATAAATGGAGCGTTTCATTTTCTTTGGAGTACCTACGCCCCGGCGTAGTTGGGCGCACATCAACGTAGATGCTGCTACACCAGCCCATTCTGTGGGGTGGCAGCATCTACTCCGATGTGCGCCCAACTACGCCAGCGTACATACTCCAATGAAAATGAAACGCTCCATTTATTGTCTAAAAAGTTTTTTTTTATTTTTGTGAATAAAATTTAAAGCGACTTCATTGATATTTACGTTTAACTACTGCTACACCAAATATGGGCTGGGGTAGCTGCAATTACGCCGATGTGCGCCCAACTACTCCGGAGTACGTACTCCAAGGAACTTGAAACGCACCTAATAAATCGTTCACGTGCCAGCTAAATTTTCGTAAGTGCCATCTCTGGTACGCGTGCCATAGGTTTGCCACCACTGTCTTAGACTATCAGCTTGTCGAGCCAATTCGATAGGAGGACATAAAACATTAGTAAAGTTACATTGTTTATTTATCAAAGATCATTATTTCTCCTTTGAATATCAAATAGAAACCACTTCTGCAGACACCCGCCACTTATATATGACATTTGTTGAAGAATTTTCCTTTAATGTACCGTTTAGTTTATAAATTTTCGACCAAAAACACAGGAGTTACAGAGATTTTAGTCGAGCGTCGGGGTAAATTTTATGATACCCCGAGTTATTCGGGCGGAAAACTGAAAATATCATAAAGCTCATTATCTCTCAAAGGAAGCAATTTTCGAAAAAACATGTAAAGACCTTTTTTGGGAAGATTTTCACGCTCTACGTGTTTGTTCTATACATTATATCGAAATTTTCAACCCCTTCCACGTTATTAATGGAATATCAATTTTCCGAGTTTTCCCGGGAATTTTCCCCACTTTCCCGGGGTGTTTGCATGCAGAACATTTTTTTTCTTAAAGTACTCTTAAAAAACTGCCCGTGTGCCAAAAATCATTTCTAATGGATTTAGTGTCAGGTTAAAACCCCCGGACTATAATTTGGAGAGCACGTTTTAAAACTGCGCGAGTTTGTTTTTGAAGCCAGTACGTTTCCTGCCATAAGAGAATCCTGCATACGTTGATAAACAATTTAAAAAAATGCATTGTTTATGACATAAGTATGAATAAATTCAAAACCAAATCTCGCACGTCTTTTTAAAAAATATCCTTACTAGTTTACTGATTGAGAAATATCCTTGCGATTAGTCAAGACTCCCTCTTAATCGTTTTTTTGCACCTGAAGCAACAATTGGCCCATCTCGACATGCAAATTTACAAACTGCCTAACTTTAGAGGCTCTCTTATCTGCAATTCAAACGCCGAATATTCTGCAAAACAAATTGATTTCCATTTGCATAATTAATTGTGATTGATTGCCCTTTTCGGCGAACTAGCGAGGAGGCGTCGCCGGGATTTGCTAGTTGACTTAGTTTGATCAATGGGAATTATCGCCTCTTGCTGCCTCCTAAGTGGGTGCTAAATGGCTCCTTTCGCTTGCTTCGTGCACGGAAAGGAAATTTCAGTGATTTAGGACCTGGTGGCAAACAGATTTATATAATTCAGTAATTCACGACGTTGGATATATATTGGGACTGAAATAGACTTTCTGCTTTCGCCCGCGAACATGAGGGCCCATGGGTAGGAGTTATGGTTATTACGAGAAGTAGTTATGTTCACTATATGATAAAAAAAGGCGCGATAATATATTGGAGAGGGCTTTCTGGTGATGCGGGGGTAATGATTGACTTTGCATAAACATGTGCTTGTGTAATTTCCATACAAGGGTCTGTATAATAAAGGACATGAATTGGGGACATCTAAGAAAAACGCATTTAATATTAGAAGGGGGGCTTAAATATTTTACTGGCACGAAAAGGCAACCTACCAAAATAAAAAAAATATAATAAACCTTTTCAAGCTGTATTTATTGGAACGGTATAAAGTTGGCATCCTATCTCAAAATATTATACATTAAATTTTTTTGAGTAACCTTTGAAAACAATTCTCTTCTCCTCAAGAAGTCAGCCTTGGAACAGTCGGATTTTACGGCTATAATGATATTGACAGGATATAATCAACTTCGCAACGTGTCAGAGGATTCTATTGACTTGGAGCAATGGCAGAAATGATAGATTAGCTTAGGCGATATAGAATACTCATTGCAGGACTATAAAAACTAAGATGGACTGGTAAAGGAGTGCTAGAACGAAGAGGCTGCCACATTCTACATTGGAAATAATGACTCCAGAAAGAACTTTGAGTTTGGTTTCTATGTGGTTAAGCCTCTAATAAACAACATAACAGACTTCACCTCGATTTAGCGGTCGAATCGACATTAAGAATTAAATCCAGATTTCGTAATAGAACTTTCATCACGGTGCACACACCTACAGAAGAAAAACCCGAGGCAAAAGTGGGTAAGGAACCATCCCATCCCAGCGGGAAATTGAGTGCTCTAAAGACAATGAAAGAGCACTCCCATGGAAGCATGGAACATTATAGAGCTTTTTTAAATATCTACAGTAGAGCTATTCATGGAGGCCTGCGGATATGTGAATAAGCTCCGTTACTGAAAAGCTTTTATTTTTGTTCATCTTTTGCAATTGCCTTTTCCTTTCCAAGCGCGAGTGTGGTTTTACCAAAGCGGTCCCCCAACTAAGTATACTAACCACGTGCAATGCTGCTTGTCCTCCGTATCGAACGAGAGCCGGTCTATTGAGTATGCTAATTTCACCCTTTATGGTCAACAAGATAATCGCCCGTTTTCTTCTTCCTATAAAATTTCTGAAAACTCCAGCAATGCACCCTCAGGAGCATATTTCGCAGCGCTCAAAATTAGCTCCCCATAGGAGCGCTCCCAATTTTTCCCGCTGGGATATTATTACCCCGCACAGATAAGTTCTCGCTGCACGAAGAATCAAACGATAACGCGAACAGAAAGGCTGATTCGTCATCGTAAGAAGTTTAATAAAAGTTGGGACCTCGTTTAAAATTGTATAGCAAGAGGGGTTCTGGGTGGTCAGTCACCAGCGAGATAGGGTGAGCAACATGTAGTGTATTTAAATATTTAAATACGCAGGTGCCGTAACTATCTTGGACTGGTGGAAGTGCGATCATAACCTCCTCGCGGTGGCCACTGGAAGCTGCCCTGAAAGGGATGTACTAATATGATCGGGCCTACCAAGCCAAGATGTAAAGTTTTCGTGTCGAAGGCTGAATGGCAGTGGGTAGGTTTTGCACTGTAACTTAACAATCTCCTCTGGGCACCGGGCGCACCCAGTTATATAACGCCTTATTCTGATATGGAGGCTCTGTCAGGATGGACCATAATTTTCCTACCATACTCATGGGACTTTTGTGGACCAATTTACCTGGAGAGGGCCAAGGGAAGGAGGGCCGAAGTGGAATTGGGGAGCCGCACGGAGCACACCCGAGCCCCGCTTTTGTGAACTCCTTCCCTAGAAACCAAAGACAGGATGGCGGCCTGGAACCCGGGTAGCCAAGAAGCAGACCTGGACAGCCGCCGCTCTGCCCAAAGTTTTTGAACCCTCCAGAAAATTGGCAGCACCAGCTCCCATATAATCTAGGGGGAACACTCCCATCATCATAAATTAATAAATTAAAAAATAGGCGTGGAATCGAAATTAACCTCCTACTGGGGCAACAAGCAGACCCAGACCGCGGTCGTTCTGCCCTAAGGTTCTGGTCTCACTAAAAGTGGCAAGGATGGCCGGAGTGTGATTGGGGAGCCCATGGAGCATACCCTAGCCGGCTTTCGTGAACTCCTTCTGAGAACAGACCAAAGGCAGGACTGCGGACGGGAACCCGGGAAGCTTGAACAGTCACGTGGAAACGACAAGCCACTAGGCAGACTGCTGAACTCGTTCCAGCGGTCTGGCCAATAAATATGAGGTATAGGGGTGTAGTACAATAGGTCAACCCAATGGCCGCGGTACTTTTGGACCCAATATCTATAAAAAGAGGGGTTCTGGACCACTTTCAAGGTATGCGTGTATCAGTGTGTGTTTGTACGCATATGTATATGATGTGCCGTTGCCATTCGGACGCCCACCATTTTCGAATTTCGCAACATCAGCTTTTAGCAATAAGGTGTGTGTCTTTGGTATGAAAGCTCCCAAAAATCTCCAAAATCAAATCATATGAGCAAGCGCAAACGATAATAAAGTTTCCCCACCAAAATTTCCCCAACAAAAAGCTTTCATCCTTGTCTTATCTGGAAAAAAGTAATATTTATT
The DNA here is from genome assembly GCA_963855945.1 of Thereva nobilitata. Lineage (NCBI taxonomy): Eukaryota > Metazoa > Arthropoda > Insecta > Diptera > Therevidae > Thereva > Thereva nobilitata. The sequence goes on along the minus strand of OY979694.1, from coordinate 195,896,452 downwards.
ATTAATTTTTAAATAAAATCAAAATCAGTTGATACCGTATGATACTCATCGAAATCAATCATCATCTTATGCCATCATCTTATGCAATAAAAACATGATTTCAGAGTTTTAAAAAGAATTATCTGTGCTTTGTGGCCTTGTGGTTAGAGGCTGAAACAGATTGCTTCGTTCTGCTTCGTTCGTTCGTTCCTTCCGTTCTCTCATTTAAAGAACGTAAAAGAAAGAAAGAAAGCACTTTTCACATAGGTGCTTTCGTCTTCGCGGATTTCACGTCAACGACTCAATTTCTGTATACGTTTTTTGTTTATTATTTTAATATTTACTATGCACGACTTGGTCGCTTGGATTTTTTCTCTCTTGAACCGTGCTAAAAAATCAAATTAAACATAACTGTCACCAAGTACCTTTACACACGAAAAGTGTGGTTATGCTGTTCTTTCCTTTCCGTTCGTTCGTCTTTTTTAAAATTTCCCAAAAGCTCTATCTTCGTTCGTCTTCATTCCTCTCCGTTTTTCCTGATGTTGACACTTCCATATGAAGTGTGCAGCATTGAACTCGCAGACTGAAAGAACGAAAAGAACGAACGAAGAGGAACGAAGCAATCTGTTTCAGCCTTAAGGCGCTCAACTACCATTCCAGAAGTCTGTGGTTCGAATCCTCTCCGCGACATTTTAATTTGTCTTTTCATGTCTCAAGTCTAAATAATATTCTTTCTTTCTTGTCTTCCCCTTCTTTACAACAATCTGACATTGAATTTAAGCATAATAAGCGAGGAAGTCATTTCCTGCTCGAGCAGAGCAGTCAGCGTCCTGTTACCGTAAGTTTGGATCGGTGGAATAAAATAATATGTTGGCGTTGTCAGTATTCTCTCAACTAACTTTCCAACTAGCACTCAATGATTAGAACCGTCGACAGTACAAAGAACTTTACCACTGAGCGCTAGTCTTCCACATAAAACATTCAACAACAAAGAACAAACATGGAAGACGAAATCAGTACTCACTCCCAAAATTGTCGATCGTGTATCTACTGTATGTACAACACGATCGTATTGGGAAGGACGACAAGAAGTGTGAAGGACGATTTGGCGCGAAAAGCTACATTGCTGCACCCAACTTCCACAGCAGGACCATTTTGGATGAAAATTTAGTCGCTACGGAATTAAGGAAACTTGAGGTCAAATTCAATAAGCCATTATGTTGGAACGTGAACATCATATAGAATCCATAGCCATTGAAAAAAAAATATTGTTTATATCTCGGAAGTCGTTAAATTAATTATTTTGCATAAGCTTAACGGGGACGCAAACCAAAATTCATCCAGTTTAAGCTAATACATCGACCCGCCATTGGAACTCGGATCATCAAGATGCCGCCCAAAGCACAGTTCAAAACTACAAATTTGACCCACCCACCAACCTCGAAAGATCATCCACGACACAGCGAAGTTTATCTAAATTCCCCAAAGACAGCGGAGTTCAGAAGCTCATCCGACACGAAATCTTATCCGAGGCCCGTGGAACTTCAACCTAATTCCCCAGCACGAAAACACATCCAAGACTCAGCGAAATTCATCCATCAATTTAAGGATTTTCGATTTTTTGAAAATTTATAACTAAAAAATTAGAAGTCAAAAAATCTGAGAATTTGTTTTTTTCTTAGTTTCCACTTTAGACATGGCGGCCTTGGACTGTTGGTGGGGTATCTTACTGGCCATGTGGTGCTGCGGCACCATTTCCACAACCTATGACTGTCTCAGGAGACAGAATGCCGACTCTGCATGAAAGGCGACAGGACTTCCACATATCTTTCTCTGTGAATGTCCTGATTGGAACTGGCTTAGAAGAAGAACGTTCATCAAAGAGTTTCAGAGCCCTGCTCAAGTCCGGACTTGGCCGCAGTGTTCACGATATGGGTTGCCCCAATTCTCACATAAAAAAAACCTTCTCATATGCCTAACGAAACACCTCAACCAAATTCTTCGTCGCTGTGGTGAGTTTGGTCTGGTTGCTCTATTGGCTAAACTCTGAACTATCGGTTTCCTTTCTTTTCCAATTCACATCTTCGAAAATATTTGGCAAGAACCTGTCAGACCTTTTAGATCACCAACTCATGTCTAGTACACAGTCTGTCATCTCCTTTTCAGTCCCCCGACTCGTCATAAACCTAAAGCTACTTTATGGTCCGTAACTAAGCTTCCCGACTAGAAATCATAGTTGGGCATGCCTAAAATAAAGTTCGGCCCGCGAGGGGTTTTTCTGGGGTTTGCCTAAGTTAGGCCACCCTAATAGATACCGCATGAGGCCCTAGTGCCAAAAGAAAGGGGCAAATTTAACTTAGTTTCCACTGGGGTTTGCCTAATGAGGGCCTAATGTTCTAATTTCTGGGGTTGCCTAAGTTAGGCCATACTAATAGATACCGCATGAGGCCCTTAATATCTAAAAAAAGGCGAAAATATCTACGTAATCATAATATATGTTATTTGTGTTATTCATGTTACTTATGTTATATCGAAAAGCAAATTGAACAAATCGAGAAAATTTAACAAATTTTAACAAATAAAGTCGAAACAAATGTCATTTATTAAAAAAAGGTTTTGTTTTTTTTTCGATTTAACATAACTAACACGAATTACACAATCATCAGTAAAGCGTCCAATCAGTAAAGCGTCCACGTTAGGCGGTCGTTAAGTACCTGTTAGGAACAAATTAGGCAATTTAGGTTCTACTTAGGTTTGCCTAAGGTGGGCCAAACTGGGTAATCCTAATTAGGCCCAAAACGTTACATTTTATATTTGGCCCTAATGTGGATTCCACATGTGGCCCTAGTGTGGAAGTTAGGGAATCCCCATGCGGCCCAAACAAAATATTTCTAGTCGGGTTATTGCATCTTACTTACTACTGTGATATTGCACCATGACGTGACCAAACATCAACGACATGACAGACTATTAGTACAAAAGGTTATTTATTCTTAAACTTAGGTCTAGCATAAACCTGGCGCACACCTCACGGCTTCGTAGGTTTGAACAGTATCCGATCGTCAAGATCTCTCTTCATCAGTCCCCAATATCCTGGTCCAAACCAATCCATACCGCGACAGAATCTAATCTGGCCAGGGCTTCCACCTTTTCATGGTCCGATAATCCGAGACCCACATAAGGCTAACTTGATAAAGAAGGGCACATATTAATGGTAATCTATGGTAATGGTCAGTAAAACCAAACTTCAAAAAATAATTGCGAAATAAAGTAAAATAACAAATTGAATATCTTGCAACAATGCGCAAAAACATGATGGCTACATACTCATTTATTATTGGGAGTTTTTCCTAATCGAAGGATATTTTACATCCTTAGTCCTTTTGGCACTCTTCCTTCCAATCTTTTCCAGCAGTTCCACTTAAATTTCTGCAGTTTCTTGTTTTTGAATCGAGTGTTTGTAAAATTTATCAAACTTCTTCCAAGGCGTTGGCCTCTAACTTTAGCCGACCCAGCGGCTTGAGTTAGTAGTTAGGAGCTGCACCCAGCCCTTTGTTTTGCGATAACATTTCCTTTAACCTTTAGAAACTTCTCTGGAATTGTTCATAAAACCAAAAAAATTCAAACAAAAATAGTGCACCTACTTGTGTGGCAGTATATCACCCGCTATTGAAAAACTCTCTATGTCCATCTGTCTTTGGTTTGGGCATTCGAAAATTGTAAACCGTTTGCTTACTAAAGGCAATAAAAACTCAGCACGATATCGGCCATTTTTTTTTAGAAAAATGCTTTAACAACTGAAACGATGCAATTTATTGCAACAGCGCAGCACATTCACGTTCCATAAATCATTTCCAGTCAACAAACAAAAGTTTTTTTTCCGGTTTTGTTTAAATGTTTCCCTCGGAAACTGGTGCAAGTGCAGCTTACCGTAACCGCAGCTTTTATTGGAAAATGCAAGGAAGTGCACCGGGGGTGTACCGCACCGGTGAGTGTTGATGAAATTTTTTTTATCAAAACTGGAAACTTTGCATAGCGGAGCGGGAATGGGGCTAGGTTATAGGTAAGCCGTGAGCCGCGCTGGTAGCTGTTGCCAGTTTATAAAGGCTTATAAACATTGTGACATACGTGAATGAGAGTGATCGTCAACCTGGATGTGTATAGTCCCGGTTCCGCGTACAGTAGGCAACCACCACCTAGCGGTTTAATTAAAAACTTTTGTCATGAATTTTTATGCAGTCTGGTTTTAATTTGCACACTCTTCACTCGGGCAATGAATTTTTGTTCTTTAAGCGCTTGAAACGAAAAAGTTGATGAGTTACGGCTGATGATTTGATTATTGGGTTTCTGGTACTGGAAACATTTCTGCCGGTTGAATTTTGAAGCGAAAAAATATAGGTACTGCTACAAGGTTTTCTTCACATTGCAAATTTGTTGTACTATTGCAAAAGTTCGATCAATTTTGAAATATGGCATCGTCGTTTGGGAACTAAGGTCTACGAATCGTCACATTCCGCCCCTCTGGGCTACTGCCGCCGGGTTCTACCCAAGTTTATATTATATAAGTAATTAAATATTATATCTTCTTCTTATGCTCCTTTAAGTGGCCTGTAGACTATCAATAATATTGTGCAATAATATTTAGCAAAATATTGATGGTTTCCTGCTTTGCCCCAGACAATCTTTCAGTATCGCTCACAGACAGTCAAATATATTGCGCAAATCAAAATATTGCACAATATCATTGATAGTCTAGGCCAGTGATTCCCAAAGTGGTCCATATGGACCCCTAGGGGTCTATGGGATGCTCCAGGGGGTCCGTGGTAATTCAAAATTATTTTGGGGGTGCACAAGGAGCTTCCGAGGGTCCGCGAGATCGAAAGTTTTCATATAAAAAATTACAAAGTTTAGAAAGCGATGTTTCCCACGTGACCCGTGGCGCGATCGAAATCGAAAAGCAAAGAGCTTATTTGACTGACTTATATACCAAATTTTATGAAACAAATTTAAAGTTACAAGGTGATCAATTAAATTTTATCAAAGCTAAAAGTATTATATCTGCATTTGCTACAAAACTTTTGTTATACAAAACAAACAGCATTTTAGTAGAGGGAAATTAAACAAAAAAAAGCGAAGTTATGATGTAGTTGCGAAGTTGGATTTTTTTGTTTTCTTTCTTTACATATGTTAAGATAAAGCGAAAAAAAAATTTCTGCAAAATTGGTCCTGTGCTGCACGAGAAAATTGCATAAATGTCCATTTTTGATGCATTTTGAGTGCATTGCTACACTATTTTTTTAATTTCTCCAGTTCTGTTGGTCGTAGAACAATAAAAAAAATTGGAAAATACTCGTAAATGAATAGACTATCGAACTGTAAATACTTTAAAAATTAGTCCTAACCTCAAAATACCAAAATGTATGAAATTATGTTTTATTTTACTAAAAATGCAATAAATAACGGGAAAACGGTCGGATTTTAATAAAAATTGGAGAAAAGATGTACTTTGATTCTGTAAATAAGTGGTTGAAATTTCAAAAAAAATTTCGCTTTTTACGGCAAAAATTAGCAGTTTTCGAAAAAAAATTAAAATTGCCGCCATTTTATACCAAATCATCGTACGGTAAAATATTTTTTTTTAAATTGTAGGTTTTTTATGTACTTTCTTGTAAGCATACGCAATACTTCGTTACTTGATTTGAAATGCCCATTTTAGGCCTTTGAAAACACTAAAATATTTCAATTTTGAATTTTTTGCCTTTTGCTTACTATGAAAAGCTACTTGCCAACTATAAAAAAATGCATCAAAAATGGACATTTATGCAATTTTCTCGTGCAGCACAGGACCGATTTTGCAGAAATTTTTTTTTCGCTTTATCTTAACATATGTAAAGAAAAAAAACAAAAAAATCCAACTTCCCAACTACATCACTATCATATGACAATTTCCCTCTACTATTTGGGGAGAAGTGAATGTTCTCAGTTTCCCAATCTTGCAAAATTACAGAAAAGTGATGACGATTTGCTTGCCTTCTCTTGAATGAGCTAGAAGTGTGATATCACCTGCATATTCGAGATCTTCTAGCCGTTCTACTAATTCCCATTGAATTCCTCTTGTTCTCTGCTGGCTTTCTTCATTATTTCATTGAGTAGGTACAGTAACGAAGAGTAATGGCGAAAGGGGGCAACCTTGTTTCACTCCAATTGTCGTTGTTATTGGGTCACTTAGTTGTCCATTATGAAGGATTCTTAGTTCTGCTTCGACGTATAGCATTATGTTCATTTGGATTAATTTTGTTTGTACTGCCTTCCTTCCTTCAGCTTCCCAAAAAGCTTGCCTATGGATTGTGCCGAATGCTCGCTGGAAATCTACGAAAGATATGTATAATGGTGACTTCCATTCTAAAGATTGCTCGATTATGTGCTCGACGTGTTTGAGTTGTCTTTACATTCGCGACGTTTCCTACTTGTTGTTCTCTTAGGTAGCAGTCTATTTTATTTTTAATTCTACAGTATTTTTACTACCATATTTTGTATGGTAATGGCTCTCCAATTTCCGCATCCTTTTAAATCTCCTTTTTTTGCAAGTTAATAATTCCAACTATACAATAGTAACTTATTGAAATATCCACAAATGAGAAGCTGAAACCAAAGTATGAAGAAGGATTGCACTATTTTTGGTTACAAAGGCACGTTCCAATTCGGTCCCCTGCATTATGGACTATTGTACCAGAAGTTGTTGATTGTTTTCCAGTGATCAAATTTGGTAAAACGTGGTTTTAGTGACAATCCTTATTACGAAGAACCGAAACCTACTTCAAATTACTTACCAACTTAAATTGCAAAAAATGAGCCAGACATAAACAAACTGACATCATCTCATCAAATTCATCCTTCTCACTTAAAATTATTGAAGTATTAAGTACCTATCAGTGCGAAACTCGAAATCGTAATTTTCAACATGTTTTCATTTTTCAAGGTCCCAATAGCATTTTAAGCATAAATTTGAGAAGAAGTATGTGTGTGTGTGCGTACGGATGTAGTCATTTTTTCTGCACGATATCGCGCGAACCAAAAATGATATCGAATACGTGGAGGTGTCGTTCGAAGCGTATTAACGGAAATATAATCTGAAAAGATTTTCATAAAATTAGGTTGAGCCGTTTTTTGTTTAAACGACGTATATGATTTTTGTACCTGCACGATATTGCCAAACCAAAAATGATATTGTCTTCTTTGAGGTGCCGATCGAAGCATATTAACGAAAACATACTCTGAAAAAAATTTCATAACATTCGGTCGAGCCCTTTATTCAGCATTCATCATACTGAGAAGTTGATCATGTGGACCGAAAGGGTCAAACCCACAACCCAACTAGTATCTTCTGTTTTCTTAACAATTAAAAATATGTACTTTATTCATTTACGTGCAATTGTCTTATCAGAGAGAACAGATTAAAGTATTTTGAGTAGGTTTTATTATATTAAAAATTTGATTAACTTGGCTTTGGGGGTCCATGATTAAGTTTTTGTTATAGTAAGGGGTCCATGACCGAAATAAGTTTGGGAATCACTGGTCTAGGCAGTGGTGGCGAACCTTTTTATGTGCGCGTGCCAGAAAATTACAAATATTAATTATCGTGTTGCTGGCGTGGCGTGCCGGACAGTTTTTAATTTTGGTGTTTCGGAATTTTATTTAGACAATTTCAAAAATTAATATACAAAAGTAATATATTACCAGAATGGAAATTGAGAGAACCATCATACCTATTAAATTGCAGGAAAATCAAAAATTTTTAAAATTAAGGAAAAATCTGATATAATATTGGAATTTTCCATCAACGCCTATTTTCACAATCACAATACAACTAAAGATGATAACTACCGAAAAACAACTCAACAAGACTTTGAAGCAACTTAATTGAAACAATGTTCCGGAAGGCCGCGGTTTTTTTTGTAATGTAATGAGCACGTACGACATATAGTCAGATTAGCTATTAACAAAAAGTATGAAACATTGGCGCCAGTCCAGGGGTTGCGCGGGTGCGTTTCTGCACAATATTAGCTGTGTTCCAAAATTGGAGCAAAATACTCGCAAACAGTTAGCCTACCCGTTCCTACTTCTCAACAAAGGCATGAGTAGAGAGAGAAAGCCAACTGCTTGCGAGCACTTTGCTCGAATTTTGGGACACAGCTCATTATCATCATCAGGAGCTCCACAGCCTATTGTTGGCCTTGGCTTCCTCCAGCGTTCGCCTCCATGATTCTCGATCTCTGGCCCGACTTTTCCAGTTTCTTATTCCCAACTGCCTCAAGTCTTCTTCGACGTCATCTATATATCTTTTCTTAGGCCGGCCGGGTCTGCGTTTTCCTGACGGTACTTTCCCCAGCACTATCTTTGTCGGGTTCCGTTCCGCACCTCGTTGGACGTGACCAATCCATCGCAGTCTGTTTATTTTGATCACTTTGACAATGTTTGGAATCTTGCTGATTTCATACAACTCTGAGTTGTATCTTCTTCTCCAAATGCCATCAACCTGTATTCCTTTGTAGATCGAACGAAGAAATCTCCTTTCAAATCTTCCTACCAATGCTTCGTCTGCGTTTTTCAATGTCCACACTTCCGAACCATATAGTAGGACAGGCCTTATTAGTGTCGTGTAAAGTGCCAGTTTTGTCTTCCTTGATATATTTCTAGACGTCAGGTGCCTGCGTAGACCAAAGTAGCATTTATTAGCCAGTGCTATTCGTCTTCTGATTTCGGCCGATGTATCATTACCCGGCTAGCATTTAAAAGGGGCATGCCTCATGCAGCGTGTGGGCCCCATGTGGCAAACGAGGGGCATGCCCGAAGGGGATTTCCCCGTATGTTCCCTATGAGGACCCCATGTGGCAAATGAGGGGCATGCCCAAAAAGGGCTTTCCTCATGAGCACCCCACAAAAAAAATTCCAGCGATACTGTAGTGAGGTATGCCTTATTAGTTCCTCATAAGGGCCCTATGGGTCAAACCCCACACAAATGGGGCATTCCCACCGCCTTATATATTCAGGAAGTTTTTTACTTAGCTCTGAAGCTTTAGTTTTGTCAATCTGTGCCAACTTAAAATTTAATATTTGTTTTAACATCTAAATTATTTAATTATTTTTTCAAAATAATATTTTAACAAAACATAAATTTTTATATTTTAGTGTTAATATATATAAATTACTTAATTATTGTTTAAAATTTTCTTTTGACTTTTAAGCTTTGGTTTTATTCATACAAAGCTTTAGTTTTCGTTGTCACGTCACACGGTGCACACGTAAATTTTAATATTTCAGTGGTAAACTCTAAGTTATTTAAGTATTGTTTAAATATTTTTATTTTTTGGTGTTGGTGTTTGGTATTTAATTATTGGCTCAACATTTTTCTTTTGAATTTTAACCTTATGGTTTTATTGTGAAACTGTGAAAAACGCCTTGACATTTAAGTGTTTAAGTATTTGATTGTTGTTTGAAAACATTATTTTAATAAAAAATATAATGGACAGTCTCAAAAAACGCGAGCTTAGACGTTTAAGATCAGAACGGTTTATGAGAATTCGGCAGGAATTAGTGCAAGAAAATTTGATGCCTCATGGCAGTCAAGATGTTTTGCAGTGTCGTGAAAACGAAGTAGCAGACTTTGGTGGTGATAACAGTTCCAATCGTGATCCACAAGATTTTAGTGTTTCCAAGTCAGATACTGAAATGGTACTTGAGTTAGTGCGAAATAATGAGCAAGTGGTAGTGAATAATGAATTATCAGCTCCGGTAGCAGAGGGAGAATTGGATGAGGAAACTAATGGTGGAGAAGGCAGTCATCATGAAGAATTTGAAGATTTCTTTTTATTTCATGATGTTAGCTCAGAAGGTGGACTAGAAGACGAGACTGATGATGCAGCAGATGAAGAGGTAAATGATACTGATCAATCGATTTACGATATAGAGGATATTCGCAAGGGGGCCTTAATGGATCCACCCATACCTCATAGTCGTTAAGAATCATTATTGGCTATTTTAAGAAGAAGGTCTTACCCAGCTTTACCACGAAGTGCAAGAACTTTCTTGCATACTACGTCCTAAACGAATCACTAAGAGCGCTGCATGAAATAAACATTGATTTAAGTGAGAGAATCCCTACAAAAAAAGGTAAGTCTTCTATAATTACCATCAAATCTATCATTAAAAAAATGTTCACAAACAAAAATATACACCTTGATACTTGTGCCAGTATTTATTCGTGTATATTTTAAAAGTTAAATTTTTAATTGGTTTATTCAGTATAATCCATCAAAAATTATATATTTAAAATTTATAGATCATCAATTACCACAACAGCCATCAACGAGCAAATTTGTGAGAAAAAGCAAAAAACGAGCTACAACTTCGAAGAAAATATTTTTAAAAAATACCAGGAAAACAATTGGTATGGTATAAGATTAGCTTTCAATAAATTATAGTTTTTTTCTTATAAACTATTGTACTGTTTCCTTTTTTTAGATGAAGAAGATAGCAAATCTTCTTCCTCAGACTCAGATGAAGAAAATTGGAGCCTTGCAACCTCAATCAAGAAACAAAAAATTTTAGATTTTTCGTCCAGTGGATCTGATTCGGATTTACAAATGGACAAAACCATTTCGACCCCACAGGAAAAAGTAGATATACATTTCCATCAACTGACATCAAGTCCGTCGACGAGTCAGCACAAAATTCAGCAATTCGAAGGTGATCAATTTGGTAAGTATTGAAAATCAGATAAAAATCTCAATATTAATCTAAATTACCAACATTTGTAAAATATTTAATGATCTTTTACTATTTTACAGAAAAATTGTACCGTCTGCTTGAAGCCCAATTTAGGACTCTCTCAAATGAGATTTCAAGCAAATTTTCTAAACTGAGTACTCAATACAATTCTTTGTCCTTACCCATCGGACAGCTAAGCGCAAAAGTTATTGAAATTCAACATCGACTGAAGGAGATTAGTAAGGCAGATGTTGAAATTGATAGTTCTGATGAGGCGAAACTTCCATGTCAAACGAAATCAGATTTTGGCCAGTTTGAGGAGAAACTGGAAAAGGATAAGACTTTCCAAAAAGACATTGTAAGTACCAGATTTATGAACATTTTTTATATTTACTAAATACAAAATCATACTTTCAGGCTCGAAAATTGCTTCAGAAGGTCAATAGACGTTTACCGATGACCAGAAATTTTAGCGAACTATTACGCTATTGTATATGCCCTGATGTAGCACTAATGTTCGCTCCAGTAAAAGCTTCCAAAAAGAAGCAACTGATATTTAAGAATACGACTGTTTTTAAAGTTATAAAGGGTAATTAAAATTACTGAATTAAAAAAATAATGATTAAAATGAATATTTTTTTAGCAACACTTAGAAAAGCCTTTTCGCAACCAGGAGAAGATGTTCCGGATCAAGACATCCTCGATGCCCTAGGTTCAGCTTTGCATAATTGCAAAGACTGGGACGGTGGGCGAACGGCTCGTTCTAAAAAGCCAAATGAAGCCGATAGCGAGCAGCATAATGAATAGTATTCTTCTAGTTTGGATGGCTTTTTTTATTAAATTATAGTTAATTTATAGTTATATAGTTTTTATAGTTTATAACATTTTAATTTAAGTGCTAGTTTGCATGCTTAAACATACATATTTAATAAATTATAGTCATTATAGTTGTATCGGCAGAACCACTTCATTATGTGCTATTCGTATTTATTATTTTTTGTTAACTTCTTTAATTATGTTGGTATTACTTGAATTTTGATATATTTAATTTAAACTTGGAATTTGGGCTTTAAAAAATTGAATTTTAACTGGAAAATATTGGATGTGAACTTACAAAATTTATTTTGACTTTTAAAAAATTGAATTTAATTTTAAAGATTTGAATTTTGGTAAATTGACCAAATTCACCAAATTGAATTTGTTTCAAACCAAAATTCAAATCTTTAAAATTAAATTCAATTTTTTAAAAGTCAAAATAAATTTTGTAAGTTCACATCCAATATTTTCCAGTTAAAATTCAATTTTTTAAGGTTTAAAAAAAATCTAATTTGAACTAAAACCTGATTCTATTATTAAAATATATTTCTAATTAGATTAAATTTGTTTTTTTTTTCATATATTTCAATTGATTTTCCCAAAAAAAAATTTAAATCAGCAATCTTTTTTCCTCACGGGGGCCACAGGGGGCATTCCCTAATGGGGCAAGGGGTTAGATACCCCTTGTGGGCCCTATAGGGAAATCCACATGAGGCCCACATGAGGCAGTGGGGCAAGCCTCATAGGGGCCCCATCTGCACCCCTTTAAATGCTAGTCGGGTACCTTTTGTTATAATCGTGCCGAGGTACACAAACTCATCTACTGCTTCTATATTGTAGGTGTCTATCGTTATGTTCTGTCTGCTACTTCTGGCGTTTTTTGTGTACATATACTTTGTTTTGTGCTCGTTTATTTCCAACCCGATTTTTTTGCGGCTTGCTCAAGTGCTACACAAAATGATCTTCCAAGGATAGCTATATCGTCGGCAAAGGCTAATATTTGCACTGACCTATCGAAGATGCACCCTGATGTGTTAATCGATGCATCTCTTACTGCTTTTTCTAGGGCCACGTTGAATAACAAGCAGGATAGTGCGTCGCCTTGCCTTAATCCTCTATTTGTTCTGAGGGGTGGGGATAGTTCACCATCTATTCTGACTCTACACCTTGCATCTTTCATCGAAATTTTCGTCAGTTCTACTAGGTGATTAGGTATTCCGAGCTGCTCCATAGCATCAAATAACTCATTACGGTTCACACTATCGTAAGCGTATTTGTAGTCGATGAACAACATGTGGATGTTTATGTTAAATTCAACAGCTTTTTCTAGGGTTTCTCTGAGTACAAATAGCTGGTCGGTTGTGGATCTTCCAGGACGAAAACCGCATTGATACTCTCCTAATATTCTTTCCACGTATGGTCGTAGTCTAATATAGAGTACACGTGAAAATACTTTGTACGTTGTATTCAATAGCGTTATTCCTCTATAGTTGTTGCAAGATAGAGGGTCTCCTTTTTTGTGTAAGGGACACACTATGCCCTCGTTCCACTCATCAGGCATTTCTTTCCGTCTCCAGATTTCCACTATTACTTCATGTAGTTTTTGGATAGTTTCCTCTCCGCCTTGCTTAATGAGTTCTGCAGGTATGCTGTCAGACCCTGATGCCTTATTATTTTTTAGTGCTTGCAATGCCAGGCGTACTTCCTCTATGGTGGGGGCTGCTGTGCTGTCATTCTCATCGTCCGCGTTCATGTTCTGCACATTTCGGGTACCAATGTGCTCCTGCTCTGGGTTCATTAGTAGTAGTTCCTCGAAATGCTCTGCCCATCTAGCCAATACTTCGTCCTTATTACTTAATATCTCCCCACTTTTATCCTTGCACATTGTCACTCTGGGCTTAAATTCTTTCCGTTGTTGATTTACCTTTTTGTAGAAGTTTCTTGCATCATTTGAGCTTGCTGATTCTTCTATTTTTTCCATTTGTTCTTCCCAATACTGCCTTTTTTTCGCTTTGTGCATTCTCTTCTCAGCTCGCCTCTTTTCTTTATACTCCTCTTCAGATTTTCTTGTTCTGTGCCTACTTAGCATGACTTGGTAAGCTCGGTTTTTCTCCATTGTCACCTGGGCGCATTCTTCGTCAAACCATTCTACTCTTCGTTCTTGTTGAACGAAACCTAGAATATCTTCTGCTGTTACTTTCACTGCTCTTTTTATGTCATTCCATTGGTCGTTCAAGTTTTCATGTGTGTTTTGACCAATTTCATTTATTCTTACGTTGAGCAGGTTCTCATAATCAGCCCTAGTTTGCTCTTCCTGCAATCCTCTGTTGCATATTTTTTATGCAACAGTACCCAATCACAATAACCAAATGTTGCATATAACATCTTCGAACATCATTTTATGTCACCAACACAATAATAACTTATTAATTTTCTAAATGAATCAAACACTTTCTCGTTTTTCTTTTTTTTTTAATGTTATATTATTTATACAATATTATAATGTTTCACAAATGTTTTTGTTGCTTTTTTTTTTTACGTTGTTTCTTTATTTTATTTTTCATTATTTTTATTAACACATTGGCAACCGTCACGGTGCCGAAGCAACCGCGACGGTCCCTAATTCACCACCGCCCGACCGCGCTTTTTATTTTTTTTTGGTATTATGGTTATATGTATTTTATATAGATTTTAAGTCCACTCGGGACCGAAGTTAAAATAGGACTCCCAGTATCTTTTTTAAAATTATTTTATTACCCTCAAGAAGTGTCCAGGTAATTGCATAAATTTTTACATGCAAAAATTGCTGGATTGCACTTTTGGATTCCCACATTTTGGTCGCACATGTTTAAATGTTTGCGAAAATTATCTCGCTGACGAAAAAGCTCAAGTTGCTTTTGTCTTCGCCGTTTCCCGTGAAGGGAAGTATCCTATTACAACTTGGATTTGTCATGAGATAATTTTTGTAAAGTTTTCCGTTTAGGACTTTTGGTTTTTTTTTTTTGAAAATGTTGAATTTAAAAAGTTTTCCGTTAAGGAATTTCCAATTTGTGGGAAATTTGGGAATGCCAAGTTTTTATACATAACATTCCTTCCCCCCTGGAGCAAGAGAATCGCTACGGAGTAGAGCGATTCTCGTACTCGAAGGATGAAGGGGTGGTGAGGGTACGTCGAGGTTGTATCTAGTCGAGTGGCATTTCGCGCTCAAGAGCCGGATCCTCTTGGTCCGGGAATATATGTATATCTAAATTGTTGGAGAGAGTGGATTTCCATTTCATTTCTGCCCAGCTTTAATTTTAGCCGTTTTCCCTTGGGTATACCATGCGGGATTGCACCATTTTTGGGTATACTCTAGAGCCTTGTGTTAAAGGACGATGAGGTACGGGCGTTCCTGATACCTACTGGTTCAGAGCCTGACGGATACCCGCATGCGTCGTTAGCATTGGTTAGAGGCTTAGGGTTGTTGTTGGGGGCTAGTTTAATGATAGTGTAGCCTTTTGCTGGGCGAGTGTGAGAGTCAGACTTGTGACTTACTGATCACTGTTCTGACCACCTCCTGTGAGTTTGGCCCCTGGTTTGAAGTGTCCGGTACGGCTTATTTTGGGCGGTGGGGATCCGGTTTTGTCTGCCGGTCGTAGGTTCCCCCACTCGTCGCTGTCTTGTTCGACAGGTGGCCGTGGACTACAATTTGCAGGGCTAAGATAAGTGGTATAGTAGGGTAGCCATTTGTTTGGAAGAGTGTTAGTGTTAGACTCGTCAGGGCTACTGGGTGGTTTTTGGCATTGAGGAGGCCCAACAGATACTGTATGTTTTTCGGAAGTTAAGAGGGCGCGAAAGAAGGGCTCGTGAGACTCACAAAGCATTTCTTTCTCTAAACTTAATGAGAATGGTACCACAATCTGAGACCGGCCTGGAATACAATAGATTCCCTTAGGATTACCTTTTGTCTCAGGTCTTCATTGGTCTCAAAGCCGTTGAAATTATTATCTAATCTTGACCCATCTTGAGATAGGCAGCGGGGAGGCACCACCGGGGATTATCTCGGCTTCTACGAGCTAAGATTCCCTGGTTTGGGTTTGCTCCTGCTGCTCTCTGGGTTTCTGGGTGTATTTCCGTGCGAGGAAATCGTAGTATCTTTTTGGGGCCTCAATATTTCAGTATTTTCAGAGGAAGTCATTTCTTAGGATGCCATCTTCGGGAAACCCTGGCATGTTCTGCACATTTGGGAAAGTGCAAGGATTTGGAGTTAAATTGAAGTTTCTTTGGCAACTTCCGAAGGTCTTTCTTTTTTCAAAGGGCATTTTAAGGTGAATTTATTAGAATGGTCTATCAAAATTCCGATCTTTAAGTTTGGTTTGTTTAGGAATTGTAAATGATTTTAAAGGTAAGATCGTAAGGGTTTTATTTTTGTTGCAAAAGAGAGATATATGAAGAACGATTTTTTTTTGTGAGTCGATGGCATCAGTTTCATCTCGCTAAACGAGGAGATTGAGCCAAATTATGGTGAATGTTTACCAAATAGAATTTTGAATTTGCAGGGACATAGTCTTACTACTTCCAAACCAATCGGCTTGTAGTAAAAGAAAAAAATAATTAATTAAATTTGTCACAACTTACTGTGTAGTTTTCAAAAAAACTATACAAAAATATCTAAAACATATCTAAAAACCCGTTTCATATAAATAGTTAAACGAATAAACAGTGCTTAAAGGGTGCGTGTATAGAACGGAGCGGTAAAAAGAGCTAATGATAATCCGTTTACCCCAAAGGATATTTTAATTGGCAATTGAGGACTAACAATTTCTCTTAGAGAAAAGTATATTTCTACTCGACCTTCTTCTTTTTATAGGAGTGGTAAAAAGGATACTAGAGTCTGAATAATTTCCAAAATAAATCGAATGAATTGTACGTGGAGGCGGTTGGTTTATTATATACTTGTATTCATATTTTTATATTTTATGTTTGTTTTTACATTTGTGATTTCTATAAAAATTTTAATTTGGTACGTATGTTTAAATATGTTTGTTACATAACCTATATGTTTTTATTTAAGGATATTATAAAGTATGTTTATTAATATTGATTTATTATTTAGTTTATATGTATTATGTTTTGGTTATATAGTATATATGTTTATATATCTCATTTATATATGTACAAATGTGTATATGGAATTATTTGCCTTTGTTATATATGTATTATTATATGTGTATATATGTTTTTATATATGTAAGTATGTTTTTATACATGTATATATGTTTTTATATATGTATGTATGTTTTTATACATGTATATATGTTTTTATATATGTATGTATGTTTTTATATATGTTTGTATATTTTTATATATGTATATATGTTTTTATATATGTATATATGTCATGTTATTATATATGTATAATATATGTTTTATGTGTATATGTTATTATATATGTTTTTATTTATGTATGTTATATAGTATATATGTCAAGATATGTTGGGTATATAGTGTATATGCGTATGTATCTTGATATATATATGTATTTATTTAAATATATAATTCCATATGTTTATATATTTTCTATATAATGTAAATTATGTAGTATTATGTTAATATATAAAATTTTTTTGTATGTTGTTATTTATGTTTATATGTAGGTATATATAATTATGTAGGTATTTTTTATTTAGTTTTTATTTTATTATATGTTGGTTATATAGTAATGTTTATATTTCTTGATTATATAGTATATATGTTTAAGTGTTATTATATGTTGGTTATAATGTTTTTATGTCTTTTTCTTTAAGTCTATCAGTTTATATGTGTTTTTATTTATGTATATTATATAGTATATCTATATGTTAGTCTATGTTGGTTATGTAATATATACGTTTATAGATCTTGATTATACAGTAGGTTTATATGTTTATATAAGTTATGTTGTATTTTTGTTTATATATGTTACTTATATATATGTACATATGTGTATACATAGTTATATATCTTGTTGCATATGTACATATATAGAAATTCCATGTATTTATATATATTTTTTTTATATATTTAAATTAAGTAGTATATTGGTTGATACATAATTTGTTCTTTATAGTATATATGTTTTTATTTAGTGTATACATGTATTTGCATGATTATATATTATATATGTTAATATATGTTGGTTTTATATTTATTATATACATTAATATATGCTTTTATATAGTATATATGTTTGTTTATGCAGTACATATGTTTATATAAGTTTGTTATATATGGATATATGTTTAAATACGTTTGGTACATAGTATATAAGTATATTACTGTTTGTTTTAAGTATATATTTTGTTTGTTATTTAGTATATATGTTAATATATGATTATTATTTAATATATATGTTTTTATTTTTGTATGAATGTTACTATATATTAACTATGTAGTATATTTGTTTTTTTTTTTTTTTTTACAGTATTTATTTGTTATTTTTATAATATTTATGTTTATAGGTTTGTTTGTAATATATATAATTGTTATTTAAATTTTTTATATAATATATATTTATATATCTTTATTTATGTTATTTTTATATATGACGATCGCGGTTGGTGGCGGTGGCTGTGTTTTGATTGTCGTATTACCCTTTTTTCTCTTCTATTTTATTTTAATTTTTAATGATTTAAAGCAGTGATTCCCAAAGTGGTCCATATGGACCCCTAGGGGTCTATGGGATGCTCCAGGGGGTCCGTGGTAATTCAAAATTATTTTGGGGGTGCACAAGGAGCTTCCGAGGGTCCGCGAGATCGAAAGTTTTCATATAAAAAATTACAAAGTTTAGAAAGCGATGTTTCCCACGTGACCCGTGGCGCGATCGAAATCGAAAAGCAAAGAGCTTATTTGACTGACTTATATACCAAATTTTATGAAACAAATTTAAAGTTACAAGGTGATCAATTAAATTTTATCAAAGCTAAAAGTATTATATCTGCATTTGCTACAAAACTTTTGTTATACAAAACAAACAGCATTTTAGTAGAGGGAAATTAAACAAAAAAAAGCGAAGTTATGATGTAGTTGCGAAGTTGGATTTTTTTGTTTTCTTTCTTTACATATGTTAAGATAAAGCGAAAAAAAAATTTCTGCAAAATTGGTCCTGTGCTGCACGAGAAAATTGCATAAATGTCCATTTTTGATGCATTTTGAGTGCATTGCTACACTATTTTTTTAATTTCTCCAGTTCTGTTGGTCGTAGAACAATAAAAAAAATTGGAAAATACTCGTAAATGAATAGACTATCGAACTGTAAATACTTTAAAAATTAGTCCTAACCTCAAAAAACCAAAATGTATGAAATTATGTTTTATTTTACTAAAAATGCAATAAATAACGGGAAAACGGTCGGATTTTAATAAAAATTGGAGAAAAGATGTACTTTGATTCTGTAAATAAGTGGTTGAAATTTCAAAAAAAATTTCGCTTTTTACGGCAAAAATTAGCAGTTTTCGAAAAAAAATTAAAATTGCCGCCATTTTATACCAAATCATCGTACGGTAAAATATTTTTTTTTAAATTGTAGGTTTTTTATGTACTTTCTTGTAAGCATACGCAATACTTCGTTACTTGATTTGAAATGCCCATTTTAGGCCTTTGAAAACACTAAAATATTTCAATTTTGAATTTTTTGCCTTTTGCTTACTATGAAAAGCTACTTGCCAACTATAAAAAAATGCATCAAAAATGGACATTTATGCAATTTTCTCGTGCAGCACAGGACCGATTTTGCAGAAATTTTTTTTTCGCTTTATCTTAACATATGTAAAGAAAAAAAACAAAAAAATCCAACTTCCCAACTACATCACTATCATATGACAATTTCCCTCTACTATTTGGGGAGAAGTGAATGTTCTCAGTTTCCCAATCTTGCAAAATTACAGAAAAGTGATGACGATTTGCTTGCCTTCTCTTGAATGAGCTAGAAGTGTGATATCACCTGCATATTCGAGATCTTCTAGCCGTTCTACTAATTCCCATTGAATTCCTCTTGTTCTCTGCTGGCTTTCTTCATTATTTCATTGAGTAGGTACAGTAACGAAGAGTAATGGCGAAAGGGGGCAACCTTGTTTCACTCCAATTGTCGTTGTTATTGGGTCACTTAGTTGTCCATTATGAAGGATTCTTAGTTCTGCTTCGACGTATAGCATTATGTTCATTTGGATTAATTTTGTTTGTACTGCCTTCCTTCCTTCAGCTTCCCAAAAAGCTTGCCTATGGATTGTGCCGAATGCTCGCTGGAAATCTACGAAAGATATGTATAATGGTGACTTCCATTCTAAAGATTGCTCGATTATGTGCTCGACGTGTTTGAGTTGTCTTTACATTCGCGACGTTTCCTACTTGTTGTTCTCTTAGGTAGCAGTCCATTTTATTTTTAATTCTACAGTATTTTTACTACCATATTTTGTATGGTAATGGCTCTCCAATTTCCGCATCCTTTTAAATCTCCTTTTTTTGCAAGTTAATAATTCCAACTATACAATAGTAACTTATTGAAATATCCACAAATGAGAAGCTGAAACCAAAGTATGAAGAAGGATTGCACTATTTTTGGTTACAAAGGCACGTTCCAATTCGGTCCCCTGCATTATGGACTATTGTACCAGAAGTTGTTGATTGTTTTCCAGTGATCAAATTTGGTAAAACGTGGTTTTAGTGACAATCCTTATTACGAAGAACCGAAACCTACTTCAAATTACTTACCAACTTAAATTGCAAAAAATGAGCCAGACATAAACAAACTGACATCATCTCATCAAATTCATCCTTCTCACTTAAAATTATTGAAGTATTAAGTACCTATCAGTGCGAAACTCGAAATCGTAATTTTCAACATGTTTTCATTTTTCAAGGTCCCAATAGCATTTTAAGCATAAATTTGAGAAGAAGTATGTGTGTGTGTGCGTACGGATGTAGTCATTTTTTCTGCACGATATCGCGCGAACCAAAAATGATATCGAATACGTGGAGGTGTCGTTCGAAGCGTATTAACGGAAATATAATCTGAAAAGATTTTCATAAAATTAGGTTGAGCCGTTTTTTGTTTAAACGACGTATATGATTTTTGTACCTGCACGATATTGCCAAACCAAAAATGATATTGTCTTCTTTGAGGTGCCGATCGAAGCATATTAACGAAAACATACTCTGAAAAAAATTTCATAACATTCGGTCGAGCCCTTTATTCAGCATTCATCATACTGAGAAGTTGATCATGTGGACCGAAAGGGTCAAACCCACAACCCAACTAGTATCTTCTGTTTTCTTAACAATTAAAAATATGTACTTTATTCATTTACGTGCAATTGTCTTATCAGAGAGAACAGATTAAAGTATTTTGAGTAGGTTTTATTATATTAAAAATTTGATTAACTTGGCTTTGGGGGTCCATGATTAAGTTTTTGTTATAGTAAGGGGTCCATGACCGAAATAAGTTTGGGAATCACTGGTCTAGGCAGTGGTGGCGAACCTTTTTATGTGCGCGTGCCAGAAAATTACAAATATTAATTATCGTGTTGCTGGCGTGGCGTGCCGGACAGTTTTTAATTTTGGTGTTTCGGAATTTTATTTAGACAATTTCAAAAATTAATATACAAAAGTAATATATTACCAGAATGGAAATTGAGAGAACCATCATACCTATTAAATTGCAGGAAAATCAAAAATTTTTAAAATTAAGGAAAAATCTGATATAATATTGGAATTTTCCATCAACGCCTATTTTCACAATCACAATACAACTAAAGATGATAACTACCGAAAAACAACTCAACAAGACTTTGAAGCAACTTAATTGAAACAATGTTCCGGAAGGCCGCGGTTTTTTTTGTAATGTAATGAGCACGTACGACATATAGTCAGATTAGCTATTAACAAAAAGTATGAAACATTGGCGCCAGTCCAGGGGTTGCGCGGGTGCGTTTCTGCACAATATTAGCTGTGTTCCAAAATTGGAGCAAAATACTCGCAAACAGTTAGCCTACCCGTTCCTACTTCTCAACAAAGGCATGAGTAGAGAGAGAAAGCCAACTGCTTGCGAGCACTTTGCTCGAATTTTGGGACACAGCTCATTATCATCATCAGGAGCTCCACAGCCTATTGTTGGCCTTGGCTTCCTCCAGCGTTCGCCTCCATGATTCTCGATCTCTGGCCCGACTTTTCCAGTTTCTTATTCCCAACTGCCTCAAGTCTTCTTCGACGTCATCTATATATCTTTTCTTAGGCCGGCCGGGTCTGCGTTTTCCTGACGGTACTTTCCCCAGCACTATCTTTGTCGGGTTCCGTTCCGCACCTCGTTGGACGTGACCAATCCATCGCAGTCTGTTTATTTTGATCACTTTGACAATGTTTGGAATCTTGCTGATTTCATACAACTCTGAGTTGTATCTTCTTCTCCAAATGCCATCAACCTGTATTCCTTTGTAGATCGAACGAAGAAATCTCCTTTCAAATCTTCCTACCAATGCTTCGTCTGCGTTTTTCAATGTCCACACTTCCGAACCATATAGTAGGACAGGCCTTATTAGTGTCGTGTAAAGTGCCAGTTTTGTCTTCCTTGATATATTTCTAGACGTCAGGTGCCTGCGTAGACCAAAGTAGCATTTATTAGCCAGTGCTATTCGTCTTCTGATTTCGGCCGATGTATCATTACCCGGCTAGCATTTAAAAGGGGCATGCCTCATGCAGCGTGTGGGCCCCATGTGGCAAACGAGGGGCATGCCCGAAGGGGATTTCCCCGTATGTTCCCTATGAGGACCCCATGTGGCAAATGAGGGGCATGCCCAAAAAGGGCTTTCCTCATGAGCACCCCACAAAAAAAATTCCAGCGATACTGTAGTGAGGTATGCCTTATTAGTTCCTCATAAGGGCCCTATGGGTCAAACCCCACACAAATGGGGCATTCCCACCGCCTTATATATTCAGGAAGTTTTTTACTTAGCTCTGAAGCTTTAGTTTTGTCAATCTGTGCCAACTTAAAATTTAATATTTGTTTTAACATCTAAATTATTTAATTATTTTTTCAAAATAATATTTTAACAAAACATAAATTTTTATATTTTAGTGTTAATATATATAAATTACTTAATTATTGTTTAAAATTTTCTTTTGACTTTTAAGCTTTGGTTTTATTCATACAAAGCTTTAGTTTTCGTTGTCACGTCACACGGTGCACACGTAAATTTTAATATTTCAGTGGTAAACTCTAAGTTATTTAAGTATTGTTTAAATATTTTTATTTTTTGGTGTTGGTGTTTGGTATTTAATTATTGGCTCAACATTTTTCTTTTGAATTTTAACCTTATGGTTTTATTGTGAAACTGTGAAAAACGCCTTGACATTTAAGTGTTTAAGTATTTGATTGTTGTTTGAAAACATTATTTTAATAAAAAATATAATGGACAGTCTCAAAAAACGCGAGCTTAGACGTTTAAGATCAGAACGGTTTATGAGAATTCGGCAGGAATTAGTGCAAGAAAATTTGATGCCTCATGGCAGTCAAGATGTTTTGCAGTGTCGTGAAAACGAAGTAGCAGACTTTGGTGGTGATAACAGTTCCAATCGTGATCCACAAGATTTTAGTGTTTCCAAGTCAGATACTGAAATGGTACTTGAGTTAGTGCGAAATAATGAGCAAGTGGTAGTGAATAATGAATTATCAGCTCCGGTAGCAGAGGGAGAATTGGATGAGGAAACTAATGGTGGAGAAGGCAGTCATCATGAAGAATTTGAAGATTTCTTTTTATTTCATGATGTTAGCTCAGAAGGTGGACTAGAAGACGAGACTGATGATGCAGCAGATGAAGAGGTAAATGATACTGATCAATCGATTTACGATATAGAGGATATTCGCAAGGGGGCCTTAATGGATCCACCCATACCTCATAGTCGTTAAGAATCATTATTGGCTATTTTAAGAAGAAGGTCTTACCCAGCTTTACCACGAAGTGCAAGAACTTTCTTGCATACTACGTCCTAAACGAATCACTAAGAGCGCTGCATGAAATAAACATTGATTTAAGTGAGAGAATCCCTACAAAAAAAGGTAAGTCTTCTATAATTACCATCAAATCTATCATTAAAAAAATGTTCACAAACAAAAATATACACCTTGATACTTGTGCCAGTATTTATTCGTGTATATTTTAAAAGTTAAATTTTTAATTGGTTTATTCAGTATAATCCATCAAAAATTATATATTTAAAATTTATAGATCATCAATTACCACAACAGCCATCAACGAGCAAATTTGTGAGAAAAAGCAAAAAACGAGCTACAACTTCGAAGAAAATATTTTTAAAAAATACCAGGAAAACAATTGGTATGGTATAAGATTAGCTTTCAATAAATTATAGTTTTTTTCTTATAAACTATTGTACTGTTTCCTTTTTTTAGATGAAGAAGATAGCAAATCTTCTTCCTCAGACTCAGATGAAGAAAATTGGAGCCTTGCAACCTCAATCAAGAAACAAAAAATTTTAGATTTTTCGTCCAGTGGATCTGATTCGGATTTACAAATGGACAAAACCATTTCGACCCCACAGGAAAAAGTAGATATACATTTCCATCAACTGACATCAAGTCCGTCGACGAGTCAGCACAAAATTCAGCAATTCGAAGGTGATCAATTTGGTAAGTATTGAAAATCAGATAAAAATCTCAATATTAATCTAAATTACCAACATTTGTAAAATATTTAATGATCTTTTACTATTTTACAGAAAAATTGTACCGTCTGCTTGAAGCCCAATTTAGGACTCTCTCAAATGAGATTTCAAGCAAATTTTCTAAACTGAGTACTCAATACAATTCTTTGTCCTTACCCATCGGACAGCTAAGCGCAAAAGTTATTGAAATTCAACATCGACTGAAGGAGATTAGTAAGGCAGATGTTGAAATTGATAGTTCTGATGAGGCGAAACTTCCATGTCAAACGAAATCAGATTTTGGCCAGTTTGAGGAGAAACTGGAAAAGGATAAGACTTTCCAAAAAGACATTGTAAGTACCAGATTTATGAACATTTTTTATATTTACTAAATACAAAATCATACTTTCAGGCTCGAAAATTGCTTCAGAAGGTCAATAGACGTTTACCGATGACCAGAAATTTTAGCGAACTATTACGCTATTGTATATGCCCTGATGTAGCACTAATGTTCGCTCCAGTAAAAGCTTCCAAAAAGAAGCAACTGATATTTAAGAATACGACTGTTTTTAAAGTTATAAAGGGTAATTAAAATTACTGAATTAAAAAAATAATGATTAAAATGAATATTTTTTTAGCAACACTTAGAAAAGCCTTTTCGCAACCAGGAGAAGATGTTCCGGATCAAGACATCCTCGATGCCCTAGGTTCAGCTTTGCATAATTGCAAAGACTGGGACGGTGGGCGAACGGCTCGTTCTAAAAAGCCAAATGAAGCCGATAGCGAGCAGCATAATGAATAGTATTCTTCTAGTTTGGATGGCTTTTTTTATTAAATTATAGTTAATTTATAGTTATATAGTTTTTATAGTTTATAACATTTTAATTTAAGTGCTAGTTTGCATGCTTAAACATACATATTTAATAAATTATAGTCATTATAGTTGTATCGGCAGAACCACTTCATTATGTGCTATTCGTATTTATTATTTTTTGTTAACTTCTTTAATTATGTTGGTATTACTTGAATTTTGATATATTTAATTTAAACTTGGAATTTGGGCTTTAAAAAATTGAATTTTAACTGGAAAATATTGGATGTGAACTTACAAAATTTATTTTGACTTTTAAAAAATTGAATTTAATTTTAAAGATTTGAATTTTGGTAAATTGACCAAATTCACCAAATTGAATTTGTTTCAAACCAAAATTCAAATCTTTAAAATTAAATTCAATTTTTTAAAAGTCAAAATAAATTTTGTAAGTTCACATCCAATATTTTCCAGTTAAAATTCAATTTTTTAAGGTTTAAAAAAAATCTAATTTGAACTAAAACCTGATTCTATTATTAAAATATATTTCTAATTAGATTAAATTTGTTTTTTTTTTCATATATTTCAATTGATTTTCCCAAAAAAAAATTTAAATCAGCAATCTTTTTTCCTCACGGGGGCCACAGGGGGCATTCCCTAATGGGGCAAGGGGTTAGATACCCCTTGTGGGCCCTATAGGGAAATCCACATGAGGCCCACATGAGGCAGTGGGGCAAGCCTCATAGGGGCCCCATCTGCACCCCTTTAAATGCTAGTCGGGTACCTTTTGTTATAATCGTGCCGAGGTACACAAACTCATCTACTGCTTCTATATTGTAGGTGTCTATCGTTATGTTCTGTCTGCTACTTCTGGCGTTTTTTGTGTACATATACTTTGTTTTGTGCTCGTTTATTTCCAACCCGATTTTTTTGCGGCTTGCTCAAGTGCTACACAAAATGATCTTCCAAGGATAGCTATATCGTCGGCAAAGGCTAATATTTGCACTGACCTATCGAAGATGCACCCTGATGTGTTAATCGATGCATCTCTTACTGCTTTTTCTAGGGCCACGTTGAATAACAAGCAGGATAGTGCGTCGCCTTGCCTTAATCCTCTATTTGTTCTGAGGGGTGGGGATAGTTCACCATCTATTCTGACTCTACACCTTGCATCTTTCATCGAAATTTTCGTCAGTTCTACTAGGTGATTAGGTATTCCGAGCTGCTCCATAGCATCAAATAACTCATTACGGTTCACACTATCGTAAGCGTATTTGTAGTCGATGAACAACATGTGGATGTTTATGTTAAATTCAACAGCTTTTTCTAGGGTTTCTCTGAGTACAAATAGCTGGTCGGTTGTGGATCTTCCAGGACGAAAACCGCATTGATACTCTCCTAATATTCTTTCCACGTATGGTCGTAGTCTAATATAGAGTACACGTGAAAATACTTTGTACGTTGTATTCAATAGCGTTATTCCTCTATAGTTGTTGCAAGATAGAGGGTCTCCTTTTTTGTGTAAGGGACACACTATGCCCTCGTTCCACTCATCAGGCATTTCTTTCCGTCTCCAGATTTCCACTATTACTTCATGTAGTTTTTGGATAGTTTCCTCTCCGCCTTGCTTAATGAGTTCTGCAGGTATGCTGTCAGACCCTGATGCCTTATTATTTTTTAGTGCTTGCAATGCCAGGCGTACTTCCTCTATGGTGGGGGCTGCTGTGCTGTCATTCTCATCGTCCGCGTTCATGTTCTGCACATTTCGGGTACCAATGTGCTCCTGCTCTGGGTTCATTAGTAGTAGTTCCTCGAAATGCTCTGCCCATCTAGCCAATACTTCGTCCTTATTACTTAATATCTCCCCACTTTTATCCTTGCACATTGTCACTCTGGGCTTAAATTCTTTCCGTTGTTGATTTACCTTTTTGTAGAAGTTTCTTGCATCATTTGAGCTTGCTGATTCTTCTATTTTTTCCATTTGTTCTTCCCAATACTGCCTTTTTTTCGCTTTGTGCATTCTCTTCTCAGCTCGCCTCTTTTCTTTATACTCCTCTTCAGATTTTCTTGTTCTGTGCCTACTTAGCATGACTTGGTAAGCTCGGTTTTTCTCCATTGTCACCTGGGCGCATTCTTCGTCAAACCATTCTACTCTTCGTTCTTGTTGAACGAAACCTAGAATATCTTCTGCTGTTACTTTCACTGCTCTTTTTATGTCATTCCATTGGTCGTTCAAGTTTTCATGTGTGTTTTGACCAATTTCATTTATTCTTACGTTGAGCAGGTTCTCATAATCAGCCCTAGTTTGCTCTTCCTGCAATCCTCTGTTGCATATTTTTTATGCAACAGTACCCAATCACAATAACCAAATGTTGCATATAACATCTTCGAACATCATTTTATGTCACCAACACAATAATAACTTATTAATTTTCTAAATGAATCAAACACTTTCTCGTTTTTCTTTTTTTTTTAATGTTATATTATTTATACAATATTATAATGTTTCACAAATGTTTTTGTTGCTTTTTTTTTACGTTGTTTCTTTATTTTATTTTTCATTATTTTTATTAACACATTGGCAACCGTCACGGTGCCGAAGCAACCGCGACGGTCCCTAATTCACCACCGCCCGACCGCGCTTTTTATTTTTTTTTGGTATTATGGTTATATGTATTTTATATAGATTTTAAGTCCACTCGGGACCGAAGTTAAAATAGGACTCCCAGTATCTTTTTTAAAATTATTTTATTACCCTCAAGAAGTGTCCAGGTAATTGCATAAATTTTTACATGCAAAAATTGCTGGATTGCACTTTTGGATTCCCACATTTTGGTCGCACATGTTTAAATGTTTGCGAAAATTATCTCGCTGACGAAAAAGCTCAAGTTGCTTTTGTCTTCGCCGTTTCCCGTGAAGGGAAGTATCCTATTACAACTTGGATTTGTCATGAGATAATTTTTGTAAAGTTTTCCGTTTAGGACTTTTGGTTTTTTTTTTTTGAAAATGTTGAATTTAAAAAGTTTTCCGTTAAGGAATTTCCAATTTGTGGGAAATTTGGGAATGCCAAGTTTTTTTACATAACATTCCTTCCCCCCTGGAGCAAGAGAATCGCTACGGAGTAGAGCGATTCTCGTACTCGAAGGATGAAGGGGTGGTGAGGGTACGTCAAGGTTGTATCTAGTCGAGTGGCATTTCGCGCTCAAGAGCCGGATCCTCTTGGTCCGGGAATATATGTATATCTAAATTGTTGGAGAGAGTGGATTTCCATTTCATTTCTGCCCAGCTTTAATTTTAGCCGTTTTCCCTTGGGTATACCATGCGGGATTGCACCATTTTTGGGTATACTCTAGAGCCTTGTGTTAAAGGACGATGAGGTACGGGCGTTCCTGATACCTACTGGTTCAGAGCCTGACGGATACCCGCATGCGTCGTTAGCATTGGTTAGAGGCTTAGGGTTGTTGTTGGGGGCTAGTTTAATGATAGTGTAGCCTTTTGCTGGGCGAGTGTGAGAGTCAGACTTGTGACTTACTGATCACTGTTCTGACCACCTCCTGTGAGTTTGGCCCCTGGTTTGAAGTGTCCGGTACGGCTTATTTTGGGCGGTGGGGATCCGGTTTTGTCTGCCGGTCGTAGGTTCCCCCACTCGTCGCTGTCTTGTTCGACAGGTGGCCGTGGACTACAATTTGCAGGGCTAAGATAAGTGGTATAGTAGGGTAGCCATTTGTTTGGAAGAGTGTTAGTGTTAGACTCGTCAGGGCTACTGGGTGGTTTTTGGCATTGAGGAGGCCCAACAGATACTGTATGTTTTTCGGAAGTTAAGAGGGCGCGAAAGAAGGGCTCGTGAGACTCACAAAGCATTTCTTTCTCTAAACTTAATGAGAATGGTACCACAATCTGAGACCGGCCTGGAATACAATAGATTCCCTTAGGATTACCTTTTGTCTCGGGTCTTCATTGGTCTCAAAGCCGTTGAAATTATTATCTAATCTTGACCCATCTTGAGATAGGCAGCGGGGAGGCACCACCGGGGATTATCTCGGCTTCTACGAGCTAAGATTCCCTGGTTTGGGTTTGCTCCTGCTGCTCTCTGGGTTTCTGGGTGTATTTCCGTGCGAGGAAATCGTAGTATCTTTTTGGGGCCTCAATATTTCAGTATTTTCAGAGGAAGTCATTTCTTAGGATGCCATCTTCGGGAAACCCTGGCATGTTCTGCACATTTGGGAAAGTGCAAGGATTTGGAGTTAAATTGAAGTTTCTTTGGCAACTTCCGAAGGTCTTTCTTTTTTCAAAGGGCATTTTAAGGTGAATTTATTAGAATGGTCTATCAAAATTCCGATCTTTAAGTTTGGTTTGTTTAGGAATTGTAAATGATTTTAAAGGTAAGATCGTAAGGGTTTTATTTTTGTTGCAAAAGAGAGATATATGAAGAACGATTTTTTTTTGTGAGTCGATGGCATCAGTTTCATCTCGCTAAACGAGGAGATTGAGCCAAATTATGGTGAATGTTTACCAAATAGAATTTTGAATTTGCAGGGACATAGTCTTACTACTTCCAAACCAATCGGCTTGTAGTAAAAGAAAAAAATAATTAATTAAATTTGTCAAAACTTACTGTGTAGTTTTCAAAAAAACTATACAAAAATATCTAAAACATATCTAAAAACCCGTTTCATATAAATAGTTAAACGAATAAACAGTGCTTAAAGGGTGCGTGTATAGAACGGAGCGGTAAAAAGAGCTAATGATAATCCGTTTACCCCAAAGGATATTTTAATTGGCAATTGAGGACTAACAATTTCTCTTAGAGAAAAGTATATTTCTACTCGACCTTCTTCTTTTTATAGGAGTGGTAAAAAGGATACTAGAGTCTGAATAATTTCCAAAATAAATCGAATGAATTGTACGTGGAGGCGGTTGGTTTATTATATACTTGTATTCATATTTTTATATTTTATGTTTGTTTTTACATTTGTGATTTCTATAAAAATTTTAATTTGGTACGTATGTTTAAATATGTTTGTTACATAACCTATATGTTTTTATTTAAGGATATTATAAAGTATGTTTATTAATATTGATTTATTATTTAGTTTATATGTATTATGTTTTGGTTATATAGTATATATGTTTATATATCTCATTTATATATGTACAAATGTGTATATGGAATTATTTGCCTTTGTTATATATGTATTATTATATGTGTATATATGTTTTTATATATGTAAGTATGTTTTTATACATGTATATATGTTTTTATATATGTATGTATGTTTTTATACATGTATATATGTTTTTATATATGTATGTATGTTTTTATATATGTTTGTATATTTTTATATATGTATATATGTTTTTATATATGTATATATGTCATGTTATTATATATGTATAATATATGTTTTATGTGTATATGTTATTATATATGTTTTTATTTATGTATGTTATATAGTATATATGTCAAGATATGTTGGGTATATAGTGTATATGCGTATGTATCTTGATATATATATGTATTTATTTAAATATATAATTCCATATGTTTATATATTTTCTATATAATGTAAATTATGTAGTATTATGTTAATATATAAAATTTTTTTGTATGTTGTTATTTATGTTTATATGTAGGTATATATAATTATGTAGGTATTTTTTATTTAGTTTTTATTTTATTATATGTTGGTTATATAGTAATGTTTATATTTCTTGATTATATAGTATATATGTTTAAGTGTTATTATATGTTGGTTATAATGTTTTTATGTCTTTTTCTTTAAGTCTATCAGTTTATATGTGTTTTTATTTATGTATATTATATAGTATATCTATATGTTAGTCTATGTTGGTTATGTAATATATACGTTTATAGATCTTGATTATACAGTAGGTTTATATGTTTATATAAGTTATGTTGTATTTTTGTTTATATATGTTACTTATATATATGTACATATGTGTATACATAGTTATATATCTTGTTGCATATGTACATATATAGAAATTCCATGTATTTATATATATTTTTTTTATATATTTAAATTAAGTAGTATATTGGTTGATACATAATTTGTTCTTTATAGTATATATGTTTTTATTTAGTGTATACATGTATTTGCATGATTATATATTATATATGTTAATATATGTTGGTTTTATATTTATTATATACATTAATATATGCTTTTATATAGTATATATGTTTGTTTATGCAGTACATATGTTTATATAAGTTTGTTATATATGGATATATGTTTAAATACGTTTGGTACATAGTATATAAGTATATTACTGTTTGTTTTAAGTATATATTTTGTTTGTTATTTAGTATATATGTTAATATATGATTATTATTTAATATATATGTTTTTATTTTTGTATGAATGTTACTATATATTAACTATGTAGTATATTTGTTTTTTTTTTTTTTTTTACAGTATTTATTTGTTATTTTTATAATATTTATGTTTATAGGTTTGTTTGTAATATATATAATTGTTATTTAAATTTTTTATATAATATATATTTATATATCTTTATTTATGTTATTTTTATATATGACGATCGCGGTTGGTGGCGGTGGCTGTGTTTTGATTGTCGTATTACCCTTTTTTCTCTTCTATTTTATTTTAATTTTTAATGATTTAAAGCAGTGATTCCCAAAGTGGTCCATATGGACCCCTAGGGGTCTATGGGATGCTCCAGGGGGTCCGTGGTAATTCAAAATTATTTTGGGGGTGCACAAGGAGCTTCCGAGGGTCCGCGAGATCGAAAGTTTTCATATAAAAAATTACAAAGTTTAGAAAGCGATGTTTCCCACGTGACCCGTGGCGCGATCGAAATCGAAAAGCAAAGAGCTTATTTGACTGACTTATATACCAAATTTTATGAAACAAATTTAAAGTTACAAGGTGATCAATTAAATTTTATCAAAGCTAAAAGTATTATATCTGCATTTGCTACAAAACTTTTGTTATACAAAACAAACAGCATTTTAGTAGAGGGAAATTAAACAAAAAAAAGCGAAGTTATGATGTAGTTGCGAAGTTGGATTTTTTTGTTTTCTTTCTTTACATATGTTAAGATAAAGCGAAAAAAAAATTTCTGCAAAATTGGTCCTGTGCTGCACGAGAAAATTGCATAAATGTCCATTTTTGATGCATTTTGAGTGCATTGCTACACTATTTTTTTAATTTCTCCAGTTCTGTTGGTCGTAAAACAATAAAAAAAATTGGAAAATACTCGTAAATGAATAGACTATCGAACTGTAAATACTTTAAAAATTAGTCCTAACCTCAAAAAACCAAAATGTATGAAATTATGTTTTATTTTACTAAAAATGCAATAAATAACGGGAAAACGGTCGGATTTTAATAAAAATTGGAGAAAAGATGTACTTTGATTCTGTAAATAAGTGGTTGAAATTTCAAAAAAAATTTCGCTTTTTACGGCAAAAATTAGCAGTTTTCGAAAAAAAATTAAAATTGCCGCCATTTTATACCAAATCATCGTACGGTAAAATATTTTTTTTTAAATTGTAGGTTTTTTATGTACTTTCTTGTAAGCATACGCAATACTTCGTTACTTGATTTGAAATGCCCATTTTAGGCCTTTGAAAACACTAAAATATTTCAATTTTGAATTTTTTGCCTTTTGCTTACTATGAAAAGCTACTTGCCAACTATAAAAAAATGCATCAAAAATGGACATTTATGCAATTTTCTCGTGCAGCACAGGACCGATTTTGCAGAAATTTTTTTTTCGCTTTATCTTAACATATGTAAAGAAAAAAAACAAAAAAATCCAACTTCCCAACTACATCACTATCATATGACAATTTCCCTCTACTATTTGGGGAGAAGTGAATGTTCTCAGTTTCCCAATCTTGCAAAATTACAGAAAAGTGATGACGATTTGCTTGCCTTCTCTTGAATGAGCTAGAAGTGTGATATCACCTGCATATTCGAGATCTTCTAGCCGTTCTACTAATTCCCATTGAATTCCTCTTGTTCTCTGCTGGCTTTCTTCATTATTTCATTGAGTAGGTACAGTAACGAAGAGTAATGGCGAAAGGGGGCAACCTTGTTTCACTCCAATTGTCGTTGTTATTGGGTCACTTAGTTGTCCATTATGAAGGATTCTTAGTTCTGCTTCGACGTATAGCATTATGTTCATTTGGATTAATTTTGTTTGTACTGCCTTCCTTCCTTCAGCTTCCCAAAAAGCTTGCCTATGGATTGTGCCGAATGCTCGCTGGAAATCTACGAAAGATATGTATAATGGTGACTTCCATTCTAAAGATTGCTCGATTATGTGCTCGACGTGTTTGAGTTGTCTTTACATTCGCGACGTTTCCTACTTGTTGTTCTCTTAGGTAGCAGTCTATTTTATTTTTAATTCTACAGTATTTTTACTACCATATTTTGTATGGTAATGGCTCTCCAATTTCCGCATCCTTTTAAATCTCCTTTTTTTGCAAGTTAATAATTCCAACTATACAATAGTAACTTATTGAAATATCCACAAATGAGAAGCTGAAACCAAAGTATGAAGAAGGATTGCACTATTTTTGGTTACAAAGGCACGTTCCAATTCGGTCCCCTGCATTATGGACTATTGTACCAGAAGTTGTTGATTGTTTTCCAGTGATCAAATTTGGTAAAACGTGGTTTTAGTGACAATCCTTATTACGAAGAACCGAAACCTACTTCAAATTACTTACCAACTTAAATTGCAAAAAATGAGCCAGACATAAACAAACTGACATCATCTCATCAAATTCATCCTTCTCACTTAAAATTATTGAAGTATTAAGTACCTATCAGTGCGAAACTCGAAATCGTAATTTTCAACATGTTTTCATTTTTCAAGGTCCCAATAGCATTTTAAGCATAAATTTGAGAAGAAGTATGTGTGTGTGTGCGTACGGATGTAGTCATTTTTTCTGCACGATATCGCGCGAACCAAAAATGATATCGAATACGTGGAGGTGTCGTTCGAAGCGTATTAACGGAAATATAATCTGAAAAGATTTTCATAAAATTAGGTTGAGCCGTTTTTTGTTTAAACGACGTATATGATTTTTGTACCTGCACGATATTGCCAAACCAAAAATGATATTGTCTTCTTTGAGGTGCCGATCGAAGCATATTAACGAAAACATACTCTGAAAAAAATTTCATAACATTCGGTCGAGCCCTTTATTCAGCATTCATCATACTGAGAAGTTGATCATGTGGACCGAAAGGGTCAAACCCACAACCCAACTAGTATCTTCTGTTTTCTTAACAATTAAAAATATGTACTTTATTCATTTACGTGCAATTGTCTTATCAGAGAGAACAGATTAAAGTATTTTGAGTAGGTTTTATTATATTAAAAATTTGATTAACTTGGCTTTGGGGGTCCATGATTAAGTTTTTGTTATAGTAAGGGGTCCATGACCGAAATAAGTTTGGGAATCACTGATTTAAAGTGACCAATGTCGATTGTAAATCCTTGACATTTAAATAGGCAAGGAAAATGTGCTTACATTTGTTTGATCATTACTTTTTTTTTTTGGTTTTTGTCAAATAGACTTATAATTTAAAATAGAAAAAACAATTCAAATTCAGAAAAACTGAAGTTAATTAAATAACAATATTCTCTTAAATAAAAATTTGGTTCCTGTGTTTTGCTTACAATGTTACTCTTACTGTTTTTCTTTTATACTTTATTTAATTAACAAAAAAAATTTAAAATCCTGACATTGGAAAAGATAAGGGAAAATTCCACTTTCTCACTCGCTTTATAATCTTTTGCTGTTAGGTACAGTTTAAAATAGATAACACAGCACTTTTTGAGTTTTTGAATGGAGTTAATTAAATCATTTTAAGCAACATTAAAAAGAATATATATATATATATATATATATATATATATATATATATATATATATATTTTATATTTTAATATTTGGACAACAAAATTTATCTTTGACTTTCATTTTGGGTTTTGTATATCGACATAAAACAAGTAAATATACTTGTATATAATATATATACCCGCATAAGAAATCTTATTTACTATAACTATTTTTTATATTCTTGTATATATTAAGAATTAAAACTTTTAAACTTTTATTGATAAAAATATTTATGTAAAATAAAAATATAAGTTTAATGAAGAATTTTAGAACCTTATCTATCTTTATATGATTTCTTCTTATTTATTTCCTTCATTATTTATTATTCATCCATCTTATTTACGATTTGATATTGTTGCTTAATTTAACTTTTTTATACGCTTTATGTTATTTGAGGAGGAAAAATTTGTAATAATTTAAAACGGAAAAACAAATCGCAAATTTTCTAATTCTATTCTATTAGGTGATTTAAGAAACTTTTTAAAATATTTTTTTTTTATAAAAAATAGTATAAAAAAGAATTGCATTGAATTAGTATAAAACAGAATTTAGTTTTTATTATCCTTGATTTTGTTTTTTATTTGTCAACATTGAACTTTTTTAGTTTTCGTTTTTTAACTAGATAAAATTTTATAATAATTTGAAAAAGAAATTTATATGGATATACGAACGTATCTAATAAACAAACTAATGTATTACTAATCTAACTATAACTAATAAGTTTAAAAAACATTAAGTTTGTTACGTACAGAAAATTGATGACAAACGTGTTTGTGTGCCAATCACTTGGAAGATCTGTCTTGTTGAAGTCCTTCTTGGGGTGAAGGAACTGTTGGCTTAAAGATGTTTTCTAATCCCTCGTTGGGGGAGCGCCTGTGTCTTGGCCGTCCCCTTGTTGGTCCTTATTGGACTTTGTCCTGGGCAGGGATGAAGCCCACTAAAATTCCCGCGATGTAATAAATTAGGGGGGTAAATGCGTGCTCGCCTGGAGCAGAGGCACGTTATGGTTACCCCCGAGTGTAGATTCTTGATAGGATCCGAGGTCGTCGCCTCTACTGATCTTGTGCCCTCAGCCTCGGCTCAGGCTGAGTTCAAGGATAGGGTGCCTATATCCAGCACTCGATCAGTAATTGTTAGGCTCGCCCGAATCCTACCGGCTGCGCCATTTTGTTGCATATTTTTTATGCAACAGTACCCAATCACAATAACCAAATGTTGCATATAACATCTTCGAACATCATTTTATGTCACCAACACAATAATAACTTATTAATTTTCTAAATGAATCAAACACTTTCTCGTTTTTCTTTTTTTTTTAATGTTATATTATTTATACAATATTATAATGTTTCACAAATGTTTTTGTTGCTTTTTTTTTTACGTTGTTTCTTTATTTTATTTTTCATTATTTTTATTAACACATTGGCAACCGCCACGGTGCCGAAGCAACCGCGACGGTCCCTAATTCACCACCGCCCGACCGCGCTTTTTATTTTTTTTTGGTATTATGGTTATATGTATTTTATATAGATTTTAAGTCCACTCGGGACCGAAGTTAAAATAGGACTCCCAGTATCTTTTTTAAAATTATTTTATTACCCTCAAGAAGTGTCCAGGTAATTGCATAAATTTTTACATGCAAAAATTGCTGGATTGCACTTTTGGATTCCCACATTTTGGTCGCACATGTTTAAATGTTTGCGAAAATTATCTCGCTGACGAAAAAGCTCAAGTTGCTTTTGTCTTCGCCGTTTCCCGTGAAGGGAAGTATCCTATTACAACTTGGATTTGTCATGAGATAATTTTTGTAAAGTTTTCCGTTTAGGACTTTTGGTTTTTTTTTTTTGAAAATGTTGAATTTAAAAAGTTTTCCGTTAAGGAATTTCCAATTTGTGGGAAATTTGGGAATGCCAAGTTTTTATACATAACACCTCTTCTTGTTTTTATTGTCGATATCCTGGCCCTAATTTTCGTTCCCATTAAGAAGTGGTCAGAATCTACATTTGCGCCGCGGTATACTCTCACATCAAGCACATTGGACTGGTGGCGCGCGTCTATAAGGACATGATCGATTGCGTTGTTGGTTACTCCATCTGGCGACTTCCAGGTTGCTTTTTGAATATCCTTATGCTGGAATTTGGTGCTGGATATAACCATATTTTGCGCCATGGCGAAGTTTATAAGTCTTAATCCATTATCATTGTGGTGTTCGTGCAAACTAAACTTTCCAATTGTAGGTTGAAACGCTGCTTCCCGTCCTATTTTAGCATTGGCATCTCCAATGACTATCTTTATGTCATGACGAGGACAGTTTCTGTATACTCTCTCTAAAGAGTCGTAGAACATCTCCTTTTCTTCTTCCGGGCTCTCTTCTGTTGGAGCGTGTACATTTATAACTGAATAATTGAAGAATTTGCCCCTTAAACGAATCTTGCACATTCTTTCATTTATGGCATCAAATCCTATGACAAGGTGCTTTATTTCCTTCCGAACAATGAATGCTGTACCTAGCATGTGGTCTCTTTCTTTGCAGCTATAAAATATGTTATGTGCTACTGTTACAGCTACTGTTATAAATATTTAGGTTCAAATGCGAAATATGAGCAACTATGAAACCTTGACAGTATGTAGTTTATGGATAACTAATAACGAAAAACCATTTCTTAGACCTGGCGGAGGCTGCAAAATGGTTCTTACACGCTGCTGATAATGCAAAATTACCCAGAAAATTGTGAAAATAATAAGCCATGTAACAGAGGATCTGAAGCAGTAAAAAGTTGTACATAGTAACAGTCACAAAAACTCCTTGTCATCGGCATTGAAGCAAACGGTCAATCCTTTCGCTAACGATATTTATAGAAATATGCTATTTCATATTTCGATGGGAGTGATTAACCGCAGATTTTTTGCTCAGTGTTGATCAAAAAGGGAAGAACTCAAGTCAGTATTGTATTGATGAGTGTGCTATCAACGAAAATCGTTTCTAGCGCCCTACACGTAGATTGAAAGTACGTACATATGCTGAAATCATCGCCAAAGAAATGTAAGGCAGTGGACGAAAAAGTCAACGAGTTGAAATTCCAACGCGATTTATTTGGGCAGCTGTTAAATATTTCGTTAAGAAAAAACTTTCGGCATAGATAAAGTATTAACATCTTTCATAAAATTAGGTCGAGCCGTTTTTTTATTGTTTAAACGACGTTGTGATTTTTGTACCTGCATGATATCGCACGAACTAAAAACGATATCGCATTGTTTGAGGTGCCGATCGAAGCATATTACCGAAAACATGGTCTGAAAAAATTTCGTAACATTCGGTCGAGCCCTTTTTTTGTTTAAATGAAAAGACTTCGGCTAAGAATCACAAGCAATAGTTTAGCATTAGTTTTTCTTATATCTAATAAACTCGTTGGAATGAGACCCATTCTAAATAAAGTTAGCTGTTCTGGATTACGCACAGCGATAGCTTCCCAACAATACATCACTGGTCAAAATCCGAGCACTCTCGTGCAAAAATTACGTTACTCTTTACAAACATCAGGAATTTTACAAACCTTAGATCAGTACTTTTGGACAGGGAATTGTTTTCCACCATCGACCATGCGCTCTAGTGTCGCGAACGAAGTACGAAGGAAATGTTCGTTTGCTAACGTTCAGGAAAAACAAATTCTCTAGAAAACCCTGTAGATTTACCACTTCATAATATTCAACATTAATCATACTGGCTTCAAAGCAGCACGAAGTGCAAAGCAAGAGAGAAAGTATGATGTATTAGTCATTAGGGTTTTCGGATTCCCCAAGGAAATTGCCTTTGTTTCGTCGTGCACAAGGTCGTGTTCACGCTTGCGGAATCCGGCCCCTGGACTATATGTAAGTACATGATTGTACACTTTGCAATGACTGGACGGGTTCATTTTAAAAAAGCACGCGCAACTTCATCCCAAACATGGCTTAATTTTAAAATTAATTTATATTAAATCCAATTTAATAATAAATCGTTCACGTGCCAGCAAAATTTTCGTACGTGCCATCTCTGGCACGCGTGCCATAGGTTCGCCACCACTGGTCTAGGGGCTCCATTAATCCGCCGAAGGACATAGGGCAAAAACAGTTCCCCTCCAGCGGACTCTATTTTGTGCGAAGGCTCTCAGCTCCGTCCTGGATCTCCCAGTGTTGTGTTTGGTATGTAGTTCTCTGATCCTCCGTTTTTAAGGGAGAATTGCCGGGGCTCTTGAGTGTCTAGGGTAATTTTTTTTATGTGGAAGACTAGACCTCAGGGAGAACACCTTCTCTTACAAAATAATATTTCTTTTTTTTACTTGGGTATCTTACTTATTACTAACATGGTTATATTTTCTTAATTCTATACAAACGTGCTTACCATTACGATGACTCCATGTAGTCTCTATAGGCTCTTAAATGCTAATACTGGTGTATTTACTTACATATATCTATGTTTATGTAAACGGTCTCTCCTAAAAGTCTTACCAACACATGGTATCCGGCGAGTCTTATGGGGTGAGAGACGTGAAGTGTCCTGATGTACTGCCCGAAACGTAGTAAGGTGAGTTTGATGGTTGCGATTAGGTCTTTATTGGTATGGAGATTGGCGGTAGTAGGAGTTGTCGGATCTACACCTCGACCAGGTTCGGGAAAGACTGTCGGATCTACACGTCGACAGCTCAGCTTCCTAGGACCGGAGGTGACTCCCCGAAACGAGACCGGTAAAGAACTGCCCTCGGAATGGTGGACGAGCTTCTTTTATAGCCGGGCCGGAAAGCTTTTTTCTGACAAGCTTCCGTGGCAGGAACCTTACAGCTTCGAAGAGAGAAATCAAAACCTTTTTCAGGCCTCGGGAATTAATGTTTGCTGTTGGAGTTTTTGGAGAGGGATTCCACTAGTGACGAATTGTAGTTCGTTACAACGTAGGCCTCTTGCGATGACTTGGGTGACTTTACATACATACAAGAAAAAGTAATGGTAAAAGTATCGTTGTTGTATTCCTGAGCTAACCTCAAAACTGTTGGATAATTTTGCTATTGTGGTTGAATATTTATAGCGTTTTTGTTCACTTCGGATGGCTTTCCCGGGTGCTGTTCGCTCAGCTGACTGCCGATTTGACTCTGGAGTGTAGTGCCATGTTTCATCAAATCATTTTTATTTTGCCTTAACAGCTCCAAAGATCTTCAACGCGTTGTTGTTTTTGGTCGTTTCCAATCTGTTGGTCGATTCAGGTTTTTTGGCATCCTTGAGTCATTCAATCTTTGAAAATGAACATTGGTCTGGCAAGGCAATTTATGTTATCGGCATATCCTGCCAACTGTTTTGATTTGTAAAGCAGAGTTGCGTCCGCGACAATGTTTACTTTTGCGAATTATTCTGTAACTGCACAATGGAGCTCCTTTGCTGTAACAGCAAAGTTGGCTGCCATCATACTTGGTCATGCTTCCATCATCAGCAGCCCTGAAGAACTGACCATGGTAGCAATCGCAGACATAAAAAATTCTGAAAAAACTCACCCTCCCTAATCCTCCCAAATAACCGTTAGGGGGGTGTTATGCCGGTCACACAGTAAACACTAGCTCGACGGAAGGGGTCGTGGGGGTGTGACCGGACCGATACATACATGATTCATCACTTACCTAGTTGTCAATGTGAGATTTCTACATGTTATTCCCGTCCTTGGTTAAGATCCCACTGGTCTCAATCGTGGACTTTCAACGATATGGTGGACCTGTAATTTTAGCAAAGCGACGACAAGAGAATCCCAGAGAGGAAACCCACCCCAACCATCCTGGAAAAATCAAAACAAACTTAGCACTGCATGCTTGTTACTTAGCACCATGCTTACAACTTCAAATTCATATCTATTATGAGCAAATTTCTTAATCATAGACAGGTTCACAAAAATTAAACAGAAGTAATAACAACAATTTACCAACAGAAATGATTACGTGTGGTAAGTGTCCTGGTGGACAATTGGGTACAAAAAAAACTCGACGACGATATGACGCTTGAACAACAAAAAAACCCCAAGTATGAAAGGTAAAGATAACGTCGAATTGGCCAAAACGGTGTTATATTAGTTTACTCGTTTAACTTGTTTTTAGGGCAGAACCCCAATAGGGCACGACTACTGGACGCTCCAGGCAATCGGCCGATAACCACAAAACCAAAATGTTACTGCGCAATCGTTTCAACAAGAACAATCGAGTGCCTGTTTGCACCCCAAAATGGACAGTGTAAAAATTTTTAACAGTTAAGAATCATCAATCTAACTTTTGTAATAATTAATGAGGTGTAAATAGTTTTAGTATATCAATATAATAACAATTTGCATATATATTTTTAAGAAAATTAACGGTTAAAAATTGTTCAAAATATTTAAGAGTAAAAGATATGTTAAACGTAATTAAGAGGTAAATACGTTAACAATCACCATGATCACAAAGGTGAACCTATTATTAGTGTTAACCTTATATTTAAACGTATTATGTATTTTGAATATAGTTAACTTCGAAAAAAATATAAATGTTTCGGACAGGGGCCTGCCTTTAAATAATTAATAAGGTGTAAATATATTATATAATCAAAAATTGTAAATATAGTTAGTTAATATTAAGATTTTACCCGGCACAACCAGAACCGTCAATCGAACTGAGTGAGTCCTATTTTCTTTTACCTATCTATAAACACTTTATTTACAAATCCTGTGGATGTATGATTTGAACGTAGTAAATCCTTTTCTTGAACAATTTCAATGACATTCGTCGCTATTACAGTTACTAATCATCCCGCCTTATGTCCTATTGGAGTGGTACTCACTTGCTTGTCGGGAAGATGCCCGGGAAACTGATGGTGTACTAAATTGTGAATCAGATCCTGTGGTTAGATATTTCGGTTTCTTAAGAAGATTATAATTAAATTTTGGTGTATGATCCCCAGTTTGGATCTTTGGAGGTCTGCCACGTTTTCTTCCTCCTCTACCAGTCACATTACTTTTTGGTTAATCCACAATATATAATTTTCCTCTAATAATAATCAAAAACTAAACAATAAAATGGTTGTCTTTTAATTCAACCAGTAAAATATTGGAAATATCATTAATCCATTGCGTTTTTTTCTTTTTTAAAACACAACAATCACACACAGTTCATTAGCCTTAGCGAAAACTTAGTTTATCATAATTTTTAATAGTTACACTAAATTCATTTGTTTTTCCCTTTAATAAATTTTTCTAAATTTCGTGAGCCGACTGCTGTGTTTTTTTCTTTAACCCTTGCTGTATCCTTTTTCAGCCGAATTCAAAAAAACCTGACCCTATCTTCCTTGAAAGTTCCAAATCCATTCACCTTTCCATCGTTGCATGAATCCTTTCAAGTGTAGGTTCACAACTAGCACAACTAGTCCTATGAAAAATATATCAACTGCTTGCAAATCACACCCGTGAAAATTTCTTTATTTTTCACTTTCCCTTTTTGTTTCGTAAAATCGAATTCCTTAATAAATCGATTGCAAAGAAAAGTTAACAGACAACGGCATAATGTCAGGACAGTTTTAAAGTGTTCTTTTATCCAAAAAAAACCTTTTTTTCTCCAATCTTCAAACAGACTTTTTCCAGCCAATTCTCAAAACAGACTCCCATAAAAATCTATTTTTTTCTATTCCAGCTAAATTTTTGTTTTCCTTCGCCTACTGCTACTCTATCCAAATTTTGAAATAAATTTTTTGGGAAGTGTTTTCACTAACATTTTCGAAAATTTCCACGAGATGGGGGAATAATCAACGGGGAGAAATAACCGACCGTTACAACTCATTCTATTCTAGGCAAAAATTAAATATGATGGGTGCCAACATATCGCCCTGCTTTAAACCTTGTTTGACTGGGAATGATTCCATGTTGTATTTTCCGTTGTCATTCTCGTTAATTTCACTATCTAGAAGGAGGAGTTTAGGTTTAGCATTGTCGCAGCGGATAAACCTAAAATTTCAGCTATGAGTCATACTGGGTTGTGATAATTGCTGATCCTGCAAAATTCCTAAGATTTCACAACAGCTATGCTCTTAAACACCATTGCATACCCCTGCCCGGAACCGAAAATTAATCCCAGCGAAGGCACGAACCTTATCAGAGACGAACCTTTCTTCTACAAAAAGCTTATCAAAAATTTCCTAACAAAAAAGCTCTCCTCATAGCGAAGGCACGAACCTCAAAGCTCATTTTGCGAAATTCTAAAAGTGTTTGTATCTCTAAAAGTGTTTGTAATGCCAAAAAGTAGGGGAGGACGGGGAGGAGGGGGAGGCGCAGAACCCGTCTTGATATACTAATTTTATTCTTCTTAAAAATGTTTCTTTGTTTCTTTTCTCGTTTCCTCATATTTCAGTTTCTTAGTTCTCGTTGGTCCGTACTTTTCGATTTTTATTTCAGATCTCTACAGCTGCTTTGCTTTCCTCGTCGTACCTTTCGCTGGCTCTTGCTGTGCCTTTATACGGTTTCCTACTGTTGACATGACTGACATCTGCCAGTATCTCCTTCAGTTCTAGCCCTTTTCCGATTCGCAATTCACACCTCTACAGAATCTCCTTGGAGGATACTGGAAACTGCCCTTCTGTCTATGAGTATACGGTTTATTTAATAACAGTATCTTCCGATAGGAGATTACCTGTGTGTTTGTGAATGTTCTTTCTTGGGAAATAAGTTGAGCTGACGATTATAGATTTGTCATTGCAAAGTCGATAACACTTTGTCTATTATTATTTTATGTCTCGTGGAGACTTACCTTTACAATGGTCACTCTGTGCCAGTTCCTTCTTCCGATCTGGTCAGTCAGATCTGCTGTCACCATCTTCATGTCATTGGAAAGGGCTGTGCTGTAGGTTATAATGGTTATAATTATGTCCTTGATCATGTCCCTTTCTTTTCCGTCTCTAGTCATGCATTCATGATCGATACTCTCTAAAAACAAACCAGTAACTATTCACTGGTTGCCAGTGAAAATTCACTGGTTGAACCATTGCTTAGTCAACCAACAGGAAACAGTGAAATTTCACTGGTTGAACCAGTGAAATTCGCGTAAAAAATAGAAAAAAAACTTTTTTCTAGCGCGAGTTTTATTTTTCCAAGCGGGCCCCCATCAAAGCACCGAAATGCTGCTTGCCCGCCTTAATCAAACGAGAGCCGGTTTATTGAGTATGCCAAATGGAGTCATGAAGATAATAATACAGTCATGAAGATAATTGCATAGAATATGAGTCACATATATTTTTTCACTGGTTGAACCAGTGAAATTTTTACCAATTCATTTTTAGAGAGAACTTTTCACTGGTTCAATCAGCAAACAGACTCGAATTTTCACTGGTTTCATTTTTAGAGAGTATGGTAAAGAATTTCGTTCAAAGTCGCATTGAACATAAGTCGTTCATTTATTGGCTTGGATGATATAATATTAGGTGTAATGGACTTGTGTATTATGATGCTCACTTCTGCAGCTGCAGAAAATCCTGTATTTACCAAAGTCAATTGTCCCGTCCCCTATCCATCTAATCTCTTATATCGCGAGTATTTTAATTTTGTATCTGTTCACTTCAACTCAACTAGTAATAATTTAACTTCTGCAGTTCTGTACAAGCTTCACTTGTTCCATGTTCCGAAAGTCATTTCCAGTTGTTTTTTGTTGCCGTAGTCGTTACCGTTTTTCCGGTCGGTTCCGAGGCTTTGCTTCTGGTTTCTTCACTGTGTATTGTTACGGGGTCCATATATTTAACCCAACGCCCAAACCCTCTACCAGGAGGAGGGAATCCGTCAATTCCCATGGGATAGGGTGGCCCGGCTATACCCTCGGCATCAGGTACGTTCATCGTCGGTTGGTTATCCAGAGGACATTGGCAAGGAGGTGGTGATACGATGTGTCTAAGTTGTCGAAAAAGCAATATTTTTTTGATAATGGTGCTAAAGAGGCGTTTGATCTAATATAAAATATATATCAAAGTATGATTTTGGAGAACGACGAAAACA
Source organism: Thereva nobilitata (assembly GCA_963855945.1). Classification (NCBI taxonomy): domain Eukaryota; kingdom Metazoa; phylum Arthropoda; class Insecta; order Diptera; family Therevidae; genus Thereva; species Thereva nobilitata. The sequence goes on along the minus strand of OY979694.1, from coordinate 195,851,488 downwards.
TCTTTATTAAAAAAAAACTTTGAGCTTTAAAATTTGTGTAAACTTGAGAAATCCTTCATCTTTCCTTAGAATGTGTTTCAATTTGTACCTGGCAGATGACCGAAGAGGACACACGTGTGGCACATATTCTAGTTCAAATAGTCTATCTATTTCTACCCTAATCAAATTATTTTTGAATTTTAAATGGCATAGACGTTTCGTTTGTGACTTTTGAGTGACAATAACCTAAAAGTTGGTCCTGGCAGATCTCACACAATTGCAAAATCAGACCATTTATTTCCTTCCGAAAAAATAATTTTGAAATTTTACGGAATAAGGATAAACTCCCAAGAACTAAAATGTAGTTGAAAAAGTTTCAATAAAATGCACAGCAACCACCACCACCAGCAAAACACCATCACTGGTCACACCCGGCCAAGGTAAGTGTTTTCAGGTGGTCTGCCGTCCGACCAGTCTAAGCTGTAATTTTGCTCCTCTTTGCTGTTTTTCCCTTCTGAATTTTATTTGCACAAAACAGTTCATTTGTTTAAACAAGGGATAGTTTCTAAATTGAGAACCTGTGTCATGTAAAGTTCTACCTTGGGGTTAAGCTGCTTGTGTGGCAATAATTTTCATTAAGTTTGAACTTTAATTAAATGTCCATCATGGGAAGACATGTTAAATAAGGGTTTTAAAGTTTCGCCCTGTTTTGTTCAAGGCTGTTTTATGTACTAGTGTATGCTCTCGAACTCGTATATGGCTTAATATGTAGTTCCTATCAAAGTCAGAATTTTACGTTTAATTATAACTTTTAATTCAGTTTCGTGTGCAGCACTTTGAGATATGAAGAATTTTTGAAAAGGATAAATTTTAATCACATAATCTGTGGTAAACTAGAAAATAGTATTCAGATTTTTTTGTTATTTCGTTTTATTGGAACTCAACACATTTAATATAACATTGCTTCCATAAAGTGCAGAGAAGTTTCATATGACCACCGTACTAAACAACCTTAAATTTGGTATTGAATTCTGATATAACCGAACATAGTATGTACTTTAAAATTACCAGTAAAAAGTTAAAATTTTCGTTTGTTACCCTTGTAAAGGCAGGGGTAGTAAACCAAGTGTTTTACGTGAAGTTTAAGATCTGATTATAGCAACAGATAAAATCGCGGCTCTAAAATCTTCGTTAAAGGCAGAATTTACAGCTAGATGCGAAACCACTCGATAGAACTTTCATCAGTATCAGATGGTATCCAAACCCAAGCGAATCTTAAGGTGCAAACAGATTGGAGCGGCGACGGTGGAAGTGGCAGTCGACGGAATTTAGATTCCGCTTTAGCTAACAGATTGGAGCGGAGCGGACAAATTTAACGAAATTTAACGGACGACGGAATTGAAATAAACGAATTTGAAATTTTTAATGTAAATATAATTTTATGAATTTATGCTGTAGTATTTTAATTATTTGTTTTGTAAAAACACATGATTGTTAATTGCAACTTTGCTCTTACCTGGAATTAAAAATTTAAGTTATTTTCAATATTTTCGTATATTATTTTTTTTCAATTTTAGTAAAGAAAAATTTACTTGGAATTAAAAAATGGAAGAATTGTTTTAAAAATTGAGCTGCTATATATCTAATATTTAGCCATTTACCGAAGATTACCCGAAATTTAAAAATGGTTCGAAATGGTTCATTACCTCTGGTAAATACCTGTTTAAAGCAGTTTTTAAACCCTTTATTATATACTTTTATTTAACTTACACTGTTTGTCGTCAAATCTTGCAACGCAAAATTTTTATACTTAGACTTTACCAATCTTAATGAAAATTGGCATGCGTGTATAACTTCGGTGACAATATAAGTTAGTGGTGTTTTTATAAGATCAAGATGGCGGTTCCAAGATGGCGGCCGAATTTTGCAATTGTGTTCCAAACTCAATGAAATTTGGGGAACATGTATAACTTCGGTGACAATACAAGTTAGTGGTGTTTTTTATAAGATCAAGATGGCGGTTCCAATATGGCGGCCGAATTTTGCAATCGTGTTCCAAACTCAATGAAATTTGGCGAACATGTATAACTTCGGTGACAATACAAGTTAGTGGTGTTTTTATAAGATCAAGATGGCGCTTCCAAGATGGCGGCCGAATTTTGCAATTGTGTTCCCCGACCCCTCGACATGGGTATCCGTATCAAATGAAAGGGCATGACAGGTACAATACAATTAGCTGTGTGGCGTCATTTCAAATTCAATATGGCGGATGCCCCAAGATGGCAGACAAAATTTTCTTATCTAAGATCTTCATATGGGTACCAAATGAAAGGGTTGCTGAGAAGAAAAACTAAAATAAAATGACGTCACTCTAAATTCAATATGGCGGACCCATATATCACTAAACCATGACATGGGTACTGCCCTCAGGGTTCAACGATCAACAGCACAGGCACGAAAATGTCTATTCTAATGTCATACTACTAAAGCCTTAGCATTCTCAATGATCTTATACTTAGGTAATTTTGTTCATACTACATATAAAAGCATTTTGAATCTAATGACTCGAAATTTTATAGGAATAATTGGAGAGTTTACTTAACGTTCGTGTTGTTCGATTTGTAGTAATTTTAAATGTTTTAACATTTTGCAAAAAAAATCAAGAAGGCGGCCGAATTTTGCAATTGTGTTCCACTGAAGCCCACGATATGGGTATCAAATGAGAGAGTATGACAGGTAGATTATAGTAAGCTGTGTGACGTCATTTTAAATCTAATAAGGCGACCACCACAAAATGGCGGAAGACATACAGACTAAAAAGTAGAAAATAAAAAAAAATAAATAGTTTAAAAAAACTAAAAAATAATCTTTTATTTTAAAATGAACCAAAAAGTAAATAAATAGTTTAAATTAAAATGAACCAAAAAGTAAAAAATAAAAAATAAATAGTTTAAAACAAATAATTTTAAAATAAACCATAAAGTAAAAAAGAATTTTGAATGTAAAGTTTTTATTGCTGCATCCACTTACTTCGGCCCACGCTTTTTACGTAAGTGGCTGCAGCAATAAAAATTTTACATTCAAAATTCTTTTTTACTTTATGGTTCATTTTAAAATTATTTGTTTTAAACTATTTATTTTTTATTTTTTACTTTTTGGTTCATTTTTATTTATGACTAGTATACTCAGAAAATAAAGAAATTGCCGATGAATGAAGAGTCAAGAAGCTTGTCTCCAGGGTATTTCCGTGTCGTCGTTTAATGGTACAAGGGGCTGCTTTAAGATTAGAATAATTCTTTACCCTATATGAAGCTTTGAATGGGCGTGTAACATTTTTTCACCGAGAAGGAATTTTTCTTGTTAAGAAGAGAAAGAAATGGGCATATGTGTTCATGTTTTCATTCAAGGAAGTTTTGGATGACCATTATTTCTTTTCTTTTCTGTAAAACCAATTTTTATTAAGTAGTAGAAAACATCCTTAACACCACAACCACCTTGTGTATCATACTTTATCAAGCGGGTACAAAAAAATCGAAGGAGTTCCGCAGTATGTCTATAAACGCCCATAAGTGAGCGTTTCATAAAAGGGATAAATATATGTACATATTCATAAATAAATGACGAATTCGCTAGAAATCTGAACTGAAAACAACCTAAAGAAATAAAATATAGCTTGCCACAGTAGATCTAATTGAGAAAAATCAAGAAAAACAAATTATTAAACAAGCACTTTTATTTTAAGACATAGCACAGTACATAATCTATAAGACATATATTCCCCTTCTCTCTTGGATGGTCTTATAACTTTCACAGCCTGAAAGTACAAAAAATGTATACTACATCATTAGAAAGCAATAAAAAATACTTCTCACCTTTCCGGGTTTCCGCCCAAAATATCTAGCATCACTATCTCCAGCTTGAATCCTCAGCATGTTTTATTTCAACTTTTATCTGACAAAAATCTTTAACTACAAAACTTTCCCAGAAATAAATATAATAACTTACTTTGGCTCCTGTTTTTCCTCAGCTATCACAACACAAGCTCTGGTTGCAGAATTTTATATTATTTAATCGCATGTTAAATTCCTCTAGGAAAAATACAAACATTTCAACATTTGGATCATTGTTTTTCACTAATAATTAAAGTTACAAGTTATTAGTATTTATTATAAAATGAATAACATCACAGAACCTTCAAGTATCTCCAAAAGTTTAAATTAATCAAGTTCAATTTAATTCATCTTGAGTTTGCTAAATAAAGACAAGAAATTTTTTTTTGTTTACAGTTTTGGTTTGATTTTATTATAAAAATTAGTCTTTCTAATCCCCCATAATTTATAAATAACTCCTTTTTGCCGTTATATAATAAATTGCATTAATTTATTTAAAATACTAAAAAAATTCCAGGAATTAATTTGAAAATAACGGCCAAACAGCGACACAACCAAATTGTCAAATTGCAGGCAGACAGCAGTTTAAAACAAAAAATGTGTACTAAATGTGTACTAAATCAGTTTTTAATGGTTGGTACCACTTAGCGGCGGCGGCAGAATTCGAAATTGCTCCAATTTCTCCGCGCCGCTAGGCGTCTCCTTGCCATTGTGTTAGCATATATGGTGGCCCGTGTATTTTAAACGTTTTCCCGTCGCCGTCGACTGCTACTTCCACCGTCGCCGCTCCAATCTGTCCTCAGTTTTCGCATTCCAATGTCCACGGCCCCTTGCGACTTCTCTCCAGCTAGGAAGCATCTTTCCAGGTGATTGACCTACGCTTAGGTTACCTGCATGATTGTCTTCAAAGATCGTCTTTGGCATTATACTTTGGTCTAGACCAGTGATACCCAAAGTGGTCTATATCGACCCCGAGGAGTCAACGATGACCTCCAAGGAGTCCATGTCAACGAAAAAAAAATGGGGGGTCTATGAGATGTCAATAGGGGTCCACGATAGTGGATATCATTTAAGCAGATCGTGCCTTTAATTTTGACTTTCAAGTAATGGAATAATCCACACACAAGGGAGCACACTTACATAATACTTTCTCATAATATAAACACATACATATGTATATCTGTGTGTATAAAAGTTATAAAACTACCTATGAAGTAATAGTATATTCTGTAACAAGTTTGGAATGATGCATATTCCGCACAAGTGGAAGTTCCACGAGTGCGGAATATGCCATTCAAAACGTGTTGCAGACTATACTTTTTCTACGCCTCTAATTAGTTTTTATTAATATTTTGTAAAAAAAACGTACCTTATGTAAAGCTAATGTCAAAAATATAATGTATAAGGCACAGCAAGATATTTTAACGCTAAATAACATATTATTAGGGAGTGTTCATTTATAACAATTTTGTAATTTTATAATTTGTTAATAGATGGCCGCCGCAAAATTTATTAAAAAAATGCTATTATTTTCTGCAATCTAATAATTGAATAGTTTATTTAAAGCAAAAATTTTCCATCGGAACATCATTGGGTGGTGCTACACGCGAGACTAAAGGCCCAATTATAATGAACGGATTTGAGCGCAACAAAACGGATTGAACTGTCAAATCGGTTTTCCCAGCATACATTTTAGACCTAACCGATTATAATGAACGCATTCAAGCGGATTCGGTCGGATTTGAGCGCATTCGTTTTTAAATGATTAGAAATTGCCGCATTGAACTGTCAAAAATTTGATAAACATAACCTTAAAAGTATAAGTGCAAACATTTTTACCAGCGAAAAACTTTTGAAATTATTTATAATAAAGCCAAAAGTGGCTATAAAAACAACGAAATGAATATCGAAATTAAAAATAAAAAAAAATTAGTAATTTTTGCACTGTTGTTTTCAATAAACTTTGACGTTTTAATCCGAGCAGAAGCGTTATTATAACCAGTCGATTTCCTATCCGATCTAATGCGTTTTTTTGACATCCCAATCCGCTCAAATCCGTTCATTATAATTAGGCCTTAATTCGGACGGGTGAAACCGCTTTTATGGGAGAGAAACGAAAGTGAAGAAAGGGGAAAATAGCCCATTTTCCCTTTCTTCACTTCGTTTCTCTCCCATAAAAGCGGTTTCGCCCGTCCGAATTAGTCTCGTGTGTAGCACCCCCTCTTTAATTAATAAATCATATTCTTGGATTACAACGAACAGATGTCGCCAATAGTAGTCATTCCATAACAAGTGATGGAATGAATATTCCACACGGGTGTGGAATGCTGCTAATTCCGTAACTAAAAGTAATATCAGAATGCTTGTATTCTAACAGAGGCGTAGAAAATAGTATATTCTGTAACAATTTTGGAATGATGCATATTCCGCACAAGTGGAAGTTTGGCGGTCCACGAGTGCGGAATATGCCATTCAAAACGCGTTGCAGACTATACTTTTTCTACGCCTCTAATTAGTTTTTATTAATATTTTGTAAAGAAAAACGTACCTTATGTTACTATACATTACCAAGTTTATAGCAGAAAAATTAAATCGATTTAACTTAAACTCACGCCAAAATTTCGAATTAACGTATAAACGGGTAATTTACATTCTTCTAACTTTGGCTTAAACCGAAAAATTTCGGTTTAAGCCATAATTCGAATTACCCCGTTTATACGACAAAAGATTTTGTATGATCCATAATTCGAATTATTTTTGGAGTAGCTATAAACTAGGTACATATGTCAAAAATATAATGTATAAGGCACAGCAACACTAAATAACATATTAGTAGGGAGTTAACAATTTTGTAATTTAATAATTTATTAATAGATGGCCGCCGCAAAATTTAATAAAAAAATGCTATTATTTTCTGCAATTTAATAATTGAATAGTTTATTTAAAGCCAAAATATTCTAGCAGAACATCATTGATTGTTTATTTATTGAAACAATCTTTTTTCTTTAATTAATAAATCTTTTTTTTCTTTAATTAATAAATCATATTCTTGGATTACGAGAAACAGATGTCGCCACTAGTAGTCATTCCATAACAAGTGATGGAATGAATATTCCACACGGGTTGTGGAATGCTGCTAATTCCGTAACTAAAAGTAATATCAGAATGTATTCTAACAGAGGCGTAGAAAAAATTTCTTAACACATAAATGCTCATAAAACCTGATGAAGAATTATATTTAAATTAGGTATATTTTCTGATATAAAACTGTTTCAGAATTATTATAAACTAGCAGTTGCCCGCAGCTCCGCTCGCGCACGTTTTTATTTTCTCTGTGTGTAAGTTTTTATTTTATAAAAATTAAAATATATTTCCGCGGTAAATTGTAGCCTGTGTTAAGTTTTTATCTAGCTAGACCTCCAATTTTATCTGGGCAAAAGATCACGAAAATTTGTTGCTTAGGGTTTACGTGAAAACATAACAAACAGATCGACAATACACTACAATGGTTTTGAATACAAACTTATTTTAGCCATTATAATATTAGCAGCGAAGTAGGCATTTTATAGTGCACTATTTTTTTCTAATTACTACACCGAAATATCAGTAGCAGCAGATTGAGCACCTGCCATGGTTGGGCGCTATCATGGATTTATAAGCCATTTAAAACGAAATGTACCCGGGGTTTTAGCAATACACTGCGTCATCAATCGACAACATTTAATTGCTAAAAATCTGAATGGTCGATTTCACGAATCTCTTCAATTAGTCTTTAAACCGAATCCGAAGCAACGCGTCGAATACGCGGTTATTTGTGCAGTTTTGTGAAGAATATTACGAGAACTTTCATCAATTACTCCTTCACACTGAAGTAAGCTGGCTGTCGAAAGGCTTATGTTTGACAAGATTTTTTGCACTTTTTGAGACTGCTTTAGAGTTTTTGGACGCTAAAGATTTAATTTTAAAAGAAAATTTAATCAAAAGGAAACAAGACATTAACAGATTTGTTTACTAAATTTAATGAGGTTAACTTGCAGTTAGAAGGTGACAGTCTAAATTTGATTATCCATCCTTTCAGCGTTTCTTGCAAGAATTATAGTGCAGTAAGAAAAGACCAAAAAATGAAGAGATAGGTATAGTGTGGATACAGCAAGATTATGATTTTATCCTTCTTATAAACAATTAAAGTTTTTTTACCACCTTTTGCGAGCTTAAAATGTGAATTACTCCGGTTCTATAAGTCGGATCGGGAAAACTTAAAATTGCCGTTGGTTTCAAGTCTCTGAAGTACATAATAATTTGCAAAACTGAAAAAACGAGAAAAAACAGTATTTTTTCATTTTAGTGCCAAAGACAGTCAACTATAGACCAATTTGCATCAAACTTTCAAAAAATATACTCTTTGATGTTATAAAAAGACCCTGAAAAATTGGTGTCAAAATATCAAAATACCAAAATTTTGCATTTGTTATCTAAAATTTAAAATGCCCGCCATTTTATGCCACTATACCTGCTGTCAAATACACATTTGAAGATGATGATTAATATCAGGTAAGCAGGGGTCTATCCAAAACCGAAAAACTTGACAAGTGGTCTACGAGACAAAAAGGTTTGGGGACCAATGGTCAAGCCACCTCAGTTTGTTACATGATATATACGCAACTATGCCTATTTTATTATAGGTATAGGTGGTAGATTTCCAGCAGCTCTTCCGTCACTTCCAGAATATTGAACTGGCATGTCTCAACTTAACCCAGTTGTCAGAGACTTTGACCTCGCACCAAATGTGATCTCGCTGAAAATTGGAACTTAGGCACCTTTTTGCGTGTAGAAAATGATAAAAAATCTTTGCTGTGGTAAAGTGTATGCTAAGTTCACAATTTCGAAAACAACATCGAAAATTTGGTTTTTGGTTTATATATCGAAAAATAAAAAAAAAGTCGAAAAACTAATAGCGCCACGTGAAAGAGCGGAAAATTTCACTAAAATTTATATTATAACTTATTTTAAAAAAAAATTGTTTTATTATTATAAAAAATTATTAAAAATAAGAATAATATTCGAAAAATCTAAGCGCGCCAAAAAGCTGAATTAAAAAATTCTAGCGAGGCGTTCGGGGAAACACTACAGTACCCTTGCCTAAAATGTACGCAAAAATAAAAATAAAAAAAGAATTTTAAAGAGGACACTCTAAAGCTTTCTAAGAAAGCCATTAGTTTATAATTTTTTGTTTTTTTTTCTCATAGAAAACTTGACCGGAAGTTATAATTTGTAAAATTTTCACAAAAAAAAAAAATCCTTGTACATTTATCATCATTAGACATTTACTTTTGATGTAAAAAAAATTAAAATGATAAACATTGTATCTGTTTAATAAAATTTATGTTTAAAAATATTTAGTTTTTCTTACAGCATTCATTCGACGCCATTTTTAGTTTCAAAAACAGCCGATCTTACAAATCTCTTCTTACAAACCTATCCCACAAGGCTAATGCCCAGGACAGACAGCGTTCTTAAATTCTCAATTAACGCTAATCATTGTCAACTGCACTGTGTGTCGCCCTGAGTTGTTAGTCAATACCCGATTTAGCAAATGTACATTAAGAGCGTGGTCTGTCCTGGGTATAAGCAATTCATTTATTGTCCTCTACACAACCACGCTGGGGCGGGGGATCATAATCATTGTGGGTGGGGAGCACGTGAACAGTTAACGTTAAAATGTATAAAGTTAATCGGTCAATTTATTTACCAGCTGTCTACTGAGTTAGGTGGTTTTAAATTCTTTTGTTATGGGGTTATGCCTGAGTCGCATTTTGACGAAATGGGTACAGAAAGCGCCCCTATGGCACTGCCTCATGTGGACCCCGTGTGGATTACCCTATAAGACTCATATAGGGCATCTAACGCCTTTCCTCATTCGCGCCTAGCAATAAGGAATGCCCCATTTGGCCTTCATGAGAAAAAATCATTGCTACCCGATCCCGAGTAGATTTTGAGAATTTAGGAGTTGATATGTGAGTAATCACTGCGCCGGTGTCGAAAGCTTTATATTTTTAAATGCGAGTGTGGTTTTATCAATACGGCCCCCAACTGAGTACCTACTAATCACATCCAATGCTGATTGACCTCTGTAATCGAACCAGAACAAGGCTATTGAGTATGCTAAATGACACCCTTCATAACCACCAACAAAATTCCCTGAAAACCTATGTACCAACAGAGAGTAAAGCTTTGGTTGAGTTAAACTAAAGCTTAAGTGTATTTCTTTAAAGCTTTTTAAAAAGCTTTCCAAAAACGTAAGGCAGATGTTTTGATTGCACCATTTCATTTGTAATGAGGTTTTCCGCTAATGGGAAATTGATAAGGCATACCTCACCGCTGACTTTTTTTTGGTGCTCATGAGGAAATGCTCCTTTCGGCATGCCCCTCATTTGCCACAAGGAGTCCTCATGAAGAACTAATTCAGCAGTCTGCCTAGTGGCTTGTCGTTTCCACTTGACTGCTTAAGCTTCCCGGGTTCTCGACCGCAGTCCTGCCTTCGGTCTGTGAGGAAGGAGTTCACGAAAGCGGACTCGGGTAAATTCCATGGGCTCCCCAATTCCACTCCGGCCCTCCTTGCATTGGCCCTTTTGTGAGTCCAAAACCTTAGGGCAGAACGACGGCGGTCTAGGTTTGCTTGTTGTTCCAGTAGGAGGCTAATGCGATTCGACGCTTTTTTTATTTATTTGTTTTCCTTGTTTTGGGCTCCCTGCACCTGATGATGGGACGGTTCCCCCTAGATTGGCTGGTGCTGCCAATCTTTGGGCAGAGCGGCGGGTGTCAGAGTCTGCTTCGTGGATACCCGGGTTCCAGGCCGCCGTCCTGTCTTTGGTCAGTAGGGAGAGTTCCCGAAAGCGGAGCTCGGCTGTACTCCGTGGGGCTCCCCAATTTCACTCCGGCCCTCCTTGCCATGGCTGTAGCTTGGAGTTTAGCTAACAGAGCAGGGTGCCAAAGTCTATAAAAGCCTTGGAGATATGTAGAGCAGCCAAATCGAACTCATCAAACCATTGCTACTTTGGTTGAGGTGTTTTGGCAGATACACTGAAAGATCCCCGGTGGATCTTAATGGATCTGAAGCCGTAATGTTTGTCATATAGGATTTAGTTAGACTCTAAGTACAGCATAAGCCTCCTGTTGATAATCGTCTATGAGGTTTTGGAGAGAATAGACGTAATGTCCATCTCTCCATAGAATTTCGTAACAAGCTCCCCCCTTACCCAAACAAAAATTCTGGCTACGCCCCTGCTACTGTCATACAGCTAAGTCGTTTTAGGACAGGGTTTTTTTTATTGAAACCCATAGTAAATGAACTCAAGTATGTGAAAAAGGAGTTACCTTATCCTTCATACAATTTATGTTTCCGACATTAATCACCGCTATTTAAATAATCCTTAACAATTCATTATTAAACAACCCTCTTATATGTGACAACAAGCATCTGCATCGGACAATCCTTTATCCTTCATTCAAGTCGTGCCGAATTCATGTGATAAATAGCTAAAGGATGTTTTAAATAGCTTTCGAAGCCATTCATAACATCCCTAATTGCAACAAAGCAAACATACGTATCTGCGGAGTATTTAAGAAGGACACTAATGTATTATTTGTCAAAATTACAGTTATGTGCTTCCTCCACTTTTTGAAATTCGTAATCCTTATCCCCCCTCAAAACTTAAGATTCCTTGAAAATTTCTACCATTATTCTTAATGGTTATCCTTAAGGATTTCAGTTGAGAACTTGTTTTTTTTCCTTCCCTCTGCAGGCGGAATTATTCGTCTGTGTCGTTATATAAGTAGCTTCATTAGTGGCTCACGGAATGTACAACCGTTTTGGGGTTTCTGGTGTAGTAGATATATCCTTGAAAGCTTTATGCTATTACACACTAATACACATACACCCATATGCATGGAAAAGTGAACTTGAAACACCGCACTTGCGAAAAAAGGATCTTAAAGTGGAAGGAGAATTATGTATTTTCACAACAAGCTAATTTTTTTCCGGGTACCCAAAGGGCGGCGCTCGGCTGTCTCGAAGGGACTTTATCATGTAAAACAAGGATAAGTATGAAAGTGTGTTGAAAAAAATAAAAATTTCTCATTAGCATGTTATCAAGCATGATTCTGTTTTTGACCTAGTTTCCAAGAAAAAAAGTTGCCCCAGAAGGACACGCTGAATTTCAACGCAACGTAACGGCACGAAATATTAATTCGCAATATTTTGTTTAATTTAATTTAAAATCCACTTTGCTCCAGCGAATTTCTAAATTTGTACTTTCGCGTCGCGTCTTACAAGAATTTGTGAATCGTTCTCGAAACATTCTCGTTTATTTTTTTTTTTTTTGTTAAAGGCAAACAAAACTCAATTCGGAAAAGGGAATAAAGGACTTAAAATAGAAAATTCCGGCGTGTCCTTCCTCAGTTCAGTTTGTTCAGCATTAAAGTATTGTACCTACTGCTGCTGTTCTTGTGGGTGTGTGCAGCAGAAATATTACAAAAGACTGTAATTTTGGCAATCAAAACTTTTTCAATTTATATGCAAAAGGATCTACTTTTTTAGGTGGCGCTGGGTGGGGGGCGGAGAAGGATTGCCATGGAGCACTTTCTGGATGGAGTTTGTTTTAACTTACAAGCTCCGAACGCTTAATATCCACTTTGGCTTGTTTCTGCGTTTACAATTGCGGAATTATAAGAAGTTAACAACTTTTTTATTTGATTTTATTTCATTCAAAAGTTAAAATGCTTTTAAATATGTTCCGGAATATTTTATATTTTTTAAACGAAGGGTTCCGAAAGGACGAGTTTTTTTTAGAGGAAATTGCAAAAAATTCAAAATTAAGGAGAGAGTAATTCAAATTAAGGCAATATAGAGTGAATTATAAGTGAAAGTTTTAAAAGATGTTATAATACTAAAAATTAAATGTTGCCTTATAAGTGGAATTCAATTGTTTTGTAATACACACATAGGAATGCTTGAAAGTATTATTGTATTCTTTTTTGATATGGTTAAACATTTCACCCCTTTGGAGAACGGGATCGTTACACTTGGGTGAACCAAAGATCCAAGATCCTAGCAGTGCGAATGTCAGGAAGATAACCGACCTAAGTCAATTTGAAAATGTAATCCAACTGGAAATTTACTCATTTGGTATGGTGATACGCGAAAGTGCAGCAGTAAGTAAGTAAGAAAGCTTCCTTTACCTCGTCGCGCACTCTTAGCTCAGCTGCGTCGGGAGCACGACTTTTAGCTAAGGCGCACATTGAGCTGTGTCACGCAGTAAGCGCAGAGCAGGCCAGCACAGAAAAAAACGGCCTTACACAGTTGTCTAAGCACATTGGGGAGCAGTTTTGTTAGACAGTTTTACGAAAGTAATTTTAAAATGGAGGAATTTCTAAGCTCTAAGTCATATTCGAATGAGGAATTTGAAAATTTATTAAAATCGATTAATTTTTCTTCCATTTTAAAAAAAAAAGTCCGTATGTGCCACGTAGCACACAGTTTCTGTGCCCCATCCACAAGTGTCGTGAGGTCTGCGCCTGGCTCAGTACTCGTGTCACCTGCTCTGCCTTGCAATTCGCGGTTCTCCCTTAAAAAGCATGAAACACAGAAACTGTGCTGCTCTGCCTATGTCGCCTGCGTCTCAATGTGCGCCCGGTTCCAGCACAGCGCAGCCCAGCACAACAGAGAAAACTGTGTTTCAGTAGCCGTGTTCCTTTTCTACTTTTAAGTACTCCGGAGTAAAAAATTAAAGGAACGCAAAATTTGTTGATATGAGTAAAACCTATGAATTTTCTGTGAGAGCAGGAGTAGTTCCAAGTAAAAAAGAGTAAAAAAGAGCAGAAAAGGAACACGGCTATTACTAGCTTTTTTCCACCTGTTCTCCTGGACCAATTTTTTCCAAAACACATTCATTGAATTCCTACGATTTTTCTCTTAATTATAGCGTCAAAAAATCGCAGGGTAGATTTATTGTAACTTTTTTCTATCCCTCCTGGACTATGAGGCTATCTAAACCAATTTAACCCTGGAAGCCTAATGTACGTCTGCGAGGCGTACACGCAATCGAAAATTCTCTACCTTTTTCTAACGGTTGATGTTAGCGCCTCGTGCTATTTAGCCAACTCAGTACCCGAAGGGAGCTTGTCGATGGTGCTTGAGTCGCAAAGGAAAGTCGCGCCATTTTTGAGTTATTTAGATAGGGCACGCCTGTGAGACGTATATTTAGGCTTTGTGTAACTTTCAGCTAAGATTATGTGATTTTAATTTCGTTAGTTTTTTGTACATTTTATGTATATTTTGGCGTTGTTTCAGATACAAATATGTCAGGGTCTACTAATATATTAAACAGTGACGATATTTTTGCAGTCTTAGACGAAGGAAGTCATTTTTCTCTAGAAGAATCAGCTTCTGAAGACGAGGACGACGAGATTGTGGATGACGTTCAAAGCGAAGATGAGAATAATTATGTTACTGAAGAGGAAGGATCTGCTCCCACTGAAGAAGCCGACTCAACTCCTGTTGCAGAAGCTGACCCAGCATCTAATTCTGCCCATTCTTTGCGATCCGCCCAATCAGGCCAAATATATCGTGTTCCTGGAAATACTCTCCGCGGTAAAAATGGACATGTTTGGTCAACTAATTAGGGCCAATCATCTCACAGAACCTCAGCTATGAATATAGTCCGCACCTCTCGAGGACCAGTTGGCATGTGTAGGAATGTTTTTGATCCTGTGCAAATCTTCCAGATTTTCATAACTGAAGACATTATATCTGAAATTGTGAAATGGACCAATGTTGAAATGATCTCTAAACGCCAAAACTTAGGAACAATTTCAGCGACTCATAGAGACAGTACTGATTTAGAGATTCGGGCATTTATTGGAATATTGACTCTGACCGCAGTCAAGAAGGATAATCATCTTTCAACAGATGAATTGTTTAACTCTACTTTTTCCGGCACACGATATATTTCAGTCATGAGCAAGGAAAGATTTGAGTTCTTAGTTAGATGCTGTAGGATGGATGACAAGACTTTGAGACCGACTCTTCGACCAAATGACGCATTTTTACCTGCCAGAAATGTTTGGGAACTGTTCATAAAACAATGTCGAATGAATTATGTTCCTGGATCGGAGGTGACAATTGATGAACAGTTGGTCGGGTTTAGAGGCAGATGTCCATTTCGGATTTATATTCCAAACAAGCCGGCAAAATATGGCATTAAGTTTCCGATGATGTGTGATGCAACCTCCAAATACATGATTGACGCTGATCCATACACAGGCAGGAGCACAAATACTGACGGGGTCCCACTTGGTGAATTTTATGTGAAGAAATTGTCGAAGACTGTTCATGGATCCAACAGGAACATAACATGCGATAACTGGTTTACATCAGTGCCACTAGCAAAAAGTTTACTTCAGCAGCCTTACAAATTGACTCTAGTGGGCACTATTCGGTCAAATAAGCGGGAAATCCCTGAAAAATTGAAAAAATCGAGATCTCGTCCTGTTGGCAGCTCTATGTTTTGTTTTGATGCCCCTTTGACACTTGTATCATACAAGCCAAAGCCCGCAAAGATGGTTTATCTCTTATCCTCCTGTGATGAAAGGGCAGTAATGAATGATTCAAGTGGCAAACCAGACATGATATTCATTTCTACAATCAAACAAAAGGAGGAGTAGATTCATTTGATCAAATGTGCTCCTCAATGTCTTGTAGTCGCAAAACTAATAGATGGCCCATGGCTGTATTCTATGCCATCTTGAACATGGCCTTTGTCAATTCTTCTGTAATTTATGGCCATAACATGATCAAGAATAATAAGAAACCCTTGAACAGGAGAGAGTTCATGAAGAAACTCAGCACGGATTTGTGCAAGCCTTGGATGGAGATGAGACTTAAAGCTCCGACTTTGAAGAGATATTTACGAGAAAATATAAGCCAAATTCTCGTAAAACCTACTGATTCAGGTAACGAACCTCAGGCGAGAGAACCAGAGCCCAAAAAACGTAAATACTGTACTTTTTGCTCTTACAAAAAGAAGAGAATTTCAAAATTAATTTGCTATAAGTGCAAAAAGTCAGTATGTTGCGAGCACAAAGTTGATGTCTGTGTGGATTGCACTGAAATTATAGATAGTCATTAAAAGTACTTTTACTCTTAATGTCTGTCCTAACAATAATTAAATTTATGATAAAAAAAAAAAATAATTGTGTATTAAAGAACACAAAGCAGAAGTGAAACTTCGCGTACATATTTATGTCTATATGATCTTTATTATTGTATTTTTTTCTTCATTTGCTCGTGGCTTGTGTTATAATCTAAAATATGAATGAAGCAGAGAATAGGAAGTAAGAACCATAATATTTTAACTCAATTGATAAATCATAGTATAATGAATATTTTGAAAGTAATGAGTATATTGTATAAAATCAAAAACATTTTGCTGCTTTTACAAAAACTTGATCTTTAATAAACAATCTTAATTTTTTAAATAACCGACTCCTCATTTTTACTTTACCGATGCCTGCGCCATCTATGTACGAATTTAAATAAATTGTAAACATTTTCCTGCTGGTTTGGTAGAATTTGTTTATATGGCATCACTTAATTGCTATCATGGCTGTCGCTGTCACCTACTTGGTGATCTTCGCGAAATTCATCAGTTTAAGTTATTAAAAACCAAAGTGTTAAACGAGATAGAGTGAAGTTAGTTGTTAGTTTAGTTGTGCATTCATTGGATTGTGAAATTTGTTTGTGTTTTGTTGTTTGCTGCTCTTCGGTGATATTCGCGAAATTCATCAGCCTGGTTGTTTAAATCCAAAATGTTTAACGAAATACAGTGGAAACTAAATATTTAGTATGTATACTTGTGCATTCATTGTGTTTGTGTTTTGTTGTACATATTTAATTTTTTTCAAGATATTTGTTTTTTCTCGTTATTTTGTAAACGAGTGAGAAGGCAACTTCCGTTTCATACGGCAGTCCTTGTTTTTGTTGCTGATTCTGAATTGTGACAGTTGTAAATGAGTGAGAAGGCAACTTCCGTTTCGTACAACTGTCCTTGTTTTCGTTTCTGTTTTCTGAATTCACTCGTACTTGCTCGAATCACTTCAAAATCCCCGGAACGAGAGCAAGGAAGTTTCACTTCAAAAATATTAGATTGTTATAAAAGGAATATGTTTCAGTTGATTTTTAAGAAGTTGATTTTTTAGTTTGAATATAATCATAATTTTTTGTTTTGTTGTAATAAATAAATACGATTATAGTTTTCATTGATAAAACTATGTTTCATTATTAGTTTATATCCCAAATATATATTTCCTTCGAAAAACGGGACTTAAGTAGCTATATTTTAGCCTACAGGCTGTCGTTTATATATGTACGCCTCTGAGACGTATGTTAAGGCTTTATGTACCTTTAAAATAGATTAGGCTTGTAGGGTTAAGGTTTGGATCTTATTTTGAACCCAAAACTGATTTGGAGACTTAAATTCGAAAAGAGAGTAACAAAAGCCATAATATGTTTCTATGTGTAGTAATAGCCGTGTTCCTTTTCTACTTTTAAGTACTCCGGAGTAAAAAATTAAAGGAACGCAAAATTTGTCGATATGAGCAAAACCTATGAATTTTCTGTGAGAGCAGGAGTAGTTCCAAGTAAATACGAGTAAAAAAGAGCAGAAAAGGAACACGGCTAATATGGGACGTTCTGCAAGATATGAAGGAGATGTCGGCTCTAAACTACAATGTTTATATCAGTGCTGCCATATCGCTTTCTGGTGTAGTAACCCGCGATTGTAAAAGAAGTTCGTTCGATACCTGTTCTTCGCAGCTTCTTTATTTATTATGCAAGGACATATTTGGCGGATATTGAGTTTCACCGAGAAAAGCTGAAAAGGCACAGTATCCCACGTTTACTGCAATAACCGAAACTCGGTATCCTTTCATTTTGCTCACTACAAACTGAAACGTCCTTTATTAAAAATCCAACAAAAACTCCACCTCCATAGATGTAGACCCACAAACTGATTTACATCTATGAACTTTCAAATTACAGGATCCGATCCAAGGCTGTGCGGTTTTCTAACACCCCGAGATATCATAAACAGTGACTGGGAACGGAGCTGTCGAAACTACCACCTAATAGTGATTTCCACCCTCCCTCTCTGGTAACCAAAGTTACACACGCCCGGGCCCGGCACACGTGGGTTTCGATAGCGTCGCTGTCAAATGTGATTTGTGTCTAGGGGTGGTTTGACAAATATTTTCATTTAAATTCATGGCACTGCTCAGGCAGCAAATGTCTTTGGAATAGAGTTCGGTGGGGTGAATAGTGTATGCTGTTTGCATTGTTTATGTTCCACGAGGGGTGATTTTAAATTTCAATTTTATACACTTTTCTATTTGAATAACCGAGACATGCATGGGAGCCGGTGAGCAACATTCTGTAGGTGTAAGGCCCGATCATCCGCGTAATTTGAGCTTTAAGCCGGGAATTTATGGAGTTTAAGTTTTGTTCATTTTTTGGGAGATTATTTGACATTTTTTAAGGGTAATAATATATCGCGTTCAATTTAGTGGTGTTCATACTCTATTACCTGAAAAATTTACTTACCCTCAAAGACCCATGGCAGCTGCTAAAATAGTGCGAAATATAGGAGTTTTAAGGCCGAAAACAGAAGACCTGAACGAGATATTTATTAACTCTCATGTTCATGCTTTATTAATCAGTAAAAGTTGGCATAATCTTTCCCCTGAGTTCTAGGCTATTGAAAATGTCTTTGAGAAAGGAACAATTGCGTTCAAGCATTTTTATGGTTTAATATGTTACCCTGGCACCTAAATATGATAAAACCACAAAGTGCCCCCCTTTTTTAGGGGTGCGTTTTTGAGCGGCGACCCTAAGTACCCCTTTTCAAGTTTTTCAAAATAACTCTAAAACAAAGCGAAATTCGAGATTTTTACTAAAATACTTTTTTGTAGAAAATTAAATTTCCCATCGAAATGTGTTTTTCAAAATTTTTTTTACCATTTGTAATTCAAAGAATAATCGAAAAACAAAATCAAATTTTTTCGAAAAATCACGTTTTTTTCTTTTTTTTATAAATTTGGTTATAACTTTTTTTACGGCATCCTGGGTATACATAAATGTTCACAGAAAAGAAAGGCTATGAAAAATTGAAGAAATTGCATTTTTTAAAATCTCCGTACGACTAACGGTGACCGAGAGATAGCCACAAGTGACCATTTTGAAACATTTTTAAAATTATTTGCTCTTAAACATTTTTTTTAATTTGCAGCAAATAAATTTGTTCTTGTGCAATAAAACAACAATTTCAAGGTAATTTAACAAAAATACTAATTTTTTTCCTGAAGGCACAAAAAACAGAACAGTATATACATAGATACGTAAAGAGGTTTATTCTTCAATATTCATTCTTTCGATGACAATATCAACTTCAGTAACAATATCCTTACCTCTTCTTGGGACATTTCAGCGACATTTGTATTTTCGCAATGAGTGCCTGCACATTACTTGCAAAATATGGAGCATTTGATGCCAAACTTTCTGCAACTACAATTAGTGTGACAGCCTTTTAAACATCCACATGAAATTTTTCGTAGTAGAGATTGAGGTGCAGGAGGCATAGTCATTCCAATTGGCATTAATTCATTTTGGGTTATCTTCCAACCCCATTGCAGGGCATTCAATATATTTCCCTTCCATTGTTGGATTTGAAAATATGTTCGCTGTCCATGTAATCTTATAGTATCAGCTGTTGGGGGTAACTGGGATAGCGTAATCGTTACATTCTTTAGCTAAGCACGTATCGTTTGATTTAGGGCCATTTACATTGTCTACTACCGTCTTCCTAACTATTTGGCTTATTGTGTGACTTATTGTGGTACTTTATGTTTTGCCGGTTACCACCATAATAACGCCGCTGTAACTTCCAATGAGTGAACGTTAGTTTGCTAATTCATGGAGTGGATCCAATTTCAAGTGTTGCTTGTTCTTCATTTTCTTAAGTTTCTTGCAATAGGAAATATCTGTTGTCGAAGGCTCACTCAATATCTAGGCCGTCGGTTTCTTTATTTTGCACAGCACTCTACCTCGTAACATCCAGATTATGGTAGGGCCGGCTTAGTTTTTTATTGTATTCACCTGGAAAACTCACTGATAAGAGAAGATCATTTACATAAAAGTAAGCGCCGCTTACATCCTTGCCGATAATTTCCTCCATTTGTCAACAGGCCTGAAAGATTCGAAAAAAGGGGCTTATCCTGTGTAATCAGGGCATTATTCCTAGTACGTTGCCAGCTTGGAGTCATTATCAGACCAGTCGGTCTGTTTTCTGCTAATGAACTTGAGCCTGCACAACAGCTCGCCTCCAGAGCACACTCTCTCCTCAGTAAGGACGAGTACCTAAGCATTATGGCAGAAAAAGACATTTCTGGCTGTTTCGTGCGTAGGACAACAGTCCTGGTTCGACCCTGATTTCCAGATACAAGGCTTTTCTGAGTAGTTATGCGCTTTGGGAGCCTGCACTAACAATTTAGTGATCCGAGTCAAAGTAAGCACCTTCGTATCTTCGGATCGTCACAAGATCCGAAATTTGGAAGCGGTGTATCAACGACATATCCTGGCCTAATTGGTAGCGAGTGACCCAATCGAGCGACAGCCGGTAAGTATGCTACATTCCGAAAAGAAAGGGAAATTTTGAAATTTCCCAAAACCTGGATAAAGACCTCGATAAAACCTAGGTTTTCAGATTTGTATGTGGAAGAACTATATAGTTCGTTAAAAAAACACGGCTTGTGTCACAAAATAAATTCCTGGGCAATGATGTAAACAAGAACCGCCTCATTGGAATGATGAAAAAAAATTTGAGTCGGAAAGGAGATATTGTCAAAAAACTGCTTTTAGGCGCCATTTTTCCAACATGCCGGCGCCAGCGGCAAAGATACGAGGTGGCAAAGTTGAAATTCGGAAAGAGCACATCAAAATCTATAAAATTACAAATTTTCAAAACTCCCGGAAAACTTTCCAGGTAAAACTACCAAATGACTGTACTGTCAGATATACTTGGATGGCGCTACAGTCCTTGCAGGACTCGGGCCTCTCGAAGTCTCCTCTTCCAGTCATCTCTACGTCTTGCTAGCTCTCTCCAATTTGTTATACGAAATTTCCGTATATCTGCTAGCACGTCATCTATCCACCTATTTCTTGGTCGTCCTACTCTTCTTCTTCCTGATGGTCTACCATTAAAAATCCTGGCTAGCATTCTATCTTCTGAAGCTCGTACAACGTGTCCGAGCCATCGCAGTCTATTCAGTCTTATGTATGTAGCTATATTAATTTCGTCATACATTTCTTGAAGTTCTTCGTTTGTCCTAATGCGCCATTCGTTCTGGTTAACCCTTACAGGACCAAATATTCTTCTTAAGATCTTCCTTTCGAAGATTTTAAGGTGATTTTCTGTTTGTTGGGTCAATGTCCAAGCCTCAGACCCATAGCATAGAACTGGGCGGATTAATGTTTTATATAGTCTGACCTTGCACTGTCTTGAAATTTCTTTGTTTTTTAGGACCGGGACTAGAGCGAAATAGGTTTTATTTGCGGCTACGATGCGTCTATGGATGTCGTCCTTTATCTGCAGTAAGCATTGTCCCTAAATAGATAAAGTTTTCTACAATCATCAAGGCTGATACTTCACCCTAATCGTTGTCCTCGTTTTGATACGATCATATACTTTGTTTTTGTGTCATTTACTCGTAGATTGAACTTTGCTGAACTTTGGAGAATTTTGGACAAGGTTTCTTTTACATCTTGCGCTTTGCGTCCAATTATGACTATGTCATCTGCGAAGGCTAGTACCTGAATGTTCCTTGTGAAGATGCTATTTGCTCCATTAAGCTGTATCTCCCTCATTATTGCTTCCAGAGCAATGTTAAAAAGTATTGGTGAGATCGCATCTCCTTGTCGCAGACCCGATTCTTGAGGGAAGTTGATCGAGTTGCATCCTCGTATTCTCACTTGTATTTTACAATTTTTGGTCGTCATTCTGCAAGCCCTATTAATTTCTTCGGGAAACCCATTTCACTCGTCTTCTTCCACAACTCTCTTTTATTAAGCAGGTCGTAAGCATTTCTATAGTCAACAAAAAGAAGATGAATCTCAATGCTTTCTTCCCAGCATTTTTCAAGTATTTGTCTCATTATGAAAATCTGGTCTGCTGTCGATCTATTTGTTCTAAATCCTGCTTGGTAATCACCTACTTTATCCTCCAAATGTGGTTTCAGTCTATTAAATAAAATATGTGAAAGCACTTTGTAGGCTGTGTTCAACAAAGATATCGGTCTGTAGTTTTTGCAGCTCATCAATTCACCTTTTTTATGGACTGGGGCCTGGGGCTATTGTACCTAAAAGCCATTCTTCTGGCAACTTGCTGCTTCTCCATAGTTTTACGATGAGGCTATGTAAGACATGGCATAACTTCTCCCCACCATTTTTTAAGATTTCCGGGGGTATGCCATCTGGACCTGGAGCCTTATGATTTTTTAGTTTCGCTATGGCATTTGCAACTTCTTTTATTGTAGGATCTGGCCAGGGGTCGGCAACCTTTTTTGGCCGCGGGTCAAAATCAACCAAAATGTGAGTATTAAAAAGACGTCTGGGTCAGAGATATTTTCGTATTAAAAAACTCTTTTAGTAAATAATAAGATTTATTTTTATTAAGAATATAATTACAAACATAGTTGAATGAACTTTATTTATAAACGTTCTCTTCGACATCAGTGGCTTCCCTGATGTTGAACTTGTGACGCTAATTTAGTCAATTCTGGTTTATAGTTAGTCGTTTTAAGACGAATACAAGCATCTGAATTTTCGGTAGTTAACCTGTTCCTGTTCTTGCTTAATTTAAATTTAATTTGTGAAAATATTTGCTCACATTTATAAGTTGAACCGAATGTGGACAAAATAGCAAACCCAATTTTTTTCAAAGATGAAAACTTCGTAGGAAGTGATGCCCAACATGTTGATATCATGAGAAGATGGTTATCTTCTGTTTTTTCCAAATCTTGCCTCAATTTCTTGAATTTATCCGTCCATAACCTTGAACTTTTAAAATCAATCATTTCTAAACTAAAATTGTCAATTTTTAGATATTGAAAATACTGCAAATTTAAAACATTTTCTTCTATTTCCTCGGGCTTTATTATAAATGTGAACATTTCTCCATGCTTCTTAAAACTTTGAAAACGACTTTCATATTCTCTTTTAATGACGAAAATCCAATTTTCGATCATATTTAAATTGCTTTCATCGATATTTTCTTTTTCATGTTCCCTTTTTAATAAGGGAAAGAAATGAAATTTTTTAGTTTTTATGTCAGTTTCAAATAATATCAATTTTGAAGTAAAACTCTTCCATTCCTCATACATTTTCAAAATTGTGTGGTTATTTCCTTGGAGTCGTACGTTGAAATCATTAAAGTGGTTCATTATGTCTGTTCAGAACAAGTCTTAAAAACCATTGTTTATCATTGAGTTCGAGATCATTTTCACCGATTTCGTGAAGAAATATTTTTATATCATCAAAACACTCTACAAATCTATTAAGAACTTTGCCTCGACTTAACCATCGTATTTCAGAATGTAACAATAAATCTCCATATTTCGATTCAATTTCCTCCAAAAAAGCTTTAAAGCGCCTGTGTATTAATGCTGATCGCGCTATTATCATGTTTACGATCTTAACAACCTTTTCCATTACATCCTTAAGTTGTCGCGTAGACGCCTTTGCAAATAAATTTTCTTCATGTATGCTACAATGAAACGATAAAAGTGAGCGGCCAAGTTCATTTTCCATTAGTTTTACAAATCCAACATTTTTTCCTCTCATACTTGGAGCACCATCGGTTGTTATGGAAAACAATTTACTTTTTAAATCCAGTACTTGACCATTTTTGAAATTTGTAAACTCTTGTACTTGACGAAAAATATCAGTGCCTTTGGTCGTGTCATTCATTGAAGCAAGAACGCATAGTTCTTCATTGACATTCGAGCTATTTATTGATGCAAATCTAATAATTATTGCAAGCCTACCAATACTATTTATATCGGTACTTTCATCAACTGCAATGCTAATTATGTCACAAGATAACAAATCATTTTTGACCTGTTCATCAATATTTTTGGCCATATCTTCAAAGCGACGCTGTACTGTTCTAGCTGACAATGGCATTTCTTTGATTCTCTCAATTATTTGTTTTTTATTCGCGAAGTCATTAAATAAGTGTTCGGAACAATTTATGAATGCGTTTTTCAAAAACTCACCGTCTGTAAATGGTTTTCCGTTGGTACCAATGCTAAGACAATGCTTTAATAATTTATTTTGTTTTCCAAAGTTTAATACACGTTTAGCAATGTATTCAGATTTTTCTTCATTTGCCATTTCACTCACATCTTTATGTTTTGAGGAAAAGTGTCGCTCAATATTGTAAGTCCAGGCGGTAATTATATCTGTACATAAAGTACATATCAATTTGTCACCATTTTCGATACACCCATAGTTTTTTGTCCACACATCTTGAAAGAATCTCTTTTTTGCTTTCTGTTTGCTCATGGTAATTTTTTTTTAAATAACAATATTTATTTCACTACGTAATAATTATTTAGCTGCGTAACTATAATTGCGTTATTATTCTTGTGCTATAACTATAACTGGCACACAGCTGAGAGAACGACACGCACACGCTGGTCCAATAATGGTGAAATTTGTTCGGACAATGATGCAGTAAGGGAGAGTGTATGTGAACGTCCGAGTACCTCTCATCGAAGTTGGCTGTGTGTCGAGTTTGTTTGAAATTTTGAAAATTATGCTAGAAACGTGGCCTGCTATGTAATTTTCATAATTTTTATATTGCGTTATGACTGGTTTTAGATTACGGGTGTTATACTTTTTTCGGAACTAAAGTGGGTCACTTGAAATTATCAAATGGGTCACTCTGTGACCCGCGGGTCATAGGTTGCCGACCGCTGCTGGCGTATCGTTTTCTGGGTCACCTGTACTACGGTTGTCTGCTTCTCCCTGTGTTAGGTTTATGTTCTCTTTGAAGAAGTCTCTAAAGTATTTCTCCCACACCTCGAGTATGTCCTCGATACTACTAGCTATAGTACCATCTTCTCTTCTTACCATGGTGCAGGTGGGTTTGTATCCTTTCTTAATCATGTTGACTTCTTTGTAGAAACTCCTAGCGTCTTTATTAGTGTAGCTTTGCTTAATCGCACTTATTCTATTTCTAAAGTAGTCACGTTTTTTCTTCCTTAATAACTTTTTCGTGTCTCTTCGTGGTGCTACATATTTCTCGTCGTTTCCTCTGGTCATTCTTTCTAGGTACACCTGTCTTGCTTGGATTTTTATTTCAATGCTTCTCTTGCATTGATCATCAAACCAGTGCCTTCTCTCTTGGTTTTGTGTGCCTAATACACTGTTGTTTGTCTCTGTGATTTTTTCTTTTATCGAGTTCCACATCAAGTTCAGATCATTTTCCATTTCCAGACTCCTTGCTATTTCCTCTAGCTTTCCTGTTAACATTCTTTCATACTGTTGTTTTGTTTCTTCATTTTTTAATTTTTCTATGTTCCACTTTGTTTGTCTATCATTGTTTCTTCTATGTCTTGTCGCTAGTTTTTTCGCCCTCATTTTCCCAACAACTAGGTAGTGATCGGTGTCTACATTCGCTCCTCGGAAACTCCTTACATCCAGTATGCTACTTCCATGCCTAGTGTTAACTAGAACATGGTCAATTTGGTTATGGTGCCTGCCATCTGGTGATGTCCATGTCCTTTTGTGTATATTTTTATGGTTAAACCAGGTGCTAGCTATTGTCAAACTTCTTGCGATAGCGAATTCGGCCATTCTGTTCCCGTTTTCGTTTGATTCTTCGTGCAACGAGAATTTGCCAGCGTAGGGGTAATAATATGGTTCTTTGCCCACTTTAGCGATAAAGTCGCCTAATACGATTTTCATGTCGTAAGAAGGGACTTGGTCATAAGTCACTCTAAGAGTTTCATGGAAGTCATCCTTTTCTTGTTCTGGTTTTTCTTCTGTAGGCGCGTGCACCGTGATGAATGTTATATTATGAAATCTGGATTTGATACTTAGGGTCACGATCCGATCGTTAAGCGGGGTGAAGTCTATTACATTGTTGAGTAGAGGTTTAAGTACACAGAAACCTAGCCCAAAGTTTCTTCTGGAGTTATTATTGCCACTGTAGAATATCGTAGCGTCTCTTCGTTCTAGGACTCCTTTACCAGTCCATATTAGCTCTTGTAGTCCTGCAATGAGTATTCTATATCGTCTAAGCTCATCTATCATTTCTGCCATTGCTCCAGGTCTATATAATGTTCTCACATTCCATGTTGCAAATTTTATATCGTTAGTCCTTAAATCATTAGTCCTGGGACGTTTCTGGTGTCTTTGCCGTAAATCCTGACTGTTCCGAGGCTGATTTCTCGATTCCATAACAAGAATTGTTTTCCGAGGAGAGGTTGTCAACCTTTCGCCCAACCCCCGAACCTGGGGGACCGGATCCGTGAATTATACCCCATCGGATAGGGTGGCCCAGCTATACTGTACTATATCTTGGCAATTTAATTTTACATTCTCTGTCCTCATACTATACTATTTTCAGAGATCGATCCATCTTATTTGGTTTAAACCTTTGAACGTTCTAGGTTTACGGTTTATTTTTTAAAGAAGATCAATACATGGAATTGTTATGATATTATAAAAAGAACCTAGGTTCAAATGATGAAAATGAGTTCGATGACGAGATTGTTGTTTGCCGCCCCCTTGAAAGTGCCGCCCGCGTACGGTGCACACTCTGCACGCCCGCTCCCAGCTGGTCTGACCTGAAGATGCAGCTATTGGAGTTACGATCTACCAAAATAATAACCACTCTGCTAATTCTTTAACAACTCATGCGAACATTACGTTACAAAATACTTAGTCATGATAAATCACCTATTCGTGAAGTGTGTGTGGGCAGATGTATGGCAGAAAATGGACAAATGATTTAAAATTTCGTGGGAAGCTATTGCTCGGCTGAATCCATAAAAGTTAACCTCATTTTGAACGGGTTTCATTCCAACGAGTATGACAGTAGCAAAACTAATTAATTTAAGTTTCTTGGCACGCTTGCATACAAAAAACGCCTTGACAGAATGTTATGATAATTTTTCAGATCATATCTTCGTTAATACACTTCGATCGGCACCTCAATGAAGGTATCGTGTTTGGTTCGCGCGATGTTGCGCACGTATACAAATCACGAACTTCGCTCAAACAAAAAACGACTCAACCGATTTTTATGAAAATCTTTTCAGATCAAATTTCCTTTAACACGCTTTGAACGGCACCTCAACGAAGTCGGTATCTTTTTTGGTTCGCGCGAAATCGTGCAGGAAAAAATGACCTCATACGTACCCATACACACACATATTTCTTCTCAAATTTTTGCTGAAAATTCTATTGGGACCTTGAAACGTGTAAATACATTGAAAATTTCGATTCCGATTTTCGGACCGATTACAATAACTTCCTACTGGGAAGTTAATAATACTTAGACA
This sequence comes from Thereva nobilitata, assembly GCA_963855945.1. Lineage (NCBI taxonomy): Eukaryota > Metazoa > Arthropoda > Insecta > Diptera > Therevidae > Thereva > Thereva nobilitata. The sequence continues at coordinate 195,823,943 of OY979694.1, read as the reverse complement.
AGGTACGGGCCAACTTGCTATCCACCACAGAATTCTTCATTTCTTGTGGCCATTTTCGTCATCAGTAGGTAATGCTATAGGTTTACCAGCCAGTCCGCTGAATGTTACGTCATCGCTTTGCTGAATAAGCTTACAGGTGTATGCCTTTTTTATTCAGACAGCCAAGACACACAGCGGCGGCAAAATGCTTATTCACCAAAGTGATGACGACTGTCTGCTTCATAATAATGCTATTGTACACACGCTATATGTCACACGCTCACCTTACTTAAAGTAGACAAGCCCGATTATGGCCGTGTTTTTTTAATGAACTGGCTGGTTCTTCGCCGAACAAAACCGAAAACGCATATTCTATCGCGGTCTATGTGGGTCTCTATATAGGTTTTGGGAAATTTTAAAATTTCCCTTTTTTCCAGAATGTAGCATACTTACCGGCTGTCGGAAAAACGTCTTTTAAAATAAAAACAACAGCGAAGTGATGAGAGCAAATTTGTAGGAATAATTAAACAAATAATTAATTTTTTAGAAACTTATTTATTATTTTCTAGAGGGGTATTCGTTTAACAGTTGTTAACTGACACGAAACTTCGGTTTAATTTTAATATATTTAAAGCACTGAAGATGGCGCTTAGTAAATTTTCTCTTGCCGTTCTTTTAATGAACTCAAAAGCCCTCAAAACCCAGTTCATTAAAAAAACACGGCCTATATTAGTCTATCTATCCTATATTTTGAGGCAAATAGCAGTGGTAATCAGCCTGGAGGTTATCATCCCAGCTCCGTCTGTCCGAAATAATTAAACCACGTGAAAATCTTCATACATACAATTACATGTTTTTTATTCCTTATATTTCACTGATTACCTTTATCACTTCACACCAATGGAAAAAACCATTCATACTTTTATGGGCGTCACTGCAATTTAATTAAAATCAATTTTTTTTATCAACAGCTAAAATATATTTAATTACTTTAGGATGACACTTCCGCAATGACCTTCATAAAAAATAAATACTGGAAAAATCCTCCCAAGGCAATTCTTAAAGGGAAAATTACGTCATGACAAAAATTGGGGCGAAAAACGCTTACGACAGCGTTCAAATTCCCAAATTACTTTGACTTGAGTAAATTTCGCTTAATGGTAATTAAACTTTCACAAAAAAAAAAATTAAGGACGACGATTTTTGCTCCTACTTTTGACGCTCGTTCAAGGAATCCTGTCAAAGCATTCTTTTTAACGGTTCATTTCATTTTCCACCCTATGTAAGTGTGAGAATAACAAGGTGAAACGGAAACTGATCGTTATGTAACATTATCAGGGTCGCAATCTCCTTTTCCTTCATCACTTTTATAAGAAAATAATTTCCTCTTTTACAGGTGAATAAGGACCTCCAGGTGATACACGGCTGATTGGTTTCCCGTTAGCTTTCCTTTCTAGAGAAAGTATCTAGGTAGCACACGGCATTCTTTTTTTCCGAAACAGAGACAGAGATGGAGAGTGCGCCTCTTTGTATCTTGTCAATTTTCGTGTTTCTGTTGTTTCGCTTCATTGAATGCAATTGGATTGTTTCCGTCAATTGCTGCTAAACGTTTCGGAATCCAACCCCTACTTTAGACACCTTTCGTCATTGCTTGGGCTGTGCTGTTCGATATCTATTACAGATGTGTAATTGCGAGTTGTATTGGGTGGAAATAGATTTCGGTGGCTTGTATCTGTTTATCTTTAAAAATTGGCCAGTCACATTACAATGGAGTTATTATTGGTATTAAGTAAAATCACGTTTTGCAAATCGCTTGAATTGAATGGTATTGGAAAAAACCTTCTATTATTGCACTAGTCCAACTAAAAGACCAAAGCTGAAGTAAATGAGTGATGAACCCTTTTTTCAAATTAAAAGTTAAATTAAAATTTAGCTTAAATAATATAACGGTTTCATGCAAATCCCGGCTCATCTCAGAGTTCAGTGGGGGTAAAACCCTGGACGTCAGGTAGTTTAAGGGTCGAGGAGTCTATAGAACAAAGTAAAGTTTTGTGGTTGAACAGATCCGCCGTGCTAAGGACAAATGCCCTATATGCATTATAGGTCAAAATGGCTTTGTATGCATTTTTGATATAAAATTTTCATATTTATCCTTAAAAAAATTTCAGACTGATTGCACTTTTTAATTAAAAGTTATCACTTTGAACAGTTACTTTATTTGCTTCAGTTTCATGCATTTTGAAAACTTTGGTTCGTCGCACACTGTAGCCGATTCGGCCGAATTTTTTACGGCCGTATACGGCCGAATAATTAAACAAATCTGATCGGAGTAAACCTAGGGACGTCAACGGCCGAAAACAACGGCTGTAATGTGCGAATGAGAATAGCAAAATAATTGTTTGAAAAATTCGGCCGAATCTGCTGCAGTGTGCGACCAGCCTAACACCGGTTTTTCGGCCGTTGACGTCCGTAGGTTTTATCCGTTCAGATTTGAAGTTGATAATGGGAGTGCACTCCCATAGAAATGTTTATTAATCTTCCTTTTATTTTATTTAGGATATATTTATATGTGTGACCATTTAAAATGAAACAACTAGCATTTAAGATGGAAACTAACCCAAAGTTCGGCCGAACTTAAAATTGAAATTCGGTTCAATACGGCCGTAAAAAATTCGGCCAAATACGGCCGTAAAAGATTCGGCCGAATCGGCTGCAGTGTGCGACCAGCCTTTGAACGCGTTTTTCTCGAAACGAGCTTTTTGCAGATAGATCTTTTGGCCTTTGCACGGCAGAGATAATAACAACACAATTATTATGTAAAACGAATTCACTTATAATTCAATTTCAAAGAGGAGTACCGCGGCCGCCTATACAACCCTACAACCTCATACTTTTAGACCAGACTCACCGAACAACGAGACTATGGTGGAGATGCCTGAAGTCGAGATTAATGAACTGATCATTTTGATCGTGTGGGAGTTTGTTAACTGTGGCTGGCGTTAACTTGTACTATAAATTAAATTGTACCCGGTCGCCACAGACCTTTCAGAAAACATGAGGTTCAGGTTCGTCCTCCTCAAGGCACAGCCTGCAGGTAGGTCTTCGGCCCTTTCGATTCCCTTTGGTGGTGTCCGATAATAAAACCAACTAGGGTCCTGATGTTAGTGTGCTCCAACAGATCTGTTACAACTAGTGTTGAGCCGGACTTACACGAGGCAGTACATTTGTCCCTTACACGATGTAAATTGTACTGAGGCCTCAGTTTTTTTCAATGTCCCGGTTCAAAAATAATGCCCTACTGGTATATGAGCGTGTATCGAGATAAATGAAGCGAGGTGTGATTGTAAATTACGTAGTGGAGAGACATTTCTTCCTTCTTTTGTGGCAGTAAAATATCCAATTTGAACTGCGGCGAGGTGAGATTGTAAACACGAACTGGAGAGACATTTCTCATTTCTTTTGCGGTAGTAAGGCTAAAGCTCGATTTCGGCTTGCCTTCGTGTAGTATTCGGAAATTTTCGTGAAAGGCTGCAAAAAGCTTGTTGTCAGAAATCAGCTGTAAAAATCAGGGTAAAAATCTTATTTTTGCAAAATTTCACAAAAAGGCGGCAAGTACAATGAAAAATAGTTTGCAGATGGCACCTAGAATCGTCAACATGATAGTTCCAAGATTTTGCAGCACGTTCCCATGGGCTGCATGCAGCACGGCAAAAGCTCGAACTTGACAGTTCCGTGCTTTTGCCGCATGGATAAGACTTTCCTCTTTGCATGATTTTTGCAGCAATGCTGTATAAGAGAGAAAACATGTTTCGAGACAGATATTTTTTCCTGGCCAATCAGAGAACATTACGAGCTTTTACCGTGCGGCATGCAGCCCATGGGAAAGCGGCCTAAAATATCCAATTTAAACTGAGCCGTGGTGAGATGGATGGAGAGACATTGCTTACATTTTTTAAGGGAGTGAAATTTTGTACTGAAGAGACAATTCTTAAGCCTGCACTACCTACACTACTCGCGAAGTTGATCGAAGTTGGTCGAAGTGGAGAGTGTAGAGAGGCACTTCGATTCACTTCGTGTAACTTTACTTCGCCTCTTTGGCGGTTTTTGCGCCCGATTCAAAGGGCTCGAGGTTTGCCGAAGTTCGAATATGAAGCACTCGGCTCACTTCAGTTCGTGTCGAGACTTCACCCTGAGCGGTTGTGCGCACGTCGTTCACAGAAGACTTTATTTCTTGACCGGGCGCGTGCGTACATAATTAAAAACGAGGAGCGGTACAACATGGTCACAGGAACAAATTCTTTTGTTCCTCGAAACACTACAAACAGACACAGTTATTTGAGACCCAAATGACAGAGGTCATAAGGATAAAAACAAAGTAAATGATGCTTGGGCGCGTATCCATGAAATTCTCAAAATTTCCATACATGAAATGAAGAAAAAGAAGGAATCACTTTTTGCTACATATTGCTGCCACTTGAAAGTTATCAATGTTGCATAGCTAGCGGGCGCCATGCGACTGAGCTTCTCGCGACTTCGATCAACTTCGAGAAGTACTTCGCCGAAGTAACTTCGCGAGTAGTGTAGTGCAGGCTTTACATTTTTCGAGGGAGTGAAGTGTTGTACTGGATGGACATTTCTTACTTCTTTTGCGGTAGCAAAATTTCCAACTTGAAATTAGGCGAGGTGGAATTGCAAAATATAAATATACGGCCACGGACAACTAATTAGAAAAAGTTTCATAACAATTGAATTTATACAGTTTTTACGTAGGTAATGAAATTGAAGAATTTCCACCGCCTCCTCTTAAATTTTTTTTAAATATATAATGGTGGGTCTATTGCAGGAAATCAATAACAGTATCATAATGAATTCTTGTAAATGCAATTTTTATGAAACTGTTTCTAATTAGTTGTCCGTGGCTGTACATTGTGGAGGCATAGATTTCTTACTAACTCTAAGGCAGTTTAATACATATTAGAATTGAACTTGTAAAAATGCTCTTCATTGGTATTTCTTTTCCTTCTTTTTTTAATTTGCTTGTTTTTGTGATTTTGGCATTACAATAGCACCTCGCCTTATTTGAAGTATGACGTTGTACTGGCTCATAATCGTGTCCTACCCAACACTAGTTACAACGTAGCGAGACAGTCAAGAATGTAGCGATTGGACTCACCAGACCCAGCTTTGGACCTAATGCCGGATCCACACGTTTGTCAAGGCTTGGCAAGCGTTCGCAAATTGAAAAAGCTTTTTTAAAACAAACGTGTGGACGCATCACAAACGCTTGTCGCAAACTTCCTTTGCAAGCGTTCGCACGTTTGCTTTGGTTTGCCAAGAATCCAGACTTGACCGGATAGGCCACAAGCGTCGGCAAGCTTACACAAGCCAAGCCAAACGCCTTATCCACACGTTTGAATTTGCGAATGCTTGCCAAACCTTGACAAACGTGTGGATCCGGCATAAAGCGCTCGGTATGTTTCATTTTCATCAGAGTGCAAACATCAAAATCGCTCTTCAACAAGCTGGTTGTTGCCCCAAAAGACGATTCCGGATCGATGCATATAGTGTCAGACCCTTGTCTGTCCATAACGGCCACCTTTCCGTCCGCCAGATGTCCATTCCATCTGTTTGTTTGTCTTTACTGAAGATTCAACAGTACCAAATTGAGCAGAGTCTTCAGCTCTACCATGCTCAATGCGCGAATAGTCCCGGTGATGTTAACGCGCATCTTTCTTAATTTTGTAGCGTAGTGAGTAAATAGTTAGTTTTTTTGTAAGCAGACTATATCTTTCGAGGTGAATTTGGACCAGATTTGTTTTGTCGGCGTTGAAACTGAGGCCTAACTAGATCACCAACTGGACATCAAATGAAGTGATTGTCGCATGCGCCTTGGCGTAGTGCGTCTGGTTTTACTAGTAACCATCAACAACATCATCTGCATTACCTTGGATAAAGAAGTTTTGGGCACCAAGTAGCTCTAGGAGACACGGCATAACAGGAGAAGAGATATAACTCCCCTCTTCCCATATCCTTTTGTTATGAGACCCTCCAGAAGTTTCTCAAAATTGATCTGCAAGTTCTCAAAATAGGGACGATCCATTCACTATCATATCAAAGGGTTTTTGTCAGATGCTCCCTTGGTATCGAGAAAAGCCCAGTCTATAAAACCTCCCGTCTGCTACTGTTGTCGAAGCCAAGGTTAATATTTAAGAGTGGTACTAAGAATACATTATGGGTTGAACCCGAGTTCAACTGCATATAGACGGGAGTCGAGGTGAGATAGGGTCGAGTGAACTCGATTCAGCTCTGCTACCTGAATCGGCTTCATTTTGGGTATATAGACGCAACTTCAGTAGTTCAGTAGTTGAATTTGGCTGACAGCGTATTGTCTGTATTGTGTTTCTTTTATTGCCTTTAGCGGATTTTGGTTGTGTTTTTTTATTAGTTTTATCTTCTTTATTTAAAAATTTCATCTAATATTTTTAAATAAATTCGAATTTTAACAATAATACGCAGCGCACACAATATTTTTATGTCACGGCTGATAGATTAATGCTGTCAGTTCAACTCTAATTCGACTCGACTCTTCAACCTTGTTGCTCATATACGCGAGTCGAAAGATTGGCTCAACCTTAACTCAACTGCTACCTCAGGCAACATGATGAGTATTTGCGTCGCATCCTATAAATCGCTCTTGTTAGAATTGTCCACTATCTCCACAATTACTTCGGGCATGCATGTAGGCATAAGGAAGGTAGGCTGATCAGAAAATGACCATGGTTTTGTTACCTCTGCTATTGATTTCCATCTTTACCGCTTCAAAGGGTCTATTTTTGACTATAAGGCTGGTCTCACACTGCAACAGATTCGGCCGAATTTTTTACGGCCGTATTCAACCGAATTTCAACTTTAATTTCGGCCGAACTTTAAGGGTTAGTTTTCATCTTAAATGCTAGTTGTTTCATCTAAGATGGTCACACATTTAAATATAGTGTCAGATTTTGATAAAAATCCTCTGTACCCCCTGGAAGCTTCGGATCAAGAAATGTTGCTAACAAAAGTTTGATATTTCTCTCCAGAGAATCAGAATCCGTAAAAAAAGGGTATGGTCAGATAGATTATCGAAAAATATTGAACACATGTTTTTTTTCAATCGAAACTTTCCGAGATAATTGGGTGGCACGGGGGGTTTGGAACACCTTGTATATCTTCAGTAATATCACATCGGCTATCGGGAAATTTTATCTACTTTTTTTTCTATAAAGCAATGCCTATACCTATCTCTGACCCAAAAAAAGTTATAGGCTAAAAAGCAAATAACTAAAAAAATATCAAAATGTTGGCTTTTTTTATTTTTGTTTCAACATTTTTAGCATAAAATTTTTTTTTCAAAATTTTTTAAATTAGCCATTTCGATGGGAAATTTAATTCTCTACAAAAAGTTTTATATGAAGTATATCGATTTTTTTCTTCGTTTGCGAGGTATATTGAAAACACTGAAAAGGGTCAATTTTCAACCCTATTTCCAGTTTCCAACCCCTAATTTAATAGCACTCCGCGGCTTTTTCTTCTTAAATTACCCATTGACCGATTCCTGCAATAAAATCCCTTGAACGTCTTAGCTCCTATCTATATGACGTAATCAATAGCCTATAGGTGTAATGTGCGAATGAGAATAGCAAAATAATTGTTTGAAAAATTCGGCCGATTACGGCAGTAAAATTCAGCTGCTGTGTCAGACACGCCTAAGAGGGAAACAGCAGTACTATCATCGCAAACTTTTAATGTTCAGCGGTCGCCATCTGCATGCCTTTATAAGTTGCAGGTATCATTGGATCTTCCACATCTTTGGGACGTTGCTACTGCTTTGAGCCAACAATCGGCACCTTTTCGTGCAGGCACATTTTTTAAGATCGGTAGTAGCACCATTGGATTTATTGACGTCAAGATATTCGACAGAGTCAGTATTTTCGAACATTTACAACATCCAGGAATTCAAACACAAGACTTCTCCAGCCTCCTATTAACATATCCTGTACTTGATTCCTTCCTTTGAACCAAACTTACTACTAGACATTGGATTATGACGAGAAAGACATGATGGACTGGTTTACCAAGGGATCTAGGGATCTGATCTACGACTTCCACATAAAAGACAAGCACTGTCCTGACACTTTTTTAACTGTGCCTAATAATTTCCTGGCTGCGGTACGAAACGGTACAGAAAAATAAATTATGGGATTTATCAGACTAAGTGTGGACCTCCAGCGTTGACTACTGGTATTATTGGTGCAGATCGTTCGCAACTTATTCTTCATAAAACTGACACCAATAGTCACTTTTGGTCCGATGACTAAAGCTCCAATACCCTGTCTACCAAGGTCGTCTACACTGTAATTTTTTTGAAGTACTTTTGACTCAGGTTGGGTGACCAATGGTATACAGATTCTGAATATTCAGTTCGTCAAATGCACCACAGCGCTTACAGCGGATTTCTCTACTTCAATATGGACTTCGCCGGGTGAAAATAAAAGACCGAAAAAACGCCGAAAAACAGCCTAAAAGTACATTTAAAGCCGAAAAGACACCGAATAAACACCGAAATATTATTAGAGGCCGAAAACAAGCCGAAAAGACGCCGATATATTGTTGCTTAGATGGATCGACACCGAAAACAGGCCGAATAAACGCCGACGCGTGGGCCTCATGGGACTTATGCATCGGCGTTTATTCGGCCTGTTTTCGGTAAATATTTCGGCGTTTTTTCGGCCTTTTTTCGGTTTATGGTCATTCACATGTCGGCGTATATTCGGTTTTATCGGCCTTATGTTCACTACCTCGGCTATTTTTCGGCTCTTTTTACCATTCAATTTTTGAGCCTAAAATACGCCGAAGTTCTCTTATTTTTTGGCCTCTTATTTTCACCCGGGTCTTCCAAAACTGGACTGCACTGAAACGAACGACATGATGGACTGGCAGTACACAGAGTGATGTCTGATCTTAGTTTTAGCCTGGATCATTATTAAAGTTTGTATCATATTCTGAAGCGCAGTATTGATAAAGTCTCTCTAAAAGAAGTAGCACAAACTGTCATTCCCTGCAAGTGAGAAAGCGTAGAACTACTTTCAAATCACGTTACTCCTGAAATCTCAACAAATCTTATCTTCAAGAAAGAATCAAGAAAACTAGTCCAATTTGTGATTTTTTTGCTTTGGGCTTTGTGATTTCTTCGTGAAAATAGACCAAAGTATGAAAAAGGACATTCACAGAGTTACGATACGCAAAGCATCCTCACTATCAAGATACTTCCAGAAACTCAATTTTCTCTCTGTGAATTCACTCCAAAAGCCAAAGCACACCATCCGGACTATGGTAGAAAATCCACGGGCAACGATGTCCTGCAAAAAGGATACGCCGCAAGGAGTGAGCAAGATTGTTATTACAAAAAGAAATAAGGAATCTGATAATAAGATAACGCTGCGTACAAACTGTGAGTGATGAGCAAAGCCACACAGATGCCGGTAATGGTTAGCACAGTCAGCAATTAAATCACAACCCTACCAGGGATATTCCAGTGTTGCAAGCGCTGCGCCATACCACCCCCACAAGCCCTGTATGTGCTGCTAGAAAAGCCATTAACACGATTATGTGTGCGAAATTAGTTGTTGTGTTTCTGTGATTTTGTAATCCTTGTTCTGGCATGAATGGAGCGAGGAGGAAAAGCCCGGAGAAAGCGAAAGTTCTGTTTATAGTTTATGAGATACCGGAAGGGGTTGCCAGTGAAAGGGTGGAGGACTGGGCTTAACCTAATTAGTTTGCCCAGTGTTTTTCGTCGTTGGTCGAATGAATGAAAAATTGAGGGTGGTTTGCTTTTATTGATTTTTATTACCGATGACTCGACCGTTTATTTCTTATTTATATTTTATTGCTGTTTAGTGATTCTTGATGGGGAAATAATTCCTGTTATCACTTTGGGTGGAGAGTTTCTTAAAATGCTTTGGAAATTATTGCTTGTAAGCCTCAATAACATAAAGTACCTATTGGGAAGTTGGATTTTTAGTTCATACATATGATAATTCATACTTCTGTTTCTCTAACTTAATAACTTAAACTTTGTTGGGTTTCCTGGGGGCTAAGAAGACTAACCTACATTCTAGGGAAGGCTTCTTTCTTTCAGACTTTTGATTTTAAATTATTGAATTCAAACACTCTTGCATTTTGTTGCTTTTAAAGTTTATTTTTATAAAGAATTCTAGCACAATACGAGCGGCCAAGGTACAGCTCGATTAAGATGCTCTGCTGTGATAGAATTGTACTGCTTACTTTGAGTGACTTAGCAAGAGTGCCCCTTCAGCGCAAATCTCCTATATGTATTAACACTACTCATTATATACCTGGAAATTCTACCCAGAGCCGGATTAAGGATCTGGAGGCCCCTAGGCGGAACCTGTGGTGCGGGCCCCTTCCCAAAAAAAATTTCATTAACCTTCACAGTAGAAAGAGAACAATGTTTTATTGGTTTCAAATTCAATTTCAATACATTCCCTAGTACCTTCTCCAGTAGTAAGACATGTCAAGTTCACACAGCTCACGTGCGTGAGTAATAAGGACAATTATTGTCAATTACTCACGCACGTGAGCTGTATGCACTTGAATTATTTCGTGTGCACACATGAGTAAAAAAAATGAGTTTAGAGTCGTTCGTGTGCGCACGTGAGTAATTGGAAATACTCATGTGTGCACACAAATGACTCAAAACTCATTTTTCGACTCATGTGCGCACACGAAATTATTCAAGCGCACACAGCTCACGTGCGTGAGTAATAAAGGCAAGTAAAGCGCACACAACTCGCTGTTTCGATGCGCAGTGAGAGTCTCAAGTTCCCGAAACTAAAATTACCGGTTCATTTATATTCTCAACATGCCCGCTCATTTCCCCTCTGCTTTGGTGCGGCCCGCATATACCGAATTGACATCTGCGATGCGCTGAGGCCACGCAATGAAATTGACGTATTTCTGAAATGTCTCATAACCACCGGAATAGAATTTAAAGGGAGCATGCATCATGTAGTATATGGCCCCATGTGACAAATGATGGCATGCCTATAGAGGGATTTCCCTGCAGGTTCCTCATGAGGACTCCACAAAAAAATCAGCGAGGCAAACGCAAACCTCATTACAAGTGGAATGAGACAATCCCACCATCTGCCTTACGTATTCGGAGAGCTTTTTACTCTTAAGCTTTAGTTTTTGTTTTTGCATTACTTCATGGCAATTATTTTGGTGACCGTGAAGAGTGGCGTTTATCTTATTCAATAGACCGGTTCTCGTTCGATAATGGAGGTCAAGCAGCATTGGGCGTCGTTAATAGTTAGTTATGTGACCGCTTGATAAAACGATGTGGCCGTGGCCATTATAGAGCAGTCTATATGGGGTACACATGAGGCAGTGTGGCTAGCCTCATATGGGCCCTAGTCGCACCTCCCCAAAAAGTGGGCAGTGTCGAAAAATGGGTCACTCACAATGGTGAGCCGTCACAAGCGTTCGCGAGGCTAGAATTGGACATGGGAAAAAATGATGCTGTGTGTGGTAGGGAATCATCCACTATGAGGTACTACCAGTTGGTAGATAATGCCATACCACATACTTATTTGAATAATGTCAAAAAGTTGCACAGTTTGATTGGGAAGTTTTGATGCACCAATATCTTATAATACGGGAATCCTCTGTTTTGCAATCAGAAACTACAGAAGCTCTTCATTGATGGCATCACGACTCTACTAGCCCACGTCTCCAAACAATGCAACACTAGTTAGCCAAGTCCTACAAACTAACAGGCAGCTGCACCAACAGCACAACCATCGTGATTAACGGAGAGCAGCCTCGTTGAAGTGTTATGACTCCTGAACTAGGTGAATCCCGTCCACCTACCTATAAGCTAAGGTGCACATTGAGCTGTATCACGCAGTAAGCGCAGAGCAGGACAGCAAAACGGCCTTACACAGTGGTCTAAGCACATTGGGGAGCAGTTTTGTTAGACAGTTTGACAAAAGTAACTTTGAAATGGAGGAATATCTAAATTTATTAACCTATAAAGCCTTGTTGTCGCATAGAACAGAAACAGAAACACAATTCAATACATTTGCGGCAGAAACAGAAATAGAATTCTGTGATTTTTCTGTTGCCAACAACAGAAACAGTATTCAGTTCACTTGCAACAGAAACAGAAACAAGTACTTTTGACTTGTTTCTGTTGTTGTCAACAGACAGGAATGATAAAAAATCACATTAAAGCCGGGTTGAAGTACCATTAGCGCCATTATTTTTGTTATGATCCGACTTAGTTTCCATTCTAATCATTTTTATTTTGGAAAAAACGAAACAAAAAAATGTCGTAAAAAATTTTAATAGAATTTTGAAGTCACTAATTTACTTTCGAATTTAATACCTGCATCGCCTCTTCCATACAATCGAACATCAACAGCTACATTCTTGTAATTCGCATCAACAAATGCCAATAAAACGATTGAATGAAAATCTTTGTAATTGAAGTAAGTAGAACCAGCTTTCGATGGGCATTTAATTCTTACGTGTTTCCCATCGATCGCACCACAGCAATTAGGATAGTTCCATTTGAGGAAGAAATCATCGATGACTTCTTATTTAGCCGTTGGTGTTGGTATCGCTCTTTCGAGAAAATGAGTTATGATTAAGCCAAGACATTTCTCGACAATTTGACCGATTGTTGAATGATGGACTCTATATTGAAATGCCAAAGACCTTCAAGTTTCACCAGTTGCCAAGTATCGCAATGTCATACACAATTTGTGATGCGGACTTGGTTCGGTACCCAAGTTGTGTGCATACATTCAAGATCTTCTTTCAAAACATCCAACAATTTAGAAAAACAAACGGGCTGAGTCGAAAATACTGTCTGAACATCGTAACATCTTCGATTAAATGTCGATCAATCAAAATGTTCACTACACCTTCTACGACTATTTTTTCGGTACAATTTATGAGGACTTTTTCTGTTTTTCTTGAGCAAAAAAAGAAGAGCGACCAAAACTCGGAAATCGTCGTCAAAAATATAATTTGCAGCATTATGCGGCAATCCGTTCAGAATAATTTAGCATTTTAAAAAAAAACCAAACTGCACTTGTACAAGAAATATGACTTTCTGTTTCTGTTCCTTCTTGCAATCCATCAAACCCCAACCAACAACAGACAGAAGCAGAAACAGAAACAGAAATTTGGTTTCTGTTTCTGCTTCTGTTTCTGTTCTATGCGACAAGGCTTGAGTCAGATTCGGATGAGGAATTTGAAAATTAATTAAAATCGATTAATTTTTCATTCATTCAAAAAAAGTCCGTACGCGTCACGCAGCACACAGTTTCTGTGCTCCATCCACAAGTGTCGTGAAGCCTGCGCCTGGCGCAGTATTCGTGTCACCGGCCCTGCGTTGCAATTCGCAGTTCTCCCTTAAGGCTAGCGACATAAGCCTGAACCAGATATGACGTGCCGGACCGTAAGAAAACTGAACGAATTTGAGCTCAGTTACGGCACTTTGACAGATAGCCCTAAATGAAAGTGTAAAGTGACCAGTGACACCGCAGTGAAAAATAAAAAAGCAAAGAATAAATAAAGATTTAAGTGATTTAATTGATTTATTTAAGTTGTGGACGGAGTACAAAAAACTTAGAAGTGCTCGGGAAAAAACAAGAAAAAAAAAATCGCGAAATAAACAAAATGAGAAGCAACCACGGATATTACCGTGTTACATTTGTAATAATAAAGAAATTGGATTCAGCGCAATTTTTTATTCACAAGAGAATGAAAAAAAATAACTTTGAATTTTTGTTGTGCATATGTCATAGTTTCTTGGTTAAACAAACAATCTAGAAGGCCTTTAACATCTCCTTTATCTGTGTTATGTCATTTACTGCTCCAAGTTTATTAAAAAATTGTTAAAATGTGAACAGATTTTTAAAATAGCTAACGGATGCTACGGTTTTGTGCCATTCTTACGGCAGCCGTACGTACGGTACGTACCATTCGAGAATTTAACGAACATTCGGCAAGTTCATTAAGTCAATTTAGGTCGGTGCCATATAAACACTCATGTTCGTACGTTACGGTACGTACGGCTACGGTCCGGCACGTCATATCTGGTTCAGGCTATACGATTAGGTTTTTTCCGGACCGGTTTTTTCGTGCCAAAATGGAACTCAAGCAATTAGGTTAGCTGCGACATACGTTAAGGTTAAAACCGAAACGTTTCAGAACAAACCGGAGACAAACAAAGCCGGAGACGGTTAGCCGTACCGGGAAACCTAATCGTATGTCGCTAGCCTAAAAAGCACAGAACTGTGCTGCTCTGCCTGCGTCGCCTGCGCTCAATGTGCGCCTGCCTAGGGCTGGGCGAAAGCTGGACCCAGCACAGCATAACCTAGCACAGCATAGATAATTTTCAGACATAATTTTCTGTCCAAGAGCGAATATTGAACGCAGGTCACATAACGCAGTGCAGTATTGTGGAAATTGTCATATCTTTATTTTTATCGTCTTTATATCGTAATTCAATTGTAATTTTACTCCGTTTTTTATTTTTCAAACTTTCTCTTACATAATTTTCATTATTTGTACCATATAAAATTGAAAAACGCTTTACTGCCTCTTGACTGTGTCTTACCGACAGAGGAAACTGTGTTTCAATCACAACCCGCAGAACTGAGACAGAGGCCTCTGCGACTGGTGTGCCTGTGCTGTCCCCAATATGCGATGGTAGCTTAGATATAATAGCCGTGTTCCTTTTCTGCTCTTTTTTACTCGTATTTCGTCGGCTAAACAGTGATATCACCCGTATCTGAAAAAATCAATTTTCCAGGAGAGAAAAAAAACCATTTAAAAAATTAATTTTATAATTGAAATAAACAATTTTTAGTTATTTTGATATGTTTTATTCGAGATTGACAATAAAAACAACATTTTTACTAAAACTAATTTTAATTTGTTGTAATAGCACTTACGTGTTATCACAAGTTCAAGTTTAAATAATTTGTATGACATAAACGTAATCACTTTTCAACATGGAAATATAATAATTATTTGAAGTTAATAAGAACAAAATTGAATTTAATCCAAACCAGAAAGATTCAAAATATATAAAACAAAAACATAAACAAAGCATTGTTTCAAAAAAAAAAGTTAATGCAGAAACGTGACTAAATCCAAAATTTTTTTCCAAAGTACCATACGATGAGACAAAAAAGTGTTAGATTTCCAAATGAGGAATAGAGTCGTAATATGAATGGAAGAGGAGAATCACTTCCTTAAGTTGTTGTAGATGGACCCATTTTTGATGTTTAATTTTTATTTCCTTATCTCGACATTGCTTAAAATCTTCAAGCTTATTTACTGCTAATAAATTATGTTTTCTCCGTCTGGGTAAATCGATGTAGTCTAATTTGACTTGAATTTTCCCATCGGGTGTGTGTTTTATAGCCTTAATATCATTAACGGTTGGATCGCCTACTTTACGGCCTGGTTTTGTTGATGCATAGATCACATTATCGTCATAATTTTCAGTAAAATCGAAAGATATGCGTTTGACTTCGTAAGGACATGGACGAACTCGGGCTTGTTTGGTGTGTTCTACATAATCGTTGGGAATGTAAATCGCTTTACCTTTCAGTCGCGCGCCGTGCAATCGTAGCGTGAACCGAGTCGGCTTCCATTTGGGTGTGGCCTTTCTCTAGGAACTTCTGTTCTACGATAGTCCCCTTTTCCACGCTAAAAGACAGAAGAGCATTTGACAATGTAGCATTCTTGTTCTGGTAGCCGCAGCTATCACTCCAGATAATTATAGATTTACCATCCTCGTACACGTCCTGTAGATAATCTACGATGAATGAAGCGAAAGTGGTCGCACTCAGGTCGGCATCGATTTCGGTGAACCAGTAACATCTTGATTTATGCGAATTGATATCGAAGACGGTAAAATTGTGGCAGCACAATTTTGTTTTGTAATATATAGCAGATGCTTGCAAAAAAGGGCAAATTTTTACAGCCTGTAAATCCTGTGTGAGGACAATACACTCATTTCTATTCCCTCGTTCTTTGTCACTACCTTTCTCGTCTCGTGCTTTTTCTTTCCGCATCAAATGCTTGTTGTATTCTATTTCGCTTAAATTGCCCACTTTAAAGCTGCAGCAAAGATCACATTGATCTTTCTTGGGCTGATGTAATGCAATATTTTTTTCTTTGACTACTGCATGGAATTTGGTGACGGACAACTGTTCCTTTGCCGAAGACGAAGAACACCATTTCACATATTCGTTGTAGACGGAAGTCATGGTGTTTCCAAAAACGGGCTCAATGTACATTTTGTTAGTCGATCGCCTGCAATAGTGGGATGGTAACTTTGGGAGACTGTCAAGAAATTTTGAAAGATCCTCTTTCTCGACATCTTTTGGCTGAGAAAGTCTTAATGGTCTTCGACGTTCATTTATTGTTGTTTGAGCAACACACATTTTATTTTTTGACTTTTTGACCCAGTCAGATATCATAGATTCTTTCAGACTAAATGTGCTTAAAAACATTTTTCTGCAAACTTGAAGCGTGCTTCCAGTATTAGTAGGCAGAAAATATTGAAGTGTGTGCTGTCTCCTTGAGTTCTCTCTTGTTCCTGTAGTTGCTCTTTTTGTTGATACTTTGTTAATATGTGAAGTTATGTAGACTTTTTTTTGGTCCCAATTCATCTCCGACCAAAAATCTGCGAAAATTTCTTTTCTTCGGCTCTCAGAGATGTCAGCGCAGTTACGAAGTTTTGATGCTTTACATACGTCAGATCTACAAGGAGAACCCATTTTTCTTTCCTCTCTTCTTGCTCCACGTTGAGCCTTCAGTCTTTTAGGTTTTGTCCAACCTTGATAGCTTTTCCCGAGCTCTCGCAACCGCATATTTTTTTATCCCTCCATTGTGATAGATCTGCAAGTCGTTGACGACGTTCCCTTGTTGGTTCTAACTCTTCCGCCTTATCAGCATCTTCGCCGACAACAACGGCATTTAAATTCGGTTCTTTTGAAAATGCAGTATGATCATTTTCATTTATCTCCGATTGCAGAGGCTTGGACATAGAGTTTTCCGTGAAGTGACCAGAAATATCTTGTTCGGTTTCATTTATCTCAAGTTGATGAGGTTCCTCAAAGTCAAAAGGAATAACGGTCACATCTTCAATGTTTATATTATTGTTGCAGAGTTGATCAATAGTAATCGTGTCCACCAGGACGTTTTCAACACTTTCGACGACGTCGTCTTTAGAAGACTCATTACTTTGAGCAGGGTTCTGTCTTACCATTTCAACCACTAGTTTTCCTCGAGAGAACATGACTGCAATAATAACTGAGTAAACTTGTGAATATTACAAACGGAGTACAATAAAATAACGTAGAAATTGTTACCCGAATAATTTTAAATTAAAAAAAAACAACCCTTGTTTTTAATTGTGATTCTTCGTATCTATTACAACAGTCTAATGTGATTCCCTTTATCTGCACCGGAAAATAACGTCCCAACAACTTTCGCGTGTTGGTGATTCCACGTAACTACAATAACAAAGTAAACCAATACTTTTGGTATGATTCGTACGAGATTTAATATTATTCACAGTGTAAAAGAAATATTTTACGCAAATCAAATCATCAAATTACATATTTACTTTCTTTTCAGATAAAAATACACTAACTGGGGTCGCAAACACGGCACCGATCAGCAGACAGCACTTTGCCGGCTGTATCAAACACAGGCTATATGTTAGATACGTGGTATCGCAAGTAAAGGAGAATAAAGTGCAAATGAGTGTTGTCACATTAGCTCTATTTTCGGACTACCGGATAATATGACATTGGTAGAATATATCAAATTAGATAGAGCTCCTCACGACGAGAATTTTCATATACATAACTCAATATCACCAAAAATGTCAGATACGTGGTATCACTGTTTAGCCGACGATTTACTTGGAACTACTCCTGCTTACACAGAAAATTCATAGGTTTTACTCATATCAACAAATTTTGCGTTCCTTTAATTTTTTACTCCGGAGTACTTAAAAGTAGAAAAGGAACACGGCTAATGGTGACGAAAACGTTCCAACGTTTTAGGTGCGAACAAATTTTGTTTTTGGAAAACAAAAAATAGCACATAATAGCGTTTAAAAAAACGAAAATTATGAGTTATTATTGAAACCGGTCAACTGGTTTTTGCAAAAAAAATAAAAACTGCGAAATATGGCCATTTTTTGACATTTAATTACAGGGACTGTAATTATCGTAGAACCTTGTTTCAGGGCTGAAATTGTGGCTTCTGTTAGTTTCTACCTACAATAAAAATTTCACGCAAAAATAATTATAACTTTTCGCGTAAATCTCAAAAATGTAAAAACAGCCGTTGCAGGAAAAAATTTTGAGTTTATTCTCGAAGAGTTGCTCTAGCAACCCATTTTCATGAAAAGTTGGTGAGGTTCGATTTAATACCTCATAAACGCGTTTGAAAACAAGCACTTTTCTTGATTTTCAGAAAAAACACCTTTGGATGAAGGGGAAGTTGAATATGGTGTGGATTTCTATTCAGTAGATTTCGAGAAATCAAAATTTTTGCCTGTCAGGCATATATGAAAACGCTCGAAAATTTCCATCGCAGGAAGCTTGGCCGGTAGAAAGCTTGCCCACACCTCTAGTGTTCTGTATATTTCATCAGGGGCCGATAGTCTAGGGCTTTTTTCAACAGACTGGGGGATTTTCACATGGGGGCCTCGGTAGTTCCCGTGGGGGCTTCGGTGGTCTAGGGAGTAAGGCGCTTGGCTACTATCCCAGAGGTCCCGGGTTCGAGTCCCGGCAGAGCCCCACGGTCCTTCGCCTTTCCCACCTTCGCTCCTGTCATAGCCTTCCGCTAGCACTGCCCCGCTCTACCAAGCGCATGTCATCGGTTGGTTGATGGGATTCAACTTGTTTCAGGAGGCATAACACTCCAGCGAGTTGTTTCTAATTGCCCCGATGCCAGAGTCGCGATAGAAATGGTTGGGGTCAGGTGGTTGTGGCAGGTCCTTCCTACTTCTCTCTTCCCCTTCACTATCTATCGACTAGAGCTTGCTGTTCGACATTGCACTCTATACGAAGAAAATAGATTGTCGACAGTACAAAGGGTTTTCCCTGAGCTCTAGTCTTCCACATAAAAAAAAAATATTCGGTTCCGGATCGATGGAAATAATGCCAGAGCCTTGTTTAACTAAGGTTTTTTCATTGCCCTCGACACCCTTATGGCCCAGGAGCCACATAAGGGTAACCCGATTTAGAGTGCATAGTCTACTATGGGATCATTGGCATTCTAAATCTAATGTGGACTTGGGCCTATGGAATCTTATCCCTCTGATTTCCGCTTTGCTGTCAGATAGGATAAATATCTACTTATTAGCCAACTGCGTTCTTCATTGATACTTGCTAATTATAGTGTAAACCTCTGCTTCAAAGACAGTACGCTCGATTAAACCTAGGGCTTCTACGACAAATCCTATCTACTTTCACCTATCAATCAACCTTGTACCGTATGAGCCCACCTTGAAGTATCTTATGGAAAACCCAACATATACTCCCTTGTATGTCCATTGTGCCGAAGGGGGGGGGGGCATACACTCTGATAGTATTCCCGTTTCTGGCATCCATTCCAACGCTGACAATTGCAAAGTATATCCCTGTCGAAGCCCATGGCCCAGGGGACCATTCTAATTCCGTTTCATTCCAAGCAGCGTGAAGCCACGAACTCTTCGGCAGGCCCACAAGCTCTGCGGTACCTACTCATCAGGTTGTGCTGGCACGAATGGAGTTTTACATCTAGTGTCTTCTTCTTATTTTGGTGAAGTATTGGATCCACAAGTACCGCAGTCACTCAGCAGTCTGACACCAACTGGGAGCCCCCGGGGTTTGTGACTGCCGTGCTGCCTTTGGTATGTTGCGAAAGAGTTCTCAAAAGCGGGGCTCGGGTGTGCCTCGTGGGGTTCGCCCATTTCATTCGAGCCAATTCCACTTCGGCCCTAATTTCATTAGCTCTCTGGTTGGTCCGAATACTCAGGGCAGAGTGGCGGCTGCCTAGGTCTCTTTGTTGTCCTAGTAGGAGGGTCATTTCAGCTCACCCTTTTATTTTTCTTATCCTGGGGTCCCTACTCCCCAGGAGACTCATCTGACTATTGCCGTTTAGCTTTTGGCCCGACATGGGACTGTTCCCCGGAAGATATAGGAGCTAGTGCTACAAGTTTTCTGGTGGGTCCAGACACTTTGGCAGAGCGATGGCTGTCTGGGACTGCTTCTTTGTTTACCGGGTTCCTGGCGCCTTTGTTTGTTGGGAAAGAGTTTGCGAAAGCGAGGTTCGGTTGTGCTCGTTGGGGCTCCAGCTTACTCGGTCCATAAAAGTCTCATGAGTATGGTAGGAAGGGGAAGGCCCATTTTGTCAGAGCCCCCATATAAGGATGAGGTATTGTACAACTACGTGCTTCTGCTGCCAAAAGAGATCGTTAAACGGCAGTGCAAAAACTACCCACCGCCATGCAGCCCTCGTCACGATAACTTAACTTGGCCTGGTATCATATTACCCCATTACTTTCAGGACCAGGACCCTATACACCTCGCGAATCCTGAAGAAAACTCCGTCCATTGAGTGGGCGTGGTACTTGAGAACGGGTTGATAATTCAGGTTTCGGGTAAAGAAGAATTTGAGGCGAACCAAGGTGTTAATTCGCAATTGGATTTGGTTTCTGGTAAAACCTCGCCATTACAAATGATAGAAGGAGAGAAACTTTCGGTAAATAACCGACCGTTACATACCCTCGGGTCCACAAGGCCGACTTGCGAGGCAGTGAGGAGCCGAAAAAAAACGGAAGGTTTTTCAGCCGTAAGACTTAGTGGTTGGCGCCAATGTGTGGCTCGTCTCACACCCTGAGATTTAGAGTCTCATGCTACAGCTGCAGAGCTAGCCGGGCATCCAATATCTAAAGCGTTATCCATAAAAATCTGTGAGAATTTAGTCGTGCTGTCAGAATTAAAATTTTGAGAGATGGTCAGTCTGTCGAGTCTCTCGGAGTGTAAGTCTGGAATTACGGGGATCCGGCGGTAGGCAATACCACATTGTCCCCCTCCGGGTCTCTACAATCATCCAGACCTCCACGTCGAACCGGTCACCTGTCGGTCCATCGGGTCAGTCTCCAGCAATACCACATTGTCGTTAACCAAACCCCGATGGATCGCCCGGACCACCATTCGCCGAGAGTTGTTCTTCAGACTGAACGAAAATCAAAGAGGTATACCATCCGCTAGGGAAGCTACCTAAGCGGATTAAGGCACCCTATTAATAACCAGTGAAGCCGGCGAGATGCCTTCTTAGGGCTACTCCGAGGAGCGTTTGCTTCGAGGACAATCAGGGACGTATGTCTTTAGCGTGATACACGCCTATGCTCTTACCAGCCAAATCCTCCAGCTCGTACAAGCTAGTTCCAATTTCTCTTCGTATCCGAGCTTTCACGAACTTGGGCGCCAGTTTGGCACTGAAACGTCCAACTCTGTTACTCACCCAGAAGGTTCTCCGGAATACCTCATCCCCAGCGCGAAAACTGCCCACACGGCATCGTAAGTTGTACCGGGAGGTATGCCTGGTGTGCGCGGCGGCTAAATTTAGCGTGACCCGCTCACGTATTTTCTGCAATTTGTCCGTCAAGGGCAAGAAAGCGATGTCACCCTCCTGGAAAACGTTCAGTTTCTTCAGGACGGGATAAGCTGATCCGTGCAGGATCATATGGCTACCAAAAAGGGCCTGATACGGTGACATGCCTATCGCCTCGTGGTGGGCACTACGAAGAGCACATTCAATGGACGAGAGATGTCTATCCCACTCACGATGATCCTCCTTTAAGTACGCCCTAATGGCGGCTAGGACTGATCGATTCACCCGCTCTGAAGCGTTAGGGTGAGGCGAATATACTGCAGTGCGCACATGACGCACGCCGTAGTCATTCAGCAGTTTAGCAAACTCTTTGGAGGTGAATTGCCGACCATTGTCGGAGAAAATGGTCTCAGGAACTCCAAAGGTGTGAAAAATAGTTTGCTCGAGGAACTTGACGGCCACCGCCGTGGTCTCAGCGGACACGGGGTGCAAGAAGGCAAACTTAGTAAAGGCATCCAAGACGACAAACACTGCTGTGTGGCCTTTCTTCGATCGGGGGTAAGGACCCAAGAAGTCTACGTAGAGAAATTGAAACGGCTTCGAAGCATCCATGGGGTTACCCATAGGTGGACGAAGTACTGAACTGGGGGCTTTGGTGGTCTTGCAGATCTCACAGTTGGCGATGAATTCCCGCACCTGTTTGGACATGCCTGGCCAAAAGTACTTACATCTTAGACGGTTTAGAGTTTTCCCTACTCCGCCATGAGAGGTTTGAGGTGGCAAGTGAGCCGACTCGATCAGAGGCGTGGTCAGTTCCGTTGGGACCCACAATTTCCACGTTAAGTCGTCAGCCACAGAGTCTCCAGTACGTGGGGAGGTACGCTGGAATACATACCCATCTTCAACTCGCAGGTCTGGTAACTGCGGTGAGGCTTGCCTGATTCGTTCAACCAGACGAAGATAATCAGGGGATTTGAAGGACGTGGCATTTAAGTCCACGTCGAAACACAGGGACAGATCGTCAACGCAATCCATGCGTGACAAGGCATCGGGAACCACATTGTGGGTGCCTTTGCGATGTTCGATCGTAAAATCGAACCCCTGAAGCTTAAGACTCCACCGGGCTAAACGTCCGTTGAGCTCCTTCTGGCCCATGAGCCACTTCAGGCTTGCATGGTCAGTAATGACTGTGAAAGCCTGTCCCTCCACATAAGCTCTAAACTTTTTTATACTCAGCACGGCTGCGTAGCACTCGAGCTCAGTAATGGTGTAGTTTCGCTGTGCTCCGTTCAATTTCTTGGACATATAAGCAATCGGATGTTCTCCTCCATCCATGTCCTTTTGAAAGAGCACACTACCTACACCAGTTCTGCTGGCATCGCACTGAATATAAAAAGGTTTAGAAAAATCTGGAGTGACTAGAAGAGGAGCTTCCGTCGTCAGCTTTTTCAAAGTCTCGAACGCCTGCTGGGCCTCATCATTCCAACTAAAAGTTTTTGTCTTCAAACAATCCGTGATTGAGGAAGCCACGCTAGCATAATTGGGGATGAAACGCTGATACCATCCGGTCATACCCAAGAACCTCCTAGTCTGCTTATGAGACTTCGGAGTCGGGAATTCCGTGATGGCCGTCACCTTATTAGGATCGGTTTTCAGTGTCCCATCACCAATTATGAAGCCGAGATACTTGACTTCAGTCACGCAAAATTTGCTTTTAGCCAGATTGAGTGTCAACCCCGCACGACGGAGACAGCTGGCGACTTCGTCCAAAAGCTTTAAGTGGGAGTCAAAGTCCGGTGAAACTATGAGCAGGTCGTCCAGATAGACAAAGACGTTCTCACGTAAATGTCCAGGAATGCTCTTGTCCATCAAGCGACACATGCGCTGTGGGGCATTACACAAGCCGAAAGGCATGACTGTAAACTGGTACAGGGGACGACCGGGGACAGTGAAAGCTGTCCGCTCTCGCGACTTCACCTCTAAGGGAATTTGCCAGAAAGCATCCTTAAGGTCCAAACTCGTGATGAACTTGGTGTCTTGAAGACGACCAAGAAGACCATCGATGTGTGGAAGGGGATAGGCGTCTTTGACAGTGACACTGTTGACCTTGCGAGAGTCAAGACACAGGCGGACCTTACCTGGTTTGCGAACTAACACCACTGGAGAATTCCAGGGACTGTTCGATGGCTCAATCACCCCCAAAGCCAACATCCTGTCCAACTCGCCATACATCAAATGTTGAATAGCGGGTGAAACAGGATAATGCCTCTGCTTAATGGGAACTGAGTCACCAGTGTCTATCGTGTGTTCTTCCAGGTGGGTCTTTCCCAGTCCTAAGACATCGAAAGAGGGAAACCTGGCCTTGACCCGCTCCAACTGCTCGCTTTGCAAGGACGTTAAGTCGTGCATGTTAGTAGACGCAGTTGAGGCGTTTAACTCGCAGACTAATTGGGGAGCGATGCTGAAAAGTTTCCAAAAATCGATCCCTAGATACAGTCTCTGGCTGAGACTGGGCACCACATAGATAGTCATATCACGGGTCCGTCCTCCACAGGAGACCGGAACCCGGATGTAACCGCAAATTCTTTGTGAAGCCCCGTCAGCAGTTTGCAACGCAGTGTGCAAAGTGTAGACTGTCACTTCGGGATGATTGGCTAGAAAGGATTCAGCATCTCTTCCCAGACAGCTGATACTAGCGCCACTGTCCAATAAACCATTCACCTCCTCATTAAGTAAGGTGACCTTAGTAAAAGGACGAGGATCTGACAAGTCAGAGATGAAAGCAGAAACAAGTTTCTGCGAAAGATGTCGCTTCTCCTTAGCTCGTACTCTAATTTGGGGAGGGGTATGCCGAGAATGCAGGGAGTCCACAAAAGGTGGCTCCGAAAAGATGCGGGCACGAGTGGAGATATATCTCTTCCAACGGGAAATAAAGGAGAGTCTGACCTCCTCGGAGGGAAAAGATGGAAGAGCCTCAGTTGACGTAAAGTCGCTGATGGTAGACGTAGCAGGTATATATGAAGTGGACGAGGGAATAACGGGCGAGCTTAGCTCGGGCGCGGACTCCCGTATGGTCTCGCACCCCTGCTCCGGTTTCCCTGGCAGGTGGGACAGACTGGGGTCACGACTCCTGGCTTGCCACACTTGTAGCAAAACAGGCCACGAGTCTCAGATGGGCAGTCCATAAAAGGATGACCCTGTTGCTGGCAATTCCAACAACGGAAAGGTCGCGGGTTCGCCGGGAACTGACGCGGCGCGGTCATCTCATCTACTCCTTGCGGGGACACGTCCGGTGGTAATGAATTCGATTCATTCATTGTCGAATAGTCAATCTCGTGTATTTGTCGATCGGGCCTTCGTTCCAGACGTTTCTGCCTATGCCAGCGTTCAGCTCGAACGCAGACTTCCCGCAAGTCATGCATGGTTGTGAAACGTTGTCCTATCACTACTGACCCTAAAGGTGCGTC
This sequence comes from Thereva nobilitata, assembly GCA_963855945.1. Lineage (NCBI taxonomy): Eukaryota > Metazoa > Arthropoda > Insecta > Diptera > Therevidae > Thereva > Thereva nobilitata. The sequence goes on along the minus strand of OY979694.1, from coordinate 195,798,789 downwards.
CAAATTCTGCAAGATTATGTCCACCAACTCCACCTCCGGCATTGGATTGGACATTCGATTATACACCGACAATATTTTTGCGACATATTCATCATAGGAATTGCCATGTTGTCTCAGTTCTAAGAGCCGTTTGATCAGCTCAAAATCTGATTCGCGACTCCTAAACTGTCTTGTGAGGTGAAGCTTCACCCCTTCCCAATCTGGGTCACGGACTTGGCGGCGGAACTGGGACCAGTACCAGTCCTCGGCTCGGCCTGTGAGTAAAGCCGAAATATTTCGACATAGTTCAGTCTGGCTGACCCACTCGTCGCGTGCCCTCAGCTCCAACCGGAACAAGAATTCTTCTGTCGACAGCGCAGGGTTATCACCGGAAAACTTGATGTTCCAGGTTGTAACTGGAGACTTGCGGCGATAGGATCCGGTTGACGCTTCCCTTCTGCTGTCGGTATGTACGGGCTCAGCCGGGGGATAGTGTCGATCGATACAGGGGGGTATCGGAATCCCCGCAGCCCGCTGTTGGGCCCGCAGTGCCTCTAGTTCCCGTTGTACCTGTTGGAGTTGTTCCTCCGTGGTGGGATCGTTTGCTTCAGAAAGTGACGACTCATCAGGGTCGATGTGTGATTCGCCTGGACGGTCGCTTTCGCCAGTGGCGAGAGCGGTTTTCTTTCCGCCTCTCAATTCCATTTATATGACGTATTACCAAGAAATCCGAAAATGACTATGAATGGGGACGTCTTCGGGATGCTATCCACTTTATAAACGATACCCGTGCAAGATAGGGGCACTACACTAGCGCAAAAATTACAGCAACAACCGATACACAAAATAGTATTTCTCAACAATCTAACCAATAATTAACAAAAATGATGACCAAGTCGGTAGTACTACGGTACTTGTAAATATACTAATGAACGAAAATTCCGTAAGTCGACTAACAATAGTTATGCTACTCGCAATAATCCAAACCGTACAATAGCTGAGAAAAATTAATGGGCCAAATAGTTTTGGTTGTGTTAAAATGTTTTTGTAAATGTGTGTTAATTTTCCAGGATGGTTGGAAAAAAAATCTCTCTCTCCAGGACTCTCGGTGGCCGAGGTCATCGATGTCAGTCGGTGGTAGCTATGAGACACAGCCAGCACCGAGTGCCATCAACAACGCCGGAAGCACCACACGTCTTCATCCACTTGAACGACATGAAGAGTCTACCTCCACATAAAAACAAGGAAATCTTCTTCGCAAATAATAAAAATTTTAATTGGATTCCGCTGTCCAACCACAACTGAGCTACACTTCGGAAAATCAATCAGCAGTGGGGACAGACTGGAGAGAAAAATAATAAAAGCACAAGGAAGGAGCCGGATGTCCCTCAACAAAAGTCCACAGGGCGCAAGTGATTAGCCAGACGGTTAAGCCTGTGCGGCCTTTTAGAGGTGCACCTGAAGTGACCACATCCCTTACCACATTTCGACCAATTGTCTAAAGTGAAAGAAAAGAAAAAAGAATTTGAGAGGACTGACTGGATTAAAGATGTCCACGGGGCGCAGTGGGCAGGCGATAGCACGCCTGTTACCTCAGCCGGTTAAGCCCGAGTTACAACTCAAACGTCCATCAGCAAAAAGTAACAAGGATCCTGTTCACTGAACGAAGCACTGGCAGGCGGTATGACGCCTGATACTCAGGACGACGAGCAAAAACACAGGACAAAAGAACTCTGACTCAGCCTTCACCCATGGCCAAGCGGTCATACGCTTGTTAGCCAGCGGTGCCGGTAAGCCTAGTTCAAAGATGCCTAAAGCGAAGAAGATAACATGATACGGGACAATCTAAAAGTGAAAGCAAAGGAAAATTCACACTGAATTTATGTACCGGCACAATGGAGCTCCTTGCTGGTGACAGCAAGGCTACTGCCATCGTGCTTGGGTAAACATAAAAAAATTTAGAAGACTACATCCTCCCTAGTTTCCTAAATGGTTTTAGGGGATGCTAAACCGGCCACACGGTTTACGCTAGCTCGCCGGTGGGGGCGTGGGGTTGTGTGACCGGGACACTACACCTATGATTCACCACTTACCTATTGTTTAAAAGGGATATCTCTTCATATCATTCTTTTCCTAGGTTAGCCAAAGCGATTCATCGCTGGACGTTTCCATCGACCTGGTGGACCTGTGAATGTTCAACGCGACTTTGAGAGGACCCTGGAGAGAAAGCACAACCCAACCATCCTGGACAATTTATCCCCTTAGGCTGTCATGCCTAGTAATACTAGTGGGGTTAAAGAAAGTGACAACAAATATATTTTAAAATAATTACAGTATAGTACAATTACTCAACAACAAAACAGAGGTAAGTTTGCTTTAACTAATAGATGTAAATCAAACAACAAATACTCCTATAATCTAGGTAATGTGGACACAGCCAACTATTACCACCAAATAATAACGTTAATGCAACAACGGAAGGAAACAAATCAATCGTCGCGCTGGTACCAGTCGAGGATTCCTTTCTTTCGTACAACACCAAACCGGAAGATAAAATTTATAACTAAGGGCGTGTACTAAAGTAAAATAGTAACTAGATTATATGTTAAGAAATTGTTAAATATAAGAGTATAATAATTATGGTATGAATATATAATTATTTGATAAGTATTGTAATATATGTAATTAGTGGATATTACAATTTCCTTTGGTGTGATAATTAAATAGTGTATTTGAGAAAATATTTGGGGGGAATATACATTTAGTTAAAAATTTGGATGTATATGACTTAATTCCCAAAACTAAAGGTACAATACTCCAAACAGAACGAATGTTGTTATTGTGATGCCGTATAATTCAAAATTGTCATATACTGAATATCATTAATATGTATGTTCATATATTTAGAAATATTTTTAGGGTTAAGCGATATATTTAAAAATTGTTTATATATTTAATAAAGTTACTATATAAATAAGTAAAAGTGTAAAATTAACCAATAATAAACGTGTAAGTATTTGATTATAAGATAATCTAATTAACAAGGATATATCTTTGTATATTTGTATGCATAACTCACGAAGAATGACTTAATACTATAAAAAACCGTACCTTACACTTTCCCCACGGTTTGGTTACCGGATAACGCACGCCTGGCCTCCTGTACCCTGATACTGCGAGCTGGGTTAATGCCAAACACCGCGGTCCAGCGTTAGCGGGATTACTCCACCGACACCCTTCAGAGCAAGGATGGGAAGAACCTCCTGCCTCGTCAGTAATTCACAAAAGTTATTGTTCACTTATGTTTTTCTAGATTATGCTATTTATTTTATTCTAGTTTTTTTTTTGTTTTTGTGATAGGGCAAAATGCCATTCGGATTTGACTTCACCAGATCAAAATTATACCCAATCAGATGTCAGATCGAGAACACTTCCCAAAAAAATTAACATTTATTGACCTGTGTAATTTAACTTCAGTTGGTGATGGTGAATATGGCCGAATTGATACGCTGTTATTAGACTCCTTGCTTCTTTACGTAAATGCTTTTCGACAAGGGCCTTACCTTGCTGACCCTAAATAAAATTCTTACATAACTTACAATATCTCACGCCATAGGATAATTCTAAAGCAATCTCCTGATTATTTGGCTTCTGATGATCCAATATATGTGCACTTCTTTAGACCAAATATATGGAATGCAACCCGGGTCCAAAGATTCCGCAACTGAAATATAAGCAGGTAAATGCCTTCCTTCGTCGAGCTTCCTTTTTATATATGTATGCCAGCAGGAAACAATGCGTGTATCACACCGAAAGTTCATAGACCGAACTCTATAAAATGTACTCAGGAATTTATGCGATGTAACGCAGTTACTGATAATTATAAACTTTTTCCATGAATTAACTTCGAAACTTATTCTTATTGTTTTTAAAAAATCACGCACAAGATTCCTGGAACCCCAAAAGCTAACAGACTTCCTTTTCATGCAATCTAAATTCGGACTCTACGCGATCACGAATATCTCCAGCCTCGTTCTTACTAAATTCCAATCCAGACTCTATGCGATCACGAATATCTCCAGCCTCGTTCTTACTAAATTCCAATCCAGACTCTATGCGATCACGAATATCTCCAGCCTCGTTCTTACTAAATTCCCATCCAGACTCGTTCTTACTAAATTCCAATCCCGACTCGTTCTTACTAAATTCCAATCCCGACTGTCAAAAATTTTCATTTTTTTTCCCAGAACAAAAAAACTATTTTTTTTCGACTACTAGAATTTAAAAAATTCTTCCCAAAATTTTTTTGTGTGAAGTAATTTTATTAATTAAGCCTGAACTTTCCGATAGATGGAGGACCATTAAAAGGGAGAAACTTTCGGTAAATAACCGACCGTTACAGGAGGATGAGATAGAATTTTTGTTGATGGGAGTTACCAAGGACCCAAGGACGCAGCGAAGGAGGATTTTGGGAAGGTCAACCCTCCGGTTTTTTGCTTATAACTCGGAACCTATCAACTTTTCCTAAATAGACTCGCTATTTCTTACAAATTCCACTATTTCTTCGATGAACCGTTCGGGGTCAAGGGGTAGTTGAAAATAATTGTCGTAAAACCCACTTCTGCGGTGCTCTTCAAGCTGTAAAATTCAGACGAAGCGAAGGAGTGTATCCTTTTGTAATTTCGAATACCTTTATTCGTATAAAAGACATTCAGATGATGTGCTGCGAGAATTTGTGCGTCATGAACTTTGCCCCTACACTCTCTTTCTCTCTTTTCGATGAGCATGGGATGAGCAAAGGAACAAAACTGAACCTGTACAGGGCTTTTTCACCTCCTGAACATGCGGACTTTAACGATAAAAAATATTTCATCAATGGAGCGTTTTTGTTACATTGCGTCAAATGACACCACGGCCACACTAAACGCAGGAATTTGCAGCAGTCATGTATCATATGTCAAGTCAAACTACTAATCAAATGAAACTGGAAAAGACGGGCCAGAAATCGACAATCATGGAAGCGAACGCAAGTCAACACCAACAATAGGCTGTGAAGATCCTGATGATGATGAAAACTCAGAAGGCAAGAGAGTACCCTGGAGCTTCATTTGCTGCTCGATTTTTAAACCCGTATTCCGTGTAGCTTTGATTTTTGTCCCTCCTAATGTTTATATCTGTTAGTTTAGTATGGATATAAAAACTTTCTATTCTTTTCTTTCTTTCAAAAATAAGGGTTTAAAAATATAAATTCGCAACAGCATTGAATATCTCAGGAAATAAAGTACTTGAAGAGAAATTTGGCGTACCCCCTAGAAGTTTCTGCGTACCCCTCGGGGTACGCGTACCACACTTTGGAGACCACTGGGTTCTACCAAAGCGGTTGGACCACCTGGTAACTTTTCCAAGAGTGATCTCCATAATTTCGCTGATTGTGGAGAGAAACTTTCTGGATACTAGGATTACCATGTCGTCCGCAAAAGTGACTATCTTGATTCTACCCTGTCCTTAGTTATGAGCCTTAGCAGTGACTAGAAAACTCCTCCCTGAGCTGTGTCACAGTAGGTCTAATTTGCCACTCTGGTGTTTCCTAAGTTACTGTGGATGATCCTAGGAGAATTTTACCTCAGGGTCTACTACGGAAATCTTCTGCTATTTGTTGCTGAGGACGATTACTCTGTAGTGGGGCAGTGTCTGTGGGACGCTTGCCATTTAGTTTTCCTCTTTTTTCCTTTAGGGATTGCCTATTTCTTGAGGATAACCTCGTAGCAGGATACCGTCTTTATCCCACCGCTGCACAGTGGGACAGAATCCCAGAAAGCTGGCCAAAACCCCTAAAATGAAGATTCTATTTCGGGACTTTCTCTTTGCGGAATAGGGGCCCCGAGGGTCACAGAACATCTGTCCTCGGGGTACAGGTACGTTTTCTCCCTTTGTAGGATCAGTTCGAAAGTGGCCGTTACACGAGAAGCAGCTATCGAAGTTTCTAACACATATTGTTCATTGAAAATAACTATTTGTTAAATAGTGCCAATTAGTGCTTTTGAAAAGTTTAAAAATGGATTCGGTTCATGAAGGTGAGTGGAATTAAATCGAATATGTATAATCGTAAAATATTCATTGCAGAATTATTGATATGAATTTAAATAAATCAACTTTTTTGCAAAACGCAGAGAAAAACTAATTTTTCAAATTACTTAAAGTTTATTAGTCGTCCTCGCTCGTTTTCTAAAATTTTTTTTTCACTTGTCATAGTCTAAAGAAAAAAACAAGTGCGAATTTGTGCGAATTTGGAGATACAATTTTTTTTCTGATATCGCGCAAAAATCGTTGCACAGCAGGGGGTAATGAAACCGACAAAAAGTTCCGAAACGGCAAGGAATCTCTTGAAAACTATATAACAGGGGGTTTTCGAGGTCGCTGATTACGAATATGATATTATTTTTTCGAAAAACAAAATGGCGGATCCAATATGGCGGACGGTCACATGAAAAAATGCATATTCGCGGATGAAATTCGATACCCGGGGGTTTTCGAGGTTGCTGATTACGAATTAAATATCATTTTTAAAATTTTTTTGTATTTGCCGGGGCATATCGAGTATCGGTTTTCCTCCGTTTTAATGCTTTTCTTTGTTGTTAAATTGTAGTCGAAGCGACTAAATTTAACGTTTTTTATGTTTTCAGGAACCCAAAGAGTACTTCAATTAACACGAAAAGAGATCTTCTGCCAAATTAAAGATGCTCTTTATACTGAATCTGCTGACGAATTAGCTCTCACTATTGAGAAGCACATGACGCTCCAATTGGGATTCGCTTACTTCATGACTGAAGAAGTGAAGAAAAATTTTAAATACGTCATTTACAACTTGCGTACTTTATGGAAAGAGGCTCGCCGGAAAGAGGAGTGGTTTTTCAACAAGAATGCGGATTGGCTGAGCGGTCAATTGATGCTATCGGAGGACGGATCTTCTCAAAGTACTGCGGAGACAAAGGCAATCGGTGGTCGACCTTCTACAAGTTTTTCGGATAGCAGTGAAAGGTCCATAAGGCGAAAAACCGAGAAATTGAGAAAATACCACAGCCTAGAATAACTCTCTTATGCTACGCGGATGAGCCTACGTGCAAGTGGGAAAGTCAAAGCTGCGCAGGTATTGAAGAACGTCACAGCGGGGAGTCCGTCTAAGGCATCGTCCTACACTGAAGATGAAACTGATGTGTCTACTTTAGATTCCGACATCGATTTATGTGATAGCGATAGCGAATAGATAGAGCCTATGTGTTAAAAATAAAAATGTAAATTATAAACTGAATTATTATTTTGTATTTATTTGTACCTATTCCTTGTGTACGATACTATTTTTATGCTTCTGAAATTTTTTTAATACGATGAAATTTTATTAAAACTAAAAATATAAATTTTTTATATGACTGTCCGCCATATTGGATCCGCCATTTTGTTTTTTGAAAAAATAATGTCAAATTCGTAATCAGCGACCTCGAAAACCCCCGGGTACAGAATTTCATCCGCGAATATGCTTTTTTTCATGTGGTCGTCCGCCATATTGGATCGGCCATCTTGTTTTTTGAAAAAATAATGTCAAATTCGTAATCAGCGACCTCGAAATCCCCCGGGTACGGAATTTCATCCGCGAATATGCATTTTTTCATGTGGTCGTCGGCCATATTGGATCCGCCGTCTTGTTTTTTGAAAAAATAATGTCAACTTCGTAACCAGCGACCTCGAAAACCCGCAAGTAAGAAATTTCAAAGCGGTTATTGCACGTTTTGAGGTTTTGGCCCGTTTTTTGGGATTCTGTCCCATTGTGCGGTGCCACCATTTTTTTGGAGTAAGAATTTACCTTATACTACAGCGAATTGGATGTCATTCGACAAAAACCTTGTGTTTGGCCCAGAAAGGCCAGAAAGGCTTCCAATATAAGCTCTTTGTATTCTAGGGAGTATTTATTCTACTGTGGGCACTATTTCGCCCAATTGCTTCGTTTTTCTTGTAATTGACATACAATTTGCTATGTGGACTAAAAAATAGTTTGAACCAAATTCATTTTGGGTGACTTTCGATAGTATTTTTCTGTAAAAACTTCAAAATCAAAAAAGTGAAAATAATGCCGGCAGTCTTGTCACTATTGTTGTGAACATATTACTTGCAGCATTGGGAATTAAAGGATTAAGATTTTGTCTATCGCAAGGTATATATGACTTTTATAGCTAAAGGGTCTATATTTGGTTGGTTTTGTTGACCAGACTTGAGCATAAATATTAAATGAGCAATTGAAAAAGTTGAGCCAGACAGTTACCTTAGGTTGGTCGGAGTTGAATATTCCTGCTCCTACACCTGCACCTTGCTCTGTTTGATTTAGCAGAAGTTATGGTTTTTTTTCTTATATAGAAATGTCAGAGAATCAGACGATTTCCAGTCACGTCTACGCAATAAAAAAAAGACATTTACCTTTTCACTGAGTAGTCCCCAGATCCTATTTCGCCAAGTCAATAGGTGGTCCTTTATGCCATCTACAACAACAATTATACCTTAAACATTTATCGTCTGGCACTTGATATTATTTGAACCCGCATAGAAGCGCCACAGCAGCAAGTTCCATTTCAGCTCTCAAAAGAACCCGCTCCGGTGTTGTTTGTGCTGCAATAAATTAAAATGAAGAATTCATAACGCAAAAAGAACAAACGAGAGGAAAAGTGCATAAAACTGTTATAAAAAGGACTCGTTGGATTTCCTGGCTTCAACTTGTTTTTTAAAAGCTTTCATCCATTAAAATAAAAATCAAACAACCCCTCGCCAAAGGGGAACAGCATTAACAACAAATCATTTCCCTCCCCCGAAACCATACTATTGCTCTCCAGGGGGCTGTGCTACTTTATTAAAGGGAGGTTTTTCCACTCGTTTAATAGACGAAATGATATTAAACTTTAAGTTCTAGAATTGTTTGCAACCGAGGAGGAACACGCGAATTTTTAGTGGAGAGAGTATCTTCCACAGAAATCAGAGAGTCCTTCTTTTAACTACTTTGAGAATAACTTTAACGATGTTTGGAAGAGTGCTTAAGTTGTAAAGGAATCCCCGAGATAAAGGACACAAATATGAAAAAATTGCGTTAAATTGTTCTCTTTTTTGAACTCGTACTTTCCACTGTACAGTAATCTTGAGGCAAGCATCACAAAAGAGTGTAATTTGTCCAATCAAAACTTTTTCAATTTATATGCAAAGAAATTTTTTTATCTGTGGATGGGGAATCCCAGTGAAATTTTTAATGTTTCGCATAATTGAAGGATGTCAGATTGGTGTAAGGGCTTTCAGTGCAAAAATCCTTGCAGTTAGTAAAAAAGCAAATAAATTGTTGCAAAAGTTGGAAGTGACTTGAAATTTGCAAGGAATATTTAAAAGTAGAGTAATATGGTCCTCTTTGTTCTTTCTTCTTTATTCATAATGAATTAGTGATTTATTATATGTTAACAGAAATTAAGTGTGAAATACTACATCAACAAGAAGATACACTCAAGTTTGAATTCTTATAAATTGACTCTGACTTTAAATACGAATGCTCGTTTATATCCCAAACGCAAACTGGAAACACAAATTGGAGCTCTTTTTTCGCACAGCAATTTGTTACACGAACATGGATTCCACGTTGATAAATAGAGTGAGAATCATACAATTTTCCATGCAATAAAAGAGTCCCAATTTGCGTTTCTACTTTTCGTTTGGGTGGTAAAAGGCCCTAAACTCTTCTTACTTGAGGCAGAAAAATACATATTTATGTAGTGTAAAGCATTTATGTGGAAAATATTCGCGACTGAGATAAACTTAGAATGTAGCTTGAATTCTGACTTGAATGCAAATTTTACTCGGTACTCGATTCTACCCTATAAGTAATCATATGAGTAAAAGTACTCGGTCAAAAGTCTCGAATACAGATATGAGTAAAATCGAAAGCCAAATACTCATATTTGTAAAGAATCGAGTACCGATTCTGTGTTCCTACTAACGGCACCTTGTCCACCATAACAGTGGCCCAGGCAATGCTGTTGAAGAACTACCAGCCAAGGCTGTCCCTATGACCATGCAAGAAAAAATTATCTGGCGCCGCCGTGAAGAGGAAGAGGACCAAGGTAAGGAAGGTCGGAATGAAATTAGGGAGCTCCACGAGCGTAGTCAATCCCGGCAAAGCGATTCTTGTCCCGTATAACAGAAGAGGAACATTGCCGGGACTTGCAGAATCCATCCTCGCAGGTAGATCTATAGGCTTTTTACATCAAAGTGACGCTGGATGGCAAGCTTAACTGGAACCACATGGATAATCTGATTAGCGAGAAACGCAGATCCCTGTGGGCCTGCTTCAGAGCTTGTGGATCTACAATCGAAAGCCATGTACGCCATCTAATCACCATCATTAGGAAACTTAAACGACGGATGCCCTGGAGACTCTCCTCAATCTGGTACTACTCCACCTTGAGGTAGAGAAATCCGCCTCAAACTGAGGGCTCTGACATGGCATTCATTGGTCCAGAGTCGGTTATTGGGGCAAGCACCAATTTACTGAAAAGGGCCCTTGCCGATTGGACTTTGATCAGGGGCGGCGGAGCGCGTGGCGATGGAAGGAAAGGTGCACACGCACTTTCGTTTTGGGTGGGGAAATCCACACCCAAAATATTTCATCCCAGAACGTTGCAGGGCCGTCTCGGTCGCTGGCGACGAAGGAACGTTGTCGAAGGACCGCACACAATGAAGGCTTTTTATACGAAAACTGAATATATTATATTAGAGCTATTGAGAACTGATAACTGTATACCCTAAGCTTTTTAAACCCCACCCGACTAGCATTTAAAAAGGGGATTGCCTCATGGGCTTGCCGAAAACCATTCCCCGTAGGTTCCTCATGAGGAGTCCATGTGGCAAATGAGGGGCATGACGAAAGGGCTGTTTCCTCATGAACACGATTGGTCCTCAGGGAATTATGTTAGTGGCCGTGAAGGATGTCATTTAGCATACTCAATAGCCGGGTTCTGGTTCGATTACAGAAGTCAAGCAGCATTGGATGTGGGGGCCCCGGGTGAAAATAAAAAGCCGAAAAACAGCCTAAAAGTCCATATAAACCCGAAAAGACACCGAATAAACACCGAAATATTATTAGAGGCCGAAAACAAGCCGAAAAGACGCCGATATATTGTTGCTTAGATGGATCGACACCGAAAACAGGCCGAAAATACACCGATATTTTTGGCAGTAGCAGAATAAAACTTCAACATACATTACCAGAAAATTTATTTTTATTTTCGTAGAAAATTCGGCTTGTTTCCGGTGTCAAAACATATTTTGAATTATTTTTTAAAATAACTTAGAAATTTCTTAACGTCTGGACTTAAGAATATTTCGATAAATGAAGACTTTTAGCAAAACAATTTTCTAAGTTCAAAAGTACACTAATATTTCAATTGAAATATTCATTGCTAAAAGTCTTCATTTATCGAAATATTCTTAAGTCTAGACGTTAAAGAAATTTCTAAGTTATTTTAAAAAATAAATCAAAATATGTATTGACACCGGAAACAAGCCGAATTTTCTACGAAAATAAAAATAAATTTTCTGGTAATGTATGTTGAAGTTTTATTCTGCTACTGCCAAAAATATCGGTGTATTTTCGGCCTGTTTTCGGTGTCGATCCATCTAAGCAACAATATATCGGCGTCTTTTCGGCTTGTTTTCGGCCTCTAATAATATTTCGGTGTTTATTCGGTGTTTTTCGGCTTTAAATTTACAGTTACGCTGTTTTTCGGTGTCTTTTCGGCCTTTTTTCGGTTTATGGTCATTCACATGTCGGCGTATATTCGGTGTCATTTCGGCGTTTTATCGGCCTTATGTTCACTACCTCGGCTATTTTTCGGCGTATTTTCGGCTATTTTTACCATTCAATTTTTGAGCCTAAAATACGCCGAAGTTCTCTTATTTTTCGGCCTCTTATTTTCACCCGGGGCCGTATTGATAAATCACACTCGCGTTTAAAAATATAAGGCTTTCAACGCCGGCGCAGTTATTACTCACATATCCACGCCGAAATTCTCAAAATCCACTCGGGATCGGTTGGCAATGATTTTTCCTCAAGCGGGCGATGGGTGACATTCCTTATGACGGGCGCGAATGAGTATAGGTGTTAGATGCCCTGTGTGGGCCTTACAGGGTAATCCTCATGGGGTCCACATGAGGTAGTGGGTCTAGCCTCATAGGAGCCCTATCTGTACTCCTTACCTCAAAATGCTAGACGGTCATAACCCCATAACAAAAGAATTTAAAACCACAGGCAGCTGGTAAATAAATTGACCGATTAACTTTATACATTTTAACGTTAACTGTTCACGTGCTCCCACCCATAATGATTGTGCTCCGCCGCCCTTGACTTTGATGAAACATACTGAACGCTGGAGGTCCGCCTATGGGTGCCTATTCAGCGGAAGAGGTAGACCTCCCTATCAATACAGTTAAAAAACATATTTACCTACACTTCCGGTCAATTTTTATGCTACGGCCTTTACTTTTGAAGTTATTAGCAAGTGTGATGTTGAAATTGGCCTTATTTGGTGCTTATTTGGTACTTTTTAACAAAGCTTAGGTTAAAAAAGTACTAAAAAAGTACGAAATATAGCCAATTTTAGTATTAAAATTGCTTATAACTCCAAAAATAAAAGCCGTAGGATAAAAATTGTCCCGAAATTATTCATAGGAAATTGTCCAAGCTTTCCAATTTTGCAAAAAAAAATATCACTTAACTAGGTACTTTATGGTGGTTTTAGTTGAAATTTTAGTGAAAAAAACCAAAGTTTTGCTCTGGAAGTTGATAGGGTAGAACCTTGATTTTGACAGTTTTAGATAGGTGGGCTAAACTTTACGATCCCCCCCCCTACGATTTTTTGTTCGTCTATCCATAACCTAACCACAGCCGGCTCATTTGCCACTCTTCGTAGTACGTAGTACACCCTATATACATACATAGGTAGCCGCCTTTAGAGAATTACACGCGTTCATTCACTGTGAGCCACTTCTTCTCGTATACATTAAGTCTAAGGCTAGTACACACCTTGTATGCATGTTGAACGATGTTCGTCTCCGAGACATGGCTAGATTTATCTACAAAGACATTTCTATAGACCAATTGCCGTCTACGAGTCTGTTGCGAAACCAAAAATCGCAGGTCTACGGTCTCCCGATCGGAATGGACTTTGTGCTTCCGCGGTTTTTATTTACATTTTTTAAACTTTTTTTTTAAATGTGGTCAAACGAAAAAGTATTACAACTTATTGAAGATTATCCGGCGTCTGGTTTTCTTTGGGGTGTTGCGAGCTCCGATTACAAAAACAGCGAAAAAAAAAATTGGGACTTGAATCACTGGTTAAATAGTACGACGTGACAGACATTGAAAAGAAAATCCACAATCTGAAAACATCCTTCAACCGGGAGCAAAAAAAAAGTAGCCTGAAGAGTGGGGCCTCCACGTGGTTTGCGTTTGATTATTTGCTATTCCTGCTTCCAGCCAACGAGTCAAAGGGCAGCCCTCCAACCATCAGAAGCAAATCTTCAAAATCGGTTGGTGTCAGCCAGGTGAAATTCCAAAAACCCATGGCGTCTTCCATTCTTATCTAATTTATTTAATAACTAGCTGAAAACCGTTGTGCCATATTTCCGCTTGTCCTTAACATCTTACAAAAGAAAACCTTATTGATCAATTCCGAACCGATTGCTTAGAGAGCTTCAGGATACACTATATTCAATGTTTTTCCATTTGTAGATAGACTGCAAAATTTTAAGATTTTCCAACTCTTGAACAACGTTCATACAGCTAAATGACATTTATTTGGCAAAATTCGTCCGCCATATAGATCACACAATTTTGAATTTATAAGTTTTGATCATAAATTCGTTATTTGCCTTAAAAACTCCCATATACGGATTTTCATTGGAACCCGAATAGAATTGGTAAACTCATCGGCCATATTGTTGCGGCCATTTTGAATTTAAGTTTTGACTATAAATTCATTACTTGCTACCTTAAAAAACTCCAGGTACCGATTTTCATTGGGATCGGAACACAATTTGCAAATTCGTCTGCCATATTGGCGCGACCTTTTTGAATTTATAAGTTTTGACCATAAATTCGTTATTTGCGACCTTATAAACCCCTAGATCCCCACTTTAATTGGAATCGGAACAAAATTAACAAAATTCGCCCGCCATATTGGCACGGCTATTTTGAATTTATAGTTTCTAATAATAAATTCGTTATTTGTTACTGGTTGATGGAGACTAAATTCAAATCATAGTGTGGACACTAGACGAGACAAAGTACGGTCTCCATAGACGGGCTACAGACATGGTCTATAGACCGTCTGTAGCTTAATCTCTATGCAAACTTTTTGCCCTTTCACACTTTTTCGAGGTTTACCCAGCCAATACCGCAGAAAGGTGACTCCAGCAAACCCTCCCTCGATGCCCTACAAAGGGCTACAAAAAAAAACAGAGATAAAAGTTGGGCGAAGTTCAATTTTAAACAAGATAATTATGAAGTCGGCAAATCACTCTAAATTGCATTTTATTACAGAGCAGGGCCAGAAACACATCAATCAACGCGGTCCTTGGTTTATTAGCTGACTTCCTTGCCCATCACGAGTACCAGGCACACATTTAAGACCAACATCCAGAAAAAACAACAGAGTATCCAGTATATCATTTTCACCTGGAATTCCAGCTCACATGCAAAATCTTTGGAAGTTGTAAATCTCATTAAAAAACAGCACAAATCCATTATTCACATCACAGCGACTTCCTAAACGAACTGCTGGACTTCAGCAGGGGCACGGAAACCAGCAACAAATCAAAATCAGAGAGACAAGTCGAAATGGCAGCGGCGGCCATTCCAGGATAATAAATGTCGACCGTAATTGATGGCGCTGACCATCCATTTTTCCGCATAATTTCGAGCATGTTGCTGGTTGATAATAACTCGCAGGTTTTTACGTACTCCTTTTGTGGAACTAACAGCAGCCATCCCTCATATAACGAGCCAACGAACTTGCACCAGCAGGACGTTGTCTGGTTCCTTAAAGGATTTCGCAACCAATAAATCTCAAGACCAGAGGGCGCACAGGCGGCATACAAGTACCACCAAGTTTTTGTCTTAAATCTGCATTAAACAGGGGTCCTTAAGGAATTAATTATAACACCCGCCGCCCGCCCCTGCATTATTCAGGGCCCAAGAATAACGCCCCTTAATTTCCCCGGTGCGTTTCACTTCAGCCGCTAAAGCGCTTTTATATTCTGGGATTAAGTTGTCTTGCTTAATGCCTACTTTCAATTTCCACTCACGAGTTCACTCCTTTTGAGGATTTCCAACGGCTGCTCTTAAGCCACCCCTAAAACAATGAGAACTAATAGCTAGCATTGAGCCTGGAGGGTGCTTCGCTTCCACATAACCCTTTCGCTCCTAGGGCCTTCAATTGGTAGATCACGCGTGAAGGACGTTCTTTGCTCGATTCAAATTTGAATTTGTCCGCGTATGCAATTGTCACCGAAAAGTTTGAATGCATTTTTTTTGTTGGATTGTGCTTGGCTTAGTCTCAGTGGTTCTTTTCAAATAGCGCGGTTTTCAATAATGACGCTTTTCAAATGAGATTTTTTCATAAGGGGTAATCTACGGCTGGTTTAAGTGTTAAGTGTGGATTAACAATGGCTTAACATGCATGTGGCAAAAATTTTGAATATTAATTCAGAAATGTGAGCATAATGCGTTTTGACATGAAAATATCGCAGTGGGGGAGTGAATGTTATATGAGCATATGAAATTAATATGAGTACATTCAAAGGCAGCTAGAATTGCAGCCGGATTTTCTGAATAATATGGACAGAACTCGAAACCGACGCCTAAACAGAAAAGTGCTATAATTAAGAAATGTGAACCACTTTAAAGGAGATACATTTTGGGGTTGAGGACGAGAAGGAAGGGGTCGGAATATATCCCACTGTAGTTGAGATATCAAATTAGACGTTCACGTAATTTTTAAAAAATTTAAGCTTATAGGGAAGATATTGTTAAGATTATTATTCTGATAGTGATAAATACAGTCATTCTTAATAATATTACCCACAAGTGTTTTATATACTAACTGAATTACTTTGGCAATACTTACCCTTGCCGTTCACGTCATGGTGAAATATCTAGTAGTCAGCTTACCTCAAACGATGGATTAGGATTCTGGACACGTTGGGGGTGATGAACCGTAAGTTCGAACTATTAGATCCTATATGAGTTCGGAAATGCTGACTGTGTAAAAAAAGTGAATGTGTGGTCGCCACGCACTTAGAAGTGATACGTCAAAGCCAGACGAATGGGAAATTTGTGGGGAAAACGAACAATTAAACTATATTATAGTATAAAACATATATTTATTCGTTTTTATTCGAATCTTCACCAAAATGAAAAAAAGCGAAATGATAGTTTTGAAAAAGTACGCGATTTAAAAGTTCATTAAAATATCTACAAAATACAGCGTCAATTGAGGAGCAAGCATGCAAAACGCGATAAATCCACTTAAACTAGTTTTGAGTAAATCTCAAAAATGTTATAACTACAGGTCCGTTTCAAATAGAAATATTTTTGTAAACCAATGTTGTAGAAGGTGTTGAGGTAATATTACTAGTAATTTTTGAAAAAAATGTGTGGGGCCGTTTGGGTGATATACGCACCTTTGTTTTGGATTTATCCCGTTTTGATTGATTGAAATGGATTTCATCAAGGTAATGATATTTAAAGTTTCGTGAATTATATGTGAATTTTTGTTTTGGACTCCACATCCATCGCAAAATAATCGTCCCTTTTTTGTACCCTCTAGGTCTAAAGAATCTAAGTGGGTTAAAAGTGCTGAACCTATCTGTACAGACGCTCGTCCAGCTTGGTCTTCGGACCACGTGTAGAACGTAGGATTTCGGGATTGCATGTTATATTTTACTGGTAATTGTCAAAAATCGTGTTCCATTAGTGATGTACTCGCAAGTACTTACGAGGAGAAAAAAACGCTGCCATCTAGTAAGCTAAGGGTTTAACACGTTTTGCTCGAGTTCGATTTTCCGTTTGGATTAAACCCATTATGCTTGATTTGCGAGTTTTTAAACGAGAATTTCACTAGGTTTTAATGCGTTTAGCTCGATTCTGACCTCGCCATTGGATTTATCTCAGCCCAAATATATAAAAACTACATCAAGCTCCCAAAATGTCAAAAATGGATTTAACGCGTTTTGCATGCTTGCTCCTCAATTGTTGTTCCACATCTTGTTGCTATTATTTTATCACTAGCTGGGACCCGGTGCGCCTATGCTGCACCCATAAGCCAATAGTAGTAATCAGGTGATATGAATTTTAATATACAGTAGGAGAGTTTGAAAAAGGCAATTTTTTTGGTATTTTTGATTCCAAATAACAAAATGTGAAACTACTAGGGATCTGATATTTTGATCGAACCAATAAAAACCACCCCCTGACTTGCCATTTATCGATCAGATTTGATATTTCTATGCCGGGGGATTAGACGCCCTGTGCAGAACTTCGCTCGGGGGCGCCATGAGCGAAGTTCTGAACAGGTCGTCTAATCCGCGGTATAGCAAAATTATTCCCAACAAAAACTAATCAATTTTGCAAATTTGGCTCAAAAATGCACAATTTGGTGCCCTAAAAAAATACATTACACACACATTTTCTCTCTGTTTTGTCATTTCGGCTTGAGACGAACAGAAGGAGCAAAAAAATGTAAAGCATTTAATCAGACATGCAACAGATGTTACGTGTTTTTTTAAAGAGCTTCAGGATAAACTCTATTTAATGTTCTGTCGCTTTTTTACATTTCGAAAAGTAAGTTCCCATATACTGGCTGGAGCAATAAAAACTTTATATTCAAATTTTTTTTTATTTTTTAGTTCATTTTAATTTAAAAGTGTATATTTTAGTTTGTTTAAACTATATTTTATTTTCTACATTTTAGACTATTATATGTCTTCCGTCATTTTTTGGTGACCGCCATATTAGATTTAAAATGACGTCAGCCAGCTTACTGTACTATACTCATCATACACTTTCATTTTATACCCATACCGAGGGCACGCCCCGGGCGTTGTAAAGAAAAATGTAAACTGTAATTTTGTGTTGGCCGCCATTTTGCATTTGGAATGACGTCGCACAGCTAATAGTATTCTATTTGTCATACCCTTTCATTTGATACCCATGCCGGGGGTCAGGGAACATAATTCGGCCGCAATGTTGGAACCGCCATCTTTGCGAAAGTAATGGACATCACCAATCGCTTTCTCGTACCCAGAAACCTCTATGTATAAATTTTCACCATCGTAGAACGTACAATTATTATGCTTTTTATCGAATTTTTAACAAAGTTCTCTAAGACAGCGCCCCCTAGGAGTGATTTTTGAAAGTAGGCGCCGATGCCAAACCCCCTTGATGTAAGTAATATGTGGTTAAATTTTTGTGGCGATCGGTTGAATGGTTTAGGAGTTATTAGGGAACATACATACATATATACATCGAATTTTATATATATAGATTATTCAGCTTCAATTTGAATTTATTATCTAAGATAAGGTTGTGCTTCTGGCCTGGCCAAATTTACACTAAAATCACCAGAGTTTGAAAGCAAAGAAAACTTAAATCAAAGCACATATTTTTAAACTTACTTTGCTGTGGACTGTGAGAGCTTTTTGTTTCATATTGTTGCGAATGCTGTTGCTTTCAAATTACTTAAAAGCTTTCAGGAGCATACTGCTCCGGCTGCAAAATGCTTCGGCTTTAAAATACTTTGCTGTGAAATGCTTTCTGTTTGCTTACAGTTCTTCGAAGCTTTTCTCTCCAAGGCTGTGAAGTACTTTGCTTTCTTTCAGTATTTTTTTTCATGGTCCAACTATATATTCAGGCCAATCCTGAACTGCGCTGGAATCGATTCCGCTGGAATTTTCTTACAATCGTATGATATCAGTGGAAGAAAATTCCAGCGGAGTTCAGAATAGGCCTGATAGTAAAATGAAACTTTGTTTAGAGAGGTGAAAACCAGCATGCCCCAGAATTTGTAAGCAGGAGCATTCGCAGCAATATGGAACTAAAACTTTCACAGCCTACATCAAAAAGTTTGAAAATATGATTGCTGTAAAGCAAAGCAAAGTTAATAGCAACAGTATTTAAATTGCTGCAGCAATTTAAACCCTGAAAATCACCACTAAATCACTGCAAATCTGAGCTTTTCAAAGTATTTTATTTCAAAACGTGATTTGCAGTGATATCATTGGCATTTCACTGCAATTATTGTTTAATAAAGTTGGGCCTCCTTTTTTTATTTAAAGTTGAGTACAAAATGTGAGCAAAATCCCAATGTTTCTTCGTTTTTCAGAATTTTGCCCATACTTTAAACCTACATATATTCTATACGTCATTCAAATTTTTGATCTTTATATCAAATAAAAGAAAACACATTTATCTAAAATATGAGCCTAATTTTGTTGCTTTACGATAATTAGTCTAGTAGTAATGGAGGTTTAAGTACATTTTAAAAACATTAAATTTTTTTTGTAAGCACTCTGTCTTTCAGTGGATAGTGAGGATAGCCCCCTCTCTAGAACAATTTTTTTCTCCAAATAAATCCAGGAATCACCTCTGAAAATGTTAGTCACGTAGTCCAACAAAAAAATTATTGAGCGTCTGATGACCTTATACAAGTCGCGAATGAGTGCATTTGATTATTTTAAATCTTTAAAACGGCGATATCTCATAAATGGCAATTCGTACGGGAAAATTTATAATATTTTTTTTATAGATAATCGTATAATCTACAAACTTTGTATACACTATTTTATGATAAGACTTACCGTTTAAGAGATATTTGCAAAAAAACTGATATTTTGACCCTTTGACCTTGAATAAAAAGATCTCGACATTTTATTTATAATTATGTTTTTAAGGTGTGTATCAATTTCCAGCAACTTCCGACTTATCTTCACTCTTAAGCTTTTTTTCGTCTATTTTGACTAAATGGGCATGTATCGTCAGTCCGTGCCTGAAGATCTGAATTTCTATTCAGTCTAAAATTTTCGTTGAGGCCATGAACATTTTTGCACTTCAATTAACAGCCTGCTACTCCAAACCCTTGAACGGACAGCGCTAAATAACCGTGACGTGGAACTGGTAGACAAATTCTGTTACCTCGGTAGTATTATTACCGAAAACGGCGGTACAGAAGAAGATGTCAGTTCCAGAATAAATAAAGCAAGAAGCGCATATGCATGCCTGTTTCACACATGGAGATCGACGGAGATCTCAATTTACACCAAATTGCGGCTGTTCAACTCCAACGTTAAGGCGGTTCTTTTGTACGGTTGCGAAACATGGAAAGTCACCCAATTCATCACAGGGCGCCTACAAGTTTTCATCAACAGATGCCTACGTCGTATCCTAAAAATCCGCTGGCAAGATAGAATTTCAAATGAAGAACTATGGCGCCGTGCCGGCCAAGAAAGGATAGACGACCAAATCAGGCGAAGGAAATGGAATTGGATTGGCCACACCTTGCGACGCGAAGACGATAATCTAGCCAAACAGGCCCTTCACTGGAATCCGCAAGGATCCCGTCGAGTCGGAAGACCTAGAACAACGTGGAGGAGAACCCTCCGGGAGATCCTGGTCAGAGCTGAGAGCTGTCGCGCAAAACAGAGTCCGCTGGAGGGCAACTGTTTCCGCCCTATGTCCCATGAGGGATTAAAGGAGCAATTAGTAGTAGTACTCCAAACTGTCGTTTTCGCCTGTATGTATGTCGGGAATCATGAGGTTACCTGCAGTCCACGACCTATGAGACGTATGCCTCAAGTCCTCATCCCTCAGTCAGACTGAGTAATGTATGGCCTTCATCGGGCGGTACCTGTTGACCTGGCTTAAAAGGCAAGGCCTCATGGCCGGCGGATAATGTGGGTATGGTGTGTAGCAGTACCCACCCAGAAAGTTCCGTGTGGGTATAATTCCCACCCGGAATTTAAGCGAAACTGTGCGTGTGACATGATAAATCCCTCTGGTGCCGGCCCATATTCGCCGAATCTCAGACAATAAAGAAGACGTGCTTTGCGCTACCCTGGATACCTAGTCATACCAGTCACAGCGCTGAGCCGTCGTGCTCCAAACGATGGAGGTGTTTTCTAAATCCTCTATATCCACTCAAGAAAGGCGTGAGGACGTAACTCACTTCTCCACACTCCCTCGTAACCCTTCTATCCACGTTTGGAATAAGTCTGAGAGTCCACCGATGCGCGAAGTACGCTTGTGCTGGAGCTTGTGCATGCGTTTGCTGGTGCATGCGATGATTGATATAATAGAAGTTCGTGCATTCAAATGTAAACTGACATATAGTTACGTAAACGGAACGTACGTAACGCAAAAGTTGGTCTACTTCCAACATCTCCGCATTGCCGCATTCGTGAAATACCCAAACACAAGCACACACAACAGACCCATGCCCTCGTGGTTTCGAGACTAGACGGTAAGAAACCAAGCACGCAAGTGTGTGTCAGCAAAAATTTGCGGTATACACCGCACGCACTGTACGCACGCACATGTCTGTTTCCAGCTTTAGTCTGAATGCGGCCCAACATTTTCTGCTATTAGCCATCTTGTTCAACGCTGCTGCCCACACTGGCACTGCTTAAAGCTAGACTGAGCTAACCACCCTGGATCGGTTTAGGGCCCCCACTTTGGGCAGAATTCTTGGAAATGCTGCAGAAACAGTGGAGCTTTATCCGCCATGCCCTCCAAGTGTGTTTTGAAATTAATCCTCTGGTTAATCATCTACCTCAGGGAGGACTGTGAGTGAATGATCTGTTCCCATACCTTGAACCTTAAGGACAATTGGTCTCCCAGGTTGCTGCTCAGCACAGTTAAAGTTTTGTGCTTAGCAAACGGCTAAACAGCGCTTTCAGGCCACGCTTTAATATCTCAGATAGCTTCTTTCGCGCATAATTCGATCTCATCGAGACTTAGCTTAAACACATCATTATACATTGTGATCCACAGGAGAGGTCCCAGGACACCACATATTGTTCTGTACACGGTTGTGACCTACCTTCTTTCTTTTTTAGGAATGGTTGTCACCCTTTCGGAGGAGGGGGTGCGTTTGTCTGACTACCCACCCGGGCCCAACACGATTGGCAGGCCGTTCAGTGCCGTCGGTCTG
Source organism: Thereva nobilitata (assembly GCA_963855945.1). Lineage (NCBI taxonomy): Eukaryota > Metazoa > Arthropoda > Insecta > Diptera > Therevidae > Thereva > Thereva nobilitata. Next base: position 195,776,527 of record OY979694.1, on the reverse strand, counting down.
TTGTGAATGGGGGCCTTAAGGGGCTCATATAAGGCCTGGTGTACTGAACAATTGCTCATTCGGAAGCGGAACGCTGGCCGGGGGAGCGCTCAGATATTTGCGAGCCAGAACTATCAATTTGTAGTATTTTAATTTTGTTTTCCACGCGACACGACACGACCCACACACATTCGCAAAACATTCGTATTATTTGAAGCGAATGCGATTGTTTAAAATGATGGGAATCATTCGCATAAGCGGTTGCGAACATTCGTAACATCCCTAATTTCATTTTGCTTAGGTTAGACTTTTTTTATAAACACCTTACTCGTTTAATTTCTGTTAAACGCTTTAAGCGTGTAAGAATAAAACACGTTAGATTTCGGGCATTAATCGTTTATTCGGATTTAAAAGTAAACGTTTCCCACCATTAAACACTTTATTGCTTAGAAATAAAACACTAGAGTGTTTTTTTTCTAAACACCTGCTAAACACTTGGATTTTCAGTGATCAAAGTGGGGCAAAGAGTTATGGGCTATGGTACAACAGTGAAGATAAAAGTTTTTCCTAAAATTTTAAAAAACATTGACAACCAAACAAAGATCTGTCAGCCGAATCAATCATCTTTTGCGTTACCAATCCGCCATGTCGTCAGTTTTCAGGAAAGACAGGAAAATTATGAAGGGAGAAAGAGTTTGCGCAGAGATATAACTAAAGCAGAGACTCACTTCCCCTAGGCGGTATGCAGTGGATTTATTAAAATCACGCCTTTTGAGATATCTGTACACTTCTCGAGTCCTAAAGAAAACGCCGTCCATTGATTTTGTCGACTAATTTATTTAGAGCACTCAGATATAATCTAGTTTTCAATTTGTGAATTCAACTCAAGAAATCTTTAATTAAGTGAAGCTTCCAGGTGCAGCATTTTTTTATCGCAAGTTTCAGATATCTTATCTGAACTGGACTTATATGTGACGTATCGCTAAATATGCGAGTAAATTTTGATTGTATTTGTTTAATCCCAATCAAGCGTTGCTTGGGATTTAAATCCCATTTTCCTTCAAATGCAAGCTACCGAAATCCTGGGTATCAATCCTGCTCTGCCTAATCAAGCTCCAAATAAAACTGCTTCACCACTTAATTTCAACACTCATGCTGCTAAACATTCCTCTCCAACCAAAACTTAGCTTAAACAACACACGAGCATTAATTGAAGATATGAAAACACTTGAAAAGTTATTTTTGGTGTGACACTATCTCCTGTTCTGTTTTTCCATATCTTTTACCTTAGAGCCCTTAATCACGTCCTGAACCTTGACGAAGTGCTCATTTAATCAAATCCATGCTTCTAACAAGACTTCGAGGACTCGACAAACACTTGAAAATCGTGTGTACTACTAGGATTCGTACAAGGTTAAATCGTGGAGGGCGGAGTGAGTAAACACGAGCTCTTAGTGCACTATGTCCACTCTTTCTTATATTATTTATCCAGTTGCTCGAAAATATCTTGTCTGGAAGTGGAAGGATAAATAAACGGTGACAAATTAAAGTTGCCTCGTGTGAAGGAGAGGAGAATTCATTTTGGTAATGTAGAAAATTGTTTAATGTGATTAAATATGAACAAAATGATTTATTATAAGGGCAAAGGTGACTTAAAAATGGAACTGGCAAGGACTGAAATTAGGAGAAATGGTTTGCTTTAGGTTCTTTGATCAGAAATGCAATCAAATCTGCAAAGTAACAGACCGAAAATGAATCATTTTGACAGCAAATGTTCATTTAACAATCCCCTCTTTACTACAATTTATTTCTAAGCATGTAATTAATAGTCGGGGAGCGCTTCGGCAGCGCGAAAAAGTTTAGTTGAAACTGTTTTATAAAATGTAAAATTTGGTCTACAAGTAGTTTATTTGATTTTTAATAATATTAACTACTTGTAGACCAAATTTTACATTTTATAAAACAGTTTCATCAACTAAATTTTTTGGGTTTGACGCGCTGCCGACGCGGTGCTAACGCGCTGCTGACGCGACCCGTTACAAATTTTGAAGACTGACCATATCCATGTCGTTTTTCAGTTATTTGAGTATTCACAAACCAATTTTCTGATATTATATTTTCTGATAATATAAAGCATTCTAGCTTCTTTGACAACTTTGAAGCCACGCCCACGCCAAATGTTAGGGAAACCAGCTGACTGACGGCGGGCCATTGCTCTACACCCTTATTACTACACAGTACCAAAATTTCAGCTTTTCTAAAACAGAGCTCAGCTCCCGGTCTATAAGAGACTACGCAGGAAATGCAGTCTGAATTATAATAGACAATACCTGAGTAATTTTAAATATACATATATGTAGAGTAGACCTTTGATATTTGCAATTAGAGATTTCGATTTGGAATAGAATTAGATGGTGAAAGGACCAAGGAGTCCCGCGAACACTGCGATCTATATGGCTTATTGTTTAATACTGTGTAAAACTATTTCCAGGTAACGTTAAGGCTTTATGCCGCTATAGTCTGGTGGCCCAAGACTAAACAGGTTACGGCGATCCTCAAGTGCAGCAAACTGCAACGGCTTGCTTGCCTCTCCACTACCGGAGCTATGCGGACCTGTTCCACAGCTGCGATGGAGGGTACAATTGGATTGACCCATTGCATATCTTCACATGGACCCGCCGCCATAAGTGCTCTTCAGATCTCATCCAACTGGCCCTATATAGTCAAAGGACACATGGATATCTTTAACAATATCCCAAATATTTTTATTTGCCACGTATCCGACCATATGGTTGGTTCCAAAGGAAATTCAGGGCGATTATCAATGATCGTTCTGAGTAGGAGGAAATTATCCTTCCTGGGGATCAAAAAATTCTTCACTGGTTTACCGACGGGTCAAAGATAGAGCATGGTAAAGGAGCTGATGTCGCAGGACCCAACTCCAAGGTCTCGATTGCAATGGGTAAGTGGCCCTCTGTTTTCCAGACTGAAATATATGCGGTAGGCTCCCCCTTGAGAAAGGTTTGAAAGGCGCCAACATTAAAACCTTTTCTGATAGCCAAGCTGCCATTAAGGCACTCTCAACGTGGAAGTTTTCCTCCAAAATAGTTGCAGGGTGTTTTGACGTATACTCCAGAGCCAATTTTAACATCAAAATTTGCTAATACATATCTTCAAAAATCAAGACCGTAACACAAAAATTGTCTCGACATTATTTATCGGAAATTGTCCCCCCTTTAAATTTTGGAAAAAAAATATTGATTAACTACGTATTTTTTGGAGAAAAAGGTAGTTGAAGCTGACATTTTTATTAAAAAAAACATAATGAGAACTCTTGAAGTTGGTATGGTTAGTTTTACAGGTTAAGATAGGTCGGGGTATTCTGCGTGCATTGCTACCTTATTCATGACAATAGGGCATAGAGTTACAAAAATACCGGGTGATATGCAAAACACTAAAAAAATACTTCAAAACGCCCTAGGGTCGGGCGTTACGACCCCCCCACCCATACGAGTTTTCCTTCGTCTAGCCTACACCTACCCACAGCCGGGTGCTTTATAAGTTTATACAATACACCCACCCTGCATATTTTTATTTTCTACTTTTTAGTCTATTATATGTCTTCCGCCATATGGTGGCCTATTAGATTCAAAATGATGTCTCACTGCTTGCTGTATTCTACTTGTCATACCCTTTCATTTGATACCCATACAGAGTGGGTTTTAAAGAAAAAGGTAATCCGACGTGTCGGCCAATTTGGAATGACGCCACACAGCTAGGGGGTCGGAAGCACAATTGAAAAATTCGCCCTGAACAAAAAATATCCATCTGAGCTGAACCATTTCCTTAACAAAACCACATTTTGCCCTAACTAAAACCCAAAAAGACTAATTTTTCAACAGAACCACATTTTGCCCTAACTAAACCCCAAAAGTTGATTCCACAACAAAACCACCTTTTGTCCAAACTAAAACCCCCAAATTTTTACCACAGAACCACATTTTGTCCAAACTTAAACCTCACAAGACAAGCACACAGAGACTCGAGTTACTTCGCCTTTTGGGCCCCATTTCTTTCCCTTTTCCTTGCGTTATACGAAAAAGTTCAAAAAGGGCTTGATCGAATGTTAATATGTTTCGATCGGCACCTCAAAGAAGTCGATATCATTTTTGGTTCGGGCGATATCGTTCAGGAAAAAATGACCACGTACGTTACTGCACGTAAATGCAGATATATACCTATACTATAGGTCGAAAGAAAATACTACAGTCATATGCGTGCAGATGGCGTTCGCTCATACGAAGCGGATCTTTAAGCAATTGTACGGAACGAAGAAGACGGCAAACATAGACCGGTTCTCGTTCGATGCGGTGGTCAAGCAGCACGTTGAACGCGGTTGCTACTTAGTTGGAGGACCGCTTATTAAAACCGCTATCGACACTCGCGTTTGGAAGGACGGAAAGGCAATTGCACAAGCAAGTATTTGGAAATATATTTTATTTTTTTTTAATTTTTTTTAGGGCTGGCAACCCCTATTTGCGGCCACTTTGACAGAGGCAACCCTATTGTATCGTGTAAAGAAAAAAATTAGCTTTAATTTGATATATAACTCAATAGGATACGTTATGAACGTATATATTTAACAGAGCTTACACCTGGCTTAAACATACTTGCGGCCATATTTTTATAGGCAACCCGGCATAAATATATTTCTCTACTTAAAACTATCAATAAAAATTGCATTTTGAGTAAAAAACAGATGAGTGCAGAAATTGGCAGCCGGATCTTAGGCTAATAGTATTGTAGGATTGTTGACGAATCGTTCTAAAAAAATTATTTTCTGACGTCCAGCTTTCGAGTAATTTGGATTGAAAGTCGATAAAATCTGTCGCGGTCGCACAACTCGAGCGAAACAGTGAGAGGGGAGGAGCGAAAGAAGTGTGACAACACTGTGCGACTGCAACTTATCTCTGGCCGAGTTTGGGACTATTCTAAAGGCCCCCATACACGGTCAAATTGGATGTACAACCAGATTTTCATCAAACCCATGCTCGCCATGAGTTTTGATCGGCCGACCGCCACACAATCGATAGTTTTGGTTGTACATCCGCACTTCGATGTACATCCAATTTGACCGTGTATGGGGCCTTAACGCTCCACAAAGGGACCCACTACGGGCCAACTTTCTAAATCTAAAACTTTTAGAATTTTTTTTACCAAGAGAACTACCTTAGGCCTCCGACTGCCCAAGATACGTACGGTATTTTTTTCACAAGTGCCCCGAGCCATATTTATTTATTGGTTAAAAACTTTGAATAACACCGAGCACACGCAGTAAAATGTCGCGTTTATACCGCTATTTATATTTGTTATATTTTAGAGTGCTGCATGCTGATATGCAGGGATATGGGGTTTTCAATTTTTAGGTTTCAATCTATTCTTGGGGCCCCCTCTGGCCTGGGCGCACACCACGCTGCACGCATGTGACGACTATATACATATCACTTTTTTCACAATTTCGGGGGCCCCAAGTGCCCTTATGTAAATCCGGCATTGCACACATATACATAGTTCTTCTCAAAATTATATTTAAAATGCTATTGGGACCTTAAAAAATGAAAATACGTTGAAAATCTCGATTTCCATTTTCGGACCGATTACAATAACTTCCCTATTAACTGGGAATCAACAAAACGATCATACGAACAGATTGAGACCAAGGCTCGAAATGGGCTGTAGAACTATCGAAGAAGAAGAAGTGCTTCCGTGAGGACACAACCTTTGAGAGAGTTTAGTTGAGAAGTTTCGATGCATAGACATTGTCGAGACATGGCATTCGATGACTATCACTTGTTCCGATCTCTGCAGAAGTCCTTCAATGAAATTAAGTTGGCTTTAAAAGACCATGACGCCGATAGCATCCGGATACCAGAAAAATGGCGAGACATAATATGTATATGTACAAAACATTAATCACTTCTATGAAAACTGGTCTGAAGCTTGGACATTAACCAGCAAACAGACCAACCTTCGAAACGATGATCCTAAAATGAATTTTTGGTCCTGTACGAGCCTCTAACGAAAGTATGGCAATCCGAATTTGCAGTGATAGACCAACAGAAGAGATAAGGGTAGGACAAGCAATAAATATGTGATTGAAAGACGTTCTAAAATTTATTCTAAAACTTTGTGTAAAGGTCCGGTTACACGCAACGATCTGCTTGTGCCAATTGGCTTGCGCAAGTCAATTTGCGCAAGTGAATCGTTGCGTGTAAATGCAAATTTTTGGCTGGCGCAAGCCAAAAAGGTTGCTTTGTACAAAATATGTGTTCTTAGAAAATCCGCTTGAGGTTGGTGGTTTGGCATGAGCGTTTAAATGATGTTCAAGCCGCAGCTACAACCCTCAGCATGCCCTTGGATGAATGGTGAAATTTTATGACGCTCCTCCGACCTTATCATAATCAATATAATATAATAATCGTGTCAAATTAGCATAATTTAGTGTCATTTTCACTCATTTTATTTGCACCAATTGACTTGCGCCAGTCAATTTGTACAAATAAATCGTTGCCTGTAAACCGATTCATGTTCACTCAGTTTATTTGCACCAATTGACTTGCGCCAGTCAATTTGCACCAGCAGATCGTTGCGTGTAACCGGACCTTAAGAAATTGAAGATAAATAGACGACAGGAAGAAAAGACTCCAATATGCCCGAGTCCTCAAGGACTGTAACTCCATTTAAGAACAATATATGTTAGCCTTCTTATTCTACTGATGGTGATCTGGTCTATGGTCTTGCTCTTAATTTTTGTCTGTAGAACTTAAAAAAGCGATGATAATTATGATGCTCTTATCCGCTTATGTTACTTTAAGGCGCAATTTTGTAAAAATTTTCAAATCCCCTTTTCTTTAAGCCCTGTTTTGGTACAAGAAATCCCGTAATCTTCTCTAGTCCATGTCATATGTGGCAGTCGTAACTTGGCTCTGTAAAAGTTTAATAGGCACCGATACCCACGGGAAAGACTCTTCAAAACAACATAAACGTTAACTGCCACAACTGCCCATTCAACATGATCTGAAAATTTAATTATTTATGTAAAAGGAGCTGCCGGGAGCGGGCTTAATTAGCGCCGGCATACCCGCCGAACATGTAGGTGTTCGGCACACATCAGCCCCGGATATAGGGCACCGGGGAACGGGCGGTGTTTTAAGTCCGGGTTTTATGAGCCACTAATTACACCATCTTGAAGTGTTTTTATGATTTAACGCTCAGTTTAACGTCCTTAATCGTATGTGGAGCTCGGCGTAGGGCGGCACGCATTCCGCAGCCATGCTCTGAGGGTAGATAATCGCGGAAGCCGAAATTATGCTAAAGAGATTGGCGTTGGAGCGGAAGACAGCAGCGCCAATAAAAGCGTGCTTAAAGCGGCATAAAAAATCAGGAAAATAAAAATTTCGTAGCTGGTTGGAGCCTGCCCGGAATCGGGTGGAGTGCTTTTAAAGAAACGGGCGACGGCGGGGGAGTATTGACAATAATTCTGCTTTAATCTTTGGTATACCCTGCGAAGGCACTGGATGATTCCCTCCATAAGATTCCAGGAATTTCCACATGCAAATTTCGCAGAGCAAAGTCTGAGCGGCTTCAGATCGGGATTCTTGATTATTTGCATTCTGATTGTTTGTTTTGGAGATTTTCATGAGTTTGCAGACGGATTTGATTCAGATAGGGCTGAACAATTCACTGCCTTTCAGTGCTATCGAAAAAAAACCAAAGATTTTTGTTAATTTTGGGATTGACCTTAGTGTATTGGTCAGCTCATCCGTAGAGCCTCGACATTCGTGTTCATTGATATACAATTCAGGTAAATATCATTATTAGTTCCTCTTTATTTTGCTAAGTTTAGAATATTTAGAAACTAGATTATAATAAGTTAAGATTCATTAAGAAAATATGGACTTATGTAGGTACTATAAAAGATGTAAATCTTGTGTACAAATATGACAATAAATTATTATTATTATTATTAGTTGATTCGTAAGAATATAGGTATGTAAAAAGTTTTAATTGATAACAGCTTCATATCGTTAAATATTTTATAATGAAAGTCTAAGATCAAGTGACCACCATGACATGGATGCAACGTTTGATAGGAAGCTCCGTTCGAAGGAATATAAGAAGAAACAGATTGTGGTAGAATAGAATCCGAGGTGCATATGCTGTGTTGATTTCATAAATATTGACTACTAGACTTTAAATTAAAAAAGTTTATGTGGGCACGGTCCGAGGTAGGAAAAAAGTATAATGAAAACAACAAAAAATCTGGAAAAAATGATTTTGGATACCATACAAAAATCTAGAGTTACCTACATATAAAAAATATTGTAATATTTCTTCTCGAGTGTTCTCGGATTCGTCAAGGATTAATTGGAACAATTTGTTTCTTTTTTACAACTTTAATTTCAAAACAAAACTTCTCCTGCTTCCTCTTTTTCTTCTCCCTCTTCGCAGTCTTCTCGGTGGTTCAGTTAGAACAACTGTACCCAGTCGGAATAAACTGACTACTTATAAAATCGAAATAATTTTAGCACTAGTGTAAAATTGACTAGTTCCAACACTGGGGGAACGGGCGGTGTTTTAAGTCCGTGAGAGGAGCTAGCTCGGATCATGATATCAGTAGTAAGCCCACAAGATTTTTCTAAAGAATTTGTTTTTTAGTTAGTAGTTTTGTTAGTTCAAAATGAATTAGTTCTTCATGTAGTTCAAAATGAATTAGTTCTCCAAGAACTTCGAAATGAATTAGTTCTCGAAGTACTTCACAATGAATTAGTTCTCCAGTTAGTTCAAAATGAATTAGTTCTCCAGTAAGTTCAAAATGAATATTAGTTCCCCAAGATCTTCGAAATGAATTCGAGAACTAATTCTAACTAATATACTAATAAAATGAATTAGTTCTCCAGTTAGTTCAAAATGAATTTGTTCTCCAGTAAGTTCAAAATGAGTTAGTTCTCCAAGAACTTTGAAATGAATTAGTTCTCGAAGTACTTCAAAATGAATTAGTTCTCGAAGTACTTCAAAATGAATTAGTTCTCCAAGTAGTTCAAAGTGAATTAGTTCTCCAAGTATTTCCAAGTAATGCGGGGGGGGGGCAATTAACTCCATCGTAGGACAACGCTGTACAACAGTAGTGGGTTGTTTTCATATAAAAGGTATCCAACTGAGAACTACCACTCCCTCCTTAGAAATTAGTTAGTTATTCTACTAATTTTAGAAATAGCTCACTTTCCTACTGGGTACTAAATTGAGATGTGACACTGCGTTATGTATGTATTCAAGCCTCAGTTCCTCTGAACATGAAACTTCTTGGTGAATTGGAAGTTTAACTTTCTCTTTTCGGTTAGCCATTACACTGCCCCTTCTTACCCCCAGCTTCCTACAGGTCCGTTTCCGTTCTTACCGATCGAACCTTTTTGGATGCGATAGATGATATCATTAAACCTCCATTTCCTTTCATTTCTGGCGATTTAGCTTTTATTCTTTATTCTTTATTAGACTCGATCGCCTTCCTTAAGTCTTGATCCATTCGGCCCTAGGTCGTAGTGGGTCTTCATTCTGTTGGGGGTTCCCAACTTTAAATCACTTGGCAGCGTAATCTGTTTCCCGAAAATCACGGTTGCAGGCGCCTGACCAGTAGAACTGTGGATAACTGTTCTGTACAGCGTTTTTTATTAAATTATATGCTCTTCATATTAATTTGAAAACTTATTTCTACCGTTTCTTCCGTTTTTACTGTTATTTGAACTACTGAAATTTCCTCCATTTAAGAATGTGGCAAACTTAATGACAATAGAGGAAATGACCAGGATACACTATGGTTAATATTCTTCCATTTGGAGCTAGGATGTAAAGATTTTTCGATTTCCCATCTCTTGAACAATCTACATACAGCTGACCGGGAAATGACACTTATTTGGCAAAATTCGTCCCACAGATTGGCCCCGAAATTTAAAATTTATAAGTTTTGATCATAAATTCTTTATTTGTTACCTTAAAATCCCCCAGATACCGATTTTCATTGGAATCGGAATACAATTGGCAAACTCATCAGGCATATTGGTGGGGCCATTTTGAATTTATAAATTTTCATCACAAATTCGTTATTTGCTACCTTAAAACCCCCAGAAACCGATTTTCGTGGAAATCGGAACACAATTGGCAAATTTGGGTGGCCATTTTGAATTTCGGTAATTTTTCGGCGGAATTTCGAAAATCGGGCTTCGAGGTGCATCATGGGAGATCCCCACGGACCTTCGTGCAAAATTTCGTAGCTCTGTGATGACATTTGCACCCGTTATAGCGAACACATACATACACACATACATGTATCATACAGAATCTTTCTTTTATTAATATAGAAGATAGATGGTAGGCCCCTCGAACAGTTCTGTTGGTTGTTTTTAGATTAAATGAGTTTGAAACGGAGGGATGCAATCGGTGCAGGAGAGATTTTCGGACTTATCCGTACTTTTGTGTAAAGACGAGTGGATCAGTTACTATTAACACAGAAAAAAATTGCTAGAGCTATAAGAAGACCAAAAGTATCGTTGTTCGATTCGACTCCCTAATAAAGCGAGGGAGTTTTCTGGCATAAGTTTTGAATGACCACCGATGAAATAAAGCCGGGTATTAGCGTTAGTAGTCCTTTCACTCTTCTCTCTACTATCTTCCCGACTAGAACTTGCACTCAATGAAAGAATAACCATTGACAAGGCAAAAGGGCTTGACTCTGAGCTCTAGTTTTTTACAGAAAATAAAATTTTGTCAGTAATCATGGATCCTAGGCATCATCTGGCCTGGCTTATCCTGCCACAATTTATTGTTGCTAAAGCTCGGTTTCATTTTTAATGTTTTGTAGATCATAAAATCGGGCGAAAGCTTCTCAATCTTCTGTAAAGTTTTCCACTGTCATGGTTTGCGTTTTGCGACGGGTGCAATTTAGATAATGCGAATTATGGAGTTTTTTCTTCAGCAAAACTTACATCAGGAGAAGCAATAATTGAGTTGATGACGTTGTCTTCGAACGATGCGCGGCACTGAAGTCATGTTCTTTTCCAGGACTTTTTGCGCAATGACACTATCTTCTCTTATAATTTACCTGTTGCTTTCGCGATGGCTTTCGAACAGTTGCAAAAGCGCTGTGCTTTTAGGCAGCCCTAATTAGCCATCCCGCCGTCTTAATCGGCTAATAACAGGGTACCAAAGTTCCGATTTGGTCGGATCTTCACCTAGCGGACGGTAGACCTCCTTGTTCACCTGGTAATTTGGTTCTGCCTACGTCACAGCCTTTGTCGGTTGGTTAGCGGGATTCACTTTTTTTAGAAGGCATAACACTCCGACGAGGATGTCGCCTGCTAACCCTGACGGATGGCTCAACCGGCTGCTTAACAAATTGAACTCATACAACATCAAAGAGTTCAAATGCGAGGCTCACTACCTCCTCCTCAAAAATTCACCAGACTACCGTTAACCTATGATATCCTTTTTAATGGTTTTATTTAGCTTGACCTCGTATATTTGTTTGTTTGTTTGGTTCAAATCTTGCGAACAGCTTTTTTAACTACTTCTACTTAACCGATTCTTATGAAACTTTGCACACACATTGGGTTCTCATAACAATGCGATCTGACAATTTTGTAAAACAACAATCAAGATGGTGGTTTCAAGAAGCCGGACGAATTTCGCAATTGTGTTCTGAATCCATTGAAAATTGGTATCGGTGGGTTTTTAAGGCCAGAAATGACGATTATGTGATCAAAATTTAAAATAGCGGTACGATTTTGGCAATTACGATTCGATTTCAATAAAAAACGCTATTTGGGGGGTTTAAGGTCGCAAATAATGAATTTGTTGTCAAAATTAGAAAATTCGAAATGGCGCTGGCAATATGGTATGCATTACAAATCACTTCGCCAGAGTCTAAGACTAAAAAGAATACAAAAAAAAAACAAGTTAAAAAACCTTTAAGTTAAATGGTTTTATTTTGAATCATAAAAGCTGTACAAAAAACTAGAAAATAATTAGAACAGAAACTTGGACCTTCTTGAGATTCTGACGTCTGGCAAGAAATCGTGCAATAGTAGCAGTGCTGCCCTCTCATGTCATATGCCAAGGGGCACTTTGGGTCGCTGCGTCAACAGAGTAAGTCATATTCTGGGACTTTTAACAGACTAAAATAAAAACATGGGGCGCATTTGAAATATTTTTTTGTTGGACTCGGAAACACATATTTCTAGGCAAGTCGTTCTTATTTAATTATACAGTCGTTATACAGGTTTATATGCATCCCATGTTTTTATTTTAGTCTGTTAAAAGTCCCAGAATATTACTTACTCCGTTGACGCAGCGACACAAAGTGCCCCTTGGCATATGACATGAGAGGGCAGCACTGCTACTATTGCACGATTTCTTGCCAGACGTCAGAATCTCAAGAAGGTCCAAGTTTCTGTTCTAATTATTTTCTAGTTTTTGGTACAGCTTATGATTTAAAATAAAACCAATTAACTTAAAAGTTTTTTTACCTATTTTTTTGATGTTTTGTTTAGAAGGAAGCTTTGTAAAAAAGGAAATGCCGGTCGTGTCGGCGTAGTTTTTACATTTCGCTAGATTTTTTAGTAGGGATGGGTAGAAGCCTCTCCATGCCGCCTGGCGACGTTCCTGAGTGAGTTTTGTATTTTCACCTCATAGGTCGTCCTTTTTTCTTTGCATTTTATCAATATTATTAGCTTTGACACTAACTAAACTAATTTCTCCTTTAATCCCTCATGGGACATAGGGCGGAAACAGTTGCCCTCCAGCGGAGTCTGTTTTGCGCGCCAGCTCTCAGCTCTGACCAGGATCTCCCAGTTGTTGCGGCCTCTGGTAATAGGGTTCTCCTCCACGTTGTTGTAGGTCTTCCGACTCGACGGGATCCTTGCGGATTCCAATGAAGGGCCTGTTTAAGATTGGATTTAGCCTTAAGCCTGCTGTTCTGTTGCCAAATTGTTCACTGTTAAAAATAAAGAAGTGGAGCCAACACTGCCATGTAGTTGGGAAATATCTATTTACTTCAAAATATTTCGTATTCTGTCAAATACGCTTCCGTTGTGGCAACGGAATGGAAAAAAATATATTTCCATGAACCAACTACGCGGCACAGTTGCCATACTATCTCGTATATTCGAATCGAAGGAATCGCGGTTGAGAGTAAAGAACGCTACATTGTTTAAAAAGTATCAGATAGTTGAATTAAAGACATTGAAAATATTATTCTGACAAATCTGCTAAGTTGCCTGAAATTTTGAAATTTAAACAATTACATGATGACAATTGCAATAAAATAGTTGAACAAAATTTTAAAATTAATTCTAACAATGTAACCTTTTTTCGAAACAATTTTTATGTTGTTGATTCAAATATTTTATACTTGCAACAAAATAAAATTTATTCAACGCTATTCACTGTAGAAGACAATCATTCATCATTTGCGCCAAAGTAGTTAATATTCATTCTTACTACATATGGGGTTGAACGGACGGAATCAAATCAACCCTGCGGCGTAGTTGACCCAACTACGTCGTTTCATTCGCCGTATTTAATGCCGCCGCGTAGCTGAGAGGATCCCGTTTTCTTTATTAGCACGGATTTTTTTTAACAGTGCTTGACATGTTTTTGAGGTCCTGGTGTCTGTGGGCCAGCAAACAGATATCATCTGCGTAGTCGATATCCTTAAGGCGGTCTAGCAATCCCCATTGAATGCCACCTGTTATTCTATCTAGAGCGCTGACAAGGATGTCATTTATTACTATAAGAAATAGTAATGGCGAAAGTAGGCATCCTTGTTGTACTCCTGAGCTCACATCAAAGCTGTCGGAGAATTTTCCATTGTGGAGAACTTTGCATTTGGAATTGTTGTATAAAGCTTTTATCAATTCTATTATTTTGTTAGGGAGCCCACGTTTCCGTAGAGCTCGCCGTATGAAGCTCCTATTAACCGAGTCGAACGCTTTCTCATAGTCTATGAAAGCAAGGTAAAGGGAGGATTGGAATTCAGTAGACTGCTCTACTGTGATTCTCAATTCTTAGTGGCTGTGCAATGTTGTTATTTTCTTCAGGTTCCTGCGAAAAAGAACCATTTAGGGCGGCGAAGAAGTAGTCTCTCCATCTGTACGAAACGCTACGAATATAAGAGAGTAATATTGTTAAGATTCAAAATTTCCGCCGCCACTTTGGCGGCGTTTTAGTCTAACTAAATTATAAGTGTTTTTTGTTGGAAGGAAATATTATTATGTACTAGATGTTCTCGAGCACAAGGAGGCGGTGCCTCGCTTGTGTCAGTCAGAAATAAACAGTGGAGTTTTTGGATGCAAGTTTTCTCCACTCTAAATAAATTGGGTTTTTTATTTGAGTTCTGAGCTGTTGAAATGCATTCAATACATTATGGTCCTTCGAGCCGGATCTGCAAACCAGTGCAAAGGAAGATAAGTATAGGTAAGTAGATGTTGCACAGGTTTTGTTATTCCTTAGGTTATGGTGGTTGTAGTAGCCTGGACATTGGAAAGCATGGAAAGGCTCACGATACAATGCGCGCGTGCGTGCGCGCTGCAGTCGGAAGGCAAAACAGGGAAAACACTGCGGCATCTATTCTACGGCCAGCAGTCAAGGAGGCACAGCAGCCTTCCATCCCCACTCTTTTTGGCAGGTTTTTTAGTAGAGTGCTTTCCCGAGAGCTGTTTAGTAATTTGGTGCAGCACCTTAATGTTGCCTGTGTTTGCCGCGTTTTCCGCTTTCTCTGCGAGCTCATTTATCTGCCGCCTTTTATCACGCCGGACACTTCTCTTTACCTCCCGGTGTAATTGGGAGTATTCCCGTACAAGTTGTTGGCGTTTTTCCGTGTCGCTTGTAGAGTTCACGTTATTTTTGAGGACCCTTCTGCGTTCTATTTTTTGCCAGGTTGTGTCCGAGATCCAGTGTTGCTGGTTTCTGGTGTAAAGCATACGCTTGCCTATAGTCGTCGAAGATTTGGAATATATTTCCATTTTTCTTCCAGCTTTTTTAAGGATTTTTCTTAGAGTAAACAGTTGGCCGGTTGTCGGGCGATCCTTTCTGAAGCCTGCTTGATACTCGCCTAGGATCCTTTCTGCGAATGGTTCTAAATTATCGTTTAGGATAAATGTAAAAACTTTTGCAGTATGATCTGTCTCCCATCTAATGAATTGGGCATGTGACAATCCCTCGCATATAAGCTCGTGCTGCTGTTTCAACAATTCTTGCCCTTAATACCATTACGTTGTCATTCGTAATGTCATGTAAGCTATAGCTTATACCAGGCTTATCTATCACACCTAGAAATTGGCTCGCTTAACCGATCTTGGCACTCATGTCCCCAATTAGGAAGTTTACATCATTTGAGGGCGATATTCCGATGTGTGATCCTGCTTTGGCGAAGTTAATCTTTTATGTATTTTTTACTCGGCTTTCATTCACCCGTGAACTACTAAAATTATTACAGAATATTTTTACAGCAAATTGAAGGTGTGAACCTATAACAATACTCGACAAATGTTTATTGCTTATCCAGCATCAGAACCAACTACGCAAATTATCCCATAACAGAAGCAATTGTATTTTAGCCTTCGACACTCCAAAGCGGGCTCCAAAATTTATGGACAATTTTATCAGCATCACCTTACTACTTCTCCACCTAAAAAAAGCATAGGGGAACACAGTTTCGTCCAAATAGCCATCATCAATCAGTCAATCTTAAGACGAAATTCCAGTATAAAGTTGATGTCGTAAAAAGTGATTCTCTTTCTTGAAAGGAGGCCAATCCGTCCCGGGTCCGTCCGCGGCTGGACTTCGCGCTGACGTGAAATGTTAATAGCCCAGAATGGCAGTAAAACTTTCGAACGTTATCGAAAATACATCAAAGACGCTCGTAAAATTCAAATCTGATATTGGAAAAGTAAATTTTATGTTCATTCACGAATGAACATATGTCCAGGGGCTATCGTGGGTGAATCTGCGAATGGCCCTTAAGACCCCTTAAAACACCATAAATTGAATCATTTACGTGGATTTATTAAGGTAAGCAGTGGTACTAAAGATGCTGGATTAAATTTATAAAACGGGAGAGGGAGAGAGAGAGAAGAGAAAATATTCAACAATCTTATTTTTTATCTTTGATTTTTTATGATCGAGTTGGCGGCAATTAAGAAAATAATTAAAAGTATTTATTATCGTGGGCTGAGTTTTTAGTAGTCGTATGGAAGTTTAACAACTTGTGCTAAAATTTAAATCAGTAAAACTTAATTAAATAAGTTTAAAACTCGAAAAAGATATCTTTAATACAAAGTATCGAGGTTTTACCCATCAAAACGTCTTTAAATTGAGAATACAAAACATCGAGCATAGCCATCTACACAGGATACGGTGGGTAGAGGGGAATTTGGTCATTATATGGTTGAAGGTTGAAAAAGTAGTATACAGATTCAGGTAAGTAGTCGCTTTTTCTTTTAGTGAAGTAACGAATCGAAAGAGTTCTCTGGCCGCCACTTCGACATATTGAACTCTTAGAAACCTCAACACGTCAGACTTGTGGGGCAGAGCCCTTGAATAGGCTGAGCAGTCGCAGACTTCTTTGGTCAAGCAAAGCTGCGTCGAACAACGAAACATTGATCCTCGCTATGGTGCGGCAGAGAACTCAAAGAGAAAACTTGTTCTCCTCGAGTAAGAAGCTGCTGCGGATGCCGGAGATTTGTTAGCTGATGTCAGGAGACTTGTTGGCTTGATTACCGGGCCGGAGGATAGAAAGGGTGGAGGACGCCTCCTGCAGTCTTTGCTTGACAGGGATGAGTCTACACTTTAGATGAGTGCCCCGCGATGTCCTGCTCGAACATTCAAGCCTAAGCGACAACCCATTAAACAGACTGCTGAACCTGTTCTAGCTGTCTGGCCTACAAATTTAAAGTATACGGCTTTTGTACCAAAGGCCTAGTGAGTGGCCGTGGTACTTTTAGACCATAGGTCTCACTAAAAATAAGAAAAAGAAGATGAGACTATAAGTGATCAAGCTAACATCATCATCCTGACACCCTTTTTACTGCAACCCAGTAATGCTCTCGCCGTGTCGCGAGACGGCCCAAGAATAAACGACTTGGAGCTATAGGCTAGGTGTGGACCCCAGTGTTCGGTTCATTTTGAGCCCTTTTCGCAAAGCTTGACTCGCTTGCCAGTTCCTAGCTCAGGAATCATGCTTTGTGCGTGTCGTCATACCTCGTCTTCTTCTTTGATAATGTTCCAGTGTTAAAAACTGACTTCCATCATCATTCCCACCTTCCGTAACACATCTTTTGGACTCATAATACGATCAAGGCTGTTCTCCCTGCAGAGTAAAGAGAAAACTGAATGTGGATAACAATCTGGTTAAGCTTGCTATAAAACGTCTCGGGCGTCGAGCTGAAGCTGTAACAAGACTACCGATCAAGCACAGGAAGACTTCGTAGCTAGTGACAAAATATCGCCCGATCAGGAATATCAATAGGATACTGATAATAGCAGCTCCTTAATTTCGTAAACGTGATGCAACTGGTGATGGATTCGATATTTTCTATCTCTTAGGTAATAGGGTATTCGGCAGACTGTAAGTGCCTGATCGATCTTTTATCAAGCTCTTTTATCTATAGGCAAGCTGACATCAAGGTGATAGGGACTTGCGTTCTAATATTACAAATCCTGAAAAAAACACCCTATTTATGAATGTAAAGCAAGACATCATTGTCGCGGATGAACTCCTTGAGCTTATTGGAGCAAAAAACTTCTTCACTGAAGGCAATACCATAAAAATGGGCAGCGCTTCGTCAAGGCGTATGCAATGAGCACCTCTAGCTGGTGCGCTAGTGTATCTCCCTGTGCCAATGCAGAAAAAGGGTTTTTGGTACCATTCATCAGAAAACTGATAATTTCAATATTTTACTGACAAAAGTTTCGGCCTTGCAAAACAATCCAAATACTTGGGAGTGACAGAAACTAAGTTCTCCATATGTTGGTACCAATGGAGTGAATCTAGCCATTGGTACCAACATATGGAGAACTTAGTTTCTGTTGGCTCGCAGCATCGGTTGTGGTCCCACATGGGGTGTACACCCAAAACCCTTGTACTAAATATACACCACAATCATAAGGCCCATGATAACATTTGGTGTGGTGTGGTGTGGTAGAACTAAGCTGGCTCCGCTATAAAATTGACAAAATTGGCCTAGTTTTCCATCATCCGGGCTATTTGCACATCGAAGATGGTAGCGCTAAAGATTATACTATTACGTGCTAGCCAACTAAAATCCATCAGTTAAACGTGTCTTGTATCACCCAACATCCACCAATTTGTATGATCAACAGTGGTCAATACTAGCCAAACACACGGTCTCGAGAAAAAGCTGAAATCATTTATACCTGAGACACAGGCCATCTCCGTTTATCTTAATTTAACATACAAAGTGAAGGAGCGAAATCCACCTCAATATTTAGCACCAAAGATCAAACGCTTGCGTACTGATGCACGAGCAGCAATATTTGTATGAACACTCTTTCAGACTTACCCCCTATTCTACATTTTGGCCATTCACAAGCTTTTGAGACTCGTGCTTGTCACTATTCTTGTGACTAGCAGCAGCTTTGGTATTCTAAGCACCCAGTCACAAGAAAAAGTAAAAAAAACACCGGCGCGAAATTTTCGCAAGGATAGCGGCGGCGAAAATTTCGCGCTTGTCGCGGAAGCGAAACTCGCGTGCATCAACACACCAAAGCGTCTCTGACAGTATTCAAATTCGCGAATTTGTTGTGTACAGTCGAATTATAAAATTTTTTTTTCAAAGTGTATTTATCATCAGATGAAGAATAAGAGAAGCCCTTTTGGTTTTAATGTTAGATGAAAAGGAAAATCACGGGTCAGTACTTTGTCACATGAAAACTATATAGTTAACAACAGACATGCTTTATAAAACCCTTTTCAGAAAAACAAAGAATTGGATTCATCCTATAAATCTAAAAAGACTTCGAAATGATAATAGGCGTTTTTATATTTATTTTAAGATGACTAATGTTTGTTTTGATGAAATATTAAACCTTATTAAGGATGATATTCGAAAGTGTGATACTAAACCGAGAAACTATCCCACCTGAAGAACTGCTTGCAATTGCCCTACGGCAATTAAAAAGAACTGAATTACTTTCGTTACAGTTATTTATTATAGCAACCAATGAATTAAAAAAACAGTGCTGAGGAATGTTGTTACTATAATTATTAATTTTGACCGAATCCGAATGTAGTAAATGCTTGAACCATCAAGTGTCCAAATAAAAGCGGATCCAACTACTGGTGTTATTTAAACAAATTTTCTATGGTGCTCATGGCTACATGGCTATTGTTGCGCCCCGATTATAAATTCATATGCGTTGATATTGGAGGTTTCGGGAAAAATACCGTGATGGAATTTTTGAAGTTTCCCATAATGGAAAAAGGTTTGAGAGGAATTTTCCTGGCTTTTACCTGGCCAAAGTGAACCTTCCCCGCCCGTTTTTATTGGAGGCGAGGCTTTTGCTCTCAAATCATATCTTATTAGACCCTTTTCATATAGGCAATCAAGGACAGATTGTCGGAAAGAGAAATATAATGTTAGTCTCTGTCGTGCAAGAAGGGTGGTAGAAAATGCCTTTGGCATATTGGCTCAAAAATGGCGAATATTTTATAGACCGATAGAAACGAAAGTAGCCACTACAACCCTAATTGTAAAAATAGCGGGTATCTTACACAATTTTCTCATTTCTAAAAAGTGCGACGATGATTTTTTGGAATATTTAGAGCCTTCAGAGCCTGAGAATTAAACGCTTTTACGAATTGTAATAACGACCCAAGACGCGCATCACGAATAGTATTTGACCCAAGAGAAAGGTTTGTCAATTATTTTAATTCGGGAATGTGAATGCCGATATTATTATTTTTATGTATTTAGTTTGTAATAAAAGAACAATATTATATTTACCTACTAATTTCATTCAGGTCCTTCCCAATTTAATCCCTGCTTATGGACGAAATTCGCACCGATAGCGATAAAAACGCTGACTGCTGCGAAAATGATTCAGGGCGGATAAAATTCGTTGCAAAATCGCTAGCTTAACGGATTCGTAACGTGCCGGTGTGAAACATTCCATTAGACGCTGTGTAAACAAATTATTGCGAATAATTCGCTGCGAAATTTCCGCAGCGCGAACGAATATTTCGCGCCGGTGTGTGGGGACCTTTATGGTGAATTTGTATTAGTGTAATGCAATAAAACAAAGTCTGTGCGATCACATAATATAGATGAAGTAAGTCAGAGTGTATGAGAAAGTCTAAGTACCTCTCATCGACGTTGGCTGTGTGTCGAGTTAGTGAGAAATTATGAAAAATATGCTACAAACCTGCTTGTGATCTGCTATGTATACAGTAATAATTTTGGGAGTCGTTGCGACTGTTTACGGATTGCCAAGATTGCGACTACAAAATTAGAATACCAAATTGTCTCAAGTTGAGACTCTCCACACATTTGTGATTGCGTTGTGACTTGTGACTGCTTTTAGAATTCGGGGGTTGAACTACCTACAGTATTCCTTCAGCTTGTGTACGCTGGATACCATTGCCATTCTCATCTTCTCTTTAAATGTCATTGCATTCCTCACAATCTTCTTCTTTTTTGGGTGAGGTACCCAAGTTCAAAGCAGACACTAGTTTATATTTGGTTCGGCGGGTCCTATCGCTCTAATTGGCGCTCGTAGAATAGACTCTTATAAAGTTTTCGTAGGTCCATCTATTTAGCATACATCTCTGATTGAAAGCTACTATGTTAGCCGGCCCAAGTTGATCGCATTTATAAACCAAGAAGTTTCACCCCAGATCCTGGAACCTGGCATCTGCCTCTGTCTTAAAGCCATCTGTGCATCATAAAAGTCCACCTCGTATTAGCTTAAGTCAATCCCTCTTTTGTATGTTCGCCAAATTGACCAAATCCCATAATACTTGTAACTGTCGGAGTAGGTTTGTGCCGGGGCACGAAGAAGGGAGTTTGCCTAAAAAGACACGCAGTACCATCATTAAAAAAAAAAGAAAAATTCCTTGGGAGGGGAGGACAAACGAAGAAGTGGCAAGGACGGAAGGACCACCGGAGGGGTATCGCGAACCATACGCATCCTCTGTACCAGCTGGCGGCACGACGTGCGGTGCTCAAACTAGCTCGCCGATGGGTGGGTTCGTAGTACATGGCTGCAGAAAAGGTGACAGTTAAAAAGAAACATAACTCGTACCTACAATGCGAAGAAAAAAATAAAGGCGATAAGGATAGTACCTTGCCGTCGGAGGCCAACGATAGGGGGCAAAAGGGCTGGAAGAGAAAGTGTTCACTGTTCACCGGTCACCATTAGGGGGCTACATAATATCGATCAACATACGATCGGCGAGAGGCGCTTACCCTGGCAGGGTCGTCCAGGTTTTGCGGGCCACACCGAGGGGAGAGGCGGGGCTATTTAGGCGTTCATGGCCGTACGCTTGCTTCCCATTAACACTGCTCTGTTTATATTTTATGCGTACCTAGACTTCCGGTTATGTCTGGATTGCTGTAGAAGAAGTAGTCTTCCATTTGAGGATGAAATTACGTTGCTCAGCCATCGCAGGAAAATTCCCAAATTACAACCACTTTCAACCAGTTGTGCCACTTTTCTTGCCGTAGTGCGATTGCATGTCAGCGTCATTCCTCTTATGTTGAAAAGGTTTTTCTTTCTGTGGAGATTTTTACCGCCCCGGCAAATTTTAATTAAAAAAAATAAAAAAACAAATGCTAAAACAAAGTGGAAACTATTATCAAAATATCACGGTAAGCGATGGTGTTTTTTAAATGAAGAAAGTTTTGTTCAAGATGCGATTTTAGATGATAATGTAGTTTTTATTTACACTTTTTTAAAACAATTTTTTTTGTTTTTGTTTAGAACTGATAGGGAAATTAAAAAGTGTTAATAGTTCAATTAAATTATTACAGAGTTATTTGAAATGCGTAGAGACCAAACTTTAACAGAACGGATTGAGAGACGAGTAGGGAGAAGGGTCGAATTTCGACCAATCGGCGATACTAGTTAATTTTTAATACGCGAAAAGTGTGTAAATTTAACACACTTAATGCGTGTGCTTAAAACACAACAAATATGTATTGCTTGGAAGCTTTTGAGTGAAGCTTTTTAGCGCCGTTTTGCGCGGAGTAAACTTAGAAAAATCATCATCGTGATTTTTACACGTTTGTCTTTTTATCTGCATTAATTTAACACGGTTTATTCCTAAAACGCTTTATTTTAACACGATTAGCCGAATTTACACGCTTATGAAGTGTGTAGTGTGTTAAATTCACACGGAAAAAATATTCTGGGGTTTGCAGTGAGATGGTGTTCCGTGGGTTTTCTATGGCGGTGTTAAATTTTATCAAAAATCTCCTAGGACTGGATAGGCCAAGCAAACGAGACCAGATAGACCAGACAGACCTCCTCTTCCTCCACCTCTCCCATAGCGAAGGCACGAAACTTGTTCTTAAAAGTTGATGTTGACAAATTCCAAAAGTTAAGGTATCGGGTGGGAGGCGACAAAAAAAGCGCATATATGAGAGAGCATACCCTGATTATTTACTGGTTTGACATGGTACCAAGATGCCAATATCGTTTTCCAGCCTTGGGCGAAACAGTTTCGACCACTGAGAAGCTCTAGCAGTTCATTTACAAGGAGGAAGCGCTGGAGCAGATATGAAATACCTACGGTGTACTGAATTTTGCTATAGCGTTCTCCAGAGACCCCTCATGGTAAGCGACCATTGCTTTGCGCCTAGAGACTATTAAGGCAAGAAAAGGATTGGTTAGACCTAGTCTACTTAGAGTCCTTGATATACAATCGAAGAATGAGCCGCCGATGACTCCCTAAATATCAGTCTCAACAGACATCCTCCCTGCCTAATATGGGTGCTGAGAAAAACATAGCGAAGAAGCTCTTATTTCCTTGTTAAAATTTTTCTCCATTTTCCTCAAGGCAAAAGACAAGAGACTTGCTGGCCTAAATAATTTAGAGAAGGTATATTCAGGTCAAAGTAGCTTTTTTTCAAAGACATTCCTTCTCCACTCCTTAAACGAGTCATTGGAACCCTTAAGCCTCAGTTTTACATTTATTCAATTATGAATATTACTTTCCTGCTAATTATTTACGCATTCATTCGCGAATAAAACTCTTTTGTCCAACTTGCTCTCGAATATCCTTTAAAGGCAAAAATTATCTAAGTTCTGTTAAGCTTATTATTTCCAGTGAATTATTAATCTAAAAAAGGAAATTATTCACTTAAATATTCACCATAAAATTATGACCGGCATTTCAGACTTCATTACCTTTCACAAGGCAAAGTTGAAATTTTATTTCCTTTAAAGTCTAATCTCTAAAATCCTTAGGAAATCCAAAATATTACCTAGGCAGGATCCACAAGGATATGCAAATCAACCGAATTTCGACTTCTAATTTCGTCTTCATTACTGCCAAATTTACATTAATTTTTTTTACCCCCGAAATTAATGGCTGGGTAGCATTAAAACAGCAAAAACTGCTCTTAATCAAAGTAATTATAGGCGAGGCCATAAAAAGTGAGAGAGAGAACATTGTAGTGCGCCTTTGTTTAATCCAGAAGCAATCATCCACTATGGCGGCAGGAAGGTGAGCCATAAAATGGTGAAATTTCCTTGTCACGAACACCGTTTTATTTTTTTTTGTACAAGGCGCTTTGATCTCATTGCCAATGGTCGACCTACTCTGGCAGCCACCTGCTTGCTTATCTCCAGCCATGCCAGACGTCAGTCACCTGGTTTTTATTCGATTCCAGAATTGACGTGATCCACTTTTTCAATCAAAATCGTTTGATTGGGCGCCCATTCCAAAGCTTCGCCAGACGTGGGTTATGGGCTCATCAAATCGTGGGGTTTGGGGGGGGGGCTAATCGCCCATTCCCACGAATGTCTTCGGCGAATTCAATTAAAAGTTGGGCGCTGGTTCTTTTGGGGGGCTGTGGGGTGCGCAGTTTTATGTGCTTTGGAATTTTGTGTTGAATTGAAAGATGTCAATAGATAGGGATTAAAGTTTAATTTGAATTTAAGGAACTTGTGTTTTTTGACATGCATTGAAACATGACTTTTATGTTCTTTTGAGGTATCGGATTCAAGCGATGGATAAGAACATAGGAAAAGGTCGTAGACCAGTTATTGGTGCCAACAAGTCATGGACTTAAAAGACAGCAAGAATGTAAGCATGAACTTGCAGGACATAAAACAAATTATTTGTGCAATGTCGCCGCTTTATAATAGTCTCCAAGAAAAGACAGCATATAAATTGTAGAGTGCGGTGAACATGTAGTTTGTCAAATCGCCGCCTCAACACACAACGCCTAAACGCGTCGTTGTTATAATAGAAGCTCTTCCTGGTAATGAAGTCTCATTACCCGAAAGGATTGCATAACCAATAACCAAAGAAACTATTGTCCGAACATTTCAATTAAGCTTTTTAAATTCGACGCAACAGACTCATTAAATCTACTGAGTGGCAGCCTTTGGATATATCAACTTGTAGCCACTATATCATTCATCGTCTTCTTGTTAAATGACACTACAGTTTTCAACAACTCGGGCCTCTTGATGTCTCTCTTCTTCCAGTCGTCTCTACGTCTTGCTAGTTCCCTCCAGTTTGTAATACGCCGTTTTCGTATGTCTTCTAGCATGTTATCCCTCCACCTATTTCCTGGTCGTCTTGCGTTTCCTTGTTCTGATAGTCTACAATTTAAAATCCCGACTGCCCGAGCAATCCCGACTAGCACTTTGGGGGGTTCTGCACATAGGGCCCCTACTGCCTCATGTTCATGTGGACCACATGTGGATAAAGTCATCTAACGCCTTGTCTCAAAGGGCATCTAACGCCTTCATAAGGAATGCCCCCGTAAGGGAAAAATGATTACTTCCCGATCCCGAGTGAAAAAAGAGGCCGAAAGATTTGAGTAATAACTGCGTGGTTATGTGAGTAGACCGTGCACCAACAAATAAGGGACTCTTAAAACTGCTGTTTCGGAATCTCGCAGTGAGAATCTCAAGACTCTGCAAGCGAGTAACGTCACATTTATTCTCAATATGCGCGATCAGTTCCCTTATTCTATGGTGAGAGACCCATAATAACTGTGGCGGTGTCGAAAGCTTTATATTTTTAATTGTGAGTGTCATTCTACCAAGCGGTCTTCCAACTGAGTACTAATCACGACCTCCGTAATCGATCGAGTACTGGTCGATTGAGTATGTTAAATTACACCCTTCACGGTCACCAACATAATTGCCTGAAATATGAAGTATGGCAACAACAAAAACTATAGCTTTGCATGAGTAAAACTAAAGCTTAAGGGTAAAAAGCTTTCCGGAATACATAAGGCAGAAGTTGGGATTTCCCCATTTCATTTGGTGAGGTTTGTCTCACAGGGCCCTTATAAGAAACTGATAAGACATACCTCACTCCAGTATCGCAGTTTTTGAAAGCCAACATTGAAGAAGAAATCGCCAATATGGAGTCAGATGTTTTTCGAGCAAAAATTCAAAACGCCGTAAAACGAGAACAAATGTGCATCATGAGGTTGCTATTTGACCGATATCATTTCTTCAACTTCTACAAAAAGAAGATGTACATCGATTCTTTCTTCGTATAGTGGTTCCTAATAGCACAGACTACCTAATTATACAGACGGAACAAGCCGAACAAAAGTTACAACGTCCAAAATGGGTTACAAGTCGTAACCCATTCGAGCTTTTCTCGTAACCCATCCGAGCTTTTTGTTTTCTTTGAGAGCGAAACTCATCTCGACTCTCTCTTCAAATTTTTCACTGCTAAGCGGGATGTGTGTGCGTTCTTCCCGTGTGCGTTCTTCCCGTATTGGCTAAAATTTAATTTCACACTTTGAAATATATGAAATATATAAATTTTAAAATAATTAAAAGTCGTATGGTGCAATTACTATTTGATACTCCCATAGAATGCCCCGAGCAGAAAAAAGCTTAAAGCCCTGACCAGGAACGGAGCAGGATAGCCTTAACACGCATCCGGCCCTGATCATTGATATCACGCCTGCCCTGATCCGGTCCAGATCAGGACAGCCTTAATAAATCCTGACTTACATGAAATCGCTGGCTTTATTTAATTATTAATTGATTTTATAAAGTAAATAATTAATAAATAATTAATTAATAATAAAGTGCTCTAATATACATTAGACAAATATTAAGTCTAATTATATAGAATTGGATTTTTGTATGTATGTTCCCCCAGTGGCGTACCTAGAACTTTTGCCGCCCGGTGCGGTCTCCAATTTGCCGCCCTTTCTAAGTCAAATCAAATGCTGGTTTTTATTAAATAATAAACATAAATAAATATTTTTAATTGAGACAAACTATAGAGCGGTTATTCTGTAACTGTGAAAAGTCTTGTGAAAGTCTTTTCAGTGAGAATTCCAATAAATGCGATTCTGGAACGATGAGAACGTGAGTTTATGTGTCAAATTATTTCATGGTGAAAAATGACTTCTCACAAAAATTTTTCTAGTGAGAAATGTGGGAACTTGTCATTTTCAATTATCAACAGGTTATTTAAACAACAGTTGAACGTACAATTTTTAAAAATTGTATTGCGTTTTCTCAGTGACAAGTGCGAAAACTTTTAATTTTTAAAAACTAACAGTTTGAAAATAAAATTTGTATGTAATTTTTTGTAGATTTAATAATATATCGGGATTTAAAAGAGTTGTTGGCCGAGCGAGCAGCAAAAAAACGCTCTTGTAAATTTACTTAAGCTGCATGTGGACTTGGCAAATGATAAGTAGGTACATCTTTAAGTTTTTCCTGCAGTTTAACATATTATATTTATTAATTGCTGCAGATTTCAATCTATAGATTGTTCCCGCTTCCGGCGAGAATAATGGGGGTGTGTGCCACTCATTTAAATGGTGGTGCCGTTAAAGATGGTGGAAAATAGCCCTTGCATTCATTTTCGCTGAAAATAAGTAATGTGGAACTTGTTAAGTTCAACGGTTATTGCAAAAAACGTGAATTTTAAATGTAAAACAAAGTATGCCACTCGAATAAGTACAAAATATAACACGATTGACGTTGATACAAGTGAGAATTTCCAATGTGAATTACATTCAGCTCATTTGTCACTGGAATATCTCACTTTTGGTTATAGAATCGCTTTGCTGACAAAAATGATAATTCAAAATGAGAAGACCCGATGAGAATGAGAATGAAAAGACTTCACGTTCTCATTTTTTAATAGTTACAGAATAACCACTCAGGTGGGGAACTTTTTTACTATTGGTTGCCATATTTAAATTAGGCAGTAAAAACCTAGGCCGCGTAAGTTGTAGTCCAGGGAAATTAGCAAACAAATGCACGAAAGGAGAAAAAATTCCAAAATGGATAAAAATTGGTCGACAGCTTCCTTGGGACTCTTTAAGAAAACAATTTCGGCATCACAAAAAAAACATGGCCCCAGGAGATATCGCGTTTTTTCAGCGTTTTCCTTGTTTCTCAGTTTCTATAGGTCGTAAAACCCCATGCGAGGCCCCAAATTGTTGACAATGAAATTCTCTACAACTTTAGTTCTTACAAAAATGTTGACCCGATTAACCCGTTTAAAGTTATTCAAGGTTTACGTTATCATAAATCACTTTTTGGCCAAAAAATTACTCAAAAACTGCTTTTTTCGAATTTTTGGTTTGTTCAGCCAATACGAAAAGTTATTACCTATAAAAAAGCCCTCTTGCCATTTTTTCGTAAACTTAACCCTTTCGAAGTTATTCAAGGTCTAAGTTTCCAAAAATCACTTTTTGGGCAAAAAATCACTCAACAATTGATTGATCTTAAATAACTTTGAAAGGGTTAATCTAGGCCTACACTGGTACTCTTTCATCACAAGTAACTTTCTTGTCCCTGCACGGAGATATCTGTGTGTGTGCCGATATTGTTACGCACGGTCATAGAGTAAGCAGAAGCACATTGTGTATCCGTTAAGTTTACACGCCGAAATTTTGGGGCGAACATGTTACTACCCTACCCTCTTGTCCCTTCTATACCTCTCTCGTAATTAACTGGTTCTGCTGCTGCTGAAGGAATGCTAGTGTGGTTTCGGCCAATGTGCTTAACTCATTGTGGTTAGGCCTTAATGCTGGTAATGATAAACTATAAAATTTATTTTGAAAAATTACGGGAATTCTTGGAATAAAAAAAGATGAACGTGGTCAAAGAATACGCTATACTCAATAAAATTAATTATTTTTTGCTCTTCGTTACAAATTGAAATATTTTCCATTATATAGGAGTCGGATTCTGATTTACACTCTAAACAAATTGGAGTCGGATTCGCAAATATTGAAACAAGACTCCGCAGCCCTGCGATAAAACTTCTACTCGACATCGACACCATTGATGTCTATCCGAGCAAAATTTTTAGAGAGAATATTTTCAATCCTACATTTTGATTTAACGATGAGGAAAAATATTCGAATTCATATAGTAATTCATAATTCGTAGAAATCGAATAGTAAACTTATGAAGTGAACAAGTTGTTTTTTATAACTAAAACTAAATATAAAAAATGCCGCCCCAAAATATATGCCGCCCGGTGCGGACCGCCCCCACCGCCCCCCCGTAGGTACGCCACTTTCCCCAATAACTCCTAAACCATTCAACCGATTGCCACAAAAATTTAACCACATATTACTTACTTATCAAGGGATTGGCATCGGTACCTACTTTCAAAAATCACTCCTAGGGGCGCTGTCATAGAGAGCTCTGTTAAAAATTCGATAAAAAGCATAATAATATACGTTCTACGATGGTGAAAATTTATACATAGAGGTTTCTGGGTACGAGAAAGCAATTGGTGATGTCCATTACTTACGCAAAGAGGGCGATTCCAAGATGGGGGCCGAATTTTGCAATTGTGTTCCTCGACCCCCGGCATGGGTATCAAATGGAAGGGTATGACAAATAGAATACTATTAGCTGTGTGGCTTTATCCCAAATTCAAAATGGCGGCCAACACAAAATGGCGGATTACCTTTTTCTTTACAAAGCGCTCGGTATGGGTATTAAATGAAAGGGTGTGACAAGTAGAATACTATTATCTGTGTGGCGTCATTCCAAATTCAAAATGGCGGCCAACACAGAATGGCAGTTTGCATTTTTCTTTACAACGTTAACTGACACGAGCACCTTTTATCTCACATCGTTCGTAAGCAAAATAAGCGCCATGGTTTTTGATGCATTTTACAAGTGAACGAGCTGGTCTGTCGCATAAAAAAGATTTGATACGAGCTTGAAACGATTTATTTTCTATTATAATTCCATTTTCTTGTGTGAAGTGCGTGTGTGTTTTGAAATTTTCAATTTTTATGTATTTTGGTGCGTAGAATCCATTTCTGAAAAAATTAATTGCCGCTGACGCACCGTTTCTAAGTTATACGATTTTAAAGTTACCAAATTTCGCTTATTTCGAACGTGAAAATCGCCATATTTGACCTCCGAATTTTTTGAAATTTACATATTTTATGTATTTTGATGCATACTTTTAAATAAATAAATTATACAACAGAAAATAAATATTTAAACCAAGCATTGGCTGCTTTACAAAAAAAGCACAAATTCATCTTGCGCCTTGTTCAAAATTAATATGTATTTTTTTTTGGTAAAGCAGGCAACATTTGAATGAAATATTTATTTTATTTTATATAATTTATTTATTTAAAATCATACATTAAAATACATTTAATATCTAAATTTCACAAAAATCGGAGGGGAAATATGGCTGTTTCCACTTTTGAAATAAACAAAGTTATTCAACTTCAGCGGCAATTAATTTTTTCAAAAATGAATTCTACGCACCAAAATACATAAAATTTGAAAATTTCCAAAATTCGGAGGTGGGTGCAGTTATACTATACATTTACCAAAAATTTATTTATGTATGAAATAAATATGTTTCATTATTATTAACAATAATATTAATTTGACTTCAACTCTCGGACTGTTCGGACGTACAAAAAGTGACTCAGGGTAGCGTCCCGTAAAATCCCGTAATAACTGCCGTAAAAACTGCAAAAAAATTCAAAGAAAAATCGTTTCTCGCCATAGAATCTTCAATCGGGCAAAAATCTGTTTCGTTGTTAATAACAATAAACGGTACAGACAAGATCGTTAACCTGATACAAAGAGTGATTCCATAAACCCCAAATCCAACGATACTCCCTAAATATAATATATTGTGGCAAATTGTGACATTGTGACAATAATAATAGCGATACCAGTGCCCAGTAAAAGTGTTTTCTTCCCCCTTAATATTGTAAAAAAAACTAAATATCTAAATCTTTGTAACGATTTGGACTTTGGACTCTTGCCAGCATAAACATTACAACATAACAAAGTTTATTATTACATATTACTTATTCATACTACAGCATGAGTAAATGCAGAAAAAGCACATGCTCCGCGTCCAACGTTTCCGATTAAGGCCCGTCCTCACTATAGTACAGTACAGCTGGACTGGAAAATCGGGGTATGCGTCCAAAAATTCTTGGAAGGATGATTTTTCATAAATCGTTAATGGAGCATAAAAGAAGCTTAATTCTAAATTTGAGGGAAATTTCGAGTGGACGTTTTTTGGAAAACTCAAAAAAATTTTGAAAAGCGTTTTTCTCTGAATCTACGCATTTTAGAGAAAATTTGTTTAAACAAAAAATGTAGGGGACATTGTTACCTACAATTTGTTTCATAGAGGTCAGGCTGTACAACTTCAAATACAGAAGCTAGGTGGCGCCAAAGTTTCCAAAAATGTGTTTTTTCGGTTTTTGTCCCAGAAAAAATGGTTTTTTTACAAAAGTGTAAATCAGTAAATTGTTCCTCTTAAAAATGTCTACAACATTTATTTAAACTTTTTTTCCATCCGACTTACCGTTCCAAAGTTATAGCGTGCTGAAGTGTGAGAATTGTGCTCTGAAGACGGCACACAGGTTAATTTGAGTACAGTTATAATTGGTACGTTGCGATTGAATGAGCTATGATTGTTTAAACTGATTAACAACAACTCTTAATAATTGTTATTGTTTTAAAGTTCAACTCCAATGAACAATGTATTATTGTGATCAATACCAACAGATTTTTGGGACAAGCTGTGGGCAATGCGTATGATATATTTTGTTTGACACAACAGAAACAATAAAATAGTAACTACGCAGCGTAGCATTTACTGCCTATAACTTTGGAACGGTAAGTCGGAGGGAAAAAAAGATTAAATAAATGTTGTAGACATTTTTAAGAGGAACAATTTACTGATTTACACTTTTGTAAAAAAACCATTTTTTCTGGGACAAAAACTGAAAAAACACTTTTTTGGAAACTTTGGCGCCACCTAGCTTCTGTATTTTAAGTTGTACAGCCTGACCTCTATGAAACAAATTGTAGGTAACAATGTCCTCTACATTTTTTGTTTAAACAACTTTTCTCTAAAATGCGTAGATTCAGAGAAAAGCACTTTTCAAAAACTTTTTGAGTTTTCCAAAAAACGTCCACTCGAAATTTCCCTCAAATTTAAAGTTAAGCTTCTTTTATGCTCCACTAGCTGGGACCCGGTGCGCCTATGCTGCACCCATAAACCAATAGTAGTAATCAGGTGATATGAATTTTAATATACAGTAGGAGAGTTTGAAAAATGCAATTTTTTGGTATTTTTGATTTCAAATAACAAAATGTGAAACTATTAGGGATCTGACATTTTGATCAAGACAATAAAAACCATCCATTGACATGGCATTTTTCGAGATATGAATTTTCATACACAGATGAAGTGTCTCCATGAACCACTTATTTTCTGTATTTTGGATAGCTGGGACCCGGTGCGCCTTGCTGCACCCAACGTTTAAACATTTAAAATCAATCCAAACCTTCAAAATTCAACTCTTCTTAACCAGTAACGAAAAACCAACTATTCCTATAAAAGTTCGAGACATTGGATTCAAAATGCATTTATTTGCAGTGTGACCAAAATTACCTATTATTGTAAAGCTTACAATATTTTTTGTCGGCATGGCCCGTAATAAAGTTATGGTTCTTTCTGGTAAAATAAACACACACGAATATCCTTAAAAATATAACTACCCACCAAAAATAAATATTAGTGAAAGACTATTTTAAAATAAGGCTTTTTCCAGCAACTATTAGACACATAGTATAATTTCAAGAAAATATGTCATATCCACAGTGTTATCCATGCTATAATCTTTTTTCGTATGGACTTTTAGTTAAATTAAACACTCAATAATCGACAAATATTATTACATCCTGAAAGAAAAAAAATTAAAGGATTATATCTACTAATTTCATATTTAGAAATGGACTTTTGACGGTGATGGACATTATACGCTACAAATTACATGTCTTGCAATTGCTTGGCCCCTGGGTTCTCATCTGCAATGTCACTGACTCAGGTTGTATTTGTTTACCCAGATGCCAGCCTCTTCCCGTATTGCAGAATCCTAGACTTATACCTAAAAATTCAGAGGTGATGGGTTTCTTTCCTTCTTATCCATTATACATAAATCATCCCATATTTCCGTTTCTCCTTACCACCTTTCCAAAAAAACCTTGTTGATCAATTCTGAACCTATTGCTTAGAGAGCTTCAGGATACACAACATTCAATGTTTTTCCATTTGTAGCTAGAATGTCAAAATTGTCCGATTTTCCAACTCTTGAACAACCTACATACAGCTAACCGGGAAATGACACTTTATTCGTTATTTACTACCTTAAAAATTCCCATATACCGATTTTAATTGGAATCGGAATACAATTCGCAAACTCGTCGGCCATATTGGCGCGGCCATTTTGAATTTAAATTTTGATCATAAAGTCGTTATTTGCTACCTTAAAAAACCTCAGATACAGATTTTCATTGGAATCGGAACACAATTTGCAAATTCGTCGGCCATTTTGAATTTATAAGTTTTGACCACAAATTTGTTATTTGCGACCTTAAAAACCCCTAGATACCCACTTTCATTGGAATCGGAATAAAATTGGCAAATTCAACCATATTTCTGCGGCAATTTTGAATTTCGATCATATTTCGGCGGCCATTTTGAATTTCGAAAATCGGGCTACGAGGTGCATCATAGGAGACCCCACCGACCTTCATGCAAAAATTCAAAGCTCTGTAATGACTTTCAACAAAGCTCTTCATGACAGCGCCATCTAGGAGTAGCTTTAGAAAGTAATAGAATAGCCTATGTACTTCCCTTTAATGTAAATAGCATATGGTTAAAATTTCATTAAGATCGGTTACACGGTCTAGGAGCCTATTGCGTACAGACAGACAGACAGACAAACATTCAGTTTTATATAGTAGATTAACGATTTATGAAAAATCATCCTTCCAAGAATTTTTGGCGCATCATTATTACACCTGTACTGTACTACTACGCGGACTTAGAATCCACGCGCTTTTGGTCGTACGGCCAGCCAAAAGCGCGCGTGATCTTTTAATTTTCTGAATCATGAGTGAGAAAATATCAATTCTCATTTGAAACGGCCGGCGTACGCGCTTTTGAAAAGCTCATAGTGTGTGGACGCACAATGTACCTTTTTAAGCAAAGACTTTTGTCCGCGTTGTTGTGCCGCACGACGTTTACCATGGACAAAGTCGTAAAAAAGTCGTAAAAAAGTCATAAAACTCTATATGAAAAAAAAAGCAAAAGCGCGTACGACCCAAGACCGCGTAGTGTGGTCCCACCATACGTGGATGAATGGATTACGTGCAATGGGGTTTGCGACAACTCATTCCACGTTACATGCATTGGGCTCTCTCGGCCTTCGCTGAAGCATCTGAGTGAGTACAAAAAAGCGTTTAAATTTTACTGTCCGGAGTGCAAGTCTGTAAACCTCTCGCACATATTGCTGGCAATTAAATCGAATAACGATAACATAATCAACCTAAATGAATCTGTCAGCGAACTTAAAAACGATTTCGAAGCTTGCAACGCTAAAGCTCATAACTCTGAAAAAAAAGTCTGCCTACTTGTTGAAAATATCGATGAGCTTTCCGCCACCGTCGATCGCGTTGGATGTAATTTTCAAAATTATTCTAAAAATTTTGATTACATCAAATCAAAGCTGGAAAACTTATCCATTTCCAATGATAATGCGACTAATAAGGCCGATCTAGTGGACGAGCTCTATAAATTTATAAAATTCGAGCTTAACGCCATCAACTCGACTGTAAAGAAAATTAAGCTCATTTCGGAAGGGAATACTTACAAACAGAACAACAAATCAATGTCTGATCTACTCGCGGGAGTCTCCGATTGTCTACAAAAGCTATCCACTTTCTATGACGGCATTTCGGAGTTTAAAAATGACATGAGATCCCAGTTTAATCGTCTGGAAGCAGAATTGTCATGTTCAAAGTTATCTTCTAGGACCGGCGGCGAAGCAATTAGTCATAATGATGCTGCGCTCAATCTAGCCGTAGATGAACAGGCAACTAATCTTTCGGAAGAACTACAAAGAGCTGAACCGTTCTACGACAGGAACACATACGGAGGAATTAACAGAAGTAGTCGCAACAGTGAAGACAATTTTACGCTGGGTCCTCCTAAATTAACCAACCTCCACGTGCAAACCCTATCAATCTCTTCCAGCCCATCTCGCCACTAACCACCGCTGCACCTGCCTGAGAGGACGATAAACAAATTCGGAACAACGTGGTCGTTGGACGAATGGGACAAGAGATTAAATAAAATTAGCACCATAAGCAAGCTGTCAGCAAAAAATCAAAAGAAGGTTAACAACCAGACACAGTTTCAAACAAGGAAAACACCGGGACGTGTCATTAAAAGTAACAACAACACTGCAAAAATTGATATGGATGTTTCAACCTACTTCCTCAGAGGAGCACCATCAGAGGCTGACTCGTCGTGGATAGGGAAATTATTCCAAAAGTACTTTTCGGTGGAAATCCACAGTTGTGAAGCAGTTTCGCGTAACAGAAGGAAAAAATTCAATAATTTCAAGGTCACAATACCCACTAGATATGAATGGCTGTTCCTGACCTTAGAATCCGACATTTTCAGATGGAATAACCTAACCCTCTGCCGTTGGAAAACCAGTGCTACATCTAGGAATAAGAAATCGAAAATAGTAGTAAGTGGTGTGACTAAATCTAGAGTTAGCTCTAACACTAGGGTAAGCTCCAAAACTTCCAAAATTATAAACACACTAACACCACATGTATCATCCTACAAATATAGACGAGCCAATAGCAATAACATCCCATCCACATCCTCTGCTGTCATTCCTCCAATAACTAACCCACTAATACCACATGTAGCATCCTCCAGATATAGAGAACCCAACAGTAATTTTAACACTAGAATTGATAACATCCCCTCCACATCCTTTGCTGTCCCAACAAATAAAAGCAATCCAATGGCCTCGTATTCAAATTTTTCCCGAAGCCGTATCGTCGTGGGCGGCCGTTCATATGCAAATGTCAGCGAGATCCCCGACAATAACCCACCACCCTCTTCTACGATACAAGCACAACCTACGGCTGCGAATAACTCATCGATAGGAGCGATTTCTCCTGACAGCCATGTCAACAACATCCCGACATTATCGCTAGGAAAGTTTCCTAAAATATGGAAGAAATCCTACCTCACACCAATTTATAAAGCTTGTGATAAACAATCGGTGGACAACTACAGAGGCATCGCCATCTTATCATCAATCCCTAAACTTTTCGAAAAACTTGTCTACGACAAGATCGCCCCCTTAATCGATCCTCAACTTAACGAACAACAACACGGTTTCAGAAAAGGGCGCTCAACCACTTCTAACCTTATGGTTCTAATCTCCGAAGTGCTTTGTGGGATGGAGAACGGTTATCAAATTGATGCAGTTTATACCGACTTCAGCAAAGCATTTGACCGAGTTGACCACAATACCCTAATTTCAAAGCTATCAAAATTTGGAATTTCAGGACTCCCGCTGGAATGGATAAAATCATATCTTGACGGAAGATCACAGGTTATCAGATTTCAAGGATTTCTATCTAAGGAAATTGACGTAACTTCCGGCGTTCCTCAAGGTAGCCATCTAGGCCCTCTACTTTTCAATATCTTCATCTCTGATTTATCTGAAAAATTAGGTAACATTCCTCATCTCTTCTACGCAGATGACCTCAAAATATATAGCTCCATTAAGTCGCAAACCGACGTATCCTTTCTCCAGTCGAAACTCAAAGTATTGCAGGATTGGTGCATAGTCAATAAACTACATCTCAACACCAGCAAATGCCATGCAATTACCTTCTCTCGAAAGAAAACCAATCAGCTGCAGAACTATTATCTCAACGACATGATATTGAATCATGTCGATCATATTGTGGATTTAGGTGTTGTCCTAGACAAAAAACTAAATTTCAATATGCACTGCGATAATATTACTGCAAGGGCCAATAAGCTTCTTGGCTTTATAAAGAGAAGGGCTAAAGAGTTCGGCAATGTATGGGTTACAAAAACACTATTTTGTTCCTTAGTCCGCCAAATCCTGGAATATGCTTGCCCAATCTGGGACCCCATATTTGAGGTTAACAGAAACAGGATTGAATCTGTTCAAAAGAAATTTCTCCTTTTCGCGTTGAGACATCTCCACGATCCACATGACTTCCGAAGCCTACCACCTTACGCAGGCCCGCTGGGTGCGGGCGTGCAGACCGTGCACCGCACGCGGGCGGCATTTTCAGGGGGCGGCAAACACAACAATCTCGTTATCGAACTCATTTCCATCATTTGCACCTAGGTTCTTTTTATAATGCCATAACAATTACAAGTATTGATCTCCTTAAAAAATAAACCGATTAACCGAAAACGTGTGCAGTTTCAAACCACTTAAGATGGATCGATCTCTGAAAATAGTATAGTATAAGGACAGAGAATGTAAAATTAAATTCCCCACACTGAGAGACATTTTTAGTTACCACAACCATACGGCATCAAATAAATATATTTAGTTGTCGTTATTAACAAAAAATGCTTCTCATGACCAGAAAAAATTGTTGGAGTAACTAAATATATTTATTTGATGCCGTATGGTTTTTGGTAACTAAAAATGTCTCTCAGTGCAGATAGCAGTCCAGTCATTTGGTAGTTTTGCCTGGAAATAGTTCCGGGAGTTTTAAAAATTTGTAGATTTCGATGTGCTCTTTCCGAATTTCAACTTTGCCACCTCGTATCTTTGCCGCTTCCGCCGCCATGTTGGAAAAATGGCGCCTAAGAGCAGTTTTTTGACAATATCTCCTTTCCGACTCAAATTTTT
The DNA here is from genome assembly GCA_963855945.1 of Thereva nobilitata. Classification (NCBI taxonomy): domain Eukaryota; kingdom Metazoa; phylum Arthropoda; class Insecta; order Diptera; family Therevidae; genus Thereva; species Thereva nobilitata. The sequence goes on along the minus strand of OY979694.1, from coordinate 195,739,019 downwards.
TTTTTCAACATTCCAATGAGGCGGTTCTTGTTTGCCTCATTGCCCAGGAATTTATTTTGTGACACAGTTGGGATCATTGTCTCGTCAAAAAGTATGTCTACTGAAGCAGTTTTTCGTGATCGTCAGGATCGCTCCACATATTTGGTACTACGATTTGCTACATCTTCCGGATATCCGTCAAATACGGTAATGGCATTGGATGTATAGTTCGAACGAACGTAGGTAACGTATTTATTGCAAATGGATGAAAACAATTCACCGCGATGCCAAATGACTCGGTGTAATAAGTATCCTCCGTCAATGATATACATCGTATATTCAAAATTTAAATCTCCAGAATGTTGCTCAAATGCCTTATACATAGAAGATTTAATACATTTGCGCATGCCTTCGTCATTGAAAAGGGTTAAGGGAAATGGAGCAAGTTTGTACGTAAGAAAATTTTCAAGTTCCTTTTCACATTCTTTTGCAATGCACATTCTTTGGAAAATTCGTAAAGGATTAATCGGGACAATGTCGCCTTCTATCCGGATGACTGAATTCAAAACACTAAGTGATTTTATTCGGTCATTCCGTTTGAATTTTACGGTATAGAAATCGTTGCCAATGATTTTAGAAATGCCAGCACTACCAATTTCTTTAGGCATGTGACAGTTGATCTTTTCATCTCCGATAATTCCAGTGCTTATTGACATGATTTACTTTAATTCTGGAAAAGGTGGATGGTTGCACAACCAGTCAATTAGTTTTTTTACGTCGTCATTGTCACGATTAACCCGCGAACTTCTCATTTCGACATTGTCAAAAAACTGCTTTTAGGCGCCATTTTTCCAACATGGCGGCGCCAGCCGCAAAGATACGGGGTGTCAAAGTTGAAATTCGGAAAGAGCACATCGAAATCTATAAAATTACAAATTTTCAAAACTCCCGGAAAACTTTCCAGGTAACCCCTTTTTTTTAGAACCAAATGACCGTACTATAGAAATCAAATTTATTCTGTAAATAAAAATTGACAAATTTTAAAGCATTTTGATGTCTAGTTATGGAGAAGGAATAATCCATTTTTATGTGCAATAAATTCCCACGTTTAAATATCATTTTTACTCGACACTTTACTTGAATTTTAAATATTACATTACTCGAATACGTTCAATGTTTTTTTAATAAATTTTATTGAATGTATGAGATATCAATAAATAACGTAATCAAATTTCAGATTTTTAATTTAGTCAATCGATCTTTCTTAAAGAGAAGAGAACAAGCTCAGTCAGAAAAAACAAGATAAGGGAGGGGGCGGCATTGTCTTTTTTGCACGCGGGCGCTGAAGCGGCTAGCGGCGGGCCTGACCTTACGAGGACCGACTCAAAGTTATGGATCTCATGTCATTGTCGGGGAGAAGAAAAATGCTTATTTCATGCCTCACCCTGGACATTATAAATGATAACTTTAAAGTACAATTTCTATCACGTATGATCAAATTCAATGACGATGTTCGACATACAAGACATACGAAGCTACTTAAGGAGCACCCGCATCGCACTGAATATGCAAAGAACGAGCCCGTCAACAGATGCTGTATGGTCTTCAATAGCCATGGATCATGTTTTTCCCCTACAATTGATAAAATATCCCTTAAAAAAAAACTTAGATCCCTACTAATAGCATGAATCCTTCCTACTTATAATTATTATTTATCTTATTTATATCTTTAAGCGTCAGTGTCATAATTTATAAGACTGAATAGTAAGAAAAATCACTATGTAATGTAATTTAAGTTAGCCTTGTTTGGCTTAAAATAAAATAAAATAAAATAAAATAATAATAATATTAATTATAATTAATAATAATTGATAATTTATAATAATTATTCATATTAATATTAATAATAATGCTAAAAATAAGAATTTAACCAAAACAAGAGAAGTTAAGGCTAACCTGTTCATTCCGGATTAGGATCGGATCCGGGATAAGGCTAGCCCTAATTTTTTTCTACTCGGGGCGGTGCTTTACAAATGTATTAAAAAAACGGTATAGAGAATAATCCAGTGAATTTGTGAATAAAAGGGCCCCTAGTCGGAAAGTTTTGGGGTAGTTTTGATTTCTTCGGTTTTTTATGTATTTTGGGGTGCTGAATCCGAATCTGAGGTTTGCTGACAAAATTTCGTGACGGAACATTGAGGAAAATGCAAAAATATGAAAAAATTCGGACTTTTTCGCAGGTTTTTGCTTAAAACTCGGAAACTATCAACTTTTCGTCCATAACATTCATATACTAAATGAAAGAGCACAAAATTTCCTACAAATATCACTACCCAAGTATCTCTATCTGACTCACCGTTTTGGTTCTAGCGCTAGTTGAAAATTTCCATATTTTTCTAAGTCAGCAAAAAGCCGATTTTCCAATTGACAACGTTATTAAACAGGGTGTATCCGTTAAGTTTACAAAGCGGCCGGCTGGTGATAGGTTTTGGTTGGACAAACAAAAAATCTTTTGGGAGGTGGGTGGAAATCACAACGGTTTAGCAGCTAGGGCGTTTTGAAATTTTTTCTTTAGAGTTTTACATATCACCCTGTATTTTTGTAACCCTATGACCTATTTTCATGAGTAAAGTATCAGTGTACGCAGAATGCTCCCACCTATCTAAAACTGTAAAAGTCAAGGTTCCACCCTATCAAGTTCCAGAGTAATGAGTCATCAAAGTCAAATTTTTCGGCTTTTTAAACTAAAATTTCAACTAAAAACACCTTTTTCTTCATAAAATACTCTGTATTATTGATAGAGCAAGAGCCCGTGAACGCCAGACTTATGTCATAGTATAAACGTTGAAAATTTTTCTGCGTAAGGACACTACAGCAGGTAACAACGTTTGGCTACAAAGAACCTTGACCAGCAGTGGCTTTGGCAGGAAGGAGGTAGCAAATGTGCAGAAAATTTATGTCTACTTACGTCATTTTATAAACGCTGTTTTTTTTTATATTTCCTCTACTATTAGAAGTCACGTCCTCCAGTGCCAAACGGTTTGCATAGTGGAAACCCCCCGCCAGACAACTTTAAAGTTTAAAAAATTGTATTGTATTGTCCATTCAAAACGTCGAAACGTAGCACCACGGTTTGAAACTCGTTCCCTATATGTTTTTGGATCGCTGATTACGAAAATCAGGGTCCCGCATTCCTAAAATAAGGCCTCATCCTTACAAATGCAAAAATATCTCTTTTTAAGGGTTTTTCGCGATAATTTCAATAATAATCAAAAATAATCCAATGAAATACACTTTTTTCAATATTTATTTGCTAGGGTGGTTGATTTATACCAAATCAAGCCAAATTTTATGATAAGGGATACTCCGAAAGGGGTAAAACTATCCCTAAATCTACTGGAAATAAAAGCATTTGTAAAAAATTGTTTTTACAACTTTAAGATTCAAATTCTATTAAATGTGTATTTCGGCTTAAGAAAACCTAAAATTTGACTTTGATGACTCGTTACTCTGGAAGTTGATAAGATGGAACCTTGACTTTTACAGTTTTAGTTAGGTGGGAGTATTCTACGTCGACTGATACCTTACTCATGAAATAGGTCATAGGGTTACAAAAATACAGGGTGATATGTAAAACTCTAAAGAAAAAACTTCAAAACGCCCTAGCTGCTAAACCGTTATGATTTCCACCCGCCTCCCAAAAGATTTTTTGTTCGTCCAACTAAAACCTATCAACAGACGGCCGCTTTGTAAACTTAACGGATACACCCTGTTTAATAACGTTGTCAATTGGAAAATCGGCTTTTTGCTGACTTAGAAAAATATGGAAATTTTCAACTAGCGCTAGAACCAAAACGGTGAGTCGGATAGAGATACTTGGGTAGTGATATTTTTAGGAAATTTTGTGCTCTTTCATTTAGTGTATGAATGCTATCGACGAAAAGTTGATAGTTACCGAGTTTTAAGCGAAAACCCGCGAAAAAGTGGTGGTGTACTTTGGCAATTATCGCATTTTTGAAATTTAAGTATTATAAAGTTAAATAAAACAGTAACGGTGCATGAGTGCCAAGCCAATTTTTTTCCAAAAATAAATAGTCCACATCAAAATATGCAATGTGTGTATATTTCATCAATATTGGTGAAATAATATGGCAATAATTGCATTTTGATTTTTTGAAATTTCGGCACTTTGAAGTAGATTTACAAGATAACGGGAGTTGACCGACATTTTTTATTAACATACCTGAGTTGTACATAATTAACTGTATCTTGTGTAAAAAGTATTATGAATGCCTCAATTGCCAAATCGATTAACTCCACTTTTGAATTTTATTAAATCTTAATGTCAAAATAATTTATGGGCTCTTAACTGTACATATTCAAAACAAATTGCTCTGATAATCAAAAGTATTAACATTTCTAAATAACTATTATCAGAACAAAGTGTTTTGAATATGTACAGTTAAGAGCCCATAAATTATTTTGATATTAAGATTTAATAAAATTCAAAAGAGGAGTTAATCGATTTGGCAATTTAGGCATCCATATAAAGCGCGGAATAATGTTCAGCGTTACTATGAGTATCCTGTATTAATAAATCATCTTTCTTGTAATTTTAAAATATGAAATGAAAAACATTTTGATGAACTATTTTTTAAAATTAAAGATAGAATTACAAAGAAAGATAAGATAAGAAAGAATTCAGACTGAGCTGAGTACTGATTTTATGGACGGAATTCAGACCGCCCTCCAACCTGAATTCCGCATACTTTTTTTACATACATTTTAAAGCGGAGTCTGAATTCCGCACGAACAGCATACTAGGCTTAAACGATATTTGCGACCATTTAAATTTAAATAAGGAGTCAATTATCGCAGAACTCAAGTGTTTCTTCAAAAGGTAACTGATCTGCGGTAAACACAATTCAGAAAGGGCAACAATTATTGTAGAAAGAAAACTGAAGGACGCTTTCCCAATGGTTTTTGAGCTTTTTATATTACATACATTACACCATACCTATGAATTCAGCGAGTTGGGAACGCTCTTTTCGCTCTTTTATTGCAGAAACACGACTGGGCATGAAAGGATGTCTTCATTAGGATTGTTTGCATGTTAGCAATTGAACGCGATATTAGTATAGATATAAATGAAACTATAAATACTTTCGATCTTGCCAAAAACCAAAGACTGCATTTTAATTAAAAGAATTTATTAATGTAGATTTTAAAATATGTATCCTACAGTTTATGTATAAACATTTGTGATCATAATAAATAATAAACACTAACGATATTTCGATATATGTATGTTTCAAAGAAAAAAATGCATCGTTGAATTAACAGTTCGGACCGTTCAAATAAAAATGCGGATCGTTGCCTCTGCGTTCAACTAATCTAATTATGTAATAACATTTAATAATAATCAATTAAATAATTAACAAAATTGAAAACAATGAATTTAATTGCAGCACAATCAATTAACCTAAAGCATTAATATTAACGAATATTTTCATGTTTATAGTAGCGCCCAAAATTTGCCCCCCCCAATAAAAAATCCGAAATCCCGCCTCTGCTCGTTAAGATAATCATCCTCAAAGTTATAAAGTTACACTCCTCGCTCCACTTAAGTCTGTACTGAAAATGTCCCATGTATTCAATATACCATTTCTTCCACAACCTTTGTGCCTTTGTTGAATGTGATTCTACTTTGTCAATAAGTTTTGGCTTGTCATTCAAGTGAGTTTGATCATCGATCAAGACCAGTAACCAATGGTGATCCAGTAAAGATGCGAGTGAAGTGAATTGTTTGTTCCAAAACACAACATTAAGGTGGAATGCCTTTTTTCCGTAAATTGATGATATTTCTAACAATACCAGAACATTACTTTGTCGCTACTTTCGTCAGTCAAATACATTGAAGATCTATTAACCACTCAACACAAGAATCTTCTGCACATCACAAAATTTTAAGAGATGTACCTATTTGATTTTCAAAATCTGCTTTTGGATTCGGTGTAGATACAGTTGACGTCGACTAACGAAATGAACAGCAGCAAAAAAAATCGACCAAAGATGCTTCCAACTTATAAAAAAAATTATTCAAAAGCTTCAGGCTATTGTAATGAAGTAATCCACTTACTGTGGTTCAAAATCTGGGCCGTAGTCTCACATCACAATTTTCAGTAAAGAAATAAATTCTTTCAACATTTTTACTAAAAAGTCTGCAACAAATTGTTTTTTTATAGTAATTTTTTCTTTAAATGGAAAAGCAATAGGTTGACTTTTTTTGTATATACCTACTACCTTTCCAAAAGTGTCAACTGCTTGCAGCGAATTTTACTAGCAAAGCAAACTAGAATTTCCATGTTTTTCCATCATCAACTCCAAGATTTGTCGATTTTAAGCGCCATTATTTCACCGCTGACAGCAGATGCCGATAAACGAAATGTTGCCGCACGCGATAACTAGTTACCCTGGGAATGATTGAGCATGCATTAACACTTCACCAGATAAAACCGTTCCTCTAAATACCTATGAGATAGTGTTAGCATACAGCAAAGGTGCAAAACGTGCACTAAGTACCCCACCAGGACAAACTTGTCGTCATTAATATTGCCGTCAACCAACTACGGCAATTGATTTTAAGCGGTATGTAACGAACTTCTGGAATAGGTCAGTCCAGGTTCAACTGTCTCCGCATGCAAATGAATTTTTACTGTCGCAATTTCTCGTCGCAGATCTAAATTGTCATTCTGAACTACTTAAGGAACATTTATCACTTTCTTTACCTGTGCTAATTATAAGGGGGAGATTTAAGGTATTTTCACTGCTCCTTGACACCAGTGGCGACGACTTCAATTAGATTTTAAAAGTTTAACTGTGATGGATTTCTTGATTTGCTAGGTTAGTGCATACAATCGTGACTTGCACGATACTACTGCAAAAAATGGAGTGTCTGAAAGGGAAAAGGTGCATTGTTATCATGATCATTCATCACTCCTATTTGCGAGCATAAGTCTTCCATAAAGCTTCTCTATCGCACTTCTTTTTGAGCAATTCTTCTGGTCTCGGTCCAGGTTTAATCAAAATTTTTAATTTTCTTAGCTCGTGTTATATTACCTTATGCTTTAAGGTCTACCAACACCTCTGCTTCCTTGTGGATTCCATTCGTGGGCTCTTTTTGTTATTTCATCATTCTGGGTTGGCGCTATCTCTCGTCGATTTTTTTCTTTATTCGTTTGATTACTAATTCTTCTTTTATTGAGTTCCACAATATATGACGAAAACTTGTATTTTATTCATATCTGTCTGGCTTGTGACCCAGGCTTCACTGCCATAGAAGGAGTACAGAATTCACGTAGGACAAAGGTAAGAAGGTGTTTAGCTGAAGAAGACCAGACTTGAGCGGGGCTCAGAGCTCTATGATAAACGTTCTTCTTCTAAGCCAGTTCAGAGTAGGACATTCACAGAGAATATGTGTTTAAATCTTGTGGCCTTCGTTGCAGAGTTAGAATTCTGTTCTGGCAATCCTAGGTTGTGGAGCTGATATCGCATCCCTACATGGCCTGTCAGATAACCCACTTACACCCTAAGGTCCGCCTTGTTTAAAGTGATAACGCCCTTTAAGGCAAATTTTCTTATTAATAGTATTGTCTGTCTAAGACCTTGTCCGATGAAGCAGCATGTGTTATATCAAATAATGACTACCATCGATATTCTGTTGGCGAAGAGTAGGAACGTGTAAGACCCGGAATGTGCAAGGCACGCTTGGCCAGACCATCGCAGCATGGCAGAGGAGGTGGGACGAGTCTACTGCCTATGGACCCATAGACTCATACCAAATGTAGAGAAGCGGGGTATGAGGTTACATGAGGAAATGAGTTAATGCCTCACGCAGTTCCTTCGTCGGCATGGAAGTTATAGGGCATACCTTCACCGCTCTAGGTTGGACGATTCACCGTTCTGCCCATCATGCCCGGACGATAACGACGACGCGAAGCATGTCCTCTTTAGATGCCCGGGGTTTGTGGAACACAGGACTTTGCTGGAAGCAGCCACAGAACAGCAGCTAACACCGGAGAACATCTTCGACCAGGTAATGAGGTCGGAGAATGTGTGGAGAATAGTGGAAGTAGCGCTAAAGGTTATCCACAAGAGGCTTAAGCAATACGAAGAAACCCCAGGAGAGATAGCAGCTAGATAGCCGCTCCAGCCCCATGACGCAATGGTGTAAGCCGGTTACGAGGGGAGAATGAAAGATAAGAAGGAGGCGGATTTTCAGGCTAGGTTAGATACCCACAGAACCGAGGGGCAGGAGTTTCTCAGGTAGAATTCTATCCACGTTCTGACGCATCAACGGTAACTTATGCAGCCAGTGAATTGTGCAGCGAGCTTTGTCGAAAATACCTTTCCTAGAAAGAAAGCATAGACTGTAGGTTGCTGGTCCGTAAGACCTTCTGTTCCGGCTCTGGTGAGCACCTTCCTGGGTTTTTTAACAGTGGCGGTTCTTCTTTGGAAGCAAAGGAAGCACTGCTTCCCTCGACCAAATAGGCAACTTCATACAAATTAATTTAAATATTATTAAGATTAATCAGAAAAAAATCTTAATAAATTTCCTCCTCTGGAAACACTAAACAAGCAATGTACAGATTTTTTTTATATAAAATGTACAATTCAACTTTATCATACTACTGTATACAAAGAGTAAAGCCTCGGCCAAATTTTTCTGGTGCCATTCGCCGCACTTATCGTGGCCGAGGCTTAACACAACGTAAGGAAGCTGTAATATCTCCAGCTTCTTTGCTACCGAAAATCAACATGAAAAGTCCAACACATTCAATTTAAATTAATTAATGTTCAAATAAACTTTCTTCAGTCACAAAATAAACATCCTTCTGTCACCAAATAAAATCCTGAAAATAAAAACAAAACAATTAAAAAGTTAAGAAATCAAACAACATACTTTCCTGGTAACACCAAAATGTTCCAAAACCCCTCCAGCACGAAATCTATCCGTTAAGCGATACACCATCCTAAAACATACAAAATAAATTATCTAGAAACTAAAAAACTAATAAATAACAACTTACCCATCTGAGACCATATGACGACAAATGTCAAACCAAGATAGATTATATACATAATTAAACCAGCTGCTATTTTCCAGAATAAGACAGCTGATATGTAAAACCGAGAAGAGGCACACACGTAAAGGATTTTGTGACTTCATTGCCCCTCTACAAAATTGCCCAGCTCCATTGTAAACCCGAAAATAAATAGCGCAGCAGTGGAGCCGAAAGATTCAGATCATTTTTGATCTTCAAGACGTATCGAGTCTGAAGGAACCAACCATATAGTGATCTCACCCAATTAGTCCAAGTTGAGCGAAGTATTGAGATATCAACTCCCTTAGCTAGTCGTACCGAGACAGCATCTAGCCCAAATCTCTTATATTTAAATAAAAACGCTTAATTTCAGCCCTAATCCAGACGGATATCGTCGCAATTAGAGGCAATATTGCAGAACATCAATTTAATCGAAGCTGAAACCATCAATAAACATAAGGCCAGCGACATCTATCCGGATGAACTGAAACCAACTACTGAAATTAATTGAGGGAAAATCATCAACCCAATCCAACCAAGAGAATCCAACTACGGAAGGCATCCAGCAACCCAGAACCAATTTTAAGCATTAAAGAAAATCAACTCGCAGTAAACATATAATATTCGGCAATTATGACAATAATAACAATTATTCAATTAACCCCGGGTCCCCACGGGTATTTTTTTAGCAATGGTAGCTGACAATATAATATTTACGTAACTAAGCCAGAATTTCATTGCTCGGCAATTTTATTTTTAAAATATGCGTTTACTCGAGAAAAGTACCAAAAGTAAAAAAACAAATACTAATTTAAATTGTTTTTAAAATAAAATATCATCCATTTTAGGTATCGGCTTTAACCCAGAAAAACAAAAGTTCTTTTTGTTTATTTTCATTTTCCGCCATCTTGATTTCAGAAATTCCTGAACTTATTACATAGGCAATTATTGCTTTGGTAGTATTTTAGAGGAATATTGCCGAACATGTTGCTGCGTCTCCACGGTCAATTTTTTCTGGCAATGCCAAAAATTGCCCGTGGAGACCCTCGGTAAAGCTGTTTACATCTAAGGCAATTTTATCAACATTAAATTAATGAATTAAAATGATTGCACGTGAAATTCTCCAAAATAAAGATCATTGAATAAATTTCAATTTCCTCAAAATTTGAAAAATAATTTTAAGCATTGTAATTATAGAAAAAAGGAAATTGGAATTAATAAAAGCTGAATTATTTTGAAAGTGAATTTTTAACCAAGATAAATCAAGGTGATCACGGCACAGTGCTAAACATGCTGTAAAGATTGCCTGCAGCTCATATGGAAGACCCTGGAGTATATTTTGAGCTTTAACGAACGGAATAAGAACCCAACTCTGATTTTGACACATTTGTGTATAGAAACACGTCAGAGTTCTTCTTAGGTTGCAAGTTTTTTCATTCTTCTGTGATGAATATATATGGACATCAAAACCTGTAGTGTGAAAGAGGGTTTGATTACATTTAATCAGATGGTCTTTCTACCATTCTCAGGGGGTAGAAAGCTAAGTAAATGGCTGTGTCTAGACTCCTACTCCAGTCTCAGTACCGGACAAGCTGCCTCCTGGCAGTGGAAGCAGTTTGAGAACGACTTTCATTTTAACTTTAATATCAAGCCCTATAGTCCAGTTGTCAGAGACTTTGACCTCGCACAAAATGTGATCTCGCTGAAAATTGGAAGTTTGGTACTTTTTTGGGTGTAGAAAACGATAAAAAAATCTTTGCTGCGCTAAAGTGTATGCTAAGTTCACAATTTCGAAAATTCGAAAAATCTAAGCGCGCCAAAAAGCTGAATTAAAATATTCTAGCGAGGCGTTCAGGGAAAAACTAAAGTATCCTTGCCTAAAATGAACGCAAAAATAAAAACAAACTATTTGGGATGTGGCTTTTGACCCTTTCGGTCCACAAGATTCGTTCGTTCAAACAAAAAAACGACTCGAACGATTTTTATGAAAATCTTTTCAGATTATACTTCCTTTAACACGCTTTGAACGGCATCTTAACGAAGTCGGTATCTTTTTTGGTGCGAGCGAAATCGTGCTGGTACAAAAATCACTTACGTCGTTCAAACAAAAAAACGGTTCGACCGATTTTTATGAAAATCTTTTCAGATCATATGTCCTTTAACATGCTTCGAACGGCACCTTAACGAAGTCAAAATCTTTTTTGGTTCTCGCGAAATCGTGCCGGTACAAAAATCACTTAAGTCGTTCAAACAAAAAAACGGCTCGAGCGATTTTTATGAAAATCTTTTCAATTCATATGTTTTTTAATACGCTTCGAACGGCATCTTAACGAAGTCGATATCTTTTTTGGTTCGCGCGAAATCGTGCTGGTACAAAAATCACTTAAGACGTTCAAACAAAAAAACGGCTCAACCAATTTTTATGAAAATCTTTTCAGATCATATTTCCTTGAACACGCTTCGAACGGCACTTGAACGAAATCGATATCTTTTGCAGGAAAAAATGACCACATACGTACGCACACACACACACACACACATATTTCTTCTCAAATTTTTGCTTAAAATGCTATTGGGACCTTGAAACGTGTAAATACATTGAAAATTTCGAATCCGATTTTCGGACCGATTACAATAACTTCCTACTGGAAGTTAAAAAAGCATTTTAAAGAGGACACTCTAAGCTTTCTAAGAAAGCCACTAGTTTCTAATTTTTTGTTTTTTTTTCTCATAGAAAACTTGACTGGAAGTTATAAGTTGGAAAATTCTCACTGATGTTTATAAAATTGAAGATATATATTAATAGAGGCGTACGAAAAAAATATCCTTGTACATTTATCATCATTAGACATTTACTTTTGATGTACAAAAAATTTAAATGATAAACACTGTCTCAAAAACACCTAGCAGCTCTGTTAGCAAGTCCTAATCCCACCTCCCCGCGGTGCCCCCTGGGGTACTTCTTCGGAAGGAGCTAACGGGAGACGGTCGAATGGCGAGTTATCTGCGCCACAAAACAGAGTTTTAAGTCGGTTGGGCTGAGGGTTAGCAACCCGCTCCCATAAAACACACAATTGCTACGAATCGGCAAACATTGCCTCGGAACCGGACGGACAACACGACGACGACCTTTGCTTTTCGAAACAGGACACGAATCGGATCATGGAATGTGAGAACTCTGCTTGCTGATGGACGGCTGGATGAAGTGCTCAACGAGATGAACCGCTATAAAATCAAGGTCATGGGACTCAGCGAGACCAGATGGCCCGATGCGGGGGAACATATCTGCCCAAACGGTGAGTCCTTCTTATATTCTGGGAGAAACGAAACTGAAAATCGTAGGAATGGCGTTGGCGTAATACTCACCAAGGAAGCCAGGTCCAGCCTCATTAGCTGGTCACCAGTTTCTGAGAGGATTATTACCGTGCGCCTACGTACCAGACTAAGAAGTACTACGATAGTCCAATGCTACGCTCCAACTGAAGACGCAGACGATGACATCAAAGACGAGTTCTATATGCGACTGAATGAGGTTTTTCGCTCTATTCCAAGGGGAGACATCATTGTTTTGATGGGTGACTTAAACGCACAGATCGGCCCCAACAACACCGGCCTTGAAAACACAATTGGAAATCAAGGCCTAAGCCAAGATACCAATCACAATGGTGAACTTTTCGTTGACTTTTGTAGTTCCCATCAACTCATGGTAGGTGGAACTTACTTTTGTCACAAGAAGATACACAAGGAGACCTGGGTATCGCCCGATGGTAGAACGAGAAATCAGATAGATCACGTGGCCGTCAGTCGCAGATGGCGAACTATTCTGGAGGATGTCAGGAGCTTTAGGGGAGCAGACACTGGAAGTGACCACCATTTGGTAGTAGCAACTATCCGCCTAAAAATCGCTGCAATCAGAAACGTCCAACGCGATGCCATAAACCGTCGACGGTTTAACGTAGACCTTCTGCGTGAGAGCACCAAAAAGCGAGAATTTGCTGGCAAACTGCAAGAAATCTTAAACCAGCAAACCGTTTCTGACGACACAAATATTGAAGAGCTGTGGAGCACAACAAAGGGCGCTATAATAACAGCAGCGGAAACAAGCATCGGTTATGTCCAAAGAAACCAGCAACACTGGATCTCGGACACAACCTGGCAAAAAATTGAACGCAGAAGGGCCCTCAAAAATAACGTGAACTCTACAAGCGACCCGGAAAAACGACAACAACTTGAACGGGAATACTCCCAATTGCACCGGGAGGTAAAGAGAAGTGTCCGGCGTGATAAAAGGCGGCAGATAAATGAGCTCGCAGAGAAAGCGGAAAACGCGGAAAACACAGGCAACAGTAAGGTGCTGTACCAAATCACTAAACAGCTCTCGGGAAAGCACTCTACTAAAAAGCATGCCGTAAAGAGTGCGGATGGAAGGCTGCTGTGCAGCGACGAGGAGCAACTCCAAAGATGGAGAGATTACTTCTTCGCCGCCCTGAATGGTTCATTTACACAGGAACCTCAGGAAAACAACAGCAACAATGCACAGCCAATAAGAATCGCCACTCGTGCCCCATCCAAGACTGAAATAGTAACCGCAATTCATGCAATGGCCAATGGTAAAGCAGCTGGAAAAGATGGCATCCCGCCAGAATTGTTGAAAGCCGACTCAAGCCTCATAGCAGATGCGCTACAGCCAATCCTGGAAATAGCATGGAACACCTGTACCTTTCCGGAGGATTGGACGGAAGGTATCATAGTCAAAATACCAAAAAAGGGGGACCTAACAATATGTGACAACTGGAGAGGCATCTGTCTATTATCTACTGTGGGCAAAATCTTGTCCCACATATTACTATCAAGGATAAGAGAGGCAGTAGATCGAACGCTTAGAAGACAGCAGGCTGGATTCAGAAAAGGCCGCTCCTGCATAGACCACATTAACACCTTGAGAATCATAGTGGAGCAGTCTACTGAATTCCGATCCCCCCTTTACCTTGCTTTCGTAGACTATGAGAAAGCGTTCGACTCGGTTAATAGGAGCTTTATATGGCGAGCTCTACGGCAACGTGGACTGCCGGATAAAATAATAGAATTGATAAAAGCTCTATACAACAATTCCAAATGCAGAGTTCTTCACAATGGAAAACTATCCGACAGCTTTGAAGTGAGCTCAGGAGTACGGCAAGGATGCCTACTTTCGCCATTACTATTTCTCATAGCAATAAACGACATCCTTGTCAGCGCTCTAGATACTAGAACAGGTGGCATACAATGGGGATTGTTAGACCGCCTTAAGGACCTCGACTACGCGGATGATATCTGTTTGCTGGCCCACAGACACCAGGACCTCAGAAACATGTTAAACAATTTGGCAACAGAAAGTAGTTCAGCAGGCTTAAGGTTAAATCCGACTAAAACCAAAGAAATGCGGATAAATGCAAACACCCTTGAACCAACAGCGCTAAATAACCGTGACGTGGAACTGGTAGATAAATTCTGTTACCTCGGTAGTATTATTACCGAAAACGGCGGTACAGAAGAAGACGTCAGTTCCAGAATAAATAAAGCAAGAAGCGCATATGCATACCTGTTTCACGTATGGAGATCGACGGAGATCTCAATTAACACCAAATTGCGGCTGTTCAACTCCAACGTTAAGGCAGTTCTTTTGTACGGTTGCGAAACATGGAAAGTCACCCAATTCATCACAGGGCGCCTACAAGTTTTCATCAACAGATGCCTACGTCGTATCCTAAAAATCCGATGGCAAGACAGAATTTCAAATGAAGAACTATGGCGCCGTGCCGGCCAAGAAAGGATAGACGACCAAATCAGGCGAAGGAAATGGAATTGGATTGGCCACACCTTGCGACGCGAAAACGAGAATCTAGCCAAACAGGCCCTCGACTGGAATCCGCAAGGAACCCGTCGAGTCGGAAGACCTAGAACAACGTGGAGGAGAACCCTATTAGCAGAGGCCGCAACAACCGGGAGATCCTGGTCAGAGCTGAGAGCTGTCGCGCAAAACAGAGTCCGCTGGAGGGCAACTGTTTCCGCCCTATGTCCCATGAGGGATTAAAGGAGCAATTAGTTAGTTAGTTAGTTAGTCTCAAAAACAACCGGCACCAGAGGATAGAAGTGAAACACTGGCGGCGACCCGGGCGCGTCTTTCTTCTTCATCATATTCTGTGTTCCGGCTGTTTTTGAAAATAAAAATGGCTTCGAATGAATGCTGTAAGAAAAAATGAACATTTTGAAACATAAATTTTATTAAACAGAGACAGTGTTTATCATTTTAATTTTTTTTACATCAAAAGTAAATGTCTATTGTTGATAAATGTACAAAGATTTTTTTATCGTACGCCTCTATTAATATATATCTTCAATTTTATAAACATCAGTGAGAATTTTACAACTTATAACTTCCAGTCAAGTTTTCTATGAGAAAAAAACAAAAAATTAGAAACTAGTGGCTGTCTTAGAAAGCTTAGAGTGTCCTCTTTGAAATGCTTTTTTTATTTTTATTTTTGCCTTCGCAAGGATACTTTAATTTTTCCCCGAACGCCTCGCTAGAATATTTTAATTCAGCTTTTTGGCGCGCTTAGATTTTTCCAATTTTCTTCTTATTTTTAATAATTTTTTATAATAATAAAACAATTTGTTTTAAAATAAGTTATAATATAAACTTTAGTGAAATTTTCCGCTCTTTCACGTGGCGCTATTAGTTTTTCGAATTTTTTTTATTTTCGATATATAAAGAAAAGCCAAATTTTCGAGTTTGCTTTCGAAATTGTGAACTTAGCATACACTTTAGCGCAGCAAAGATTTTTTTATCGTTTTCTACACCCAAAAAAGTACCTAAGTTCCAATTTTCAGCGAGATCACATTTTGTGCGAGCTTTCGGTCTAAATTTGGCTCTGACGACTGGGCTACTATAGTCCGGCGAAATTAGCAAAAAAAGGCACGAAAGTAGACAAAATTCCAAAATGGCTG
Organism: Thereva nobilitata; assembly: GCA_963855945.1. Lineage (NCBI taxonomy): Eukaryota > Metazoa > Arthropoda > Insecta > Diptera > Therevidae > Thereva > Thereva nobilitata. The sequence goes on along the minus strand of OY979694.1, from coordinate 195,722,949 downwards.
AAAATTGGACCACAGCTTCCTTGGGACTTTTTAAGAAAACAGTTTCGGAATTACAAAAAAAAACATGGCCGCCGGAGATATCACTTTTTGGCAAAAAAATCACTTAAAAACTGGTTTTTTTCGGAATTTTTTTTGTTCAGTCAATACAAAACATTATTGCCTACAAAATTACCTTCTTGAAATTTTTTCGATAACCTTGACCTTTCCGAATTATTCAAAGTATTTTTTGGCTGAAAAGTGATTTTTGGAAACTTTGACCTTGAATAACTTCGAAAGGGTTAGGTTTTCGAGAAAATGACACTAGAGCTTTTTGTAGGCAATAACGTTTCGTATTGACCAATCAAAAATTTTTTTTGAAAAAAACAAGTTTTTGAGTGATTTTTTTGCCAAAAACTGATATCTCCGGCGGCCATGTTTTTTTTGTGATTCCAAAATTGTTTTCTTAAAAAGTCCCAAGGAAGCTGTGGTCCAATTTTCAGCCATTTTGGAATTTTGTCTCCTTAAAATGCTAATTTCCCCGGACAATCTTCGTTGATGGATATTGCCCTAATAGTTCAAACGCCTTTTCCTCATGCATTCCCCCGTTTCCCTAACCTACCTATCCTATCGTTCAAGGTAAGCGAAGTATCTTTTCCAGCAGACTGATGTATGCGTTGTTCTTGGCTACTTAAGAAATATCTGTATGCTAATCGAATTGTCTCTGCGGCAAATCATATTTCAAAAGCTGCTATTGTGCATTTGGTCCGAACATTTAAAGTATGGCAATTTGTGCCTGCTTCGCTAAAAACAACGATTGGTATCATTATAACCTCCTACAAGTCACAATATACCCATGTATACCCATAGTATCAGTTCTTAGTTGAGCAGTTTTAATTTTGGAGATTTTGAACCTCATGGGTCGAGCTTTACTAGAGAATGCTCTGACTGCGTACTAGCGTCTATAATCCAGTTTAAAAAGATAACGAGTATTCTTAGAAAAAATCACATTTTCAAACATCCAATTACATTTCAAACCATTTTTTTCCAACAGCCTGGTGCATGAAAGTAAACAAAAATCCTAAAAAAACAAAACCACCGCGCTTCCTCATAATAAAGGCCAATCAATCAATCACTAGTCAAACACTGAATGATTGATGATTCCTTTCGAGTTAATAACTCGTTACGTACCCACGAAAACACCTGACGAAACCCGTAAGCCTAAGGTAAACTTATTATCATTTTAGGAATTGTATCGCTTTAAGACAAAACGTGCTTTTCGCCGCGGAAATTACGAGTCCTCATGAAATCTATGATGACAGCTACAACGTCCCTCAGGTGGTGTCCCCGAGAATTTGCATATTTTTCCAGGTGAGTTTTTTTAATGTCATGGATATAAATAATAGAAAAAGAAGAAAGTTGCTGCAAGCTAGGTAACCACCACTGGGGGCTTGCATGATGTTTTGCACTTCCTTTAGAGATATCAGTGGGTGGTACATGTGTGTGAGTCTTTTCAGGTATGCAGGATGCTGGTTGACAGGAAAATATGCACATAGAAGAAGGCAGCCACGAACTGGAACAACTTCATAGACAGAGGCTGAACAGGCGTTTACAAATGGGAGGTGGTTTCTTGTTGTCTGGCACGGCATTCAAGATGTGCCTTTGTAATCCTTTTGTATTTTTTATGATTTATTCCTTAACGACTCCGGTTTGGTTGTGCCACTTGCACGGTGCAGCAAGATCTTCACATGTGTCCTTACAAGATTTAATTGGAACAAGAGGGTCTGTTCTCGAGGGTTATTTAGCAGGTAAAAATATGTCATTTCATTTATCTCCTAGACCGCAATCCAACAAATTGTAGATAATTGTTAACAGTTCTTTTTTGTGAAAGTGTGTGTGTGGACTATCACTAACCATGGGAAATGTTTGATGTTTTTCAATCTTAAAAACTTTCCTTTTGGGTTTATTTTTATTTTTGGAGGAGCCAGACAGTTTATTTTAGAGGATTCTATCCAAGGCAGTTATATTTGCAAGTATGATCAAAATCAACACAACGAGACCTTAGAAATAGTTGGGGTCATCTTGAAAAATTAAATTGCTACAATCCCCTCAGCTATCAGTTACTGAAACTGAAGCACGCCATCGGAATCGGACGGATAACAGGGCTATGCCTTTTGGAGCACAAAAATGGACTAATGGTGGGACCACACTACGCGGTCTTGGGTCGTACGCGCTTTTGCCTTTTTTTTCATATAGAGTTTTATGACTTTTTTACGACTTTTTTACGACTTTGTCCATGGTAAAGGTCGTGCGGCACAACAACGCGGACAAAAGGCTGTGCTTAAAAAGGTACATTGTGCGTCCACACACTATGAGCTTTTCAAAAGCGCGTACGCCGTTTCAAACAAGAATTGATTTTTTCTCACTCATGATTCAGAAAATTAAAAGATCACGCGCGCTTTTGGCTGGCCGTACGACCAAAAGCGCGTGGATTCTAAGTCCGCGTAGTTAGGACGGGCCTTAAAGTAGGATTATGCCGTTCGGTGCCTGTTGGGTGTCGAGCGGTGTAAAACCGGTCAATGTGGCAGGATTAGTACAAATTCGTCCTCCTGATGTCCTATAGTGTTGCGCCGGACTTACACGAGGCAGTACATTTCTCCCTTACACGATGTAAATTGTACTGAGGCCTCAGTTTTTTTAAATGTCCGGGTTCAAAAATAATGTCCTACTGGTATATGAGCGTGTATCGAGATAAATGAAGCCAGGTGTGATTGTAAATTAAGTAGTGGAGACACATTTCTTCCTTCTTTTGCGGCAGTAAAATTTCCAATTTGAGCTGCGGCGAGGTGAGATTGTAAGCACGAATTCGAGAGACATTTCTCACTTCTTTGGCTGCAGAAAATTATCGAATATAAACTGAGCCGTGGTGAAATTGTAAATACGAACTGGATCGAGAGACATTCCTTACATTTTTCGAGGGAGTGAAATTGTGTACTGAAGAGACGATTCTTACATTTTTCGATGGAGTGAAGTTTTTTACTGGAAAGACAATCTTACATTTTTCGAGGGAGTGAAGTTTCTTAGAGAAGATTCTTACATTTTTCGGGGGAGTGAAATTTTGTACTGGAGAGGCATTTTTTACTTCTTTTGCGGTAGCAAAATTTCCAACTTGAAATTAGGCGAGGAGGGATTACAAAATATAAATATAAGGTCACGGACAACTTATTAGAAACAGTTTCATGAAAATTGCATTTATACAGTTTTTATGTAGGAATCAAATTAAAGAATTCCCACCACTTACTCTTAAATTTTTTTTTAAATAAATATATTGATGGAAATCAATAACAATATCACAATGAATTCCTAACAGGATAGCTACATAAAAACATAAAAAATGTATAATTGCAATTTTTATGAAACTGTTTCTAATTAGTTGTCCGTGACTGTACATTGTGGAAACATAGATTTCTTACTCTTAGGCAAGGCGCAAATTGAGAAGCGTATAGAACGTGTGAGCTGACATAATGCGAGCAACATGATACGCACGTGTCCCTCGCGTAGCGTGGTGATCCGCATATTGAGACGCAGTTTCGATGTAGCCAGCGTAACCACTATGACTGACTTACGAAAGAAAAAACTGTTATTATTAAATTTAAGTTCAGAATCAGAATCAGATAATAATGCTGAAGACGAACTTTTGCTTTATTTAGCGACTAAAAATTTTAGTACAGGCTGTGCGGCGCAAAATTCCTTCAGATCGAAAAAAAATAACCTGGCTGATTTTTCAACAGGATAATTTAGGTAAAAGTTCTAGTTTTTAAAAAAAAATACTTTGGCAAAAATTGGTTTGTAGGAAGTTTTCGAAAAAAAAATCGGAAAGGTGGGAAAACCGATATATCGGAAAAAACAGGAAAAAAAATTTTTAATGGAAAAACATGCATGACAGAGCCGTGAAAACGCAAACAAAATCGAGCGGTTTTTTCCGCGAGCGCTCCTAGTAGGATATTTATTTAGGACAGCATCGGAATCGTACACTCGGTGGCAGCTGCTGCGAACTGTAACAGACGTATGTTTCAAGAGCTGAATGTGCATTCCGTCCTTCCATTATTTGCTTGATTGAATGAATTTTTTAATCCCTTGCTGTTGTACAACCGATGAAGATTCTTCATCCATGATGTTATTGTCGCACAGAATGCATTTCTCAACCTTACTCCCCATCCTGATTTTAACTTTTGCGGTACGTTAAAAGTCTGTACGGAAGAAACGTAATGTATGTGTATGCATTCATAAGTATAGGTGCAGTGTATATACTTGAAACGAAGTCAATATAGGGTGAGTTCAAAAATTCAACACTGCCGCAACACTGCAGAATTCAGCAATTGGAAGTCTGTAGCTGAATATTGCAGTGTTGTGGCAGTGATGAGTTTTTGAACTCACCCTACTTAAATAGAGCGCTCGCGGAAAAAATCGCTCGATTTTATTTGCGTTTTCACGGCTCTGTCATGCATCTGGGAAATTTATAACTATGCAGAGGTTGTAGGGCAACTCTTAACGAAAAAAATGTATTTTTTTTAAATTGTCGTAGGATGCTTTCTAACCGATCACGCACGGTTTTTCCCAAGCACCTCTTTTTATATTTTCGCAAATTGTGCGGAAACTTAATATTATTTTGCGACGAAATTTTTTTACAAAGAAACAGTATTAAAAGCTATAATTTAAGCCCCAAACGGATTTCCTACGAGTCACACAAGCTGAGAAAATGAAGGACGAAAAATCGCGATTTTTTCGAGATAAAAGCGTGTTTTCTCGTAAAGTTTCTAACGGGTTTGACTTCAACAACTATCATTTTTTTCGTTTTTCTCACACTACAACCTCCTATTTTTTGTTTTTTGAATAAAATTTTTTTCCTGTTTTTTCCCGATATATCGGTTTTCCCACCTTTCCGATTTTTTTTCAATAACTTCCTACAAACCGATTTTTTCTAAAGTATTTTTTTTAAAAACTAGAACTTTTACCTATATTATCCCGTTGAAAAACCAGCCAGGTTATTTTTTTTCTCAGCCTGTACTATTTAGAATCACCCAATAAGTATATTCTGTTGGAAAGGGAAAAATGTGGACAATTGAAAACTACAATGAGTGATACTGATTTTACCAATAACTTCCGAATGAGCCGAAGCCAATTTGCTGAAGTGCATGGGATGATCGAACAAGCCTTTGGCACAAATAGATGTAATACCCAAAAACTGATCCCAACCAAGGAAAAAATTGTAAGGTCTACCCAAATCCCATTTTCCTTCATATAGTACGCATCATTTGTTTCATAAAGCTCTCTGTGCCCTTTCACCGCCTCAAGTAATTTTTCTTTTGGCATAGGTAGGTATTTAAAAAGACAGTAAAAAGAAACAAACTAAAAAGGTGGAAGAGAAAAAACAGGAAAATAATATTATGAGAAATTGTTGACACGCGTTGACACGACCAGCACGAGAAACTGTGGCTCCACTACAACGCCACGCGTGTAGTAGGCGACGCGAGTCGCGCCACCTCGCGTCCCCTTGCCAATGTGCGGGGTTATATTCGTTTCCATAGTTTACAAAAAACACGCTGTGCTGTGTCACCCCACACGCTCTATGCGTGTCTCAATTTGCGCCTTGCCTTACTCTAAGGCAGTTTAATGCATATTGGAATTAAACTTGTAAAAATGATCTTCATTCGTATTTATTTTCTTTCTTTTTTTTAATTTGCTTGTTTTTGTCACTTTTGCATTACATACAATAGCACCTCGCCTCATTTGGAGTATGACATTGTACTGGCTCAAAATAAAAAAGAGGCACCTCTTACAAATTCATTTTATAATCGTGTCCTACCCAACACTAATGTCCTACTCTAAACAAAACATCATATTGGTGTCTTCTTAACTGCGCAAGTTCGAGCAAATTCGTGAACTGAACTTTAAAATAACCTCAGTTCGAATGCAATTTCCACATACATATACCCCGTTTATGATTAAGTTCAGCCCAGTCATAAACGAGTTCACTCAACTCAAATCAGCTCTCCTACCTCGGTCGAGTGGATATTTCCCCTCATATACAAGGGCTGAGTTGTAATTGGGTTGAAGTGGCATCTGTTTTGTTTGTTTACCATCCGTGAAGTCTGCCTAAGTAAAGTAGCTGGCACAGGAATATAAAATGATTTCGTTCTGATTAACTTCCATGTTTTTAAAAAATTTTAATATCTATAAATGAGAATTTCACACAAAAATTTTAGGTTATCTTTTGATGTCAGTTCAACTCTATTTCAACTCAAAGTGAACTCAACTAGACATCATATACGGTGGTCGAAATTTCAACTCAACCTAGACTTAACTAGTAAAAAACAGACCTCAGTTGGCCCAACTGAACTCGCACTGAAGTTAAACGTAAAAGCTCGCTCAAAAGAGAGTAATCAACTGGAATAGTGAGCTTTTGCATTTCTGACTTCTGGCGAAAAATCAACAACAATTTCAAGCACGAACTGAACATCAACTGGACTTGAGCCGGTGAAGTCACTTATGTGGATTGAACTGAACGTTGTTGAACTGAGTTCGGTGAAGCCGAGGCATAGGCCCCTCACTGGCGTTTGTGTTTCTGTAATAAAAAAAACTCTCTTGCTCTCTGTGTCACTAAAGTTACGCGGTCAAGCATGCGTTTGTTAAAAACAGTTTTTGTCAACTTTCCTCTTCCTCTCCTTTTGTTTTGGATCGCCTTTCTGAATTGTTGTAACATCCCACAAAAGCGTGCAGCTGTGATCGTGGTCCCACGGGGCAGGTAATTGATCAACAACATCGCTTTGGAATCCGAAAAGAACGTGTGCCATTTTCCCGGGGATTCTACAAGTTTCGCTTTATTTGGTGTTTTCGCGGTAGGAGTGAGTGGAGTCTCCAAGCCTGACTGCCGGATCGATCGACGCATGCGTATAGAAATTTTACAGTGCTGTCATTACACCCAGACGCAAATTCCCTGAGACTCCCAGACTTCTCCCGCCAACCACACGGATTTAGGCCCTCCGCACACAAGTCGACTGATTTGCAATCCCAGTTGCGTACGCAAACTTTTGGTTGCAAACTGGTTGCAAAAGTCATTATTGTGAAACCAGTTGCAAACTGGGATTGCAAATCGGTTGACTCATGTGCGGAGGGCCTTAAAAAAATAGTGGAACTTACTTTTGAGAGGACCCTCGTACCATAATTTTTACTATTGGACCTATTAATATTGTGGTGAAAACACTATAGTTTCGTTGGTTAATACTTTGGTTGTGGTTTTCTGTAAAGGGCGTCGGTAGATCGTTTTTCTAAAGCCATATTGTTTATCATTAAGGATTTGGGTGGATTCTAGATAACCCATAAACTATTTGTTGTTTATCCTCTCTATGGTTTTGGCGAGAATATAAATAATTGCTACTGGACGGTAGTTGGAAGGGTTGGTGTAGTCGGAATGCGCTGATCGTATGCCTAGATAATAAACTCCGAACTATGTACTATGATTGGGCAAAGTTTTTTGAGCTAAACTTCTGCTCTAAATACCAGAGCGACAAAGGGTGTTTGGTCAAGTCCAATGAATTTGTTGTCATGAACCTCTTTGAGGCACCTATATACCTCGCGAGTCCTGAAGAAGACCTTGTCCATACAGTTGTCGGACAAAGAAGAAATGACGGAATATCAAAGAGATAGTTGTGCATATCGATGTTGGTGTTTCAGTACGTTTGTGCCGTCTTCCGGCTTAAAGGTAGCGGCAAGGATATATCCAAAGATGCAGGGTCTGTAAGATAAGAAGGTACAAAATTTATTGTTATAAATGTCAGTGATGAAATATTTCTTGGTTTTTGCTCCACGTTTTTTCTTTCAAAAGGAATGCTTTGAATTTTTATTAAGCCGACAATCTCTGCATCGAAGTCACAAGCGGATTTGTTTCTTCAATAAGTCCATTCAAAGAAGAAACAAAAAGAAGAAACTTTATGCATCTACTCAACAATTTGGGGTTTTCCCAGAAAAAAAATTTAAACTTATGTCCAGGACGGTATCAGGATATCTCGAGAGCACAGAATCTCCTTGAATTAATCTACCGACTCAAAAATACCTCAACCGCAAAACTGGGAATGTTTTCAGCAGACATAGCAACCAAAATTGCCTATCGAACTACAAAATATCGTACAATAATATCAAAAACAAAATCTGTAGTCTGCATGGGAACTCTTTCAGTTACAATTGTCTTTTTAATAATTTGTAGAAGGTGTGATTGCATCTGTGATTTAAAAATTGGTCCATAAAAGCTAAGACAATTCCCTGACTAAGCATTCTAGCAAATTGTTAATAAGAGCGATAGAAATAGTAGAGCTGTGGACCAACTACAATGAAGTTTCAGGAAGTAGCAATGTTGAAAGGAACAAAGACAACTGAAAATGTACAATTGTAATTCATTTCAATTTAAGCAAATCCATTTAATGTAAAAAGCCAAAAATTATCGAATTAATTAAAGCATGAACAACTTCCATCTACGCAGGACTCAATTATTCGGCACTTTGTCTTAGTTGTGGCTAAGCCATAGAAAATCTCGGCAGGACTATGCCCAGCACTTAAGCTCCTCGCAGATTACTCCGCAAATGCATGGCCCAGAGTCAAGAAGACAAATTCCGCTTCTTATCTCGCCCAACGGTTCCTGGTCCGGCGGACAAGGGAAGAATGAACTTCTATTAATTACCTTTCCACCATTCCGTGGTCCACGGCTTATCTAAAGGCAATAATAAAGCGCGCTTTTTACAAATGCCTTTTGTATCTCTGCACAGCCAAGATGTTCACCTGTTCCTTAATTTGTATATCACCTTTCCAGGGTGAGATTAATCTCTGCTAATTTATCATCGATTAAGGCTGAGGCAGATTTCTGCATTTTAGAGAGGCTCGAGATATTTTTCACTGGCAGCATCTTGTGAGCTTAGGTGGTGGAATGTGGACCAAGGAGTGGAAACCCCGGTGAGAACCCTTCTCAGCCCGTGGCGAGTCTCAATTTTAGATACCTGGCTGGACTGTGACAGATCAATTAATGGTATGAGTGTTTGCATCGGATGAACAACTTAATTAGTTTGGCAGAAAAAGTGTTTTTTTTGGTGATCGTGTTAGGAATTTTAACTGGTAGTGTTGTGCAAAGATTGAAAGATAATTTTTGTAGTAAATATTTACATACAAGTTGCGTTGTATTTTGAAATGGAGGAGGAGACCGGATTTTTAATTCTGTGAAATCTGTCGTAATAAAGATGATAATCGCGGATGTGTTTAAAAAAAATTCTGTCAAAGTGATTCGTGCTGGTTTAACATTATCCGATGACCAAACAGAGCGGAAAATTTAATTTCCTTTTACAGGTTTTTATTTAAAAGCGAAATTTTTAATTCTTAATAAAGTAGATATGTGGGAATTATTTACGGAACAGCAAATAAGGTAAATGCCCACATTTGCTTTGACCAAATTTGTAATCACGGTTTGACATAAATTTTGCAGAAATACCGCGTCTAATCACCTCCCCCAAGGATTCGATGATGGTGGGTTTGCTGGTATAAGCCTTTCATTTGTAAATTTATATATTTCATACATTTCAAATAATTAAAAAGTTTAAATATGAAAATTACCATTTTTATACTTGCCAATATATGAAATATACATAAATTTTAAAATAATTAAAAGTTGAATGTGGCAGTTATTATTTCCATAGTCCCATACAATGACCAAGTTATTATGCAGACAAAAATATACATTATATATAAATTTCATAAAAAAATGTGGTGTACTTTGGCAATTATCGCATTTTGGAAATTTAAGTACTATAAAGTAAAATAAAAAAGTAACGATGCATGAGGGCCAATTTTTTTTCCCAAAAATAAATTGTCCACATCGAAATATGCAATGTGTGTAAATTTGGTGAAATTATATGGCAATAATTGCATTTTGAAATTTTGAAATTTCGGCACTTTGAGGTGGAATTACAAGATAACGGGACTTGACCGACACTTTTTATTAACATACCTGTGTTGTACGTAGTTAACTGTACCTTGTGTAAAAATTTCATCAAAATCGGGCGTGGAGGAGTTAATCTGAAAATTTACCAAACTAAAACCTAAAAGCTAAAAACTGAAATATTTTTGATTGAAGCTGGTCTAAAAATCGAGTAAAAACTGCATCACGTTCCATATGGCGTGGTACTTTTGTCAATATTGGGTCTGCTTAGACGCTTCGCTCCCAGGAACGTTTCTCACGAACTTTGTGAATGAAGGGAGAAGTGAGTTGGTACCTCTCGTCATCCTCACTTTCCCCTTCATCCACAAAGTTCAGACGTGCCGTTTCTGATGAAAAATTAATATTGCAATCGCCACTCAAAATCATGGGGATTTCGTTCAAGTTTCGACCTAGTAAAATTGAACCCTCAGAAGTGGAGATTGTCATGTATGAATTCCACTATTTCGCGTAAACTTTTATGCGGCGATACATAAATAACTACCATCAAATTCATTTATCTATTTTCTGCCATATACATCTGCCAACACACATTTCATGGTGATTTATTGTAACTAAGCGATAGCGTTTTAGGTATGCCCGTATGAGATGTTAAAATATTAGCGGATTTCTCATCATATTCTTCATTTTTCATTCAAGTTTCTGATAAAAGTACCTAATACATTCATTTTTTTTAAACTTTGTCATCTAAATCTTGTACGTTCGCACGTATAGTTTGACAATTTAGCGAAAGTATTGATAATCCTAGTCTATTCAAACCCGAGTGAAAATAATTTAGTTGGTTAATTGTCTTAAAAGCATGCACGCGCCGCACCTAGCACGCATAGCGAACAAATGGGCTTCCCACATGGGTATGTATGTTCTCGCTACAGGAATGCACGCTCCCGCTACAGGCATGCACGCTCCCGCTACATGCATGCACGCTCCCGCTACATGCATGAACATTTAAAAATGAATCCGCATCGGCATAGACCCATTCCAAACGCGGGTGTTGTTTTACCAAGCAGTCCCCCAACTAAGCACTGACGACCTCCTATGCTGCTTGATCTAAGCAATCGAACGAGAACCGGTCTACTAGGTATGCTATTGGTACCCTTTATGGTCGCCAAAATAATTGCCGTTTTCTTCGTTCTATACAATGCATGTAGTATGTAGTTTTACTCCCCTAACGGTTGAAGATAATTTATTTTTCACTGATAATAGATACCTTTTTTAGATACTTTTTTTGCCTGACAATACACATTCAATCGAATTGGAATCATAAAGTTGGAATAGTAGATTACATATCAAGGGCCGAAAGGAGGCTTTTATGGACGAGTGCGGAGATGGCCGACCGAGTCGAAGGGCGAGGGAGGCCACCGCACGAGCCCGTAAAGCCTCTGACGGCCCGAGCTATGTACGGTTTTTTTTCACAAGTGCCCCGAGCCATATTTATTTATTGGTTAAAAACTTTGAATAACACCGAGCACAGGCAGTAAAGTGTCGCGTTTATACCCCTATTTATATTTGTTGGTATTCATGGCTCGGTTGCCTAGTGACAGAGTGCCTGGCGTGAGGTAAAGATTTTTACCGCCCGCCTCAATACTTTACCGCCCGCTTTCTTGGAGAGGTCTGGAAAACGCCATTTTCGGTCAAGAGAACATGCATGAAAAGATCATACAATTTGGCTTGATTTGGTATAAATCAACCACCTTCGCAAACAAATATTGAAAAAATGAAAACAGTGTATTTCATTGGATTGTTTTTGATTATTATTGAAATTATCGCGAAAAAACCTTAGAAATAGTGTTTTTTTTTAATTATTAAGGCATAAACAATTCGTCAATTTGTTGTAAGCTACAAAAATTTGTAATTTTAAAATTTCTAAAATTATAGCGTAAACTCGTCAGAGAGGGTGAAGCGGGTCCATCAAATTTCACCAAAGGCGAGGAGGGTGCCAATTTAAAACAAAAACTGACAATTTAAAACTGACTGACCACCTCCCTTTGGTATTCTAAAGGACCCAGCCCCAAACAAAAATCTGAAATAATTCACCTTTAATGGTGAATTTGTATCCATATAATGAGATAAAGCAAAGTCTGGGCGACAAAGTAGCAAACATGCCAGAAAATATATGCAGTAAGGCAGAGTTTATATGAACTGTTGCACACACAGCCTCGAGTTTCTTCGCCTCTTGTGCCCCCTCCGTCCCATTTCCAAGCGTTATACGAAAAATCTAACGATTTTTCAATGTGTGAGCGAGTGATGCGAATGAGACCAATTCACTGCCATGTAAATATTTTAGGCTAAGGCGCGCCTAAAGAAAATTTACTTCAAAAACCCTAGAGAAAGAAGCCCAAAGGCTTTAAATCTGAGGATCTAAAGCCAATCGTCCAGAATTGGCAGCACAAATAATAACCGTAGGATGGAGAACAACCGTATTCCAAAACGGCTCATGGTGGCAGGACTTTCGGGAAATATACCAGTAGGCAGTCCCAGGAAGAGATGGATAGACTCTGTGACGGCTAACGCAGTGACAATGCGCAACATTGTGAACTGGAGAACTGCGGCAAGGGTCCGTCAAACCTGGAGAAATTCCATAGAGGAGGTCAAGACTCGATTTGGACTGTAGCGCCATTGGATGGATGGATGGGTCGGAGAAAATGTGCCGTGATTCTACGCATCGCCTGGTTGAGACGCATCTGCGCGGCTTCGACATATCTTGCAGTGATAATCGCCGCGACGTTGTCTGCGTACCCAACCAGGAAGACACCCTCGGGCATAACCAGACGCAGGAGCCCGGGTCGTCGGGTCCTAGAATGGAACCTTGGGCGGTCCCAGATGTTACTTCCCTTCTTCACAAGCCATCGTTCGACCCATATTCTATGAAGCATCCTTTGCATGTACTGAGGGAGCGTGAAGTCACTATCCATCACCCCAAGCGCCCTGTCCCACCTAACCCAGTTGAAGGCGTTCTTTACATCTAGTGTGGCCAGCAGGCGCACGGGACGGGAGCGATGGTTTCCCCGCTCAGTCGACCTGGCAGCCTCGACCACCTGTTGGAACGCGTCAATAGCAGAGCGGCCCGGTCGGAAGCCAAACTGTCTGGCGGCCTTGTCTCCCGCCGCCCGTCCTTCCCCGTGAAGGCGTGGCCGCAATAGTCTCTCCAGTAGCTTCCCCGTCGTGTCCAATATACACAAGAGTCTGTAAGACGCCGCCGTGTCTGCCGAGACTACCACTTCTGCTGAAAGGTCGTCTGGACCTGGAGCCTTCCGGTTACGCATCGAGCGAGCGGCCACTATCAGCTCCTATTCGTTGAAGAGGGGGGGCTTCAAGGTCAAAGGGCAGTGGTCGCTCGGACGGTCGCCGCGTATGGGTGGCGAAAAGGGTCCCCATGATTTCGTCCAAAGTGGCTGGATCCTTGCGGGAACCTTGAGCAACTGCTCCTAGCCTCTTTGTGACGATCCTGTATCCTAGTCCCCCGGATCTCGGTCCACATCCCGCCTGAGGGCCGTCCAGCATCTCCGCTGGCTAGACTTTATTGCTTGCTTCAGGGATTTCTTGGCCGCTTGAAACGCTGCGGCCAAAGGGGCTGCGTAGATATCGCGAACTCTCGCCCTCTGTACCTGCCCACGGAGTCGTAGGCACGTCCTGTGAAGTTCTGGAATCTCGTCCGTCCACCAGTAAGCAGGACGGTCGGTAAAATTTTGCCAGGTCTGCGGGTCAATGTATCTATAGAGAAACAAATCGCGCTGTCTCCGATGAGTTTGAAGGCACGGTTTTGTACCCTGTCTTTCAAAATCTTTGGAGAGGAGATATCTAGAGCAACTGCAGTGCCGCAGCCAGACCATTAGAGGCCCTGTGCAAAAATTCAGTGAGAGGCCCCAGAGAGTGGAAATTTTTTTTAGAGAGGTTATTTGAGTCACCTCTTTTCAGTTTGATCTATTTTCCAAGGGTCAGGAAAAGCTCCGGAGAAATATGACAAGAGAACTTAATTCCAACTCGAAACTTACAAAACATAAGCGAAAGTTGAGATTGACTGGCTTCCTCCAAGGAAATGTTTCTTGACCATTCCAATAACGTTACTTCATTATGCAGTGATAACAAAGTCGAGAACTAAAGTTGCTGATTAGATTAAGGGATAATTTCTTACATTCCCTTATGACAAATCAAGTGAAATCCGGGTTTTCCTATAGTACAAAAGAAGAGAGTCTAAGAGAGAGAATAAGTAGTTTATGAAAGCAGTCATTAGATTCCAGGTACAAATCATCCAGCACGACCCTTTTCTTGTTCAGAATGAAAACTAATTTATTTAAAAGCTGTGCATTCCCACACAATTAAAACCACGCGGGGGCGAACTAAAGATCAAAACCACTAAGCAACAGCTTCCGAAAGATACAGGAGAATTGATTGCAATGAAACTGCTGACAAATGCTCAATTGTCTGGAATCACGTAATGTAAACTCCTCAATTATCAGCTCGAGACCAACAAAGGAGCAACAGACGTTCTTTGAAGTGCATTGAACTGTGTCTTATACACTATTCATCCACAATAAGTATCCATCCCGAAAGTGCAGGTCACTGCATCAAGCCATTATTTGACCGGATCACCCTTGCAGGGATAATCCGAGTGCGTCCAGCTTACTATTTATAATACCATCAGTTACTGTCTTCTTTCTACCTTACACCAATTTCCTGCATGTCATCGGTCCAAATGGGTTCCCTTAATGCCATAAATAGAAGCAAATTCCCCAAAATTTACCAGCAGCAAGCCCGCATGGGATCAATTATGTAGAGTTTCTTCTCTGCTGTAACAATACAGGGGAAACTTGCTGGGTCGTGTCAGGTGAAGACATCAATCATGGCACTGTGTTTACCTGAGTCCATAAACATTGTAGACCGCCCGTAATGTCTGGATTTGGAGATGCTCCGTCGGTCGGTGTCACTGCGGAGCTGTTTATGCGATAATCATCTGGACACATGCTAGACTGAATCTTGGTTATCCGGAATTTTAAAACTCATCCAAGTCGAAGCTCCATGACTCCGCAGTGTGCCCAAGGACTGGAAACTTCTTGTACAGTGATTACACACCGCCAGATCCTAACTGGGTCGTGTTTACCTTGAGAAGTTTCAAAATGGCAAGATGCCGCCCAAAGCGTTTAGAAAAATTTGTTTATAAGAAGGAAAAAGACGAGATTTTTTCTATTTAGTTAAGTCATCACGGTTCCATTCTGGGACAAAACGATTGTTTGGGGAAGTTTTACGTTTTCTGTTTGGCTTTGATTTATTCGCACTTTTTATTTTGAAATTACTGCGACTTTTATTGACTCTTAAAGGTTAATAATTTTGAAATGGAAGCTTTACAAATATAATCCGGGATTTAGTGAACATTTTTGTTGAGGGAGTATCAATTTAGGCAATTACTTGCAGGCTTTCTTAATAAATCACTTTGCTTGCCATATCAGTTGTCTTGGCCTTTTGAATGTCAATGAATACGAAATGGATTCCTTTTTTTTCAAATTTCGAGTTTTAACAGTTGAAATGGCGTTTGTAGTTCGAACTCCAAGAATTCATTCTAGGAGAGTTATAGGCTTGATACACGAGCACGAACGAATGAACATTGAAAGAGGAATGATCATTCATCTTCGTTTATCAGATGAAATGAAGTTCTAATGACACTTAATATCTTCAAACTCAAACTCAAACTCAAACAGTTTTTATTCGAAACATAACATAAATTACATAAAGAGTTATAATGAAAAGCAAATAACACGCCAGAATGCGACTGTAACATAGATGATAGAAAATACTTAGGCACTAAGTTTATTTGTGAGACAGATGAAGTATACTTCTTACATGAGTGTTTACGAAGCCAGGTGAATAAGCTGGCTGCGAGAATCTTAATCATAGATAATACAAAACTAAATAATATTAAACGAAAATGTAAATGAAAATGAAAATGAAAATGAAAATGGCGGACAGGTGTCCAAGTGTCAAAAATTAGTGAGGAGAAATAGGCGAAGTTGAATCAGGCGAGAAGTATCAGTGTACAGACGCTATGCGTTTAGCCATACTCACTTTACAACCTATACTATTCCTAATGTATATTATTTTTTTTTTTATTTTTTTATTATTTTTTAATTTTTTTTTTATTATTTTTTTTTTCTTTTAAAAGTATAACATTAAAACATTAATTCAACAATAATGTGACGTTATAGCAAAAGCTGCTCCCATCGTGATACAGGTTCATCAACCCCTAATATGGGAAGAGTCCCTACCGACAAAGAACCCCGTAGGAGCACATGCAAAGTCAAGAGGGCACATTTTAGGATCCTAGTCCACATCTCGACAGAGATCGAGATAGAACCCTAACACGGCCGTCTTCTTTTCCGTCGGATCCCTGGCACACCTATACTGTGGAAGATATTTACGAATTTTGTCAAGCAATTGATGGAGCGAAATACCAAACAAGGATTCCGGGTGAAGAAAATCATAAAACTCGTCCGCGGATGGGTGAGGACTTTTATTTTGAGGAGGGTTGTTATTTTTAAAGCAATCTGCATATGAGTAGGGACGGCTAGATGGAATTTGCGAGGAACTATTCCTGCCGAGGGAAGGGAACTGATTGTTGTCGGAGGTAAAATTGGCTTGGGTGCGCTGATTAGAACGTAATTTTTTACGTAATTCCTCACGACGTAGGAACACCGGACAGCCGCTAAAACTTGCCGGGTGACCAAAGGCCCGACAGTTAACACAATACGGATCGCTGTCATTCATATTCTCGGAAGTACGGGGACATTTTTTAGGCAGGTGGATGCCATCACATTTAACGCATCTAAAATCTCGATTACAGTTTGAGGCCGCGTGCCCATGGAGCTGGCAGTTCCTGCATTGAACCGGGTCTCTATTTTTAATCCGCTCCCACGAGACCCGCTGGTGCAAAATAGTTTTGATAAGATTAACCTTGTTAACATCAGTCTTGGGTGGAAACTGAACGAGGAACAGATTGAGAGGAATCTTATTTTTCCTAGAGAATGGGGTGTCGTAGCGTCTGACACTATTGACCTTAAGAGATGGGTAGTTGAACGAGAGGTTCTTAAGAATTTCCTCAGGAAGGAACTCCGGGTGGATTCCCCTTAGAATAAGAGAAATAAAGCGATCGTCTGGATGTGTGTGTGGGAAGTTACTTTGTTGGTTTTGAGTTTCTCAAAGAATCCAACCTGATGCTCCCTATGTCTAAAAGAGACCTTGCATGCGCCCCCCCCCCGTGTCCTAGCCAGCCTAAACTCGCAGTCAGGGTAGAGCGCATAAATCATCTGAGTCAAATAACGGATACTAATATCCTGTATCACGATTGGAGGGCAGAACCCCTTCTGTAAAGTGCTATAATTTCTGGAATTGCTATTAATATTAATATTATTATTATTATCCAAGTCAATATAGTTATTATCACAATGCCTATCCCTAACCTTAAAATTAATACTGCTGTCATTCCTGGAGCCAGAGGGAGGATCCTCAACACTAAGCTTCTGAAATCGATTTTGGTTTTGATTAACTTTGTTACTAGTGCTGTCACTATCACTGGAAGCTGGGGCCCTGGGTTTGCCAGATTGTTTCACGAGGGTCCAGCCCACCTCGTTATCCTGTACAGTAGTAACAACATCACCTGTAGGAGCTGACTGCGAACAATCCAAGTCCATGTGCGTAGATGCTTGCCCCGTTCCCGTTGCAAGTACTGGAGAGGCGTCCCCAGTTAAACCACTACGGAGCCTTCCATGCAAGTTATCGCATGACGCCTTGAGTTGGTCAATAATTAATGCTTGTTTATTCTTACCAGCTTGGGTCCAAGTTTCCACCCCACAGAGAACGTCACTTACAAACGTTCTGTCTTTGCCCAAGTCCATGATATTGAGTTTGGTGGATTTTTCCAATGGTTCAGCTTTATCGGGCTGGGGACTATTGTCCCCACCCTCAATCATCGTAAAATGACCCCTCTTAGAGGGAATTTTATCGATTGATATAAATTTTCAAACTAATTCCTTAATTAGCCCCAGCGGCTAAAAACAATTAACACAATTTAATTTAATTAAATTAAATTAAATTAAAATAGAAGCACGAAATATTTCGCTGAATTATTTTTCTCTCAGAAACAAAACAAAATCAAAATGGCTTCTCAATAGCCGCCTGCAAACACAAACACGTCTGCACCGGTCGAGCTCGCCAACTCCTGATATGTTCATTCGTTTCTTTTCTGAAGTCTTCAATGAAGTTGGAAACTGGAAGTTTTCCACTATTTAAAGTGTTTAGAAGTCAAAAAATTTGTCTGTAGTTTATACCTTTGTTATAGAAAGAGGAAGAGGAAGAATTTTATGACGTTTTATTTTTTAATATTTTTTAAAGGATTTGATTGTGGAAATCCTAATGCTCAGAATCCAGAAACAATCTCTTCAATTTTCTGTTGGGTAAGGGGAAATTCATCTTTAAGATGCGAATAAATTTTTTCGCAGAACTCGAGCTCCATTTGGCCTAGTGTTGTTTGCCCATATATTCCGGTTTCTAGTTTCCATTAGTAAAAACGAAACTAAATAATTTCTTTTAATTATGTCCACGAATATTTTTTTCCGTGCTTTCATTGCTAGCCGTTTTAATTTTCTCGATTTTTTACTCATCATAAACAAGTTAACGATTGGTGAATTGCTGGCCACGTCCATTTTGACAACAACTGTCATTCACTTGTATCTTCATTGCTGCTCATGATCATTCAAATGGATTGAGCTGGAAGAATGATCATTTCGTTTGTGCCCGTGTATCAACCCTATAATACTTGCTATCCTAGTTGGCCCTTAGGCAATTCCACCCTTTCTTCAAGCTATGAAATGCCTGTTTAATCACTTGATAGCTTCCACACTGATCCCAGTAATCGGGATTCACCTCATTTTATAAAGCATAACACGTCATCGAAAATGTTCCATGTTAAACTCGATGGTTGTGCGGACGACTCTATCGCTTTTACTATACAGTTATTAAGATAAAAAGAAGTAAAGCCCCTATATAAAAACTTCTGTTTTGATTTTTCTAATATTCGTGGGCTTCAAGCGAATTTCTGATATGTTGTGGGTAATTTGCTGGTTATCACATTTATTTTGATATTGGATCTTCGGATTCTTATTTGCCCATCCGGAATATGAAATCAATTTTTTGTTTATGTGAAAGAGTCTAAGCTTAGGTGTCAACCTTTATACTACAAGTCCGTCATGTCGTTTACGTCACGATGCAATGTCTAGTAGTAAGCTTAGCTCGAAGATAGAAAAAGGATATGATAGGTTAAGGGTACTCTGGAGGATGCACGAGGAGGAGGCAGTGAGCCTTGCGTTTGAACCCTTGTACATTGTATGAGTTCATTTTTTAGCAGCCGGCTCAGCCACAACAGCCTCGTCGAAGAGTTATGCCTCCTGAAACAAGAGAATCCCGCTAACCAGCCGACGAAGGCTGTGATGCAGGCAGTACCAGGCTACCAGGTGAACAAAGAGGTGCGTCGTCCCGTAAGTGAAGACCAGACCTAAGCGGTACTTTACTAACTAACTAATTGCTCCTTTAATCCCTCATGGGACATAGGGCGGAAACAGTTGCCCTCCAGCGGACTCTGTTTTGCGCGACAGCTCTTAGCTCTGACACGGATCTCCCAGTTGTTGCGGCCTCTGATAATAGGGTTCTCCTCCACGTTGTCGTAGGTCTTCCGACTCGACGGGATCCTTGTGGATTCCAATCAAGGGCCTGTTTGGCTAGATTATCGTCTTCGCGTCGCAAAGTGTGGCCAATCCAATTCCATTTCCTTCGCCTGATTTGGTCGCCTATCCTTTCTTGGCCGGCACGGCGCCATAGTTTTTCATTTGAAATTCTATCTTGCCAGCGGATTTTTAGGATACGACGTAGGCATCTGTTGCTGAAAACTTGTAGGCGCCCCGTGAAGAATTGGGTGACTTCCATGTTTCGCAACCGTTCAAAAGAACTGCCTTAACGTTGGAGTTGAACAGCCGCAATTTGGTGTTAATTGAGATCTCTGTTGATCTCCATATGTGAAACAGGCATGCATATGCGCTTCTTGCTTTATTTATTCTGGAACTGACGTCTTCTTCTGTACCGCCGTTTTCGGTAATAATACTACCGAGGTAACAGAATTTGTCTACCAGTTCCACGTCACGGTTATTTAGCGCTGTCCGTTCAAGGGTGTTTGCATTTATCCCCATTCCTTTAACCTTAAGCCTGCTGAACTACTTTCTGTTGCCAAATTGTTTAACATGTTTTTAAGGTCCTGGTGTCTGTAGGCCAGCAAACAGATATCATCCGCGTAGTAGTCCTTAAGGCGGTCTAACAATCCCCATTGTATGCCACCTGTTTTACTATCTAGAGCGCTGACAAGGATGTCGATTATTACTATAAGAAATAGTAATGGCGAAAGTAGGCATCCTTGTCGTAATCCTGAGCTCACCTCAAAGCTGTCGGATAATTTTCCATTATGGAGAACTCTGCATTTGGAATTGTTGTAAAGAGCTTTTATTCATTCTATTATTTTATCAGGCAGTCCCCGTTGCCGTAGTGCCTGCCATATAAAGCTCCTATTAACCGAGTCGAACGCTTTCTCATAGTCTATGAAAGCAAGGTAAAGGGGGGATCGGAATTCAGTAGACTGCTCCACTATGATTCTCAAGGTGTTAATATGTGTCTTCTAAGCGTTCGGTCTACTGCCTCTCTTATCCTAGATAGTAATATATGGGACAATATATTTCCCGCAGTAGGTAATAGACAGATGCCTCTCCAGTTGTCACATATTGTTAGGTCCCCCTTTTTTGGTATTTTGACTATGCTACCTTCCGTCCAATCCTCCGGAAAGGTACAGGTGTTCCATGCTATTTCCAGGATTGGCTGTAGCGCATCTGCTATGAGGCTTGAGTCGGCTTTCAACAATTCTGGCGGGATGCCTTCTTTTCCAGCTGCTTTACCATTGGCCATTGCATGCGGAACTTTAATACCCTATTATTAACCTGTCAAGCCGGCGGGGTGCCTTATTAGGACTACCTGGTAAGTTCAATGTTCTTAATGTAAATTGGATAAATTATTCAAATGGCACCAGTGATTATTCCTGAAACCGAGCTCTTCTCAGACATCAATGTGTAATTTACATCAAATACTCAATTATCCTACGAGAGTTCCTGACTTTGTGAACCCAAGACCCCTTAACCTTGGTCTATTTCTTACTTCGCATCCAACACGGTACTGCGTCGATATTTACACGCCTCTTGGCAACTCGTACCACTTCTTAATTAGTGTTAATTTCCGATATCCATGTTTTGGCTCAACCAACACAGTTCCGAAAAGAAACTACTACGAAGCTACTACTGTCTAGGGTTTGTCGTTCCGGTGCCAATGTGAACCAAAAAGTTTAAAAGCGTCCTGCTGGTAGCGGTCAAAAGTAAATTGAACATCATTCCTTACTATGCCAAGTATTCAGGGCTTTCTCCTCTATTCAGGGGTTTTTTCAGGCTGATAAGTCTCTCGCCTTTTGTCTTGAAGACATGGGGAGACTTATCCTCTACGCCAACCACTAAGCTTTACCAGCATGCGCGCCAAGTGGGAAAGTCCCTCGCAGCCTGGTTCTCAGGCTGGAAAGTGCATCACTAAACATAAGAGTTGTGCTGCCGGCCTTCCTCGATAAAGCGGGAGCCTTCAACAAAACATGAACATCCATACATGATACTATAGCTACGGTTCTTAGTAGACGAAGTCTAAGTAGCACTTTCTACAACCAACGGGAGCGACTCTATGCTGAGAACTCGTAAATCTTCTATTATAGATAAACTCATAGAGCTGGTCTTGAATAGAGAGGACTTGAAATTTTTGCCAACGCTACGCAAACGAAGTAGTCATCGTGGTAATATGTGAAAAAGAAGGCACCATGTCCAGGAGTCTGCAGCAGGCACTTGATTTGGTTTCCAGCTGGTGCGCCTGCGTAAGACTAAATGCCAATCCCGACAAAACGCTTCTGGTTCCGAACATTGCAGGGACTTACAAAACCAATCCCTGCAGGCATAACTACATATGTATATAGTAGAGAGAAATTACAAAAAAAAGAGCGAAGTTATGATGTAGTTGGGAAGTTGAATTTTATTGTTTTTTTTCTTTACATATGTTAAGATAAAGCGAAAAAAAAATTTCTGCAAAATCGGGCCTGTGCTGCTCGAGAAAATTGCATAAATGTGGATTTTTGATGCAGTTTGAGTGCATTGCTACACTATTTTTTTAATTTCGCCAGTTCTGTTGGTCGTAGAAAAATAAAAAAAGTTGAAAAATACTCGTGAATGAATAGACTATCGAACTGATTCGGTATAAGTATTTTAAAAATGAAAATGAACTTTAAAAAAACTAAAAAATTCCAATTTTTCAATTTTTTGCCTTTTTATTCATAGTTGGCAAGTAGCTTTCCATAGTTGACAGAAGCCAAAAAATTGAAAAATGAAATTTTTTAGTTTTTCCAATGTCCTAAAATGGGCATTTTAATTAAACTAACGAAGTATTGAGTATGCTCACAAGAAAGTACATAAAAAACCCTACAATTTAAAAAAAATTATACCGTACGATGATTTGGCATAAAATGGCGGCAAATTTAGATTTTTTTCGAAAAGTGCCAATTGTTGCCGTAAAAATCAAAATTTTTTATTTTGAATTTTCAACCACGTATTTATCAAAATACATATTTTCTCCAATTTTTATCAAAGTCGGACTGTTTTCCCGTTATTTTTGGCATTTTTAGAAAAAAAACAAAATCTCATACATTTTAGTTTTTTGGGGTTAGGATTAATTTTTAAAATATTTATACCGAATCAGTTCGATAGTCTCTTTATTCACGAGTATTTTTTAATTTTTTTTATTTTTCTACGACCAACAGAACTGGAGAAATTAAAAAAATAGTGTAGCAATGCACTCAAACTGCATCAAAAATCCACATTTATGCAATTTTCTCGAGCAGCACAGGCCCGATTTTGCAGAAATTTTTTTTTCGCTTTATATTAACATATGTAAAGAAAAAAAACAAAAAAAATCAATTTCCCAATTACATCACCATCATATGAGAATTTCCCTCTACTAATAGGTTTTTCACACCAAGCCAAATACTTAGTAGGGAGATAGATCCCAGTGGGTCTACCACAGACCTTATGGTTCCGCATGGGGTCTAGAACCGAAAGCTATGTACTGGACAGGCACCACCATGGTAACTTACTGGGCTTTAGTTTGGTGGCACAAAACGCAACTTTCACGTTTCGTAAGTAAATTAAGCAAAATTCAAAGAATGTCCTGCTTTTCCATTACCAGAGTCATTCGCACTTCCCCGATGGCAGAGCTGGAGGCTATCCTCAATCTGGTACCACTCCACCTTGAGGTAGAGAAATCTACCATAAACGCGGCGCTGCCGCTGAAAACGAATGGCTACCTTGCAATTGGTCTTGGGTCAATATTATAAAAAAGATTAGGACAGTGGGGTTGCTATCGGGCTGCATGCCCTTAAGACATGCTCACCTGGACTTTTCCTTACGTACCGCAGGGTGGATTAGTATGCTACTAGTATATGGAGTGTAATCCCCAGACTCAATAGAGCGATTAGCTTAGGCACCCTAGAAACTGTCTTTTTAGCAGAGGTGTACACTATACTGGCATGAACTCAAGAGAAATTGAAGAGCCTACAAAAACACACGGAACTTTGTCTTTTCTAATGATAAACCAACAAGGTCTCGTAGGACAAGTCTAATTTGGTTGGGGACTGCCAGCGTGCTCTTGGTGAACTGGGCGTTCTCAATTGAGTTACCCTTGTCTGGTTCCAGATCGACGGTGCTTCAAAGACAATGGATGTAGGAAACTTGATGGCTCGATTGTCCAACACTGCGCCCTAAATTAAAACTTATGCAGGATGGGCAGAAAACCTCCAGGCTTTGCGTTGAGAAGATGAGTCTGTCCTCCATATTCTCTGTGAGTGGCCTGCGATAGCGATTAGCAGGGTCTCGTTATTCGACGAGCCTCTGTTCGAACATTCAAGTCTGACTGATGAACTAGTTCAAGCGGTCTGGCTTACAAATATGAGGTGTGGTACAATAGGCCAATGGAGAGGCAGCGGTACCTTTGGATCCAGTACCTCGCCAAGGAAAACAAGATTGTTTCCAACACAAACAGCCGCGTTATCCTTGAAATTATTTATGCAGGAAACCACATTTTTTCCAGATTTAAAAAACCGCATTATTGATGGACTCACCCAATTAAAGAGAATCAAATAAAAGTTAGTTGAGGTCTTAACTCCGTTAATTTGATTTTGAACGAACCTACCAATTTGTTGTTTTTTTTATATTATTTCATCTATTCAGATTAGTAATAATAACGTCTCCACAATCTTTTCTCACTTTCAATTATTTTCATGTTACTGCGGTTACCTTATATCATCAAATAAAGATTTCATCACACTTTTTTCGTAATAATAATAAAATGAAAATTCCATAAGCTAAAGGAAAGGAACAAAAATCTCCAAATTAGTTTCAAAACAACCCCCCTCCACCCCGAAAAAAACAAAAATGGCCTAGGTTACATTGCGGCAGGGCTTCCATGTACAAGGATCCGTCACAGAAAATAGCAAACATCATTCAAAATCTGGGGGTGTTTTGTCGTTTTATGTGTGTAAACAACAAAAAACACAACACAAAACCTATTACAAGCCTGTCAACCCCAACCAGCCAACCACCACCCTACACAAGGATGAAAGCTTTTTCCGCTGTAC
Organism: Thereva nobilitata; assembly: GCA_963855945.1. Lineage (NCBI taxonomy): Eukaryota > Metazoa > Arthropoda > Insecta > Diptera > Therevidae > Thereva > Thereva nobilitata. The sequence goes on along the minus strand of OY979694.1, from coordinate 195,698,143 downwards.
CAAAAGTTATATGTCATCATTTCTTCGCATTAACCCGACGCTTGTATGCCCAACATCGGAGTACGAGGGGTCCAATAAATGGGGAAAAACGCTAAGAGTCTTTCTGTGGCGCACTTTTATACAGTACGGGGGTTGTTTTCCAGGCTGCTATTTAAGGAATTTCGTATTCACTCGCTTTTTTTACATCGACTGAAATCAAGTGGTGTGGGGACAAACAAACCAACAAAAAGTAATACGGACGACAGAGAAATTCTTCTATGGAGTGAGGAATAAGTTGCTGCCACAAAAACTGTTGGGGCTTTAGAAAATATTTATGACATCCCTAGAGTTAAGTTTGAACTGTAAAACATGGTTTCAAACGACACCACTTTATGCAACTCCTATAGTGGTGGGACACTCTTACGCAAAGCTCAGCCTTGGGAGACATAAATAAAAAATTGATAGGATTTGATTTGATATTAGAGCGTTATCTATTAATCGACCCTGAACCACTTTATTCTACATAAAAGTGCAATTTGTAAATACGACCATATTATCCGTACCAAATCCTTCAGTCTACAACTAAAATTTTAAAAAATTTCCTTGAAACATTGAACGGATATCTTTTACAATATCTATCGGCAACCAACAGACTCGTTCTTTTCTTTCATTTTTCATTCGTTATCCCTAAAGCGTCCCTTCAAGACCCCTTAGCTGAGGGTGAAATATTAATAAAGATGAGCTAACGGGGAGCACTACCGTAGGGGAACCAGATCTTCGGGTGCCAGAAGGAATATTTGGGACATTTCAATTGACTAACTCGACTACAGTCGTTAGTTGGGTTCCATATGTGCTCTGCATTCCTGTTTTGTAGCCAACATCTAGACTAGATTTAATTTCTATGCACGATCTTGGCAGGATATAGGAAAAACGGTTGTTTTCACATTACTGGATATTTTATTACATGTTCGAAATCAATTGAGAAAAGTATTGCGTAATCTTAAGTAACTTTCAGCTTAAGGAACATAAATTAGTCCACTTTTGAGTTGATTGTCTACGAGTAATACTCCAATCCTGCTGGGTTAAGCTTCACTTTTAAGATACATTTTTATTTTAGGAGATTTTCTTACACTTCTTCTTTTAAAGATATTCATTACGTGCATAAAGTCCGCAGGCATTTGCTATATTGTTGAAAACGCCAAAATGCCAGTTGCCGAAAACTGGGAAATGTTATAATAGTCCAAGGAATGTACGAAAAAACACATAATCCATGCTATCGAGAAGCAAAAAATTTGGTCGGGTAGAAGAAAAAATTCTAAGAAAGATAGCGTTTTTTGCATCTTTCCAGCTGGTGCAGAACATAACCTAAAAAATCGGAAACACTCGAAAAAAGGGTTTTTCCCATTTATAAAAAAAAACAAAGCAATATGCAAAAAAAAAGTTAAATTAGAAAATTGTAGAGAATAAAATAATGATACGATTTTGTTAGTTATTGCCTGAGTAAATCGCGAAACTTCATCGAAAATCGTCGTTTTTTGTTTTCGCTGTGAACGGTTCAATTTTTATTATAATTATTTGTAATTAACACATACTGTTACCTCTAGCAAGTACAAAACGAGCATTTTTGAAAAATTGAAAAAAATTTAAAATTGCGCCTTATCGAGCGAATTTTCGGAAAAAAGGTGTTTTTTTAAATCGGTCGTTGCCCAGCATTGGGATGGCATAGAGAAACAATCCGGGGCTTAAATTCTTTATAAAGGATTGTACTATGTGTCGTAAGAAAAAATTTGTTTTATCCCTTTATAACCTCAAATAAAATGAATAAAAATCAGGATGATTTCGAAAATGCCAATAATGCCAAACTTATGACTTTTCTCAAGTAGTTTTTATATTCATTAATATTTTTTATTATTTAATTTTTATTACAACATTCATGGTTTATAAAGTTAGAAATTTAAACACAGTAGGTACTATAAAATTAAAATAAGTATACTTTTATTTTTTCATTCATCAATTTTTCTTACAATTTTTGTAACATTTGATTGTCGTCTTGTTCGGTATCAGAATTTTCGTCAATAACATCTAAATCTAAGTCAGGTATAACATCAGGTTTCGTGCACACAATTTCGAAATTATTACAATTCTCCTCGTCGCATTTGGAACAAATACTTGAACATTTCAAGCCATGCTTCTTACATCCACAATTTCCGCTTTTACACCCGCTTTCGCAGCGACATGCTAATTTTTTTGCCAATCTAGTCAGGAACAAGAACGTCGTTGGTATAAACTGGCATTAACATACCATTTACAATTTTCCAGCCCCACTCATTAGCCTCGATATTATTACCATGCCACATTTGCAACTGCAAATAAACTCGCATTGCTCTAAAAGGCGCAATTTTAATTTTTTTTCAATTTTTCAAAAATGCTCGTTTTCTACTTGGCAGAGGTAACAGTACGTGTTAATTACAAATCTATCTATCTATATATATAAAAATGAATGCCGTGCGTTAGTCCCGCAAAAACTCGAAAATGGCTCGACCGATTTGAATAAATTTTTTTTGGTTTTGTTTGCCTCAATACAGGGGTGGTTTTAGAAAAAAAAGCATCAGGAAAAACCAAAAGGAACAGGTGAAAAGTCTAAAAAATTGGTAATTTTGGGATTTTTCACTTCACATTAGTTTTAATAGCTTCATGGCCTACCTATTGTTTGATAGCTGCGTAAATGTGTAATTGTCATTAAATTGAATCGGTGTCATTTCTCAAAAACCAAATTTAAGTGACAATTTCACATTTACGCAGCTGTCAAACAATAGGTAGGCCATGAAGCTATTGAAACTAATCTGAAGTGAAAATTCCCAAAATGACAATTTTTTTTGGATTTTTCAGTTGTTCCTTTGGGTTTTTCCTAATTCATATTCTCCGTCATTCTCATCTGGATTAGCTTCAACTTTTGTAGTTGGCCATGAATATGTTCTAATAAAAAGACGTATGAGCTATGATTTTAACTTTAGTATGAAAATACCTTGGCTGTGATAGTACCTTTTTTATCCGAATCATAATGAAAACTCATATAACGGCGAATAGAAGGCGCAAATGATTACGCGGTATTATTTGACGAGGAAGAATGTGTTGACTTTTATGGTTACCTTTAAGGAAGCGCTTAAAAAATGTTTAAAAAAAGTGACTTATGTGGTTTTTGAAAATAGATTTGGTTAAAGCGAATTTATTTTCATTTTGCGAACATTCATTTTGATCATCCATTCTATTAAGGTTAATTGACTTTGCCGGTCCTATACCAAAGCGGCAAATCGTCACATGCGGCTTTGCAACATAAATCTCGAAGCAATAAGTGACGAAAAACTGCATATGAAGCTTTAGAATACGGTCGGCCTTAGACATAGCCACAAAGGTCTTAGTTAGAGGATTTTGATATTGGAAAGTTCGACTGATTTGAGTGACTGTGAAAATAATTCCGTGTCATTTTACATTGTTCATTACAATGCCGAGAAGAACACGAGCTTGCATAGGTCATCGAAGTCAGTCAAATCGGCGGCGAGCTACTTCACGTGCAAACCGCACTGATGAGCAGCAAGGATAATGCAAATAGTCGTATTGGCATGTCCGAATTACGTTCGAGAGCTACTGAAAATGAACGATAAGCGAATATCCAGCGAGCACGACAAAATGAATATGACCGATTGCGCCGACTCGGTGCTCCTGTGAACCTGGAAAGTGAAATTGCCACAATTGGTCTCGCCACCAGAGCGGGATTAGTTTCTGGAACAGGAAGTGATTCTACGCATTTCCTAGCCAACATCCAAAAATAAAACGGTCGTTTCCAAATGACGTCGTTTGGCGCGACGCAATTTCATCCCTACTTTCAAGGTAATTACAGCGCAATTGTCTTTCGAATCATTCTCTGTTGTTTCAGAAACAATTTCATAATTTCAAACACAGATTCAACGGCAAATATATCATTTAGTAGGAGCATATTGAATTTAATGTCTCGAACTTCTATAGGAATAATTGGTTTTTAGTTTACGAAAAGTTGTTGCAAATGTTCTGTTCGTCTATCTAAAACTATCCACAGCCGGCCACTTTGTAACTTTAGTATACATACATCTATAGTATATCTAAAAAAACGAATGGATGTATGTATGTTCACTATAGGCTATGTGCAACCGATCTTAATGAAATTTTAACCATGTGCTATTTAGTACATTAAAACTTAGATGAAAATCATCGCAGAGCTTTGAGTTTTTGCATCAAGGTCCGTGGAGGTCTACTATGATGCACCTCGAAGCCCGATTTTCGAACTTAAAAATGGCCGCCGAAATATGACCGAAATTCAAAATTCCCACAGAAATATGGATGAATTTGCCAATTTTGTTCCGATTCCAATGAAAGTGGGTATCTAAGGGTTTTTAAGGTCGCAAATAACGAATTTGTGGTCAAAACTTATAAATTCAAATGGCCGATAAATTTGCAAATTGTGTTCCGATTCCAATGAAAATCTGTTTCTGAGGTTTTTTAAGATAGCAAATAACGACTTTATGATCAAAATTTAAATTCAAAATGGCCGCACCAATATGGCCGACGAGTTTGTGAATTGTATTCCGATTCCAATTAAAATTGGTATATGGAAGTTTTTAAGGTATTAAATAACGAATTTATGAACAAAAGTTATTCAAAATTATGGGGCCAATATGGCGGAAGAATTTTGCCAATAAGTGTCATTTCCCCGTTAGCTGTATGTATGTAGGTTGTTCAAGAGTTGGTATAGTGTATCCTGAAGCTCTCTAAGCAATCGGTTCAGAATTGATCAACAAGGTTTTTTTGGAAAGATGGTAAGGAGAAACGGAAATGTGGGATGATTTATGTATATTGGATAAAAAGGAAAGAAACCCGCCACCTCTGAGTTTTTAGGTATATGTCTGGTTTAACAGAATACACAGGCAATTTTGGTCATACTTTTAAATAAATGTATTTTCAATTTAATGACTCCAACTTTTATTGGAATAGTTGGTTTTTCGTTAATGGTTAAAAAGAGTTGAAATTTGGAGGTTTGGATTGATTTTAAAGGTTTAAACCTGAGGTGCAGCGAGGCGCACCGGGTCCCAGCTATCCAAAATACAGAAAATAAGCGGTTCATTGAGACACTTCATCTCTGTATGAAAATTCATATCTCGAAAAATGCTATGTGAATGGATGGTTTTTATTGTCTCGATCAAAATGTCAGATCCTTAATAGTTTCATATTTTGTTATTTGGAATCAAAAATACCAAAAAATTGCCTTTTTCAAACTCTCCTACTGTATATTAAAATTCATATCACCTGATTACTACTATTGGCTTATGGGAGCAGCATAGGCGCACCGGGTCCCAGCTAGTAATTATAATAAAAATTGAACCGTTCACAGCGAAAACAAAAAACGACCATTTTCGATGAAGTTTCGCAATTTACTCAGGCAATAACTAACAAAATCGTATCAAACAAGTGTCATTCGATAGGTATTTTTATTCTCTACAATTTTCTAATTTAACTTTTTTTTGTATATTGCTTTGTTTTTTTTATAAATGGGAAAAACCCTTTTTTCGACTGTTTCCGATTTTTTAGGTTATGTTCTGCACCAGCTGGAAAGATGCAAAAAACGCTATCTTTCTTAGAATTTTTTCTTCTACCCGACCAAATTTTTTGCATCTCGATAGCATGCTTTTGGACTTTATCATTGAGTCATTCCTAGATTCCCTGGACTATAAGGAAATATAGAATACTGTATTCAGCCCCCCGCGGTAGAATATTCACAACCGTATAACTAGTACAGTAGCGTGGCGTGTTTTGAATTTGAATGGAAGCAATCTGATCATGACTAGCGCATGATTTATTTTAAATGATGTAATATTGGTTTCGGTCTCCCATTTTCAATTATGGATTTTTTTTCCGTAAATGAACGCGAGCTAAAGGATTGCTGCAATAAATCGTCAATTATGCAAAAATTCTTACCACCAACCTCACCCATAATATTTTATAAAGCAAAAACAAACAAAAAAGCTAACACAAATTAGCCAAGTTTTTAAAATACTGTTCCAATTCACTTTTAAAAATTACTGTTTAAAATTACTTGCACTATTTTAATCTCAAAAATTAGCAATATTTTTTTTTGTTTATAAACATTTTTTTTATTTTATCAATCTCAGATTAACATTTATCTTATTGCATGGCAGTTTTTCTAGCCCAGTATTTAGCCCAATATTTAGGCTGTCTTCCGAAATATAACCCACAATATAGTCCGGGACCCAGTGACAGATTTTGGCGACCAATTTCATTTCGGCTGAAACTACGTGGATCGCTCAATTCAGGTGTACTATAAAGCATCGTGAAAGTCAGCTGGCGCACCGTTTGTGGGCAGGGCAACGGGAGCCCCCAAACACGTAAAAAAAAGAATGGTTTCAGCGATTTCATTCCGGCTGAAAATTTATCAGATGAGAGTTGACATATTTCGTATATTGCCGTACATCGACGGAATCCTGTCAGCTGACGCGGTGAAAGTTCTGTTTAATGTATATAAGAATTAAGCTTGTAAAAATGCTCTTCATTGGTATTTATTTTCTTTCTTTTTTTTAATTTGTTTGTTTTTGTCATTTTGGCATTACAATAACACCTCGCCTCATTTGAAGTATTATACATTGTACTGGCTCAAACGAAAAAAGAGGCACTTCCCAGCAGGAAATTTGGGAGACCTCCCTAGAGGATGAATAAAGGAGCCATCCCAAATAGGTTTTTACTCATTGGTTAGAGATTTTATACCGTGGACTGATTATGTTTCATTAGGTGATGAGCTCCTTTTATGCTTTTTTACTACATATTGCGTTCTCGCGAATACTTGGACTCTTAGAATATAGAACTACAGGAAGGGCCCTCGCCGAATTTTAGCGTAGTGAAATTCTTTTTGTGTGAGTGTTCACGTTTTAGTAGTTGTTTGTCCATTACAAGCGGATAAAGCGAATGGAATAGAGGAGGGGCAAGAGCGAGTTGAAATAATCAGTTAACTAAAATAAAATCTTGCCCCTACAAATGAACTTTTTACACGCCGTCACTACGCATTCTAATCAACTGATCTCCTTGAATTTTGCGTGGCATTAGTTAATGTAAACAAAGAAATCCAAGCACACAAAATTTACATTATTTAGAGTATTTAGCTCAGTGATTTCCACAATTATTAATGGAAATATGTAATATATATGTTTAAGAAGTGTTTGAGTTTTCCCACTTACCTGAAAAAGGATTTTCCTCGCGGAATTAGCGAATTATTCGTACATCCACAAACTGCACACTTCATTGTTCTTATTTCACTTAAAATTCACTTGTAACAACTTTAATTGCACTGAAAACAAATTCTTTGAACTTTCTTTCTTCTTTTAATTTAGTTTTGAAAAAAACTGGAAGTAAATTTGATAAAAAACACTCGTTTCAAAGAAAATGCACTACCGAACGCGGGAAAACAATTTATAATTTGACAGTCAACTAACAAGCAAATAGCCCAGTTTGACAGTTGTCTGATACCGGATTTCACTACGCTCACGTACAGGGATTTTTTCCTGTAGTTCTATATTCTAAGACTTGGACTTCTGCTTTATTCGGATTGCGTCATTCTGAATCTAACCGCAGCGGAAGTGCAGTGAAAAAAATGTTATTTGCGTCTGTAAAAAAGTTACACTTAATAAATTTAATAAATTAGAAGAAGATGTGGTAAGTTTCTCATTTATTTGGTTACATCTTATTTTATGTCATTGATACAACTGATCTAATTTTTTTGCAGGTCAAGTTTGTATAAACGAACCTATTGGGAATGTGAAAATTCCTGAAGTTTTTGGGCAAATATTCATCCAAGAAATAATTTTGAGATTTAGTTGGGATGAACGAAAAAAATTACATTATTTAACTCGGTAAGTATATTATTTCATAATTATAAATTTAACATTTTTTGGCATTTATAAATAATCGCTATGTGTTATACAAACAGTAAAATGCAGTCAATTTGGTTTTAGCCAATTTGAGCAATCAATGAAAGCAGAAGCAGCCGTTGCCTCGGAGAAAGGAAAACTTTATAGAAACACTTACAAATTAAAATCAACACAATGAGTTACCTAATTTGTTAAAAATAATGTTAAATTATAAATATTTATTTATTTTTCCAGAAATCTTTAAAACCTGAAAAGGAGGCCTCCATTTCATACCACCTTCCTTGGAACTCAAGACGAGATTTCCAAATTTCAGTCTACAGCTAGTTTTACCGGAGTACTCCAACTTAACTCTATTGGGTGTTCTATAGGAGTACTCCCTTTAGACTTTTTTGGACGTCACAAGGAGCCCTCTCTTCCAATGACATGCTAATGTTAAAATCATGGCAAAGGGAGACATTTCGGAGATATTAATACCTCTCTTAGGAGGCATCCAACATTACTCAAGGAGGCCTCTTTTTCCTGCTGGGTTCTTACAAACTCATTTAATACTCGTGTCCTAACCAACACTAGATGGAGGCTTCACAGTAGACAAAACAAAACGAACGCAGTTATAGCGGCATAATAATGAACTTATTCTTTGTAAATTAGTGTAAAATTTGTATATTTTAGCTAGAGCCGATTGCTGGAGGAGGAATTTGCATCTTGTTAGAAATCGCTGGTACTGGAATGATTATTTGGCGATTGGAATAATGTGGGCGCGTAGAGATCCTTGGTTAATATCACCCCAAGATGTTAAGAGATGAGTTCACCATGCTGTGTCTTAGGGAAATACTAAGGCTATCTTAAAATTCAGGAGGCTTAAAATTTCAAATCTTCGCGGGCAAATCAAACTGAGTGAAACTCGTTGAATACACTGAATAGGATATGTGTGTAACTGTAAATATTATTATGAATTATTTTTAGAGCTAATCTTTTTCATAAAAGATCATATCTATATTAATAAAAGAAAGTTTCTGTATGTATGTGTGTGTGTGCTATAGCGGGCGCACCAGTCATCGCAAAGCTTCGAAATTTTGCATGAAGGTCCGTGGGGTCTTCCATGAAACACCTCGAAGCCCGATTTTCGAAATTCAACATGGCCGCTGTAACGGTCGGGTATTTACCAAAAAATTCTCCCTATAAGTGACCCCCCCATCTCGCGGAAATTTACTCAAAGAGTAAGCAAGTCACTTCCGCAAAATTTGAATTCCACAAATTTTCGAATCAAGTAGGCGAGAAAAAACAAAATTTTTTGTGGAGAGAGGAAAAAATAGATTTTCAGGAGTCTGGATTGAATCGTGACTGAGTCTATTTGGTAGTTTGACCAAAAAGAGTCTGGTTTTTTTGAATTTGGCCGAAAAAGGCGCAGGGCTACAAACAAACAGCTAAGTCGCAGGCGGACCAGAGACAACCAGAAATCCTAGTCCTGGACAGATTTCATACCGATAAGCGGGCGTGTGCACGGATATTGAAGCGCTATTGTAGGGCTGATGCTGAATGCTGAGGGGTAATACAGGCAAGGTCTAAAAATAAGGGAAAAAAGCCTCATCGGAGAAGTTGCTGAGATATCGTATTCGCTATCCTTTTGATAAGGAAGTGGGTGCTCCATTGACACTTACCAGAGATTTGGGATTATTTCCTTTTCCTTTTGTTATTTCATTGAGGATTTATGCCAGTTAATGTTTGAGTGTTTCAACTTAAGAAAAGACAAGTAAGTCCACCTGTGAAACTGAACATTTTAATTTCCTAGGCAGTGTTTGGCATATCTCCAGGGCGCATAGTGTGCTTCTGGATTTTCTGGATTTCTGACAACTTTTAGTGGAATATTGTATATGAAAAAGTAGCTCCTGTCAGTTCGGGACCATTAAATACAGCTGAATATAAAATCAACAACTACAAGTTGCATATAGAATATTAAATATTGACAATTAAACAAACGTTAAAGTGACGTGTAGAGGAGGAAGCAAACGTGGCGGAACTGCAAAAAAATAAAAACAAATCCAAACGGCACATCATCCGTTTTCCGGGACCCCGGATTAGTAGGAACGTTCCTTGTGATCAACACTTAAGGCCCGTCCTCACTACGCGGACTTAGAATCCACGCGCTTTTGGTCGTACGGCCAGCCAAAAGCGCGCGTGATCTTTTAATTTTCTGAATCATGCTGTAAACATGCTCAGGGCGACGGCGAAACTATTTTCACGGCGAATGGCCCGACGAAATTTGTGGAGTGCACATTCTATGAGCGACGGCGACACAAATTAAAAACACACACCGGAATAATCATCTTGGACAGACGCGTATACTACACACGCCCACAGGAACACACGAGAATAGCAACACAAATCCATGCCACAGCACTCATGGAATTTTGACAGGCGACGGCTACGAAATAGAAATTAAATTGATTTGGTAGCCACGCTCGGCGGCGTCGCCGTCCCAGTCGCCTGCAGATTGTGCGCCTTCATATATAAGCCGTGTGTTCTATTCGTTTTTGACAGTCGCCGAGGAAAATAGTTTCGCCGTCGCCCTTAGCATGTTTACAGCATCATGAGTGAGAAAAAATCAATTCTCGTTTGAAAAGGCGTACGCGCTTTTGAAAAGCTCATAGTGTGTGGACGCACAATGTACCTTTTTAAGCACAGCCTTTTGTCCGCGTTGTTTGGCCGCACGGCCTTTACCATGGACAAAGTCGTAAAAAAAATTCATAAAACTCTATATGAAAAAAAAAGGCAAAAGCGCGTACGACCCAAGACCGCGTAGTGTGGTCCCACCATTAGAAGAGACTGTTATTGTCGATAAGCGTGGTTAAGTCCGGTTCACGGACGCTGAATCATCACACCAAGGAGAAGGTTTTTTCAGAATTAAAATATTTATCAATTGTTCTAATATATTTACACCATATATTGAGATTAATACATTTTACCCTATATTGTTTAACTATATATATTACCTATATTGCATTACATTGTTTATAATCTGTTTAAAAATATATTACCTTAGAAATTGTCATATATACACATATATATAATACTTTTTAAGTATATTACACTACATATACTGTGGGTTTTTGATTTGAGACCCTTTTAGTGGGTATTCTTTTTTCCTGTGGTGAAAGATTGCCCGGATTGTACTGGAATCGTGCCCAGTTGGGTTTTTTTTGTTCTTTTTAAACCTTAACCCGGGAATGTCAGTCCACTTCTCTTTGGCCAAAGCGACGTCGATCCTTTCCATTTGGTTTTCTGGGATCCAGTGAGTGCCCCCCCCCCCATACCCAACATACACCGTCTCACTAATCACTTCACATTTGTTATTTGATCATTGTTATATTAATCTATTGAGTGTGTACTATTGATTTTTTTTGTGGTTAAATAATATATGCATGTTGAATTTTAATTATTACATTGTGTATGTTTTCACTTAATATGCAGTACTAGGTTTTTTCCGTTGAGTTTCTTGGATGGTTGCGACCTCTCTCTAGGGTTCGCACATTGTTGAGGTAACTTTGTTGCAGGCCCCACGATGTCGTATGGTCGAAACAGGGCCCTCTGTAAGGAGGACTGAAAACCAAGAAGGACATGAAAAGCGCTTGTTTTTACAGAAGTACTTAGGTAAGTGGTGAACCAGTAAACAAATGGGTATCGGCCCGGTTACACACCCCACGACCCCTTCCGGCGAGCTAGCGTGTACCGTGTGACGGGCTTAGCATCCCCTATGAATATTTCGGAAGACTAGGGAGGATGTCTGTTTCAAAATTTTTATGTATACCCAAGCATGATGGCAGTAGCCTTGCTGTCACCAGCAAGCAGCTCCATTGTGCCGGTACACCGCCAAAATATGACCGAAATTCACAATGGCCACCCAAATATGAATTTGCAAATTATGTTCCGATTTCAATGAAAGCTAGGGGTTTTTAAGGTCGCTAATAACGAATTTGTGGTCAAAACTTATAAATTCAAAATGGCCGACGAATTTGCCAATTGTGTTCCGATTCCAATGAAAATCAGGATCTGGGGTTTTTTGAGGTATCAAATAACGAATTTATGATCAGAACTAATAAATTCAAAATGGCTGCGCCAATATGGCGACCGAATTTTTCCCATTGCATTCCGATTCCAATGAAAGTGGATATCTAGTGGTTTTTAAGGTTGTAAATAACGGATGTATGATCAAAGCTTATAAATTCAAAATGGCCGCAACAATATAGCCGATGAGTTTGCCAATTGTATTCCGATTCCAATTAAAATCCGTATCGGGGGATTTTAAGGTAACAAATAAAGAATTTATGATCAAAACTTATAAATTTTAAATTTCGGGGCCAATCTGGTAGACGAATTTTGCCAAATAAGTATCATTTCCCGGTCAGCTGTATGTAGGTTGTTCAAGAGTTGGTAAATCGAAAAATCTTCACATCCTAGCTCCAAATGGAAGAATATTGACAATAGTGTATCCTGGTAATTTCCTCTATTGTCGTGAAGTTTATGAAGGGGGCAGTGTAACGGCTAACCGAAAAGAGAAAGTTAAAATTCCAATTCACCGAGAAGTTTCATGTTCAGAAGAACCTACTTGAATACATACATACATAACGCAGTGTCACATCTCAATATAGTACGGCTGTTCTAACTAAAGCGCCAAGAAGAGGAAGGAGGAACACAAGTGGGCAAGAAGTTTGGTTTTGAAATTAAAGTTGTTAAAAAGAAACAAATTGTTCCAATTAATCCCTGACGAATCCGAGAACGCCCGAGAAGAAATATTATAGTATTTGTTATAGGTAACTCTAAATTTCTGTATGGTAAACAAAATCATTTTTTCCAGATTTTTTGTTGTTTTCATTATACTTTTTTCCTCCCGCAGACTGTGCAGATAAACTGTTTTTATTTAAAGGCGTTGCAACGCACGCGGGTTTTTTACTAGTTGTTAATAAACTGTCGAAAATAAAAATCGAATGCTTTGTTAAATTTTATTGAAATGTAATTTTATTTTTTAATGCAAAACAATTTGCATTCAAACTTGATTTTATTGTAATCGATGAAAACATTTAACCCAGTTATCTAGTTGAAGAGAATATATCGCTATTGTTAAACAACATGTTTCTTATTGAAATTTACACTTCAGCCAAAAACGAGTCTAGGTCACCCAAAAATAATATCTCCATACGCGCACTACAAAATGGTTCTTCAATGCATTTCTGCAGCAATAATTGTTAAATTTCATTCATACTGAACACAATACAGGAATATAATGATTACGTTTGTGATATTCGCCATGTTGATAGCTTTCTCTGGGGCTACATCATTTTCATCGTGTAAGAATATAACCTTTTATCTCAATTTTATATCATTTAAAATATTCGTCTATATTTAAATATTGGTTTTGCAATTGCAGGTTCGTCCAAACCCCCGCCCATTGCAGTTCGAGTGAATGGCTGCACTTCTCCACCATGCAAAATTGTAAAGGGCAGCACTGTTCTGTTACCATAGAAGTTGACTTCGAAGTTTGTAAGTTATTAAAAATAAACAGGGTTTTGGGCTTAGTTAATTTTTATTCTCCGTTTGTGTAATTTCAGCATCTTCAACAACGGGCTTGACTGCCAGCTTAGTTTACAGTCTTTACGGACTAAACGTGACATATCCTTTACCAGTAGTAGGGGAGCTGGCACTTGAAAAAATCGTGTCGCCCCAACCTTCTGCCGTTTGGTATATAAGCTTTTGAAGTAATTTTAAGCATTTTTTATAATATGACATTTTTGCGGGAAGTGGACCCATTTCGAGTTAGGGGTTTTGGGGGGTAAAAAGGGGGTTAAAATTGAAAAAAATTTCTGCCGCTGCGTATGTAGGTTCTACTAGAGCAAAATAACCGTTAAATACTAGTGACAGAAATTTTTGAGTATTTGCTAGGGTGTGGGGAGAAAAATGGCAACTTCAGCTAGGGGTGGCTTGGGGAGGGTCCAAATGGTCAAAAATGTCTGCCACTAGTATTTTACGGTTATTTAGCCCTAAAAGAACCTACATACGCAGCGGCAGAATTTTTTTTCAATTTTAACCCCCTTTTTACCCCCCAAAACCCCTAACTCGAAAAGGGTCCACTTCCCGCAAAAATGTCATATTATAAAAAATGCTTAAAATTACTTCAAAAGCTTATATACCAAACGGCAGAAGGTTGGGACGACACGATTTTTTCAAGTGCCAGCTCCCCTACTACAGGCGATTTGAGCAACGTTTGTGCTCATCTTGCCAATGGTGTTACATGCCCTCTAGCTGCCCAACAGTCAGCCACTTATACAACTTCTTTCACAACTGAAGCTTATTATCCGAACATTGAAGGATCCATTCAATTAACGATTAAAAATCAAAGTAATGTTGTTGTTGCGTGCTTCAGCCTTCAAATAGCAATTGTTGATCCATAGATGTGATAATAAAGACTTTCGGCGAGCAACTTTTAATGCTACGCTATTGTTAGTACTAGAAAAGAGAATGGAATGCTTTGATTATTGACACAAGTGGAATTTTTAGTATTGAAGTTATTTGATTAGCTGCGAATTTTGCGTGCGGTTTGTTTTGTTATATAGCGGATTAAATTTAACTATTTACTTCGCAGTATTGATACACTAGGTTAAAAAGTTCCACAGAACATTTTGCATTTTTCGTAGGCAATGTAAATTTACTTTGCAAGGAAGAACTTGGCTTACTTACGCTTACCAGGTGTGCAATTACAGATACACGCAAATCGTCCTCACGTGTTCATAACGGGAGGACCAATAATAAACCAAGTGTTGATAGACGTCTTATGGGGAGTAATGTGTAACTTGATGGCTACCTCCTGATATGACGCCTAACATCTCTTACTCCCAATCTCCCAATACGACCTTCAAGTGGTGATGCTGCTAACTTTGAATCGATGCTGGGCGGAATGGGGTAGAACGAATTCAGTAGGTGCGATGGAGGACATCCTCCAAAGCCTACCAAGCCAAGATGTAAAGTTATCGTGTCGAGGGCTGTCCGGCAGTGGGTAGTTTTTGCGTTGTCGTTTAACGATCTTCTCTTGATACACGGAGCACCCAGTTCTATAACGCTTTATCCTGATATAAAGGCTCTGGCTGGATGGACCTTTTTCTTATATACTTAGAGGACTTTTATGGACCAATTACATTGTATTCATCGGTCCGAAACGGACTATTGGGACATCCACAGTACTTTTGGACCCAACACCTCACTAAAGAAAAATAAGAAGTGTTCATAGACCAGCGTGACCTTTTGAACCTGAACGAAGGTACGAAGTCGAATCACTACAACACTACGGCGTCAACCATGGCATGTCTAAAAAATACTGTCAGTGTCATATATCACGGGCACGGGTAGAACAATGCAAATAAGAAGAACGAGTATATAGGCAAAAAAAATGGGAAGATAACTTTCAGGAATCGCTAAATAAGCAATTAGCAGGTCTACCAAAATCTGATGATGTTTCTACGGTGCTGTCATCAAGCTTTAGCAAAGAAGACGTTAGCGAAACCTTCAATCGAATCCTTAAGTTTAAGCGGCATGGTCAAATATGGATAGCCTACATTACACCAAGTGGTTTGGAAGTTTAACAAAGTATATTTTAAAAAAAAAATCTTTGTGCTAGAAACATAGCTGCACATGAAGGATAAATGAAACTCAGGCTGCTGAAAGCGAAACCAAATGTATAGGTGCTCGTATCAGTTTGGCGATCTCACATTAGTCCCACAGCCACAATTAATGTAGAGGAGCATGCTTTTGAAGTTGAACAATCCTTCACCTATTATGGGTTAATAATAGCCGTGTTCCTTTTCTACTATTTTTTACTCGTATTTACTTCGAACTACTCCTGCTCTCACAGAGGTTTATATAGGTGTTACTCCCATCGACAAATTTTGCGTTCCTTTAATTTTTTACTCCGGAGTACTTCCGAGTAGAAAAGAAACACAGCTAATAACAACCGACAACAGCATGAAAAAGAAATACACGCATGGTTACTAACAAAATCCAACAAAGACATTTTTTAAACAATCAAATGTGTGAGGTCAAAATAAAACTTTTTAAGCGTTTTGAAATAAAACACTTTTAAAAACTCAGATTTGCAGTGGTATTGACCGAATTAATGTGGAAGTAATTTTGTCTCTTCTGGAAGGAGAGTGACGAGCTCAATATTTATTAAATGGGTCTTGTACAGTTACTGACGGGCTCTGCCCCTACTTTGATTGTTTAGCCCCAAAGGCGCCAAAAAAGGGTTAAATAAAAAAGAAATTAAACTCACCAAAATAAACATTTCAAACTTACATTTATTGTCCAAATGTACAAATTTTTTTTATGAATAATTATATATATTTATTAAGCTGAATTACAAATAAACCTAAAAAGAAATATGAATTAATATAATGGATTAATGAAGGCACGATACATATATACTTACCTACTTGGATATGCAAATCTACAAAAGAAATAAAATGAATTAAAACCAAAAATAACATACCAACCAAAATAAAAAATATTTAATTAAAATAAATAAATGAATTTTGATAAAGTTGCATGCAAACATAACAAACATAAATATAAAAACAAGAAACATGAAGTTTACAGGCAAATACAACAACAACAATACTAGAAATAGAATCATCATAAAAACAACACAAAATAACACATATTGAACGCAAACAACACTACAGGTTTGTTTATTAGGTGGTAAAGACCACCTCATTCACCAAATGTTACAATTTAATTGAAGCCCCAGGTGAAAAAGGGACTTCAAAGACACCCACTGACAGGTGTACACACAAAAACATAAACATTGAAATACACGAAAAATTCACCATTTCCACCACCAAAACTGCACAAAAAACATAAAACATTAATAACTACACAAAACACAAAGCACTATAGGTACCTGACATGTCCGCAACAGGTAAAACTCGCGAAAAACACGGCGCGAACTCGCGAAACTTTACCGCGCGCAGAAACGTCAAACTTTATCGACTCAAAACATATGATATGTTAAGTCGATGTAAAATTTGACGAGGAATTTAATGGTGATGCCCGAAAACCGAAATAAATTATGGGAAAAAAGATATTAAGGAAAATAAAATTTACCATAAAGATAATAAGAGAAAAAAGGACAATAAAAAGGATTAAAAATGGAAAGAGATAATACTATAAATTCAAAAATTATTCGTTGATACTGCAGCAATTTAATTAAATATCCCAAAGGGAAATTTTTAGTACAGGATAAAAAGTGAAGGAAATTTAACGAAATGAAAATAAATATTGAAAAATAATGAGAATTATAATGAATTAAAATATTAGAAAAATTTATAAAATCAAAAGAGAGAATAAAAAGGCGATATTAATAATATTTAAATTAAGAAACAAATTTCCTAAATTTCCCAAAGGACGAGAATGCAGTTCAAACAAGAAAAACCGTTGACTTCGGCCTATATAAACCCGGCGTCAGAAGCAGTCGGCCTCTCTGTTCATCAGAAAGTCGCAAGAGGTAAGCCGAGTAATATATCCATTGTACATGCCAATTGGTAATCGGATATTACATGCTTGGTGCTGGTATAACTATTAACATTTTTTTTCTGCAAGTAATAAGTGCAATACATGCCAGACATATCCTGGTAATCGTTGACACTATATGCTTGTAATTTTCAGATAGTCAACGAGGGACATCCTGGACCAACATCATCAACAAAGGATATTAGTTTTAAAGTTTAACGATTTTTTAAAATAGTGTTTCAGTGCTACAATTTGTGAAAGAAACTAAAATAAAATTTGAATGTAAACTGACACGTTAAAGTTTTTTATTCACATATTACCTAAATTTCCAATCAGTGGTATTTGCATTAAACATTTTGGTGGTTCCATCCAGGAACACGTGTGCAGCACATTCAGATTTTATTAGTTTCAATTGTTGGTGATAAATTGGTTAAATCTCATCAAGGATGACGTCTCTGCAAGAGTTGTGCCAAGCTCAAAGTCGCCTGAAAACTCGCCTGGAGAACTACATAGAAACTGCCAGGAAGACGGCAATAGCTAAGCGGAATCTAGGATTTTACAAATCAAGGATCGTCGGGCTGAAGGAAATATGGGAGGAATTTCAGAGGAACGACCTAACATTAGACAACGCAGCAGCACTCGAAGAAGCCACAGCGACGTCACTCGAATATTTTACGCTCGACCTATACAGTGTCGTGGAAAGTAAATATTTTGACTATCTTGGAGATCTAATGGACGGATTAGAGAAATGTCAATTAAGCCTCATGCCAACTCCATCAGTCGCTCCAGTCATTCCAGCAGCAACAACACCGCATGACATACAATTGCCAAGGATTAGTCTACCAAAATATAATGGAGATTATGATATGTGGCGATCGTTCCATGACGTGTTCGTCTCGTTAGTGCACAGCAATTCCAGACTCTCCTCTGTGCAAAAGCTGCATTACCTAAAGGAATGTTTGGTGGGTGAAGCACAAACCCTGCTAAGGCACGTACCTACCACACACGACGATTATCTACCAGCTTGGACAAAGGTAAAGGAACGGTATGAAAATAAAAGGATGTTAGTCAATCATCAGTTAAAGACCTTCATAAATATACCTAAACTATCCACCGAAACATTTAAGGGCCTGAAGGAATTGATTGAAACCACATCTGAGTGTTTGCAACATCTAAAGAGTCTCGAAGTTGACACTTCATCTTGGGATGCAATCGTGATATATTTACTGGTACAGAAGCTTCCTTTCACTACGTTACGGCTATGGGAGGAGGAACTAGGAGCAACGCCAACTCTTCCAAGTCTATCTACATTTAGAAAATTTCTAAATACAAGACTAAAGGTATTAGAATCAATTGCAGACGCAATCGGCTCCAAACCTTTAGCACATCCTAAACCAACCGCTACACAAAGGATCACACATACACATCATACGATGAAGCAAAACTGTTGTCCAGTATGTCATCAAAAACACTACGTGCATTCATGCAAAAGGTACCAAGCAATGAGTAGCAATGCGAGACGCAAGATTATGCAGACAACCGGTCGATGCCTAAATTGTCTATCAAGCCAGCATACAACAAACGATTGTACCAGCAAGTACAGATGTCGCAAATGTCAACAGAAGCACCATACAACATTACACGAAGACGACAGAGACAGAGAGCATGGATCAACCCGATCCAACGAAGAACATCGTCACCAGGGAGAAACTTCTCCAACAACACATCCTACGTGCACAAAGTCACACACAGCCAACAGCGCTGAAGGAAATAACAATATACAAACCTTTCTAGCAATGAAAAATCAACGTGCGCTGCTAGCAACCGCATTGGTCATTGCTCATGCCGAACATGGCAGAACACAAACCCTGAGATGCCTGATTGATCCCGGATCGGAATCATCATTCATCACAGAGGCGGCATACAAACAATTAGGTGCCACAGCAACAAATACTACGGTAACAATTACAGGCTTAAACATTAGCCAAGCAGCTACAGCTCACCGACAAGTCAACCTTACTCTCACACCACGCGGCCCTACTACGGGATCCGTGACAGTCGACCTGTTAGTGATCAATGAAATCACCGATCGTCTACCAACAAAGGTAGTGTGCAAGGAGGATTGGAATCACCTCAACAACTTGCAATTAGCAGACCCAACATTCTGGAAACCAGGACGGATCGATGCACTTTTAGGAGCAGAAACTTACACCGAAATATTACAAGACGGAATCCGACGTGGACCGAAAAGGGCTCCAATAGGCATCAAGACTCTCTTTGGATGGATCATAATGGGACCAACAAAGAACACAACTTCTGAGAAAGTCTCCGCATTTATGGCTAGATCAACAGATCAGAATATAAGCGAGCTACTCACACGTTTTTGGGACATCGAAGAAGTTCAAGCAAAACCAACCCTAACAAGGGATGAAGAACTCTGTCAACAGATCTTCGAAGCAACACACAAACGTACCTCAACTGGAAAGTACCAAGTGACGTTGCCATTCATAGACAACCAGTCACCAACGCTTGGACAATCAAGACAACAAGCACTAAAGAGATTCGCATCATTGCAACGACATTTTGCACGGAATCCCCAACTCCAAGACGAGTACAGCAAGTGTCTGGATGAATACATCGAACTTGGGCACATGGAAGCAGTAGATCCTCCCAAAGAATCAGAAGAACACTATTACATTCCGCATCATGCAGTGTTCAAAGAAAGCACGACCACGAAACTAAGAGTGGTCTTCGATGCTTCGGCCAAAACCACTAATGGGAAGTCACTTAATGAGCTTCTATTAACAGGGCCAACGCTACAACCCAAGCTCTTTGCAACATTGCTGAATTGGAGGAAGTATAAAATAGCAATAAATGCGGATATAGAGAAAGTGTACCGCATGATAGAGGTCCACCCTAAGCACCACACATTTCAAAGGATAATTTGGCGACATCCTCAAACGATGCAGTGGCAAGACTACAAATTGAAAACAGTAACGTTTGGGACATCCAGTGCTCCCTACTTAGCCATACGAACCCTTCAACAATTAGCGGAGGACGAGAGAAAAAACTGGCCTGCTGCCTCGAAGGCAATATACACAAATTTCTACGTCGACGACTTGTTAACTGGAGCAGACAACGTCAAAGAGGCAAAACTACTACAAATGGAATTAATGGCCATAACGAAAGCAGGCGGATTTAATCTCCGAAAATGGGCCAGCAATGACCAAGCATTGCTGGACGGTCTACCAGTAGAATATCGGGAGCTAAAAACATCACTAAAATTTACAGAGGACCAAACGGTGAAAACACTTGGGATACGCTGGCACCCTGGACCAGATCATTTTACGTTCAGTGTCACCCCATTGCGCAATCATGACATTCCAACAAAACGTAATATGCTCTCCGACATAGCATCGTTGTATGATCCTTTAGGATGGCTATCCCCGGTCATAATTATCGCCAAAACCCTGATGCAAGCATTATGGATAACTGGGTGCTCATGGGATCAAAGGGTGTCCACACACATCGAAAACGAGTGGGCAACATTTAAGCGAGAATTAACCAACCTGGAGGCACTACAAATTCCCAGATGGATCAACTATTCAGCGAGCGCGAATGCACAATTACATGGGTTTTGCGATGCTTCCGCAAAGGCTTATGCTGCAGTGCTGTATCTGAGAGTAGAAAAGGACAACGGAGAAATCATATCTACGTTACTCACCTCTAAAACGAAGGTAGCTCCCATCAAGCCGACAACCATACCCCGGTTGGAATTAAACGGAGCTGTGATTTTGGCAAGACTACTGAAGTGCACCATGGAGGACATGCAACTCCAACATCTTCCTGTGTTTGCCTGGACAGACTCAACAATAGCATTACAATGGGTAAAAGAGCATCCATCCAAATGGAAAACCTACGTTGCTAATCGTGTGGTAGAAATCCAAGAGGTAATACGATATGACCAGTGGAGACATATTCCAACAAAGGACAATCCTGCGGATTTGGCATCTCGAGGTATTTCAGCATCAAACTTGCTGAACAATCAACTGTGGTGGCACGGACCAACTTGGCTAACCAAATCTCAAATACATTGGCCGCAGTTCCATGACATAAAGGAACAGACTGATCTAGAAGCAAAAAAGCCAACCATACTGAGCTGTGTCACCCAGTTCGAAGATACACTATTTGGACGTTATTCATCACTAACACGACTAACCCATATAATAGCCCTTATCTTACGATTCAAGTATAATTGTAAGAACCCCAAGACAAAACGAACGGAACACATGTCTGTCATGGAGTGGCAACAAGCAGAAAACACCATTTGGAGGTTCGTACAACAGGCAGTTTTTTCAGAAGAATACAGCAACCTATTGAAAAACAAACCATTAGCAAAGAATAGTCGATTACTAAAATTAAACCCATGCCTGGACAAGACTCAGCTATTACGAGTAGGAGGAAGATTGCAGAATGCGCCAATTTCATATGATACAAAACATCCCATAATTTTGCCACAGGAACATTTCATAACACATATGCTAATTGATAAAACACACCTAGATACCCTACACGGTGGAACATCCGTAGTACTAAGTACTAGTCGGCAAAGGTACTGGATCCTCAATGCAAGAAGATGCATCACCAGTCGAATACACAAATGTGTCATCTGCGCCAAACAACGAGGAGAAACGATGACACAATTAATGGGACAATTACCAACACCTAGAGTTAGCATCAGTAAACCATTTACCAATGTTGGTATCGATTATGCCGGTCCCATCACAATCAAGGCATCCACTATTAGAAACGCAAAGCTGCAGAAGGCCTACATTTGCGTCTTCGTTTGTCTCAGCACCAAGGCGATCCACATTGAATTAGTGTCCAACCTATCCTCACCAGCATTTCTTGCCGCATTGCGAAGATTTACAGCCCGACGCGGATTGTGCACGGACATATATTCCGATTGTGGTTCCAACTTCATCGGCGCGAAAGCCACACTAGATAAAGACATGAAACATGCAATTAAGAAAGCCACCACAGAAGCGGCACGCGATTGCACATCAAAAAACATTACCTGGCACTTCAACCCACCAGGGGCACCACATTTTGGAGGGTTATGGGAAGCGAGCGTAAAATCCATCAAACACCATTTGTACCGGACAGTAAGGAATGCTATACTCACGTTTGAAGAATATGCTACCCTACTCATACAAATTGAAGCGTGTTTAAATTCTCGCCCTCTATGCTACGTACGTAACGATCCAGAAGACACCCTGATTCTGACACCGGGGCATTTTTTAATTGGACAAGCTCTGAATACCTTGACCGAATCCAGAGAAGCGGAAGAATCTGTTTCGTTGTCACAACGTTGGAGCTACATTCAGCTTATGGTCAAACAGTTTTGGAAGGAATGGACGAAGGACTATCTCCATCAATTACAGCAAAGATCAAAATGGCAAAAGGAACAAACACCAGTGCAAATCGGTGACGTGGTACTCGTAAAGCATGAGAATACGCCACCAATAAAATGGCCTCTTGGTACCATCGAAGCAGTGTTCCCAGGAAAGGATGGATTAATCCGCGTTGTACAAGTAAGGACAAGTCACAACACGTTCCAACGGCCAATCACCAAAATCTGCCGCCTACCAATAGACCAGACTACAAACTCAACGGACGCATCATCTCCTTGATGAAACAACCTTTCCTGTGTCGTCTTGTTAAATGTTTGTATCGTTAAATCCTGTACCCCTATTCCCGATAAGCAATATCTAACCAATATTTAGTTATTCCAGTTTTCCAAGCACCAGTGCGAAGAATCCAATCGAATATGTCTCAACAAGAATATGATTACACCGAAGACGATTTAGCAGCCATCGAAGATAGCTGGCTGTATCCAGATGGAAACCCAACGGGAAGTCCATATCTAGATATAGACTTCGATATAGAAGCTGAGCTAGAACTGTTAACAACTCTAGATGCCAACCAAAACCAAATTGCAGACGCATCCCCAACACCATCTAAGCGGGCAAGGTCCTCCGAAATAATTACACCAACATGTGATAGCGCTATGACTGAGCCACCCAAGAATCAGCCAACTTCCACTAGACAGCTGCCGAAAGACCATAGTATCCTAACCGTCCCACCAAGGAGAAAAACTCCCCCGAGGCCAGCGAAGGATAAAGGAAAAACAACAAATTGCTATTGGAGTGTACCCCAAAGGCCAATTGTGAGGAGAAACTTCGAAGCGATGCCCTGTGGGCCAGAAATTCGAACCCGAACAGCACCAAAGCGGATTCCCACTTCCAAAGTCGAAAGTGCACGGATCCCAAGGGAACCTACAACACGGGTAGTGAAGCGGCTACAAATAGACCATCCTAAGGCCGCAACCAAACCAATAGTCAAGCCAGCAGCCAAACAACAGGCAGGGGAAATGATCTTCATTGACCTCACGACAGCCGATCCACCAGAATCCCTTCAAATTGTGAAAGCGCAATATAGAAAACCAGATGAATCCAGTCAACCAGCCTCCAGACCACAACCACCGCGTAAAATCCCAGAACCTAAGCTGCAGGAACCAGCACTAATAAATGGCCGTGAAGTTCAACATCTAAACCTACTCCGTCCAACTACAACATTGCAAGAGCTGAAGGAACGGCTAAATAATGATTTCCAGCGGTTCATCACTAGAGAGGGAGAAGACCTTTACCTGCCTAAACAATTGTTGCAAAAAATCAATTTTGATAAGGTACAAAAAACAAAAAAGAAGGAGCATACCATAAACCTGCCGAATAAGTTCCAGGTACGGGTGCAAGTGAAAGCAGATGGGCGAGTCATTTTTCATCACCATCACAAACGAGGCATCAGTAAACAAAAACCCTCCTTGAACGTAACCGTTCAACAGGGGGGAGAATGTTTAGCCCCAAAGGCGCCAAAAAAGGGTTAAATAAAAAAGAAATTAAACTCACCAAAATAAACATTTCAAACTTACATTTATTGTCCAAATGTACAAATTTTTTTTATGAATAATTATATATATTTATTAAGCTGAATTACAAATAAACCTAAAAAGAAATATGAATTAATATAATGGATTAATGAAGGCACGATACATATATACTTACCTACTTGGATATGCAAATCTACAAAAGAAATAAAATGAATTAAAACCAAAAATAACATACCAACCAAAATAAAAAATATTTAATTAAAATAAATAAATGAATTTTGATAAAGTTGCATGCAAACATAACAAACATAAATATAAAAACAAGAAACATGAAGTTTACAGGCAAATACAACAACAACAATACTAGAAATAGAATCATCATAAAAACAACACAAAATAACACATATTGAACGCAAACAACACTACAGGTTTGTTTATTAGGTGGTAAAGACCACCTCATTCACCAAATGTTACAATTTAATTGAAGCCCCAGGTGAAAAAGGGACTTCAAAGACACCCACTGACAGGTGTACACACAAAAACATAAACATTGAAATACACGAAAAATTCACCATTTCCACCACCAAAACTGCACAAAAAACATAAAACATTAATAACTACACAAAACACAAAGCACTATAGGTACCTGACATGTCCGCAACAGGTAAAACTCGCGAAAAACACGGCGCGAACTCGCGAAACTTTACCGCGCGCAGAAACGTCAAACTTTATCGACTCAAAACATATGATATGTTAAGTCGATGTAAAATTTGACGAGGAATTTAATGGTGATGCCCGAAAACCGAAATAAATTATGGGAAAAAAGATATTAAGGAAAATAAAATTTACCATAAAGATAATAAGAGAAAAAAGGACAATAAAAAGGATTAAAAATGGAAAGAGATAATACTATAAATTCAAAAATTATTCGTTGATACTGCAGCAATTTAATTAAATATCCCAAAGGGAAATTTTTAGTACAGGATAAAAAGTGAAGGAAATTTAACGAAATGAAAATAAATATTGAAAAATAATGAGAATTATAATGAATTAAAATATTAGAAAAATTTATAAAATCAAAAGAGAGAATAAAAAGGCGATATTAATAATATTTAAATTAAGAAACAAATTTCCTAAATTTCCCAAAGGACGAGAATGCAGTTCAAACAAGAAAAACCGTTGACTTCGGCCTATATAAACCCGGCGTCAGAAGCAGTCGGCCTCTCTGTTCATCAGAAAGTCGCAAGAGGTAAGCCGAGTAATATATCCATTGTACATGCCAATTGGTAATCGGATATTACATGCTTGGTGCTGGTATAACTATTAACATTTTTTTTCTGCAAGTAATAAGTGCAATACATGCCAGACATATCCTGGTAATCGTTGACACTATATGCTTGTAATTTTCAGATAGTCAACGAGGGACATCCTGGACCAACATCATCAACAAAGGATATTAGTTTTAAAGTTTAACGATTTTTTAAAATAGTGTTTCAGTGCTACAATTTGTGAAAGAAACTAAAATAAAATTTGAATGTAAACTGACACGTTAAAGTTTTTTATTCACATATTACCTAAATTTCCAATCAGTGGTATTTGCATTAAACATTTTGGTGGTTCCATCCAGGAACACGTGTGCAGCACATTCAGATTTTATTAGTTTCAATTGTTGGTGATAAATTGGTTAAATCTCATCAAGGATGACGTCTCTGCAAGAGTTGTGCCAAGCTCAAAGTCGCCTGAAAACTCGCCTGGAGAACTACATAGAAACTGCCAGGAAGACGGCAATAGCTAAGCGGAATCTAGGATTTTACAAATCAAGGATCGTCGGGCTGAAGGAAATATGGGAGGAATTTCAGAGGAACGACCTAACATTAGACAACGCAGCAGCACTCGAAGAAGCCACAGCGACGTCACTCGAATATTTTACGCTCGACCTATACAGTGTCGTGGAAAGTAAATATTTTGACTATCTTGGAGATCTAATGGACGGATTAGAGAAATGTCAATTAAGCCTCATGCCAACTCCATCAGTCGCTCCAGTCATTCCAGCAGCAACAACACCGCATGACATACAATTGCCAAGGATTAGTCTACCAAAATATAATGGAGATTATGATATGTGGCGATCGTTCCATGACGTGTTCGTCTCGTTAGTGCACAGCAATTCCAGACTCTCCTCTGTGCAAAAGCTGCATTACCTAAAGGAATGTTTGGTGGGTGAAGCACAAACCCTGCTAAGGCACGTACCTACCACACACGACGATTATCTACCAGCTTGGACAAAGGTAAAGGAACGGTATGAAAATAAAAGGATGTTAGTCAATCATCAGTTAAAGACCTTCATAAATATACCTAAACTATCCACCGAAACATTTAAGGGCCTGAAGGAATTGATTGAAACCACATCTGAGTGTTTGCAACATCTAAAGAGTCTCGAAGTTGACACTTCATCTTGGGATGCAATCGTGATATATTTACTGGTACAGAAGCTTCCTTTCACTACGTTACGGCTATGGGAGGAGGAACTAGGAGCAACGCCAACTCTTCCAAGTCTATCTACATTTAGAAAATTTCTAAATACAAGACTAAAGGTATTAGAATCAATTGCAGACGCAATCGGCTCCAAACCTTTAGCACATCCTAAACCAACCGCTACACAAAGGATCACACATACACATCATACGATGAAGCAAAACTGTTGTCCAGTATGTCATCAAAAACACTACGTGCATTCATGCAAAAGGTACCAAGCAATGAGTAGCAATGCGAGACGCAAGATTATGCAGACAACCGGTCGATGCCTAAATTGTCTATCAAGCCAGCATACAACAAACGATTGTACCAGCAAGTACAGATGTCGCAAATGTCAACAGAAGCACCATACAACATTACACGAAGACGACAGAGACAGAGAGCATGGATCAACCCGATCCAACGAAGAACATCGTCACCAGGGAGAAACTTCTCCAACAACACATCCTACGTGCACAAAGTCACACACAGCCAACAGCGCTGAAGGAAATAACAATATACAAACCTTTCTAGCAATGAAAAATCAACGTGCGCTGCTAGCAACCGCATTGGTCATTGCTCATGCCGAACATGGCAGAACACAAACCCTGAGATGCCTCATTGATCCCGGATCGGAATCATCATTCATCACAGAGGCGGCATACAAACAATTAGGTGCCACAGCAACAAATACTACGGTAACAATTACAGGCTTAAACATTAGCCAAGCAGCTACAGCTCACCGACAAGTCAACCTTACTCTCACACCACGCGGCCCTACTACGGGATCCGTGACAGTCGACCTGTTAGTGATCAATGAAATCACCGATCGTCTACCAACAAAGGTAGTGTGCAAGGAGGATTGGAATCACCTCAACAACTTGCAATTAGCAGACCCAACATTCTGGAAACCAGGACGGATCGATGCACTTTTAGGAGCAGAAACTTACACCGAAATATTACAAGACGGAATCCGACGTGGACCGAAAAGGGCTCCAATAGGCATCAAGACTCTCTTTGGATGGATCATAATGGGACCAACAAAGAACACAACTTCTGAGAAAGTCTCCGCATTTATGGCTAGATCAACAGATCAGAATATAAGCGAGCTACTCACACGTTTTTGGGACATCGAAGAAGTTCCAGCAAAACCAACCCTAACAAGGGATGAAGAACTCTGTCAACAGATCTTCGAAGCAACACACAAACGTACCTCAACTGGAAAGTACCAAGTGACGTTGCCATTCATAGACAACCAGTCACCAACGCTTGGACAATCAAGACAACAAGCACTAAAGAGATTCGCATCATTGCAACGACATTTTGCACGGAATCCCCAACTCCAAGACGAGTACAGCAAGTGTCTGGATGAATACATCGAACTTGGGCACATGGAAGCAGTAGATCCTCCCAAAGAATCAGAAGAACACTATTACATTCCGCATCATGCAGTGTTCAAAGAAAGCACGACCACGAAACTAAGAGTGGTCTTCGATGCTTCGGCCAAAACCACTAATGGGAAGTCACTTAATGAGCTTCTATTAACAGGGCCAACGCTACAACCCAAGCTCTTTGCAACATTGCTGAATTGGAGGAAGTATAAAATAGCAATAAATGCGGATATAGAGAAAATGTACCGCATGATAGAGGTCCACCCTAAGCACCACACATTTCAAAGGATAATTTGGCGACATCCTCAAACGATGCAGTGGCAAGACTACAAATTGAAAACAGTAACGTTTGGGACATCCAGTGCTCCCTACTTAGCCATACGAACCCTTCAACAATTAGCGGAGGACGAGAGAAAAAACTGGCCTGCTGCCTCGAAGGCAATATACACAAATTTCTACGTCGACGACTTGTTAACTGGAGCAGACAACGTCAAAGAGGCAAAACTACTACAAATGGAATTAATGGCCATAACGAAAGCAGGCGGATTTAATCTCCGAAAATGGGCCAGCAATGACCAAGCATTGCTGGACGGTCTACCAGTAGAATATCGGGAGCTAAAAACATCACTAAAATTTACAGAGGACCAAACGGTGAAAACACTTGGGATACGCTGGCACCCTGGACCAGATCATTTTACGTTCAGTGTCACCCCATTGCGCAATCATGACATTCCAACAAAACGTAATATGCTCTCCGACATAGCATCGTTGTATGATCCTTTAGGATGGCTATCCCCGGTCATAATTATCGCCAAAACCCTGATGCAAGCATTATGGATAACTGGGTGCTCATGGGATCAAAGGGTGTCCACACACATCGAAAACGAGTGGGCAACATTTAAGCGAGAATTAACCAACCTGGAGGCACTACAAATTCCCAGATGGATCAACTATTCAGCGAGCGCGAATGCACAATTACATGGGTTTTGCGATGCTTCCGCAAAGGCTTATGCTGCAGTGCTGTATCTGAGAGTAGAAAAGGACAACGGAGAAATCATATCTACGTTACTCACCTCTAAAACGAAGGTAGCTCCCATCAAGCCGACAACCATACCCCGGTTGGAATTAAACGGAGCTGTGATTTTGGCAAGACTACTGAAGTGCACCATGGAGGACATGCAACTCCAACATCTTCCTGTGTTTGCCTGGACAGACTCAACAATAGCATTACAATGGGTAAAAGAGCATCCATCCAAATGGAAAACCTACGTTGCTAATCGTGTGGTAGAAATCCAAGAGGTAATACGATATGACCAGTGGAGACATATTCCAACAAAGGACAATCCTGCGGATTTGGCATCTCGAGGTATTTCAGCATCAAACTTGCTGAACAATCAACTGTGGTGGCACGGACCAACTTGGCTAACCAAATCTCAAATACATTGGCCGCAGTTCCATGACATAAAGGAACAGACTGATCTAGAAGCAAAAAAGCCAACCATACTGAGCTGTGTCACCCAGTTCGAAGATACACTATTTGGACGTTATTCATCACTAACACGACTAACCCATATAATAGCCCTTATCTTACGATTCAAGTATAATTGTAAGAACCCCAAGACAAAACGAACGGAACACATGTCTGTCATGGAGTGGCAACAAGCAGAAAACACCATTTGGAGGTTCGTACAACAGGCAGTTTTTTCAGAAGAATACAGCAACCTATTGAAAAACAAACCATTAGCAAAGAATAGTCGATTACTAAAATTAAACCCATGCCTGGACAAGACTCAGCTATTACGAGTAGGAGGAAGATTGCAGAATGCGCCAATTTCATATGATACAAAACATCCCATAATTTTGCCACAGGAACATTTCATAACACATATGCTAATTGATAAAACACACCTAGATACCCTACACGGTGGAACATCCGTAGTACTAAGTACTAGTCGGCAAAGGTACTGGATCCTCAATGCAAGAAGATGCATCACCAGTCGAATACACAAATGTGTCATCTGCGCCAAACAACGAGGAGAAACGATGACACAATTAATGGGACAATTACCAACACCTAGAGTTAGCATCAGTAAACCATTTACCAATGTTGGTATCGATTATGCCGGTCCCATCACAATCAAGGCATCCACTATTAGAAACGCAAAGCTGCAGAAGGCCTACATTTGCGTCTTCGTTTGTCTCAGCACCAAGGCGATCCACATTGAATTAGTGTCCAACCTATCCTCACCAGCATTTCTTGCCGCATTGCGAAGATTTACAGCCCGACGCGGATTGTGCACGGACATATATTCCGATTGTGGTTCCAACTTCATCGGCGCGAAAGCCACACTAGATAAAGACATGAAACATGCAATTAAGAAAGCCACCACAGAAGCGGCACGCGATTGCACATCAAAAAACATTACCTGGCACTTCAACCCACCAGGGGCACCACATTTTGGAGGGTTATGGGAAGCGAGCGTAAAATCCATCAAACACCATTTGTACCGGACAGTAAGGAATGCTATACTCACGTTTGAAGAATATGCTACCCTACTCATACAAATTGAAGCGTGTTTAAATTCTCGCCCTCTATGCTACGTACGTAACGATCCAGAAGACACCCTGATTCTGACACCGGGGCATTTTTTAATTGGACAAGCTCTGAATACCTTGACCGAATCCAGAGAAGCGGAAGAATCTGTTTCGTTGTCACAACGTTGGAGCTACATTCAGCTTATGGTCAAACAGTTTTGGAAGGAATGGACGAAGGACTATCTCCATCAATTACAGCAAAGATCAAAATGGCAAAAGGAACAAACACCAGTGCAAATCGGTGACGTGGTACTCGTAAAGCATGAGAATACGCCACCAATAAAATGGCCTCTTGGTACCATCGAAGCAGTGTTCCCAGGAAAGGATGGATTAATCCGCGTTGTACAAGTAAGGACAAGTCACAACACGTTCCAACGGCCAATCACCAAAATCTGCCGCCTACCAATAGACCAGACTACAAACTCAACGGACGCATCATCTCCTTGATGAAACAACCTTTCCTGTGTCGTCTTGTTAAATGTTTGTATCGTTAAATCCTGTACCCCTATTCCCGATAAGCAATATCTAACCAATATTTAGTTATTCCAGTTTTCCAAGCACCAGTGCGAAGAATCCAATCGAATATGTCTCAACAAGAATATGATTACACCGAAGACGATTTAGCAGCCATCGAAGATAGCTGGCTGTATCCAGATGGAAACCCAACGGGAAGTCCATATCTAGATATAGACTTCGATATAGAAGCTGAGCTAGAACTGTTAACAACTCTAGATGCCAACCAAAACCAAATTGCAGACGCATCCCCAACACCATCTAAGCGGGCAAGGTCCTCCGAAATAATTACACCAACATGTGATAGCGCTATGACTGAGCCACCCAAGAATCAGCCAACTTCCACTAGACAGCTGCCGAAAGACCATAGTATCCTAACCGTCCCACCAAGGAGAAAAACTCCCCCGAGGCCAGCGAAGGATAAAGGAAAAACAACAAATTGCTATTGGAGTGTACCCCAAAGGCCAATTGTGAGGAGAAACTTCGAAGCGATGCCCTGTGGGCCAGAAATTCGAACCCGAACAGCACCAAAGCGGATTCCCACTTCCAAAGTCGAAAGTGCACGGATCCCAAGGGAACCTACAACACGGGTAGTGAAGCGGCTACAAATAGACCATCCTAAGGCCGCAACCAAACCAATAGTCAAGCCAGCAGCCAAACAACAGGCAGGGGAAATGATCTTCATTGACCTCACGACAGCCGATCCACCAGAATCCCTTCAAATTGTGAAAGCGCAATATAGAAAACCAGATGAATCCAGTCAACCAGCCTCCAGACCACAACCACCGCGTAAAATCCCAGAACCTAAGCTGCAGGAACCAGCACTAATAAATGGCCGTGAAGTTCAACATCTAAACCTACTCCGTCCAACTACAACATTGCAAGAGCTGAAGGAACGGCTAAATAATGATTTCCAGCGGTTCATCACTAGAGAGGGAGAAGACCTTTACCTGCCTAAACAATTGTTGCAAAAAATCAATTTTGATAAGGTACAAAAAACAAAAAAGAAGGAGCATACCATAAACCTGCCGAATAAGTTCCAGGTACGGGTGCAAGTGAAAGCAGATGGGCGAGTCATTTTTCATCACCATCACAAACGAGGCATCAGTAAACAAAAACCCTCCTTGAACGTAACCGTTCAACAGGGGGGAGAATGTTTAGCCCCAAAGGCGCCAAAAAAGGGTTAAATAAAAAAGAAATTAAACTCACCAAAATAAACATTTCAAACTTACATTTATTGTCCAAATGTACAAATTTTTTTTATGAATAATTATATATATTTATTAAGCTGAATTACAAATAAACCTAAAAAGAAATATGAATTAATATAATGGATTAATGAAGGCACGATACATATATACTTACCTACTTGGATATGCAAATCTACAAAAGAAATAAAATGAATTAAAACCAAAAATAACATACCAACCAAAATAAAAAATATTTAATTAAAATAAATAAATGAATTTTGATAAAGTTGCATGCAAACATAACAAACATAAATATAAAAACAAGAAACATGAAGTTTACAGGCAAATACAACAACAACAATACTAGAAATAGAATCATCATAAAAACAACACAAAATAACACATATTGAACGCAAACAACACTACAGGTTTGTTTATTAGGTGGTAAAGACCACCTCATTCACCAAATGTTACAATTTAATTGAAGCCCCAGGTGAAAAAGGGACTTCAAAGACACCCACTGACAGGTGTACACACAAAAACATAAACATTGAAATACACGAAAAATTCACCATTTCCACCACCAAAACTGCACAAAAAACATAAAACATTAATAACTACACAAAACACAAAGCACTATAGGTACCTGACATGTCCGCAACAGGTAAAACTCGCGAAAAACACGGCGCGAACTCGCGAAACTTTACCGCGCGCAGAAACGTCAAACTTTATCGACTCAAAACATATGATATGTTAAGTCGATGTAAAATTTGACGAGGAATTTAATGGTGATGCCCGAAAACCGAAATAAATTATGGGAAAAAAGATATTAAGGAAAATAAAATTTACCATAAAGATAATAAGAGAAAAAAGGACAATAAAAAGGATTAAAAATGGAAAGAGATAATACTATAAATTCAAAAATTATTCGTTGATACTGCAGCAATTTAATTAAATATCCCAAAGGGAAATTTTTAGTACAGGATAAAAAGTGAAGGAAATTTAACGAAATGAAAATAAATATTGAAAAATAATGAGAATTATAATGAATTAAAATATTAGAAAAATTTATAAAATCAAAAGAGAGAATAAAAAGGCGATATTAATAATATTTAAATTAAGAAACAAATTTCCTAAATTTCCCAAAGGACGAGAATGCAGTTCAAACAAGAAAAACCGTTGACTTCGGCCTATATAAACCCGGCGTCAGAAGCAGTCGGCCTCTCTGTTCATCAGAAAGTCGCAAGAGGTAAGCCGAGTAATATATCCATTGTACATGCCAATTGGTAATCGGATATTACATGCTTGGTGCTGGTATAACTATTAACATTTTTTTTCTGCAAGTAATAAGTGCAATACATGCCAGACATATCCTGGTAATCGTTGACACTATATGCTTGTAATTTTCAGATAGTCAACGAGGGACATCCTGGACCAACATCATCAACAAAGGATATTAGTTTTAAAGTTTAACGATTTTTTAAAATAGTGTTTCAGTGCTACAATTTGTGAAAGAAACTAAAATAAAATTTGAATGTAAACTGACACGTTAAAGTTTTTTATTCACATATTACCTAAATTTCCAATCAGTGGTATTTGCATTAAACATTGATACCATAAGGTTCGTTTCTTCGCTTGAATGAAAGTTTTTTTTATGGGAAATTTTTTATAAGAGCTGTTTTAGATGGTGCGCTCCAGCGCATGTGCCTCACGAACGTTTGGAAATAAAGGGAGAAGTGGGCATGTTGAGAGGTACCACCCCACTTCTCCCTTTATCCACAAAGCTCGTGAGGCACATGCGCTGGAGCGCACCGTCTAAACCGGCTCTAAGGTTCGTGTCTTCGCTGAGATGAAAACTTTTATGTAGAGAAAATTTTGATCAGGTTCGTGTTTTTCTGGGATGAAAGCTTTTTTGTAGGGGAAATTTGGACAGGGAAGCTTGATATAGTTTGCGCTTGCTCATGTGATTTGTTTTGGATCTTTTTCCCCTCGCATCTTAGGTTTGTGTTTTTGTTAAATTTTACACACATATTTATGTTTACTTTATTTCTTCATTTGCTTTTATTCTGATATATTTTTTATTTAGTTAACTGGTATCTTCATGAGTCATTATCAAATGACCAGAGAAATACCCAATCTAAGCCAAACACGTTTTGACATGTCGTTGTTGAGTCAGTCAAAAGCAGACCGAACTCAGGAACGCGCGAAGTCCCGTTGGCTACCATCATCATCAATAGCTCCATCGTATGTCATTGGCCTTGGCCTCCTGCAAAATCTACCTCCAGAACTGTCGGTCCGTGGCTTGAAGTCTCCAATGTCTTATACCTAGGGCTCTTAGATCTTCTTCTACACTATTTGTATATATTTTTTTCTTTACTCCGTAGCTTTATATAATACTTCACGTTTTATTTTATCGTACTCGTTTCTGAAATCTATGAATAGCGAATGTATGTTTAGGTTAAATTCATTTGCCTTATCTAGGACCTGCCTAAGGGTAAAAATATGGTCTGTGGTAGATCTTGCGTAAGGCTTCAGTTTAACGTACAAAATAATAATAGAGCCTGATCCAAATCAGTTGAGGTTTTCTTCGCGCATGTGGGGAAATGAAAATTGCACACAAATAAACATTGCGCACGTCGGGATAAGACATGCGCTTATGTATTTTCCCAATTCCCCTTCGAAATCTGTTGTTATTCTCACTTTTCTGTTGTTATTCTCTCTGCGCATGGAAAATGCGATTTTTGAGAAACCTCATCTCTTTTGGATCGGGCTCCAATAATAAAGCTCATCACTGCAAGACTTTTGGCACGTGATGACCAAAAAGTCTTGCTATCTTGAACTTGCAGTCTTGTCTTTTCTTGGTTTGCTTTGGTCTTATTAAATGTGCAAAAACAAGGAAGAATGCATGACCACTGCAAGACGAGTCTTGCTCATCACTAATCCACAACGAGGCGTTGATTTCTATAGAGGATTTGTGCCTGATAATGTCCGGGAAGATATCGTACGAATTAGGAATGCCAACCCCGAATCGCCCCATGCACGATGCATTCAATCGAGAATTTGAACGAGAACAGCAATATGATCGAGATGCTTTGAGTCAATCAGTAGACGAACAAAAGTCCCACTTTTGAATCGGCAGCAGAAAACCGCGTATGATACATTGATGATACGGTCAACGACGGATACGGAGGAATATTTTTCCTTAACCTTCACTCTGTGCATTGAAAATTTTCCGGCGTCTGTGCATAGGGGTCAATCAGACCCCATATAAATTTTGATATATTTTGTAAGGA
Organism: Thereva nobilitata; assembly: GCA_963855945.1. Taxonomy (NCBI): domain Eukaryota; kingdom Metazoa; phylum Arthropoda; class Insecta; order Diptera; family Therevidae; genus Thereva; species Thereva nobilitata. The sequence continues at coordinate 195,662,203 of OY979694.1, read as the reverse complement.
AAACAAACAAAATCTTATTTTTATTTTTACTAATTATAATAGCATAGTTATAAATACTGTAAAATGAAATAAGCAAAATATAATTCGCGTTTAATACATAAAAATAACTAACGAAAATTCAGATTTAATACAAATTTCACGGTTTCTTTTCCTGTTTGACGTATTTAGTCTTCAGAAAAGGGATCTTTTACGAAACGTTTTTCCATTTGTTTTGAACTTCTGAAGGATATCTTTTTCAATTCGCCTGATTGGACTTCGTCTTTTTCGGTCGTGGATGGATGCCGAGCTTGATGTTGTCCATCCTTGCTCCTGGGGTAGTTGTCGGCGCTGTGATGTTTGCACCGTGTCTTTTCTTTGGTCCATGGAGGTCTTGAGGGAGGTTCTTTCAACTCCCCAAACCGTTTTAGGTCGGCATCAGAGTTTACTTGGGCGAAGAAGTTCGCGAGAGTAGTCCTTATTTCTATTTTCCGAGTGATGGTTCACCTAAATAAGGTGTTTTGAGCTACTAAGGTTCTAACCGCGCCTTTCTTTACGCCATCCGTGATGATTGCGGAGAAAATGTCTGATCTCAAGAGGATGCCTGCTTGTCCTGGCTTGTGGAACGTTGCATCCGCCAATTCGAGTCCTCTTAGATGGGCCCACTCTTTAATCGAGCATTCGATACTTGGTAATGGGTTCGTGATTTTGTTCAACACGAGTGCCTGTGTCTGAATAATCTTTGATTTTTGGTTTCGTGCCTTCGGCAGCAACGTGACCCTATTCGTGATTGCTCCGGCTGGCATTATATCTAGTCCTGATACAGCAGTTTGTACTGATTCCCTTCTGAGTGGTAGATTCTAGACTACTGCTTCTCGTACAAACGTTGATTGGGATTCAGGATCGATGAGAGCCCTACATATCTGTTGTAGTCCTGACGGGGATACCACGATGAATAATGCAGTGCCCACTAACACTTTTGGGGTTCCTCAGGAGATACCTGAGAGAAATTGACTGTGTTTGGGGGTTCAGTGCTTCTTTATTTAAACATGGTGGATTCGAAGTGCCGATGCTGGCGTTGCATTGGTTTGATTCTCTGATAGATTTCTTCTCTACGTTGGACACACGATGACTCGTTCCCAAACAATTGATATGAAGCTCCTTTACCTTGACTGCCCTATAACTTCGATCCGTATTCCTTTGTAGATATTTGGCGCATTTCCTCATGAAGTGTAAATTTTTGAATAAACCACATATGTACATTGTTGTTGGATACGTGGAATATTCTAGTTCTTCATCTTTACCCTTTGAATTGCTCTCATAGTGTTCACTCTTGTTTGTTGGCTTGCTGACGGCCTCTAAGGTCCTGAATCTGGTCTCCAGAAATTCGCGTAATTCCGACCATGTTGGTATTCTCGTCTTGATTTTGCGCTCTGTGATGGCTCCGATAGTTCATGTGTTTCTGAAGGTAATTTCTAGACGAGTAAGTGAATCAGGATTGCATCCCAATTCGCTGTAGAATTCTATTCGTTTGTTTTGAGCTCCTTGATACTTTGAAATTTCAAAATTATTAACTAAAAAGCTGATGCTACATACAAAATGCTTTCAAAAAAATATGGGGTCAGCTGGACCCCAGTGCACCGAAATGCGTTTACTTTATTTCAAACCGTCGTGAGCAATTTATAAACAATAGTTTTTGATTCGGATTTTTTGTATTGTGTGTAAAAGATATTAGTTGAGGCAATCCTAGTTGGCGGTTTATTTTAGTTGCCGCAATTTTTTTTAAATCGCATTTTAAATGGACTGGGGTCCATTTGACCCCAATGCACAGAGTGAAGGTTAATGCAGCTGAGCCTGGGGGAACTGGCAAAACGTTCCTAATTTCATTGGTATTAGCTTCGATACGCGCACAAGGTCAAAGAGCGCGGGCCGTAGCATCATCGGGAATCGCTGCCACATTGTTAGGAGGACGATCTGCCACTGAATTTCCAAACGATAGATGAACTACGTGAAACATTGCCAAAAAATCAGCAATAGCGAAAGTACTACAGAATTACAAAAGAAACATTGGGATGAGTGTACTACGGCGCACAAACGGGCATTGGAGGCACTTGATTAAACGTTGAACAATTTGCGCAATTATCAGGACCTCTTTGGAGGAACGATGATTCTGCTGTCCGGCGATTTTCGGCAAAGGCTGCCAGTCATTCCAATATCAACAGCTACTGATGAAATAAACGCTTGCTTAAAGGCATCGAATTTATGGAGATAAGCGAAAACTCTAAAGATAACAACGAATATGCGAGTCGAGTTACAAAATGACGAATCAGAGGAAGCAATTATTAGACATTGGCAATCGAAAAATTCCGGTTGACACGTCATTTCGTTTCCGAATAATTTTTGTCAGTCAATTCGCAACGTCGCAACGGAAGAAGAATTGAGCACGAAAGTGTTCTCGAATGATGGTGCAAATTACAAAAAATATGTTTGGTTGAGCGAACGAGCTATTTTGGCTCGATTTCAACACAAAAATTCAAAGTCAAATCACTTGCGTTCATTTAAGTCTGTAACGGTCGGTTATTTATTGCAAAATTCTCATTATTAATTATTCCCCCATCTATCGGAAATTTCAGAAATTAATAGTCCAATCACTTCAGAAGCTTTTTGATGCGAAACTTTTTTGGAATCACGTAGGCAAAGAAAAACAAAATTTTTCTAGGAAGGAAAAAAAATTAAAAAGTTTTGAGAGTCGGGATTGAATCGTGACCAGAGACGGCTGTCGGGCGAAACGTTTTGTGATAAAAAAACCCAAGCGTCAGCCATTGTGCCAAAGTTAGAGTGCAATTATTATTGGTCTCAACCGATGCAGTTGAATACAGTCTGGAGAAGGTTGTCTGGTCATTCCTGTGCAACATAAAAAAAGTGCAGCGATCTGGGTGAGGAAGCGGAGTCAAGCGGAGGCGTTCAGCTTGTTCGAAGGCCCGGTCTGACGCAAAGTCGTCCAACCATCTGTGGAAGCCATTCTTGTGAAGTGGGAGTCGATGGAAATTCTTTTAACCAAGATCAACCAACAACAAATAAAATAAAAACAAACTTTTTCATAGGAGAAAGTACCGGAAAGAAAAGAAAAAGGTCTAACGTGAAAGGTCACCTCAAGGAATTTAGTATTATTATATTTTTGGAGAATAGATATATTGTTTTGGAATATAGCAAAAAAAATAGTTGGTAATAGGTGTGTGGTGATGCAGAAAAAACTGTTTAAAAAAACTCATTACTTATTCCAACCCGAAACAAAAATCATTTTACATTAGAGTGAGCCGGGTTTTTGACAGCAGTTCGTCCTATTTGGATTTGTTTACTTTTTGTTAGCAGATATATAATTACTACTGCTATATTGTGGCCACCAATCACAATCGAGTTGTGTTCGTTGCACGTACGAACATCAAAAGTCTTTACACGGTAAGTGTTTATCACCGATAAAGATAAATATTTTCCTGGAGTGGCACGAATTAAGAAAAAATCAACCACACTGGTCGACGGCAGGGCTAGTGAAACCATTCTGATCTACCAGAGGAAATAGACGACTTACTTCTATCGAGGACTACTGTACTGTAAGCTGGATATTTTTTGACTATTCATATATATATAGATCATTTTTAATTATCTTGTTATCCAACTGTTTTATTGGTTAATACTTTTATCATATTTAACTTTTAATTACAATATACATATATATATTCAGTTCGTAATTATATTGATAAACTAAAAATATTTACACTTTATCCACTAAAGGACTTACTACAAAATTTATATTGATGATTTTTAACTTTTAAATATCTTTACACTGGTTTTTTTTGGTAGGGGTGCAAACAAACATTCGTCGGTTCTAGTTGAACAAATTGTCCTAAACATATCGTCCTGAAACATCGTTTGGCCAAATCGACGTTGTCACTTCTCTTATGTTTTGGTTTTGGTTTTGGTTGGCCAAGTTTAATATTGGCTCAGAGTTTTTTTTGTATCCCTCCTTGCCCCCATTACATTCAACACACACCGGTTCACTATCAGTAGTATAGGTGGTAATAGTTGGTTGCATCCACATTACCTAGAGTATAAGTTTACTTTTGTTTTGATTTACTATTACGTACTATTTAATTCAAACTTACCTTCATTTTGTTGTTAATTAATTCTATTGTCTTGTGCTGTAAGTATTATATAATATATTTGTTACCCAGTTCTTTAACTCAACGAGTGTTAATAATTATGACAGCTTAAAGGGGTAATTTATCCAGGATGGTTGGGTGTTGCTTTCTCTCCAGGTTTCTCTCATCGTCGCGTTGAACAATTACAGGTCCACCAGGCCGTTGGTAACGTCCAGCGATGAATACCTTTGGCTAACCTAGGACAAGAACGATATGAAGAAAGCTCCTCTTTGAATAATAGGTAAGTGGTGAATCATATGTGTACATTTCCGGTCACACACCCCCACGACCCCTTCCGGCGAGCTAGCGTAAACCGTGTGGCCGGTTTAGCATCCCCTATCAATATTTAGGAAACTAAGGAGGATGTTGTCTTTAAAAATTTTTTTTATGGTTACCCAAGCATGATGGCAGTAGCCTTGCTGTCACCAGCAAGGAGCTCCATTGTGCCGGTACAAGTCGATCGATTCAATTACCAATCCAGATGGAGTCGTCAATTATCCACCAAATTTCTGAATTCATTGGATTTGCCAGGAAGGCTGCCGCATAATTTGCAGCTTAATGTCAGCTCGGTGATAATCATGTTACGCTGTTAAGAAGCTGATGAACAACGTGAAAGGCGAGGATGTCCTGATTTAAAGAATACAACTTATTGCAAGAAGATTTGAGCGTGTCCAGTTTCCCTCCCGTTCGCCTTGCATTTGCAATGTCGATTAATAAATATCAAAGCCAATCTTTGGAAGTGTGTGGAGAATACCCCTTGAATTGCCATGTTTTTCCTATGGTCAGTTGTACGTGGCGTGCTCGAGAGTAGGTAAACCATCGCACAGTGGGACAGAATCCCAAAAAGCTGGCCAAAACCCCTCTAAAATGAAGATTCTATTTCGGGACTTTCTCAGAACATCTGTCCTCGGGGTACAGGTACGTTTTCTCCCTTTGTAGGATCAGTTCGAAAGTGGCCGTTACACGAGACGCAGCTATCGAAGTTTCTAACACATATTGTGCATTGAAAATAACTATTTGTTAAATAGTCCCAATTAGTGCCTTTGAAAAGTTTGAAAATGGATTCTGTTCATGGATGAAGGTGAGTGGAATTAAATCGAATATGTATAATCGTAAAATATTCATTGCAGAATTATTGATATGAATTTAAATAAATCAACTTTTTTGCAAAACGCAGAGAAAAACTAATTTTTCAAATAACTTAAAATTTATTAGTCGTCCTCGCTCGTTTACTAAAATTTTTTTTTCACTTGCCATAGTCTAAAGAAAAAAACAAGAAGTAAATTAAAATTGGAGATACAATTATTTTGTCTGAAATCGCGCAAAAATCGTTGCACAGCAGGGGGTAATGAAACCGACAGAAAGTTCCGAAATGGCAAGGAATCTCTTGAAAACTATATAACAAGGGGTTTTCGAGGTCGCTGATTACGAATTTGACATTATTTTTTCAAAAAACGAAATGGCGGATGCAATATGGCGGACGGCCACATGATAAAATGCATATTTGCGAATGAAACTCGGTACTCGGGGGTTTTCGAGGTCGCTGATTACGAATATATTATTTTTTTGAAAAACAAAATGGCGGATCCAATATGGCATACGGTCACATGAAAAAATGCATATTCGCGGATGAAATTCTGTACCCGGGGGTTTTTCGAGGTTGCTGATTACGAATTAAATATTATTTTTAAAATTTTTTTTTTATTTGCTGGGCGGGGCGAGTATCGGTTTTTTCCTCCGTCTTAATGCTTTTCTTTGTTGTTAAATTGTAGTCGAAGCGACTAAATTTAACGTTTTTTTATGTCTTCAGGAACCCAAAGAATACTTCAATTAACACGAAAAGAGATCTTCTGCCTAATTAAAGATGCTCTTTATACTGAATCTGCTGACGAATTAGCTCTCACTAAAGAAGAAAAGTGTACTTTATGGAAAGAGGCTCGCCGGAAAGAGGAGTGGTTTTTCAACAATAATGCGGATTGGCTGAGCGGTCAATTGATGCTATCGGAGGACGGATCTTCTTAAAGTACTGCGCAGACAAAGGCAATCGGTGGTCGACCTTCTACAAGTTTTTCGGATAGCAGTGAAAGGTCCAAAAGGCGAAAAACCGAGGAATTGAGAAAAGACCACAGCCTAGAAGAACTCTCTTATGCTACGCGGATGAGCCTACGTGCAAGTGGGAAAGTTGCCGCTCCGCAGGTATTGAAGAACGTCACAGCGGAAAGTGCGTCTTAGGCATCGTCCTAACTGTCGTTTTCTAACATAATTAAAGAAAGAACAATGACGCCGGAAGAAGCCTTGTCAGTTTTGGTAGAAGGTAGATTTTTCAAAAGTCAGTATTTAGTGGTACGATCCGGCTGTAAATTAGTTCAAAGTAAGGCGTATATCCGTCATACAATGTACTGCAAAAAGCCAAAATTGCTTGTTATCCACCGATGAAAACAATTACATGTACATCAAAACAAAAACCGGTTTTATAGGCAAGGGGTCGCAGGGAAGACAGTTTTTCTCCCATAATTTTCCGTCATTTGTTCACCCAAACATTTTCTGGTTTCACCGTCCATTACACTAACACAAGCATGTTTTCGTTCTCGCCAAATCTGCTTCGCTGTGCTTGCACCCCACACTACTCGATAGGCATTACAATCGTTACACGAAAATGATGGAGAAAAGTGAGTTCCGAGTGTACTATTAAACTCATATTAAAACCGGTTTGAAATTATGGACAAGTCTGCGAAGTTCATAAACTGCTCATTCATGGCCCAGAAATCATTGCTCCGGCTTTGCTTCCAATCGGTCAGATGTCTGAAGAATCCCAGGAAAGTTGCAATAAATATATTAAAAAATTTCGTCAGGACTACTCGCGCAAAAGCAGCCGTTCTTTGACAATGAGAGATGTATTTTGCCGCCTTTTAATTAGTTCTGATCCTTACATTTCAAGCGCAAGAAAACTTCCAAAAACTAAAAGAAAAAAAATGTCGTCTGATGCTAAAGATTTAGTTGTACCCGATGACAGTGACACTGAAGATGAAACTGATGTGTCTACTTTAGATTCCGACATCGATTTATGTGATAGGGATAGCGAATAGATAGAGCCTATGTGTTAAAAATAAAAATGTAAATTATAAACTGAATTATTATTTTGTATTTATTTGTACCTATTCCTTGTGTACGATACTATTTTTATGCTCTGAAATTTTTTTAATACGATGAAATTGTATTAAAACTAAAAATATCAATTTTTTATATGACTGTCCGCCATATTGGATCCGCCATTTTGTTTTTTGAAAAACTAATGTCAAATTCGTTATCAGCGACCTCGAAAACCCGCAAGTAAGAAATTTCAAAGCGATTATTGCACGTTTTGAGGTTTTGACCAGCTTTTTGGGATTCTGTCCCACTGTGCATCGGCGCTATTCGTTTCTCTACGAACAGAAAGACAAAAAATATCGTTCATCACCAAGCGTTGCGATCGTCGAACGCATTATTTAATTTTTGTAAATATTTGTATATTCCAATATGGGTGCTCTGCAACCTTGTCACAACATTAAATCCTTATTAAAATAATCTCTATTTATCTTCTATCTGTCGACTGTCGGATCAGCTAGTCTTTTACATAAAAGCTCATATTGTACATGAACTGCTGAAAACAAAAATGGAATGCTTTGTTAAATTCTCTTTTGAAATGTAATTTCATTTTTTTTAATACAGAGCCAATGTCATTCAAACTTGACTTTATTGTAATCGATGAAAATAATTAACCTAGTTATTTAGTTGAAGGAAAAATGTCGCTATTGTTAATCCCGCACATGTTTCTTGTTACACTTTAGACAAAAACGAGTCTATGTAGGTCACCCAAAATAGTATCTCCATAGTCTCCGTGCACTATAAAATGCATCTATAAAATTTCAGTCATACTAAACACATTACAGGAATAAAATGATTAAGTTTGTGATATTCGCCATGCTGATAGCTTTCTCTGGAGCTACAACATTTTCATCGTGTAAGAATATAGACTTTTGTCTCTATTTTATGTCACTTAAAAAATTTAATTTGTTTTGCAATTGCAGGTGCGTCCAAACCTGCACCCACTGCAGTTCGAGTTACGGGCTGCACTGCTCAGCCTTGCCAAATTGTAAAGGGCAACACTTATACCTTCGAAGTTGACTTCACAGTTCGTAAGTTATTGAAAAGGATTTTGTTTAGTTCATTTTTATTATCCTTTTGTGTAATTTCAGCATCTGCGACAACGGGCTTGACTGCTAGCGTAGTTGTGTCTGCCTTAGGACTATCTTTCCCATATACTTTACCAGGCGATCTCAGCAACGTTTGTGCTCATCTTGCTAATGGTGTTACTTGTCCTCTTGCTGCTCAACAATCGGTCACTTATTCATATACGTACACAGTTGATCCAAATACTCCAGACGTTCAAGGATCCGTTCAATTAACGATTAAAAATCAAAGTAATGCTGTTGTTACTTGCTTCAGCGTTTCAGCACAAGTTGTTGATCCATAGGTGTTATAATAAAGAATATCTGCGACCAACTTTTTATGCTACGCTATTGTTGGTACTAGAAAAGATAATAGAATTGTTTTGTTTATTGACACAAGCGATCTGGCATTTTTGCGATTGAAGTATTTGATTAGATGCGAATTTTGAATGGGGTTGGTTTTGTTTTCAAATAGCGGATTAAATTTAATAATTTTCATCGAGTACAGACTCACTATCATCATAGAATAACTAATAGAGTCAAAAGAACAGAAGTTGAGTCGTGAAACCTAAATTTTAAAAAAATTAAGAATCATAACATGAAATTGAAAACCAATTGTGCAGATGTCTATTAAAGTTGACGATAGTCATCAGAATATTGATTAGAACAAGGTAAAAATTTGAAGACGAGCAACGAATAGTTAAAAAATCTAATTAATATATTACGGTTTGAGACGAACATCTACAACATTAAAAATATGGTGTTATGTTGTTATCGTGGCGAAACTACTAACACTGATTTGATCCTGAAAAGGGATGTTGTTGCTTCTCGTATTCGTGTTTCATCTTTTCGTGTTTTTTTTTCAATTTGTGCCCAAATTACTGATCGCTTTAGGCATGTATTAACACGTAGGGAAAATTCAATGTATCATTTAATTCAGAGATTCGTTATTGTTTCATTAGGGAACGCAATTCCGGGATCCCGGCTATTTTTGCGGTCTCGAAAACCCGGGATTGATACGGCCTAATCCCGGGATCCCGGAAACGTTTTTTAAACAAAAAACGTGATTTATTTAAAAAAAAATTTCGGTGGAAAAATATTTTGAATATGAAACTTATATTCTTCAAATTTAATGTTGCAATTATATTTTAACCTCAGTATACGAAACACGCAACGAAAAATCCAATTCCTTTTTGCAGCTTCTAATTTGCTCGGCTGTGGAGACCTTTGCTCTCTGTATTTTCTCGTGTGTGCCTCTGCTTTTGCCGAATTCAACCCAGGTGCAAGCGACTCCAATATGCGCAAAATTGGCAGCATCACTCCGATTGCGTATACGTCAACGTGTTTGCACAGAACTCTCTGGAATCTTGCAATATCTCCACAACCCTTGTGCTCCGGAAGATGACGATCTTTTCGAAATATGTACCCTCGAAAGCTACGATACGTAAGGGTATACATAATCTTCTAAAAAGGCTGTCAGTTATAAATCCTGATCAAGATCAGAGCGCTGAGATAACTGACCCACCCGGAACTGAATTAGAATTCATTTCAATGGAAGACCAATTAATTGCAAATGGCGATTGTGCAAGGGTTTGCCAAATCAGCCATTCCGACCGCAGGCAGCGAATTTCAATTTAGTGATAAAAAGAGAAATGTCGCTATTTAAGAGCGGTGGAGCGCGTGGATTCCATATACAGAAGGAATATGACTTTCTTTTGACCATTCGTACCGTTCAAGTCGTACGGGCTTTCACACGGGCCAATTTTTTCAACCAACTGTACGTCAAAACGCTTTAGCTTATTGTTGTTGCTTTTATTTTAATTCTCTTTTGCGTACTTTCCGACTGAAACAAAAGTCATCTCCCTTTCTTTTCTTCTTCCAGCAAAAGGAACAAAAAACAACAACAACCACACCGCTGTCAAAAATTCGTATCGAAAATCGTGTGAGAAAGTTGGATGGGAAAATCTTCCCTCCCCATCGTCCTCTCTCACCCTCTTCTCTAAAAAAATGAATATCGTAAGATTTCTGTTGGTTGGCCGTCGTCCCGTGTACAACGGGCCAAAGTAATGAAAAAGAGACTCACGGTATACAGAAACAAGGTAATGTAAAAGGCGAAATATCGTATCGTAAGTGCGAATATCGTAGAAAAAGGCGATGTCACCCGGCAAGGTTAATACAGAAAACAACAACAACAATTTCGATTTTGTATGGGGAAGACTTGCCGAGTGACGTCGCACTAATACGATATTCTACGATATTCAGTCTTTTTCATTACCTTCCCGACTAGAAATCATAGTTGGGCATACCTAAAATAAAGTTCGGCCCGCGAGGGGTTTTTCTGGGGTTTGCCTAAGTTAGGCCACCCTAATAGATACCGCATGAGGCCCTAGTGCCAAAAGAAAGGGGCAAATTTAACTTAGTTTCCACTGGGGTTTTCCTAATGTTCTAATTTCTGGGGTTGCCTAAGTTAGGCCATACTAATAGATACCGCATGAGGCCCTTAATATCTAAAAAAAGGCGAAAATATCTACGTAATCATAATATATGTTATTTGTGTTATTCATGTTACTTATGTTATATCGAAAAGCAAATTGAACAAATCGAGAAAATTTAACAAATTTTAACAAATAAAATCGAAACAAATGTCATTTATTAAAAAAAGTTTTGTTTTTTTTTTCGATTTAACATAACTAACACGAATTACACAATCATCAGTAAAGCGTCCAATCAGTAAAGCGTCCACGTTAGGCGGTCGTTAAGTACCTGTTAGGTACAAATTAGGCAATTTAGGTTCTACTTAGCCTAACGTGGGCCAAACTGGGTAATCCTAATTAGGCCCAAAACGTTACATTTTATATTTGGCCCTAATGTGGATTCCACATGTGGCCCTAGTGTGGAAGTTAGGGAATCCCCATGCGGCCCAAACAAAATATTTCTAGTCGGGTTGTTTCTGTATACCGTGATTGATTGGATGCACTTTGCTTCCTTCAAAGCTATTTTCAGCAACAGGCTAAGCAGGCCTAATTTTTCCTTTATAAATAATGAATTGTTTTTTGCTTTTAATTCACGAATAAAAATTTAAGTTTTAAAACTACATATTATATGTATATAAGTAAGTTGCATTAAACTTCTTTGTTATAAGTTATATGTTTTGTTTGTAATTATTTTTTTTACCAGAAAAACAACCATACCATCCTTATGTTCCTCAAACCCCTCGAATGCTCGATAGCAAAAAAATTAATTTTTGGCAACAGGCAGAATCCCGGGGTATCCCGGGATCCCGGGATTGATGAAAATGAATCCCGCAATTCCGGGTTTGGGAAAAACATCCTGGATTGTGTTCCCTATGTTTCATGTTTAGACGTTTTGATCATATTTCTACATAGAAACAAGCTTAGAAGCAGTTTCTGAAACTTTCAACGGGCTCAGAAATAAAAGGGCGTGTAGACGTTCTGGGGAGATATGGATAGCCAACATTGCACTAGACGCTTCAAAAAGGGATCGTGCAATTATAGGGTCAGTAAACGATTCCTGAAGGATGAAAAAAAGGATTTTGTGTCCATGTACAGGTATATTCATACAAGCAATATAGGAGGTAATAACAGAAAGCAAACCCAACGCCGATTTATTAGCATCTCTGTTCGCCTCAAATTCTTCTTTACCTGAAACTGATACGTCACCCGCGGTTCTCGAGGGCAACGCCCATTCAACGGATGGAATTTTCTTCAGAATTCGAGAGGTCTATAAATGTCTCAAAGAGCTCGATGTCAATAAATACACTGGCCCTGACAATATTCCCCCTATGGTACTCAAGAAATGTGACTTTTTGCCCTGTCTTACTTCTCCGGAGTGTATCCTGACTCTTGGAAACTAGCTCATGTTCAGCCCATTCCGAAAAAATGTGAAGCCAGCGACCCCTTAAACTACCGCCCAATAGCAATTACTTCTGTTCTCTCCAAAATCATGGAGACAATAATCAACCGCAAGCTGATGAAATATCTAGAATCTAACCAAATTATACACGACAGGCAGTACGGCTTTAGACCTAAAAGGTCTACTGGCGATCTTCTTGTGTCTCTGACTGAGGATCTCAACCAAAGCATCCATCGCTTTTGTGAGTCTGGTCTGGTTGCTCTGGATATTTCCAAGGCTTTCGACAGTGTATGGCATCCCGCTCTGCTGTCTAAACTCCAAGCTATTGGTATCGACTCAGTTCTAAGGAACTGGATTGAGAGCTTCCTTTCTGGCCGTTCTATCAAGGTAGTGTTGGATGGCGTCAAATCTGACCCTCATTCCATCTCGGCCGGCGCCCCTAAAGGTCGATACTCTCTCCTGCTCTCTTTCTTATATTCATTAATGATCTGCTCTCAATCCCCTCCAGTCCACTTCACAGTTTTGCCGATGACGGTACTTTGCGTAATGCCTACGCCTCTCCTAGACCGCGAACTCATGTCCAACTCTATTAACAGGGACATTGAATTGATTCTTGCTTGTGGCCTCATGAATCGCGTCGAATTATGCCAATGCCAGGGATTCCTCAAGAGAAGTAAGTTCCTCCTTCAGCCAACTGTCCTGGCTACAATCTACAAGTCCTACATTCCCCAAAAACCATCTTGGCTTGGCTGGAAAAGGTGCAAAACCGCGCCATTAAACTCATTGGCGATAGGACCATTATCTCCTCCATCGATTCTTTAAGCCACCGTAGGAATGTAGCAACCCTCAGCAAGTTTTACCGCTACTAATATAGCGACTGCTCCACTGAAATTAGAAACCTCATGCCTACACGGCAACTTTTTTCCCGCAACACAAGACTAGCCAAATCGGCTCACCCCCACACACTTCAGCCCCTCTCTTCACGCACATTACGGTTTAGAAGTTCGTTTATAAATAGAACAACTCGATTGTGGAACTGTTTTCCGCAGTCGGTGTTTCCGAACTCAGAGTTCACACGCAAGGTTTACCGAGGTTTTCCTCCTCTATGCTTCACATCAAGCTGACTACTAGACATTGCACCACGACTTGAACGACATGACGGACTAGTAGTGCAAAGGGTGATTCCTGAGCTTGACGTTTTCACATAAAAAAAGGAGTCACTTTTCAATCACATAATTAATACTAAATAAGAGCTATGTAATGTGGATGATAAGCTATGTACTGTGTGGGTGAGAGAGAATAGGCCAGGCGCGGAAAATTTCTCTCTAAGCAATCCTGCCAACCATCTTATATCAAACGGGGAGACAGACAGGGTCCTTAAAGGAAGCCCTGGAACTTCTCTTAAAACCCACTTTCCCCGCTCAGAAAAAGCCACCCACAACAGGGGCCCAGAACTTGTAGTGGAAGCAGCAGTGCCGTGGGGAGGAAACCTGCCAAGCTGTCACCCTGGAACAGGTGCGATCTGGTATACGCATTAATGATCGGTCCAAGGGTTATCTCAATCTACAAGTAGTGCCTACAGTACAGTTACGTGCACCACTTCTGGATGAGGTTCAAAGTATTCCCCGAACATCATCAGACGCGATACGAAATGGCTAGAGATTACCTACAGCGTAATAAGCTTGACATCTTTGGCTTAAAAACCCTAGAACGCATGCTAGACATGTGAGCGAAATTCGTTTGTACGCACTCATATTTTTAATGTTCCCAACGTCCTGGAATTTTTAGTGAACTTTTTGATGATGGGAAATATCTTTATTATAAAAATAATGCAATAGTCACGAAACTGATTTTTTTTTGCTATTTTGAACATTGTGCAAAAATGCGAAAAAAGTCATATTATCTTCTGTCAAAGTTACGGATCTAAATTTTTATGAGATTCTACGGGATTCAATTTGAATTTTTTCACGAAATAACTAAAAGTTATTTTAATTGTATTATTTTTTTCGAATTTTTGTACAATGGTAGTTCAAAATAGCAAAATTTCAGTTTCGTGACTATTGCATTGACCCGACGATATATTATTTTATTTATTTCAATCATCGTCATAAATAGCTCCACAGCCTGTTATTGGCCTTGGCTTCCTGCAACATCCTCCTCCAGAAATATCTATCCCTGGCTTGGAGTCTCCTATTTCTTATACCTAGGGTTCGTAGATCCTCCTCTACGCTATCTGTATATCCCTTTTTTGGACGTTCTGTGCCTCTGTGTCCGTCTGGTCTCTTGTTCATAATAATTTTTGTTATGCTGTCATCACTGCTACGTTCAACATGTCCTGCCCATCGAATTCTGTTAATTTTTATAGTTTTTTTGATGTTTGGATCTTTATACAACTGATACAGTTCGTGATTGTATCTTCTCCTCCAAACACCATTTTCGTTCACTCCTCCATATATTGTGCGCAGGATTTTTCTTTCAAAGCATCCCAGGAGGTGTTCTTCATTACTTCTTAGTGTCCAGGTTTCGGATCCATACAGTAGTATTGGCCTTATAAGGGTTCTGTATAGTTTAACTTTGGTCCTCCTTGATATGTTCCTTGTTAAGAAGTGTTTACGTAGCCCAAAATAGCATCTATTTCCAGCGCCAATCTCCTTATGACTTCTGCCGTCGTGTCGTTATCTTTTGAGATTAGCGTCCCTAAGTATATAAATTCTTTTACACCTTCGATGTTATATGTATCAATTGTCATATTCTTTCAATTACAAAATTTATTTTTCTTTTATTTACCAACAAAAAATAGAAAACCTACAGCGAAATTCATTTGTACGCACTTCAGAAAATGAAAGAAAAAACAATAACTGATAGCAAAAAACTGTTCTAGTGACTCTAATATTTTGTAGATCCTCCGTTGCTTTGGATTGTTGCAAAATTGCGGTTGGGCATTGATCTTATCAGGCTACCGATAAGTTCCTGGTCAATGTTTGCCCAGATGTCAAAAATAAATAACTCTTTTTAATGCGGTGACGTCATTAAACTGATGTCCGTTGGCATAAACCCGCCTCGCCACGATCCCCCAGAGGTTCACCATAGGATTTAGATCGGGACTTAATGCTGGCCACAGCATCAAAGGCGCTTCCCGATCACCAAACCACTGCCGCTTGTTGAAAAACGAATGCCTGGTCACCAATTTCATCTTCCAAATATGGTATAAGTGCAAATTCGAGCATATCCGTGTACCTACATTTGAGAATTTATCCTGGAACGAATGATACATAAACGGAGCTTCCCGTATGATGAGAAAGCTCCCCATATCGTCACGTTTCCACCTCCCGAATGTCGACTACTTCTAGGTGGGTTCTCTTTTCTAAGATCGTGCCAATAATGCGTGAGACCATCTGCTCCATCTAAATTAAATTTCCTTTCATCAGGGAACGGGGACCCGCCTCCAGTCCATGTGCTACCTCCCAAATGAAATCCGTGCATCCTTATGACGTATACTACGCTGGGAGTGGATCTCAAAATTTGTTGAACTCTGCGTTTTGTGACTGGCAAGAATAGAGCATCAACAATTATGGCAGCCCTCATTTTTTGCTCCGTGGCCTTTGCCCGAGTCTGTCGCTTTGCCGTAACGTCAGTTTGGTATGACCCCTAGTCGATCGTTTACGCCCATAACTCTCTAACCCAATATGAAAAAATTACGAATGACCCCTTCGGAACGTTGCGTTTGCGTGCGATGGCTCTGTTACTGACAACTTTTTTACTTTTTACAGTTAGATTTGTGACTATTCAAGGAAAAACTACGAAATCACTTGTTTCGAACAAACGTATTTCGCCCTTATGATAAAGATTTTACCTTCAAGCACAACCAAAAATCACTATAAACCCAAAAGTAATGATTTCAACCCAGACAAAACTGTACCATAGATTCAGAACTCTACAACGGTAAATCTGAAGAGCTTTTTAAAATAAAAATTATTGAACGATGGGAGTGGGGCGCATAAGAGAAAAATAATGGGCAGTGCGTACAAACGGATTTCGGTCAGTGTGTACCTCTGTAACTCCATAAAAGAAGTCCCTATCTGTACATCTCAGCATGCATATTGCTCTCTACCACAGGAAATGGTATTAGATATTAGGTGGCAAAACCTTCACCTAGCAGACGATGCACCTCTTTGCTCACCTGGTAGTCTGGTATTGTCTGCGCCACAGCCTTTGTCGGCTGGTTAGCTGGAGTCTCTTGTTTCAGGAGGCATAGCACTCCGACAAGGCTGTCTCCTGCTAACCCCGACTGTTGTGGCTTAGCGGCTGCTTAAAAAATGAACTCATACAACATCCCAGAGTTCAAACCTGAGGGAAGTTCATTGCTCATGGATACTCCAGACTACACCCTTAACCTACATCTTATCCTTTTTCTATTTTTTCTTCAAATCAAGCTTACTAATTGATATTGCACCATGAATTGGACGACATGACGGACTGGTGGTACAAAGGGTGTGATCCTTAGCTTCATCTTGCCACATAAAAAAATGATGTTGTCCTGTACTGTACACAGACGGATCCAAATCAGAGCCTGGAGTGTAAGGGCTACAGTTTTTTCCTTATCGCTTAAATTAAAAATATGCTACCTTAGCGCCAGTTATGTCACAGCTTATGGCTTGAGTGCGACTCCCGCTATCAACCTACTGCTTATAAGATACCTTCTGTGTAAAAGGCATTCGAAACTGTTAACTAAAATACCAAAAACAAGAGTCGAAGCAAATGTCGTCGACATCGATTAGTTTGAGGCCTTTTTTATTTACTTTATCTAATCACGCCAAGGTGGTTTTCGAAGAGCCGTTCCAAATGAGAGAGTTGTATTCGAGAAGAGGCCGAATGTAGGAATGTAGATGCCGTTGGTAGAAGGAGGAATTTGTATCTCTAAAGAAATCTCAGGCCTTGAGGGATTCTTGTTTGTTTGTTTCTTTTATGTGAAAGTTTAAGCTCAGGTGCCACCCTTATACTAACAGCCCGTCATGTCGTTCACGTGATGTGTGAGTTTACGATCATATAGACAAGATCTGAACGCGTTTTCAGAGCATCGTCGAAGGCATAAGAGAAACGCAAAGTGCTGTCATCAGTATTATAATTATAAAGTTAACCACAAATTGCATAGCATAGGATAATTAAAAACCAAACACCAAAAAAAAAAAACAATTTCGTAAACAAAAAGGCTTTGTGTTAACATTTACACAAAAATTTTCTAGTGGTTCTAGTTCATTCATCAGTGGCTGCATGTGAACTATAGCATTCAAATATTCGACGTTTTCAAATATCCGGGTAACGAATTTTCTTTTTTTAAGTATTCGAATATCCGGATATTATTCGAATATTTCCAAATACAAATAAAACCCATACAATTTTGAAAGATTTAAGACTGATTTATTTTAAACTCTTCTGTTTTAAAATAATATTTAAGAAATAATAAAGCGTTTACATTTTTAAATTCTTAATTTCTTCTTAATTTAGGTTTATGTTTCCGCTAGTAGAAAGTACCCTTTCGGTAATAGTTGATGTTGGGCTGATTGTCAATAGAGCATGATACAGAAGTTCCAGTTTGTCAGTTTTTTTTTGAAGTTGTCTAAATATTCAAAATCTTTTTTAAATTTAATTTCTGTTGTTTTCGTAGTGACATTTTTTGCAGATGTTTTGGAAGAACAGCATCATGGAGCTGTTTTCGTAGCTGTTTTTCTTTTAAAGATTCCTCAGTGATAGTAACATTTTCATTTCTATCCTCTAATGCAACTACCTCGTCACCTCATCATGACCTTCATCTAACTCAAAATCATTATTAAAATAGAAGTACAAATTTTCAAAAATAGGATCTGCTAATACTTTTGCTGCACTTTTAGTTGTATAGCTGAAAAATTCTGTTGATATTGGTACAATTCCTGTTCCAAGATATATCATCAGAGTCAATAAAGTTTTGTTTCTTCTTTCATTCATTCGTTTTTCAATTTCAAAAATTAATTTTGAGCTAAATTCGTTTTTAATTGCAGATAACTTACTAAATAAAAATTTGTAGACACCTTCAGCTTAAACGAGCGTTGCATCATCTTTACTTAGTTCTTTGACCGCTATTTCAAGTGGTTCTAGTACCTCATATAATTTGTTTATGACCAGTAGAGGAACTCAGGTTCAGACACAGTTTGTATTCCAAGTTCAATTAATGCATGATTAATGCAATCACTAATGTGAAGAAATTGTTTCATCATTGTAGCCATCGAATTTCATCTTGTTTTAACATCAATAAGAAGGCGTAACTTTTTATTTACCTTTCGGAGAACATATTTCTGTAATATGTTGTTTTTACTGGGTGATTTTCGAAACATTTTAACAATGTTTCTTACTTTTTTTATTACTAAGTAAACATGCGGAGTAAATTCAACTAAACTCGATTCTTCCGTATTTTCAAAATCTAAATGCATATTGGAACTTTCGACTGGTAATTCATTTTCGATATAGATTGATTCGGTTTCATTATCACTACGAACTTCATCATCATCAAAAGAAGTACCGTCCTCATCACTACCATCTTCAACATCCGAAATATCACTTTCATTAAGAGACTCAAGTTCCGTATTCGGTTTTTTATAAAACGAATCAGTTACTGCTAGATGTAATGCATGATTGTGACATAGTTGGGAAATGGCGGATATATTATTGTCATACTTCACCATTACAGCTGCGCCATCATGTGTGGATGCTATAATATCAACATCCATATCAATTTCAAATTCCATAAGTTTACTTTTTACATAAATTTCTGTATTTCTGGCATTCACGTTTTCAGTAATTTGAACCAATCCCAAAATATGGGTTTGAAACTGTTTTGTGGAACTGTGAATATAAGACCGTAATGTTACATTCAGGTATCTTGTAGCGCTATTGTCCGTCCATTCGTCTACTGTAACAGAAAATTGTCCATTTTCTTTTTTGTATTTTTCAAAATGCACAATCATTTCTTTTTTTTTCTGAATGAAATAGTCAAAAATTAATTTCCAAATCATAGCTTCACTGCCATTAATTTGGCCTACTACACCCCTATAAATCATATTTTTAGGCCATACCGCTTGGACAATGACTTCTATAGTTCATTTATTCAACTAAAAAAACCAAGGCGAATATAAATATTCGACTATGAAATATCCGGATACCGAATAGCGTAAAATACCCTCGAATATTCGGGTATCCGGATATTCGGATATTTGAAGTTGAATGCTTTAATGTGAACTATTCGGGACAAAAGGCTTAAAAATGTAATTGTAGGTAAAATATGTCAGTGTATAAACAGTATCCATTATCTTATTCCACGGTTTATGTTTTATCAATTACGCCCATCAAATATTTCAAAATAACATACATACATAAACTCTGACAATAATATGCCATGAATTCTGGAAATTCATTATGAATATTAAATGTTAAAAAACCACAACCGAATTTTTATACCAATTCCAGCATCCGACATAAATGCCAAATAATCCCCGCAAATGTCAAAATTCATATAAATCAGCAGAACTATGACACGTAGTGATACTCTGGCTCTCCAATTGGATGCCCCCCGATAGCAGCGGAATTGGTGGAGCAATTTTCCCATGCATATTCATTGTAAATATTTTTGATAAATTTGCTGCAAAGCGGCGCCCATTGTTGTCCGAATGCATTTTATAAGAGTGCCGAGAACAGCAATTTTCAATTATAGTGTGCTTTGAGTTGGCATATTTGCCGAGATTAGCCACTGCAACATTTCGGTCCATTGATATGCACTTTGGCATGCTGGACCAAATCCATTTCGGGGTTAATAAAATCCCTGTGCAATTCTGGACCAAAATTTCTTAAAATTAACGTGCCCAATTCGATGATACATTTGAACTTTGATGGTAAACTAAAAATTATTTCTGGTGAAAATACATTGGAATTGTGTAAAATACTAATAGAATGAATGTTGGCTTTTGTAAATTAAATTCCTTTAGTTATTTACCATACATAAAATCCTTAATTTGTTTTTATGAAATATGTCAATTATGCCGAAATGATTTTAGGTGAGGTAAATTGCACCTAAATCTATTTGTATCGGAAAACACCTAACAATTTTGAATATGTTTGATTGAGTTTAATTACAAAATACAGTTAATGTATCAGAACTATGTCATTCAAAACGACAAACTACGCAAAAAGTAAAAGTACAATATGTATTAATTCATAATATAAGGTGTGCCGTCGTGATCACCTGGTTGTCACCTCTTTAAAACAATCTCTTCTCAATCAATTCAGTTTTATTTTTGCATTTCTAATAGTCAAGGAGAGATAGCGGAAAAGTATTCAAAAGTTGAAATAAATCAACCCTGCGATTTTTGGACGCTATAATTAAGAGAAAAATCGTAAGAATTCAGTGAATGTCTTTTGAATAAAATCGGTCCAGGAGAACAGGTCGAAAAAAGTTAATAACAGGTTTTTCAACGTTTTAGGTGCGAACAAATTTTGTTTTAGGAAAACAAAAAAAAGTAAGTAATAGCGCTTAAAAAGACGAAAAATATGAGTTTTGAACAATTGAAATCGGTCAACAGGTTTTTGCAAAAAAAAATAAAAACGGCGAAATATGGGCATTTTTTGACATTTAATTACAGGGACTGTAATTGTCGTAGAACCTTGCTTCAAGGCTTCAATTGTGGCTTTTGTTAGTGCCTACACACAATAAAAATTTCATGCAAAAATAATTATAACTTTTCGCGTAAATCTCAAAAATGTAAAAGCAGCCGTTTCAGGAAAAAAGTTTGAACAAGGCCCCCCGTTGTGCTAGAGTTATTTTGAAAAGCCTTATTTATTCTCCAAGAGTTGCTCTACCAACCCATTTTCAGGAAAAGTTGGAGAGGTGCGATTTAATACCTCATAAACGCTTTTGAAAACAGGCACTTTTCTTGATTTTCAGAAAAAAACACTTTTCGGTGAAGGGGAAATGAAATGTGGTATGAAATATATGAAGCTTTCTGCCGTCGGAGCTTCCTGCGATGGAAATTTTCGAGCGTTTTCATATATGCCTGACAGGAAAAATTTTGATTTCTCGAAATCTACTGAATAGAAATCCACACCGTATTTCACTTCCCCTTCGCCGAAAGGTGTTTTTTCTGAAAATCAAAAAAGTGCCTGTTTTCAATCGCGTTTATGAGGTATTAAATCGCACCTCACTAACTTTTCATGAAAATGGGTTGGTAGAGCCATACTCCCACCTATCTAAAACTGTAAAAATCAAGGCTCTACCTTATTAACTTCCGAAGCAATGAGTCATCAAAATCAAAATTACGTTTTTTTAACTAAAATTTCAACAAAAACCACCTTTTTCTCCAAAAAAATACGTAGTAACTAATTTTTTTTTTTGCAAAATTGGAAAGCTTGGACAATTTTCATTGAATAATGTTTGGACAATTTTTATCCTACGGCCTTCATTTTTCGAGTTATAAGCAATTTAATGCAATAATTGGCTCTTTTTCACCTAAGCGAAAAACTACCAAATAAGCACCAAACAAGGCCAATTTTAACATCAAACTTGCTAATAACTTCAAAAGTAAAAGCCGTAGGATAAAAATTGTCCGACATTATTCAATGAAAATTGTCCAAGCTTTCCAATTTTGTAAAAAAAAATATTAGGTAAGTACGTATTTTTTGGGGGAAAAGGTGGTTTTAGTTGAAATTTTAGTTAAAAAAAACCTAATTTTGATTTTGATGACTCATTGCTTTAGAAGTTGATAGGGTAGAGCCTTGACTTTTACAGTTTTAGATAGGTGGGAGTATTCTGCGTATACTGATGAAAAAGGTCATGAAAATAGCTCATAGGATTACAAAAAAAAGGGTGATATGTAAACCTCTACCAAAAAAACGGCAAAGCGCCCTACCTGCTAAACCGTTTCGATTTACCGCCCACCTTCCATACGATTTTTTGTTCGTATATCCAAAACCTATCCAAAGCCGGCCGCTTTGTAAACTTAGCGGTATACACCCTGTATATTGGGAAGAGAACTACTTTTGAATCTACGTTTTTCGACACTTCTTACGAAGGATTTTTTCATGTAGAATTAACCATTAACGAAATATAGCGCAAAGAAAGTGATATAGGAAGTTTGAAGCACTATTTCTCCTTAGATATTGACTTTACACAAAAAAGTTCCAAACAAGAAAGTTAAATCACTTATTTATCTACAAAAAAGATAATATACATTTTTGTCGTAAAATGCATAGTTTTTGAGATATAGAATTAAACGCGTTTTCCTTCACTGTAAGTTTAGCAACAGGGTGGGGATGACGCCATTTTGGATTTAAGCTTATAAAAATATATAAAATCATTTGGTAAAAAAATCGCGTGCGGTATTTTTCGCATTACGAAAGCCTTTTTTTCGACCTGTTTATTGGACTAAAAGTAAGTTCTCCTACTACAGCGTTGATTTTCTTCACGAGGTTGTGACTGATGGTTGACTCCAATTTGAACTCCACAGCTGATATGGAGTTGCGAGGTCATTACGTCAATAGTGTTGTTGTCCCTTGGAAGTTGCTGGAACTTAAAGTTGATTATCGTGGGAGGTTCAATTGGGATGCTGTCTCAATTCTACATCTTAGGATGTTGACGGTACAGTACCTCGTTCAACCTGGATTTTATAGGAATTTATGGCTCAGGAAGTTTACGGTGCAATAATCCGATCAACTTACATAGATTAGGAGTTGGGTTAATAATCCTTAGTTTTCTCAGGCTCAATTCTCCTGGAAAGATCAAAGTGATCTGAATTTTTCAGTCAACTGACGGGATAGTTATTGCTCATTTCACAATGGAGCTGAGCAATTTTTTAGTGGGGGCAATTGAAATCGAACTTAATTGTGAGTGGCTCTTCTTGCTAGATGTCATCTATCTATCTTGTTTTGACATTTGGTTGTTTATCGGAGATGAAATGGGTAAGATATTATTTATTATTTTTGTGGTTTTAAATATTTTTATTTTATGTATTTTAGGATAGCTGGAGTTCTTTTATAAGTATTTGGGTGGCTGGAGCGGTGGAGTGGATATTTTAGAGTTTTCAGGTGGAAGTTTTTGTTTTTTTGGTTTTATTTTGCTTATTTTGATATTTCTCATTTTCTGTCAATCCTGAACATTAAGAGACCACAAATGAAGTAAGAATTTGGCCGTTGTATGTACTACGTTTGCCCATAAAGATACCCACAAACCCATCCTGGTATCCCCTGAAAGACCAACTCGCAACCAAATATCTCATGTGGATGACGACCGTCACCAGCTTGCTGGTCGATGACAGTACCTCCCAAACGTGGCCGTTTACATCAACGAAGGTTATCCTTAATAGTAAGTTTAACATGAATATCAACCTTGTTGACTTCGAATAAAATCCAAGATTTTGGCACACCGCATTCACCGTGTGTAAAATTTCGAAACAGGGATACTTCTAATAAATAATGATAGCTTTTTTGTTAAATTACAACAACAAGGCAGTGGTTTGGTCTCGTACCTGGCTCTGAAAGCTCTTCTTTTGCATACCAGGAGGCTTTAACATAATTTGTGTGAGCTTTTCACCGAGAATAAGCTTTACATTGAAATAAAAGTAGGAGCGAGAGATCCATATGCGAAAACGAGGGCAACCGTCGCTATACAAAATCCCACTGATTTTCGAAAATATTAGAATAGAACTGCCACACCTTAAAACTCTCATTTTTACAGTAATTGATGTTTAAGCATTTTAAACATACCACTGATTCTGTGTAAAAGTAATCCTTGACTCTCGGTTAAAGGTATCCAAGGCAGAAGTTGTAGATATCACTTCGACTGTGAGAATAAACAACAAGTATACAGGGTATCTAGAATCCAAACTTACACCGAATGAAAAACAATACGGCTTTAGGTCCACTGACGATCTTTTGGTGTGCCTTAAGCCGGAATTACATTATTGTGTCGTGTTGTGTCGTGGCGCTGTGTGTCGTGATCTAACACATGTATTTCCATAGACGCGCCACGCCACAACACACCACAATAATATAATCACCCTAATGGAAATACATGTGTTATATCACGACACAACACGACACATTAATATAATTCCGGCTTTACAGAACACCTGAACCTAATTTTGCATCGATTTGGTGAATCTGTCTCATTGCTCTAGAATTTCAAAAACTTTCAATAGAGTATACAACTCCTATGTTTGGGGCGGGACTTTGAAAGCCACTATGGTTAGATAAAGTACAAAAAGGGCCCTTCAATTAATCAATGACAACGTCACTTCCTCCACAATCGACGCTTTGAGCCACCGTAGGAATGTGGCAGCCCTGGCAAAACTTTATCGTTACTATCATGGCGATTGTTCCAAGGAAATAAACGCTCCCCTGCACGGAAATCTTATACCCGCAACACCACATTAACTCACCCCACTCATTCCGTTTGCGTACAACTCGGTTTTTGCGCATGACACAAACAAATAATTCGTTTATAAATAGAACAACTCGACTGTGGAGCGATCTTTCTCAGTGAGTATTTCTAACTTCTACAACATCCACGAGTTCAAGGGCAGGGACCTTCACCATCTCGTTCAGCTATCTCCCTGCTCCTAATAACCCACATTGTACCTTAACGTTACCAACGACATGACCGACTGGTAGTAAAAAGGTAAAGGATGATTCTTGAAGAAATCAAAAAGTGCGCGCAGTTACTGAAATGACGAAGACTTTCCAATCATGGTATTGAGAAATTGGTGATTGTTTCTGTCCTTACTGTCAAGAGAGGCTAAGCAAATGGTCGACTGCACCAAGAGGTAATCGGCAAATCTTTTCTACAACCGTCCATCATCGCAGTGATACGCTACGCTCTCACCAATATCCTTGTGGAGTGAAACTATCGACGTCAACAGTTCAGCAAAGATTAATTAAAATTGGATTTTATTGTAAAAAGGATGAGTCAGTTTGTAATAAAAAGATTAGGGGCGCGTCTCCAAGAGGATTGTCTATTCAAAGTAGTCAAACATCCCCTCTTCCTCATGATCTGAAGCTTAATGGGACAATGCGAGAGCAGTAAGAAAAATATGGTTGCTCTGTGTTCTGCTGACGTATGTTAACCCCGCACCACATAGAAAGTCTGAATAAACTAGTACCTTTATGCAAAATGGAGCTCCTTGCCATAAGGCACCAGGGGCGGATCCAGCCCTCAAAAAAGGTTGTGGTCACAGCCACCCGAAATATACCTACGGCCAAGTGCGAGTCGGAGTATGAACTCGCTCATGATCGATATAGTGCATGACCTGATTTACACGACACCTTTTTGATGCATAAAGCACGAGTTTTGCGGAGAGGGAAGGTGAGGGACGGAGAGGGACTGCCATCACGGGTAGACCACTCACAGCAGACGTTTTCTTGATTTTCTTTTCTCCCGTTTTCGTCATAAAAACCAAAAACACACAGCCACACAAACATCACGCTGTTAAAACACAACAATGTGTCATTATTGACGCACGTTAAAAACTTTATCGTATAAACCTACAGCGGTGGGCGTGTAAACGACGTGTAAATCAGGTCCATTCCTACAAAGGAGATGTTTACAAAATATATGACGCCCTGACCTGTAGAGTGTAGCTCCACGTGGGCAAAGCCGTGGGGCAAACACTAGTAGGTAAATCGATTGCGTAGGTCAAGCATCATTGGATGTCGTTAGTGCTTAGTTAGGGGACTGCTTGGTAAAACAACACCCGCGTTTGCAATAGTCTATGCCGATGCGGATGCATTTATAAATGTTCATGCATGTAGCGGGAGCGTGCATGCCATGCCTATAGCGGGAGCCTGCATACCCGTGGGGCATTCGCATTTATTCGCTATGCGTCCTAGGTGCGGCGCGGGCATGCTTTTAAGAAAATTAACCAACTAAATTATTTTTACTCGGGTTTGAATAGACTAGGATTATCAATACTTTCGCTAAATTGGCAAAGTATAGGTGCGAACGTTCGAGATTTAGATGACGAAGTTGTATAAAAAAATGGATGTATTACTTTTATGAGAAACTTGGGTGAAAAGTGAAGAATATGATGAGGACCACCTCATACAGATATACAAAAACGCCATCGCTTAGTCACGATCAATCACCATGAAATGTGTGTAGGCAGATCTATGGCAGAAAAAGGACAGATGAATTTGATGGTAGTTATATATGTATCGCCACATAAAACTTTCGCGAAATAATCCAATTCATACATGGCAACCTCCACTTCTGAAGGTTCAATTTTACTAGGTCAAAACTTCAACGAAATCCCCATGATTTTTAGTTGCGATTTCAATATTATTTTTTCATTAGATACTAGGTCTGAACTTTGTGGATGAAGCGGAAAGTAGGGATGATGAGAGGTACCACCCCACTTCCCCCTTCATCCACAAAGTTCGTGCGGAAAGTTCTTGGGAGCGAAGCGTCTAAACAGACCCAGTATTGACAAAAGTACCACCACATATGGAACCTCACTTGATGCAGTTTTTACGCAATTTTTAGACCAGTTTCAATCGAAAATATTTCAGTTATCATAAAACCTTTGTTCGTTTTATAGGTTTTAATGTAAATAGGAATTCATAAATATCGATATTTTCAAATTGTACTTGTATCAAGTCCCTCGGTAGGCTCGTCACTATACTTCCTGCATCTGTCGTTGGCCTTACTTTTCTGAAAGCGTACTATAGGTATATCCGCCAGACCTCCACTATATCAAGCATATTGTTAGCTGGTTAATATTTTAATACTTGTGGCAGTTGTTGGGTAAGAAAGTTTTACTTCTAAAGTGTGGTCTTAAGCACACTCATATTTTTTTTTATTAAGGCATAGGATATAATATCATCGGCCTATCAATCTCAAAACACCGATAAAATGTGACGTCACGTCACAAGTCTATTAGGGTTGTGGGCATGCCCATCGTGCCCACAACGGTGGATCTGCCCTTGTAAGGCACAATAGATTGTAAATTACTTCAAAAAACATTTTTTTTAAATATGTAATTCTTCGGGCTTAATCGCGACTGAGAATAATATTGCTGGTCTTTTATGAACACCTAACATAAAATATTTAGTACAATCCGCTATGGGTTCTATTACATTTTGAACTGGTCGGTTGAAAATGAAAACAAATAAAATTATGAATGAAAACAAACAAAATCAAAGCGCGCCTTTTTTCAGTATATGACAAAATACAATTTTCTTAAAAATTCAATGAAAACTACTTTCTCGCAAATGCAAATTCCCGTATGTTATTTTCATAAAATAGGTTAAAATACCTGTGCTGCTTAAATAGGCCCCATTATCAGGCGCGGATCTAGAATTTTATTTTGGGGGGGTCACGGAATTAAAAGTGGCGAGAAAAAATGTGTACTCCTAAGGGCCTATTTTGACGGTTCGCTCCCAGGAGCATTCCTCACGAACTTTGTGGATGAAGGAGGTAGTGGGGCAGTGCCGCGGCTGGCATATGTGCAGAATGTGCAACTGCACAGGACCCGTGAGTTTGGGGCCCCGCTAGCGAGGCGAGCGAAAAATTATTTTGGAATAAAAATCATTTGAATTCATTATTTGCAATTTTACTTCATTGAGAATGAACCATACAAATGAGTATGGGCCACAGAAATCAGCATATGGGCCGTTATTGTGTCACGGGGACGGGTTTGTATGAAGAAAAATGCGCGAGCGAAGCCAGCGAAATTTTTTTTTTTGGCTCTCCCCAAATCCCCAAATTGTCTGGCCGCGGCACTGTAGTGGGGTTGATGAGAGGTACCACCCCACCTCTCCCTTCATCCACAAAGTTCGTGAGGAACGTTCCTGGGAGCGAAGCGTCTAGACATGCTTTTTTAGGGACAAACACAAAAAATTAACAAAACGAACAAAACTAACAGAATTTTCTCGTGGATTAAAAACAAACGTAGTCCGCTCAAATTAGTCAAAAAATCGCTGTTTTTAGGAAATTTTTCCCACAACTATGAGACCGGTGCCAAGTGAAGGAGGAAAGTTGGAGAGCATAAAATTACCTACAAATTTTTCCCAACTCCGCATATTTTCGCCGATGGAGGCCTTTAGCGCCATTTTTAGATTTTGAGCCAAAATTATGCATTTATATGAAAAATTAAATGAGATCAAGGTAGTAGTTGTAGTTTTTCAACGGCCTTTCTTTGGACGCTTTGATTTATCAACAGAGTCTGAAAAAAGGCGCAAAACGAGCTCTACCGGCGAAACAATGCCGAATACGAAAAAACAGTGAAGGCAACATTTGCAGGAAATTTTAAGCCTTATAACTTTGCTCTTTTGATATTTTGACCAAAATGCATAGTTTCTCTTAAAAATAGAGAAAAGGCGAAAAAACTATAAAATTCACATATTTCTCAAAAACAACCCTTTTTTCGAACTGGGGGTTGTGAAAATCATGCTTAGATAACCCATATCCTTCACTTGGCATCGGTCTCATAGCTGTGGGAAAAATTTCTTTAATTGTTCCTAATTTGAGCGGAGTAGGGCAGAAAACGTGCCATAATGTGTTTTTGATGAAGACGCGCCCTTTCTTGTGAGTGCAGCTAACTTCAGAGTTTACAAATCAAAATACATATATAGAAAGAGTATAGATCAATCTGTAGTTGACCTTGAAGGTCGTTTTTTAAGGTCGTTGCTTTAATTTGCAAAAAAGTTGGGTCGGTTTTGGACGTTTGGTTATTTTTTGTTTTTGTTTTTTTAGTTGGATCAATTTTGTTTTTTAAACAGCGAGCGCTTTTGGGGGGGGGGGGGTGGGTCATGACCCCCGTGACCCCCCCCCCCCCTTAAATCCGCGCCTGCCCATTATATTAGTAATACTAAGTTCATAGATATGTTTAAGCTCTCTTCAAAATCAGAAAATACTTTTTAT
Organism: Thereva nobilitata; assembly: GCA_963855945.1. NCBI lineage: Eukaryota > Metazoa > Arthropoda > Insecta > Diptera > Therevidae > Thereva > Thereva nobilitata. Next base: position 195,633,014 of record OY979694.1, on the reverse strand, counting down.
ATGAAAATAGATACATAATAAAAATATATTGAAAAAATATTAAGAAGATAACATGTACACGGATTCTCATAATCTTGTTCATGCTGTTTTAGTGGAGCATTGAGCTCTTGGATTTTCTTGTATATGTATACATACACACTAAAATAGCAGTACATCGATTCAAATCCGTTAAACTAATTTTTAATCGTTATGACGACGAAAAATTATATTAATAATTCTAACGTATTTAAGTGTAGTCATAGATTTAAAAATCCACATAGTAAACATAGGAAAATTCTCCAACAGACAGGTTAGCGGTTCTTTTTATTTTTTCATATAGCGTTTCAGAGCGAACATTAAAATAGCAGTGAGCGTATTTTTAATAAATAAAAAAGCTAAATTGGTAAAATATTTTGTGATTTTTATTTGAAAAATAAAAGAAAAAGTAAGTTTAGTGTTTGTGATCATTTATAAGGTTTTGAAATTAATTTAGGGCATTTTTTTCATGTTCAAGTGGGTCGTGCTAAACATTGCACTAATGAGCAAAGGAGGTTGATCCTTAAATTAAGAAATCAAGGTGAATCATACAAGAGAATCCAAAATATCTTGTCTTGCTCTGCAAAATGGTTTCTAATGCCATTAAATACAAAGAAAAGCCAGAGAAGAGAGGGGGGAAACGCAAAACAACAGCGCAGGACGATCGTAAAATCGTACGAATCGCTAAAGTGGACCCAAGAAAATCTGCTGTGCAAATTAGAAAAGAATTAGATTTACCAGTCAGTGACATGACTGTACGGAGAAGGCTTCTAGAACGTAATTTAGCAGCACGCAGTCCAAGAAAGAAACCATTGCTTACAAAACAGCACAAGAAAAAACGACTAATTTACGCAAAAAATCATATCGAGTGGCCTATTGAAAAATGGCGCAATATTTTGTGGACGGATGAGTCCAAAATAGTTTTATATGGCGGGACTGGCTCTAGAGATTATGTCCGACGTCCACCAAATATGGAGTACCATCCCAAATACACAACGAAAACAGTTAAGTTTGGTGGCTCAAAACTTATGGTATGGGGTTGTTTTTCGTATTACGGTGTGGGACCCATACACAAAATTGATGGTATCATGGACCAAAATGTGTACGTCTATATTTTGGAAAATGTAATGTTACCATATGCCAGCGAAGAAATGCCTGTTAGATGGGTTTTCCAACAGGATAACGACACAAAACATACCAGTCGTAAGGCAAAGGAATGGTTTCGGGTCAATGGAGTGGAGGTAATGGACTGGCCAGCTCAGTCTCCTGACCCAACCCCATTGAAAATCTTTGGGGAGACATTAAAAGAGGTGTGGCTGAAGCGAATCCGACAAATAATGCACAACTTTGGGGAGCTGTGCAAAATGCATGGTACGCTATACCGGCTGTTCGATGCAGTAAATTAGTAGACTCAATGCCGCGACGTTGCAAAGCAGTTATCAAAGCATTGGGAAATGCAACAAAATATTAGGTATTATAATACCGAAACGTTTAATTTAATGACAAAAACTTATTCTTTTCCAACTTTCCTTTACAGTATTCTAATCAAGAAATAAGACTGCTATTTTAATGTTAACCATGTTAAAGACATTTCGCCGTTTTACAGAATTGTTTGTAGGCATACATCTTTCATTTTTCTTTTTTAATTAACACTATGACATATGAAAATAAAATACGTGTAAATATTTATTATTTTGTAAACTATTTGAAATTATAATTACTATTTAGAAATTTTTTGGACTACTGCTATTTTAGTGTAGGTGTACAGACCTCAATTTTTGGCTCCCCCCTCCCGAACACCCCTTTGTATCCACCCTTGGAAGCTCCACACCCGGAAAAATGACAAGTTTCAGGGCCTGAGAGTATCGGCTAGATGTTGTGCAGCTCGAGTTCTGTACAAAGTCCGACCGTTCCATGAGAAATTTCATAAATCGTTATGCCTTTTTCTTTACCGTGGTGGTCGCGTTGTTTGTTCGTGTATCCTAGGCCTGTTGCCTGTTCCGTCCGTAATAGAGATGAAGTTATCAGCTTCTAGTTAGCCAGATCATATTAGCCTATCCTCTCATAGGATAGTTACCATTGCCCACCACTAGGAGGTTATGATCGCATTTTCATCAGTCCGAAATAGTTACGGTAAGTGCATATTTTCCCACTATTCCGAATAATTTTATAGTTAATATAGCGCATTGAACAGCACCACAAAGTGCCTTTATCTGTCAATACTTGTTGCTTTGAATATCTTAATGTAATCATGACGTAAAGTTTTGCTAATTGAAATGACAATGTACCATAATCAGTGCCAAGAATCTTCTACGTTTACCTGCTATTATCTCCTTTAAAACTCTGCGGAAAATGCAAACGTTTCTATCCAACACTCCCCTTTAAATATCCCGTGAAATGTATCTGCAACCGATCGATTTCTTCAATGGCAGGTCTTCTTAAATCTTATAAATTGGTGCAGCAGGTCTTGCTGATTATCTCTACACCTTCATTTAAATATCGGGTGGCAAAATCAGCAAAGACTTACCTTAAAGTTTTGCCAACGTATTCTTAAACTCAAATCAACTCGAACTCAATATCTAGATAACAATAGGATAAAATTTGCTTTGCCTAACCCCAAATGCAATTTCTAAATGTAAATCGAAATTTAATCCTCTAAAAGAAAGTCGCTGAGACAAATTCTGCTCAAAACACATAAATTCATGTGTTCAGGAATAAGAGAAAATTCCTTTCCAAAAGGGCAAATAAAAACAGATTAGAAAGACACAACAAAATTAAATCCAAGAATAAAAATAAAAACCCAGATACTAAAATTTCCCATCATCAGCAACAACAAAAAAAAAAACACATCGCGGTGCATTATGTTGCATCCACACCACCACCAAATTATCGCTCTTAAAATGTAACATGATGCATCGCAAGACACAAACAAGAAGGAATGTGCAACGTCGGAGTTTCTCCAAGTGCAGTGGGATGCACCAGACAATAGAAAGAGATAAAAATCGTTCTCTTCTATGATAGGTACATTAAGATATTTAGATCTAATAAATGTTAGTATATAAGAAATATTTAGTTAAAATAAAGGTCAGTCGATCAGTCTTAGTCAATCAGATTTTTCACTTTCAAATCGCTACTTTCTGGTGCTGTACCAGAAGGTAATCCAAATAACAAGTAAAGGTACTGAACCTCTGCTTGCATCAAGTGTTCTAGTAAAGCACTAGAACACCTTTTTTGTTCCAAGTAAAGGTACTGTACCTTTGCTCGGAGGCTTACCAAATAACAAATCAAGGCGGCAGAGAAAGGACTCTGTCGCGGTATAAAATCATTGGTGACCCCGACGTGATTCCAATCACGTCACGTCAAACGGGGGGAGCAAGAAACAACAGCAGATTTGAGCTCCAAAAGCAAGAAGACATCAGCCGTTGCAGAATATCAGCCAGAATCAGGAACCATGAGCAACATGGACGAATTAGCCGCCAACCAGGCAACCATAGGATCGAAGATCCAAACTTTGTACAAACGCATCACCAAGGATGCATATGCCAGAAAGACGAGAGCGTATTTAGACACAATGACGGTGGACCTAGATACTCTATTTGAGCAGTTCCAGAAAAATAATGAACAACTTGCGCCTCTCGAACACAGCCACGCATCCCATCCATATTTTGAGCGGCAATACTTTGAGTCAATTAGTATTATCCGCCAAAATGTGCAGACGTGGATAAAAAAGGCTGAAGAAAAATTAGGCGAGGAAAGCATACAGGAATCAAATGACGACAATGAGGATTCAACAGGAGGCCCACACCCAGGAGGCTCACAGCCAGGAGGACCACAGCCAGGAGGCTCACAGCAGCACGACAAGAAACGCCTCTCAATGGAGGTAGATCCAAAAAAGTTCCAGGTAGTATTCGATACATTGGAAGAAAATATCGAGTTAACAAAACTTGTGCGCAAACAGACGGCTTTAATGAAGAACACAGTAGCACTAATCAAAGACATTGAGAGCAAGGCAAACATGCAGCACTCTCAAGAGTATTATAAATTTAAGGCAACCGCCTTACAGGAATATGACCGACAGATGGCCGAAAGTGACCTGCTGATCTGGGAAATTGCAGAGAGTGATCCGCCACAGGGTTACACCTGTGATCATTACAACGAATTGAAGAATTGGTTACAAGACACCATAATTACACTACGACAACATTTGTCATCCACCACCATCGAAAGCAGCCAAGGTAACTCAGCAGAAATCAAACTACCAAAAATTACGTTGCCGGCTTTTGATGGGAACTATTTGAAGTGGACACAGTTCCATGATCTATATAACCAGCTGATTCACAGTAGGCCAATCGGAGACGCACAGAAGATGTACTACTTGGTAAGCAATCTATCGGGTGAAGCAAAACGGTTGGTACAACACCTGCCCATCTGCAACGAAAACTACAATGACGCTTGGACCATCATCAAGGACCGGTATGACAACAAGAAATTACTGGTTACGCACCTACTCAACAAACTTCTGTCGCAGCCAGCAAGCACATTAGAATCATCTAGTGCAATCAGATCACTGCACGACACGACCAACGAGTGCTTGATGGGATTAAAGAACCTGGGGATTGCTATCGACTCCTGGGATCCTATATTACTTCACTTGTTAGTAAAGAAGATGGACCGAACCACTCACACTCTATACGAGCAATCATTGGAATCACCGAAGGAGATAAGTACGATAAAAATATTTTTATCCTTTTTGGAACATCGGTTTCAAAGTATGGAATCTCTTGGCATTAAGAATGCACCATTGCCGAGATCAGTTAAGCCTTCATCCCTCGTCATCACACCAGCAACCAGGTGTATCGTGTGCGGCGAAGCTCACCCGCTGTATTTCTGCAAAGCATTCCTCGCACAAACACCAAAGACACGAATCCAGACGGTCAAGAAACATAATCTATGCCCCAACTGCCTCAAAGGCGGGCATACTACCAATCAATGTAACCTACGAGGCTGCACTATATGCCAAAACAAGCACAACACGCTTCTTCATCAAAAGGATTCCATCAAGGAACCACCACCACAGTCACGAAAGTCAACAGTGACATTTTCTCCAACCACATCAACCACGAGTCCAACCACATTAGCAGCTCGAACAAACAAGGGTCAAAGGAAGTGCGTCTTACTAAGCACTGTCCTTGTAAACGTAGAGACCGAAGACGGAGAATTACTAGAGTGCCGAGCAGTGTTAGATTCCGGCTCTCAGTTAAATTTCGCCACAGAAAGATTAATTAAACGTCTTGGTCTTAATACAATATCAGAAGCATTAAGCATCGATGGAATTGGGGAAGTCAAACAAAAATCCCAATCCAGAGTAAACATGGCAGTACAATCTAGGACCTCTGGCTTCTCGATCAGAATAGAGGCTTTCGTCCTACCACAAATTACCAGTGCACAGCCTTGCCAATTTCTAGACGTCTCATCGTGGCCGATTCCCAAGAACATAAAACTGGCTGATCCAGATTTCAACCACCCAAACCAAATCGACCTACTCATCGGAGCGGAGCACTGTTTACAATTGCTAGCCGTCGGGCAGATTCAACTAGGAGAAGACTTACCAACGTTGCAGAACACGGTATTGGGATGGATCGTCGGCGGACGCGTAGCAAACATCAACCCATCCGAATTAAGCTGCGGTATATGTAGTCACGACAGCAGTGATCTCACCGAAAAGGTGCAAAATTTCTGGCAAATGGATGAGATAGAAATCAGTTCAACGCTTACCAACCAGGAAAGAATATGCGAGGAGCTCTTTACTCAAACTACAACGCGAGACAAGACCGGGCGCTTTATAGTAAGCTTGCCGTTCTCAAAGGAACCAAACTTGCTAGGTCAGTCAGGAGATGTTGCGTTTCAACGATTCCTTGCGTTAGAACGAAAACTAAATAAGGACGCAGATTTAAAGCAGTTATACAACGACTTCATGAAAGAATACCTTCAATTGGGTCACATGGAGGAAATAAACATCCTAAGCGTTACCAAGCCATACTACTTTATGCCCCACCATGGAATACTTAGACCCGATAGTACCACTACTAAATTGCGGGTTGTGTTCGATGCCTCGGCTAAGACTTCCACAAACTTTTCGCTTAATGAAGTTCTTCACACTGGCCCTTCGCTGCAAGATGACGTGTTCACGGTGCTTCTTCGTTTTCGTCTGCCGAAATTCGTCTTTACGGCAGACGTCGAGAAAATGTACCGGCAGATAGTGGTAAGAGCGGAGGACAGAAAGTTTCAGCTCATTTTATGGAGAGATAATCCGGACCAACCCATCAAATACTACCAACTCTCTACAGTCACGTATGGTGTCACAACTGCGCCATACTTGGCTATAAAGTGTTTAAGGCAATTAGCATCGGAAACGGAAGGGTCTCATCCTTTAGGAGCAACAGCCATAAGGAGGCACATGTACGTCGACGATGTAATGGCCGGCTCAAATAGTTTACCCGAATGCATCGCAATGCAAACAGAGATTAATGAAATCTTAAAACTCGGTCGCTTCAAATTAAGGAAGTGGTGTGCGAACCACCCACAAATCCTCCGAAGCATTTCACCCGATGACCAAGCAGCGAACTTCAATGTACAAGACGAAAACAACTATCATATTAAGACCTTAGGACTAACGTGGTTACCAACGTCCGACAGTTTCCATATCAGGACATTTCAAGCAACTGAAACGAGGGTTACCAAGAGGACGGTATCCTCCGACATAGCACATCTGTTTGACCCATTGGGAATAATAAGCCCTGTTATTATAAAGGCAAAAATCTTCCTGCAGTCACTCTGGGCCCTCAACCTCGATTGGGACGCGGCAGTGCCAATGGAAATGCATTCCAGTTGGGTGAAATTCCGCACGGAATTTCAAACGTTAGAAGACATCACGTTCCCCAGACACGTATTCTCCAGTGGATCACCACGTAATATTCAAGTACACACGTTTAGCGACGCATCAGAAACAGCATACGGAGCAGCGATATACGTCCGGTCAGAACAGGCAAATGGAACAGTCATAGTGAGGCTACTGTGTGCCAAGTCCAAGGTAGCCCCAATGAAGAAGACGTCTCTACCACGATTAGAACTTCAAGGTGCGGCCCTCGCCGCCAAACTAGCGACGCGCGTGAAGGAAGACCTGCACTGGAAAGATCTTCAGTCCACGTATTGGACCGATTCAGAAATCGTCCTTAGTTGGTTACGAAACCCCTCATCATCATATCAAACATTTGTTGCGAATCGAGTCGCTGCAATACAAGAAAGCACATCAGTCAGCCAATGGCGGCACGTACCATCTAAAGACAATCCGGCTGATCTGGTGTCAAGAGGAATCAGTCCATCCAAACTCAAAACCAACACGTTTTGGTTCTACGGACCATTATACTTACACGGACCAGAACGTGCCTGGCCACAAAACCCAAAATTCGAACCAACAACGTTAGAGAGGAAGCGACCAAAGACTGCATTGGCTGCCACCCCTTCAAATCATGAGATTCTTTCAATGGTAAATCATCAAAACTCATTTCAACGGTTACAAAGAATAACAGCATACATTCTGCGATTTATTGGGCTTTGCAGAACAAAGAAAAGAAAAACCAAAGCCGCATTGCACTTAACTGTTGAGGAATTAGAAGCCGCATTGAGACTGCTTATTCAGGAGTGCCAGTCCCAAGGCTTTCCACAAGATTTAAAATTGCTACAAAGGAGCGGCAGTGTAGATGCGCAAAGTGACCTCGCGTCTCTCACTCCTTTCCTGGACGAGCGAGGCATAATAAGAGTAGGAGGTCGCCTTGAAGAAGCAGATATTGCGTATGATGCCAAGCACCCCATGCTGTTAGCATATAATCATACAATCGCTCGTTTAATAATGACTGATCTACATATTCGGAACTCGCACATAGGGCCACAAGGCCTTCTAGCAATTACACGACAAAGATTCTGGCCAATCAAAGGAAAAACTATGGCCCGATCCATCGTCTTAAGCTGCATCCATTGCAGCCGAGCTAAACCAAAACTACTATCGCAATTGATGGGAAATTTACCCGAGAGAAGAATACAACCTGCTCGACCATTCGCAACATCCGGAGTTGACTTCTGCGGTCCATTCTGGACCCACTTCAAGCTTCGCGGGAAACGACCTCAAAAAACGTATGTGGCCGTCTTCGTATGCTTTGTTACAAAGGCGATTCACTTGGAGGTAGTTAATGATTTAACAACCAACGCATTCATAGGAGCGCTGAAGCGATTTGTAAGCAGAAGAGGAAACTGCCGCCATTTATATTGCGATAACGCCACGAATTTCGTAGGAGCCCGAAATCAGTTGGCGGAACTCAAGCCAGCAATACACTCCGATGCAGCTCAAGACCAAATTACCAGTTTTTGCACATCTAGGGGGATGGATTTCCACTTCATCCCTCCCAGGGCACCTCATTTCGGCGGACTATGGGAGGCCGCCGTAGAATCGGCCAAGAATCTGTTGCCCAATAGTGTTAACAACAGCACCCTCACTTATGAAGAACTCGAGACGGTCGTTTTGGAAGTGGAGGCCATCCTCAACTCTAGACCATTAACACCCATGTCGTCGGACCCTAACGATTTCACAGCGTTGACGCCGGGTCATTTTTTAATAGGCGAGCCCCTTACCAGTGTAGCGGAACCCACCGAAACCTCAAGGCAGGAGAACCTACATCAGCATTGGAAACGCATATTACACGTGAAAAATCAGTTCTGGCAACGATGGAACAAGGAATATCTAGCCGAGTTGCAGCACAGAAATAAGTGGAAACAACGTTGCCAAAACGTAGAACCAGGTGCGATGGTCATCATCAAGGACAACAATCTGCCACCACTCAAGTGGCCACTAGGGCGCATCGTTAAAACTATTAAAGGAAGTGACGGGTTAGTTCGGGTTGCTGATATCAGAACCGCATCCGGAATATTGAGAAGACCTATCCACAACCTCGCACCGCTACCAGTCGACTCAGGAATCGGAAACTCCAAGACAGAAGCAGATCAGCCAACTGAAGACGACGGCCCTCAATCCAGTCCAGCAATAAATACCAGGTCCTCAAACAAAAGTCAGAAAGATGCTCCTCCGAGGAATCGAGAACGGAACGAAGGTCCGTCCAGCTCAAAAAAGGCACGGAAGGGTTATTCACTCTTAGCGGTACTAATCGCAGTCTGCTTTGCATTACCAACTCGAGGTGAAGACAATATTAATATTACACCATTCAAAACAAGTCCAGGATTATATTTTGAACGGCTAGGCATCACACGCCTTTCATCAGACGAATGGAATATAGTAGTCCACTATAACATGGTAAACTACTGGAAGGAACTAAGGACCATAAAGAGGGGAGTGAGCAACCTGAATTACATTTGCACCCAAATCCTTCACGACAAGTCCTGTGTATCAACCCTTTCCCAATTCTCCAATTTAGAAAAAGAATTGGACAGCAACAATGTGCTACTACGTCCTCTAGTCAATACTAGACAACGGAGAGCACCACTAAACATAATTGGCAACATAGCCAGTTCTCTTTTTGGAGTCCTGGACGAATCATATGCAGCAGAAATGGCCGATACCATCAAAGGTTTGGAAGGAAATTACCAACGCTTGCTTCAACTGCTGCAAAACCAAACGTCCATCATTGATTCCACCGTGAATATTATGAAAAAATCACAGGCAGCGATCGAAAGACAACTTCAGGAATTCGATGATTATCTCAACAAGACGATCACAGAACTTCATCAAATAAAGGTTGAGCTCCACGAGCAGCATTATTCGCAGTACTTCAACACCATGTTGATGCGACTGCTCTTAATGATCACCAACTATCAAAGGGTGCAATCGGCACTTCTAGACGCCATCATTGATACACATCATGGAAAATTTAACCCGCAGATACTAACGCCAGATCAATTGCGACAACAAATGATCCTGATAAAGGAGCATCTACCATCCACGTTGCAATTACCAGGCGGACAGCGAGAGCTTCTGAAACTATATGGACTTATGACAACAGAAGGCCGGGTCTTAGACAACCAAATAATTTTCCGACTGAAACTACCATTGTTCTCCCATGACCACTTTGAAATGTTAAAGGTAATACCAGTACCGATATGGAAAGACAACAGGCTCTTTACGATAGCCCCATCAACCCCCTACATAATCGTCAACCTCCATCGAGATTTATATTACCCAATATCAGAAGCAGAAGTAGCACGATGCGTTACCACAGATTCCTCGGAATTCATATGCAAACAGCAGCATCCAATCTACCGGAAAGGCGCACGCATCAGTACATGCGAATTATCTATTTTAAGAGAACAGGGTTCTCTGTCCTCATGCCTGTTTGTCACATCCAATGAATCGCCTAGGTGGATCCAATTGTCCCACGCAAATCATTGGATTTATGCAATGTTGACCAAAACCAGCATCAACATAGTATGCGGAAACTCAGTGTTTGTAAAAACACTACTTGGAATAGGTCTCCTCAACATCACAAAAGGGTGCAACATCAAAGACGATTCAATTATCCTGCAAGCCAACAACATCTATTCCAGCAAAGCAAAGGCTTCCATCATCCCAGTAAGAGATATCGCTGACGTTATCGAACCAGTCAACACTTCCAACACCTGGTATCATTCACGAATTCCGCAAAATCTTACCACCAACCTAGAAGCAATACAACAAGACATCAAAAGGTTACACGATGCAGAATCCAAGTTTAAAATCGAAGCAAACCGTCACATCCATCATTATAGCCTCGGATACATCAGCCTTACTATTATCGTCATCATGTCATCGTATTTAATGTGGAAATATTACACCACGCGCAAGAGAATTCGACCCGTACCAGCACCGCGTCATATAAACGACCAGGTCTTCAGGATAGATCCCGAAATCAACCTTTGAACGGACCGTTCAAGGGGGGAGGATGTTCAGGAATAAGAGAAAATTCCTTTCCAAAAGGGCAAATAAAAACAGATTAGAAAGACACAACAAAATTAAATCCAAGAATAAAAATAAAAACCCAGATACTAAAATTTCCCATCATCAGCAACAACAAAAAAAAAAACACATCGCGGTGCATTATGTTGCATCCACACCACCACCAAATTATCGCTCTTAAAATGTAACATGATGCATCGCAAGACACAAACAAGAAGGAATGTGCAACGTCGGAGTTTCTCCAAGTGCAGTGGGATGCACCAGACAATAGAAAGAGATAAAAATCGTTCTCTTCTATGATAGGTACATTAAGATATTTAGATCTAATAAATGTTAGTATATAAGAAATATTTAGTTAAAATAAAGGTCAGTCGATCAGTCTTAGTCAATCAGATTTTTCACTTTCAAATCGCTACTTTCTGGTGCTGTACCAGAAGGTAATCCAAATAACAAGTAAAGGTACTGAACCTCTGCTTGCATCAAGTGTTCTAGTAAAGCACTAGAACACCTTTTTTGTTCCAAGTAAAGGTACTGTACCTTTGCTCGGAGGCTTACCAAATAACAAATCAAGGCGGCAGAGAAAGGACTCTGTCGCGGTATAAAATCATCATGTTTATCTCCTTTTATACCTTCACTTAAGGTAATACGATTTTTTTTGTTTCGCCACTGCACCAAGTTTACTTAAAAATTTATATCGGGGGGTAAGTAGTCGAGAGGTATTTAAGGTACATACAGGTATTACCTTAACGACCCACAGACGCAGAAAACCCCACTAAGCAGCGCTGTTGCTTGAGATAGACTAATCCGAAAGTTCCAAATTCTCGAGCAGCCTTCTTATCCATCATGAGCCCACTTGCTACTTGCTTCGTTTGTTTTGTCTAAATAGGGTTTTGTTTCTAGCTACAGTTTTCTCTTCCCCGAAAAAGAAATTCGGAGTGGTATAACGTTCACGTATAAGCACGTGCAATTCCACCATACAAGAGCTCTAACTCGCTCTACCAATAATCTTTTCGGTGAGAGAGAATAGAAAGAGTAAAAAAGCTTTCAAGTCTCTTTCGGACAGAACTCATCCATGTGCGATTAGGAAACTTTTATGCCCAGTCCTGAATAATTTGTGGGAGAGATTTCAATCTTGGACGGACTTATTTATTCCGGGATAAAAACAAAGCAAACTGCCAAAAAGCTGAAGTTCGAAAAATAATGGAGATTTATCTACGCCCAGAAGGAGACATACTGGTGCAGATAAACACTCCGAATTATCGAATTACGAATTAGGAGTGGAAGGATTAATGATCCTTGAAGAGTTAGTACCTGCATGCTTGGCCCGGAATGTGTAACTTGTTTGGCTAACTCGCATAAATTTAGTCTCCTGTGATAATGTGAACAATTTGAGAAATTAGTGGACTTTTAGAATTCCTGTTTTTGGGGAGAATGTTGGCAAACATAATCTGGAAAGTTCATATCTGGTAATCATGTCCCTTTTCATCTGCTTTTATATGAATTTATTATTTTTTTTATTATTCCTTACTAAAATTAAATCTTTTTAGGAATATGAATTGACTAATTTGGAATAGTTTTAAAGTAGAGCTTACTTTATGCATTTTTGTTGATGAACTCAAGTTCATGAGTTCCCTGGGAAAAATCTGGACTGTAGGAAGATGCTTTTATGTTGAATGGAATAAATATTGTTTATAATTAACCAAAAAAAAAATGGCGAATATTTAAATTACAGAACTGAAAGTATTTACCCTGTTGTTAATGCATACAAAATTAATAACCTTTAGCGCATTTATACCCTTCCAAACAGGTCCCCAGAATTCAGGATACAATAAGCGAAACTACCAAGAAGAAAATGCAGCAGAGAAGCTTGTGATCCTCTTGTCCTACTGCTTCCGCACCTTCTTCGTGCTGCGTAAAGCCGAAAACAAACTGTTGTGTTGTGGTGTGTTGTGGCGCTACGTGCCCAATCAGAAACGCCAAATCGGGACGCGCCACACACACCATAATAATTTAATCAGCCCCATATAAAATATATGAATTAGATCACGACACAGAGCGCCACGACACACTACAACACAATAGTTTGCTTTCGGCTTAACTGCTTCTATTCAAGCTGTTTTATTGAATTAAGCCGGAATTACACTATTGAGTTGTGGTGTGTCGTGGGGCTCTGTGTCGTGATCTAGTTCCTATATTTGATATGGGGCTGATTACATTATTATGGTGTGTTGTGGTGTGGCGCGTTCTGTTGTATTCCCGATCTGGCGTTTCTGATTGCGCCAGAGCGATGGATGGTGTTATGGCGCGACACAACACACCACACAAGTGTGCAAGGCTGCGAGAGAAACAAAATCTCGCTCATTCACTTACGACACAGAGCGCCACGACATACCACAACACAATAGTGTAATTCCAGCTTAATTTACAAATGCGCCAGAAGGCGACAGAACACACCGCACAATTGTAAACACTTGCCAACACGACACAGAGGGCCACGACATACCACAACACAATAGTGTCATTCCGGCTTTACACTATTGTGTTGTGGTGTGTCGTGATCTAATTCATATATTTGATATGGGGCTGATTACATTATTATGGTGTGTTGTGGTGTGGTGCGTTCTGTTGTGTTCCCGATGTGGCGTTTCTGATTGCGCCACGACACACCACAATACAGTAGTGTAATTCCGGCTTTACTGTACTGGCAAGGAAATACTGTAAAGAAGGAACACAAGAGAGAAAGACATGAAGTGAGGTTTGTCATCCTGGTTTACGCTATACTTCCAGGTGTGGTTTGGTGAAACTCCCGATCGCATTCCTGAAAGAATTTTCATAAAAAGCTCAGGCTTTTTCATGCGAACTAGACAATCTGTCTACCGGAGTCTGGCGAGCTTAATTCTTTTGACGGCATATAAAACACGATAGCTCTCATCATTGTAGTCTCGATATTGTCGAGTCCCCGGAATCGTCCCCTTTTTAAAGCGGGTCCAAGTGTTCAAGTATTCTTTGAAAGAATTTTCATTCGGATAAGTCTATGAAGTCATAGTGCTTTTCGCTGGGTACTGTAATCTTCGATCCATATGTGAATTCTGTTAAGACCATAGTGCTGTACAGTATCGCTCGTTGAATCTTAATGAAAGCGTCTATACATCCCGTGATGTTTTACCATTGAAGCAGTGAGCGTGTGATGAAGTGTGAGCGTGCCGTGGTTCATCTGGACTATTCCTTGCGTCTGCATTTGGAAAAGTATAATTTTTACTTAGGCGTACCGTGCCTGTTTCGGGTGCCCTAAAGGCGTTTTGAGGCAGCACTGAAAGTAACCCAAGACCAAGATGGAGGGTGATTCTGTTATCGGAAAGTTAAGCATATCAGAAGGAATTATATTCTTTGGTCAGAAGATATAGAACCACTCTTCACTGGGTACCTAGTCACAGGAACATAGAATCAAGAATCCCATACAATATCCACTGCCATAGCTTAGGGAAAGCCAGAGTTTCAGCCGAACATTTTCTCTGCAGTTCTCCAGATCTGGCTGGGGTGAGGCATTTGCATTTGGAAACCTCTTGTTTCATAAAAGACCTTTCGAAACTTAAAATATGGGGTATGATCCGAACCCAATACAAACTCAGCATATACTTACTTACTGACATATTCGGCCCCACAACCGGGATTAGGTCCTAGTCTCTCGCTACAGGCACCTTTAACAAGTCCTTATTCTGAGCCGATATAATCCAGTATGGAATCCATAACTTCTGGGCCTTCTTCGCGTCCATAAATCGCAATGCAAAAGACCTTCCGAAGAGGCCTCTCTCACTTATTGGAGCTCTATGTATGGCCGGCTGAAGCCTCTTCACTGAAGAGCCTTCCAGGGCTACCTCAAATAAGGAGCCACCGTTTTTCGAAGGACTTTGCTTTCAGCGAACAGTTTTCATAGCGCTTTTTATTGACCACCCAAGTCTCCATTTAGAAATTAGTACTGGTACGGTCATCGCCTTATACAACAGCATTGATACTAAACTTAGTTAGATACCAGGCTTTAAAGAGCCTTTATTGGTTTTAAACAACCGTGAATGTTTCTCTGGTTCCATGTTGTAGTCGGCTGCTATTATTGGCCTAAAGTAAATTAAGATTTGCATCACTTCAAAATCTCTGTCCACCAGAGGCGCAACAACTCTGATATTTCAGGGGGGCCCGACTGGATATCACGGGGGGGGGGGGGGTACATTTTAAATGGTTAATATTCATTTCGCATTTTTTCTCAAGCTGCTTTCGTATTAGGAGTACTTGTTGCAAGTGACCAACGTCAGGGGGGGCCCGGGCCCCCGTTGTTGCGCCTATGCTGTCCACAGTCTTCGTCGTAAGGTTGAATGTCCTTTGTTTTGCTAATATTGATGGGCCAGGCCTTGATGTTCTTGATATCATTGTTTTGTCAGCCGACAAAGAACTTTTTTTTTATGTGGCATGGTCAAGCTAAGAAATCACCCTTTGTACCAAGTCATGGTGCAATGTCTAGTAATAAGCTTGATCTGAGGATAGAAAAAGGATATGATAGGTTAGGTTAAGGGTAGTGTGGTGGATGCATGAGGAGGAGGCAGCGAGCCTCGCATTTGAGCTCTAGGAAGTCGGCTGCAGCCGGCTGAGCCATAACCGTAAGGTTAGCGGGAGATAGCCTCGTCGGAGTGTTACGCATCCTGAAACAAGTCAATCTCGCTAACCAGCCGACAAGGGTGTGACGCAGGCAGTACCAGATAAATGAAATAATACCAAAAAATAATTACCCTTACCTATTAGCATTAACGCTGTAGAATGTTTTTCAAAATACCTAAAACTTCAAGTATCGATATCTCAAAAACGAATCGAGATATTGAAAAACATTATGTTACATTTTCGTCTTATTTTGAGGTGTTTTATCGAAATTCATATTTAAAATATTGATGCCACGGAAATCCCAGCTGTGATATAACTATAAACTTTAGGGAAATACCTCAAAAAGTCAACTTCAAGTGTCAATATCTCGAAAACTAAGCGTGATATCGATATGATATATTTTCGTCTTATTTTGTGGTGCTTCTTCAAAATTCATCGTTAAAAAGCGAGCCACGGAAGCCGTATTGGTGCCAATAAGAAAAGAGGGGGGTAAAAAAATTGGACTCAAAAATGGACCGGCAACATTCGAATTATTCATCTTTGAGCTATTCTCAACTGAAATCTGTTTACGGAATGCGGTCCTCATATTTTGCACACTCAATTCCGTGCAGCTTCCAGTCTATACTTCGTTACTTTATTTAAAATGCCCATTTTAGGACTTTAAAAAAAATAAAAAATTGTGAATCTTGATCGTACTATAGGCAACGCTTTTCTTTTTGGTCAGATTTTCATGGAAAGCGTTACCTGTAATACGATCAATATTTAGATTTAAATAAAGCTCTTTCAGGAATTCAATTTATTGTAATGATAAAAAACCTTTCACTCTATCAGGAATATACTTTTTCCGATTAGGTTTTCGAAATGCAGACCTACCTCCATTTTTTGACGGCCGCCGCTTCGGCTATAAAAGATTTTTATTGATTGGAATAGGTAAAGTCATTCTGGGTGTTTGTAGAGGCTAATCTCTTAACCGGTTAATCAGATTTTGATGGGATTTTGACGGGCAGTAGACATATTTTAGGTTTCTTTTAGACTCGGTCAAAAAGATATATTTTATGGACAGAGACCGGCAAGCCATAATGGGGTGTACATTGCTCAGTACTGAAGAATTGCGTATTGATAGTGTAGGAGACAAATTTTATAGAAATAATCGTGCACTGCTGCCACTGCCAGATATTGTTCCTTTAACAGGCGGGAGCACTATTGATCATTATAGTTTGCTATCTCCGCAAATAATCGACGGGTCTGATGATATAGCGAATATATCGAAAAACATAATAAACCTAAGTTAAACAATGAACAAAAAGAAGTTTACCAACGTATCATCAACAGTGTCAATACGGGTGTAAGTGGTGTATATTACACACAAGAATTTTGGATGTTTCAGATGGAAAATATCGATTTTAAACCTAGATATCTTCTAAACAGAGCCACTCAAGCTTCTGTTCTTTATACCGAATTGAAGAGTATAGCTTAAAAAACAAGCCTTAATATGTTGCTCTACGATAATCGGTATAGAAGATATTAAAGTTTAAGTAGGTACATGAAAAACTTTTCAAAAAGTATTTTCATAAACACCCTGTATTTCGCTGGATAGTGCCGCTAGGTCCCCTCCCTAGAACAATTTTTTCTCCAAATATACCCAGGAATCACCCCTGAACCGATTAGCATTTAAGTCTGAAACACCCTGTAATGCACATTTTCGTATTTCTCGTGTCGTGCGGGCGGTATATGTACATGCTGCACAGGGCGTCATCACTAAACGACAAAATACGAAAACGAGAAACAGTAGCGGCCCTTTTGAGGATCAGTGATAGTAGTGTCGCCACAATAAAAACATAACACACACATTTTTAATGTTGCCGATGTTCATCTAAAGCCGGATAGAATGTTTTTATTCAATTTGTTAGGGGCGCCAAAGTGTGAATTTTGGAGCTGTACGCACAGCGAGAATCAAATTGTGCAAATTTATGACCTTTTTTGGTGCCTTTTTTGGAGAAAATGGGAAAATGTCATGGGCGAAGTTCTGCACAGGCGCCAAATTTTCCCGGCACGACAAAATCGGCTCGGACGAGATGGCCGGTGAAAGCTGGTGTTAAATAAATAATAATAACCAAATTTTTTAAAAATCAAATTCTATTGCAAAAGGCGCCATCAAAATTTTCTTTTTCTCTCGAAACTGTTGTTCACATTCATTTTGGCGCCCCTTGTCTCCTGGCGCCTAGAGCGACCGCTCCACTCGCTCTACCCTCGGGCCGACGCTGCTTGAAAGATTCAAAAGCCTAAAGTAAATAAGTGCAACGATAAAGACATTTTATACAACAGCAATAAGACGTCCTCTTGAAAAAATATTTGAGTATATTTGACATGGAATAAGGGTGGTGTATGTGACAGCCATTAAATCCATCACAGCTTGTAAAGGAGGCACTAAAGCATAAACGATGATAACTAACTAATCTGTAAAGTAAGCAATTATCCATTTACATAAAATTATCTAATTCCCTAAATAATCGCAAATCCCTGCAGTAAAACATCCCTTAATATTATCCTCATAAGCCTCTCGATGATGAAAGATCTTGTGCTCATGATTTACAAATTTTACAGGATAATAATTTTTGGGCTCTTAAGGATGAGTTGTGGGTGATACCCTTGTAAATTTAGATTTCGCATGGCAATCCAGCACCAAGTCATCACGCAAAGAGGCCCATTTATGTCACTTGGCCCATTCCAGCATTCTTTTTTTTTGGTGTGTTGGGGTATTACTTGGAGAATTTATTTTATAGACGTTTTGGAGGCTTAATCGTTAAAAGGGATGAACTTTCTCATCTATTCAAGTCATGACATAAAAAATGGGCGCTTAAAAGTCTGGATTTTTGTGTGTGAATTTTCTTGGAATGAAAAATAGCTTCATAGATACTTTCTAATCCCTATAGCAAAACCGAGAGGAAAAGTGTTTTTTATAGCCACCAAAAAGGATGCAAACCTCTCGATTTAACTCGAAAAATTTCTTATCTAACCGTATTCAATTGAGAACTATTTTCGTAGTTATTTCAAGCACCAGCAGCAGAAATCACAAGCGGGAGTCAAAACAACGCAACGACCGCATTTCGAAAACTTCCGTAATCAGATCCACTTCTGGCTTTCTGTGGAATCCTTCTACTAAACTGGCATCACTGGGAGACATCTATCCTATCAGCAATGAAGGAAATCCGCTTTTTTTGGGAATGGCAGTGATCCCAGAAAACTTTTCCAATAAAATCAAACCCGAAGCGCTGAGGCGGAGAATATATGGGGCTTTCCACTTTTAGCTAAAGACAGACAATCTACTTTGCATCCGACGGCCTGGGGTAGAGGTGTGTTGGCACGAGAGTACAGGTACGTCTGGGCTCATCGAATGTACGAAAAGTCAAGGCCCTGCACCTGACACTAATCGGATTAAGCTCTCGCTAGAGTGCTTTCAGGTAAATCGTTTGCGGTTTCATGGCATCTCCTTACCTTACTGGGAATTTTTGAATTGGGTATGAATTAACGCTCGTGTAAGTTTTTCAACGATTTTATTAGAAAATCTTGGGACGATGTGATATTGATCCAGGCCAAAGTGAAGTGCCTGTGGAGTCTGTTAAAAATAAAGTCGATTTCTTTATTGGAGATTTGTTGATGTTGAAAGCGCGCTCATATAAGTGGATTAAACAATTTGTGTGTCTCGCCGTAGTATTTTACCAAATTTTGCTTTCAGTACAGACTCTACGTGGTTGAATGCTCAGTGAGGAGAAAATACAAGCTTAGAAAACACCCTTTGTTCTACCAGTCCGTCATGTCGTTCAAGTCAGAGTGCAATGTCCAGCAGTAAGCTTGACTTGTAGGATAGAAATAAATAGGTTATTTTAAGGTGCTTGAATAGCGTCGATTACCCTTACGTTTGAACTCTGAGATGTTGCACTATTTCGGAAATACAGATTGCAGAAGATTATTCCACGGCCGAGTTGTTCTATTCAAAAATCAACTTCTTTTCTGTAGTCTATGCTAACAGGAGGACTAGAGGGTGTACTTTGATAACAGCTTTTTATAAATGCCTAGACCGAGGTTGAATGATTAGACCAAAATATGCCGAAATGTAGATCAATGATCAGTTGGAGGCGTTGTGTGCTCGAAATGCTTTGACTGCAACAAGAGGTACGGCCGCGCCCGAATCGATCAGGACGTCGATACTATTATTAAAATCGCGGACGATATGAGCTGCTGGTTATATGCTCGTTCATAAACGATACGAACGGCCTCGCCTTTATGTTTTTTTTAGAGACAACAGCGCTTTTCTTAACCGATTTGACCTGGCCGACAAAGCTGTAGGGGTTGCATGTCGGGCCTGTTTGCCATACCGGTAATGGTAGAAGCAGAGATTGAGGAAGTCCAACGGACAGTGAATGCGTAAGGCGCACCCGAATGTGGTGACACCTCCCACACTTTGCCCGCCAGTTGGACTCGCTGGGTGAACGGCTTGTTCGTGGCCTGGCTAATGACACTTATATTACCTATGAGGGCCTCCTCTCGCACAGGGTCCGGATTAAGTCATGGTTTATGGTAATATTTTCATGTTAGACATCCGCACGGCAATCAAGACAATGCTTATATGCACAGGGCCGGCGCTTTCATAGGTGCAAATGGTGCACTTGCACCGGGCGCAATTGGACAGGGGCGCATTTTCAGAAATTAAGATTAAAAAAAAATTTAAGTCTTTAAATAAAATTTAAAAAGTGTTTCCGTGACTTTATTTTCATATATTAAAGGAATTCTCTTTTATTACCACGATTTATTTGTTTCGATAAAATATTCTGTACGTCTGTCCCCGAATTCATGTGAATCCCGACAGCGCAAATCTTGCATAAATTTACCCAATTTCCGTTTCTGTACTTTGTCATGCAAGAAAAGGCGGGACAATTTTTCTTCCCCTCGTGTTCCCCTCATGTATGTGTTGACCCGAAAAGTTTTTACTCAAAAGTGAAGGAACACACCTTCGTCTTCGAAAATCAGAAGTAAAATTTCAGAAGAAAAATCCCCCAAGTGAAAGAAAAATCTCTCATTCTCAGTTTTTGAAAATTCTTAAAAAAGCGCCATATAAACTCACACAAAGTGAAAATATATTCCGATGGGTCTGTATTATGTACCGCTGTTTACTGTGATTGATATAACGTTCAGGGCGCTGTTGGAGGAGGTAAATGAACGAAATGAGGAAAATTTCCATTGTCCTTTACTAAGATGAAATAATGAACAGCTGATGGGCGCAATACGGCATGCTGCCCTGGGCGCAAAAAAGCCAAGGGCCGGCCCTGCATATGCATGGCTACATAAGACTTTCCAAATCGATTTCCATTCCAGTTGATAAAAGCCCAAGGAAACTCAGAATTTCTCACTCGTGTTCGTTCTCATTGCAGAACCTAAAAACAACACATCCTCGACAACAAGGTCAGTAGGATGTTTGCATGGGTACAGCCCTGGAGGACCTCGACAACGTATTCTTAAGAATCGACTGTGTTTGGAAATCTTTTGAACCTCCATACGAAGGCCAATACCTATTAAACGATTACGAAAACTGTGATCAAACTAAACGGCAAAACCAAGTCGATATCTATCGACAGGCTAAAACCAGCCATCCTTCGGTTCTGACCGAGATGACGAAGCTGAGCCACCTTCAGCATTCCAAAATTTCTCAACGCCACAGGGGAGTAGGTGGTAGCTGCTTACAACCTAATTTACAAGTTTACGCGAGCCATCGCAAAGCAAACTTCCACCCGATCAAAACGATAAAAAAGAACACCACCAAAATTACCGATCGATGGTCTAGATTTCTGACATTCGTCATTCGATTATTGCTTATGAGTATGCGAATCCAATTAAGCCAGGCGCGGATATACCCTGACTCATGATCGAAGCACTTTATTTTGACTAATTTCAAAATTTCGAAACCGTCATAAGGACAAAGTTACCTGTTTACAAGAATCGTTATTAACTCATTATTACCTAAGTAGATTTACATCGATCAATCAAGTGTATGAGTCGGGTTTGCCTATCGTCATGCTTTCGTCATGAAGCTCGTGCGGCAGCATGTCACTACTCAAGCGGATTGCAAGACGCAAACTTGTAATCTGTACTTTAAAATACATGTCTTTTGTATGTAATATTTTTTGCTAATATTAAATAATACATTTTCTACTATAATAATTTATTTTTATTTTATACTAGAGGATGTCCTGGTTATAGTAAGTAGGTAGGATTATGTATTTAAATAATAACTTATGTAGCTCAAAGTTATAAGTATCCTTTCTTCTGGACTCACACATTCTCGCATCCCAGCAAACCAAATTTTAAGATATCTTACCGAACTCGTTACGGAAATTCGTATATTTCTCCCGAATTCGCAATCGATTTCTGAACAAATTCGGAACGAAAAATATATGAAGGGGTTGACACGACATCGTTACAAAAATTCTTTTCGAATTCGTTACGAAATTTAGTAAAGATTTAGCAAAGCTTTTTACCCCTAATAAAAGCTTCAGATTCATAGGTTTTTTTGCTTTAAAATAAAATAAAAAAGGACATGGCTAGTGTGAAATTCATATAACTCCATTATAATATTTTAATATATTTATTTTATTATAAATTATTATTAATTATTATAAATTATTATAAATATATAATTGAATATACAATAAATTCAGAAATGCACTTGCGCACTTCACTTAAAAGACACACGATTTCACCATGGAAGTTGTTTCCGAATTCTTTTCGAATTCGTTTCGACTAATCGCCACATACAAAGTTTTAGTTTTGGTTATTGTATTTCTTCCGAAAATCTTCCGACTTGTATGAATTCGGAAAGTTTGGTTTGCTGGGATTGCAGTAATATCGTTTTTGTATTTTTAGTCATTCGGTAAAATTATTGAAATACAGAATCATCTTCTGATAACTTTCTGGCAGCAACAAACAGTCTACAATTTCTATTTCTTGCAATGTATGAATGAAGCCAATAGAATCTAAGTCTGCTTCGTCGTCTTCTAATAAAGTTGTATGCTATGATCACAGCTTCATCATCACTTGACATTTTCTTAACCCAAGACGTGCTTTCGCGCTGCTACTTGAAAGAAAACTGAAACGTTTTGTAGCTTGAATGTCGATTGTATGACGATACGTGGATATAACTAACATGCAAAAAATGCCTTATAGTCCAGTCAAATTAGGGTTTCACCTCGAAATGAGAGGTAATAAGCTGAAAATTTGTCTGAACCTTTGTTTTGGCATTTTAAATGATGTGTCAAAAGTCTCATAAAATCTCTTGTCCGCCTCTTGTGATATTAGAGGTCAAAGGTCACCAAAATCAGTTTTTCGCAAATATCTCGTAAATTAACGGCTTTACGTAAATTTTGGTTAAGTAAAGTTTGTTCGTTAGATAAATCTGCATAAAAGTGTCCTATACCGAATTTACGTAGAACCAATAGTTTTCGAGATAAAGGGCTGAGAAGTCTTGGCATCGTGCTGCTTTCGTTTCTGCACCTGCACTGAGGTAGAATGCAAAGGGCGTTTTTTACATGGTGTTCCCGTAGGCCTAATCCATGGGTTAGAAGTTATGTTAATTTTTTTTTTGATTATCTCTCTATCTCTTCTATTTCCACTTCTTTCATAATGTCATCTTCATCAACACTCATCTCAGAGGAAAATAACGAAATGTGGTCGGCGTTATAATCGTTCAACTCAGGTTCAATGATTGTATCCTCGGACACCGAATTGAGATACGACTGGCCCCGACAAGAGCCATACGCTACGGAACATGGCAATCCTACTTTTCTGCATTCACTTGATACATGTACCTTTGACCCTCCGAAACTTGAGAAGCCGGTGAGTTGGCTTTATGGACTATTGAGAAATTATTTGTGACCCCAAAATAAAGAGAATCCCGGTCGAAAATCTCCAGTTGGCAGTTGTCAGAGAGATATCCGATTTTGTACTGTCCCATCTTGATGTAGAGAAATCCGCAATAAGCTTTGCATTAAGGCTTAGAACGAACCTAGGTGACGGTTTTCGGCACTTCGATCATTCTAAAATTTTTAACGCTTTGCTATATCTCAAAAAGGGGAATGCTGTCAGACAGATGACTTGTCTTGCCTGGGAAGATTTCAACGTTAAAGCCTTCCTACAAACAAATTTGTATTTTCTTTCAGAGCTAAGGATGCGCCCTTCTCAGGTTGGGCTCTAACTTTGTACTTATCGAACGACTATTCTAAAATAAATTGTTGTTGTTTTTCCGTATAAGTTGTCGTTGTCGGTCTCATTGTGTTCTGAGGGTTAGACGATCGCCATATACATAATCGAGTTTTTCGTCTAAGAAAATCAGAATTTTCCAATTCTTTGACAGTCGATACGATTTTAGATAATCGATTCTTTTTTCGAGAATCGTAATCATCAATCGTCATCAGACTGAACCGAATGGTATAGTATTTCAAACTATAGTATTATAGTTTATATGCAGAATCGAACCGGTTCAAAGTATCAAAAAAGTACTAGAAAAAAACGCGTAAACGAGGACGCGATGGGTCCATTTTCGGTTGTTTTGGTCTTCATTTCGGGGGGGGGGGGGAATTTTCGGACTGAACCATTTCGGTACATTGGAGTGGACACATAAACGGTTTAGGCCAGCTTCAAAATCTACCCATCCAAGGCCTTCTTAAGTACAGGCCTGGAAGTTGCCCAGCTCACTAACACTAACGCAGCTGCTCGTAGTCCCAGAAGCTGTCACTTTTGTTGGAATTTATACGCCGTGATGTAAAGTTCGGAATATTTTTGCATTAGTTTGCCGTAAAAAGTCATAAAATAATATATTTAACCAGTTTTTATTGCAATAGGACTGCCAGTGAATAGTGCTTAGTGATTTAATTAAGAAAATTTAAAAAAAAATGAGTGATTAAGTGTGTTTTAAGTGTGTTAAATGTGAAGGTGGGCAATTTGTTTACATTCGCGGCGGTTTTTTCGTGTTTATTTAGGGGAAAAATGTTGAATTTGTGTAGTAATATAATAAAAAGTGCTTTTTAAGTGATTAAAGATTATTATAGAATAGTTATTAAACACATTAAGTGCAAGTACCACCACACAAAATGCATAACAATAACTTTTTCACTTTTCCTTCACATTTTCCTGCACTTATGTTTTTAATAACTATTCAATAATAATCTTTAATCACTTTAAAAACACTTTTTATTCGATTACCACACAAATTGAATATTATTTCCTTAAATAAACACGAAAAAACCACCGCGAATGTAAACAAAATTGGTCACCTTCACAATTAACACACCTTAATCACTTAATTTTTTTTTAATTTAATCACTCAGTTCACTAAAGCCAAGACCCTCGTAAGTACAGGCCTGGAAGCAGACTTTTTGGTTGTTTCTGTGCGAGGCCAAAATCGTCTGACAATTGTGGAATTAACATGGCCGAATCCGCACGAAGCAATTTTTTAACTTTGGTTTTGGAATAAAAAGTGGTAAACTATTGTATTTTATCACTTTTTAGTGCACACGGATTATCAGTGATAAGTTATTTAGTGATCTGAGTCAATAAATTAAAAAAAAATTAGTGGTTAAGTGTATTTTAAGAGTGTTAATTGATTAGGTGACCATTTTTGTTTACAATCGCGGTGATTTTTCCTGTTAATTTAGGGAAAAAGTGTTGAATTTGTGTAGTAATGGAATTAAAAGTGAATTTAAAGTAATTAAAAATTATTATAGAAGAGTTATTAAAAACATAAGTGCAAGTACTACCACACAACATGAATAACAATAACCTTTTCACTTTTCCTTCACATTTTTCTGCACTTATGTTTTTAATAACTATTCTATAATAATCTTTAATCACTTAAAAAGCACTTTTTATTATATTACTACACAAATTCAGCATTTTTTCCCTAAATTAACACGAAAAAACCACCGTGAATGTAAACAAAAATGGTCACCTAATCAATTAACACTCTTTAAATAAACTTAACCACTCACTTCATTTTAATTTTTTTTATTAAATCACTAAAGCACTAATCACTGATAATCCATGTGCACCAAAAAGTGATAATATACAATATTTTACCACTTTTTAGTGCAAAAACAAACTTAAAAAATTGCTTCGTATGGCTTAGGCCATGTTAATTCCGCAACTGTCAGAATATTTTTGGCCTGTTTTCAGCTATGTTAGTATTAGTTGGCCTGGCTCAAGACCCTCTCAACTACAGGCCTAAAATCTTTGCACAAACACAACTAAGCGCAAACTTAGTCTGAATTTTTGTTGAGCAAGGTAGGCAAGTGATGGGATTTTTGATAATTATGAATGGAATTATTTCCATGACAATCATTTTATTTAAGTTTTTTTGCTTTTAGATAAATAAATTATACTGAATTTATTTATAAAAACTTCGACAATCAATTAATTTCTTAAATAATTTAGAATGACATAAAAATATGTAAATTATTCATCATAAATCATGTAACATAAATGAATTTTAAAATTTTAGTAGTGCGGAAGTGTTGTGTTACGAAAAGTGTTAGTAATAATATTGAATTAACAACTTTTTTTAGTACAATGAGATCACAAGAAAAGCATTCATAGATGCTTTTGCGAAAAATCTAAAACAACTTTTCCTAGTGTCGCCTTTGAAAGGAGAAAAGATATTAGGAATTGATTGAATAGTAAAATATACTATCGTTTCGGAAATGTTATAAGGGTTTTACCAGCGCCCCGTTAGCCGCTTACTGCGTTTCCAGCTCCCACGGCTAGGACGAGGGGTTGGATTTTAGGAGCCACATTATTGTTAGCATTTCTTTAATTAACTAGACTTATTTAAAAAATGTTTCAAATAAATGAAATGCTAACAATAAAATATAACAAAATAAATTTTCAAATAAATAAAAATCAATGACTATTTATCAAATTGGTAAACCTCGAACTACTTAAAATATAAGCTTACCAGCTTCTCTGCTTTTTTAAAATTTCTTTTTTTTTAATTTAGAAACTTCATTTGTTATTTGGTGTTCTATTAAAACAGTAAATTATTAAATTAGTTTTTTAATGAGTTTGCACTATAAAATAAAAATTGATTTCTTCCACATTCCTCATTTAAGTAAATTATTCACGATGCAATTAATTATTACTACGCGCCTTCACCATAACTTCAAAATGTTTGATTACATTCTGTAAAAAATAATTCTGACTTATGGTAAGGACGTTTTACCCTAAACGCACAATTTAACTACTTCCCTATTTCATTTTTTTAATAAGAATATTTTTATTAGAAATAAACAAAAATTATTTTTGAAACCATTTTCACTGAACGGCACAACAATTTTAAATTTTTACATAAAAGCAGGAATTACCCTAACACTTGCACTATTTAACTTTATTATAAGTTATTTATCATTATCTACTATTTCACCTTTATTTTATATTATTAACTCCAAAATATCCTTTAATTTCTTTTACGAAACTTAAAAACTGCCCCGACTCGCGCACTTTCCATATAAATTTGACAGTTCTTCAGCCAACTTTCAGACTACGTCACACATATGCAAAAATCTATAGCATGGCCTGTAGTTGAGAGGGCCTTGCCTGGCTGCTTCCAGGCCTGCACTTACGAGGGTCTTGCTAAAGCACTAATCACTGGTAATCCTATTGCAGTAGATGCAAAAATATGGCGAGCTCTTACATCGCGTCGTATAATTTCTTAATGATTTAACCAATACTAACAGATTCTGGGCCTATTATAGCCCCATAGAAAAACTCTACTTCCAGGCCTGTACTTGAGAAGTAGTGGTGGGCGAAATGGCTCTTTTCAGTGAACTGGTTCGTTTGGTTCCGCTCACTAAAAAGAACCAGTCAAAAGATTCGTTCATTCGGGTTATTTGGTTCATTTCCCGTAAATTTGGTGAAAATTTCAAAACATGGAGTGCCCTAAAATACAATTACAAACACACATACATTTCAATAAAAAACTTGACAAGCCATGCCACACGTTTCAAAAAATTTGCTACTGATAAGAATTAATGAATTTCCTAATAAAATATCCTCCTACACTCGAATAATACGATTGAGATTCTAATTAGAACTCTTCCTTAATCTTAAATGTTCTTCATAAAACTTTTATTAACTCTCATCTATTGCAAAATGTCTATTTCGAATTGGAATTGCTTAGAGAGAAATTGCAACTCACTTACATATCATCAATCCAACCAAAACAGGTTCTCTGAGAAATATATCTCACCCTTTATGTATTCATTGTGATTCATTCATTCGCTCTTTTTTCAGATCATTCAAGTTCAGGTCATTTCGTTAAAGACCGGTACATTTGGTTCTTCGTTCATGGTTCATAACACAGTTCAGTATCACTGAACTAGTGCAGTACCATTGAACCAGTGAACGGAACATGTACTACTTAGTGAACCAGTTCATTTGGCTCAGTACACTGTTCCGTTCAGTACGAACGGATCATTCGCGAACGACACAGCACTATTGAGAAGGTCTTGACCATAGAAATATAAACTAAACACGGAATGGCTGTAAGCCAGATTAAAGCGTACCACAATTCCTGATGTGTTTGAGTTCACTCGGTAGTAGTGGTCAGGCAGTGCAGGCCAAAATATGCAGAAATAATAAGAGGGGCGTTTTAAAAGCGGGGCGATTAAAATTCCTGGCATAAAATCTCTGCCCCCCGGATATTGACTAGGCACGCCACCATTCACTCAAGAAGCTACCCTTGACAGTTTGGCAATTTGTGTCCCACTTGTGCACACGATTGCTGTCCCTTTAAACAAGCTACCTTTAATGTGGTCGCTCACGTACAGGGTTTTTACACTACATAGCCGTTCCATGTTAGTTTATATTTCTATGGTCTTGACCAAGACCCTCGTAAGTACAGGCCTGGAAGCAGAGTTTATGTTTGTGTTGCTAATAGACCCATTATCTGTCAAATCGGAAGATATTATATGGAGGAGGTAAAAGTTCGGGATATTTTGCCGTAAAGTCATAAAATAATATATTTAACCAGTTTTTATTGCAATAGGATTACCAGTGAATAGTGCTTCAGTGATTTAATTAAGAAAATTTAAAAAAATCGAGTGATTAAGTGTGTTTTAAGTGAGTTAATTGTGAAGGTGGCCAATTTTGTTTACTTTTGCGGTGGTTTTTTCTTGTTTATTTAGGGGAAAAATGTTAAATTTGTGTAGTAATATAATAAAAAGTGCTTTTTGAGTGATTAAAGATTATTATAGAATAGTTATTAAACACATTAAGTGCAAGTACCACCACACAACATACATAACAATAACTTTTTCACTTTTCCTTCACATTTTTCTGCACTTACGTTTTTAATAACTATTCTATAATAATCTTTAATCACTTAAAAAGCACTTTTTATTATATTACTACACAAATTCAACATTTTTCCCCTAAATAAACAAGAAAAAACCACCGCGAATGTAAACAAAATTGGCCACCTTCACAATTAACTCACTTAAAACACACTTAATCACTCGATTTTTTTAAATTTTTTTAATTAAATCACTGAAGCACTATTCACTGGTAATCCTATTGCAATAAAAACTGGTTAAATATATTATTTTATGACTTTTTATGGCAAACGAATGCAAAAATATTCCGAACTTTACATCACGGCGTATAAATCCAACAAAAGTGACAGATTCTGGGACTACGAGCAGCTGCGTTAGTGTTAGTGAGGTAGGCAACTTCCAGGCCTGTACTTGAGAAGGTCTTGTCTTGACCCATCCCATTGTCCTTTCTCACTCTCTTCTCCACAAACAAACGTTTTCAGCAGGTTTTTGTTGCTTGGTTATCGACACGGGTGAAACTAGCCTTACCAGACTACGAGAGGGAATTTCGCAACACTGTGGTGCCTGTGATTTAGATACCTTTAGTGAATTAAAACTGAATTATTTTTATTTATTTCTT
This sequence comes from Thereva nobilitata, assembly GCA_963855945.1. NCBI lineage: Eukaryota > Metazoa > Arthropoda > Insecta > Diptera > Therevidae > Thereva > Thereva nobilitata. The sequence goes on along the minus strand of OY979694.1, from coordinate 195,603,364 downwards.
AATGAAACATACTATTCTATGTTTTGTTATATTTAATAAAAATTTTGTTTGAATTAATTCAAAATTTCTTTAAACATTGTACTCAATTTTTAAAAAATCGATTTTTTTAAGACAATTTTATCGAAAAATCGATTTCATTAAAAACATAAATAGGTTCTGAAGATCGATTTTATTTTTTGGAAATCGCACATGACTACTGTTGAAGAATACCCAGCACTGGATGACCGGGTTTAATTTGGACACCGAGGAGTTTTTCCCTGTGCCATCTCGCAACTAAGCCAGAGATGGGTTGGAGCCTGAGAAAACATTGATCTGAGGAAACATTTGGTGCACCAAATGGTAGTAGAAATAATCAGCAATAATAGCCGTGTTCCTTTTCTACTTTTAAGTACTCGGGAGTAAAAAATTAAAGGAACGCAAAATTTGTCGATTTGAATAAAACGTATGAATTCTCTGTGAGAGCAGGAGTAGTTCCAAGTAAATACGAGTAAAAAATAGCAGAAAAGGAACACGGCTAATGATAAATTTGGATTTAGATCTACGAGTAGTGCACAGTTATAGGTTAATTTTGTTAGCTAGTTAATTAGATGAGTTTCGGGTATTTCTGGGAATTAGTTCGCTTTCTTTTAGTTCGGGGTGAAACTTTCAAGGAAAGGAATTAATTTTAGTTAGGATCGGATAACCACAACAGATATGCCAAATATTTTACTTATTTAAAAAAATCTATAATTAAAGGCAATTAATTCTTAAGACCCAATGCAAAAAGAACTCCTTCAATTATCGACATATTACATTATAGGCGCCTCTTATCGTCTAATTAATGAGAATCAGTCATTAAAATCGTCGAGCCACATCAATCACATCCGCTGTGTGTGTATGCTAATTATTAATGAAATTATTCCATCAGGATGACGGATAAGTATCTACAGAGCGAGAGGAAATCAGCGCAAAACTCAATAACCGAAGGCAAAAGTTGTAGGCCTGTAGGGACTGTAATTAACTCCTCATATGTAGTAATGAAAGGTGCCACAAATCATTTGGCAACTGACAGAAGGGTTGCCTACTTCCCCAGTTTTTCGTACGTGAACGCTCGCAACAACTTAGGTGAATTTAATTGGTTCGAGCATGCAAATTATCTTCTTTAATTGTCGCCAGAGCATCTTCTCCAGTACTAAAATATGCGATTTCCTACCGGTTATAGAAAAAACGATATGTTATGAAATCGTCGACAGATGTTCCAAGATTATTTATTGCCCCGTTAACAAATTTAATTGGAATATCCTGAAGTTCTGCCTTAAGGGGTAACACCACTGTAGGATTTTGAAAAAATGGAATTTTTGTTTTTTGGCTTGAAATATACTTCAGGATAACAAAAACAATGTGCAGTTGGTCCTATAACAGAAAAATAATTTTGAAGGATTTAATTTTCGATTTTCCCCGGCGCCTCGGAGCGCGCGTTGGTCCGACTTATTGGTTGTATATTGCGTTTACCAGTCGAAATAATAAGTGCTGCTATAGCAAAAAGGTTATTTGGGGTCCCCAGGTGTCCACCAGGGTGCGCTACAAAATAATAAACGTGTTTTACAGTACATCGCACAGTGAAGGTAAAATACAATTTTCAAAGATTAGAGTACTTTCAAAACTTTAAGCGCGATTATCTGGAAACCATGTTTTTCGAACTGGGTGGACGGATTACTCGGAGACTATTGCATGGATCGGTTTGAAATTTTGACATTAGCTTCACAATTGTATTCTTTACAAAAGTACGTAGCCGTTTTTTGATTCGTTGTAAAAAAAATTTTTTATAAACAATTTACTGCTCATTTTTTTGCCGAAAATCAATTTTTTTTTTCATAAGTGCGCCATTTTTACAAAAATCAGTTTAAAAAAAAAATCCTACGTACTTTTATGGGCAAGGTCAAATAGATTAGGAAACTATTTGGATTTTGTTCCAGGTCTTCAACTTTCGGAGAAATCCGTCCACCCGTGGAGGCCCTTAACAAAAAGGCGATTTCGAAAAACGACTGTGGCGCCACCATTTTGTAACAAAAAGTCAATAAAAAAAATTTTTTTTTACACTTGAATACATGTTTGATCAATCGCCTGAAAAGAATTTCGATACCTTTTTCCATACTTTTTAAATTAATTCCCAAAATTTGGCCTTTTTTCGCACCTCTACAGTGGTGTTACCCCTTAAGGAATAGCATATTGAAGTAAGAATTGTAGGAACTAGACTTGGCTGATTGAGCGATTCAGGAAAAATCCTCGACTACAGAAATAGTTGGGTAAATGTAATATTAAATCCTCAATCAATTAATCATACAAGAAAGGAGAAAAATTCTTCATTTTATTATTAAAGATGTTTTTTGTCGACTTTGACATCCAAAAAATTAAGTTCATACTTCGCTTTAGGTAGAAGCACAGACTTAACTATCTGATAGTTAAGTCTGTGGTAGAAGGCTGGCGAAAAAATGTTGAGATTTACTTTAGCCAAAACACCTTCCATCCACTTTCTTTAGGTCACGTTTCAAGTGCCCATATTTAGAAGTGGGTTTATAATTGAACGACTTCATCTCTTAGGTAACCAAGTTGTACTGTTAACGGTTCCTATTATTGTGTGCAATGTCGGACAAAATAGTAGAGAGAAAAGTGAAACAACTGGGAACTGGGAACCCCATCTGGCGATTTTACGAATCCCATCCAATACTACTTCGGCTTCGTTATAATCCTTATAGGCAAAGGCAGGGATTTATTGTAAAGAGAGAATTCAAGGAAGAAGGAATGTGATCTAGGTGAGACAAGTGAAAAGACAAAGGACCACACCGTGGAGTAGAATCGAACCACGGAACTTTGGATTTTTTTTGTTTATATTTCGGGATAGAGCTCAGGTGTTCGACAGCTAGTCGCACACACCGACCTGTGAAAGATCTTTTGTATATCCTCTACAATAGTTGTCTGTTAAGGAAAGGTTTCGTATCAGTCTTGAGATAGCTCGGATTAACCGCACTTCTTAACGAGTTAGTTGCCTCTCTGGCGAAACCTGCGTCTCTCTAGCGCAGCTCTAATGCAGAGGTCGTGTTCTGTGGTTTCTGTTTCTTACATGATAGAACCTAAATTTTGTTCATGTGTTGTTCAAATGGCGGTATTTACACTTTGTAATAACAGTCCGCTATATCCTAGTTAGTAAACTTAGTTCGAAGTATAAATAGATTATGAGGACTCAGGAGGATATTGAAGGAGATGGCGATGCAGGCGCGGATCTAGAATTTTGTTTTGGGGGGGGTCACGGAATTAAAAGTGGCGGAAAAAAATTTCTTTCTACTCCTAAAAAAACAAAAACAAAATTAACAAAAAGAACAAAACTAACCGAATTTTCTGGTGGATTAAAAACAAACGTGCCCTACGAAAACGTGCCCTAATGTGTTTTCGAGACGCGCCCTTTATTGTGAGTGCAGCTAACTTCAGAGTTTGCAAATTAAAACATATAGAAAGAGTATAGATCAATCTGTTGTTGCCCTTGAAGGGCATTTTTTAAGGTTTTTTTTTAATTTGCAAAAAAATTGGGTCGGTTTTGGGCGTTTGGTTATTTTTTGTTTTTGTTTTTTGAGTTGGAGCAATTTTGTTTTTTAAACAGCGAGCGCTTTTGGGCAGTGCCGTTGCCGGCATATGTGCAAGGTGTGCAACTTCACAGGGCCCCGCGTGTTTGGGGCCTCGCGAGTGAAAAATTGCTTTGGCAATAAAAATCATTTGAATTCAATATTTGCATTTTCACTTCATCGAATAAGTCGAGTATGAGCCAGACAAATCAGCATACGGGCCATAATTGTGTCATGGGGACGAGCTTCTGTGCAGGATAAGCCGCGAACGAAAAAATTTTTTGGACTCTCAATTGCACAGGGCCTCTTAATTGTCTGGCCGCGGCACTGCTTTTGGGGGGGTCATGACCCCCGTGACCCCCCCCGCCCCCCTTGAATCCGCGCCTGTGGCGATAGTTGGTTGTAAGATTTCGAAAATTCCGACTGCGAAAGATTGTTCCACAGTCGAGTTGTTTTATAGGAATGAATGCCTAGTTTGATGTGTGCCCGTCAAGGACGACGTAGGAGTAGTTAATTAGCGGTTATAAAATTGTCGTGGAGGCAGGAGAGCCTTTATTTCGATGAAACTATCGTTAGATAGTAGCGATAAGGTTTTGTAACCCGACTAACATTTAAAGGGGGTTTGCCTCATGCAGTGTGTGGGCCCCATGTGGCAAATAAGGGGCATACCGAAAGAGAAAATTCCCCTTAGATTCCTCATGAGGACCACACAACGAAAAATTTGCGATATCCACGTGAGGTATGCCTCGTCAGTTTCTCATAAGAGCATTATGAAGGAAATCTCATTTCAAATGAAATGAGGGAATTCGATCATCTGCCTTAAGGCCCGTCCTCACTACGCGGACTTAGATCCCACGCGCTTTTGGCGGAAAGGCCTTTAAATTTTCTGAATCTTGGGTTTTGGATCCTAAAATAAGAACTAATCTGAAAGAAAATAATTATTTAGTGAATATTGATTAATCTACATTGAGAAAAAAATCAATTTTCTTTTAAAAATCCCGTATTGTGTGGAAGTAAAATGTACTTTTTTAAGCACGGCCTTTTGTCCGCGCAGTTTGGCCGTACTGCCTTTGCCATTTAAAACTCTTGAAGAAAAAAAAACGCACAAGCGCGTATGAGCTAAAGTCCGTGTAGTGTGGATCCACCATTATGTATCCGGAAAAGCTTTTTTAAAAAAGCTTTATGCTTAAGCTTTAGTTTCACTTTAAGCGAGAAACACAATTGGAGCTTTTCTGCCAGCTTTCCGGCTGGCTTGTAATATAATAAAATTTTGCAGACACAACTCGAAGACATTCTCCCCCGTTTAGCGAAGCACAGATCAATCAACAAATGATAATGACAGCAGCCAGTTGAAAATTTAAAATTTTTTAAAGCTCGAACTGACCGAAAATCGCCCGAAAGGCTGACAAAAACAATGTAATTGGGCCTTAAAGCTGGTATTGTGAGCAGATGCATGGTTTTCCATATGCCAAAAACTGGCAGAAAAGCTCCAATTGTGTTTCTCGCCTTAGTTTTTGTTGTTTCCTTGCTTCATATTTCAGGCAATTCTGTTGGAGGCCGTAAAAGTTGTCATTTACCATACTCAATAGACCGATTCTCGTTCGTTATCGCATTATTATTCATTATTATTGAAATTACCACGAAAAACCCTTAAAAAGGGGTGTTCTTTGCGATTTTAAGGGTGAAGCCCATATTTTAGGACCGCCGGACCCCGATTTTCGTGATCAGCGACCCAAAATCCTCGTAGGATTCGATTTTCTTAGCGGTGTTATGTTGGAACCACATGAGGCAGTAGGGCTAACTTCATAGGGGCCCATCTGCACCCCTTTAAAATTCTAGTCAGGAAGAGCTTTTACACTTCTCTGATGGCTATGGCTTCGTCGTCGATTAGTTTGGGACCCCTTTATGTACTTTATCTAGCCGCAGTTTTTGAGGCCGGCCCGAGATAAAGGAATTGTGTGTTACAGTAGTATATCAAAGGCACTTCTGGCTCGATTTCTTTGTATGTGCGTATATGTATGTGATGTGCCTCTGTCATTCCATTCCAGAATTTGGCAACAACACCCTTTAAGAATAAGGTTCGTGTCTGCTCTAGGATGAAAGCTCTTTATGGCAAATTTTGTAGTAGAAATTTTGATAATTTGATTTGTTGTGTAATACATCCAGTTTTAGTTTCGGTTTTAAAACACAGCTTTTTCTCAATAGCGCTTACAGGCATTTAGTGTACTGGCGGCTTCTTTGGCAAAACTTGCAGTATGTAAATTGCAATGAAGTCTATGGGAAAGTTGACCGTTTTATTTCAGTTTCTCTCCTAAGCACCAACCATAAGCTTTGAACAAGGGTCTTTAAAATAGATCATGTATATCCAAGATGTGCTTACCACTTATTATGCTGACAAGGTGAATTTCCGGCGAATCTCTGTGCATCTAAGTCAGAGGCTGCCAGTTTCTTGAGGAGCTCGTGTGACCATAAAAGAGGTGATAGTACCACAACCTGAGGACAACAAAGCGAGGATGTCACTGATATTGACAATTCTCCGAGTTTAGCTGTTACTGCTCTGCTTCTTAGCATAGAGACAATCCATTCTATCACAAAGGGATTTATTTAAAGGAGGTATTTTCAAAGGTATCTTCCATATATGTACATGACTAAACATATACCCACTTCTTTGGCTTATATGACTAGCTGATTTTTTTTCTAAAGGAAATACCGCCCGGTCTTAGTAACCTTGATTTATAAGCCAAAATGATTTACATAGACCAAAAACTTAGTCACTTTTAAGACCACATTTACGCATGCAAAACTTGAGTATAATATCCAAAAGGTAAACTAGCTTGAAGTTGTTGGCTTGATGTAGTAGCAATATATCAATTTCCTGCTGTAGTATAGTGGAAAAACCTCCAAACACCAAGGCTTGAAGATGTATTGTTAATTGTGTTGGAAGTGCGGGTCCTTTAAAAGTTCCTTATGAATGAGGAGTTTATATCATTTTTTAATCATATCAATAACTTTTAAATGGTATCTCCTTTTAAAAACTAGTTGCTGATCACATCTTGCCTATATTTCCACAGAAAGTTGTGCATGTTCAGCGTTTGTTCTTAGTTTAGAGGCAATCTACGGAGTTAAAGAAGTTCTGCACTCTATTCAGTTACCAGAACTTTTAGCCTATAAAAAGTTTCCTGACATTTTCCTGAGACCCTATAAGTCACTATTCCACCATGTCGTATCTCTGCCAGTGTGTCTCTGGAATGATAGTCGGGGACCTAAACCTCTAGGCTACCGGTTGGCTGATATATCCACAGCCAAGACTTTATTTGATTCACACAGATTTTGTATAGTTTCGCCTCTAGAGTTTCGAGACGTTAAAAGATAAGTAATTTATTCTCATTGTGCTCTAGAACGCTTAAAATATGCCCCTGCAACTCCAACTTCATTTCAGGAAATTTATGTCTCTTTAAATTTATGTTGTGGAAATATTTATGCAAACTGGATTTATCTACCTTAAAGCGAACCTCTCCTCACATGTTTGCCTCTCGAAACAAATAATTTAAATTCATCCTAATTTGGAGTAAAAGTTAATGGCCCCAGATAAGACCTCATGGAATCGTCAACGCCGCCAGTTTTATGTACCGTAAACGACCTGGAGCTTATTTGATTAATTCCGTCTATATGTGTGCCTTATACACCCACAATACCTGGAATCTCTGGTCTTCAAAGACGCGTAATCTATGGCAGCCCCTTGTGCATATCTCTTCTTCAGCGTGCTCCTGTGACACATTCTAGTCGTAAATGAAAGGACGACACCGACATCCTTTAGATAAACCTTCAAGGTCTACAAAGGAATAGTTGAATGAATTTCCAGCAGCTTACTTCTATCCGCAAGCTTTTACCTCAGAAACACTCTCCCGGAAGTCGGGTTGAAGAAGTGGGTGGAGGATGGAAAGGGGTTGAGGGCTGGTTGTGTAAGGAAAAACAGGGCTGGTGGTGCTGCTGCGGTAGGAAACAAGCAGCAATCTTGATATAAGACGATGTAGCAAATCAACGCTTTGTGATTAGCAGAACCCGGCACAGATGGCGCACCACCATAACCAGCAGTCAGCACTTGGCCAGATTTATGCTATGGGACCAGAGCTTACACCCTTAAGTAGGGCCCGCCAAGGGCTGCGGTAGCTAGTAAAAAACTTATTGATAAGATTATGTTTGCAAAACTGTTTTTGCGTGCTTCAGATTGCCAACTAGTTACGGCGGTGTTGATGAGTGGGCGGCGGGCAGTTGGCAAAAGGGTCGATTCTGACCTACTTAACAAAAAACCGGTGGACTATGAATGCCCGCCTGCGATTTTCGGGCTTATTGATATTTATTGCAATGAGGTGGTCATTATGATGGAATCAGCACTGGGCGTACTAGGGACGAAGCGATATTTAATTCTGCTGTTGGGTTGATGAGATTTGTAGTGTGATTTTCGTAATTATTTTTGGACTAATTCATCATTTGTTGCATACTGGTGGTAAACAATTACGTTGGAATTGTTTTCGATTTTTTACCACTGTAATTTAGAGGGAATAATTATTCTCTTGATACGGCAACTGGTTCGACGAATTACTGGCTTAGTATGGTGTATAAGGTTAGGGCTGTTTAGATTGTACGCAAGTAATGGTTTTTTTCAATACTGGGGCAATATACTCGTATATACGTGTCGTATTTCTAAAATATCCCATTGGATTTATTTACAGTGCAGGAAATTACGAAAAAATAGTTATCACAGATATAGTGACCGTAGTACTCTACAAAATGATGAGACATTCTACTTTTATAAGGTAGAGACGATTCTTTTAGTAAATGTAGCAAACTCACTTATTTGGCTCTGTAGCCGGCATCCGGTCATGCGTTCTCGAAACTGATTACGAATCCGTGTCATCCAGTTTACTATTCATTAGCTATGAGGGTAATCGTCTTAAACATGCTTCCACCAAACTTTTTTTTTTAACTTTTAGAAAAATAAATTTATTTAGCTTCAGTTTATTTCTTCTACATACGTTCTTAAGGCTAGGGATTTTGCCGACTTCAGTTTATGTCTGGGCTATCACTTTTACAGCTCATTTATTTATACATGTGGATCTTGGTCCAACTACATTATAGGTTACAAGTCTACTAATCTAATGACATTTTAGCTTGGTGTTCGGGTTGCTCTACCCTTACCGCCAGCGCTTTGCCTGTTGGCCTAATATAATAAAAGGAGTGGTGTACCTACATTGTACACTGAAGAGCACCTAATATTATGAAATTTATTTTTTTTATTTATTTTTTTTCCCGGGTACTGCGTCGCTTTCCTGCTCATTCTTTTAATCTACTATTTATAAACAAACTCGTTGGGTCTTACATAGACTTGCTTATTACATGCGTTATTTTCATTATTTGTTACTTTTACTTATAAATTCATTTATTTTAATAGCCTACTTTCATTCAAAATATTTATATTCTTTTTTTTTTTTATGATAAAATCTAAAAAGAGAAATAACATTAAAAGAATATTTATGTATATATAAATTGAGTATGTGAGTTTAGCTCGGGTCTTAACCTAATCTTAACCTACACTGATAAAAAAATTGTCTTGATTCCAGCAATTCGATAGTCTTCGTTTCGTTGGCTTGAGTAGAAAAATTTTTCAGTCTTAACATGAGAATGCTGTCTCAGAGTAAGACACTGGAAATTCTTGAGCCAAGCAAAAGTATTTCTCCGTTCAATACTTATATTTTTCGCCCAAGATATTTCTTTCTCGACCTAAGATTATTTAATTTTTTACTCAAGAAACTAAACTCTTAATTCATCGGACTTTTTTCGGTTACCGGAGTTTCAAGCTCTAAAAATGTATCACAACTATTAAGACTGATTTTAGAACTTGAATTTTTTTCAATTATAATATCATCGGTTTCGTAATTTGTCATCCAAGACAATAAAACCAAGACTATGAGTATTGCTTATCCCGAGACAATTTTGTTTTCGTTATATCCAAAACTTGAGTTGCTTGGTTCCAGAAAAAGTGCTTTGAGCCAAGAAATTTTTTTTATCAGTGTAAGCTTAAAACACAAGAGCTTTCACTTTTCAAGGCACTCTTTGTCTATGATTATTTATTATTTAACTTAAGTTCAAAATTGTAATAAATATTCCTTACTAAAAACTAAAGAAAATAACAGTTTTTGCTTTATTTTTATATACCTACATTTCAGTTCATTCTGTTTATATTACTTTTATTTACTAATTTAATTTTTTTTTCTTAATTTTTTTCTTTTTAAATATTTATATCATCTATGGCTTACTAACTACTGGTTCATTTTTACTTTTACATTTCATTAAATATTCTTAATAACATTAACATTATTCCAGGCAGCCTCACTACTGCCCTTACCTGGACAAGAGTTATAGCCGAGGCCAAGCGCGGATAACTGCGGGTTCCCACATCGTGATCATCCCCTGTCATTTGGGTGGTAAGCCGCGGCATAAAAGGGAGGGTGAGCTGCGCCGGCCGCAGGGCTAAGTAGGCTAGTAGAATCAGGATGCAGTAGATTGAATGGGGACAAGTACTTTTGTTCCGACGCGGGTTGCATTATGTTTGCAGTTGCCATATTCCTAATCAAGGGATTCGGGTACGTCACCATATTGCTCAGTCTTTATGGCATTGGCTTCGATAGGTACTGCATCAACGGAGTAACCCTGGCTACCCTGTATAAATGTTCGTTCGGGTACCATTTATTTTCCTCTCTCATGTAGAGCGACGTACAGTGTCGCAGCACCTTCTTCTCAAATATCTGTATATATCGCCACCGTCGGGGAGATCGAGCACCAAACAGGGAACGCGTAGGGCAGAACGGGCCTGATTATCGTCTTGTACAGCAGGGTTTTAGTTCCACTATAGAGCGTTTTAGAGTTAATTAAAGGCTTTAGGCTGGCCATCACTGCTCGCGCCCTCATAATTTTGAGTCTCACATGGGGGTTCCATTTGAGTCTCGGATGCATGTTGACTCCAAGGTATTTCATACTCGTCTTCGGGCATAGTACTTTGTCGAGTATCTTGACCCGTATTGATTTCGCCTCCTTCGGCGCATTTCTGTGACCCCAACCTGAAGCCTTCCTGAAGCACATCAGTACGCATTTGTCAGAGTTGACTTCGACATTCCATACTTTCAGGTATTCCAGTACCTCGTCTATGTGTGTTTGGATATTCTCTACTGCACCCATTGGGGTGCTTCCACCAAAGTGTTGGCCTACCCCGCTGTTATATCGCATAAATCGCAGCGCAAAAGTTTCAGGTTATTCGTAGATCTCGATATTGTAGGGTGTACGGAATCGTCCTACCTCACGTAAGTCCCCAACAATTAAACGGGTAAAATGTTTCGGATCTATATGTTATTTCCGGTAGGATCATCGAAGGAAGCTACAGTATGAATGTCATAGTTCGATGTTAAATTAAACACCGTGAAAGGCTATAATAGGGTTTTTTAGGTTTCGGCAACCCTGTGCGAATATCTAGTATTGTTGCTTTCGATGAAGAAATTGTACAACTTCAAATTTGGACCTCTCTACCTGGATTGTGGGACCTTCGTCAGATCGTTTCGCGGACAAGACCACCACATATTTTGTTTTTAATGTGCAACCTTATTTTCCTGCTGTCCACTGATTATCCCGGACTCAATGACAAATAGAAATGAAATAAAAAAATGACACAAAAAACTATTGATGTCTCCCTCCCACGTTAAACCTCCATGAAGCTTAAGCAATTTTAAAGTAAAAAAACAGTTCAATGCATGTGAGTGCTATCAACATTATTAGAAAAAAATAGACAGGTATAGAGTTATTTTATTCTTTCTCTCTTGCGTTATTTTTAAAAGTTCGTTAAACAGGGGGAAACAACATGGGCGTAGCAAGCGGGGGAGCAAGGAGAATCCTTCTGGCCCACCCCAGAATAAAAGTGAACCACTTATTAAAAACTCGTGATTTTACATAAGGCTTAAAACAATTCCGTTTTTATATGACAGCAGTCTTTGAAAATCTACTTACTTCAACGGCTCTACAATCGGGATGCGGTCTTGGCCTCTCGAGTCTTTGAAATATTCAGTATAAACTTGCACGCACGTAACACAATGCAAAAAGATTTATTACCAGCTTTAGACAAAGAGTATAAGGTCTTACGGAAGAAAAGGCAAAAAGTCTGGAACTAAGTTCATTTGATGCGGCCATACTACGTAACGCAGAATACAACCATAGATAAATTATATGGGCCTATCATCTTCAGTATGATACCGTGTAGTTCATGACAGGCCCGATAGTTGATAAAAGTAAAAAAACAAGAAAAACGTTCTATAAAATGAATTTAGACGATCAAAAATTTAGCGATTTGGATATGTTAGCCTTATGGTACACGAGTCAATTCATTCACTCAATTCCTACGTGAAAAGTGTCAGTTTATTGCGCATAGGTGATACACGTTGCAATTCGTTTCACTCAATTTTTTGTGTAACAACACAGTTTTATAGGTGTAGGTAATATTTCAACAGTGGCATTCTTGTTTTTGTACTTGACACAGTCATGCCCACATAAACATTTTCCATGAAATTGGCAGAAAAATAGAAACGGATTCTATTACCGCTCAACCGCGCAAAACTTCACTCCGATCCCTCCCTCGGCCGACTAACTGCCAGGTGACAGTTTGAATTGGCTGATTCATTGACTCGTGTATCATGGGGCTTAGCGAGAAAGATTTGAATGCTGAGGAGAATTTAACAAAATAGTTTTAATATCTGTTTCCTGGAAAATTGGGTCACTTTGCGAGAAAAGCAATAAAATCACGACAGGCCCCTTTTAGAACAACGCGCGCTTTAAGCCGCATTTACATCAACGTCAGTCAGTCAACGCGAAAGTGCACTTTGAAGCTCTTTTTTCTTTTATTATCCTCTAGGTTGCAACGCCTAATGCAATTGTTGTTGTGATTTGCAACGATTCGAAAACGACGGAAGATCTGTATATTAAAAAAAGAGTAACACCAAAGAAAAGTGTTTATATGCGACGAGCCAGAATAACAAACCAAGAATCCTAGAATGGACGAGTTGATTGAGTGTATGATATTTGACGTTGATATTCCGAAAAAGGCGCAGGTTCGATTCTTGATCGAGGCATTTGAATTTTTTATTTATATTTCAAAGATTTTATTTAAAACTATTTCCAAAAAAGGTATAATAAAGCAAGGTGTGCATAGGAGTTTAAAAGGACGTAAAAGGACTCTAACTAATGTTAATTTCACAAAATATTAGAGAGAGAGAGTAAATTTCTTAACTACAATAACTTACAAAAATTTAGATGGAGCATTCGAATTTCTTAGAATTCTGTCTGTAGAAGGGCAGACTGCCAGGAAGTTACAACCGATTAATAAAAATGATTATTTAGCTTAATTTACTTGATACATACATACATGTATCCAGTGGCGGACTAAGGGTGGGGCGGTAGGGGCGGTCCGCCCCGGGCCTCTGGTTCTTGGGGGCCTCCAAATGTCTACAAGTTCCCTTGATCAAATCCTAAACAAGGCTTTTAAAATATGGTCAGTGCCTACCTAAATGGTACTTTGGAGTGCAATGTTCCCGTAGACACAAATAAGTACAGCATGTAATTAATAAAATGGGTCTTTACTGAATCGTTACCCTGTACATCGCGTATATGTACTTCAATACTTCTTGACCATTTTCATCTCGGTTGCATCATACAAGAGGAGTTTTTGTAAACTTAAGCCTAGTGTCCACTATAGAGTTTTTTGGGTAGAGCTAGAGAAAACTCTCGCATAGAGATGCGTAGAGAAGTGTATACACCCTCTAGAGGTCTACACATGCTCTCTACACCCACTCTACGCGCTCTGTTAAAAAACTCTATAGTGTATACGCAATTTTTTGGTGTTTGGTAGAGCTCTACATCTGCTCTACGCTCCCAACATTTCCTTTCCTTCTTTTCCTTCTTTTGGGGAAAACTCATATTATTATTTTTTTGATTTCTATTAATTTCCTTTAAATTTTTTACACAATATATGTACGCACGCATCTCTGAATAACTGAGAAATGAAATGACATGCAAAAGTGGATGGCCGCAGTTGCGCGCCCTACCATACGACTCTACAGTAGTGAAAAACGCATCTGCAGTGTACTCAGTCTGTAGAGCTCGTGGTAGATCTCTACTCAAAATTTCTCTAGAGCAACTCTACAGTGGTAGAGAAGCGCTGTAGTGTACATACTACAGGTAGAGCTCTACACTCTACGCTCTACACTCTACCGAAAAAAAACTCTATAGTGGACACTTGGCTTTAGTACGACTTTCGGAATCGATGTGTAATTAAATGCTTTTCCTATTGGGAAATAACCATATACTAACCCTTGTTATGTAAAAAATCCCAGAAGGGAAAATTTCTTAAAAATTAACATTCCTAAAATATACTTATCCATTTTTACATACGTCGGTAAATTTTCCATGGGAAACGGCCCTGAACCAAAGTTTCAAGACGAAACTTGAGCCACCCCAAATGATAATTTTCGCGCAACTTGCAATGCGCCGCGTGAGAAGCGCGCTGTAAGCAAGTTGCGCAGGTGCCAGGCTAATAAAGTTCAAGGGCGCGTTTCCCCGGCGTTTTGGAATTTTCCCTTGTTACCACCGGCGGGTGGAAATTTAAAAAAGTTGAGTGTTGTTCTAATCGTCACCGCCAACGGGTGGTTTTACGGTGTGTTGCTTTAACTACGACCGCTGGTGGGTGGTTAATTTTTGAAAACAGTTTTTTGTTCTAATCGGTGTAACCGGCGGGTGTTTTTTTTATATTATAGTATATTTGTTTTTATATGTTTTATATATGACAATTCCGGACGGTGGCGGTTGCTTCGGCACCGTGCGTGGTGGCCAAGCTGGCACGGTACTCAGTTAATTAGTGTTTAAATTGTTTTAAAAAATATTAAAAACGTTATCTCACTTGAAACTAAAAATTAAAAGATGTAAAACAATAAAATGTGATGAGGTAAACATTTATAAACATTTATAACTATTTCGTTAAAAATAAATATATTATATGTAATTATAATTTATAAATACTATCTCGAAAATAAAAAGAAATCGTTCGTTTTATAGTGTCAATAAAATGTGATGAGGTGAACTTTTATAAACATTTATAAATATTTTCTCAAAAATAAAAAGAAAACGTTCGTTTAAAAGGTTAAAGGTTTTTTGATTATAAATACAAGTTTTTTATTCAACATGTTCAAGGGCGCGTTTCCCCGGCGTTTTGGAAAATGGATAAGTATATTTTAGGAATGTTAATTTTTAAGAAATTTTCCCTTCTGGGATTTTTTACATAACACCCTTGTCCATACAAATGGCAACTGAATAAAAGGCTGCTAAAAATACATCGACTTCTTAGACTGAGGGCCTCATTCAGCTTTGCCGCCCCGGGCCTCTGACAGGCTTAGTCCGCCACTGCATGTATCTTTACTTCGTAGCACAATAATGCGCAAAAGTCAATCTATTGTTTTAATTTGTAAGGGGCAGAACAAAATTTCTTGTCAAAATTAAAAAATTAGTAAATCTTTTAGTAAAATACGGCATATTAATTAAATGGATAAAGTAACAGGGTTTTCTTAAATAATTCAAAATATGTACTTAAATCCTTTGAAATTTGTATGCAATGTACTTAAATCTTTCTTAAATACAAAATTTTGAAATAATACAGATTTTTGACTTTTGGACAAGGGTAATATATATTTCGAAGGCGATTCCAATGATACCAAAAAAGTACACACCCAAAATTAAAATTGTTAGTGGAATGTTTTTCCCTTCTTCTGAATCTTTCAAATTTAAAAAAAAGCGTCGTCGTCAGGCTTCCAACCCACGACACGGCCCGAGCCTTGGCGCTGATCCTACATTTTAACCATTTGGCTACCAAAGCCTATGGAGCGGAAGTAACGTTATATAGTCCTCTGGCTGGATTTATAGGCCTCATGTAAGCGGTAAACTAAATATGTAATACATATATTTGTATGATAAAATTAAAATTTTGAAATAGTCCGGGGAAATTAGCAAAAAAAACGCGCGAAAGGAGACAAAATTCCAAAATGGCTGCCCGAGTAAATATAAAAAACGGCCTTATGAAGGGCGAACAACTGCCGCTTGGCTTTTTAAGGGGCATATGATGGCCGTAGAGTTTTAACCATTTTTAATTGGAGCACATACGGCCTTAAGACGGCCAAATTTGACCAAAAGATTTAAAAGGCCAAGTACTGAGCTGTAGAAACGGGCATTCGACGGGAAATTTGAGCCAAAAAAATAATCTGCATCAAATGTATTGTTGAATGTGTTTTATGGGAACTTCATCATTTTCGTTATGTACAATGGTTCTTTTGATTTATCCTACTTAAAGATATCGATGCACAAGAGAAACGAGCTCGCTAGTCGTCGGTTTGTTGTACGTGAAGTGTGTGGTGCGTGTTGATTTATATTTTAGTGGGAAATTTTGTTATTTAACGGCTTGAAAAAAAACACAACCGAAAAAAAATCAAACATTTAATTGCAGTGAAATATATTTTCTTATAGGAGGGCGAATATCCACGTTGCTGCCACTGTACCACCGTCGAATACCCGTAATAGCAACCATACGGCCGCCGTACCACCGTCGTATGGCCGTTATTGGAACTGTAAGGCCGTTGTTTCATCGTCAATCGTCCCTGTACGGCCGTACTGTCCTGCAACGAGCGTTCTGTTAACCGCCAGATGGCCGAGGACTATGTTTCAATCACAGTCGGCATTTGCCCGTTCTTATGCCATCATTTATTTTTACTCGGGTGAAAATTGGACCACAGCTTCCTTGGGACTTTTTAAGAATACAGGTTTTTTCGAAAGAAAATTTTGATCAATACGAAACATTATTACCTACCTACAAAATACTCCTCGAAATTTTTTCGAAAACCTTGACCTTCCCGAATTATTCAAAGTATTTTTTGGCCGAAAAGTGATTTTTGGAAACTTTGACCTTCATTAACTTCGAAAGGGTTAGTAGATATTCGAAAAAATTACAAGAGGGGTTTTTTGTAGGCAATAACGTTTCGTATTGTTTGATGAAAATTTTTTTTTGAAAAAATCAGTTTTTGAGTGATTTTTTTGACAAAAAGTGATTTCTCCGGCGGCCATGTTTTTTTTGTGATTCCGAAATTGTTTTCTTAAAAATCCCCAAGGAAGCTGTGGTCCAATTTTCAGCCATTTTGGAATTTAGTCTCCTTGAAAATGCTAATTTCCCCGGACTAAAAAGACAGTTTGCTACAACGATACATAAATCTCAAGGAAAATCGTTTTCGATTATGATAAGCAACAATCGCTCTCATTAGTTTATGTGGTTTTGTCAGGGGCAACAAGTATACAAGGACTATGGATTACTACACGTAGTAATGATCTGACCTTTCATCATTGCTATTGAATGGTACATTTACGAGACAAATTCCGTAGACGATCCAGAAATGGTTTAGAAAATATTGACAAAAAAATGCTAGATTTTATACGTCAGAGAAATGGATTATCGATATACACTCTCAATTGCCAGAGTTTCGAAGTCGTTCCCACGATCTTACGGATATTGTTATACAAAAGTCGAATATCGTTATTCTTACTGAGACTTGGATAAATGAAGTCGAGGATATTAGTGTACCTAACTTAAATTGTGTTGTTAAATATAAACGACCAGACGTTCGAGCAGGAGGTGTGGCAATCTATCATAATCAACATGATAAGGTGAACATGATCACGCCAAACCCCGAGACTGCAAAAGTCAGTGACGACCCTGGTGATTTTGTATTACTGAGTGTAAAACTCTGAATGGGAAAATAATTGTCATTGTAGCTATTCATATATCCGTTAATCGAAAGCTCGACGACATTACTTATTTTATACATTGCTCATTACTAGTATATAGTAATTAAGGTGGTGCTACTATTGGTAAGAGAGAAAATAAAGTACCACTAGGACTTATTCTTACTAATTATTCAATTTAACCCTTTGAGTACCGGGGATTTTTTCCATGCATATGCGAAAAATACCGGAGTTTTTTTTAATGTGAAAGTCAAAGTGGACGGCTGCTGATAGGCTTTGATTAGACGAAGAAAAAATCGTATGGGTGGGTGGGCGGAGTCGCAACTATTTAGCCGCTAGTCGTTTTCAAATTTTTTTGTTCGGGTTTTACATATCATATCGCAGTTTTGAAACCGTATAACTTATTTACATGAATATGCTAGCAGTGTAAGCAGAATACTCCCGCCTACTTACCATTGTAAAAGGGACGGTTCCACCCTACCAATTTACAGAGTTATGAGTCGTGAAAATCAAAATTTTATTTTTTTTAAGCTAAAATTTCACCTTCAACAACCTTTTCACAATACCTAGTTAACTTATAATTTTTATTTCAAAATTAGATAGCTTCGAAAATTGCCTATGAATAATATCCCTATAATTTTTATGCTACGGCCTTTACTTTTGAGGTTATAAGGAATTTTGATGGTAAAGTTGGCTTTATTTGGTACTGTTCGACATAAGCTTTGGTGAAAAATACTAAAAGTTGACCACTCATAATTCTGCGAGTAGGTATGGTGGAAATGTCTCTTTTACAATTATGCACGGTAGGTATGCATGCTCCTGCTACAGGCATGAACATCTATAAATGCACCCACATCGGAATAGACCATTCCAAACGCGAGTGTCTTTTTACCAAGCAGTCCCCAACTAAGTACTACCACGTCCAATGCCGCTTGACCTTCGCAATCGAACGAGAATCGATGTACTGAGCATGCTCATGGCAGCCTTTATGGTAACCAAGTAACCCGTTTTCTTCGTTCTTTCGTTGGTCTAGAATAAGTGTGACCGTTTGGGTGCCACACAGGCGATTTGACGCTTTGCAGGGTGTTCTTGTTGCAGGCTAGGAGCCTCCCAAATGTTGCATATGAGTTCGTGTAAGATTCTTAAGAGTTGCGGTTCTCCTTCGTTTATCAACTCAGCTGCCAATCCATCGACGCCTGGTGATTTGTTGCATTTTTGCATTTTTACAACCTCACGAAGTCAGTGTCGGTGGCTCTATTGAAATATTATCTTGAGGTACAAACACCTCCGTCTGTGTATGCTCTTTTATTATTGGGATTGGATTCAATAACTTTTGAAAATATTCTCTCCACCTTTCTTCTATCCTATAAGGGTCTACTAATAGGGTAAATTCAAAAACCCATCATTGCCACATCACTACAGGTTTCAGCTACAAACTTCCAATTACTGAATTTTGCAGTGATACAGAGTTGCAGAGTTTTTGAATTTACCCATAGGTTCGCATTTATGTCTCTGCAGATGTCCGGTATTGGTTGAAATTTATTGCTGATATATGATTCTCTGTTCATTGAAGTCTTCCTGCATCTGTAAGATCCTTTGTTTAGATATTCTCTCTTATTCGTTCTGTACAGCTTGTCTGTGGTTCTTCTTTTTAGCATGAAGACTTCATCCTAGCTCTTGTGGGGAGCTTTGCGGTGGCTCTGGTTTCGTTCTTCAATTTCAGGCCTTCAGTCCTGCTCGAACCAGTCAATAGTGCCTCTTTTGCTGCCCTTATGTTCGCGGACTCCTTCTCGTACTTGAATGTGTTTACCCTCTGTGTCTTTTGGTCGTTACCCGTGTTCTAAATTTCACTTTGACTAGATAGTGGTCCGAGCAACAGCACGCTACCCTCATTTTTCTTACTTCCAATATACCCGTGGTTCCTTTCCTCCCAATTTGGACATGGTCAATTTCATTATTTGTTACCCAGTCTGGTGACTGTCACGTGTTATGAATATTTTTGTGCGAGAACATTGTTGAACTTACTACCATCGAGTTCGAGCTAGCGAGACGCCTCCTCCTTCAGCACCCTCCAGACTCTTATCAACATATCCTCTTCTGTATTGTTGCCTTCTAACCAAGGTTTTTACTACACTGATAAAAAAAATTTCTTGGCTTAAAGTTCTTTTTATTGAACCAAGCAACTCATGTTTTGGATATAACGAAAACAAAATTGTCTCGGGATAAGCAATACTCATAGTCTTGGTTTTATTGTCTTGGATGAAGACAAAAGTTTGTCTTGAAGTTAAAAAAAATTATGAAACCGATGATATTATAATTTAAAAAAATTCAAGTTCGAAAATCGGTCTTAATGGTTGTGATACATTTTAAGAACTTGAAAGTCCGGTAACCGAAAAAAGTCCGATGAATTAAGAATTTAGTTTCTTGAGTAAAAAATTAAACAATCTTATTTCGAGAAAAATATATCTTGGTCGAAAAATACAAGTATTGAGAGAAGAAATACGATTGTTTGGCTCAAGAATTTCCAGTGTCTTACTCTGAGACAGCATTCTCATGTTAAGACTGAAAAATGTTTCTACTCAAGAGAACGAAACGAAGACTATAGCCAGAAATACATTGAAAAGCAGTGCAGTGCTGAGCAGTGCAGTGCGCCGCTGTGGAACGGAAGGTGAAACACATTGCAAGAGCAGTATTTTGACATTTGGTAAAGACATTTGGTCATATTTTAGAAATATTTATTAATACAGCGTTTTTACAATTTTGTTGTTCAAAAATTCTTTGCTTCGCACTAATGCTATGAATTTCTCCTCAACCATTTTGAATGAAAACCTAACTTCATGTGTGAACAGAAGCAGTGCGAAGCAGTTTTTTAGAAATTAGCCTAAGAAAAGCAGTGCTGTGCAGTGCAGTGCAGTGCTGTGAAAATAATGTGAATTGCCTCATTCAGTTACAAGAAGTCTAAAGTTCACTGCACTGCACAGCAGAGCAGTGCTTCTCAATGTAGTTCAGGCTTATCGAATTGCTGGAATCAAGACAATTTTTTTATCAGTGTAGACATTGCATAATGACGAGTACGACATGATAGACTGGTAGTCCTAAGCTTGGACTTTCACATAACGAAAAAGAAAAGATGGACAAATCTATAAATTTACAATTATCTGCATATGCAAATAGGTATAGGGCTACAAAAATGGATGGTGATATGTAAAACTCTACCAAAAAAATTTAAAAAAGCTCTAGCGGCTAAACCGTTACGACCCCCCCCCCACCTGCACCCACCACCCAGCCATAAGATTTTTCGGTCGCCTATCCATAACCTATCCACAACTGTGGACTTGTAACTTTAGTATAACACATAATTCTTCATAATAAAAAATCAAAAATTGAAATCATTTTCAAGTACTTGAATAAATACAGAATCGCGTGTGATTTAATACGTCATTAGCACTAGCCAGTATGTAAACTTGGTTCTATTTAATTTAGGAACACAGCCCGAATTATTCTTACTGCGCAAAAATGTTTATTTTCGCAATTTATTGAGAAAAATTTAAGAGGAGCGCGATAGCGCTTCCGGTTTTTTTCGCATATGCATGAAGGAGCGCGATCGCGCTCCCCGGTATTCAAAGGGTTAAAGAAAGATAAATATCGCCAAAGATGTTTCACATCTTTCACGTGCACTGGGCACACGCGCTATTTTTTACAAGGAAACCGTGTAAAGCGCGTTTAACGCATCTTGGGGGTGGGTTTTGGCCGTTTTGAGGGGTTGCGCAACCGAAAATAGAAATTCTAACAACGCCGTCGTGTTCAGCATCCTCGAAAACGGGGGGGAGAGGTAGTCTGTAGTCACTTCCGGCTCAAAGTAGTTACCATTTTCGGGGTTTTTTCCGACTCACACACGCCACTATATAATTTTTTACATTGTATTATACATCAACAAATACTTTGTAAAAAAGCTCTGAAACTAAAGCACGTCATATCCGTTGGTACAAAAGTTGTTGATTTTATTCGTGGAAGAGCGCTAAACTACCGTTAATTTGTAAAATTTTGAAATAAATTGAATGTGATTTTACTGATATTCCTTATCATACGTTAGCCCATTCAATCTGTTCTGGCCCGTCTCGTTATAAGAAAATTGAAATTGGCCCGATAATGAAAAAAGCTGCCGCCCCTGCTATAAACCATCAACAGTTCACCGTTCTGGCACCTTCCGGCGCACGCTAGCAAAGCCTCGGTAAAAGCTCTGGATTCAGTAATGATGCGCTCGAATTTAGTGGAACGATGCTGAGCGAAGTTAGATAGTCTTGGTAGAGAGCAAAACATGGGAACGAGAAAGCTGTTATCTGATGGTTAGCAGCCCAATGCACGTGGTCAAAAACGATAATCAGCAGTCTATCCAAAGGTGGGCGAAATAGAGTCCTACATTGTCTCTAAGACAACTTAGCATTATTTCTTTCAACAACCTAAACAGAGCCCCGAAGAGAGATAATTGCGGAGATCAACACGGGACATCGCTCATTGGGGAGCTCGACAGTGTACACTAGGGTGGAACTTAAGTATATGGTAAAAAAAACTTTTTTGTTTTGATATCTAATAGTGATATTTTTTTCCTTTTTGAATGCCTAAACTACCGGTAAAAAAAATTTAAGGTAATTACTTCGTCTTCCGGTTCCTCACGATGATCAAAGTTTTACCAATTTAAACAAAAAGTAATTTGAAGTTAAAAACGCAGCTCCTTACCTCATATCTGCTTAAATTAAGCGTAATATTTGCTTAATTTAAGCAGATATGAGGTAAGAGCTGCGTTTTTTACTACCATCTGTGGTTGCTGTGTGTCGACTTCCACCCTCTTCCCTTTGTTAATTTAGTTATTTAACCTAGTGTAGCTTATAATCCTTTTTAATTCCAAAATTTGGCATAATATTGCGGGACTTCAACTTTCCCAAGAAAAAATCATCTCTAGCTTCTGATCGACCCACGCTTTAAGCGGCTTCCATGACAGTATGACAAGGAAAACATAGAAAATCAGGTTCCATTGTTTGTTCCATTTTTTTTCAATTGTTCGTCAGAAAAGTGACAAGACAGGAGGTTCCGTCAGCTTGAAATCATTCCAGTTTATTAAATCGAAATATGTATTCAGAAGCTTCAAAATTAAGAACAGGAACTTCAAAACTTTTCTTAGGTTTAGATCTAGTTGCAATAATCCTTCTAACCGCAAGGTCTCTGATATCTTTCCGGGCATCAGTTAACATTGTTAAAAGGATATTTTCATGATTACCACAGAAGGCATTTCTTTGGATAACTGGATCGATGATGTCTTTATACTGTTTTTTAAGGTATCTGGAATAGTGATGAGCAAAAATGGTCTTGGTCTTGCGGTCTTGTCTTGGTCTTGCACATTTAGCCCAAGACTTAACTCTGCTCGCAACAGCAAGACTAAGTGAGCAAGACCCAGACCAAAAGCAAGACTTTAGCAGGAGTCTCGCAAAATTCTCAACAACACTATCATCATCAGATTCTGATGTTTGGTCTTTGCGTAAAAATAAATGACACGGAACACAAAAGAGAGTACCACTATGATTCCGTTTAAATATGTATTTACGAACGTAACCCAATGTTACTCTTAACATTCAAAACGCCATTGCGGAATAAAGGTTCCACTTTGATTTCTTCAAGCTCGACATTATTATTGTTATTATTATTATTATTATAACATTCTTATTACATGAAGGAATGTATAATAAACAATTGAATTAATTTTTATAAAATAAAACTAAAGTACAATAAGTATCACATCTATTTTTTAATTTTTCTTAACTGTTACGATAAGTCTTGCAAAAACAAGAACCGATCTCGCAAGAACAGGACCAAGACTTAGCTGGGCTCGCAAGACCAAGACAACACCAAGCCTTAGCTACGCTCGCAAGACCAAGACCAACTGAACAAGAACAAGGCGAAGACTATATTAGTCCTGTCTTGTTCTTGCGCTTGTTCATCATTAATCTGGAACAATTAATCATTTCCCACAAATGAGTAGAGCCATCCTTATAAAAATGTTTTACTTTAATGTTAAACCACATATGACTGTAAATTTTAATGATATATTCGGAAAGAACCTTTAAATTGTAAGATGGTGATTTACACGACACATATAAATGCAAAAGTCTGTTGAGTGGGAGAGTTTTCCAAGGTTCCTTTTCGCTAAGTCTTTTGGAAATATTCCGCTTGATACTGCATGTCAAATTTAAAAAAATACGTTTGGTCCGTACTTAAGTCCTCAAAATTCATATTCACATGTTTCAATTTTTTTATAATCCTGAATTTCCATATCTTCGCATTTTTCAAGTTGTTTTCCTATTAGCCCAGAAAATCTCTTAGGTCGCGTAGTTTTCCCATCGAGTCGTTAAAATAAGTACCTGAAGGGGAGCTCATACGTATGTAGTAAGCATATTATTATGCATTGTAAAGGTTTTTTTAATTTAGTTTCCAATATCCTTATAACTCCAGCTTTACGTCCCGTATTGACAGCGGTTCCGTCGCACCCAATAGACTCACAAACACCACTTTACGTTAACTCGAACTAATCTATCATGAGTTTTATGGGGCCCTAGACTATCAATAATATTGTGCAATATTTTGATTTGTTCGTGATATTGAAAGAATGTCTGGGGAAAAGAAGGAAACCGTCAATATTTTGCTCAATATAACTGCACAATATTATTGATAGTCGTCTATGGGCCACTTTACTCTCACTTAAGTAAAAGACACTATGAAAGCCACGGTCAAACACTATGAGCGCCAATCCAAACTAAACTAGACATTAATTACGAAACTAAAAAACCTTTCGCATCATATAAATTTATTGATAGGCTTAAAAGGCGTAATGCAGTTTTTTCGCGTTTTACTAATTTTTCTAGAAATTCACAGGCTTTGAGGAACCGGTCAACATTATTTTAAATTTAAAAGTAAAATATTTTCGTTATATGGAGTAAAAAAGAAAACAAGTTTTCACTATTACAATATTAAATTCGAAAATTCGTTTTTTAGTTCCACCCTAGTGTACACTAGGCAGGTACGTTTAGAAGATTTAAAAGATATCTCCAGAGTAGCGGTCGGTTGAACACCCACCAAACCGTAGGTGCAGAAGTGTGTGGCATCAAAACGCCGCGCCAAAGTGCTAATTGGTCTTCCGGTCCTCCTTACCTACTCCCATTGTTACACAATCGCTTCATTACTAGCTGTTCTTCCGATATCGACCAGCCGTCAGCCAGCACCCAAGATCTTCTTGTTTTTGAATCGGTTTATAGCTTTGCTAACATCCTTTAAGACTGGTGGCTATAATGTAGAATCATTATCAGATATTGGTGGATCTTCTAGTTCACCAGTTAGCGCGCTATTTATTTTTGTGAAAGTGTAAGCTCAGAAGTTATCCATGAAGTACATATGCGCAAGGACATGTAATTGTCTCGCAGTGGACTCTTCAGAAAAGGCTTCACTTCTTTTTCTTAAAATGTTTGATGGCAGCGTTTTTGAAGTATTTTGTAAGGACTTTAATCAAAAATTCAGCAATTCTAACAATTTTGGACTATTATGTAAATACTATATATAAAAGAATGTTAACAATACAATTCAGTGTCATTCACCCCTTGCTGTAACATAACCAGAAAATATGGAAATAATGAAGGGGATTACCAGCATCCTGCACACTCGAATAACCAAACATTCCAAATGCCATTATCCTTTAGATTGAGCAAACGATAACTAACTCCTGAAATCATAAATTCCAACTAAAGACAATAAATTGTAAATTGCTTCAGGATTTCGAGAGAGAGACTGTCCAACCCCGCGCCACCCTGTTTACAGCAGCAGCAATTTCCCTTTCGGTTAATCGAAATTCACCCCCGTCAGTAATGAGAAATTTCAAACTCGGGCGACAAGTTGCAGTAATTGCTCGGCGCCGCTCTGAGCAGAAATCACGCTTCTGTAAATTGATGTTTATAGCGAGGTTCAATTTTAATTCCCGTCCTTTATCAATATTTGTTTAGATTTGGACCCGTCATGATTCGTCATGCAAAGGAACCAGTACCTACGAATTTTGCGAACGGGTACTTCGAATGGGCCAATATACATATATATAGACGAACGCGTGCTTCAAATGGGTTGTTGCGAAGGTATT
The DNA here is from genome assembly GCA_963855945.1 of Thereva nobilitata. NCBI lineage: Eukaryota > Metazoa > Arthropoda > Insecta > Diptera > Therevidae > Thereva > Thereva nobilitata. The sequence continues at coordinate 195,577,723 of OY979694.1, read as the reverse complement.
GGAACGATGCTGTTTCAGTTACTTCGGCAGTTAATAGGATTTTGTGCTCAATTCACTATCCATGATTTTTGTCGTAATCCAAGTTGAAGTCTATTGAGCACGAAACTCATTATAACAATCAATAAAATTTCGGTCGTATCTTCTGGGCCTAGCTTAGGTGTAATGCGTGAATCAATAATGCATCTTTATCATATAGAAGCGTCTAAATCGTAGTGCATTTGTTTATTCATTATTATTTATAAAGCGAAATGCTCCCAAAACCACCAAAAGGAATTTATTGAAATGGTCACATGTAAAGCATCCTTATCAGACAGCAGCACCGCCTCATATGCAAACTGAGTTAATGGCACAAATTTCCCCGGGTGGATTCGAACAGTGCAAATAATTTGACTGTGGAATTGCGAGAACTGCCCTATGCCCTGCAGACTGATACCAAAAATTTAGGACAACCGACCCTTGACACTGTGAATATTCATGGTGAATATGTCGACATTAAATATTGCATTGGTTTTTCGCAAAGGGTTGAGGAGATCTGAAGTTGGCTGCGATTGTTATTTGCATGCAATCAACTCTTGCTGGAATTTGTTGATTGTAATAATCGTTTGAATTTTTATTGATTGTCCAGTAGCATAACTCTGAAAGTTACAGTCAGTTCGATATTTTCTATTAAAAGTGTTTTCTATGGCGAATGAAATAGTCCAAAGGGACTATTCGCCGAACTGTTAAGCGTTTTGAGTCAAGAATGTCGTTATGACGATTGCTCTATAATAAAAGAGATTTGTTTTCGTGCTTGAAATTCAAAATTCGAAAACAAATTACTTTTTCAATAATTAGGCCGGTATATTGCACTAACTAACGTATTTTGAAAAACCCTAGTAGTTTAGTTTCTATGCTACTAGTCGAAGAAGGCTATCAGTCAATCATCAGTGAAGTCGAGCGCCCTTACCCTAAACCGCCCAGGCCTTACTGCTAAATCGTAGTATTCTACATACTCGGTCATTAACTCATCACGAAATCTCCGGAACTACAATATAAAACCTCGAACCCTGGAAGGCCAGTGCTTCCTTGGAGTACCGACGATTGCAATAATACCGACAGTTCATCTAGGGGCATCATGGAAAAATGAACACCTACCAGGTGAACCTCCACCATGCCAAAATGGCATCCTCAATTCTGCGCAAGAGCTTCGTAGAGAAGCATCTTACCATTGCACCGGTTCAAGTAAGCTAGTATGTGATCGGAAATGCGGAAAGCCTCGTGCTACCCTTTTAATTGATAAACATGACACTCTTTATGGCGGTTTTAAGTAAAAGATCAAACTTTATTTCTTGAAGCTGTATTGAAACAAAGATACCCCGAGGGAACTATGTACGACCGACCAAAGAACTAAATGTGGAAAATCCATTAAAGACACTGATTGACGTGACTGATCAACTAAACTGATCTGGGTTAAGCCCCGGGACAAAGATATCCGCACCGCATGACGTCCGTGTATCGGACAACACACGGAGAGAAAGTAAACAAATAAATTTGACGCGGTGCGGACACGGAGGCGCGGAAAGGTAGGGACTGTCTGGTAAAATTTTAGTTGTTTACTTTCGCTCCGTGTGACGTCCGACACGCGGCCGTCATGCGGTGCGGATATGTTTGCCCCGGGCCTTATGCCGGATTCATCGTTGCGGATGAGTCGCGCCGCACAAATTTCCCAAAAAGAGAATCAGCTGAACTACGATTCATTGCGGTGGATAACAGATTTTGTATAATTTGACATATTTGTATAGGTAATTTGTGAAAGTTTTGTTGGTAAAATCATAAAAAATTAGTAAGTAAAAAATTCGTAGAATCTTGAAATATCTTGTTTTGAGACTACAGCAGAGACCGCGGAAGTGGGGTTGCAAGGATTGCGGCCGCAACCCCTGATAATTTCGAGGGGTGGCGCCGCAACCCCTGTGTTTTTGAAATCAAAAAAGCAAAAGTTTGAGTTATTTTTTAAAAATTGTAAGAAAAGTATAAACATTTTTGAATTCGATAGTTGTAAACAACATTCAAATTTAACAGAGAATATTAATTTTACATTTATTCTTAAACCGAATTTAAAATTTTGCTATTAAATTACAAATAAATAACACCAGTCAACAACAGTTTTGCGTATGGGGTATACATATCTGATTTTTATTGCTTTTATAGCTGGAAATAAGAAAAAAAATAAAAAAAAATCTGAATTTGATTTTGTGTCTAAAATTTATATAACTGAATAATGAAAGAAATTATATAAAATATGGCATCATCACTGAATCTAGCGCTTATATAGACTTGGCTATCTATTTTTACGAGCGAGTCGTGAGAATCTTCCCAGTTGGGAAAAGAATGCATTCAGAATGGATTCAGAATTGATTCCAGTACATTGGAAGTGATCAGGGGCGGCGGAGCCTAATCATTCTGCGTGGGGAGCACGTGAACAGTTAACGTTAAAATGTATAAAGTTAATTGGTCAATTTATTTACCAGCTGTTTATTGAGTTATGTGGTTTTAAATTCTTTTGTCCGACTAGCATTTTTAGGTAAGAGGTACAGATAGGGCGCCTATGAGACCAGACCCACTGCCTCATATGGAGCCCGTGTTGATTACCCTATTAGGCTAACGCCTTTCCTCATTCGCGCCTCGTCATAGACTATTTCTTTAAAGCTTTTTAGAAAGCTTTCCGAAAAAGTAAGGCAGATGCTGGGATTGGCCCATCTCATTCGTAATGAGGTTTGCCTCATAGGGCCCCTATGAGAAATTGATAAGGCATACCTCATCGCTGATTTTTTTTGTTTGGTGTTCGTAAGGAAATGCCCCTTTCGGCATGCCCCTCATGGGGAATGGAGTCCTCATGAGGAATAAGTTCTTAATAGCTCTAATATAGTATATTTAGCTTTCGCATAAAAAGCCTTGCTTGTGTGCGGCCCTTCGACCAAGTTCCTGCAACGTTCTAGGATGGATTTCCCCACCCAAGGCGAAAGTGCGTGTGCACTTTTCCTTCCATCCCCACGTGCTCCGCCGCCCCTGGAAGTGATTCCACTTTAGATTCAAAGACATGCAGAGAACCGATTATTTTTACATTGGGATGTCATAGGACGGAACAAATTCATTCCTCTCTGCATTTCCTAGAATCGGTTGGGAATTGATTCCTTAAAATTGATTGGAAATTTTTTTACGCTTATTAACGAACTGGGAATACATTCGATTCCGTTCTGCATTCTCCAGAATCGAAAAAGCAATGAATAGGTTCCTTCGGAATGCATTCTGAATAAATTCTTCTGGAATGGGTTCTTCTTTTCCCAACTGGGTTACGAGGGATTTGTTAGAATATGTCGCCTGTAAGGCTTATGGGACCATGACTAAGACAGGAAACACCGCTGAGGTTCTGCAATTAGACGGTAGTGTCAGATTCCTACTGACTAAACTCACAAACTCTTTTGCATGACCTTTGAGTCCAGAACGGTAGCAGCTGTAAAGGCATTACTTCGGCCTGGCGTCACCATCGTGAACCTTTTAAGGATCCCTCGAAGATGCTAACCAGACGTGGAAGACGGGCAGCATTCTAAAGAGAGGTTCCTGCGTCTCGGGTGTTTGGGTTCATAAGGCTCCTCTAGCCCAGCCACTTTCTTAGCTCTCAGTCTCCTCGCTTGGCCTTTTCCACCATTCTTCATACATCCTCCGACCTCATCATTTAATCTAGGATCTTCTACGGTTTTAACTGCACCCCGTCCGCTATTTCCAGGACAGCCTTGTGATCAGCAAACCTCAGGCATTTAAATAAGACATTCTCCGCCGCCTCCATCCGAACATTCTGGGCAAAACGGTGAATCATCCTAGTTGAAGCGGTGAAGGTATGCCCTATAACATACATAGCCACTCAGGAATTGCGTGAGGTAATAACGCACTTTCCGATGTTCCTTCAAACCCCACTTCTCCACATTTGGTAGGAATCTATGGTTCCATCGGCCTTTAGTATACTAATTCCACCTTCTCTGCAAAGCATGCTGCCCTCACTGGCTGCATACTATAGGACAGAAATAACCACTCTCGTCGGTTTGGCCGGGAGTTCTCTATATTAGGAAGCATCTTCGTGAGTGCTGCGCTGAAGCTGGTGACATATCCAAGCGTACATGCGTTGCATTCGTTGACAGATAATATAGAAGTGTCTGTATTCAAATGCGACCTGACGAAATATTCCGTGAATGTTCCGCATGCCACGCAAATGTCGGGCTACTTTCAGCTTTTTCTGCATTGCCGCATTCGACATAGGACATACAAGCATACACAACCAACACATGCGACTCGTTACTCAGATTTTTGGGCTATCTGGGAGAGCCGGGACAGAACGCAACCATGCAATTATGTGTCAGTGGAAAATCTCCGCATATCAGGGAGCCGCTATATGCAATGCATGTACGCTTGTATATGTCACCAGCTTGATGGCGGAAGCTTTTTCGACCGTGCCCGTCAAGATGCCGCCTCTCTCTCACTTCTCTTTCTCGACGACAACACGTTTCGCAACCGCAGTTAAAATAAGGTTCCGCGGTCTCTGGACTACAGGCTAAATTATTTTCACATATCATACCACAAAAATGAAAATTTAAAAAATCCACCGCGCAAAAGTTGAATTTGATCAACTTTTTTCCAGAGAGAAAAAAAATCCCAAAAATATCCCAAAACTGAGAAATGCTCAATTTTTCATACAAAAAGTATGCGCGCTCATAAGTGCGGCACAACTCATCCCCAACGATGAATCCGGCATTACAGTGCTTATCCGTATCCGTTGATCTGCAAACCGGACATGGTGCATTCCATTTTGGTTGTAGATTGGTGGATTTATTTGAATTTGAATTGGTTTAAATTTGAATTTTTGTGATTGTCTGTCGCTACACTCATCTCCACATTATTAACTTTATCTTTAAAGATCTAGTGGTGTTCCCACCATTAACGGTTATCAGGAAAACGTCCTTGCGTTCCCTTATTTTCCGAAGATATAGCAATAATGGCACCCCAGGAAGTTCAAGGACTGTTAGAGTTCTGTCGTAAGACCAACCGACAATTTGTCTTGGGTTGTGATTCAATTGCTCACCACTCTATTACAGGGAATACCGATGCGAACGAGAGAAAGAAGTATCTCCTAGAATTTCTTGTTATGAATGCTGGACCTCGCCCTCACTAGCAGACTACTCTAAGACAGGATCGAATACTGGCGTGTTCTGGACCAAGCCTCACTAGCAGACTTGATCTGCACTTGAGGTTCAACAGTGTGGACCTACCACATATCTGAGCTTCTCTGGTTCCTAAGAAAACCAAAAGGTTTCAGTTCCAGGGGCTTATAGCTTCGAAATCAGTCTCTTCCTCCCACTGGTCGGGTAAAGTTCCCTGGTGGAACAACAGATTCGCTGCAAATAGTAGACAAGTTAAGCGATTATTCAATAGGACAAAATATACTGGGCAATGGGAAGTATACAGGTTCACGCTAATAGCCTACAACAAAGAGTTGAGACGCTGAGGATTACCTAGAGGAAGCATTGTGAGCGCCTAAAGACTCTACCAGGCCAGGAGCAACAAAACTCCTTGACCGCTCATGAGTAGCGAGTGGGTGGCCTTCTGTTTTCCCGGGCGAAAGAGGTCAAACCTTAACAAAGGTTTGAATTAGTGCTGCACAAGAGACGAGACGAGACGAGATTTGGCCCAGTCTCGTCTCGGTCTCGAAAAAATGGTTATTTGCAGGTCTCGTCTCGATCTCGTCTCGTCTCGTCTCGAAAAGTCTCGAATTTCACTGTCAATAATACAAATTGCTCAGTCTTCTGTATTTCGAGAAATATCAATATGTGCCATATTAATGAAATTGTATACAAATATTCCTTATATTTCCATGCTAGTCACTTCCCAGACGTAGACACGTAAATCTGCCTTTTGCAGTGGCACCAAGGCACTCTACATCTACGTAGAGTCCGTTCCAAAAGAGAAGAGGTATTTTACAGTCATTTCATTTCATTTCAACGCATTTCATTTTAAATGCGTTGAAATGAAATGAAATAACAGTAAAATACCTCTTCTGTTTTGGAATGGACTCTGCATTTAAATGCTTATGGAATGCGTACTCTTTGCTTTGTCTCCGCAGCCTGCTCAAGTCATATATTGGTGCCGAATGTTGTGCTTGTCAAAGAGCGCAGCGTGAAGATACTGAAATAGATGGTGTTGATACGATTTCAAAATAACGACTTGATTTCGAGACCTAGAGATGTCTCGCGAGATCTCGAATGGTAGTCTCGTCTCGTATCGATTTTTAATTTGGAGGTCTCGTCTCGATCTTGTCTCGAAAATCGAGACGAGATGAGACGATTTCGAGACAAGTCTCGTCTCGTGTGCAGCACTAGTTTGAATGACGAAAACATTAGAATCTTTTCGGACGGTCGTAGCACTCTGAACTTGGAAATTTTCTTCCAAATTAGTTTCAGGGTGCTTTGACGTTCTCCAGAGCCTTGCCAGGAAAAATAGGCTCTCGATCTGCTGGGTCCCCGGACATTGCGTATCAAAGGCAATGAGTTGTGGGCAAGCTCACGAGGGGTCTGAGACCCTGGTCCAGGGTCCAGAACCCTTCTGTGGCATATCATGGTCCACCTCTAAGTCCCTGATAGATGACTTCGTTAAGGGAAAGAACTAATAAAACCCTTTGCCTTAAGGGGCGTTATCACTTTAACCAAGACGGACCTTAAGCTGTAAGTGGGATATCTGACTGGCCATGTAGAGCTGCGGTATCGCTACCAGAACAGAGGACTGTCTCAGGAGAGAGAATGTCGACTGTACATGGAAGTCGAGGAGACTTCCACACATGTTCTTTGTAAATATCATACTCTGATCTGGCTTAGAAGAAGAACTTTTATCAGAGCACTTCTGAGCCCCGTCCGCCTGGCCGCGTGCTCATCTTCAACTTAAAAAGAAGATCCAGGGTTGCTGTATAAAAGGAGATCCTGAAAAATTAAAATCCTGGAAACTGAGAAAGGATAAATGTGGTGCTATTATGTCGTTTATGTTTCCAATAATGTTTTTCTACACGGCCAAAGTCACGGCAATCAGCTAGTTTTATTTATAAAGTTTCAAATATGTTTGGACTCTCACAAATCCCTTGGTGGACCAAAAATTAAAACAAAAAATCAAAACAAAAATCTAAAAAAGGACTGCTCAAAGCCAGAATATCTCATAACCCCAACACAGTTCATATTGATGCTGACTTCATCAATATTAAACACATAAAAAAGATATTCCCCATAAAAATATCCAATAGATAGATGCCGATAAAAACTTTCGTTATTACCCGTTCGTTATAAAAACTTTGGCCAACACCTATTTAAAAACGCCTCAACCTCCCGAGATAAGCATCATTTTCTTCCACTCAAGTCTTGCTCGACAAAAAAAAATAGATGTCACTTTCAATCGCTATAGGAATGTGAAAAATTTTCAAATTTATCCTTTTCTTATGCACATCCTCGTACGTGGCACAGGACAATCATTTCGTCTTTATGGCATAACTTGGTATCAGTGTGGCCATTTACAGGCAAATAAAAAGTCCTAATAAAAATCACAAAACGGGGAACGAGGGGAACTCCTGGGCGATGAGCTTCCTTCTCTCAAATCTATCCTGTAAAATGATGCTCCACATCCTGCGGAAATGAAGAAATCGATTTTTACGAGTGAGTCCTGAGTCCTGTTTTTACATCTTTTTGCGATGATGTGGTTTTGTTTTTTTGGATGAAGTTTAAAGTTTCCCGAGCAATATTTGTTTTTCTTCCTTATTTGTGTTTTTTTTAAAGATTAGAAGTTGATAACGCATCGAAACATGTGAGATTAGGTATAATTTACCCGAAAAGGGATCGTTTGTACTCCAAAAAAAAATGAAAACTAGGGCATTTGTAACACTATAAATTGAAGAACCTTTAGGGACAAGAAGAAACAGACAGAGCATTGCCTTCTGCAACCAACAATCAACAAACAAAAGTACCTACTAAATATTTGCTTTTTTTTATGGCCATTTGTTGTAGTGTGTTCTCTTAGGTTTTTCGGGTGGCGCGATTGACAGTAGAGGATCGCGAAAGTGTTGTGGGAAACATTAGAAGTACGTTGGAAGGGCAATCAACCCGTCATTCACGTGCTGCCTGGAAAACAACAAGGTCACGACAAGATAATTGAACAAAACTCTATGATCACGAAACACAAGGTCATGGTTCGAGCCCGGAGAGCTTGTCAGAGGCCAGCAAAATTCAGTAATTGATCTCAAAGGACCCAGCTAAAAAAACGAATGAACGAGGTAAAGCTGCGAAGATCGTGAGAAGTTGAAGTGTGTAAAAGAGACTTTTTCTCCCTTCAAGACTGAGACATTGGGCCTAATAGGCTTCGGGAAATTTACTCTACCGCTTTGGCAACCGATCTCATTCCGGTGGTGTAGTGAGAAACCAAGGTTGTATTCCTCCTCAAGCGAGGTAAGATAGACTACAAGTTCTTGAGAGCGATCAGCCTAACACATTTTCAGTTGAAAACAATGGAGAACCCAAGTATACGTCTTTAATTAGAAGCCAACATGCATTTAGGCTGACAGATCCCTAGAAACGGCCGAGTGAGGATAGCCGAGGAAGTACCGTATACCAGAAGTAAGCGACGGACATGAGGTCTGCCCATTGGTAATGAGATGAACCCTATGCTGAAAAGTAAGGCAATAATAATTCAGGTAGTAGGTTGACGGCTTTAAAGAAGGGTCAGGCTATCACTAGGCTATCATCTCCCTCCATTGAGAATAACTGTGAACTATTTGTTTAAGAGGGTAGAGCAACTAGGTGTGCAATTGTTGTATATTTCGACGTTGTGGCGATTATGGAACGCACCAAGTTTATGCAAACTACTGCCGTCATCATGCGGAATTGTCTCCTATCCTAGAGTATTGGTGCAAGGATACGTTAGCAAGATAGCACAATTGTCGTCACTAGGAAGATTAGTCGTCTGGGGTTACAGCCCCAGACGGTCTTCAGATCGGAGATCAACGTGACTAGGACAACGAAATACCTGGACTCGCGACTGACCTGCATATGTCATATTGAACATTGGAGCAGGATAAGGAAATCGGGTCTCCGCCAATATAGCCGAGTATATGGACTTAGGTTTGCTATGTCACCGAAGTCAATATACTGGATATTCACGATAATAGAGAGGCCCATTATAACATATGTCTCCGTGATTTAGTGGACTAAGGGCAAACCAAACAGGCACTTGGACAAGAATAAGTGAGAGCCACGCATGGATATGAGAGCATCCCACCCTCTGCAGCAGTTCTGCTGACCTTGCTACCAACTGATCTTCAAAGGCTGAAGACTGGGATAGCCTTAACGCTTCAGATGAACAAGTATGGCATCCGACGAAAGCCCAATATGGTCACATGAAAGCCCTGGATCACGCCAAAAGCATGAGCGCGGTTTTGCAATGGCTTCCGAAAATGAGGGTGACCGAGAAGTATCGTTGAGCTCCCATAGCTAATGGATCGATCCTGAAGAGAGGCCGGAAGATGTTCATATTTGTACGCACGGCTCCATGCTTGAAAGCAGAATGGACGCGATTGAGATCTCAGAAGGTTTAAAAACTACAGTTTACCAAGCGAAGATGATGCTCTTCATCCCCTTAATTGGCCCGCTTTAGATCATATAAATGAGGGCCAGGTGCGATGATTGAATATCTCATAGCACTGAATAATCAGGTAGTGGTTAGACTTATGATATATACAGTGATTAATGCATCCCAGTCGTTCGAGTGTGCGAAAGGACTGCCCCACTAGCTTGGGTTAAAAGACGCAGTGGAATCGGTGGCAGCAGGAAGGTTGACAAGTTTGCTAAGCATCAGTACCCTTCGCATTTTTGGTGTCCTGAACCATAAACTGATATTCGTAGAGGGGTGATAAGGAGCCTCTTCGACCAACACCTCTCCGAGGAATACCGGAAACAGTGCGATTCTGTGACCACTTGTTGGCAGGCTAAATTGCCGCGGCAGGAAAAGATTGCGAACATACAGTTAGGTCGTTCTTTCCAGTATATGCTGAAAAAAAGAGAACTCTTGAAGATGTCCCCAGATTTAGTTAATGACGAAAACCAAGGAACAGTCTGCTCTACATTTTCTACAGCTCTATAGAGAAATTGGTCCAACATACAAGTCTGGCAGTGAAAGCCACAACCCTCTACGAGACCACCCAATAATTATTAGTCTCTTGCTCAGATGACATCGCATAACTCATGTACTCGTGATCACCGAAACTTGGCTGAATGAAACATTCCTTAATGAAGAGAGCCTAGACTGCAATTGGACCATATATAGATGCGATCGTGACTACAACTCCACCGGTCTCTCAAGAGGAGGAGGGGTTCTTATAGCAGTGAAAGACTCCCTAAATAGCGAACTACTCACAACTAATCGTTCGTTGTCTTTTGAGCATGTTTTCATTAGAGTCAAATCGGGCAAGAAACACATATCTATCGGTACATTCTTACCCCCAAATTCTGACGAATCTAAATATGATGAGTTACTTCATATATTAGATGAGGCCAATGAATCACTTTGCGATGACGAGGATGTATTTATTTTAGGGGATTTCAATCGCCCCAATATATCTTTTAGCCCTGACGAGGAAGATAATAACTTACTTCCGATTAATGTCATAAATTCCATCGATATAAAGTTTATCGATACTTTTTATGGCAATGGTCTGCACCAAATTATTAGGACTCCTAACTCTGGCGGTAAATGGTTAGATCTCATTTTCACCAACTCACACGAAGAGCTGAAGATCCTACCCGCTTCCGAAGAGGAGAATCTTTTCGCCAATACAATTCATCACTCCGCTTGGATTCTCGAGGTTAATTCCACAATCTCTAATCATCGTAATTCCTACAATAACTCACTTATTTACGACTTCAACAGTATTGGCTGCGAATTATCCCTGGTTGACTGGGAGCATAGGCTGTCAGGAAATGATCTTGACGAAGTAGTATCATGCTTTTATACTATTCTTTTTAACATCATTGACAAATATGTGCCCAGAATTAAAAAAAGGGATAAATTATCGGAACCTTGGCTGGATAAGGATATTCGTTCGCTTCGAAATCATAGAAATAAATTGTATAATATGATTAGAAATAACCCCAATGTAAATGCAGAACTGAAATTAGCATACACTAGATTAGCCTCTGAATTTAGTCTTAGGTCACGTGCGGCCTATACAACATACCTCAACTCCATCAGAAATAGCATCATAAATGACCCCAAGAAGTTTTTCGCTTTCGTTAATACAAAACGAAAGACCTTAGACTATCCTACAACAATGACAAACGGTAGTAAACACTCTTCGTGCCCCAAAGAGATTTGTAGCATGTTTGCTGATAAGTTCAGCAAAGTTTATTGCCCCAAGTCCATTTCATTGCACAATGTTCAAACAAATACGTACACTGACACTTCTATTCTTATAAATAATCTCTCCCTGTCTGTTGACGATATAATGTCCGGTTTAAATAATCTCGACATTAATAAAGGTCATGGCCCAGACAATCTACCTGCAATTTTCCTGCAGCGCTGCTCAAAAGAGGTCTTGTTTCCCCTCCATCTTATCTTTAATAAATCACTATCGCTAGGAAAGTTTCCTAAAATATGGAAGAAATCCTACCTCACACCAATTTATAAAGCTTGTGATAAACAATCGGTGGACAACTACAGAGGCATCGCCATCTTATCATCAATCCCTAAACTTTTCGAAAAACTTGTCTACGACAAGATCGCCCCCTTAATCGATCCTCAACTTAACGAACAACAACACGGTTTCAGAAAAGGGCGCTCAACCACTTCTAACCTTATGGTTCTAATCTCCGAAGTGCTTTGTGGGGTGGAGAACGGTGATCAAATTGATGCAGTTTATACCGACTTCAGCAAAGCATTTGACCGAGTTGACCACAATATCCTAATTTCAAAGCTATCAAAATTTGGAATTTCAGGACTCCCGCTGGAATGGATAAAATCATATCTTGACGGAAGATCACAGGTTATCAGATTCCAAGGATTTCTATCTAAGGAAATTGACGTGACTTCCGGTGTTCCTCAAGGTAGCCATCTAGGCCCTCTACTTTTCAATATCTTCATCTCTGATTTATCTGAAAAATTAGGTAACATTCCTCATCTCTTCTACGCAGATGACCTCAAAATATATAGCTCCATTAAGTCCCAAACCGACGTATCCCTTCTCCAGTAGAAACTCAAGGTATTGCAGGATTGGTGCATAGTCAATAAATTACATCTCAACAAAAGCAAATGCCATGCAATTACCTTCTCTCGAAAGAAAACCACTCAACTGCAGAACTATTATCTCAACGACATGATATTGAATCATGTCGATCATATTGTGGATTTAGGTGTTATCCTAGACAAAAAACTAAATTTCAATATGCACTACGATAATATTACTGCAAGGGCCAATAAGCTTCTTGGCTTTATAAAGAGAAGGGCCAAAGAGTTCGGTAATGTATGGGTTACAAAAACACTATTTTGTTCCTTAGTCCGCCCAATCCTGGAATATGCTTGTCCAATCTGGGACCCCATATTTGAGGTTAACAGAAACAGGATTGAATCTGTTCAAAAGAAATTTCTCCTTTTCGCGCTGAGACATCTGCACGATCCACACGACTTCCGAAGCCTACCACCATACGAGGACCGGCTCAAAGTTATGGATCTCATGTCACTATCGGGGAGAAGAAAAATGCTTATTTCATGCCTTACCCTAGACATTATAAACGACAACCTTAAAGTACAGTTTCTATCACGTATGATCAAATTCAATGACGATGTTCGACATACAAGACATACGAAGCTACTTAAGGAGTACCCGCATCGCACTGAATATGCAAAGAACGAGCCCGTCAACAGATGCTGTATGGTTTTCAATAGCCATGGATCTTGTTTTTTACCTTCAATTGATAAAATATTCTTTAAAAAAAATTAGATCCGTACTAATAGCATGAATCCCTCCTACTTACAATTATTATTTTTTTTTTCTTTAAGCGTCAGTGTCATAATTTATAAGACTGAACTTGTTTGGCTTATAAATAAATAAATAAATAATTCAAAAAACATCCAAGACTCTGGGTCGAAGTAGTACCACCCTTCGCGTTCCTTCCTGGGCCAATAAATAGTAGTCGACAAAAACGCTCTGTAGCTTAAAAATGACAAAGTGAAGGAGAGCGGCTGAAAATTGGGATCGTTAGTGGAAACAATTCCGAAAGATCAAATCGGATCCGTGTTCTAGACCCGAATAAGTGAGTAAGCAACACTTTGGTTTGAATACTGGTACTAATATGTAACATGGTAACATCCCAGTCTGGCAAATCTGACAGATCTCTGTGGGCCTACTGGAGAGCTTTTAGTAGATCCACAGGGTGTACAACCAAAAACCATGTATTGTGAATACACTACACTCATAAAGACCATGTTAACATCTTTAGTTCTTGTATGGTGGGATTAGAACCAAGCTTAATAGTTTTGTAACAATAAAATTAAGTATGATTCTAATAATGACCAGCCTTTCTATCATTAGTGCTATTCGCACTAGATTGCAACGCTGGAGGCCCTTCTCACTGGGTCGATCTTGAAAACGGCTGTAATTACTGAACTTACGCTGAAATTGCATGGCCACCAGGTTATTGCTTTTCAATGGGGGCATTTTCCAATAGTTAACTTTCTTGAAGAGATGGCAGATTACGTGCTTTCGATGATCTCAAAGTTATAGCCTCGTCCCGTGAACAAACAAAAGAGGCTATTCTTGGTTTTTTCTAAGATACCTCAGGTTTTACTCTGCTACGGTATGCGGAAGGCTCAAAGTCGGGCAATTCTTTAACAAGGGATGTTTATCCTCGTTGATAGGTACACGGTTATCAGGGCAATTACATTTTATAGAACCAACTACAAATTAGTTTTTGGATTGCTAATGTCCCCTTGACGAGGTGGCTATTTTTTGGGAGAGGGATTATTAGTAATATGAATCGCGGTTCGTAACAAGCTGTGAATGGTAAGTAAAGGTTCTGTCCACGGAGGGCTGACGAGTAGTATTAATCGATCCGTGATTGGCTACTGGGCTAGTCACACTCTAAAGTGTCACCGATTGAGGATCAAAAAGGCAGAAGACCCAACCAGAAGTTTCTGACTCGAGGAGGACAAGGCTATTCTGCGCGACCTTGGTTGACCAAACAAGGCTGACTAACATAGCTTTAGGCGCAGACTTCTGAGTCTGTTCAAGGAGTCTGGTCTACAAATCTGAAGTATTGGGGTTGGTACGAATACAATGGATCCACTTTTCTGTCGCGGTACACCTTGTTGCTTTACTAAGAGAAAGAAAAAAAGACACTTAGATCCGAAATCGTATAACTTCTTTGGCTTTAGTTTTTTCCGTCGGGTGTCTCCTAAAGCGAAGGCAGTAATCTTTGCGAAAGGCTCAAGTGCAGCTGTCAATGACTTTTTGAGAGCTGCTCCGCCCTTCATCAAATCGACCCACGAATTCTAACTATTCCCTGTCTTACGCAATTCTAAAACTTGTCATCCTGTTCGTGTCCGAGATCCAGCCTTCACAAATTGATAATCTCCTCGGCTGAATTATATAAATTTCGTTCTGTAGAATTATTACTGTATTGTGTACACCCGAATACAGTCGCAAATGCCTGTTAACATCAAATCGTTTACAAGTTAAAAATTCAATATTCTCAGATGCATATTCGAAATTATTTTACAACACTGTTAATTGAAAACTTTAAGTGATTCTGAAAACTTCGTCTTCGAGCCACACTTGCAACAAAAAACCCCGAACTACACTGAAATCTTCCTCTTTAAAACCGATCTTTAACCTTGCAAATATAACTTCAACATTTACTTACAAAAAGCTCTCCATCATAAAAAGAACAAAGTTATCACATCTTTTAGAAGAAAATAATTTCCTTATTTACAGGTAAAGCAGAACTTCCCTGTGAATTCCAGTTGATAGGTTTTCCGTTGAGATTTCCTTGGGTGAAAACAACTTTTGCAATTTAACGCCAAAATCCTCTTTAGTTCTTAATAATTTCCGAATTTCTGTTCTTCCACCGCATTTCACCTGAGTGGATATTGGAATCAGTTCCCCTGAATTCTCAATCGGTGGAATTTTCTCATCTGCGAGGATTCATTTCGTTCAGGTGAAATGTATTCGGGGTATCTGCGACTGTTTGATATTTAAGTACAGATGAGTTATTTGCGCTGTGGGGTTCAGTAACTAGTAAATGAAAGATAAATACTTAATGAGGAAAAGGGCTGACGACGACATGCTTACTGTAATTGCAACTATTGATTTATAAAAACATTTGAAAATCCTACAACTGCTGTAATTCCACCTTCTGATTAAACATATTTAGCTACAGCGATTTTGAAATTTCCTGAAAATCAGTACAATTTCAAGAGATATACCCTTCGAAATTAACATACTAACCTAAACTAACCTTAACAATTCCCTGACCTCGTGACGAGACGGTACAGGGAGAAAGCCCTTGCAGCTCATCAGACTAGATGTGGACCTCCAGTGTTCAATACATTTTATCATTTTATACATTTTACCAGAGTCAAATTGTCTACGACCCACTTCGCATGCCAAATTGGTGAATACCACAATATCCGGTTCCGGACCGATGAATACAGTGTGAGGTTTCTGGCAAAAGCAACTCCCTTTTAATTGAATTTGCAGTCCTGATGACCTGAGTCGCAAGTATACAAGGGTGACTCAATTGAGATGACCAAGATCGTAAAGGATTTTGTGTTACATAACTTTATCACCTCTGTATTGGCAAAAAACAGGACGAAAAGATTTTTCGACGTAGCCAAAATAAAAACTGATTCAAGGAAGGTTTCGGTGCCATAGAGCTTATTAATAATAAACTGATCAAAGCTGTCGACAGAAAACAGAACAAAACTTTTAACCAATACACCAACCAAAGGGTGCATATAGGCGTGTTGATATGGCAGTACTTATACAAGGTAGAAAACAAACAAATACGCGCGACGGTGACAATTCATATAGTAACGGTCATTCATTTAAATGTCCTTTTTTCAGTACGGATTTTATAACAGATCACGCATGAGTTGTGTCAAACTGTCATGATATTTTTTGTTCAGTACTTTTTGCCAGAAGAAGTCTTAGCTCGGCACAGCGTTTACAAATAATTCAGAAGACGAAAAATACCTACTGTATTCAACCAAAATTTTGTTCAGCGATGAGGCCAGGCCCATTTCTGGCTACGTCAAAATCTTGCCGTGATGTGAACGGAAATATAAGTCAAATACTACTACGAATCTTTGTCTTGCAATCTAATAGTGGATTGAAGGCCACCTTAATGCACGCAGTTTAATTAGGAGTATTGATGAAATAAGGTATATCTTTGCAGATTCGAAAGTAGATATCATTTGTTTCTCTTTAAAGGGTTTAAAAGTGACTTTAATGTAAATCAAATGGGTGACGTCATAATAACACACTTAAAGCGTGTTAAAATAACCCACTTAAAAAATCTGAGAATTGTAGTGAAGTTGCCATTTCACCTTCCACCCCAGCAAATGGTCAAAAATTCCTGCCACTAGTATTTAACGGTTATTTAGCCCTAATAGAACCTAAATACGCAGCGACAGAATATTTTTTCAGTTTTAGCCCCTTTCTTTTTTTTTCAATGTCAGCTCCCCTACTAAGGCTAATGTCACATGAGTCTGAATTCAGACTCGAAATTTTTCAGACTCGGATTTTTTCAGCTCAGATTTTAGTGTCACATGAGTCTGAATATTTCATATACCGTAGCTTGGAGACCAGTGTTGTGCGAAATTTTGTACAAAGTGCTTTTTTTCTGTGGAAGTCTAAGCTCCACTTCGTACTGCCAATCCGTCTTATCGTTCACGTCATGGTCAGATGTCTGGTAGTAAGCTTAGCTCGAAGAATAGAGAAAGAATAAGAAAGGATAAGGGGAGTCTGGGGGTACACCCCCAACCTGCGTTTGAGCTCCTGGATGTTATATGAGTTCGGGAATACTGACTGTGGGAGGTTTTTGCACAGACGTGGATGCGTGTAAATAAGGGCTGTAGACAGAGGGCTTTGAAGGCTAGTCTGGTGTTGCGGGGAAAAATTGCCGAGGAGGCAGAAGGTTATATATTTAGTGGAAGAGACATTGTGATAGATGCGGTAGAGTTTCAGCAGAGGCGCTACACTCCTGCGGTGACTGAAGGAGTCAGTTGAGGAGTTAATGGCGCCATCACCAATAAGTTGGAGGGCGCGATTTTGCACTTTGTCTAGCCACGGTAATGCGGTTCTCGGGGCCCCGGCCCAGATATACATATGAGTTGAATTCAAGGCAGGGACGAATGTAGGACTCGTAGATTAGCCCTGACCGACGGCTGGAGGAGGTAATTGCATCTTTTGAGAAATCCCAAGCATTGTGAAGCTTGTTTTGCAATTTGGAATGTATGATTACTCCAACACAGATCTTGAACATTTAATTTTTTTAATTTCCGTTTAATTCCAGTTTTAAATTATCGGGATGATCTATTTTCTACAGATTTTCTTTGCTTTCAATACATGAAATTATTTTTTTGCCGTCACTTTTTAGTATAACTTTACAGACGCACGCCTTTTGTTTAACTTAAAAATTCAGACTCGTGTGGCATGGCGCGATAACGAAACATGTAAGAGAGCGAATTTTTATTCCAATTCCGAAAAATTTAGCCTACGTTTTCAGACTGAGTAGTCTGAATTTTTTCAGACCGTTTGGAATCTCTGATTCATGTGACATGGCACAATATTTCTGTGCATTTTTATGAGACTCTGAAAAATTCAGAGTCTGAATTCAGACTCATGTGACATTAGCCTAAAAGGAAGGAAGTCATCACTTCTTTTACGGCGCTTGAGCAGTTAACTTTATTTTGTTTACGTAGGCTGTTTCCGCACGAGCGTACACACGACAGACAGGAGTCGTCTGCAAACGTCGATTTGCAAACGTCGAAACGCCATGAGGACATGCCCCACGAAAGTTCTCGACGTTCTCTTGCGCCTAGTCGCCCCCCCCCCCGACCTTCACATCAAACATCTAGACTCTTGCAGTGCCCTCAGGCTAGCAATATTTTGAATCTGCTACGAGAGGGTATGGTCGCTACAACCACAGACTACCTTCCCCTAGATTGACCTTTAGGAAGGATTTCTCCGTCCCTCAAGAAGAGAGTGGGGACACGGAGACGTCCTACGAAATTGCAATGTACCGACAACTCCAAGACGTCAAAGGGCGTTGGAGCAGGGGTTTATCTAGAGACCACTAACAGTCCAGGCACCTGCCGGTGTACGCTAGTGTATTTCAAGCTGAGGTGCTGGCGATCCTGAAGGCCTGCCAGACAATGAACTCAGAACCTACACAAGGATGTAGCATTGGAATTATCATAGACAGCCAAGCTTCTATAAAAGCTTTGGATTCAGTAAAAATGCGCTCCAAGCTAGTGGAGCGATGCATAGCTGAACTAGATAGGCTAGGTAGAAAGCCCAACGTGACTCTCGTCTGGGTTCCCGGCCATAGGAACATAAAGGGGAACGAGAAAGCCGACTACCTAGCCAAGTAGGGAGTCTCGTCGGAGATGGTCGACAGCCCAATAACTGGAGTCAAAAACGCTATTTTTGACTACCACCTGCGCTAAACATACAAGCACTGGAGATCTGCACTCTAGGGCGCTCTCTAGGGCGATTTGGTCGACTTATAACAAAGAAAAAACAATGGGCCTCTTAACAGACCCCGACGAGATATTGCCAGAATCACGGCAATCATCAGGGAACATTGGTCCATAGGAGACCAATCTGTCAAGTTTGGAAGACTTAAAAGAGGTTTCCAGACTTGGAATCAGATCACTGTTAAGCTTCCTAAATTCCACCGCATGGCTTTAGGCATCCGTCCAAACAACCACTCAACATAAGGTACACGAGTTGTGGCAACAAAACGGCACGACAAGCGCTAATTGAGTCTCCGGTCGCACTGGAGGCAGCCCTTCACCTACCTACCATGTCGTTTCGTGTTGCCTTGATGTACCTTATTTATTTATTCGCGCCTGGGTTGGTGTCGCCATTTACTTTAAAGTTGGCATATCGTACAAACTTGTAGCTTCCTCAAATGATGGAGTCGAATTTATTTTTGCTGCAATATTTGGGGGTGAAAACAAGTGCTTGATAGGAGCTATTTACAAGCTATGATAGGAGCTATTTACTCGGCATTCCTAATCTAGAGCTTTTGTATAACTGCATTGCAAGCTTTGGATATTGTTACCCTCATATAATCCTCTGTGGAGGCATTAATTTGAATGTTCTCAACCCAAATAATTTAGCCAGCGACTTTTTCGATCTTAAACTCGTACTCTCTATCAACCGCTAATACTGCTCCAACCCATTTCACTCGGTCCTGCTCCTCTTACTAGATTACTTTACAGCTAATAATATAAACCTTGCAACCTTTTCAAATCAAATATCCGTTCCTGGTGTCTCTGAGCATGACCTAATTTTCCTTAATTATTACATATTTCCTGCTAGGGAAAATCTTACTAAGCCAAATAATTTTAGAAATTTTAGAAATCTCGACCGTGTCAGCTTACTTGCTGAAGCGTTCTCACCCGACTGGAGTAATATATATTCGATGTCATATTCACGTTGAACACTTCAACAAACTCAGCATATATCTCCTAGACAAATACGTCCCTTTAAAGTACTCCAGGTCCAATAAAAAGATATGTCCTTGGTTTTCGCCTATAATAGAATCTCTCCTGCGACAGCGTGATAAAGCCTATGCTCACTGGCAAAGGTGAAAATCAAATGAAAATTGGAACGTAATTCCGCTTGCTCAGAAATCGTACTACGAACGCAATAAAAAAAGCCAAATCGGACTATTATACAGCCAAACTTGATGCTAATTTACCCCCTTATGTGCTCTGGAAAAACCTTCGTGACATCGGAGTTATGCTTGATGTAATATTATCAAGGTTTCTTCCCGAAACTATGTGAAACAGCCATCATTTCTCTTAATTGAGCCAAAAACTCCATTTGTTGAGTCTCGAATGTTCGATACCCTTGCATCACGATATGCAGAAACAAGGTAATGTAAAAGAGACTGACAGCTTCGAATATCGTAGAAAAAGGTCTCCCAGTGAAGTCAGCACTAATGCAGAAACAACAACAACAATTTCGATTTTATATGGGATGAGGTCGCCGAATGACGTCGCACTAAAACAATATTCAGTCTTTTACATTACCATGTTTCTGTATACCGTGCCCTTGCAGAAATTCCTCCAGTTGTTTCTTTTTGCTTGTCTAATCGCCCTAGGGCTGCCAAGTGATCGCTTTTCAGCCGGCTCGGCCGGCAATATCACTCTCGAGCCGGCGGCCGGCCAGAAATTTGAAAAATTCGATAAAAGCCGGCAATTTCAATTTCTTCCATCAAAAATGCTTTAATCTTGATAATTTTTGGTAATACTTTTAAAGTTAGAAAATCTTTACAACTATTAAGAAAATTCGTACATTTTTAACATGTTTTACTCAAACGCAATTTGAATTTAGCGCGTTATCATGCGCATCGACCTGGTAGCTTTTGTACCGACTATCACTATAAGCATCACTAGCAAACGGCAGTCAGCTTTGTGTTGATTCGACGCTGTCAGATTTTGCGGGTGAATAAATTATATTTAAAAGCAGGCATTTTAAGTGTGTACGAAAGTAATACTTCAAGAGTGAGATCAAAAACTATGTCGGGCAACGAAAAGTCACCGCCTCCGAAAAAACCACGATCTAGAAACTGCGTTTTCAATAAATCGTGGTTTTAACTGATCCAAAATTTTCAAGTTGGCTTGTAATTGGAAGAGACGAAAGCGAAGCCAAGTGCATTGTATGCAGTACATTTTTTACTGTAAAATACGATGGCTTTAAATCCATTCAAAGACACCACGATGGCGAAGAGGTGGGAGGAGAGTCCGGCAATTCCGTCCCGTCGAGTTGGCAACCCTAAATCGCCCAGTTAAAGTGGTTAGCGAGCTCTTATTCCGGGCGCCCACTAAAGTGGGGTGTCAGTGACGTGGTTTTGGCCTGCCATGTGGAAACAAAGTGGTGCGGCAGTTGAATGGTGGCGGAGTGGTATTAAAATTATTAAGCGCGCATCGAAATGGCAAGCAGCGTACAAACTTGTCGGACACTAGCGGCAATCAAGTGATGCCACGCCACTTGGCAGATGCCACCCTACCGCCACTCCACTTTAATGTGCGCTCCTTCATTTGATTTTACGGGAATAAATTTTTCCACTTGCCATTAGAGAGCCACGCCACTGACACGTCGCTGCCACACCACTTTAGTGGGCGCCCGGCCTTATAACTCTCCCAGTTGCCGCTATTCTTGGCTGCGTTGAATAGCTTCCGCGCGGCGGATCTCAAATCAACTTTATTCCACCGTGTAGTTTTCCTATTGCACATTCTTATCAGAACAGGGCAGTTATTGTTGTAAGCACAGTATTTGCCTCCGTAAGGAAGTCCGCGGCTAGTTCCACATCCATCGTAGATGTAATTGAATGCAAGGAACCCTAAACCCTAAATTGGATTGATCTGTGATCTAAGCACGGCGACACGTCTAAGGCACGCCTGTCAATCACATAATTAGCAACGTCAGCCACCATTGGCGACAATTATTACTGCCCTAGTCCAAAAGTCCCTGTTGAAAGAGTTATACATGAGCTTACGATCATAAAGAAGTGCAAGTTCAGGCACGAGCTTCATTTATTTTGTAAAAGATGGGAGCGTCGTAACATAGCCTACAGTGAACAAAATTTAATCGCGTCTATGCTTAAAGGATATAAATCCAATAATTCATAACAATCCGACAAGTTAGTATCATTACTCGCCTAGATTAATTTGTGTCGATTTACTTGATTTTACTGCTCAGCTGTGTCCTTTTATTACCCCGAAAGTTTATAATTACGAAAAATTCAGTCAATTATAAAAATGTCCAATATAAAGGCAGTTATTAAAAGTACCTGTATATGGTCGATAGCTTTTAGAAATCATTAGCGGACATACTTTGTAACAAACCTCATTTGCATAATTATAGTTCCACAATTCAACGTTTAATTTGAGTACATTTAATAAAAGTTTAAATTTCATGAAAATTACAACCTGTACGACATATACTTATCCCTCAAGGTACCACATAAAAAGAAACATAGGGTTCCAAATAACATGGTTCCCTCCACGTAAATAAATGAACTGTCCTTGAAATTTTTAAAAGAAAAACTCCCAAAAAAAAACAATTAATAAGAAGCTAAATTTACAGTCTGGACTGCTGCGGACGTGTGTGGAGGCGGGGGGCAACAGAAGCACTTTCTCTGCCGCCGCCGACGACGACGTCTACAATGCTGGTGGTGCACTTAATTGAAAAAGTTTTTCCGGCAGCATACAGGCCCCTTTCAACCCTTTCTTCCCACGATGGCCATAAATTTTTCAACTTTAAATTCTGGCAATAAAAATTTCCGGGATACTTCCTTGCAATTAGCCGACCCTTTGTTTGCGCAGAATATGAGGAAAAATTACCGCCGCGTCTGACCCGGTCGAGTGGAGAATAGGATGACAACGATAGTATTTCGGACACAATAAGATCACCTACGGGTGTGCACGGGAGGACCCTTCTTGGGGCTATGCAAATTGGACCCGCTACGTAAAATATGCAACTTAGTTTCATATCCACAATGCAATTGTTAACTTCTCAACTAGATTAGTTTCTGTCAGCAGTTTTACCTGAGTTTTAGGGATTTGTTTTACCTGCAGATCAAAATTCATAGCGAAGTACATGGCGTGTTGCTAATTTACGAAGAACTTATGGGGGTGAAAATCCACTTTGGCTCGTTTGCATGTTCTGGGGTTATTCATAAATTTATATACATTTTTGGGGTAGGTTGACATGAACATGTTTAAAATTATTCACCCTATTCATAAAATGTGTTTTCGACTGCTATGCATTTTTGATTAAAAATGCAGCGGCATGGAAAAATCGATTTTTGCTTTTCATTTGCAGTCAAAATTCCATGTTCATTTATGATAGGATGATGGTGATGAAGTTGCTCATTCCATTTAGAAAAGCAACAATGCTCGTTCAGACTTGTAACTTTAGTGTTTTAATCAACTAAACCACGTTGTGACTGTTCAGATCTAGCCTTATGGAAATTACAGACACCAAACAAAATTTACGTCACTATGCCTTTTCAAGTTCAAATTGAGACTAAACAATTTCAAAATGAGAATTAAAAAATTTCAGGGAAAATAAGTGGATACTTTATTGGAAGAAATATAAAGTATTTATATATAAATTATAAATCAATGAAAATAGTTATATCTATCATATTGATTGGGTCTGGTATAAATTTTTGAATATGAGTGACATGTCGGATATAGTCAGGAACATCAATTTTCGATATATTTTCTCGAATTTTACTTTCTATAGTATAGCTGTTGCAGACAAAATTCGGTTTGTGTCAAATTTGATCTGTTTTCACCAGCATCCGAATGTTTGAATCACTTTTGACACCAGCCTAATGTTTTTGGAAGTGCTCTCCAATCTTCGTTATTATTATGCAAAACACAGATTTGCTTCTTTATATTGTCAGCTTTTATGTAAGACATTTTTAGGGATAAATTAATGAAGACACTTTTAATAATGACAGACAATAGTGTTAGTGTTAGTCAAGCAAAAACAAATTGAAAAAATTTCAATATTAACGAATAAAGATCAAAGTATTTATTCAATTTCACGGAAAGTTGATAATTCTCATTTTGAAATTGTTTAGTCTCAATTAGAAAGGTGAGACTAAGCCACATTTGAACTTGAAAAGGTATAGAACAAATTCTATATCGCCGCATAAACAAGTATTAAATGACAATGACAAAACACTATGAAACCAGATGTATACTAGTAACGAAATCTCTATTTTAATTTATTTCGGAATGCATCTCCGAATTCCTACCTTCCCTCTGGGACAGCAAAAACATGCTGCGGGTGATTAAACGTCAAAGAAGCATTTCCCGGATGTCAATCTTCTACTCTCATCACTCTAAACAACTGGCTGGGATATGTGTTTACATAGTAATAACGCCAAACCTCTCGATTTCTGTGTTCCCATAGTCTTTATCGACTTGAATTCATTTGTATAAGGGGGCAATTACGTGAGGTCTTTTTAGGGGGGGGGCAGGGGGTCGAGCCGAATCTCACCAAATCTCACGTGGGTGTTGGGGAGGGTCTCCGCACATAACACGTAATTTTTTTCCGCAAGAAACAGTGGAAAATCGCGAGAAAACTGGGTTAAATTAATAGTACAGGTAAATTAAGCCGAAACAAGCGATACAGCTGGCTGGCTGGCAGGCTGAAAATTGGCAGAGCGCTTCTTTTTAGGTTTCTTAATAAGGGGGTAATACAGTCTACCGATTTTCCACTTTTTAGGGGGTTTTAGTCCTGAAAATGGGTATTTTTCGATTTTTCTGTAATTTTTTTGCAATATTTCTTAATATCTTTTTGTTTTTTTCAATTTTAAGTACAATATCTGTAAATGAGAAAATCTTTAAAATCGTCTTTTAGGACCCGCACTTAGATTTCATTCACGAAAATCTTGGTGCAGTATCAGATGAACATGGTGAAAGGTTTTATCAATACATATTGCAAATAGAGAAGGAATAATGAATCCATTACATAAAAATTATATGTGATACTATTAAACTATATTTCGACTCAATAGCAATTGGGTATAAAAATTTTTCTAATTAAGTTTAAAGTTTACACTGTATTTGTTCACTGTTTTAAATACCATCCAACTGGAACATCCAAAAAAAAAAAGAAAATAATTTAAATATCTGGGAATGAAGAGTGTATGACGTGTTGAAAAATTCTTATCATTTTATACAATGGTCTGGGAAAAACTGCGAAAGTAATGTATGCATTGACTTATACGACCATCCTTGGACAGATTGCGACCCTACGATGAACTAGTGTGGGGGTCTAAGCTTAAACAAAACAAAAAGGCCCAGAAGCCCAATTGAAAAACCTGGAACCTAATGCCCTCCTAAGTATCTCAAGTGCATAATGTACCCAATCCTACTGCAATCGGCTCTTTTCACATCAGTCAGAACACATGCTCTATCTGCGGTGCATTGTCACTACAAAAAGCAGACATTTGCATCAGGCGACATAATTAGTTATCTAAGCATCTTACAGGATTCGAATTTTGAATCGACAACCATCTGCTCTGATATACTAGAGGCCAAGATAGATTTTGAAAACCTTTTGTTATCATTATCGAGAGTTGTGAAGAATGGAAGTCTAACAGATCCGCACTTCTTGAATCTGTATCCTGATGTACAGGCGGCTCAAACGTCAATTTGAGAAGCTGGCTGTGACTTCAGACTCCGCTTTTCTAAGGCGATACGAAAGTAGGAAACAAACGGAAGCTAGTAGCGATGCCTGATAAATCTTCGAAAAGAAATTATTTTCAGCCAACCAACTTCATTTATTAACTTAATTTGACATTTTGATGCGAACAATAAATTGTTTCAAGAATATTTAAAGAGTTTTTAGAATATTTTAAATCAAACAAACAAAAGCAGCGCATGCGGCAATGGCTTTATTCACGGACTGAAATCCGATAACAGGCGGACAAATTTATTTCGAATTCGCATTGGTGGAAGATACCATTTTCTTAATTCCGAATTTCATGACTTTCGAATCGGATTCCAGGATAACCCCCCTGGGTCTTTCAGTCACAGGTTTTTTACCTAACGATGATATATATAGAAGAATGCTCCGAAGTTTGTATATCTCCAGAGTCATAAATGGCTCTACCATTACTATTCAAACAGTCAAGTCGTTACTCTCTAAAAACGAATCAGTGGATGCCAAAGTCAACCTTCATATGTCAATATATTGTAAAATTCTAAATTTTTTTATATTCCATATGCTTGCTCTACAAATACACGAGTTGAGCTCAAACTAGAAATGAAATTTTTCTGTTCTCTTGTTAAGAAATCATTATCCCTGTAAGGCATCGTCAGATTGATTTCCAAAGGATAGGCAGAATCACCTTCTAAATGGTAATCCACAGGTATTGTAGTTTATATTGCCGAGTTGCATGCCGGGTTGGTGCTGTTATGATTTTGTGGTACTGTTCTTCAACACAAATTATGTTTTTTTAAATAAATCCAACGCAATCAAGCACAGATTAAGGTATTTACACTAAAAATACGCATAATAGTGTGAATCCTACAATTTTTTTAAAATTTTACAAATCTTACGTGAGATTGATGGGGGGGAGGGGTCGAGCCAAATCTCACGACATCTCACCAAGGGGGGAGGGGGGGTCGAAAAATCGCCAAAATCACCTCACGTAATTTATGGATGCCCCTAAGAATATAAGGTCTAGATCTAATAGATGGTTTAATTCGGAATGAATGCAGGCCCGCCACATAACCTTGCGGGGATGGGCTGGGGCTAAAATGTGATTGAGGAGATTTAAATTTCATAAATTCTATTACTTTTAAAATCTGTGGTTCATTAATTTTATTTTAGAATGCTGCATGTTTGAGTTTCATACTCTTGGTTGCTGCCCGCTTGGCGTTCAGAATGCAGGCGATTTTAAGTTTTTGGCTTTAAATCTATTTTCGGGGCTCCCTCTGATCTGGAGCCCGACGTAACTCGTCCCTTTAACTTACTATTACAACATTTGGTTCCGGCTTTAATACTTCGATTATATACAAGTTCAAAAATCGCGGTAGTGTTGCTGCACAAGTTGCGAAACTATACCAACAATCAGGCGCGGACCTAGAATTTTGTTTTGGGGGGGGGTCACGGAATTAAAAGTGGCGGAAAAAATTTCTACTCCTAAAAAACAAAAACAAAATTAACAAAACGAACAAAACTAACCGAATTTTCTGGTGGATTAAGGGGTCTTTTCGGTTACAAATTTTCAAAAAATCGAAAAAATATTTTTTACGGATTTTACTAATAGTGGAGTCAGATAAACATCAAATTTTAGTGAAAAAGGAATTGTTTCCAGTTTCAAAATTTTTTTTTCAATATGTTAGTTACATCGAATACTATACGAAATGGACATTTTCTCTTGCCGTTTTGGTCGTTCTTTCTAAATATATATATATAGGAATTGACATTTGCGAGAAAGAAGTTTTCATTGAATTTTGAATTAAATTAAAAATTAATTATGGCAAACGCATTAAGAAAATTGTATTTTGTCAGACACTGAAACAAGGCGCGCTTTGATTTTGTTTGTTTTCATTCATAATTTTATTTGTTTTCATTTTCAACCGATCAGCTGTTCAAAACGTAATAGAACCCACAGCGGATTGTACTAAATATTTTATGTTATGTGTTCATAAAAGACATCATAAAATAATACAGACAGAATTTTTTAAATATTTTATTTTTATTTTATGAAGAAGAAATTTTATTATCATAACATAACATAAAATATTATTTTATGAAAAATTACTGAATAAGGCCTAATAACTAGTAAAAATTTTAAGTCAAAATATCTTTCACAAGTCTCAAAAAGAAACCTAAAATTTGAAAATTGATTGGCCAATAACTTTTGCGCATTGCATCGTATGAGATTCCTTTTTAATTTAAGTGTAGGTTTTTTTATGCATTTTATGATGGTGAACAAGAAAAAATTTTTAAACTTGAAAAAAGTGGAAAAAATCAAATCGAAAATCGTGAATTTTTGTATTTTTTCATCAATTTTCTTCAGAAATTCCACTTTTTTTTTGATAAAACTCTTTTTGTTTGTATTGACAAAAAAAATTTGGTTTTATCAAAAAAAAAGTGGAATTTGGAGAAAATTTACGAAAAATTACGCGGTACACTTTTACCAGATTCACCGGGTTTAGAAACACCGTATTTTTACCCTTGCAACATGGTAACTCTCGATTTACACTGCACCCGACTCCCCCTAATCTATCCTATCTTTCTCTCTATCCTTCGAGCTAAGCTTACTACTAGACATTGCACTATGACGTGTGCGACATGACATGACGGACTAGTAGTACAAAGGGCCTAATCATGGTTGGCGCTTGAAGTGAGAAATGGCGTGGCGACTGTAAAACGGAATCATAGTTTTCGAAAAAACTGACACTTGTCGGGAAAAACGCCTTCAGGCGTATCATAGTTGGCGTTTGAAGAGACAAAGCTGCGTTTTTCACGACTGTCAAGTGACTAGATTGAATAAATATTTTTTAAATAGATTGAATAAATAATGTAATTTTATAAATTTTTAATTATCAGAAATGTCTAAAAACTTTTAAGCGACAACAATGATAAAGTTTTGTCGAAAACTGTCATGTCGCTGCATTCGCCAATTATGGTACGAAAAATGAGAACGATAAACGGGGCTGTCATTTTTTAACTCGCCAACCAAAGGGTGACACCTGAGCTTACACTATCAGATAAAAAAAAAGGGTCGTTTTTTTAATTTGCAAAAAAGTTGGGTCGGTTTTGGTCGTTTGGTTTTTTTTTTTGTTTTTCTTCTGCGCTTTGGTGGTCATGACCCCCGTGACCCCCCCTGACCCCCCCCCCACCCTGAATCCGCGCCTGCCAACAATGGCAACGGCACCCGCTCCCCATCCAATTACACATTCAGACACCATAAGAATGCGACAGCCCTGGTAAAATTGAAGAATTCTATAGGTATTACCACAATGACAGTTTCTCGGAAATAAACGGTAATATGTTTCCCTCAATACAAGACTAGCCTATATGACTCACGGTCACAAACTGTAGTAACCTCTTCGCGTCTACTACGGTCTAAAAATTTGTTTATAAGTAGAACAATCTTACTGTGGGCCAATCTTCCGCGGCCATAATTTCCGAACTCTTACAATCCCCTGGAGTTCAAACATAAAGTTCATTGTTGCATGTTATCAATCCTGTCTTATACCGGGTTTACACTAGAGTTTATCCAAAAAAAATTGCTGCTCAGCTGCAGACGAGAATTTGACGATGAGCGGTTTCTTCATGCCCGAGCATGCACGAAATACATAGGCATAAGGTGAAGTCTATCTACCTGTTATCAATCCACCAATGACTCCTTTACCTTGTCTATTATTTACAACTTAACCTAATTATGTGCCTGTTTTGTGTTAAAATGGGGTGGTACTTCCGGTATTTTTTACCTGAGATTTATTAACCTTTTTCTCAACATTATGAGCTTGCATGCCATCTTCAACCAATATTTTTTCTAGGAAATGATGGGGATGTCCAATTTTTATGTCTTTCAGGTGGTCAGGTGGCGAAAAAGCCCTCGTACTAGACGGGAGGGTGTACAAACTTAAGGCTAACACAAGGTTTCAAGAACAAAATAACAAGAACACCATACAAAAATAAAACCCTAATAACTCAGAAACTATTTGTTATTTGAAAAATAGTTATATCATATAAACATATTGTATTTAATAGTAGAATTCAAAAATATAAATATCAATCCTTAAGTCCAAAATTTTCAAATTCAGTCCACTGTGCGGTGCCCCCAGCTGGGAATGTGTGACCAGATTGACAATCCCATACAACAGCCACTGTCGTAGTTGTGAGGAGCAACAAATCAGAGATAAGATACAACCGAACATTTTTCCCTTAGGATATATGTAGAACTATACAGGAAGGGCCCTCGCAGAATTTTAGCGTAGTGAAATTCAAACTGCACACTTCATTGTTCTTTTTTTTTACTGAAAATTCACTCGTAACAACTTCAATTACACTAAAAACAAATTCTTTAAACTTTCTTTCTTTTTTGATATTAGTTTTTTAAAAAATTGTAAATAAATTTTATAGAAAAACTCGTTTTAAAGAAAGTGCCGCGGGAAAATTTGACAGTCAACTAACAAGCAATTAAACCAATTTGACAGTCGACTAGCAGATTTCACTACGCTCCCATACACGGATTTTATACGCGAGGACCTTTCCTGTAGTTCTATATTCTAAGATTTTCTCCGTAGTTGTCCGGCTGTGTCTAGAATCAGATACCGTTCATTTGGAAACTCTTGGGCTTCGGAGAGGTTTCGAAACTGAAATTAGTAGAGCTGATCCGGTTCCTAAATATGACAGGCTGGATACAACATCACTCCAAGTAAAGGATTTTCGCGAAAGTGCCCTTTCAGCGCAATTGTGTCCTTGCGTCATGGGTTCTTGGACGGGGCTACCTACCACCTTTACCTTCCTACATACCAACTAATGGCAGTATTTTAAAGTGTAACCAGTTGTCTTTGACTCTAGGGATCTCAACGTCACTACCCAGTGGGAAAGTGAACTGGTTCTAAGCCTAGTAGAATAACTACTTTCTAAAGAGGAAGTAGTTGTTCTCCATTGGATACCCTTTATATGAAAACAACCCACTGCTTTTGTACAGCGTTGTCCTACGATGGAATCAATTGCCTCTGCATTATTCCGAAATACTTCGAGAACTAATTCATTTTTAACTACTTGGAGAACTAATTCATTTTGAAGAACTTCAAGAACTAATTTATTTTAAACTTCTTGGAGAACTTATTCATTTTAAACTAACTGGGAAACTAATTCATTTTGAAGTTCTTGCAGAACTAATTCATTTTGAAGTTCTTGGAGGACTAATTCATTTTGAACTAACTGGAAAACTAATACATTTTGAACTACCTAGAGAACTAATTCATTTCGAAGTACTTCGAGAACTAATTCATTTCCACGTTCTTGGAGAACTAATTAATTTTAAAGTTCTTGAAGAACTAATTCATTTTGAACTAACTGGGGATCTAATTCATTTTGAAATTCTTGGAGAACTAATTCATTTTGAAGTTCTTGGAGGACTGATTCATTTTGAACTAACTGGAAAACTAATAGATTTTGAACTACCTAGAGAACTAATTCATTTCGAAGTACTTCGAGAACTAATTCATTTTAAAGTTCTTGGAGAACTAATTCATTTCGAAGTTCTTGGAATTTTAAAGTTCTTGAAGAACTAATTCATTTTGAACTAACTGGGGATCTAATTCATTTTGA
Organism: Thereva nobilitata; assembly: GCA_963855945.1. Classification (NCBI taxonomy): domain Eukaryota; kingdom Metazoa; phylum Arthropoda; class Insecta; order Diptera; family Therevidae; genus Thereva; species Thereva nobilitata. The sequence goes on along the minus strand of OY979694.1, from coordinate 195,546,552 downwards.
AATTCTTGGAGAACTAATTCATTTTGAAGTTCTTGGAGAAGTAATTTATTTTAAAGTTCTTGGAGAAGTAATTCATTTTGAACTAACAAAACTACTAACTAAAAAACAAATTCTTTAGAGAAATCTTGTGTGCTTACCACTGACAACGTCATATGAACTAGCTCCTCTCAGGATTACTTTGGAACCAGTGCTGGAATTAGTCAGTTTTCCACTAGTGCTAAATTACTTCTATTTTCTAAGTATGTAGTCAGTTTATTCCGCCTGGGTATCTTCATTGGCCCTCCTGGGGTGCTTTGAAAGAAAAATCCTGCGCACAATATATGGAGGAGTAAACGAAAATGGTGTTTGGAGGAGAAGATACAATCACGAATTGTACCAGTTGTATAAAGATCCGAACATCATAAAAACTATAAAAATTAGCAGAATTCGATGGGCAGGACATGTTGAACGTAGCAGTGATGACAGCATAACAAAAATTATTATGAACAAGAGACCAGACGGACACAGAGGCACAGGACGTCCAAAAAAGAGATACACAGATAGCGTAGAGGAGGATCTACGAACCCTAGGTATAAGAAATTGGAGACCCCAAGGCAGGGACAGACAGTTCTGGAGGAGGATGTTGCAGGAAGCCAAGGCCAATAACAGGCTGTGGAGCTATTTATGATGATGATGCATTGGTGTTTTTACCCATTTCGTGCAGAGTTGGTTATTGGAGCCTGATTCATGGGTAATACAAAGCTTTTTGCGTTGAAATGCGCTTTCGGAGCACCAAAAAGACAACGATATGAATCTAAGCTGGAATTTCGGTACTTTCGTGCCGTCATCAGACCAGAAGGTAGCGGCGGTCTATCAACACGAGCTCTACTTGGTTTGAGGTGAATCCATCATGGTGGACGTAATTCATATGTATGGCGATTCCAACCAATTTTAGCATTCAAATCTACCAAAAAGAATTTTTCAACATATGAGCTTCGACGAGTACTTCTTTAACAAAATGTAAATGAAAAAATGAAATTTTACCTCACACACTCATTCAGAGCTTTTGTTTTTTACCATATTTAGTGCAGCTAACAGGTGATGAATCTTTAGCTCGTTAGCAATACCCATGACCACTCGCTTGTCGCTCTCTCTGTATTCGCACCCATCTACCTATCACTCAATAGATGTATGCATATCACCGATTTCGGTGATGTTGAAACCGAAACCTATCATCAATCACTACTCACACTAGTATGAACCGACGAGGTTAACAGTGCGCTACTGATGTAGCTTTAAAGTCATCTATCGGTATTCAGACAATCAACAATCACCATCAACAACCTACGATATGTACATTCGGAAGCGCTAAATTTAAACCAAAGTGTATTCTGGCTCACCTACCAAATATGCGAACCCCTCATTCCAGAATGAACAGAAAAATGCCCACGGATGAAAAAATTTTAATTTTTTTAATTATTTTAATTTTCACCCAAAAAAACGTTTGTGTTATCAAAATAATTTACTGAATTAATCGTTATGTTGCGTGTTCCACTTTGGATACAAAAATCAATTGGAAAATGTTTTGTATCACGCATGATTTTTTTTTGTTTGTTTTAAGTGAGTTATGTTGGGTCCTTTGTAGAAGAAAAGTGGCACCAAATAGTCAAATGTAACGATTTTTTTCTTTGGCCATTTTGGTAGGGTTTTCAACCTATCTTATGTACAATTCCCTTGTAATCTTCGTAGCAGCCATAGGCTTAAAAATCACTTAAAAAGCAATCATCACTATTTCTTTGTCTTTCCCCGGTAAAATTATGCCATTAGCTTTAGTTTGTTTAGAAGCAACTAATTAATTCACTCCTAGAAAAAAGCCCTGAAGAGAAATAATTTCCTTAAAAATATTTTCGTGTACATTTCGAAAATATTTGAATATATTTTAAATAAAGGTAAATTATTTCCTCTTCCTTCGGCACTAATTTGGTACAAGCAGGAATTCCTGGAGGGAATAATTAAATATAATTCCTTGTCCCGTCTTTGATGAACAGATTGTAAATCACTGTGATTTAAATATTTTGCCTCGACTAGTGCTAGTCGCCAGGTGTAAGGTTCATTAGAGAAAAGGCTTGTCATCGTGTCGTGTATCTAATTAAAAAAACACCTTAGGACAAAATTCACTTTTAATTAGCTTTAAATCAACAGCAGCATGAAAATTGTGTTATGTTATCGAAAGTGATGTGCTGTCCTGTTTTTATAGCGTCGTTTTCAAAAGGTTAGGGGCGGGAATAGTGAATAATACAAAAGCAAGGTTTTTGTTGTAACACTAGACCTAAGGTTTATGAAAATTTGTAATAATAAAAATATTATTTGCCTAATGTTATCAATTAAGTTCTTATCAACCTTTTATAACTTCATTTAATCCATCAATTCTTATCGAATAATACGCGGTGTCAACACTACTCCCGCTCTGGTCTACTCAATACCGGAACAAATTTGTTATCCTTGAAACTGGTGTTGATTTTTCATCAATTTCGTTGATCAATTTAATTCTCCACTTCCGATCCCAGTCAATATTTATTTAATTCATTTCAAATCAAACTAACTTTTATCGAATTAGAAAATTGATTAACATGGGGCAACAACCTTGTTGTCGCGTTCAAGTTCACGGCTGACGTTTGCCTCCTTCGTTATCAATTTTTATTTATCGTGTGATTGGAATTGCTGCGAGTTCTCCTCCCTTCGTGCATTGTTGTTATCGGGTTTGTTGACCTGATTATTTGCTTGTGTAATCTTGGATCAAATTAATTTTATTGTGTTTTTTGTTGATACTATACCTTTCAGGTTGATGGTAATATGACAATGAATGTATTCTGGCCCTTAATGCAGCTTTCGAATTTTATTAATAGCTTTTTCGTGTACGCAGCTAATTTGTATTCGGAGTGATTATTTTTTTATTTTTTTTAAAGGGTTATCTTTTCCAGTGTAAAAAATCTTTATCGAAGCTTCCGGGAAAATGGTAGTTTTCGGCATCCAGTGCCTTTTGTATACCTAGACCTGGAATTAATATTTTCATACCTCCTTCGATAGTTGTCTATTTAATAGCTAAAGAACTAAGGCTCCTCGCACACTGCATCAGAATTCATGCGAATTTTGTTCGTACGAATTCTGACGAAAATATGCCGTCAGAAATCGCAATTGTGCTCTCACACTGCATCAGAAGTCACGCGATTTAGTATTGCTTTTCTTTATAGACATTTTTGCGATAATGGGAGACATGACAGAAGAAATGTTTTTACTTGAAAACTCTTATCTAAAAAGATTTTTAAGAAAAAGGAAGTGCGTCTGCGAGGTGTACGCTAAACGAAATGAATTTGGTGAGTTTCATCACTTACATTCTGATTTAAAAAGTAATCCCGCCAAATTTTGTACATACTATCGAATGAGTTTGAGTACATACAAATATATTTTAAGTTCAAAGTTCAGTCAATCCATTGAGAAATTCTAGAATTTTAGAGAAACAGTTTCACCCGCTGAACGGTTATCGTAAACTTTAAGGTAAGCGGATACAAAGTAGAAATAGTAAAATAAATTCTGTATTCTGTGTGTAATGTAAAGGAATTGCGCAATTTTCCCCGGCACCTGAAGAAAAATCGACGAATGCATTTCTCCGGCCGGCAACCTCTGTGAATGAATCACTGGTGAGGCGATTTTTTGAATGAAGGATCAAGGTTTTTTGAATTCAGTGATCGCAAGAAAATGATCGGAGCAGAGTATTGTTATATACGCAAAGACGGGTTGTTTCGTTTTTTCGGTAAAGACGTTGTGTTGTTTTTTTTTGTTATATTACGAAGACCGGCGGAAAATTGTAATTAAAATAAATAGTAAATTTAAATAAAAGTGTCCTAGAATTGCATACACTTTAACTAAAATAAATAATAAAATTGACTAAATGTAAAGGGTTGTTCCGACAAATAGTAGGATTGACTAAACGAAGCAAAACCCAACTAAGAATTTATATTTAAATATCTTAAAGTAACAGTGATTGTTCCACAGTAAAAGATTGTTTCAAGTTAATCATAAAACGTAATAAATATATATCTGATTCTTTCAAAGTAAAAGATTGTTCCAAAATAATCTTAAAACCAATAAAAAATTATATAACACTCTTATTGTATTTTTTAGTTAGCATAAAGAATTTTTTTTAGTAACTGCTACTATAAAAAATATATTTGATGTCATATATCACTAAAAATTTGGTTATCACGACTAGAAATTTTTTTCAGTGCACGGAATTATTGAACAATTCTGACGAAAACTTGCGATTGAATCCCATTAGAATCGGATGGTTCGCATTTCGCAAGTTTTCGTCAGAATTCTGACGAACGAAATCGGATTCAAAGTGCGAGTAACAATTTGAATGTTAGAAATGGGATGTTTCGGACGTTTTCGTCAGAATCCTTACGAAAAAAATTCGCATGAATTCTGATGCAGTGTGCGAGCAGCCTAAAGGCCGTATCAGAACCTAAAAATATGCAGCGTGCAGCAGCAGCACCAGAGCAACATGCTGCAGTCGGTATCAGATCCTAGTCTTTTCCGCTGTGCAGCGCATTTTTTTTTTTTGATAGCTAAACCTCAAATTAAAAATTTAAAAATTGCAGTAGTTCTACCAATTATTACTCCATGTCCTTTTAAATAATTTAAAACAAAAAATCCCGCGTCTCCTTGTTTAAAATCACTTGCCGCATTACGAAGTGTCAAAAGTGCTGCATATATATGCAGCAAAATTAGGATTTGAGATGAAAATGCAGCACGCTGGTCTGGTGCTGCTTTGCTTGTCATTTTACCAGCCTCAGCCAATAGAAACACTTGTCGTTGCAGCGCTGCATAGGTTCTGATACGGCCTTAAGGGTGAGTGCAGTACGCAGCGTAGATGGTAGAGTAGAGCATAGCTGCGCATACTCGCTTATAGAACTCTCAATGGGTTTTAAATGGGTGTGTGCATAACGCAGCTCGCTTTCCGCTCGCAGAAAAAGCGAGCTGCGTTATGCACACACCCATTTAAAACCCATTGAGAGTTCTATAAGCGAGTATACGCAGCTATGCTCTACTCTACTATCTACGCTGCGTACTGCACTCACCCTAAGACTGCTAATTGTTAAAAATATTTCCAACGAGAGTGGCCTTAAAAATACACCTTGTATACAACTATTTTTACTATTATGTACTATTTTATCGCATCCATATCCCACATTACATATTGTTAGTTCAGAGTGATATAAACACCCTGGAATTTGATTCAAATAAATTTAGATGTTGAGCTGGTATACTACGCCTTTTTTGAGTCCTTTAAAATGGATTTGTATTTGGATTTGTATCGCATATCTCCGCAGACAATAGGGCATTACCTGTATGGCAAAACCTGCGCTTCTCTAGTGAAGAACAATAATTGTAGAATACGAGTTTTGGGGTTTCTGTTTCTAAGTGACATCAGCTATATGTTTTTTATGTGGCAGTTCTAAACTCAGAAATTACGCCTTATACTACCGTAGTTGATCAAGCAATGGTACAATGTAAGTAGTAAGCTTAATTCGAAAGATAAAACAAGTTTCAGGTTCCGAGGAGTCAAGAGAATGTTGAAGGAAATGGCGATGAACCCTGCTTTTGAGCAGGTAATAAAAGTGACCCCTGGGGTACACCGACAGAGATGGTGTGCGGCTTATTTCACGCCATTCAATACTTCCTTGATTGAACGGTCGAAAAAAAAGCGATCGATCCAGTTCAATAGAACTCAGTTAATACCAATAGCTTGAAGTTTAGCTAACAGAGCAGAGTGCCAAACTCTATCAATTGCCTTTGAGGTATCCAGAACAAACAAACTGTGTAGTGCGGTTCTGTCAGACCCACTAAGAAGCCCCGGTGGAGTTTTTGAAGTGAAAACTTCTTTAGGCACGTTGGGCACTTTTGGTCACGCGCACTTTTGTTGCGCACTCGTTTCTGTCCACTTTTTGCTTTTGTCTAACCAAGACATTTTGTAGCTCCATGTGTCTTAAATGTAGCTGGCTAGAGCGTGGCACCTTTTGGTCGAGCTCCAACAACACCCAGCAGTTCAACGGTTCTTAATTCATATAGACCAATTGCGAAGTTATCATGTATACCAAAACTTTTGGAATCTATTATTTATTCTGCTATTGCCGCTATCTGCAAGAGACTTATTTCAACTAACCAACATGGCTTTCTTGCAGCTCGTTCCCACTACTACTAATTTACTGCAGTTCTCTTTTCACATTTTTCGAGGCTTTGTCACTGGCTACCAAACTGACTGTGTTTTCACAGATTTCAGTAAGGCTTTCGACAAACTCTCTCACTCTATTATAGTTCTCAAACTACAAAAATTAGGCTTTCCGCATGCCCTTGTGTATAGTCGTACTTAGCCTGCAGAACCTACCAGGTTCTATTCCGCGGAGTCAAATCTAAAAACATTGAAGCGTCCTCTGGTGTCCCGCAAGGAAGTCATCTTGGTCCTCTTCTTTTTATTTTATCAATTGATGATATTGTTACCCTGCTAAGGCACTGTAAAATCCTTATTTACGCTGATGACATTAAACTGCACCGCCACATAAGGAGTACCGAAGATTGCAAACTTCTGCAAGCAGACCTAAACACCTTCTATTCTTGGTGTTCCAATAACAACCTGGTCCTTAATATTAGCAAATGTGAGGTCATGACTTTTTGTAGAAAACGTGGCGTTATTACCTATGACTATACTTTTCTCGACAACAAAGTCTCCCGCGCAAATTCTGTAATCGGTCTAGGGGTTAGGTTAGATAGTAAGTTGGATTTTTCCACCCACATCAATTATATTTCTTCCAAGGGCAATTCAGTCCTGGGATTTATAAAAAGATTGTCCAAGGAATTCAACAACCCTCTTATCACAAAGCACTTGTACATATCTTTAGTTAGGCCTTTACTTGAATGGTATGGTCTCCTTACTACTCCTCCCATGTTGTCCGAGTTCGTCCGATTTGCGCTCAGCCACCTCCCGTGCGATGACCCACTTATTCTTCCGCCTTATGTGAACAGACTTAAATTGCTCAACTTAAGCTCTCTCCATAAGCGCCGCGAGGTCGCTGACGTTATATTCGTTCATCGGTTATTGAATGACAAGGTGAACTCAGACTTTTTACGAGGCCGTACGTCATTTAGAGTGAATAACTATAACCTGAGAGGTCTTGTACATTAATTCATCTAACACCAACTATGGGTTATACGAACCGGTTAATCGCATGCTTTTAAACGTTAACAATAATAGGAGTGTTTTTAGCATGCATACTAGTGAAGATGTCCTTAAATGGACTCTTTTAAATGTAGCGTGACTCTCTGAGTGTCCAACTCTTTCTTTGTTTTTGCACGCTTCTCTGTTTGATGTCTCGTGCTGTGCTGTGATGTTTTTAGGGTGAGCATTAGTAAGGACGTCCTTAAAAGGAGTCTTTTCAATCTCACTTGACTGACTTTTCTTGCACGCTTCTTTGTGTATTGCATTTCTTTCTGTTTTAATTGAAGGTGCAATTTCTGGGGGGTCACATCTCGCATATAAAAGTGTGCGAGGTGTGACCCTTTCGGGATTGCATATTCAATTTATATGTTGCATGCTTTAGTTGAGCCTATCTCAGTGCTACTTGTGCTGAGCTGGTAAATTTTTCTTGGCCCAGCTAAGAAGTGAACCTTCTGAATTAGAAGGGTTAACGCTATTGGATGATTGTATTGTAAAATTCGCCGCTGTGCAAGCGTGTAATGGTGTCCACCGAGAATAAAATGGTACCTATCAAATGAAGGTGTAAGTTGAAGGGTTGTCCGCGGAAAGGTTCGCTTGGTTATTGTAATATGAACGACAAGACGTATAAAGATTGACACCTGAACATAGACTTTCAAATAAAAAAATATGAAAGGCGAGTGGGGCATCGCTTAACATCAGTTGCAACATTTTTTTTTATGGAATTACCCTTTGTACTAGCAGTCCGTTATGTCGTTGGTCATGTCATGGTGCAATGTCTAGCAGTACGCTTAGTACGGGGGAATAGGTTAAGGGTTATCGGGGTTCGGGGGTGTTGAAGAAGGTCGCGATCAACCCTGCGTTTGAACCCTCGGAAGGAGCTCGGAAATACTGACTGCGAGAGATTATTCCACGGTCGAGTTGTTCTATTTAGAAACGAATTGCTATCTTGTTGAGTGCGCGAAAAGACGGGTTGCATGTGGTGGGAGTGAGATGAGTGGGCTAATCTGGTGTTGCTGGTATAAGTTTGCCGTTGAGGCAGGAGAGCGTTTATTTCGCTGGAACAGTCACTATGATAGTAGCGATAAAATTTTGTCAGTGCTGCGACATTCCTACTTTGGCTCAAGGGGTCTATGGTGGAACAAAACGGTGTCGTCACCGATTAATTTAAGGGCCTTTATCTAACACACCAAGGTGGTTATCGACGCGCCGCCCCAAATGAGAGAGTTGTATTCGAGGAGAGGTCGAATATGGTGCATTATTCTTTCACTAATTTTTTATTAATTAATCATAATAATAATAATCACGGGCTTCAATTTCAAGCAGCAAAGAGTCGGTTATCATTTTCCGATAACGGGCGTCATTCACAGTTACGTCAGGGGCGTTTCCAGCCAACTGGCTTAGGGGGGGTAATTTTAAAAAAAGAAAAAACTTAAATATTTTTTTATTCCATAAATACAAAACAATCAACATCAAAAAAAATTAAAAGTGCGTGTCAGCTCCGACGATTGTCTTAAATTATATACAACTAGCTGGAACCCATATAAATCCCACATTTCCGCTTCTCCGTACCATCTCACCAAAAAAACCTTGTTGATCCATTCTGAACCGATTGCTTAGAGAGCTTCAGGATACACTATGTTCAATGTTTTTCCATTTGTAGCTAGAATGTCAAGATTTTCCGATTTTCCAACTCTTGACCAATCTACATACAGTTAACCGGGAAATGACACTTAGTTGGCAAAATTCGTCCGTTATATTGGTCCCACAATTTTGAATTTATAAGTTTTGATCATAAATTCGTTATTTGCTTCCTTAAAAAACCCCAGTCACCGATTTTCATTGGGATCGGAACAGAATTTGAAAATTCGTCGGCCATTTTGAATTTATAAGTTTTGACCAAAAATTCGTTATTTGCGACGTTATAAACCCCTATATATCCAATTTAATTGGAATCGGATCAAATTTAACAAAAATTCGTCCGCCATATTGGCACGGCCATTTTGAATTTATAATTTCTGATCATAAATTCATTATTTGTTACCTTAAAAAATTTGAGCTACCGATTTTCATTGGAATCGAAATTCGTTATTTGCGACCTTAAAAACCTCTAGATACCCACTTTCATTGGAATCGGAATAAAATTGGCAAATTCAACCATATTTCTGCTTCCATTTTGAATTTCGGTCTTATACGAGTATACCCCATGTTACTCGCTGATAATAGAGCTTTCTATTGGCGACAGAATTTTTAAAATCGGTTCGGTAGTTTTTGAGTTTATCCGGAACAAACAAACAATCAAATCTTTTCTCTTTATATAATAGTATAGATAGGCAAAGGAAGCAAATGAACCCATATATTTATTTATATTGATTTGATAAAACATATTACATAAATTTTCTTTCCTACTTTTTAGTCTATTATATGTTTTTCGCCATTTTGTGGTGGCCGCCATATTAGAATCAAAATGACGTCAGACAGATTACTGCATTACAATCGTCATACCCTTTCATTTGATACCCATTCTGAGGGGGTTGTGAGGAAAAAAGTAATCCGCCATTTTGAATTTGGAATGACGCGACACAACTAATTGTATTCTATCTGTCATGCCCTTCCATTTGATGCCCATGTCGGTGGGTCGGGGAACACAATTGCAAAAATCGGGCGCCATTTTGGAACCGCTTTTTAATTTTTTTACAAAATGGTCAGATATTCAAGCAAACACAGATAAAAATCTGCTGAAAAGATCATTCAAATTTGTGTGCCCTCCCCATCGTCCTCTCTCACCCTCTTCTTCATAAACCACTTTGCAGCCGACTCTTATCGTGTCGTGTGTGCTCGTGTGGAATCAGCCATAGCGTGCCATATTAGCGGGAGTCTCGGGTATCGATCCCTTCCACGACTCTCCAGCAGTTTTGGAAAAATTCACCGTCATATATCGCCGACTAGATTCACCATAACTTATCTTGTTTGTTTGAAATTGTGGTAATTTTTAAGAATAAAAATAAATAAGCGAACGAAAATTCTTAGGGGGGGTAATTACCCAATTACCGCCCTCTGGAACCGCCCCTGAGTTACGTTCCGGCCAGCCTAATTTTTGAAGGAATATGGACCGAGTTTCAGTTCAACAGATTGTCTAGTTATTTGTCCTTTGCACTTCCGACCTTATGAAGGTAAAGGGCGTAGTGTCCAGTAACCATATTATCGAAAATTCCGCTTGGAGATCACCGAACCTCCGGTGTTCGATACGTTTCATCACTTTCCGATCATCAAAAGCTGTCTACAGCAAACTAGAGTGTCACAAAGTCGGAGCTCTGGCTGACTACAACATCCACCTTTGGCTGACTACAACTGTGAGGTGTTTTTGGCGATTTTTCGACCCCCCTCCCCCCTTGGTGAGATGTCGTGAGATTTGGCTCGACCCCCCCCTCCCCCAATCGCACGTGAGATTTTTTAAATTTTAAAAAATTTGTAGGATTTACACTATTATGCGTATTTTTAGTGTAAATACCCTTAATCTGTGCTTGATTGCGTTGGATTTATTTAAAAAAACATAATTTGTGTTGAAGAACAGTACCACAAAATCATAACAGCACCAACCCGGCATGCAACTCGGCAATATAAACTACAATACCTGTGGATTACCATTTACAGGTGATTCTGCCTCTGCTTTGGAAACCAACCTCATGGTGCCTTACAGGGATAATGATTTCTTAACAAGAGAACAGAAAAATTTTGATTCTAGTTTGAGCTCAATTCGTATATTTGTAGAGCAAGCATATGGAATATAAAAAAAATTTAGAATTTTGTAATATATTGACATACGAAGGTTGACTTTGGCATCCACTGATTCGTTTTTAGAGAGTAACGACTTGACTGTTTGAACAGTAATGTTAGAGCCATTTATGACTCTGGAGATATACAAACTTCGGAGCAGTCTTCTATAGATGTGACCGAATGACCCAGGGCGGTTATCCTGGAATGCGATTCGAAAGTCATGAAATTCCGCCTGTTATCGGATTTCAGTGCGTGAGTAAAGCCATTGCCGCATTCGCTGCATTTATTTGTTTGTTTTAAAATATTCTAAAAACTCTTTAAATATTCCTGAAACAATTTATCGTTCGCATCAAAATGTCAAATTAAGTTAATAAATGAAGTTGGTTGGCTGAAAATAATTGCTTTTCGAAGATTTATCAGGCATAGCTACTAGCTTCCGTTTGTTTCCTACTTTCGTATCGCCTTAGAAAAGCGGAGTCTGAAGTCACAGCCAGCTTCTCAAATTGACGTTTGAGCCGCCTGTACATCAGGATATAACAAAAGATGATAACAAAAGGTTTTCAAAATCTATCTTGGCCTCTAGTAGGTATGTCAGAGCAGATGGTGGTCGATTCAAAATTCGAGTCCTGTAAGATGCTTAGATAACTAATTATGTCGCCTGGTGCAAATGTCTGCTTTTTGTAGTGACAATGCACCGCAGATAGCATGTGTTCTGACGGAAGTGTCTAAATCCACTGAAAAACGCGAAACGCGAAACGCGAAAACCCGGACATTGATATATCCACACGCGAAAACGATATATCGCCACGCGATTTCCGAATATCAGTCATTTCGAATATTTTAATTGTTGTCCGAATGATTTCTCGTAGAATTTGAACTATTTTAGGTTAAGAAAAATAAAGGCGTATTTGGAAATACGCCTTTACAAACGTTGTAGCTATTTTGTCAGCTACTTCCTAGCCTTATAATTTTTTGACGGTTGTCATCAATTTTTTGTTGATTAAATTTTGTTGTGCGCGAGTTACATACTCACATACACATGCCGCCAAAAAACCATTTTTTCCCATACATTTTCTTCTTAGTTAATTCTTAATAATTCAGTCTGGACAATTTCCTTCAGAAATTGTCATATTAGCAAAAATATAAATTCATTTTAACATAAAGTCTTAATTCAGTTCACTTCATTCCCATAGAAAAATCCAAAGCTCAGATTTCAGTCTAGACAATTTCCTTCAGAAATTGTGAAACATTAAAGTCTTTTTCTCACCTGCAATATTCTTAAAAATTTGTAAGAAGTCAGTCTGTGACTTTAGATCAAACTAATCAGATGTGATTTTTATAAATAAAGTTCGGAATAAATTTAAATATTATTTTTTTTATTGAATCCGTGGTAACGAATTCCTAACTCGCGCGCGAAATTCAAAAGCGCGAAATTTTTATTTTGGTTATATTTGTTTTTTTTTTTTTAATAAACAAAATTGAAATTCTTCTAATATTTTTTTTATTAACAAAATTTAATCAACAAAAAATTGATGACAACCGTCAAAAAATTATAAAGTTAGGAGGTAGCTGACAAAATAGCTACAACGTTTGTAAAGGCGTATTTCCAAATACGCCTTTACTTTTCTTAACCTAAAATAGTTCAAATTCTACGAGAAATCATTCGGACAACAATTAAAATATTCGAAATGACTGATATTCGGAAATCGCGTGGCGATATATCGTTTTCGCGTGTGGATATATCAATTTCCGGGTTTTCGCGTTTCGCGTTTCGCGTTTTTCAGTGGATTTAGACACTTCCTAAAATAAAATACGAAACCGATAATATTATATTTTAAAAAAATTCAAGTTCTAAAATCGGTCTTATTGGTTGTGATACATTTTTAGAACTTGAAAGTCCGATAACCGAAAAAAGTCCGATGAATTAAGAATTTAGTTTCTTGAGTAAAAAATTAAACAATCTTATTTCGAGAAAAATATATCTTGGTCGAAAAATATAAGTATTGAGCGAAGAAATACGATTGTTTGGCTCAAGAATTCCCAGTGCCTTACTCTGAGACAGCATTCTCATGAGACTGAACAATTTTTCTACTGAAGACAACGAAACGAAGACTATCGAATTGCTGGAATCAAGACAATTTTTTTATCAGTGTAGGATTGGGTACATTATGCACTTGAGCTACTTAGGAGGGCATTAGGTTCCAGGTTTTTCAATTGGGCTTCTAAGCCTTTTTGTTTTGTTTAAGCTTAGACTCCTACACTAGTTCATCGTAGGGTCGCAATCTGTCCAAAAATGGTCGTATAAGTCAATGCATACATTACTTTCGCAGTTTTTCCCACCCCATTGTATAAAATGATAAGAATTTTTCATCACGTCATACACTCTTCATTCCCAGATATTTAAATTATTTTCTTTACTTTTTTTTGGATGTTCCAGTTGGATGGTATTTAAAACAGTGAACAAATACAGTGTAAACGGCAGTCTAAAATTGTTATACCCAATTGCTATTGAGTCGAAATATAGTAATAGTATCTAGTATACTTTTTAGGTAATGGATTCATTATTCCTTCTCTATTTGCAATATGTATTGATAAAACCTTTCAATAAGAAGATAAGAAATAAGAAGAAATATTGCAAAAAAAATTACAGAAAAATCGAAAAATACCCATTTTGAGGGCTAAAACCCCCTAAAAAGTGGGCTTCTCGGCGTAGAAAATCGGTAGACTTTATAACCCCTTATTAAGAAGCCTAAAAAGAAGCTCTCTGCCAATTTTCAGCCTGTACCTAATTATTTTCGCTATATCGCTTTTTTCGGCTTAATTTACCTGTACTATTAATTTAACCAAGTTTTCTCGCGATTTTACACTGTTTCTTGCTGAAAAAAATTACGTGATATTTGCGGAGACCCTCCTCTCCCCCACGTGAGATTTGGTGAGATTCTGCTCGACCCCCTCCCCACCCTAAACACCTCACGTAATTTATGGACGCGCCCCTATACATCTGCTGTGACATCGCTAAAGAACATTTTAATCTTTCAATACATTTCATATAAATTTTACATAAAAGTGTGAAAGGTGTGAAAAATGTGAAAAAGACCCATATATGAGTCTCCCGGTTTTTAATAAAATCAAAAGGAATTCTTCTTTGGTCTGCCCGAAGCGACTGATTTAAGATACTTCAACACCAGCCTGAGTAGTTGCCTTAACTGATGGGACTAAATCAATCAAGTATATGCTGGGTGGTCAACAATGTTGCTTTAGCAGGTAACATTGTTTCTAGCCGTAAACAATTTTATACGAAAGTGTCGTGTTACAAGATATTTTTAACTTCTCGACAGCAATCCAAACGAAAACAAACTGTAATATAAGTCCAAAAAAAGTGGTGACACAACCATGATCAAGGATGCAGAAAATCTTAAAACCTATTTTACGCCACTTCTCACCACTTCAGTTATTATTCAATTTCAACACGATCAAGCAAAAAGACCGCGATTTTATGTTTCCACATTTAATTTATTCGCTCTTTGCCAAGGCATGTTCTTTATAGCTGCCCTGTGACCTTTTCATTCTGCATGCAATCCAATAAAAAGCATAACCAACAAATCTGCAGTTTACAAAGCGATTTTCAAGCAAATTGAAATAAATGGCAAATATCTGGAGGCAGGTTTATTTTTGCATTTCAGGGTGTGACTTTCGATGTATGTTTGCGAAATCATGCCCAACCTCAACAAGACTCCCAGACGATTTATGGGTCCGCGTCCAATAGTACACGGCGTTCCTGACATTTGATACTTCTAGAAAAATGAAAATATATTTTTCGCTCTTTCCGTTTCGTCCGCTGAAGGTGGTGTTCCATTGTACGATTTTCAGCTGAAATTAAATAAAATCAAAAGTCACACACAATTTTTTTCATCTCACCTTAAACCGCGCGCCATTCACTTATCTCGAACTTGGCAAAGACCTAAGGAATCTTCTAATCAACTTTAATGTGATTTATGGTGGAAAGCTCGTGGGTCTCTTTGAATTGAACACGGGTCCTTCCACGCGCATTCACTACACGGGTGCACTATCGCCGCTCCTAATCAAGCATGACAATGCATTAACAGAGCCAGTAGTCTCACCTGGACAATTTGCAATTAACCCCTTCACCGCGGAACTTAGTTCTGCTGCACGCACATGGCTTGAGGTAGCTGATGGTCCCTGAAAAGGCACCTCTTTTACTGCTGCATGTCCAACTGGTGCAGGGAGAGGGAGGCTTCAGATGCAATAAGTGAATGCAATTTGTTTCTTTCATCAAATCACAAGTTACAAGAGCTCGAAGAGTGCGTGTTGCATATAGCCCCGATGGCAGTGATTAATGGCCACTTCAGCTCCTCCAATGAGTTTCTGCTGCCGGTGGGGCGAACTGTGCTGCAGTCTTTCTACATTCAATTCTTTTTTCGCTTTGAAACACGAAACCATTAAAAAGTAATATGTAGAGATATTTCGATAAAGACTGATTGAAGTAATGGCGTAGAGTTTTTTTTGTTGCATTCAAGTGGATTGCAGAAATTTGTGTGATATTCTACTCAAGTGGCTTGATCAGGAAGTTCGTGCGGTTTTTTACGCAAGAAGTTTCATTGGGAAATATTTTAATTTTGTCATATTTTTTCCAATTCTCCAAACATAGGTCAACCTTTGAACCTGAATTTGACCCACAGTATACATTTCTTTATGTATTAGTTGAGATATTATAAGGGTGAATTTGAGTATTTTGTAGTTACTTACCATAATTTTTATCGCTGTCGGTTTATTATACATAAAACCAATCTTATTCTTATACATAAAACTAATATGTATTCTCCATATTTTTTTACAATGCTTTTCTATTTATGGGGTAGAGTTTGAAATCTTTCAAAATTCACTTGGCCATAACGAAAAATACACTTAGCACGATTCTGATATGTTCTATTGAACCCAAAGTTTTTCCATCTAAATGATTTTGTAGACTGCGGAATAAGTGATAATCCAATGGTAAATATGTCCAGTTTAATATGGTGGATCCCATTCAAACTCCTCCAGACTTCTCCTTTAACGAATAATCACTATTTGGGTTTGTTGCGTGTTGTTCTGTACTGATATCTCCAAATAATCAGTAATGATTCATTCCGATCTCTGTAATTCAATTCCAATGATCTTATTCCAGCTGATTTAAGCCTTATGTTTGAAAGAAAGACAATACATAATTATTACAAATTCTTTAATCAAGGCAAGCGGTATGCCGAGTTCGTAAGGGCAAACAACTAAAGCCCTATTTACGCCTAAACATGACAAACAGAGAGAGCTTTTTTATAAAATTTATGCGATTTATCACCTTTTTATAAGCACTATAAGTAATTTTTCATTTGTAACCGATAACCACAATATAAATAATTTATTATTCATTGAGTTTTTTTCCTATCCTTCTTCGTTTTCTTTATTTTTACATTTTTTACATTTCGAAATGAACTTTTTTTTTCTCCTTCAGTCTAATAATTTGATCAAAAGTGGGTACTCCAAATTATTCCATCAGATGGCGTTAAAAACTATTTCAATTGCTCAATCAATGAGATGGCGTTACTAGTTAGTCTAGTTAGCATTACCAATAATTTCGATTATTAACAAAAAGCGTTCATATAAAAAAATATCCATAGCTTAAAAAAAATAAAAAATACGCTTTTATTTTAAAATGAACTAAAAAGTCATTTGACGTCATTTTAAATCTGATATAGCGAATAGCGGTCACTAAAAAATGGCGGAAGACATATAATAGACTAAAAAGTAGAAAATAAAAAATATACATAGTTTAAAAAAACTAAAAAAATACGCTTTTATTTTAAAATGAACTAAAAAGTAAAAAATAATTTTGAATGTAAAGTTTTTATTGCTCCAGCCAGAATGTGGAAACAACCTACCTTTCGAAATGTAAAAAAGCGTGGGGCGCAAGCGAAAATTTCCGGTGTTAACAAAACAAGAATATAGGAAAAGAGGCTCACGCTGTTTTACATTTCGAAAGGTAGGTTGTTTCCATATTCTGGCTGGAGCAATAAAAACTTTACATTCAAAATTATTTTTTACTTTTTAGTTCATTTTAAAATAAAAGCGTATTTTTTTAGTTTTTTTAAACTATGTATATTTTTTATTTTCTACTTTTTAGTCTATTATATGTCTTCCGCCATTTTGTAGTGACCGCTATATCAGATTTAAAATGACGTCACACAGCTTACTGTAGTATACTGTACGATACCCGTTAAACTGCCATTTTTTGTTGGCCGCCATTTTGTGTTGGCCGCCATTTTGAATTTGGAATCACGCCGCACAGCTAATAATAGTATTCTACTTGTCATATCCTTTCATTTGATACCGATCACGAGTTGTAAAGAAAAAAGTAAGTGGAATGACGCCACACAGCTAATAGAATTCTACTTGTCATATCCTTTCATTTGATACCCATAACAATTGGGTTGTAAAGAAATAGGTAGTCCGCCATTTTGTGGTGGCCGCCATTTTAAATGACGCCACATAGCTAAATGTATTGTACTTGTCATGCCCTTTCATTTGATACCCATGTCGGGGGTCGGGGAACACAATTGAAAAATTCGGCCACCATCTTGGAACCGCCATCTTGAATTTTACGAAATGGTCAGATTGCATTGTCACGGAACTATACATATGTGCAAAATTTGAAGTTCATCTTGGAACCGCCATCTTGAATTTTACGAAATGGTCAGATTGCATTGTCACGCGAACTATACATATGTGCAAAATTTGAAGTTGATCGGTTATGTGGAAGTGGGTCAAAATCAAGTTGCAAGATTTGTTTACATACTACATACAACATACAACATACAAGATATAGGTGAAGCTAATATAAAGCGTATAAAAATGGTTAGTCCCAACTATGGTGTTAGCTGACGTTAGGTATACTAGTTATTTACCTGAACTTTTATGATGGAGGGAGTCGTTTTTGTAATTCCCGATTGCAATAAATTTTTAGTTTTCGCTCGAATTCAAATTTTTTGTTTGTGTTCCGTTTTGTACATGCGGCTTTTGCTAGATGTTTGCAAATGAAATTCTATAATAATATTCTAGTTGTGCCACTTTCAACATTTTTCCAAGAAATCGGATGAGAATGTTTTTCAGAAGAGATTTTTTTTATTTTCTGTTGTTTTGCTAATTTACGTTTTGCGTTTAAACAAGGGCCCCACTAGTGTATAATAAGAAGAACACAATAAGCTATGTCGTTAGATCCATGGCGGCCATCTCAAGAGGGCGGATTACCATGGTCTTCAGAACCCCTCAACATTGGTATTAAATGAAAAGGTATAATAATAGTCCAGATAAATTAGTAAATGAAATTGCATTTTAAGAGGTACAGATTTTTTTGGCATTTGTTAGGGTACATCTGAAAATGATAAAACGTTTGTGGGGTCGCAGTGGCTTGGGAAAAGCCGCCATCTTGAAAAAGAGGGAGAGCTTGTTTATATTAAATAGCTCATTTCCATGCAATGATAGCTGATAATGATCAATGGCAAAGTTGTGGAGAATAAAATTATCTAAAAAATGAGCCCTCAACGAGCTCTGTATTTTGATTTCGCTCAAAGTAATGGCCGGTCAAAGTTCAACCATGATCGTGTGGTGAGGGTTGAATGCAGTTTTTTGCAATTAACTCGCCAAATGTTAATTTTTTTGGCTTAATGCCCATTAACAAATTTAAGGTCCTAGTAATTACCTTTAGAATGAGCCCTTGATCGTCGTTATCGCTTATGTAGTTTGCGAGCAATCCAACGCCAAAGTTCGCACTGGACCTGCCTGAAATAATTGATAACGCCATTTTTTTTGAATATTCCGTTAACGGTTGCTCATATGAAAAAGTAGTAAATGGCAGGAATACGGGCAATGAAAATATCTTTCCAACGAGGTTTTGGTCGAAACTACTTATTGTTTTATGTCCGCGATACAGCGGGTCAAAGGTCAACGGAGAGGTTTTCGAATTTTTAGCTATTCTGCTTACACTGATATCTTATTTTTATAGCGTTACAAAACATAGGGTGATATGTAAAACTCTTTCAAAACGCCCTAAGGGCTAAACCGTTAGGATCTCGAGGTAAGATCAGGCCATAAAGATGCCCCTGCTTGTCCATGGAGCGGACCGAATACGGCGGATCTGTAAACAATCATGCTGTAGGCGTAAATGGTACTGTGTGAATGTACTACCAACGATGGAGTCCGGATACCGTTCGACATTCGGTTTAAATTAGTCTTGCTATGGTAAAGCGGAATTCTGCCATGGGTGAAGTTAATGAGGACGAAGCACCTTTCAACGCTCCAAACACTACTGCGACTTCTATAGCCCCCAACAAGACCTGCAAGGCTAAGCCCATGCAACAGGGTGCCGTGGCTCCAACGAAGGTGAATTTTGGGGATCCCTCTTCAATGAGGATGGTCTGAGCGCGCAAACCCTGGTGGAGTACGCTGAGATCACTCCTTCATCAGATCTCGTTAGAGGCCTACCTACGAAAGCGCGGGCACTTTCTGCTCCATCAGAGAAGTGAACTGAAAAAGGCGCCCACGTGAGAAGGCGGGTGACGTAACCCCAAAACGTTTAAGGCCCTTTTGATGCCAAATGGCAGTAAGTTTCATAATGGGTGTCCTGGCGACTGATTATCCGGAGACTCCTCACCACGCAACAAAACGTTACCGTGCAAGGGAGCCTCCTGGACGCGATAGCCGAATTGAAACAGGACTCAGAATAACGCATAATTAATGGCTGACCATCACCTCCGTCGATTCAAACACGGCAAAGTGCCTGAGAGATCTGATGGGCCGCGTTAAGCCCGGGGTAGAGTACGTCGTGTCGCTGTAGCCATGTTGTGGTCGTGTGTTTTCCGGCTGAAACAGAAGACCCCAGCGACATGATGATCAAGTGGAAAGGGGCCCAAAAAGGACCCTCAAGCTGAAGGAGTGAAAGTATTTCACAAAGTACACCTCCCCTCTGATATGAATCCCAAATCAATTTTAGGCTATATATAAAAAGCCTAAACTAGAAGGGGCTGGCACAATAGACCAAATAAAATATATCCTAGTGCCCGCTAAGACGCCCTTCAAAGGATGAATGAATTATTAAGTACAAGAAGATCCAGAGGATGCTTGCAATTATTGCTTCATGGCTGTTCTTAATTTATAACGCTAGCCATCCTTCGTTTTTATGGCCTGAATACGTGGTAGACCTATACCTCCGAAATCCATATAATTTTCAAGAGAAAATCGGTTGACACTGTACTGATCGAAGTACTGTGTCCTATAGAATACAATCCAGAATACAAACAGCTTACCTTGCCTGCTTTCTTGGGCATAGAAAGGGCTTTTAATAACGTGAGCTCCAAAGCTATCTAGGTGGCCCTGGTGAAATTTGGTAGTGGTTTTAGTGCGTGGATCTTCCGCAAACAGAAAAATCATCAAAAGATCTGAAGAAACAGCAGAGTGGTAAAGACACCGTGCCGTGAACACCCCAGGCAAGCGCTGCTATGACTAATGGTTAGGGAAATATTCTAAAACACTAGAGACGAACAGGATTAAGCCACTCGCTTATGCGGACGACATTTTGATCATGCTATCATGAAAGTTTATCCCCACAATCAGAGAGAGATTATGGAGATGGCTCTTAGAAAGGTTAGACATTAGTCCAACAGTTGCAGGCAATCCTTAAATCCTGAAAAAATAGAACTGATGCTTTTCACCAAGAGAACAAAAATCGGTCGGTCACTGATCCATTCGCGATCAGTACTTGGGTCTTCTACAGGAATCAAAGAAGAACTGGAATCTCAACATCTAAAAGCAAGTGTAGTGTTCTATGCCAGTACTCAGCCCATCGGAAAGAGATGGGGTTAGACATAGTCCGCTGATTCTACACAGCAGTAATTTCACCTGCACTGACATACGGTTTTGCTGTATAGGCGGTCAGCTGTTGCAAAAGAATATAACAAATTCAGACATGACATGTCTCAGAGTTACCGTGGGCTCTGTGCACTTACTTACTTAGAAGGCTCTACAACCAGGATCCGGGCCTGGCCTCTCGCAACTGTTCTCTCCACCGGTCTTGATTCTGAGCCGATGTCATCCAGTTTGGCATCCCTAAGCTCTCAGCGTCCTAGTCTATGCCATACTTCCAGCGAAGGTTGGGTCTCCCTCGCTGTCGCACCCCACAGATCTTACCGCAGAGAACCGTCCGAGCAGGTTCATCTTCACTCATACGAGCTAGATTCCCTGCCCACCGGAGCCTACCGAGCTTTATTTTCTTCACAACATCTGTGTCGCGATAGCGTTCGTAGATCTCGCCATTGTAGGGTCTCCGGAATCGTCCTTCCTCAGATGAAGGATTTTCCTCCCATTTACGGCTAAGAGGTTAGAGCGCTTTTTAGAAAGCATCCACGTTTCGGATGCATATATGAGTACGGGTAAGATCATCGTCTTAAATATTAAAGTTTAGATGGTTAGATGCTTGGATTTGAAGAGCCTTGACCGACTATAGTAGGTTTTGTTGGCTTTTTGCAGTCGTGCACGTATCTCTGATTCCATCCTATTGTCGGCTGCTACTATTGACCCAAGGTAGGTAAATGATTTTACCACTTCGAACTCGTGTGGCTCTACCTTGATTTTGGGACCAATATTAGATGTTCTTGCAGACGAGGACGCCATGTACTCTGTTTTGCTTTCGTTGATGTGCTGTCCTAGGTTTCCTGCCGCCCGCTCAATCTGGGTGAAAGCTTCTTGAACAGCTGTTGTTGTTCTACCAATGATGTCAATGTCGTCTGCATAAGCCAGCAATAGGCTGGGCTTGTCGAATCTTGGAACACTTTTTCCAACGCCAGTTTGAAAAGGAGCCAGGCCAGACCGTCCCTTTGTCGGAGTCCAGTACAGATGTTGATTGGTCTGGGCCGTGTTCCGGATACCTTTACTTGGCTTGTCATATTGGTCATCATGGTTAACCTACATAGTCGTGTCAGCTTATTGGGGATGCCGAATTCTTTCATGGCTTTCTAAAACGCCATACTACGGACTCTTCGGTAGAATTCCTGCGACTGGTGCGGCCTTCGCTCTCTGTACTGTTCTAGTTCAGAAACGAGATTTTTCTATCAGGCTTCCTTTCTTTTCTTCTCTTCTGAGTTCTTTGTATTTTTCTTCTAGTGGCGGTGTTCTCTGAGACGGCTGCATTGCTCGGTACGCTTCATTCTTAGACGCGGGAGCTCTCGGCTTAGACGCGGGAGCTCTCTCCCACTCGTTAAACTTACAAAAATACTCCCGCTGTTTCTAGCCGGATTTCATAACTAAAATTGTTTTCGGAGAAGAGGTTGTCAGCATTAATAAAGAACAGATGGACAACAGACAAATTTTACAGATTTTCATAATGAGACACACAACTTGATAAATGTCTGAAACAATTCGTTCGTTCGTTCCCTGAGGGACATCACCAGAATAATGTCGATGATCACAGAACACTGGTCTATTGATGAACATTTGGCCAGACTGATGAACATTTGGCCAAACAGATTGCTACAGAATTAACTTCTCCGCGCTGCATGCCGTCTCCGCGTGTTTTTGCTAGCACATATGGTAGTCCGTGTATTTTAAACGTTTTTTTCCGGTACCGTCGCTGCCACCGCCTCCGCCGTAATCTGTTTGGACCTTGAGAATCCCATACAACACCCACTGTCGTAGCTTTGGGGAGGACCCAACGAGAGAGACTACCGAACCGTCCGAAGCTCAAAATAACACGAGGCCATATAGACCCCGCGCCATAAAATAAGAGAAACTTAAAATCGCTGTTTCGAGGCGCAGTGATAGTCTCAATTCCCCACAAGCAACCAACGTGCCCCAGTGTGTTTTAAAACGCAAATTACTGGTTCATTTATATTCTCAACATGCGCACTCAATAAGCTTCTGTTTTGGTGCGGGGTCTAAAGGCTTTTTCGCGAGTGAGGTATAGAAACTGTGCCAATTCAGCACCAATTGATTCCCCTTTCTCTGTTCTTGGACAGGGCTTTTCGCCTTTACCTAGCTACCTATCCATGAATAAAGTATAACTTTCCAAAGAACACTCATAAAATAGGGTTTATATGACGTAAGCCCGAAATAGACTAAAAAATCTCTCCCTCTTCAATTGTAAATTTCCTGGCGGAGATGAACAGCTATAGGCTATAGCTATAGCACATGTTTTTCGTTACAGTATCTGAGGAGATAAAATGGGTCAGCGACGGACGGACAGAGCGTTTTTGTAAGATTTTTTTTCAGTCAATCATAACCAAAAGTAGTTGCAACATCACATTGCACAATTTAATTTTAATTTCAAGTTTTAAAATGAACAAAAATTATAATCAATTTACATCAACTCACATTTCAGCAGATACAATAGTGAAACGCAAATTTGAACAATTGTGTCAACAAACAGAGCGTGTGTCTGAAATTAATTTTTTCGGATAACGCATACTAATTCGAGGCAAAACTTTTTTATTATTCCACAGTCAATATTTACTAGGGATTAACAAGAGACACTTGAAAAGTAAAGCAAGCAAGAACATCATTGTTTTGATTTTTCATTGATGCTTGCAATTTGGCTGAAATTGTGGGATAGCCAGCAGTCTCGATCGATGTTGCATATGTGGCAGATTGTTGAGCATTCAATGGACATGTAACACCATTTAGTAGGTTTAAGCAAACATTGCCCTGCTCTGGTGGTAAGGTGTACGGGAAAGTTAGTCCAAACACGGTATAAGTCACGAATGCTGATAAACTTGTTGCTTGTGATGCTAGAATGTTAAAATATTAAAGAAAAATTTTGACAGGTTAAGAATTAATTGAACTTACGAACTGTGAAGTCAACCTCTATATATACCGTGTCACCTTTGACAACTTGACATGGCTGAGCACTGCAACCGGATATCCGAACTGCATCAGGTAAAGGCAGGGGGTATGCACCTGTAATTGAGATCAATGTTATTTTAAAAACAAATTCAATTCCGCAAATTGATCAAATCTAAAATTAAAATAATTGAAATATTTTTACACGAGGACACAGTCGTGGCTTCAGTAAATGAAATTAGCACGGCAAGTAATATTACAAATTTAAACATTTTTTTACTTCACTAAAATTTGTACGACAAATAATAACTTCAGAAACTTGCAACAGTTGCATTTATAGGAAAAATAAAACTATGAAAATATTTTATAGGTGACCTCGGTTCATTTATTGTGCATAAAATATATTGTAATAACCAACCACAATAACCAGGCGCTTCTATAGTAATTGTTTATTGTTTAATTTGTGGCAATTTGTTCACTATTCGATAAAATGTAAGTAAACACTCCAACAAGACACTTGAGGTTCTATTCAAGTTTCGATAAAAGATCCGAATAATACTGTTGTTGCACAAGCCGGCATTCAAGTGGTTATAGAAAATTTAATATGAAATGATAATGGAGTATTTTTAAAATTAATTTCAATACTTTAGTTTAGTTATAACCCGAGTAAAAATTTGCCGTGCGCATTTGTTCGCTATGCGCGCTAGCTGTGGCGCCGTGCGTGCTAGTGCGTACCTGATGCAGGCTAGTTGCGGGCTTGTTTCATTTTTACTAGGGAAATAGTGGAAAATTGAATTAGTGAATCGGCCTTAAGACGCCATAGTTTTGGACTAGTTGTTTTAACACACTAAAAAGCCAAGGGGACAAATTAAAATGCGTTTGTACTATTATTAGTTACTTGTCGGGTAAGTTTGTGTCTTAGGCCACATCCTGCACGACGTACCCTTGCACTCTGCTTCATTAGTCCAATAACGCACGCGATTTTTTTTACCAAATGATTTTATATATTTTTATAAGCTTAAATCCAAAATGGCGTCATCCCCACCCTCTTGCTAAACTTACAGTGAAGGAAAACGCTTTTAATTCTATATCTCAAAAACTATGCATTTTACGACAAAAATGTATATTATCTTTTTTGTAGATAAATAAGTGATTTAACTTTCTTGCTTGGAACTTTTTTGTGTAAAGTCAATATCTACGGAGAAATGATGCTTCAAACTTTATATATCACTTTCTTTGCACTATATTTCGTTAATGGTTAACTATACATGAAAAAATCCTTCGTAAGACTTATGGAACACACGATTATTTATAATTTTTGTTATAATCATTTTTTAAGTAGGGCTAATATTGCACCAGTTATGGCGCTTTAAGTGTCGAAAAACGTAGATTCAAAAGTAGTTTTTTCCCAATACATGGTGTCCCGTCCTGGCTTTCCAAGCGGTTAATGTTAGATAGTAGACAAAAAATGACGGTATCTTTGTCCGTTTTCGAGATAGGGCGATTTGAATTTTTTTTAGAGTTTTACAAATCACCCTGTATTTTTGTAGCCCTATGACTTATTTTCATGAATAATCTAAAACTGTCAAAATTAAGTTTCTACCCTATCAACTTCCAGAGCAATGAGTCGTCCAAGTCAAAACATTGGTTTTTTTTCACTAAATTTCAACTAAAACCACCTTTTTCTCCAAAAAATACGTAGTTAACTGATATTTCTTTTTGCAAAATTGGAAAGCTTGGACAATTTCCTATGAAAAATTTCCAGTCAAGTTTTCTGCTATGGCCTTTACTTTTGAAGTTATTAGCAAGTTTGATGTTAAAATTGGCTTTATTTGGTGCTTACTTGGTACTTTTTGGGAAATCTTAGGTGAAAAAGTACGAAATAGAGCCAATTTTACCATTAAAATTGCTTATAACTCCAAAAATAAAAGCCTTAGGATAAAAATTGTCCAAACATTATTCATAGGAAATTGTCCAAGCTTTCCAATTTTGCAAAAAGAAATATCAGTTAACTACGTATTTTTTGGAGAAAAAGGTGGTTTTAGTTGAAATTTAGTGAAAAAAAAACCAAAGTTTTGACGACTCATTGCTCTGGAACTTGATAGGGTAGAACCTTGATTTTGACAGTTTTCGATAGGTGGGAGTATTCTGCGTACACTGATACCTTATTCATGAAAATAGCTCTTAGGGTTACAAAAATACAGGGTGATATGTAAACCTCTACCAAAAAAACTTCAAAACGCCCTTGCTGCTAAACCGTTACGATTTACCGCCCCCCTTTCATACGATTTTTTGTTCGTCTATCCAAAACCTAGACACAGCCGGCCGCTTTGTAAACTTAGCGGTATACACCCTGTATATTGGGAAAAAACTACTTTTGAATCTACGAACTGGAGCAATATTAGCCCTACGTAAAAATTATATAGATAATCGTGTGTTCTATAAGTCTTACGAAGGATTTTTTCATGTAGAATTAACCATTAACGAAATATAGTGCAAAGAAAGTTATATATGAAGTTTGAGGCACTATTTCTCCGTAGATATTGACTTTACACAAAAAAGTTTCAAACAAGAAAGTTAAATCACTTATTTATCTACAAAAAAGATTATATACATTTTTGTCGTAAAATGCATAGTTTTTGAGATATAGAGCTAAACGCGTTTTCCTTCACTGTAACAAGAGGGTGGGGATGACGCCATTTTGGATTTAAGCTTATAAAAATATATAAAATCATTTGGTAAAAAAAATCGTGTGCGGTTTTTTTCGCAAAGAAAAAGTACCTATTTATTGGACTACATGGACAGGTGGTAGACTAAGAGCCAGCGCCTCCCAGATCTACGTCAAAGTATAAAGGCTAAAATGTTTGAAGTGAAAACTTCTTTAGGCACGTTGGGCACTTTTTGGCCTGGGGGAAAAACTAAAAACTCGCGTCACGGGCACTTTTGTTGCGCACTCGTTTCTGGACACTTTTTGCTGTCACCTTTTCCCTCCTCTAGCCAGCTAAATTTTGTGTAACCAAGAAATATTGTAGCTCTATGTGTCTTAAATGTAGCTGGCTAGAGCGTGGCAACTTTTGGTCGAGCACCAACAACAGCCAACAGTGTAAGAGGCTACGGTGTGGGAAGCAATACCTACGAGGAGTGTGAGAATATGCGTTTCAATGTTGCAATGCAGACATCAACATTCATTTCATTTTGCTTCGCACAGCGTAGAAGGTCACGCTTCTGTCTTTTGTTGGAGGTCGACCAAAAGTTGCTATCCAGTTACATGAATGCAAATTTAAACATTTTGCTTGGGTTTATCGCTTTCGTCAACATGTTTCGCCTATTCGACTGGGCATCTGTATATTACTTATCTGTGGTAGTAAGTTATATTATATCAGTAGGGAAACTAGCAATAAATTACATGCAAATTAATTTTAGAACTGCTTCATATTTCTTTAGGTCTCATTACAGAAAATAAGGGCGTTTTACTCTTGAAAAGTACTTCCTTGCTGCATTACTTCCACATAAAAGTATTGCAAGGAGTAATGATTTGAGCGTTCTATGTAACGCAGTTTGAGAGTTCTATGCAATGCAGAATGGAGGCGATTGGTTACCGCGTATGAAATCGCCTGTGAAAATGTAATGCCTTATCTCCAATTGCTGTAATCTGAACGAGGGCTAGTTGCTACTCCTTAAAACTACTTTCCGAATCGATGGGTAATTACTTGCTTTCCCTACTGGGATATTATGTACATATTATGTATTATGTACTATATACTATACATATATATATATATATATATATATATATATATATATATATATATATATATATATATATATATATATATATATATATTATATATAGATATACATATATACATATATACATAGATATAGATATACATTTTCATATTTTATTGTAGTATCACAACAATAACATAAACTTAAATGGAATATTCATAAACAAAATTTATTGATCCTTATCTTTCTATAATATTAACATTGATTTGAAAATATAGACTGGACGGGCATAGAAGTTTTCACTTCCAACTTGTGGTCCTATTTTTTTCTGTGTATGGTCACTACTGTAGGCAAAAACGCCCGGGGTTACAAACCTTGACTAGTGGTGCTTTCGGCCGATATCGTGTTAGCTCATTTGCGTAAAAGTAAAAAACCTGAAATTTATATATAGTGTTTACACAACTATTTTATGACAGCATTTAAAAAGCCAGACCAATCCGAACACAACACAACACAACAAGCTATCTGCTGGTCGATCACCAAAGTCAGCATTCTGTAGTGAAAACCGATGAAACAAAACTGTGTGTTGTCTCACTCTTCTCTCTTTTTGTCTCACTTTTTTCTCGAGTACATCACAGAGTTTAAAGTGCAGAGGGTAGACCATTGGTCGATATGGCAGCAGTTGGAATGCCAATTTTTCACAGTCAGTATTTGCTAAAGCATCCAACAGTTCAAACGCAGGGTTCATTGTCATCTCTTACAACAATGGGGCCTCGGTAGTCTAGGGCAGAGCTTCCCAACCGGTGTGCCGTGAAACATTTGCGATGCGCCGTAAGATAATTGTGGATTTTTTAAAATTTTCTTACAAATTATCTATGAAGTGATAAATATTGTGCGACTAATATTTACATATTACTTTTTTTTTTCAATTAAGTATAATAAGTCGAAAATTCAATAAAGTAAAAATTCAAAAAAAGCAAGTAGTCTCTGCAAAAATTATAACGAGTGAATGAATCGTCACATGTCGACATTCTTTTATTTAGTATTCTGTTTATATTTTGTGAACAGTAGTGACCAATAACGTAAGCTCTTGCTTTATAATATTTAAGTTTAAAGGTAAATATGAAAAGAATTTATTAAATATGTGTAGAAATATATTTTGATTTTATACATTATATAGGTATTGCAAAGCATTTTTTTAAAACATTTTCAAAATTGAAATTATGGATAAATTTTTAAAAAGAAGCGAGAAAGAAACAGTTGTAGATGTGGAACAGATTCCAAAGAAAAAAGGGAAACCAACTCCTAATAGACAATATAACGAAGAATACATAAGATTTGGTTTCGCAAGTGTTGAAATTGCTGGAAGTATTCAACCTCATTGTATTATATGCCGGGAAACATTATCAAATGAAACAATGGTGCCAAGTAAACTTTTGCGACATCTTAAAACTAGACATTCCAATTATGCTGGAAAGAGTGTTGATTTTTTTAAGCGAATGCAAATTGAAAATAAAAAACAAAGTATTTTTATGAATGCAGCAACTACAGTTTCAAGAAGAGCTCAAGAAGCTAGCTACAATGTTGCAAAATTAGTAGCTAAAGCTAAAAAACCGCACATTATAGCTGAATCTTTAATTTTACCATCTTGCATAGAAATTGTTCGACATATGTTTGGAGCCAAAGAAGCAAAAGAAATTGAAAAAGTGCCACTTTCAAATAATACAATTAGTAGGCGTATTAACGAAATGTCTATTGACATAGAAACAACGTTAATTAAAAAAATTAAAGATTCAGAAATTTTTTCGATACAGGTTGATGAATCTACAGACAGTAGTACCTAATTGTGCTCAGCTTATGGTATTTGTTCGAATTTGTGAAGAAAAAGAAATGAAAGAACATTATTTATTTTGCTTTGTACTTTGTCAATAAAAATATATCTTGGAAAAATTGCATTAGCTTATGTACAGATGGTGCAGCTGCAATGACAGGAAGGTGGCTAAAGTTCTCTCTGAAAATGATGAAATTCAAATAACACACTGTTTTATCCACAGGGAAACTCTTATGTCTCAAAGTTTACCAGAAGATCTAAAAGTCACGTTAAACGAAATAGTAAAAATGGTGAACGTGATTAAATCTAGGCCACTTCAATCTCGGCTGTTCTCAATTTTATGCGAAGAAATGGAGTCAGAACATCAGTCTTTACTTTTTCATACTGAAGTGCGCTGGCGGTCAAGGGGAAGAGTATTGTCAAGAGTTTATGAACTTAAAGAGGAATTAAAAACTTTTTTCGAAAATGACACTTTTTACCACAATATTTTGAAAGATAACTTCTGGCTACAAAAACTTGCGTATTTAACTGATATATATGAACATCTTAACGAACTTAATCGTAAAATGCAAGGAAAAAATGAAAATATACTCAGTTGCACTGATAAAATAAATGGATTTAAGGCAAAAATTAAGCTGTGGATTAATGAAGTGAAAACTGGTAAAATTTCTATATTTAATAGGTGTTCTACCTTAAATCTTGATAAGCAAATATTCAAACTTGTGGAGCAGCATCTATATTTACTTGAAGAAAAGCTGCAGCATTATTTTAAATCAAATAGGTTGATTGAATTTGATTGGGTTCGAAATCCTTTTACTTTGCCGTCTGAAGAATCTTCGCAAAAGTTATCGATGAAACAAAAAGAAGAATTAATAGATTTAAAAAATGATCGTACACTCGAGCTTCAATTTAAAGACAATATTCCAATATCTCAGTTTTGGTTAATCGCTAAGGAGGAATTCCCAACTATTTCGAAAAAAGCTATTGATATTCTGTTACCATTTACTACTACCTACATGTGTGAACAAAGCTTTTCATCGATGGTTACCATTAAAAACATAAAGCGATCGTGTATTAAAAGCCTTGACCAGGAGCTGCGCGTATCCATTTCAAGTATAGAACCTAATATAAGGAAGCTCTGTTCTCAACATCAAGGTCAGATATCGCATTAAGTTCTTTAGAAATGTAATATGTCCATATGCCCAAAAAATTAATAAAAATATTTTGTTTTCAAAACTTAACAGAGTTTTTTTTCTATAAATATGTAATATTTTTTTTTAGTGTGCCGCTATATTTTTACAAAATTAGTTACCGTGCCGTAGACTGAAAAACGTTGGGAAGCACTGGTCTAGGGAGTAATGCGCCTGACTATCGTCCCAGAGGTCCCGAGTTCGAATCCCGGACGCACCACGGTCCTTCGCCGCAGTGTCGGATTAGCCACTAGGCAGTAAAGGCGGCTGCTTAGGGCCGCAGCACCCAGGAGGCCGCAAGCCGCGGTCCTACATATATATTCGAGGAAATACAAAATATTTTAGCAATCTCATGAAATTCTCTTTCAAATAAGAGTTAGGAGATGGAGTTTCTCGACGGACGAGAGGAGCATTGCATATATTTAGTTATTCCATTTCTCGCACCTACAGGCACGATTTTGGCCATAAAGCCAGTATCGTGACTACCTTCGTTCGATCCGGATGACTGAAAACTCTCTTCCTTTCTTGATCGTGCAAAGTTTTACAAGTTCATATAAAAATTTCGTTTAGTGCAAGCTGCTGAAATCATATTTCGATCTCTGCTATAAGTGAAGTAGGTTGAAGTGCAGTACAGAGACGTACGGGGCTATTTGGTTTTCTTGTTTTTCTTCCAAACACTCACGTTCACCTAACATCTTTTGGAAGATTGATTTCTGGTACGTTTATACTCTCCGTTCGATTTGCAAAAAAGCCAAGTTTTCACACCGCTAGTGGCTCTTACAAGAGAAGGTTGAAAGAAAAGAAGGATCGTGCTCTTGCTGAGGAGTTGAAGATGATCCCACGCCTCGACCATTTTTCCTGTGAGAATGTTTCTAAACGATCTCGGCCTACTTCACATTTGGAAAAGTCTTCGAGTGGTCAGAAAGAAAGTAGATATATTGAATTCTGAAACCAAAGATTATATTTTAAGAAACATCTCTAGGGATGCGCTAAAAATAGAAAAATGTGACTTTACCAACTCAAAACGCGTGTATTCAGATTATCAACAGTCGGCTAATAAAAATATGTTTTTTAAGCCTCTTCAAAATGGAGAACAAACAAAGAGAGAATGGCTTATGTACTCCAATTCAAAATGCAGCATTTATTGTTTGCCTTGTAAATTTACAATTTTGTGCTTGTGGAAAAGAAAATTCATTTACCCATGGTTTCAATGATTGGAAAAACAGTAAGAGAATAAATGAACATGAAACTAGTTCTGATCACGGAAATAGCATGAAAACTTTGATTACAAGAAGTAGCACTGTTGGAAAGATTGATTCAGCCATACATGGAGAGTAGGTACTTAAGAGAAGTCGATTATTGGAAAAATGTCTGGAGTGATGAGTGTCACTAAATTTCTCGGAATGAGGGGGTTACCATTTCGAGGAAAAGATGAAAAATTTGGATCAAATCACAATGGAAACTAATTAGGCATTCTTGAACTACTCGCGGAATATGATGATTTCTTCTTAAGAAGTCATATTGGATCTCATTTAAATCCAGGCAAGGGGAAAACAAGTTACTTATCAAAAACGATATGTAATCTTAATATATAAAAACTACGTGTCACAATGTTTGTACACGCTAATCTCCGAAACCGCCGAACCGATTTAAATGAAAATTTGGGAATGTGTAGGGTTGGTTCCAGATTGAAAGATAGGATAGTTTTGGTCTAGATGAGTGAAGCTGTTGTCGAAATATAAAGAATTTCAATGTTTCACTGATTATATTTAAGTTGGCGGGGCGAAAAAATATTTAATTTTAATTGTCATGTACATATAAAAACCCGTTAGCTTTAAAAAAGCACTCCGATTTTTACCAGTGACAACGTATGAATTAGTGTATTGAGTGTACTGAGTGTACAGTATGTACAGTGTACTATGTACTATATACTATGGACTGTATACTATAACTACCGGAGCCCGGAAAAACACATCTGTTAAGAAACATATAATTTATATACAAAATAAACCTGTAACATATTAGCATCCATTGTTCTTGATATACTTCCACCGAAAAATGCGTAAAAGCTTGACTTTCCGGTCATAGTTCGAATATGGTGGGAGTTCATTCTGCTAGCTCTTGTCCCCGATCAACGCGTTTGTTCATATTTATTCAAGATGTGTACGTTTTTTTAAGTGCTTCTACAGGTCGGTGGAAGATAATGGAGACAATAGTGAAACAGAGTGACGCGAAAAAAACTTATACCAAAAAGACACAATACAACAAGATGGCAGGTAAATGGTTCGCAGTCAGAGTTTTAGTTACTATCACGATGCATTTGAAAAAATAGCGGCTCATACATAAGACAGAGAAGCCAGAAGTGAGAGCGGAAACCCGGGGGCTTTTTGGACAATTGAGAAAATTGGAGAATGGGATTGTATTGTCACTATGAGCTGTTTTAGACGGTGCGCTCCAGCGCATGTGCCTCACGAACGTTTGGAGATGAAGGGATGAGTGGGGATGAAGAGAGGTACCACCCCACTTCTCCCTTGATCCACAAAGTTCGTGAGGCACATGCGCTGGAGCGCACGAGCGCACCGTCTAAACCGGCTCTATGGTACGATGTCTTAGAGAAATTTCATAAAATGAGCAAAGCTCTGCAGAACCGACTCTAGATTTAAGTGATACATATTCTCTCTATAATAGCCTTATGACACTGGCTTTATCGTAGGCTGAAAATGCTGCCTTGGCTAGGCTGAAACGTGAAAGAAAAAATTCAAAGGAGATTTTCCCATGTGTAAGAGTGAGAGGAGTATACTCAAACTTTTCTTGGCTGGATTTTAAGTGTTATAAAAAGTCTAGAAAACTGTTATAAAAAGCATAGGAAAAGAATGAGATTCATGTTCTTTTTTCTATGCTTTTTATAACAGTTTGCTGCATCTCTCGACTTTTTATAACAGTGAGTGAATAACAATAAATTGAAGTGATTATAAATATATAAGAAGTGGAAATAAATATAATTGAAGTGACAATATATATAATTGAAGTGACAATAGATATATTTGAAGTGAAGTGGTAAATGTTTAGATTTGGGGCTCCGGAGTAAAATCGCTCCAAAAAAAATTTGAGGTGTTAATTTGAGGCGGTAATTTTTGAATGTCGCAATAGTAATTTCAAGGCGGAGAAGACATATTTTTCTTATTAAAACGTGAGGGGGTTGCGAATTGGGGGATTCCTTCTGTATTCACTCACAATTATCTGTTATAATAATCAGACAATCGTTCTTACTCTCACATGCTATCTCTGTCACACAGTATAACAGATTTCGTCATTTTCAGCCTAGCCAAGACAGCATTTTCAGCCTACGAAAAAGCCAGTGTCATAAGGCTATAAGAACCTCATAGATTTTGTCAGTGATTTGAGAGATCGTTTTGATATTTATGAATCGAGGGGAATATTACTATCTCAGAACCTTCGTTACGATATGACTTGAGAATAAGAGAAGGCCGAAAAGAAAACGCCAGTTCGATGACGTAGAAGACAAAGGGACTCCTTCATTTGAAGAGTGAGAAGATTTGAGAATAAATACCTACCTATGTTGTTATTATTGATTGATTATCTTCAGAATTGAAATCTCTATCAGCCTGTTATAAAGACTTTGATGAAAAATTCGAATTTTTATACAAATTACTTGAAATGAAGGAAAATGAGATACGCGAGAAAAGTTCCAAATTAGTATCAGAGTACAGTAATGACTCGAGACGAGCTCGGAGACGAGTGCATTTACTTCAAAGGATTCGCAAGTGCTCTCGAAATAAGTAATAAAACTCATCACGTTCCAGCAAAATTTTTGAAACTGATTCGAGAGAAAAGATTGTCCAGTTTATTTCCTAACCTTGAATTTACTTTACAAATGCTCCTATGTATGTTGACAACTAATACGTCTGGAGAGGTCGTTTAGTGTACTTAAAAGAGTGAAAATTTTTTCAGAAACTCTCTAAACCAGGCCTGCACAACATACGGCCCGCGGCCCGGTTGCGGCCCCCAGCACTCAGTCGGCGGCCCGTGAAACCATTTGTGAGCTTAGTGCAAACTCGGTGTTGGATGTGGTTGAAATAGTGAATTATATCCGATCCAGAGCACTCAAACATAGGACATTCCGAGCTTGTCTTGAAGAGGTTGATGCCGACTACTGAGACTTATTACACCATGTAGAAGTGAGATGGTTGAGTCGAGGAAGAGTGCTTCAGCGTTTCATTGCCCTGAAGCAGGAAATATCAAAATTCCTTGAAAACGAAGCAAACGAGTTCCCTGATCTTAAAAATGAGTCTTGGAATTATGATCTCTTATTCTTTTGTGATATAGCAACGCATTTAAATGGCCTTAACGTTTAACTTCAGGGAACAAATCAGCTTGTGCTGGAAATGTTTGCTGCAGTGAAAGCTTTTCAAATAAAAATTAAACTTTTAAAAACTCAGTTGATGAAAGGTGAAATGAATCACTTCTCTACGTGTGCACAATATATTCCTCATAACAAGCACGTTATGTTTGGGAAAAAATTTGCAAATCAAATTAATCTTTTGATTAAAGAATTTGAGAGAAGATTTACTCTGTCCAAAGAAGAAGACATTCAGTTAAAATTAATTGAAGATCGCTTTTCTGTGAATCCAGAAGAGCTTCCAATTTGTTTTCAGTTGGACGTTATTGAACTGTAGGGTTCGGTAGTTTATCGAAAAAAGCACAGAGAGAGCAGCATGCAGGAATTCTACAAAAATCTAAAAATCTGGACGGTAAAAACTACAGAATCTTATTGAAGTTGCATTGAAAACTTTCTGTATATAACTTATACAGGTTTTTAAGTTCAAATTCGATCTTTTAAACACTAAATTAAATTTTTTTCAAACCATATTCAATTTTATCGAGTTCAATTTAAAGTTTTTAAAATGAAATTCAATTTTTTAGAAGTCAAATTAAATTTTGTAAAGTTCAAACTCAATTTATTAAAGTACAAATTCAATTTTTTTGAGCCCAAAATCAATTTTTTGAAGTTCAAATTCAATTTTTTCAAACTCAAATCCAATTTTTTAAAGTTTAAATCAAATGTATTAAAACTCATGTAATAAACAACATACATAATTAAAGAAATTAACAAAAAATATAGTATGTCCCGATTCAGCAATTTTATAATGCACCATTTGCGTTTTGTGTATTTTTGCCTTGTCTAAAACCAACCATGCTCTCGTGATGGTAGGCTCAGATAAATTAAAAAAAAGTTGTTGAAGAAAAGATGTAAAAATGTTCGTATTAACTATTGAGTTTGCAACTGCTCCTTTATATAAAAACCCCGTGTATATTCATGGCGGCGCGGCAATCAGACAAACGTTTCGTCCTACTATGTTAAACCTTATATGTAAAATTGAAATTGAGACTTTGAGGAACTTATTCAGGATTTCGCTGCTGCGAAGGAACGCCGAGTTGACTTATAAAACCTTAATTTTTTGTTTGGAAATTTAAAATATGATTGACAGGATAATCTAAAGTAAGGTCAATAAATATTTCTTTAATAAATTTATTATTAATAAATAATTCCTGTGTACCCCTATAGCCCCCTCCCCCCCTCTATACGAAGAAAATAGATTGTCGAGAGTACAAAGGGCTTTCCCTGAGATCTAGTCTTCCACATGAAAAAAAAACAGCTGGCTCCTTATAACCCATGACCCCATGTGGACCAATTGGCTTTGCTACAGTCTACGCACTCTGCTCATCAAAATATCCATTCGATCAGTTCAGTCAATCCTGCTATTATCCTTGGTAAATCATAGCAGAGCCGTTTCTTCGGTATCGACACTAAGTCTAAACTAGCGCACCAGCTAGAGACCAAGCCAAGTGCTTGAGAGGCGCTACATTTTTCACTTGGGCACTAGTTCTAGGAGTTCGTATTATACAAAAAAGGACCAACCAATATGGGATATAACTTCTCCCTGCGAAGATCTTTTTGCTATGGTGCCATTGAGGAATTGCTTAAAATGAGTATCTACCCATTTATCTGCGTCTTCGAATCGATTCAATCGTCCTCACTGTGGTGTGAAAGGAAGCTTTGCCAAAGTCTTTCTCGACGTCGAAGAAAGCGGCAAACACAATGTAAGAGTGGTTCGATCGTAGTCCCTGCTGCAGTATGGATATGGGAACTGTCTACGCCTAGGAACTTATAAGGCTTGAACGACCGAATCACTCCCAGAAACCCCCATGAGTGAGCACTGAATTTGGGTCTCTCCATGCAGAGAGCACGTGAGCACAGTAGATTCTAGAAATTCGTTTATAAAAATAATAAATGTAATGTGGGGCAATCTTCAGTATTTCCGAACCCTTGCAACATCCAATAGTAAAAACGTAAGTCTCACCGTCTCCTCGAGTACGTCCCAGACCATCCATCCTTAAAGCTAAGCCTCTTAGAGGGCATTACACCATTGCGTGACCAACATGATGGACTGATAGTATAAAGGTAGGAATCACCCTTTATCAGGTAGGAATCACCTAGATTGACACATAGAAAACTGATTGACCTGAAGTAATAGTGTGGTGCTGAATTGACAAGACCACCGACGGACATAAATACAGTTGTGTTGTGAAGATAAAACAAAGGTAGCAAAGTTCGTTTATGGTTTAGGTGTTTATTTGTCGAAGTTATTGTCTCTCATAGAATTAGGACAGCCCTTGATTAGCTCACATTTTAAAGCGTAATTTTAAGTAATATATATTTCGAATAGTTCGTTGGACCAACCCAAAACAAAGATTCACTCCTGTCATTTGGAGAAGTTCCATCTTAGTACCACAAATCCAGTCATGTGCAGATTTTGAAAGGCTTGATCCGATTGTCCACGAACAGTCTCCTTTTCTATATCTAGATTTGTTAAGGTTTGTCAGCTGATTTTGGTGGCTCGTCTTGAATCTAGGTTCATGACTTGAGACCATACTTCCGAGTTGCCCAGTGTTCCATTTTAGTTATAACGGAAAATATTTACGTTCATGTTTACGACCTTACCCAAATTGGAAACCACCAACCCACAAAGCATGAATTACGAGCTTATTAAGGGGATGATCATGTACATTGACGGTTCCCCGATTCCCATTTGCATTGTCCATCATTGGGATGAATGAAGACTCTTTTAATTGTGCTCCCAACATTCACTCTTTCACAAATCGCTAATTAAAATAAATTTGTCGGTTGCCAAGCCCTGGACCCAGGCAGGAATGTTGACAATTGTTCCTTAATGCAAATAATTACTTCTCCCGGTTGAGACCTGAGAAGATAATAACCAGAAAATCTCCTTTTTCCTCTGCTAATTAAGACTCCTCTACTTTGTAATGGCTCGCCTAGACCGGAGCCCACATAAATTCCCGAAGACAAAACCAACCTGTCCAGGAGGCCGAACCTGGTGATTTCTCTCTTTTTAGACAAAAGCTGAGATGTGTCGATAGTTATCTGCATGCGAGTGCTTTCGAATCTCGTGGTTCCGCTAATGAGTGTGGGCTGCGCTACTAAGACGGATTCCGCTGATGCCCTTCGAGACGTCCAAACTGCCGTGATGGGACCACCCAAAAAGAATCGCTGGCAAAGGAAGAGTCAACTCGGATCCCGTGCTGTTATCTCGTCTTCGGATCTGACCTCAGATATTGTCCTCCTTCCCCCGTTCTCCCGTTGTCGTCTGTTTGTTCGGTTAAAATAATTCGCTTGTTGTCATACCGATAAAGAATCTTATCGACGAAGGTAACTCCCCCAGACAAATATTTATGAATCTGATTAGGACAGGTGTCTTGAGAATTACGGTCTGAGGCAACAGCCACACATTGTACTCAAGGATAACCGTGTTCGACATGGCTGCTATTAGCTTGTACCGAGATAAGATATCCGGGGGGGGGATGGAAGGAACTCTAGGAATTCCTCTTCCTTCAGGTATTGATCGATCAGACCTTCTTGGCATTTGTTGGGGCAGGAAAGGGTTCTTCTATCTGTTTACTGCGGCATAGCAGGAATGTCTGCATGCCATACTATGTGAATAGGTATTTAGGACAGGGCTTCATGACATTATAAAACAGAAATTGATATCTGAATGAGGCTTTGGTTAACGTGCTCTAATCAGAGATTATTATCCTTTGGGGAAATAACATACAATTTATCAGTTTAATGAAATTTAACGAACAAAGAGGATTTTTTGTGATCTTAAGATAAGGCGAAATTTATTAAATGTGGGGTATTACAGCGCTTAACTGGCAGTAGTCATTCGGCAAAATTTGTGATCGTAATTTGGGAGTTTCGATAAAATGTTATGGATTTGTTGCTGGAGGAATTATGTTGCGTGTCGACGAAGTTGGGAGAATGTGTTTCAAATATAAATGGGCGGAAATCAATAAATTCTGTGGGAAAAAGAGTGATGATAGGTTAATGTGGAACAATAATTTTAGGATACATTCTGGATCAGAGACAAATTGAATTTTAGTATAAATGATAGTGTAAACAGGGTATTTATAAAGTTGAAACAAAAGATGGTTTAGATATAATGGAGAGTTGTATGAATCTCTTGTTCTCGCTAGTGAAAGCCTCATAATCTTCACGTGGTGGACACTGAAAACCATAAAGGACAGGCTAATATCATCGGGATGTTCTATACATATATATGCATGAGTATGTAAATATGTGCGTACTTATATGAGTAGAGATGAGTACTTATATGAGAGAGTGAGTGCCTGTACACTAAAATATTGAAGATCGGTTATCTGATGCGTTTAAATGAGAAAGGACTAATGGGCCCGGAAGGGAATCGGAAGGACTAGTTTAACTATTGCAATTTCTTCCCCAACGATTCAAAGATGGAACTGCAATAAAACCGATCGGCTCTGATAAGCAGGTCTGGCCTGCTGG
The DNA here is from genome assembly GCA_963855945.1 of Thereva nobilitata. Classification (NCBI taxonomy): domain Eukaryota; kingdom Metazoa; phylum Arthropoda; class Insecta; order Diptera; family Therevidae; genus Thereva; species Thereva nobilitata. The sequence continues at coordinate 195,506,998 of OY979694.1, read as the reverse complement.
CTTTTTACACAAGTTTTGGGATCTCCATCTCGCCGGGCACAACCAAAGCGGCATCGGTCAAAAGGTTATCAGATCCAACAGTGACACCTAATAGAAGAACCCTCTTACTGGAATACATTGGTTGGGATCACGATGGCAGTTAACCGTACAATTTCCGGGAGAAGTATTCCTACTGTGTGCTTGCCAACAATGTCAACGACATGAAACCTTTCCCTTTCATGAGCAAAACTAGACTGTGGTGAAGATTGAAATCAACTGGAGAAACAAACAAGCTTGCTTTGTGGCTCCAGCGATTGGCCCACCGATGGACGCTCGACTTGATTCCCGTACTGCAAACTCAAATGTTTAGTTACTAAACACTTAAAGTGTTTAAACCATTGCACATTGGTTCCAAATGCCGAAAAGGTGGCCAAAATATGAAGAGGTTATTCAAATTGTATGAAATTACGTACAAATAGTGTTCTGAGGTCGCTGATTACGAATCTTCACTCAAAATAAAAAAACAAAATGGCGGAACCTATGTGGCGGACAAAATGTTTATAAAGTGGTCAGATTTTTATGAAATTTAGTATGAAGAGTATTTCGAGGCTGCTGATTACGAATTGCTACTCAAAATTGAAAAAAACAAAATGGCGGATCCAATATGGCGAACAAGGTTCTTGGTGGTCAGAATTTTATGAATTTTTTTTAAAGGAGTCTATTATGGAAGTCTCGAAATAAGAATAAAGTGTTTTGTCAAAATGATCGTCTAATCATAAATTAATCTTAAAAACTCATAATAATAATTGTATAATAATAACACTTTTTGTCCTGGTCTATTCATAAAAACACGAACAGATATTTCGGATTATACGTTTGTAAAAATCCATCCCTTTCCTCGAAATTCTGATAACGCATAACTATAGTGGCGTGTGTGAGTCGGAAAAAACCGCGAAAATGGTAAATATTTGGAGTGTCTCCACCCCCCGTGCTTAGCATCCTCGAAAACGGGGGAAATATATTTTGGTGCTGATATTACAAAAAAAATCTCCCCTTTTGGGGGAGACTATTGGCCGGTGTAGGGGTTGGTGGGGGTCGGAAGCGATATCCAATGCCACCACCGTGCTCAGCACCCTCGAAAACGGAGCGAAAGTGTTTTTTTTATAGGGAAACCGTGTAAAGCGCGTTTAACCCCTCTTGGGGGTGGTTTTTGGTAGTTTTGGGGGATTGCGCAACCCCAAAGAGAAATTCTAACAAAGCCATCGTGTTTACGAAGAGGTCCTTTTTACACGACTGCACCAAAAAAAGAGTGTAATGTGTTTAGGGTTGTTGTGTGTATGTACGTTGTTTTGTACCACCATAACTTCTAAACGGTTGAACGGATTTAGATGGCTGAGGTACCATTAGAATCCTTTAATGAGTCTTAGTAACATAGGCTAAGTTAAATTTTAAAAAGAGAATATGGCGGCCGTCAGACGCAATTTACGTCATACTCAATTTTTTTTTCTGATTGGGTCAATATGGATATCAAACGAAAGGTGAAATTGAGACGATTTCAAATATATATAACACTTAATAGATATGTGTTAAATAAATGCCAATTTTATGCTTAAATAAAATTAAATTACTCGAAACGTTTTATATTACCCGATCACAATGAACGAACATTTAATAGTTAAGCCTAGAAAGCTGTTGAAGCAAAATGAAAATTCCCTATACAAGCTCTATGTAACACCACTGCCCCAAAAAGGAGTGCAATGTCAATTATTGTCAATATGAAATAACGTTGAAAAATACTTTTTTAGCAGAAGCCATTTCAAATGATTCCAGGTCACTGTTAGCACAAAAAAAACCGTTTTACTCTGCACCGCGCCGAGGCCCTCGTGTGCCAGACGATCATGTAACAAGGGCTCCCGAGAGCCCTCCATGCAAGTTTGACCGTTATAAAACGCTGTTTCTAAATCTTTAGGCACCAACCTACATAACTAAACCTAAAAAAAGTCTGCAAATCAAAGACCGATTTTAGGGACTTTTGGTCACCTTTTCGGGATTTGCAGCCACTGTGCGTTGTAGTCGAATTTTAAACAATTATTAGCGGTTTTAATGAAAGTAAACACTTAAAGTGTTTCACTAGTTAACGTTTGTAGCGTGTAGCTTTCTAAACTCTTCAATTTACAGCGCCTGCGGATCTGTGAAAAGCTGCGGCTTTTTATTTTTGTTAACCTTTTGCAATTGTGTATTCGTCATTCCACGTCTTATCCACGTCCATTTTCTTTCCTTTATCTGTTTGATAATTAGTTCTTGTTTTCTATGTTTGTCATATTTCTAGGCCACGTAGAGATATATTGACGAAAACTTGTATTTTGTTTATATCCGCTTGGTATACTGCCATGCCATAGAGTAATATGGATTTCACGCAGGAGTTGAGAATATTTAACTTTTCATATCTATAGTTGTGGCGATTTCCACACTTTCCATAATCTGTTGAACGCACCTCCAGCTTTTTTAATCCTACTTAAAATATCCTTCCTAGCACCTCCTCCCGTAGCAATTATGACGTCTTCTTTTGTACTATCTTTTATTATTAACTAGCAAAACACCCGCGTGCGTTGCAACGCCCTTAAATAAAAAAAGTTTATGCCTGCACTGTCCGCGGTAGGAAAAAAGTGAAAGAAACAACAAATCTGGAAAATATGATTTTGGATACCTTTTATATGGTTAATTTCTATTGACTGCTTTTTTGACAGCTGTCATTAGTCAAAACCGGTTTTTGATATGATATTCGTATTCAGTGGTATCGAAAACCTAAGGATACCAAGTTTCACCTTGAACCGATGGAAATCAAGTGCCCAACGCTTGGTTGAACCAAAAAAAATGAGGACCCATGTTAAATCCCACTTAAAATTCAACCTGCGTGGGGGACGGTTTATAATTTTGCTTTTTGCTCCTTCTTACTTAGTGTTCGTTCCGAACACAGCTTCCGTCCCGTTCGAACTTTTTGGATGCGATAGATGGAATCGTTTAACCTCGTGATGACAGTGGAGGGTCCTTCCCTTTTCTTTGTAATTTTGGCGATTTACTTTTGATTAGTCGAGCATTTTATAGGTACACTCGATCGAGTGGCAAACTTCACGACAATATAGGAAATTACCAAGATAAACTATGTTCAATGTTCTTCCATTAGGAGCTAAGATGTGAAGATTCAGATTTCCCAACTCTTGAACAACCTGCCTACAGCTGACAGTGAAATGACACTTATTTCCCAAAATGTGTCCGCCATATTGGCCCCGAAATTTTAAATTTATTAGTTTTGATCATAAATTCGTTATTTGCTATCTTAAAAACCCCCAGATACCGATTTTCATTGTAATCGGAATACAATTGGCAAACTCATCGGCCATATTGGTGCAGCCATTTTGAACTTATAAGTTTTGATCATAAATTCGTTATTTGGAACCTTAAAAATTCCTAGATACCCACTTTCATTGGAATCGGACCACAATTGACAAATTCGTCGGCCATATTGGAGCGGCCATTTTGAATTTATAAGTTTTAATCATAAATTTGTTATTTGCAACCTTAAAAACCCCTAGATATCTACTTTCATTGGAATCGGAATACAATTGGAAAATTTCGTCCGCGGCCATTTTGAATTTATAAGTTCGGATCATAAATTCGTTATTTGCTACCTTAAAACCCCCAGATACCAATTTTCGTGGAAATCGGAACACAATTGGCAAATTTGGGTGGCCATTTTTAATTTCAGTCTTATTTCGGCGGCCATTTTGAATTCGTTATTTAATACCTCAAAAAACCCCAGATACCGATTTTCATTGGAATCGGAACACGATTGATAAATTCGTCGGCCACATTGGCGCGGCCATTTTGAATTTCTAAATTTTGGCCACAAATTCGTTATTAGCGACCTTAAAAACCCCTAGATACCCAATTTCATTGAAATCGGAACACAATTTGCGAATTCACATTTGAGTGGCCATTTTGAATATCGGCCATTTTTCAGCGGCCATTTTGAATTTCGAAAATCGGGTTTCGAGGCGTTTCATGGGAGACCCCCACGGACCTTCGTGCAAAATTTCGAAGCTCTGCGATGACTGGTGCGCCGGCTATAGCGCACACATATATACATACATACGTACATACATCCATACAGAAACTTTCTTTTATTAGTATAGAAGATGGGTTAGTGTTTGTAGTATTAATTCTCATTGATGTTATTTTTTGTACATTTATTCTAAGACCACCAACATAATTGCCTGAAATATCAGTCACGTCATAATTTTTTACGTAGTCTCTTTTGGTAAAGGGATAAATTAATACCATAAAAAGTTTAAAGTGTTTATTTCTCCATAAGTGTTTTTCCCAACTAAGTGTTTACTATTTCAAATGTTTAAAGGGTGAATTAGTTTTTACTTTTAAACACTTCTATCGATTTTTACTTAGGTTAAAATTAGTATTGATAAACACCTTGAGTGTTCAGTTTCTGTTAGTGTTGAAGAATAAAACACTTATTTGATTTTGTGCATATCTGCATCTTCTGATTAAACAAAAAACACTTTCTACCATTAAAATCTTTACGGTTTAGAAAAAAACACTTAGAAAAAAAATGCAAAACACTTAACAAAAAAGTTGAGAATCTGTTTGATTATATCTTAACTAATAACATAGACATAATAAACTGTAATATGTATCACACTTCCACAGTGGTAGGAGGACTTGAGACTGTAAAGATTACCCTGGCCATTCAATATATTGATAACTACGAGAGTTACTGGCGTTGGAGAAGCAGTCGTCCCAAGACTATAGATACATTTGCTTTACGCTATGGATTATCCTTAGAATTCTTCACGGAGCCTATTACTGCTGGTTTTGAGCTATAACAGCCCGTTCGGATAGAGAAGAATCCATGGCAGAATAACTCGCTCTCCATGTTAAAATCAGTCACTTGGACGCTCTTCAATGCCCCTGAGATGAACTATAACAAACTAGAGACGAGTTTACTTACAAGCTATAATAGGGCGTTGAGAAGAAGAAAAAGGGATAGCTGGAGGCAATTTTGCCAGAGCATAGAAGATACTCGAAACTAGCAAATACTCCACAAAACTCGGATGAGGGGTGCGCCAGTCGATCGCTGATCTATATAGAAAGATAATGGCTCTTTCAACCAAACAAGGGAACTACGATTCTAAAGAAAGGAATCTGTTCAAAAGAGTGATTAGAAAAAAATACCGTGCTCACTCATGACACTATTATTGAGTTGATCAGTTCGTTTCCAAGTCACTTGGAGCACGCGGTAGAAGAGCTGCGGCTTAATTACTCCATAGTCTACAAAATTTTCACGGCTGCTCCTGCGCCGCTTTGATGTAAATGTAAATGAACTCTTCCGAACTTCCGAATAGCCAAAACCTCTCCGCCACGGGTTTAACACTTCTTTAAGTAGGCCCTGCTTAGGTCTTCGGGGGGGTGCTTGCAAGAATAGAATACACTCTGATTTAAAGGGAGTAGTCATTGTGTAAAAGTAGGTTAACCATCATAAATTTGCAAGGCTCTCATGACTGAAGGCCTAATAATATTCTTAAAAAACATACCTGGCCCAACCATTTAAAAGTTTCTTTACCATTTCCAATTTTGGCACTTATTCCAGTCAAGTAACAAAGTTGTCATGGTGGTAACCAGTGTCAAGTTATGGCATATACTACACCCAATTGATTTGGTTTCCAGCTGCCCTGCCCGGGATTAACTGCCAAACCCGACAAAAAGGTTCCTGTACCATATACCAAGAAAAGAACATTGCCAGAACCGGTTCTTGTAGACAAAGATATAGCTTTTTTAACAAGTCGCCTATGGTATTTTTCAAGGCTATAGTATGGTAGTATAGAACCATGCTTAACCATGTGATAGGCTATACTGACTTTTTGCGAAAGTACCACAGAATAAACTAGAATGGTATACGGATAGTCAAAGGACAGTTTTCTGTAAATTTTCAGATCAAAATATCTGGCGGCTCAAAATTTACAGAGACGAGGAGCAAAACCACTTAAATTTTTTATTGTTAAAATAGAACATTGCGTTTATTGTAAGGAAATATGAACAAAATTTATTAGAAGGGTTAATTTATTATTTATCTATTAATCAGTCCAACTCTCAATTTTCATTTTGGTCATGTAGTATAGGTTGTGAAAAACATTTTGAAAGGCATTTACATACTGGGCAACATTTTATTTTTTGAGTGAAGCAAGTGCACGATTCAGCTTGACTGCATGAAGTAGATTTTGCACTACAATTGCAAAAATATTTCAGGGGTAACTCTAGACTACTAGGTTCTTCGAACATGACTGGTATAACGACATTTTCTTCGCACCTCCAACCACAAGTTGTTAAATCAAAGGGTTGAATTATTGTTTTGTGTGCATTATACCATACGTATGTTTGCCAATGACACATTTTTAAATGTTGCAGAAAAGCGGGATATGACAGTGGAAGGTTCTCGACTGCGACTTTTTGTGAGGTCGAAAGCATAGCACGGAATTTATTGATATTCCTATGGAATTTGAAATATTTTCCGGGTCAATCGTATAGAGTAGCAACATACCGTGTGCTTACATCAATGACCTCATCTGAAAATCCTTTGTCCAAATTACTGAGTATCACCAAATCTGCATCGCTTAATTTCCGTGCTGCTTTGAACGCTTTAGATTTCCCAATGTTATAAAACGACGAGGTAGTGTCGCATCCTGTAAGTGCATGAGCCGAAGGAAGTGCAAAACTCAATTCTTTTCCCAATTCTTGAATAATGTCGTTAATTGTCGTCTTAAATCTTGCTTTACCGAAAATGAAAATATATTCAAACCTTAATCGGATAAAAATTTATGATGAAAATCAATCAGTTATTACTTTCTTACAAAAAATTCACTAGCAGGAAGTGTTTTAAATCTGAACATTTGCCGACGAATTTCACACTGCGAAGTCGAGCGTCAACTAATGTTACTGTAAATGTTGAACCGCTATAATGTGGAGTAGCCAAAAAAGCAAATTTTTAAAAAATTTACAACACAACTTTTTGATTAGAAAAAAAAGAAAATGGAAAATTTTGAAACATTCGCCATTTTGTTTCTAATTGATGTAATGAGTGGGAGAATTTAGAGAATCAGTTAAACTACATTGTGTTAAAATTTGTAATCGATATCTGCAATATTAACTAAGATATGGCGAGATAAAGTGTAAATTTCGTTCAAACAGCGCATACGAAAAAAATGCATTTTTATAATTTTTTTATATGTTGGCAATGTCCAAACTTCGGCCAAAATCAACTGTAGATGCTTTTCCCATCCTCTATCGGTTGCAATTACTTTCAACCGGTTATCTCATTTCCATCACTTTTTCCATTTTTAGAGCACTTTTTGGGGATAAACTGCAGGCCTAATATTGGCATGCATCTACGAAAACTTAATGAGGATTTAAGCAAATGCACGTTTTTTCTCAAGGAGCCCATCGTTATCAGAGCGTAACGTCTCGTAGAACCAAATATAAACTAGTCTGAAGGCCCCCATACACGGTCAAATTGGATGTACATCGAAGTGCGGATGTACAACCAAAACTATCGATTGTGTGGCGGTCGGACGATTAAAACTCATGGCGAGCATGGGTTTGATGAAAATCTGGTTGTACATCCAATTTGACCGTGTATGGGGGCCTTGAGACTACCAACTTGTGCTTGGAGAGGGTGAGAGTAATCTTAATCAAGTTACCATGGCCCAACTCAGGTTTCAAAAACAATAAATAGGTATACATTTTGAACAGCAGAAATGGAAAATTTTATTCATCGGTCTAGATCCGGCTATTGGAGGAGCCACGAATTTGATGAAGTGGAACCTTGAAGACTGAACTTTTCTGAACATAGCGAACGCTGAAGGTCCGCAACTAGGTTGATCAACTCCCAGCGATTACTTTCTGTGTTGCCAAGTTACGCCATCGCAAAATTATCGGCAGGGAGCATGTCAGGACAATGGTTGGTTTGATTACTAGACATAATACCGTTAATAATCATATGTGGGGGAATAAGGGCATATTAGCCTACACGCAAGCTTTTCCTTGAGGAGGATGGACGTGATCTTCATGTTCTCCGTCACTGTCACACGTAAGCGAAAATCAGGATTTCGTTGTTTGACGAGAACTGTCTCGACAAGCCTAGACTGAGTCACGAATGACTAGGCAACCTACTGAACCTTTCCAGTCTTGCCTACAAATCTGAGGTATATAGGGTAGATAGGTAGGGTAGGTCAAAGGATGGCCACGGTACTTATGGATCTGATAATTTACTCGAAGAAGAAGAATATTTATGTGATCTTTATAAAACAACTAAGATGACACCTTTTTAAGAAGAATATATTGGGTGAATCGTATAGTGAAAATGAAACCAGCCCATATCAGAAGGAATATTTAACTAGGGTCAAACGTGACAATAATGGGAGCAAGCCATTATAGGAGACACACAGCACATACTAAAGACTAGTTTTAAAGATGAATGGAGAGGCGAAGGCTGAATTTGGACGAGACGGCCATTGAAGAACAAGAAGAAGTTCATCAAGGCTTGGAAGTTCACTGCGATGCAAAAATTTTCAGGGCTTTGTAATTTTACATTTGTTACAAACCCATTTTCAATGACTCTTTGAAACGTACAATATTGGAGAGCAAGTGGTTTGTCATCTGTCCTGGAATGTGATCTCATTCTTTGGAGATAGCTTACACGAAGAGGCAGGCTTCACGTAACTACAAAACTATGGACTGTAATCAAAACACGGAATCTGCGAGTACAAATGCAGCTTATGCTCAGCACATTAGTAGAGTGCATGCCCCGTCAATTGATTTGCATATCGATGTACTATAATCTTTGCCCATCACAATGGCATTCTAATTAAGGAATTTGATATTCTGTTGTGCAGCGTCAATTGCACAACCATACACTATCAACAGCAGCAATATAACCGCCGAAATTACCACCTGATAGTGATTTCACGTTTCAACCCCATTCCATGCGAATGGATGCTGTAGGTACGCACGTGGAATATTTTAGATAAGCTGTACCGTTGCTGGTATGGCTGTCAAATGTGATTTGTGTCGTCTAGGCGGTGGCGGGGGGGGGGGGGTGGCCTGACAAATATTTTCATTTAAATTCATGACACTGTTCCAAGTAGCAAATGCCTTTCGAATGAAGTCTGGTGGGGCGGAATGGTGGATGATGTTCCTGTATTGTTTATGCTCATCAAGGGTGACTTTAAAATTTCAATTGTTGATGCTTTTCTATTCGACAATAAGATGTGTCGGAGTTGGGGTAGGGGGTGGGGGTGCGTGTATATTTGAAGGCGTAAAATTTAATCAAGCATGTTTAGTCTCAAAACAAAAAAGGGAGATACATTGAGTTTGGGATGGATGCTATGTTTGTTATTTTTGATATAATTCCAAGTGTTTTGTTGTTTAAAGGATTAAATTTGTAATGTATACAATGATCAGCAACAAAACAAGTTTAACGTAGAATAAATTAAATTTTCTTTCGGTCCCATCACATACATATGTGAATGTGACTATTAATGTAAAATCTGACTTCATAATCCTAGAGCTATGTTATTATTTTATAACTTAGCAATTTAGCGCCGCATGACTTGGTACAATCGGAGTTATCATTCAATAAAAAGAACACTATTTCTGGCAGCTCAATTTTGTATGCATGCAAATGCAAATCTTTGTTCAATATTCGTCACAAATTTGAGAAAGCAAGTCTAATTTCTGAGAATAATGTCCAGCTGATGTTGATGGCTTATTATCAGTTACAAAATTTTGCCGGATCAAGTGAATTGTTTCTCGAGAGAAACCATTCATTTTATTTGCCATAATGTGCGATTAGAAAGATAAGGTGGATTAAAATACTCTCTTAGAACCTCCAGTAAAATATGGTCCAGTGATAAACAAATAAACATTATTCAGTTTTGCATCCATCGTCTAAAACCTTTAGGCATTGAATAACACTACACCACCTAATTTATGAAGTTAGTATATTGTACATACTGTTAATACACAATGTTTATGCCACAAATGATTACCAACAATTTATTACGCTTACCATGAAACGACATCTTTCATTCTCCGTTTTTAACTCAATCACTGTACTGCAATACAGACATTATGTAGGTGTACGAACCTCACACTCTGTACATGCATGCACATTTCGAATCTCCTTTACTTATTAAAAAGCAGCATAAATCATAATTCCATAATGGATTGAGGGTCTTTTCCCCCAAAAAACGAACGAACTGGCACATCCCCAACAGAGACGTGAAAATGAGCAACAAATCAAAATCAGAGTGACACGTCGAAATGGAAGCCGCCACCATTCCAGGATAATAAATGTCCAGGACAATTAATGGGGTTGACCAGCAGAGCCTTTTCTCGGCATGGAGTTTGAGCATATTTTTTAACTGATCTCTGATAATAATGTTTGTATTTTTATGGGCTGCTTTTGTGTTATTTACGAAAAATCATCCTTTAAGAATGGCCTCGACCATAGGCCGCCCCGGCAGGAGGTTATATATTTTTCCTCGGTAGTTTCCCATGTGGCAATAAATTTACAGTTTACAAACAGACTGTAGCCGGTATGTAAATGCTCTGGATTTATATGCCTTTCAAATGCATTTAAGGAAGGGGTCCTTGTTAAATTTATTATAGCATCTCATTGCCTATTGTTGAACAGCGAATAATTTTCGGTAAATTTTATGAACTGAACATAAGACGATGTTGATGAGAGATAAAAGATGTGTCCAAACAAATTATTTTGATGGAAATTTAGTAGACTCTATTGAACAGCATGGTTCGCATTTATTGGGGCTTCTTTTACGCCAGCTGCAAACTTGCCCGGGGTCGTATTTTTATGTTGTCATTTCAAAGCTTACTGTTGGAGGCAAAAGACTGATAAAGATCGGTGCCACTGGAATCGAGAGCTAACCTTGCGATAACAGATCAATCAACCAGCCACAATGTCCATCTCTATGAAAAGATCGGTATTTGATGCTCTCGCGATCGAATGGATAATTTCGGCGGGATCTAGCCGCTTGGTGTAAACAAACAAGTGAAGGTGCCATCAACATCCGGAGAAAGCGTAGATTTAACAAAAAGATAAAAGAGTAAAATATATCAAAAGTAAGTTTTCTACGCCCGTATCGGTGGGTTGATGGGATCTATGCTTATGCCACTGTCACTGCTACAACTGAGGTTAAAACTCCGCGCAATCGAGGTCCCGATACAATAATTTTTGTTTGTTAACTTCCCAGTAGGAAGTTATTGTAATCGGTCCGAAAATCGGATTCGAAATTTTCAATGTATTTACACGTTTCAAAGTCCCAATAGCGTTTTAAGCAAAAATTTGAGAAGAAATATGTGTGTGCGTGCGTACTTATGTGGTCATTTTTCCTGCACGATTTCGCGCGAACCAAAAAATATACCGACTTCGTTGAGGTGCCGTTCGAAGTGTGTTAAAAGAAATATGATCTGAAAATATTTTCATAAAAATCGGTCGAGTCGTTTTTTTGTTTGAAGGAAGTTCGTGATTTTTGTATCTGCCAATATCGCGCAAACCAAATATGATACCGACTTCGTTGAGGTGCCGATCGAAGTGTCTCAACGAAGGTATGATCTGAAAAATTATCATAACATTCGGTCAAGGCGTTTTTTGTGACTTCGGCAAGTGTACCAACCAAGTAACTTAAATTAATTAGTTTTGCTACTGTCTAATATACTCGTTGGAATGAAACCCGTTCCAAATGAGGTTAACTTTTATGGATTCAGCCGAGCAGTAGCTTCCCACGAAATTTTCAATCATTTGTCCATTTTCCGCCATACATCTGCCTACACACACTTCACGAATAGGTGATTTATCGTGACTAAGTACCTATTTTGTAACGTAACGTCCGCATGAGTTGTTAAAGAATTAGCAGAGTGGTCATTATTTTGGTAGATCGTAACTCCAATAGCTGCAACTTCAGGTCCCTTAAATTTAATAATATACTTGGTAAATAAGTTTTGGAATAACAACATATTCTGTTCAAAGTAATACATTAATTTTGTTTACAACTTCGTCATCTTAATCTTGTAAATACGCACATATCATTTGACAACCTAGCGAAAGTAATGATAAACAAATGTGACAAATGTTAGGTATTATATATTATATATTGATTATTGTTTATTTAATATTAAAATATCCATTAATAATATTCCAAATTCATAATACTGAGAAGTTGATCTTGTGGACCGAAAGGGTCAAAATCAAAACCACACATTAGTGCACAGTTTCTACTCTTATAAGGGAATTGCCTTGTATTATATAGGAAAGTAATAGCTTTGCATAAGGTTTATTTTTATTAAGGAATGAGCGGGCAACCCATATGGTGAACACTGCGGCCAAGTTAGGCAGGCCTATTGTGCACGTACCCGACCCCACTAACGGAGCAGACTATCAGCCTTCCGGACGAAGGCAAGAAGGTCATTAATTGAAGAAGACCGGACTTAAGCGGAGCTCATAAACTCTCTGATAAACGTTCTTCTTCTAAGCCATATCAGAGCAGGACATTCACAAAGAATATGTGTGGAAGTCTCGTCGCCTTCCACGCAGAGTCAGCATTCTGTCTCTTGAGACAGTCCTAGGTTGTGGAGGTGATACCGCAGTCCTGCTAGGCCAGTCAGATAACCCACCAACAGCCTTATACCCTAGACAGACTAGTACCCTTAACCCGGATTATGACGTCAAAATGACGTAGACTCCATTTTATTTTCATATCTTTTATATGGGTCTACGTCATTCTGACGTCATAATCCGGATTAAGTTTCTAGTCTGTCTCCGGTATTAGGTTCGCTCTGTTTAAAGTGATAGTGCCCCTAAAGGCAAAGGGTCTTACAAGATCTTTAGCACGTCTAAGACTTGGGATTGATTCCCAACAGGCTAGATGTAGTCCCTTAATCCACTCCTCTATCAGGGACTTGGAGATGGACCATGAGATGCCACAGAAGGGTTCTGGCCCTGGACCGACGTCTCAGACCCCATCCCTCGCGAGGCTGTCTGCAGCCTCATTGCCGTCGATACCACAGTGTCCGGGGGCCCAGCAGAGCGAGACCTTATTTCTTCTGGTCAGGCTCTGGAGTAAGTCAAAACACCCTGCAATTATTTTGGAAGAAAATTTCCACGTTGAGAGTGCCTTGATGCAGTGGCGGACTAAGGATGGGGCGGAAGGGGCGGTCCGGCGGTTACATCATGCAAGAGAAGTTTTTCTAAACTTAAGCCTAGAGTCCACTATAGAGTTTTTTGCGTAGGGCTAGAGAAAACTCTCAGGTAGATACGCGTAGAGATGTGTATAAACCCTCTAGGGCTCCTCACATGCGCTCTACACCCGCACTACGCGAAAGTTTTCTCTGCTAAATAACTCTATAGTGTATACGCAATTTTTTTGTGTTTGGTAGAGCTCTAATTCTGGTCTACGCTCTATCAAGCTTGTTTGATACAGTTTTTCTCTCTACAGTATTCATTCTTATTTGCGTTTCGACTGCGCTTCGAAATGTTGTACATCGGCGTGTTAAATAACAACGAAATTTGAATACGACATACGCAGAAAAAGTATCTTCCTCCGTGAGCTCATTCAATAATTCACGATACATTCCAGCGTTTTGTTTTCTTTTCGCAATCCAATCTCGCTCCCAACATTTTCTTTCCTTCTTTTTCTCTTCTTCGAGCAAAAATAAAACGGCAGCAGCTTGTTTTTGGCGAGAACTCATTTTATTATTTTTTTTGTTTTCTATTAATTTCCTTTAAATTTTTTACACAATATGTACGAACGCATCTCTGAATAACTGAGAAATGAAATGACATGCAAAAGTTGATGGCCGCAGTTGCGCGCTCTACCATACGACTCTACAGTAGAGAAAATGCATCTGCAGTGTATACAGTCTGTAGAGCGCGTGGTAGAGCTCTATTCAAAATTTCTCTAGAGCAACTCTACTGGCTGTGGAGTGGTAGAGTGGTAGAGACGCGCTGTATTGTACACACTACAGGTAGAGCTCTACACTCTACGCTCTACACTCTACCGAAAAAACTCTATAGTGAACACTTGGCTTTAGAACTACTTTCGGAATCGATGGGTAATTAAATGCTTTCCCTACTGGGAAATAAACGTACACTAAAATTACATCAACTTCTTGACTGAGGGCATCATTCACCCTTGCCGCCCCGGGCCTCTGACGGGCTTAGTCCGCCACTGCCTTGATGGCAGCTGTCAGAACAGATTTAAAATGTTGGCGCCTTTCAAACCTTTCTCAAGGTTGAGCCTGTATTTCAGTCTGGAAAACAGAGGGCCACTTAACCATTGCAATTGAGACCTTGGAGTTATCCTGCGACGCGAGCCCCTGTACCGCGTTCCATCTTTGAAGCTACTGACAGAATCAGGCGCAAACGCCGTGCGGACATTGGCTTCGCGGTGTGTGGCGACTTTTCACTGACATGATGTTGCGGTGTCGGCGGCGCGCTCCGACTTTGAACACAACAACGAAATCAAAGTGACAAGTGGACGTGATTGGAAAAAAAATTGAAAAACCTGAATGATTTACATATAATTTTTCTATCCTACAGGGTTTGTCTTTTTTTTAGGTGCTAATTTAATTACCCCAATTTGGAAAAATAAAGATTTTCATTAAAAAATATAAAAATCAACAAATTTGCTATCACAGCCAACACCAACACACGACTCCAAACATATGCCCACCACCACCAAAACACGACTCAAAACACAAACATCTCTTGACACACGCGGCGGCAACGCGCAGAAAGTAGAAAGTAAAGCAACTTGCGCGGTGTGTGAGTAGCGTAAATCAGCATTTCGTTAGTGCGCATTTGAATACACTACTTCTATTCTCTCTGTCATTGCCCGCACGGCGTTTGCGCCTGTTTCTGTCAGCAGCTTGACCCGTCAATGAACCATTGGAGATGTTTTGGATCCCCAGGAAAAATAAGTTCTTCCCACTCAGAACGATCCGGGATAATGGCCCTGAATTTCCTTTGGAACCGCCGTTCACCAACCATATGGTCGGATACGCGGCAAATGGAAATGTTTGGGATATTGTCAAACATATCCATGTGTCCTTTAACTGTATAGGGCCAGTTGGATGAGATCTGAAGTCTCAAGCACTTATGGCCGCGGATTTCCATATGAAGATATGCAATGGGGTCAATCCAATAATTGCCTCCATCGCAGCTGTGGAGCAGGTCCGCATAGCTCCGGTAATGGAGAGGCACCAAGCCGTTGCAGTTTGCTGCACTTGAGGATCGCCGTAACCTGTTCAGTCTTAGGCCACCAGACTATAGCGGCATAAGTGACCACAGGTTTAACGATCGTATTGTACATCCAGTACATCATTTGTGGTGTAAGACCCCATGTCTTGCCCAAAAGCTGTTTGCAGGCCCTTATGGCCCTAGTGGCTTTACTGATGGCGTAGTCCAGTTGAGCGTTCCAGTTCAGCCTCTTGTCTAACTTTATTCCCAAATATTTGACTGAGTACTCAACTGTGGTGCCCTGGATGCAAATAATACCTAGGTCGACTTTGTAGCGTTTGGAGAAAGGTACCAGGACAGCCTTATTTGGGTTGATTGGCAGACCCTCTATGGTACACCATCTTGGAACTTCTCGAAGTGCTGTTCTCATGACCTCTGTAATGGTCACGTCAAACTTCCCAGAGACGATGATGGCAAGATCATCTGTATAGCCGATGACATCGAAACCAGATTCGGATAGCTTGGTCAAAAGTTCATCCACAACTAGTGACCAGAGTAACGGGGATAAGACTCCACCTTGAGGGCAGCCCTTAATAGCTTTAACACTAATGGTGGAGACACCTAGGGTAGAAGAAAGGTCACGATCTACAAGCATGGCATTTATCCACTCAATTGTGTGAGGATGCAGGTTTCTGAGAGCTAGTGCTCTAGAATTAGAATCATAGCCAGTGTTATCGAAAGCACCTTCGATGTCAAGGAATGCACATAAAGCAGTTTCCTTAGCGAGCAAGGCTTTCTCGATTTTGCTGACCAGGTGGTGTAAAGCAACCTCTGTTGATTTACCCTTAGAGAAAGCGAACTAGGAGCTATCCCATGTAGGTTTTGCCAGATCTCACAACGGAGCCAATGATTGGCCAAAGTATGGTTGTCATTGGTCGGCCAAGACTCGGTAATTTTTATTGGGCCACGCTTGGTACAACGCTGGCAACCGTTAATGTCATATATTTTAAAATATGGATTGAGTCTACTCTTCAAGAGTGGGGGGGGTCTAACTAAACTATATCATATATTAAAATAAAATAGTATATTGTCTTGCTAACTTTTCGAAGCCGAACATATTGATACCTGATACTGCCACCTGATCGTGGGGGGGCCGTAAGCAACGTTAAAACGTTGCAGTATAGTATACTTCCTTACATTACATCAAAAATCAATGAATTTCCCCTCATTTACCGTATCAACTAATTATTAATTTCAAAAAACTAAATTTTTTTATTCTTGGCGGTCTTTGCTGGCCCAGTATCGTGAGCCATTACAAGTGGCCAGTATTGGGCCGAAGTTATCATCCAGCAGTTTTGCTGTAATGGGCCAGTCATGGGTGGTGTTATTGCGCCATTACTGGCTAATTGGCACCCAGTACTGGTCCATTACTGGGCCAATTGTTAAACCCTACATGGGATGTAGAGGAAGAGAGAGCTCCAGCTTGCACCTAATATGAAGGTCTAGAAGCCTTTCCATCGTTTTCGATCGAGGTTAAGCTGATAGGTCTGTACGATTTAGGCAGCTCCAGGGGTCTGCTGCCCTGTTTGGGGATAAAAACCACCATACGGTTTACGTACATCTGATTTTAACCATTTCGGTGTAAAAGTTCTTTTCTTTTGTTTTTTATACAGTTCTAGGATTAACAAAAAAATCTCCTCTTCCGCATTTGACACTATTTCGGAACAATTCCCGAAGTTCCGAGTTCATATCCTTCCAACCGGAGTGTGAAATGTAGGTATCCCCAGGTTTCTCTATCAGCGCCCGGTCTAGGGGTGGGCAATCCGGAGGTTTGACCGCAAAAACGTTACGGGGCGGCATTTTGGTTGTAATTGTGAGAAAAATATTGATGTGCTAAATACCCAATTAATAGAAAATTAGAAGTGTGATATCATATGATCCAGGCGGCCAATTCACCGTCAGGAAGCGTTCAACTAAATGCTCACCGAATTGTTGTCGGAATAAAGCATAAGGGTGTGTGGCAAGTAGCGGCGTCTTGTTGGAACCAAATTTC
The DNA here is from genome assembly GCA_963855945.1 of Thereva nobilitata. Taxonomy (NCBI): domain Eukaryota; kingdom Metazoa; phylum Arthropoda; class Insecta; order Diptera; family Therevidae; genus Thereva; species Thereva nobilitata. The sequence goes on along the minus strand of OY979694.1, from coordinate 195,489,644 downwards.
GTCGAGATCACAAGCTTTCAGGCAGCAAATAGTCCGCGCCTTTAACAGTTACGTTCCGACGATGAGCCCATAAACCACGCCAAACCGTTGTTTTGTCTTGATGTAATGGCGAACTTCTTTGGGCTGCTCCTTAGCCCAATTACGCAAATTTTGTCTTATTGACGTAGCCATTGGCCCATTCATCGCTGAACAAAATTTTGCTCGAAAACAGTATATCTTCTTCAATCTTTTCAGGGGGCGAAACAGACCTGGTAGTAGTGAAGAAAGAGTTTAGCAGGGGGCAGCAAGAGAAAGGTTATTTTATGCTCAACATAACTCCCCTACGACTTCAGGGAGCCGCCACCATCAAAACAATTCTCTGGGTAACTCTGTGGGTTACTCTAACAAGATCAATCTGCAGATCATCGTAGGGTGAATACCTTTTTGATTAGCTCTTAACATGGACATATTAAACTGCGACACGGATTCTGCCCTCGACCAGTCAAATCAAATCAAATTCCCTGGTGCAGATGCAGGATGCTTTCTGCTACAGGAGGGCTGCGACCAAATTACTTTTCGGTTTAAGGTAAGGCAAACGAACATTTGCTTGCGGGCAAATGACGTCAAAATGACGTAAAAAGATGATATTTCAGATGTGCATAGCTGCGATGTGTATTTTCTTAAGGACCAACTATGCATGGCATAAGCGCATATGCCAAAACGTCAAAAAATAGCGAAAATCAGCATTATGTCAATCAAAACATATTACCGCCTATGCATAACATAAAGCGACATAAAGTTGATGTAAAATCTGCGCTGTGAAAGTGAAATTTAATTTTGATTTATATATATGTACAATATGTAGATGAACAAAAATCACTTACTCTAACAATAAACAGCAATAAACATAACCTTGCTTTTCCTAATGTCATGTCACGTTCGACTCAAGTCGAGTTTATTATGTTTAACGAATGTTTAACGAAAGCTTTTATGCCGTGTTATGTCAAGCGTAGCCACCTTCATAACAAGTTCTGTTTCCGAACTTGACATATGCACTTGGCATATGCGCTTATGCCATGCATAGTTGGACCTTTAGTGACGTCATTTTGCCCGCGAACAAATGTTCGTTTGCCTTGGTGGAACCGTACATTTACATCTTGGCTAAATCTTTCATGCCGATGTCTCCCGGGGTTTGTCTGGAAGGTAATGGACAAAATTGTCGACAGGGTGATAAGGGAAAATTATCTTCAGCTACAACCAGTATATGTACCACACGACAAGTCCAATGAGTCAGTACTTCCCAATATTGGGCTCAGGCAGGAAGGCTAAACAAAAAAGTTGTGCTAGCGGCCTTCTTCTACCTATATCAAAAGAGCTTTCGACAATACATCCTTTGTCCTTATAGCTCTCATAGAACTCATAGAACTGCTCAACTTTTTCGCCCAAGGTTACGCAGGCGATGTGGTTATCGTTGTAAAAGATAACAGAAGTTGCTATGTCAAGGAGCCTAAATATCGTTCCCGACAACACGATTATTGTTCCGTATACCAGAAGACGGTCAGGGCCGAGATTTGTAAAGCCCAACTTCACAGGTCCTAACGCGACCAAGGAATTTTTGGGAGCAGTAGAAATGATATCAGGACACGTATTAGTTTGATTACTGGAAATTGCACCCTAAATTACCACTTATGGAGGAATGGAAGGGCGGAGGATCCTACTTGCAGGCGTTGCCTTGAGAAGGATGAATCTGCTTTTAGTGTTTCCTGGGTGTTGCCCGCGATTGCGAAAAGCAGGGTCTCGTTGTTCGACGAGACGCTGTTCGAACATTCAAGTCTTAGCGACAAGCCGACAAGCCATCAGGCAGATTGCTCAACCAGGGGCCGTATTTGGTTTCTCGAGTCGATGTCGACTTCTGTCGATAAATGCAAATTGACATTTGGCAACACGATATCGACAACTTTATCGTCTCTTTACGTGTCGATAGAGGCGTTTGACGATTATTAAAAAGCTAAATTTATGCATACAATAAACTTTTAACAATTTCTATTTTAATTAAATATACGTGGTTTGCATGCACTTGGAGTAATATCACACAATTTGATGATTTTGTATGGCAGGGCTTATCTGTCGATTTGGTCGTAATGTCAAATATGAAACTTGGAGAAAATCGAGAAGCTTTTTTTGTCGATTCGATCCATCGACTCGAGAAACCAAATACGGCCCCTGAACAATAGTTCTTTCTACGAGTTAAGTAGGGGTATTTTGGCTTTACTACTCAACACTGAGAAATACTTTTCAAAATAGTCAGTCTCTTGTGCTGTCTCACGCACTAGATTCTCAGTGTATTAAAATCTATAAATGGATCTTTCCCTTATAAATTCTTAAACGATAGACACCAGAATTCCATTTCGAAGGATTCCATCCTCCAAGCTTATATCACTTAAGAGGCACCTTTCATCAGCATTTCACACAAAGGCAAAACTATAACAAGGTAAGTGTTCTGCTCCCCGAAGCCTGCACGTTGTATAGTGTGTATAGGTGAACATGACAGGTATTTAGGTGGAAAGCTCTACAGTTATCATAAGCTCACCTTAATTAAACAATTTTGCACTTGGGAAATTATGGAGGACGATGACACCGACAAGAGTTCACCGATATCCTTCCTCCTACACATGTAAATTGTGTGTCCGTCAATTGCCGATAGTCCCTCTGCCAATTTCCTGAATGGTTTGTTGACTACTGGCCGAGTGTCTTATGGGGGCTATTACTGGACTCTGCCATTGATTAATAATGAAATTTTATGATGGCTTTTGGTCTGTTGGGTGTATCTCAATTTTGCTAAGTGGCTGATTTCTTATTTATGAGTCTACACGAACCGTCGTCCGGGGTGTCCAGATGGCTTCAACATATTGGAAATGATGCCTATGGAATGATGAAAGATGGACCCTCTTGGACTTGACTTTGGTATTCAATTGGTGGTGGTGGTACTAGAGGAGAATACGGCTATTGATTAAGATTCGGTTAAAGTGGTTAATCCCGAAACATATGTACATTGTAAAGCGATTAACTTTAAAGGGTTTATTAAAATTACATAAATATAAAATCTAATTTATTAGGTACTTGGTGACGTGAAACAGAAATGGAAGTGTTTGCATTTCCAATTTATTTTTATTCCAAATGGACGGGGCTCGAAATTGATGGGAGTTATGTTTTTTGATGTTTGATTAATGGAAAAAGAAAAAAATATCTTTTCTACATTTATCGGCGTTTTGAGTTATTGCTATTTATTACTAGTTTTATCGTTTTCTATTTTATGAGCACACTTTCGAATGACATAATATGATATATTACAATATTTGAAATATGTCATCGATAGAGATTAATTTTGCAGGAGGCGCAGTAGAAAGGACGTGGGTTGACCAATGGAGGATCGGAAGGTTGAAGTACCTCACCTGCGGGCTATAACCCTCTCTGGAGGACGAGTCTATCCTTCATATTTTCTGACACTGTGCGACTATCGGCTTATTTAATATTTAAGGTACTAGGCATAACTTAATCTTTGCAAAAACTGTCATTGGTGATGGCACCTCTTGCTCCTCCATAGACTCCTTGAGCAACCGCAGTAATGTAACAGGTTTAACAAATTTGTATTGACTATTCCACTAAAATGAACATCCTCCTTCCATATTTCCCAACTTTCTCCTCGTAGAACCAGTAGAGAAATGGAGCAGCCCTGACAAAATATTACCGCTATTACCACAACCACTATTCTATCGAGATCGAGGCGCAGTCCGGGGGGTAGTGGAGACCGCCGGGCGACGGAGCAGAAAACCATTTTCCCGCCATTTGTGTCTGCTAGCCACTCTGGAGAATGCCTTGAATTCCCTTAGATGGGCAAGTCTCTAGAAACGATGAGGCGCGATTTCGGACCCCTCTATATCTATAAAGGATATTAGGGATTATCTGAAAGAGCGCTTCACTGTGTACGAAACAAATGATGGTCTATCGTTGGGGTTCATCTTTTACGACGGCATCCTACGTTTGGGTATGCCCGAGGGTGTTTCCTAGTTAGGTACGTGGATGAAGTCGCTGTGATAATCACCGCGAGAGATGTAGAGGCTGCGCAGATACATCTCAACCAGGCACTGCGCGGAATCATTTCTATTCCTGGATGAACGGCCGCGGGCTCGAGCTGGCAGCTAACAAAACGGAGAAGTTGCTGCTCACGAAAAAGCGCTCAACACCTTGCGCGACTTCAATGGAGGCACGACGATTACATCCTTGAAGTGCGTGAAGTACCTCGAAGTGATACTTGATAACAAGTTATCCTTCGGGGAACAGATACTGCGGTCATCGGTGGTAGCGTCGCTTAGCATGATTATGGCCGCTGTTCATGTTCCCAGACCCTGGTTAAGCGCACTGCCGAGTCCATTATACTGTTCGGAGCGGAGGTGTGGGCAGACGCGTTGCGGTCTGAGGGATTGGAGTTATTCCGATAGACCTGTTGGCTCAAGAGAGACAGTTTATCAACCAAGAAAAGTCCCAACTAGGCAAACGAGAGGCCTGAGGGTTGCTAGAGCCAACACTATGGAGGCTTGGCAAAGTCGCTGGGAACAAGAGTCCAGAAGCAGGTCCATAGGACGCCTGGTCGGTCAGGTGAACATCTGGTTGAGCCGGAAATGCAGGGACGTGATTTACCACATCACCCAATTCTTCACAGAGAACGGCCTATTCCGCGCCCATCTCAAGAAAATGGAAAAGGTAGCGGACGCCACTTGCCCTTACGCGGAATTTAGCCTCTGAGGCCACTCTTTGAGTTTGATAGATGGGTGGTCGAACCAGGAGTAAAGAGGGATGGTCAATGGTAGTCGAGGCCATGCTCCGAACGAGGAAGACAGAGGCCGAGGGTCACTAATCCGTCTACCCGATTGCTCTGGCTCTTGTGAACCTTTCCCCAGTGGCCCTTTTGGTTAACAAAGGCCATGTTGGTGACTCCCGCCCGAAGCAATGCTTTACCGCAGTGCCAGGCAGGGCCAAACGTTACTAACAAAGTTCGCGAGTTTAGTCATTAGGAATCTGATCCTACCGTCTAAGTGCGGACCCTCAGCGGTGTCTCCTGTCAGGGGAACCTTGTCAGGCGGTCGGGCCCACAACATTTTGCTCGACTGATGGAAGATTCTCGGCAGATTCTCACTTGTAAAAAAAATATTCTATCGAGATCTAATTTTTCTCCACAACACGATACTGGTCAACTCCATTCGGTCTTTCTTTTCGTTTTTTTAATATCGAGTATACGGAGTATGTCACTAGCCTGCCACTTGGATCTCTATTGTACTCTTAGCAGCTCCCATACCTCAGAGGACAGACCGCTTGAACAGCATGAGTAAATTCATACCAATAGAGCTTAAAACCGCGACATTAGGTTGACTAAAGCAGCGAAACATGCCTAAATATTTATCGCTTAGGTCGATGAAAACAACACCAGAGCAATTCCTCGCCAAGGAAAGAATTTTGTTGCTTTGATGGTTTTGAGTTGAGTTGAGTTGAGGTTTTCATTTTGAATGCTGGTACCCACGCCTGCCTCTGCCTTGGAGCCACACGAGTCCACCCTATGAAACTTAAAGAGAATCCAGGATGGATATCCTGTATGTTCACGAAAGATAGACAACCAAATCAGGCGAAGGAAATGGAATTGGATTGGCCACACCTTGCGACACGAATACGAGAATCTTCCCAAACAGGCCCTCGATTGGAATCCGCAAGTCGAGTCGGAAGACCCAGAACAACGTAGAGGGGAACCCTATTAACAGAGGCCGCAACAACTGGGAGATCCTAGTCAGAGCTGAGAGCTGTCGCGCCAAACAGGGTCCACTGGAGGGCAACCGTTTCCGCCCTATGTCCCATGAGGGATTAAAGGAGCATAAGTAAGTAAGTAATTCCCCATGAAACCATCTATTCGGTTTAGGCTTTATAGGTATTGTAGAGTGGGGGTTGAATAAATGCATACCATGATTTTGGAGGCTCAGAGAGCCGGCGAGCCCGTATTGGTAATGCGGAAACACAAATCCAGTCAGGGGCTTGAAAAAGTGATTAAATCCAACCAGTTGGCTTTCCCATAGTGCCAGAGCGTACTTTTAGGAATTTTGTTGATAGGGGCAGTAGGTGGATATGGGAAATTAGTGCTGACTAAGCAGTGGTTCGTGTTGCCATGGCGTGAATTAACTTCGACGGAGTACCATCACTCAAAATATTTCATGTACAACTAATAACCCAGGACGTTCAAGGGCCGTCTCGGTCGCTGGCGATGAAGGAACGTGGTCGAAGGGCCGCACACACGCAAGGCTTTTCAAACGAAAACTAAATATGTTATATTAGAGTTATTAAGACCTTATAATTGTATAGAATAATCTTTTCGAACCCCACCCGACCAGCATTTAAAAAGAGGATTGCCTCCGGGGCATGGCGAAAGAGGAATTACTCCGTAAATTCCTCATGAGGATCTAATGTGTCAAATATGGGGCATGCCGAAAGAGGGCTTTCCCCTTAGTTTTCTCACATGAACACCACACTCATGCAAAGCTTTAGTTTTGTTGTTGTATTGCTTTGTATTTCAGACAATTATATTGATGACCTTGAATGGTGTCATTTAGCATACTCAATAGACAGGTTCTGGTTCGATTACAGAGGTGAAGCAGCTTTGGACGTGATTAGTACTCATTTGGGGGACCAAATTGGTAAAACGACACTGGCGTTTAAAAATATAAAGCTCTCGACACCGGCGCAGTTATTGCTCAAACAACCACGCCAAAATTCTCAAATTTTTCGGCCTCTTTTTCCCACTCGAGATCGGGTAGCAATGATTTTTCCTCAAAGGGGCCAAAAGAGGCATTCCTTATGACGAGGCGCGAAAGGCGCAAGGCGTTAGATGCCCTGTGTGGGCCTTATAGTGCAATACACACGGGGTTCATATGAGGCGGTAGGGAACCGATCTGCACTCCTCTCAAAAATCTAGTCGAGTATAACCCCATAACCAAAGAATTTTAAACCATGTAACTAAAAGTACAGTTGTAAATAAATTGACCTATAAACTTTTTACATTTTAACGGTTATCTGTTCACGTTCTCCCCACCCACAATGATTATGTTCCGCCGCCCTTGGCTATCAGAGTCTACCAAAATCGCAAAATAAGTCCTTTGAATGATTTGACAGACGCAGATTTCGCCAGACAGAAATGGTGAAATGAAGGCCTAAAAAAGTGTGGAGCATTAATCTTAAGGCGGATAAGTAGCATAATTCCAGTTCTTGGATAAACAACAATCGAAGGGAAATACAAAATTTCCAATCCCGGGTGAAAGTATAAGAGTGAAAACAGACCGAAAAATTACTAATTTTTCCAATGTTTAAAAGCAGTCGGGAAAACGAGCGGAAACTAGACTGAGGTAGTGAACAGGAGACGGAACTGAAAATGCATTGAAAATGATAGGTGATTTCGACTGAAGACTGTGAACGGAAATGTGGCGGAATTTAGACGGAAACATTTAGACATTTGGAACAATTATTAAAAAATTTCCAAAATTATTTTAAGTCCAAGAAATGCCGAGTCCTCCTAAGAATATTGCAAATCTAAAAATGAAAAAAAATCCGCCTTGTTTCGGCCTCTTTTCAGTCTTTTTTTTGATACTCATGAAGGGTAACTGATATCAGTTTTCAGTGTAAATAATAATGTCCGCCTGATTTCGGACAGAATTCCGTCTAAAACGCATTTTTCAGTCTCTTTTCAGTCCTTTTTCAGTTTTATATTTTCACACGGGATTCGGTCACTGAAATCAAATTATATTAATTTCTCAAGGTGTAGCGCTCACCACGATTCGATCACTATTCGATATTCTTATATAGTGTTATGATGTAGGAATCGCCTTTTTCTCTCCCCAGACTGTTCGTGAAGTTACAAGTGAAGTGAATGCAATTACACCTATCCCCCGATTTACACGGTACTTGTTATACACGTTTTCGCTTTTACACGGTTTTCCAAATAAGTTTTTTTTGTTTTTATCGCACTCTTCTAAATTACCACGTTTATAAGCGGAGTTTCACTCCCGGATCTTCAGTCCAAAGTAAAACTCCCGATGCGTTTATAAGCAATGGGAGTGAAAATCCAAAATACTTTCTGGTTTGAAATGACAGCTCCAAGCTCAAATTTAAAATCATAGCAAAGACAAATTGTAAACCCAATGTTTAATTTAATGTATTTAAAAAATCAATAAATAAAGAAAAAAACTATTGTAGCAAAATAAAACACCCAGCTTCTTCTTTACTAAGTTTTCCCCCTTTGGAAAAAAATTTCACTCCAAGTCAGCGTTTATAAGCACAACATAAACCGGGATCGAAGTTTCACTCCAGCTTTTTCTTCGGGAGCGAAAATCCAAGTTCTGGATTTTCACTCCCAGTTTATAAGCGGTGTTTCACTCCGGATCGAAACTTCCATCCGGAGGGAAACTCCGCTTATAAACGTAGTAAATGCTACTGTGTTTGAACACGTGCGCTGTGTACACATCTCACGGGGAATCCCACGCTTATGTGCTGACTTGCTGCACATGCACACTGTGTCTGTATTTCTTCGCATAAAATTAAAGTTTTATCTACGGAAAATTGTATTTGAGTGAAAGTTTCACAGTTTCAGAAAGATTAATTTTTCCATATTCGTAAATTATAAGTGAGTGCATAATTTAGATTACATATTATAAATTAACATAAATTAAAAAAAAATTATAGGCTTATAATGTCGAAAGAAGTTAAAAGAAAAGTTATTTCTTTAGAAACTAAAATCGAAATTTTAGATCGCTTACGAAAGGGAGATAGAGTAGTAGATGTTGCAAAATCATATAACATGAACGAAGCTACAATAAGAACTATTAGAACAAATGAAAACACAATTAGAAAGAGTGTTGCAGCCGGCAATACCACGAGTATGGGCACAACATCATACACCAGAAATATCGCAATGGAAAAAATGGAGAAAGCGTTAATGCTTTGGATAGAAGATCAAACACAAAAAAGAGTACCCATTGATACGGCCGCTATAACAAATAAAGCATTACGAATTTACGAAAAAATTGTAGAGCAATTACCATCTTCTTCTTCAACTGAAAAGAAGCCAAATTTTTTGGCAAGTCATGGCTGGTTTGAAAGATTTAAAATAAGACATTCTTTACACAGCTTAAAATTAAAAGGTGAACTGGCTTCTGGCGACGTAGATGCAGCCCAAGAATATCCAGCAAATTTTGCAGAAATTATTAACGACAATTCATACACCCCTGATCAGGTTTTCAATGCTGATGAGTCAGGGTTATTCTGGAAAAAAATGCCTAAAAGGACTTATGTCTCAAAATTTTATAAATCGGCTAGTGGTCATAAAGCAGCAAAAGATCGCATAACAATTCTTTTCTGTAGCAATGCTTCAGGAGATTATATTATGAAACCATTAGTGATTAACAAATCAAAAATGCCCCGTGCCTTTAAAGGAGTAAACATCAATAATCTTCCCGTTTATTGGAGGGCTAATAAGAAAGCTTGGGTTACTGCTGCAATGTTTACTGAATGGTTTCATGAATGTTTTATCCCAGATGCCAAAAAATATTTAAGTTCGAAGGGATTGCCTTTTAAAGTGCTTTTGTTAATTGTCAATGCGCCGGGTCACCCACAAGATCTAGAATATGAGAATGTTGAAGTAAAATTTTTACCAAAAAATACAACTTCATTATTACAACCATTGGACCAAGGCATAATTTCTACTTTTAAAGCTTTGTACATAAAACGAGCCTTTACATATATTTTTTTGGAACAAATGGAGAACAACGAATCCTTAACAGTTATTAGTGCTTGGAAAAATTTTACAATATTAGACTGTGTGAAGCATATCGCCTTATCATACACTGCGATTAAGCAAACAACGCTCAATAGCTGTTGGAAAAAATTGTGGCCAAATGTAGTCAAAAATGAACATTCCATTTCAACGTTAAATGATGAATATTCGCAGATAGTACAGATGGCGCATTCATTGGGCGGAGAAGGTTTTGATGATTTTACTGCTGATGATATCGCAGAGTTAATGGCTGATAAAGAACTAAGTGAGGATGATTTAGTTAACTTAGTTTGGGAAAGTGAGTCTGACAAATCTGATGAAGAGTACTAATTCCTCAGTGAATTCAGTAACATTCACTGCTAAAGTCATCCGCGAAGGACTCGCATTGGGAAGAAAGCTGGGTAATCATTTTATACAAAATGACACAAACGTTGAAAGGGCTTTACGATTTCAACGTGACATAAATCGCTGCTTGGCTCAATATGAAGAAGTTCACAAAGATCTTACAAAAAATTCGAAGCAATTGTTAATAACCGATTTTATTACCACCTCTCAGAATGTAAATATTTCTGCTTCAAACATCGAATCGGCACAAATAACTTCGAGTGATGAAAGTGAATTCCAACCTTCGATTCCGAAAAAAAGAATGAGGGTAATTTCTGATAGTGATGAAGGATAATTAAACACCTTTGGTTTTATTTTTTGTTCTTCTGTTTAATGTATTGTAATTAAATAAAAAAACAGTGTTTCCGTAATATATTACATATTTTAACCTGTCAATGTATTTTATTTTTATTTCTGTGTACATCTAAAAATATTGAAAAAAATCACAACTGTTAAATAGCAAAATTATGCATTTTCTGCAAGCTTTTCGATTTACACGGTTTTGACTTGAAAATTTTTAATTTTCGATTTACACGTTTTTCTCAGGAACGTATCTACCGTGTAAATCGGGGGATAGGTACTTGTTCTTATAAAAATTTTCGGTCATACTACTCCTACATTAAATCACCAAAGCGTCTGCTTCTATTTTTATTCTGAAAAGAAGAAAACGTACCAGTTCCAACTGCTAAATCATATCAGTTTTTATTTATGAAAGGTTGCATCCAACTAATTGCAGACGAAATGCGAAAAAGGAGGTAAAAAGTGCAGAATAATCTCTTCCATCGCAATCATGTTACATATCCTTAAAATACGATGGCACTTTGCATAAATCCACCGCAGATATTTAGTGGCCACGGGGCACATGCACATGGCACCAATTATGCATGACAAATTGCGTTCTCTTGCTTATCACGTGTCCATCCCTCTGGGGCAGATGTTTACACTTAATTCACAACAAGGCCAGAACGAGCAGAGAGGACTTTGCTATCGCCAGCAAGCAAAAAACAGTCAAAGTGGCACAGACCTAGTAATGGCGTTTCTATTGAACCAAATACGATCGAAGCATCTTCAATTGAGCGATCGAATGGGGTCGTGATCGGTAGATTGAAGAGACTCAAGCTGCGAGATTGCTGTCAATCAAGCATTTTAAGAAAGTTACAAATTATCGTTTAATTGAAGCGCTTTCATTGGATTGAGCAGCAAATGTACGACTAGACACCGTGGCGAGGATATAGATGCAAACATTATGAAAAATGCACATAGTTTTAGACCCTTATCATTGTCCAACTGCGCCGCATAAAATAGTGGATCCGAATTCGTCTCCCTTCGGGGATTGTGATTCAATTTGAGAAGCCAACAATGGGCTAAATTAAAAAATCACTCATCAAGTTTCATTTGGGAATTTTCTCACGTCTTGAATGCGTCCATATAATCCGGGGCATTGTGTATGGGTACAAAAAAAGTCACCCTTGGCAAATTGACGTGACTTAATCCCCTTAAAGCTGCTTAAACACTTCCTGTGCACGAGGATACAAAATAGGTGAGGTGCGAGTTTTTATGACACTCTAATTCCGGACGTCACGAGCATACAAAAGAGCAAAAGGCCTGAATAAAGGCGTCAGTAAAGGCGTATTCAAATCATCATCAGCTCTCATAAGCCGGCAAGTCTCGGTGCTCCAAGTATTGCTCCCGCACAGCCGACGACGCTTATAAATTGGAGAACGGGTTAAGCCCTTAGGAGGCAGCTCGCAGATGATTTAGTGGGGAAAATGCTCAGGTTAATTACAGAAATCTCCAAGCGAACAATAAATTTTCCAGAAATAATAACAAGAACAAATCTTCGGGTCCTGAGGGAGGCGGCGGCCAGCGCTTTTTCTCTGCCATTAATTTCAATTTGGTGTACTCGGAGCGCGCGAAGTGCTCCTTTGTATACAAGGAAAAATTTAATTAGAGCCAGCACAGGGTCGTCAGCACTATTCACTTATGGAAACGGGGTATTTCTAGACAAAGCGGGAAAATGGCAAAGGAAAACTTTGACCTTTGAAAATTGCGAACAAAGATGATTTTTCTACTCTAAAGATACTCAGTACAAAGGTGGGTATCCTTCAGTGCCCGCAGAATGAATATTCTTGGCTTTACTGTGGTTCTTCAATCATTAATTTAACGATGGAAAGGACGACGTTAATGTTTCTCTACTTTTCGTAAAGATTCTCTGAGAAAACGAGCCTTTATAAAATAAGCAATTAAATTGTAGTGAACGGCATTGTAATCATACAACCCCTAGAACTACCGCCCAATAGCAATCACTTCCTTTCTCTCCATAATTGTGGAGAAAATAATCAATAGAAAACTTATAGAACATTTTTCATCTAATCAATATTGGAAAGGGAAACCAAGAAAAACGAGAAAACTTGTTACCATAAGGACAGAAAGTGCGGAAAAAAGAACAGAGTTCTTATGGTATACTAAAAAGAGTCGTGCAACTCCTGCTCCTCAGATTTGTAAACCAGGCTTCTTCAACTGTTCAGCTTACCTAGCGGCGAAACAAAGAACAAGAAAGTAAACTCTGCAATGATTATTTAGGGCGCAGTGCCCTGTCAAGCCAACCAATTTACACATTCATATCCTTTATGCTGACATTCAACAATTATAAATCAGGCGTGATACTCCAACATTCAATATTTTCCTGCAAAGTCCGATCGCCAAAGGTCCGCCTCCTTCACCATTGGTGGGTGCATAAATAAGCTGTTCTGAAAATATGATTAATTTCAGAGCGTTGTCTGGCCAGGGCTTTCGTCTTTCCATTGCCCTGATAAACTAGGACCCAGGGCCGGCGCTTGGTTTTTTGTACCCGGTACAGTATGCCATTTGGCGCCCCTGTCAGCTGCTCATTTTTTGATCGCAGTGAAGGCAATTGAAAAGACACAAACACTCTGTTGATTTCCTTTAATATGTGAATATGAAGGCACGGGAACACTTTCTCAATTTGTTTTTCAAAGATTAATTTTTTTTGAAAAATCTTAATTTCTGAAATTGCACCCCGTCCAATTGCGCCCGATGCAAATGCACCATTTGCCCTTATGAAAGCCTGTGTCCAATCAGGATTTGCTTCGCCATCTTGCTCTTATCTTGGGCTTAAACTACACAAAACTATTCCGCTAATGCCGTTTCTTCAAGCTACGTACTGCTTAAGTTTCTGGTAGATGACCTTCAGCACCACTGCTACCATTCTCCAAACATCCCCCAAAAATCATCATTTGCTCCAGGATGTGTTTCGGTGTTTTCCCTAGTACAATCCTCTGCTCCGAAAATCTATAGACCTATACACTCGAATCTCCATAATATGTCGCTCTCCAAGCCTTTATATTTCAAGAGATAATCGGTGGTCGCTGCACTGCATGTATTAGTTTCTTTCCACTGTAGAATTATGTATAGAATAAAAACAGTCCGCCTTGGCAGCCTTCCTGAACATAGAAGGCGCTAACAACAACTACAGATTGCGCCCCGTCCAATTGCGCCCGGTGCAAGTGCACCATTCGCACCTATGAACGCGCCGCCCCTGCTTGGACCCAAACACCCTGGGTAACTTGATTAAGAATATCCAGCTTAACCAAATGGGCATGTCAGCAGTTCTAGACTTATTTGGACTCATCGCTCTGATTGACGCTTTACTGTCAGAGAGGTTGGATGTAAGCCATGCCTTTTCGGTGGTGCCTGCCCATTTAGCAGAAACATAAGCTAGAGTAAAAGTGCCTAACCTGAAAGTTCTAGTAGATACGGGCCTTTCACCCACGAACATGGAGCCTATTTCAGCTTCTGGTTTGGAGGCTCCAGGACTGCATTCGAGAAAGAGCGAATAGCTTTCACTTGCTCAGCGACTGGCAAGTCCTGCACAACATATTACCCATCTCTTGGTTTAAGTGAATTTGCAACTTGTAGCTCTTCCTCCAAGAACCAGGCAGGCTTTGTGACTCGTGCTTGTCATTGATAGCTTGTAACTACTCTAGTGACTATCAGTTGTTTTCGTATTCTAAGCACCCAGTCAAAAAACACACAAAAAAAATTCACCTCTCATGGTGAATTTGTAATTGTGTAATGAGTCTGGGCGACAACATAGCCAGAAAATATTGTTGCAGTGAGGCAGAGTATACAGTGAGCGTCAAAAGTGAGTCAACACCTAAAAATTTTATATTTCAACACCTGGCGCTGCTATGCACAACACCTGGTGCTGCCATGCCAGAACCATGACAGATGGTAGAGTTCCTCGAAAGAAACGTTTTATTTCAAAAGTAAATAAAGCAAAACGATTGCAATTCGCCAAAAAATACAAAAATTTTGGTGTTATTTTGAAAATTTTTGTGGGTGTTGACTAACTTTTGACGCTCACGTATGTGAACGTCCGAGCACCTCTCATCGAGGCTGTCTGTCTATCGAATCTGTGGGAATGCTATGAAAAATATGCTAGAGACCTGCTCTTTGTACAGTCACAAATCTAATAATCATTTTGACTGTTTGGGGATTGTCAAAATTGTGACCGCTATATTTGAATATCAAATCGTCTCAAATTGAAACTCACTCCACACGTGTGATTGTGTTGTGACTGCGTTTAGAATACAGGTATGAGTCCTAAGCTAGGGTACTACTAGAATACTCAATAGAGTGTTCTCTTTCGATTACCGAAGCCAAGCAGCCCTGTCCTTTGTTAGTATTTAGATGAGGAACTGCTTTGCAACAAAGCGTGGAAAAGGCACCTGTGTTTAGTAGAGGATCAGAAAAGTGCTCTCGTTCGATGTCTCTCAAATAAAATATTGTGACGTGGTATATCCTTTTTCAATGTTTACCACAATGACAACATCATCTGCCTAGCCACTGGCAAGAAAGTTTTGCCATTCAGAAGCTCCATTCATCTAAGTCGCTAAGATAATCCACATCCTGTACACTAGTCTCTCCCGACTAAAAATGAAACTCGCTCGCACCTATCCTGCCGCAGGCAGGCACTAGCCTGCACGGCTCCACCAACTTGCATGTACGCTTGAGTAAAAATAAGACTAACCCGCACCTAGCATGCAGCAGGCACGCACCAACAGTGTCAATTGACACTGGCGTGTCTTATGTTTAACCTTCACTCTGTGCATTGAAAATTTTCCGGCGTCTGTGCATAGGGTCAATCAGACCCCATATAAATTTTGATATATTTTGTAAGGAAAACAAACAAAATCTTATTTTTATTTTTACTAATTATAATAGCATAGTTATAAATACTGTAAAATGAAATAAGCAAAATATAATTCGCGTTTAATACATAAAAATAACTAACGAAAATTCAGATTTAATACAAATTTCACGGTTTCTTTTTCTGTTTGACGTATTTAGTATTCGGAAAAGGGATCTTTTACGAAACGTTTTTCCATTTGTTTTGAACTTCTGTTGGATATCTTTTTCAATTCGCCTGATTGGACTTCGTCTTTTTCGGTCGTGGATGGATGCCCATGCCGAGCTTGATGTTGTCCATCCTTGCTCGTGGGGTAGTTGTCGGCGCTGTGATGTTTGCACCGTGTTTCTTCTTTGGTCCATGGAGGTCTTGAGGGAGGTTATTTCAACTCCTCAAACCGTTTTAGGTCGGCATCAGAGTTTACTTGGGCGAAGAAGTTCGCGAGAGTAGTCCTTATTTCTATTTTCCGAGTGATGGTTCACCTAAATAAGGTGTTTTGAGCTACTAAGGTTCTAACCGCGCCTTTCTTTACGCCATCCGTGATGATTGCGGAGAAAATGTCTGATCTCAAGAGGATGCCTGCTTGTCCTGGCTTGTGGAACGTTGCATCCGCCAATTCGAGTCCTCTTAGATGGGCCCACTCTTTAATCGAGCATTCGATACTTGGTAATGGGTTCGTGATTTTGTTCATCATGAGTGCCTGTCTGAATAATCTTTGATTGTTGGTTTCGTGCCTTCAGCAGCAACGTGACCCTATTCGTGATTGCTCCGGCTGGCATTCTATCTAGTCCTGATACAGCAGTTTGTACTGATTCCCTTCTGAGTGGTAGATTCTAGACTACTGCTTCTCGTACAAACGTTGATTGGGATTCAGGATCGATGAGAGCCTTACATATCTGTTGCAGTCCTGATGGGGAGACCACGATGAATAATGCAGTGCCCAGTAACACTTTTGGGGTTCATCAGGAGATACCTGAGAGAAATTGACTGTGTTTGGGGGTTCAGTGCTTCTTTATTTAAACATGGTGGATTCGAAGTGCCGATCCTGGTGTTGCATTGGTCTGATTCTCTGATAGATTTCTTCTCTACGTTGGACACACGATGGCTCGTTCCCAAACAATTGATGCGAAGCTCCTTATCCTTGACTGCCCTATAACTTCGATCCGTATTCCTTTGTAGATATTTGGCGCATTTCCTCATGAAGTGTAAATTTTTGAATAAACCACATATGTACATTGTTGTTGGATACGTGGAATATTCTAGTTCTTCATCTTCACACTTTGAATTGCTCTCATAGTGTTCACTATTGTTTATTGGCTTGCTGACGGCCTCTAAGGTCCTGAATCTGGTCTCCAGAAATTCGCGTAATTCCGACCATGTTGGTATTCTCGTCTTGATTTTGCGCTCTGTGATGGCTCCGATAGTTCATGTGTTTCTGAAGGTAGTTTCTAGACGAGTAAGTGAATCAGGATTGCATCCCAATTCCCTGTAGAATTCTATTCGTTTGTTTTGAGCTCCTTGATACTTTGAAATTTCAAAATTATTAACTAAAAAGCTGATGCTACATACAAAATGCTTTCAAAAAAATATGGGGTCAGCTGGACCCCAGTGCACCGAAACGCGTTTACTTTATTTCAAACCGTCGTGAGCAATTTATGAACAATACTTTTTGATTCGGATTTTTTGTATTGTATGTAAAAGATATTAGTTGAGGCAATCCTAGTTGGCGGTTTATTTTAGTGCCGCAATTTTTTTTAAATCGCATTTTAAATGGACTGGGGTCCATTTGACCCCAATGCACAGAGTGAAGGTTAATGAAGCGTGCGTGCTAGTTGCGGGCGCCGTGCAGGTTAGTGCGTGCCAGCTGCGGGCAGGGTGGGGGCGTGTTTTACTTTTGCTCTGGAATAAAACTCGCCCGCTCCTAGCATGAACGCTCCCGCTACAGGCATGCATGAAATGGCCTGTGTGGCTTTAAAAATTGTATAAGACGAAAAAACGGGCAGTTATCTTGGTGATCATAAAGGAAGCTAAGAGCATACTCAGTAGAACGGATCTCGTTCGATTGCGTAGGTCAAGCAGCATTTGACATGGTTAGTGCTTCTGGTCTATGCCGCTGCGGATGCATTTATAAATGTTCATGCCGGTGGCGGGAGCGTGCATGCCTCTAGCGAACAATTTTTTATATTTTCGAGCCTGTGGTGGGAGCGTGCTTGCCAGTGACATACTTTTTTGGCATGCCTATTTGTTTGCTATGCGTGCTAGGTGCGGGAGCGTGCGTGCTTGTAAGAAAATTAACCAACTACATTTTTTTACTCGGGCCCTTAAGACCGTATAAAATTATTGATCGTAAGTTTGCAAGTTCTCAACAGAAAGTCCATCCAGTCACAAAACTGTTGCTCGTCAACTTAGAACTCTTGCTATAGAGAGTGAAATCATGCTTCGTCAATACTGGGAAGGCGCCAGGGTAGTTCCTCTTGTTCCTCTTAACTCCTTTTAGGGCAAAAGACCAGAAGTTTACCGACTTGAAGGAATTATCCAGAGTGTTATCAAAGCGACGTGGCTTGGGCTCCCCCACACAGATAGGTTATAACCATGTGCGAAGGAGGTTCTTCTTGAATATATTGCAGAATAAGGGAGAGTTGAGGTTGCAGCCCAGAAGTATAGGATTGCTGATTCTAGTATTCAGCTGTAATGTGGTCATATCCAAAAACTCCCCACCTTTAAGTAGATTTGTTTTCGTAGTACTAATCCTCCTCTGAGATTTGCATGTCACTCATTTATTTAGCAATGTACTGAAAAACCGTGTGATGTCAATCACTTCATGTCTGCTACCTAAACCGAAAGTAAGATCAGTGTCGCCGTTTATTATGTTTAGGTTTGTAGCTCATAGATAATCAAAAAGGCACTCACCCCGCTACTGCCACAAGCAACACGATGAGTGTTCACATGATATCTATGATGATCTGTAGATCGCCGTTTTTGGAGTGACATACTATTTCTTTGAAATCCTTGTAGGGTTGTGCTTCTCTAGTGTCGTACGGAAGGTATACTGAGCAGAAAATAATCATGCATTTGCTGCCCCTTGATGGAACCAGTTATTAATTTTATTGTAAGCAAGAGTCAGTTGTTATTGTTCGAGAGTCACCACCTACTGCACTACCGATGTAGTCCTACAGTGTTGCAGGGTGCACTCTTTGGTTGTTTCCTATTGTTGTGAGCCAGCAGCTAGCCAGCGCCTATTTTGAACAGATCTCTCTGACTTCGACTCACCATTTCCTTATTGACCTGCCAATGGTAAAATTTCATATAGTTATAATTAATGTTTAATTATTTCTATCTGGGTAACCATAAATGGAGTTTCAGTACCACCCTCACCACCCATTTACCATACCCCATTCTCATTTCATTAATATTCAAAATTCGTTAATCCAAAACCGACCAAAAAAAAATTCAAATTTTGCCAATCAAAAAATCACAAAAACAAAAACCTTATCTTTTCCCCAGTATCCAGAGCCTTTGGCATGCACAGGCTCTTTCCTAGCCCTCTGGTGTCCATTTGACTGTCAGTTCCGATATCCGTGCGGCTGCCAAGGATATAAATTTTATTTATCGAATCGTTAATCATGGAATGACATCATCTGTGCAATAGTATCTCGAGTGTGTAAATATGCCAAAATAACTTTTGAAATTTTCCAGCACACACACTCAGAGCAATCGATATCCAGGAGTCGCCCGATAACTCGATGCAAATATGTCTGCATGACATAATTCATTCCATTCCATCGGGGCAACCTGCAGGAATATGTACACTATCTGGGGTTGTCCCCGCATTAGATAGGGTGGCTGCATTTCCATAATAAGGACTCCCCCAAAATTCGAATTTTTGCCCCTGGGTTACTTGGGTGGCGAAGATAATCCTTTTCTCCGTGGAGAGTGAAGATGACTGATTAGGGGTAGTTTTATTGCGTTGTCATCGGTTACTTTTCTTGTGATAAATATTGACTCAATTGGATTGGAAGTGCTTCGAGAGTGAATTGTCAATTTATTTGTGATTAGGTGGTGTTTTTACCCAAATTCTATGGTAATTGATAGTGACTTGGGTATGATTTCTTTCACAGAAAAATAGAAGTGAGAGGGGATTTTACCATTAAGTCACTTTAGAAGGACAAATAGTTTCGATTTTGAACTTACTCTCTCAACTGTACTTACTGGATTATTTCTTTCAAATTTTGGCTGCAACTGCCAACTCTTTGGGTTGCTCTTCAGCCCAAATACGGCATTTTTGGTTATTGTTGTAGCTAGGGAATCCAATCCCGCATCAAAATCTCAATCCCGCAAGCCCGCGGGATCGAGGTCATCAATCCCGCGGATCCGCGGGATTTGCGGGACTGCAGAAAAAATCATAGATTTTGTTCTAAGTAGTTATGTTCATGAATTTATGAAGTATTATATGAAATAAGAGTTGTATGTCAAACAAACTATACTTTAGTCAGTCAAACAAAATATTCAGGCCAATTCTGAACTATGCTGGAATTGAATCCGCTGGAATTTTCTTTCATAGTAGCATAAATTGTAATTTCGAAATTACTCTTCGTTACAGGGGCCGTATTTGGTAAAAAAACCACTTATATTTAATTAAAATAGAAACTTTTTGTATGCCTAAATTGGGCATTTTAGGCCGGTGCTCACCGGCCTGGATATATCCACGCATATAAATATCGTGGATATTTCGTATTCACCGACAGCGATTTTCGGGACTTGGATAAAGTTAATACCAGTTCGACATGGTCATAAGTTTATTTAACATGAAATGAAAAGATATGATTTTGTTTCGACGAAACTACTAGTTTAGTAGTTAGTTATAAAAAGACGGAAAAAGTAGTTATGGTGACTTGGCTAAAGATATGTTGGATAAGGTTTTTAAAAAACAAACCATATACAATGCTGTATAAAACTTCATTTGATGAAAATGGGGAGTTTAAAACATTAGATTTATCCCCCACACTTGGAAGACCCCGAAAATTTGAAAATATAATACTACCACCTTTATATCCATCCATGGCATCCCAAAAATTCAAAGATATAATGGATCTATTACCTTATATTTCTCCAATATAGAATCTTGGCTACTTTCTCATAATGAAAAAATGGAAAATGGAACATATTAATATAAAGTTGTAATTAATATAATATAAATGGCATTACTTGAAGAAATATTGGAATAAAACCTTTTTATTTTGTTTTTTTAACATATTTAATAAAAATTTCATAAAAAAAATTGCTTTGATTCAATTGAAATCCCATATTTAATATTTCATCAATGACTGATTTTCATATTTTGTTGACTTTGAAAGTAGTGTAAGTCCATTTGAGATTATCAAAAGTATAAGTTTCTTTTAACTAATACTTTAAAAGCGATCAGATTATAAAATTAAATCAATTTAATATTTAAAAAACGTAAAATGGGCGTATTAACATATACCAATATTTTTCAATCCATTCAATTGCAAACCCTTAAATATCTCCATATCATATAATGTGGACTTACACCACTTTCAAAGAAAACGGCTCAAATATTGAATCAATATGAATGAATTTGGAATTCTGTAAAAATTTTAAATTGGTATATTTGCTTTCCGTGAATAGCAAAAAATATCCGTAGAATTGTACGGTATAAGAAATAACCGAGAATATATCCAGGTCGATGAATTCGGGCCTTAATAAACGTCAAACGACTTGATCCACACGTATAGACACGATAAGGTTGTCGATATCGTGTTGCCAAATGCCAATTTTTATTTATCGACAGAAATCGATATCGACTCGAAAAACCAAATACGGCCCCAACAGAGTTTATGCTACCGATGTAAGAAAATTCCAGCCTAATCAATTCCAGCGTAGTTCAGAATTGCCCTGAATACTTTGTATGACTGATTCAGTAGTTTGTAATACAATTAGCCGCAAAGGTAATCCCCGTACGCTCAATTCACGTAGAGAATCCACTGTCGTAGTCGTAGTGACATTGATCACGTTCATATACACGCACAGCACAGCACATAAGGTAATGTAAAAGACTGAATATCGTAGAATATCGTATTAGTGCGACGTCACTCGGCAAGTCTTCCCCATACAAAATCGAAATTGTTGTTGTTGTTTTCTGTATTAACCTTGCCGGGTGACGTCGCCTTTTTCTACGATATTCGCACTTACGATACGATATTTCGTCTTTTACATTACCTTGTTTCTGTATACCGTGATTCTACTGCTCAAATCCCGCAGATCCCGCGGATCCCGCATGTATAGTCCCGCATTTCTAATCCCGCAAAAATGGTGCGGGATCCCGCATTTGCGGGATCCCGCGTTCGCGGGATTGGATTCCCTAGTTGTAGCCATTCATCCAGAAATGGGCGGGTCTCATCGTTGAACAAAATTTTTATGAAAAGCAGTGGATCTTCTTCAAGCTTTTCAAGAGCTAGTCCAGGAGGAATATTTTTTTTTAAATAAATTTACCCTGCGATTTTTAATGCTCTAACTAAGAGCAAAAAAGTAGGAATTCAATGAATGAGTTTTGAATAAAATCGGTCCAAGGGAACAGGTGGAAAAAGTTAATAATAGTAGCTAAAACAGGTGTTTTCACTTTTTAAGAGTGAAATTTTTTTTAAACAAAAAGTAGTAGTAATAGCGTTTAAAAAAGCGTTTATGAGTTTTGGACAATCGAAATCGGTCAACTTGTTTTTGTAAAAAAAAAACCGCGAAATATGGCAATTGTTTGACATTTAATTATAGGGACTGGAATTATCGTAGAACCTTGTTTCAACTCTTAAATTGTGGCTTCTGTTGGTGCCTACCTACAATAAAAATTTCATGAAAAAATAATAATATCTTTTGATAAAAATAATAATAACGACTTTTCGTGTTAGATCAAGGCTGTGGCAAACAACGAGATGTCGCGGAGTAATGGCAAAGAGCGTGAAGGAAAGACTTATCTTTCTCACACGTTTACAGGGTGAGTTATCTGCCCTTTCGATTCTCCATTACTACTATGGTTACTTTCCGGAAATTAAGCCTTCCTACTTCGACTAACAGTTATGTTAGTAGACCGCATAAAAAAATGGAATTGACAGGCCAAGTGTAAACCTTCAGCTTTCGCTATATTCCGTTAGAGTCCGATCAGTTATCATAATCTTTACCAAACTAGCGGATGCCACAGTGGCCTGCTACGCCACCTACATCTTTTTATTACCTTTGAAGCCCCGATAACCCGAAAGGCAAATAAGGGTGACTCGATCAAGGATGTCCATGTCGGTGGTGATTCTAAATTAATTTATACTTAAATCTGCGACCTGCCAATCTGAGTTATAAAGATTGGTGCTTCTTTGTCGGAATGCCAATGTTATGAATGCCAAAGCAGCGTACACCTCTGCTTGAAAGATGATAGTAGCAAGATGTCCAAACTGAAAGCTCTGCTAAACCTTGGAGTTTCACCCCAGTCACTGGCATTGACACTGACACACAGTCATCTTGTGTGTTCAAGGAAGGCGTTTAAACAGCAAACTACAAGGGGCCAATAGCACCCAGTCCACCTTCTACATGACTTAAGGCGGCCATTACACGTTCATGCAAGCGGCAATCAATGATTAATGGAAATCAAAATATATGGAGGATTACGTCAGTCAACACCTTATACATTAGGTTTTCCGTCAGTCGTAGGCAAAACTGTGGAAAAACTGACAGCAAAACCTATCGTCTAATGGGCGCCTAAGTGAATCAACATTCGACTGAGCTTCAATCCATCACATAGTCAGTGGCGTATTTACCCTAGGGCCAAAGAGGCCATGGCTCGGGGCGGCAGGCTGCGAAAGGCGGCAAAATACACTGAAAGAAAAGTAACTTTTATAAAACCAATATTTTCTTGATATAACAATATATAAATCAACTTTCGTTAATTGTGAGATTTGTTTAAGATTATGAAGAGCCAGTTGAACGATTTCTTTGCCTTCTGCCAAACACTGGGTCTCAAAGGCGAAGACATGCTGCTAGCCATTACAGACACTTTCAAAATACTGAATATCGACATTAACAATTGGAGCGGCCATTCTTATGACAATTCTAGCAACATGGCTGGGCAGTATAATGGCCTACAGACTAAGGTCAAAGAAAAATGTCAGTATGCCCCCTTTTAAGGCCCGTCTTCACTACGCGGACTTAGATCCCACGCGCTTTTGGCCGTACGGCCTTTGAGAAAGGCGCGCGTGAGCTTAAGGGTGCGAACAGTTGTAATCGGACATTGAGAAACAAATCAATTTTCATTTGAAAGGCCGTACGCGCTTTAGAAAAGCCCATATTGTGTGGACGTATAATGTACCTTTTTAAGCACAGCCTTTTGTCCGCGTAGTTTTGCCGCACGGCCTTTACCATTGACAAAGTCGTGAAAAATCGTAAAAAAGTCATAAAACTCTATATAAAAAAAGGCAAAAGCGCGTACGACCCAAGTCCGTGTAGTGTGGATCCACCATTAGGCTGGCCGCACACATACGGAAACCGAACACGGAATCCCGATTCGGAATTCTGTGAGACGGGCGGGCACCGAACAGACAAAACGAACGAGCGAACTGGGTGTATAGGGAAGAGGGGGTGAGAGGACGATGCGGAGGGCAGACAATTTTCATGGACACTTTCAGCGAACTATGAACGGACATTTTGCAGGTTCCTGCGTTGTTGTTGTTGTTAGGACAAGAAAGCAAACAGAAAATTTCAAAAATCAAGCCATGAAGTTTTGAAATTTTGTTTGAAATTTTTGAAAATTTTCGTTCGTTTGTCCGTTCGTTGGTATCAGCCCGTGTAAATGCCCAGCCGACACTCGACCTGGCTTCAAAAGAGAATTAACGATTGCAGTTAAGTTTTGTTCGTTCGGTGTCCGCTCGTCTAAAAGGGCCCTATGCAACATACGCGCCTTGCGCTGCACCCTCGTTAAACTTGATCGGATCATTTACTGTGTTTCTATGAGCCGGGGTATAGTTTTCGTTGAGTTTACAGCTTTTTCCCTCAAGTTAGCTCGATGACGTTTCCAAGACAGTTCTGGGTTGAAGTGGCAAATCATAAAGTTAGCCTGTGTCGCCGTTAGTATATGTAGTAAACAATACTCAAACAAACACATATGCAAAACCCGGCTTCGTTGAGTTTATTTGAGTTTAACGAAACTTTACTCAACCCCCTTGCACGGGTGCTTACTCTGAGTTACCCCAGGGTAAGGTCTGCATGGAAACACAGTAATTGGCAGCTGAATGTTGCCGAAGCTACAAAGTTTTTTGAGTTGCTGCAAAATCTATTTTTACTGCAATCCTTATTGACTAAGCCTGAAAATATACTTGTGAAAAAATTTTCGCACACTTGATGGTCAGCCAGAGATGATGCTTGTCCAAGCTTTGATAAAATTTTGAATAAAATAATAGCTGCTCTTGAAGCTAAGAAAAACTTTGGTTAAGACTGTTGAAGTGAGAGGATCATTTTATAATCCTAGTATACAATTTAATATCGCACCCAGCAAACCAAATTTTAAGATATCTTACCGAATTCGTTACGGAAATTCGTATAGTTCTCCCGAATTCGCAATCGATTTCTGAACAAATTCGGAATAAAAAATTTATGAAGGGGTTGACACGACATCGTTACAAAAATTCTTTTCGAATTCGTTACGAAATTTAGTAAAGATTTAGCAAAGCTTTTTTTTCTTAGGGGTAAAAAGCTCAGTTCCTATGAAAAAATCTCATTTTTTCAATATTGTTCCAAATGCCCCTGTTCGCAGCAAACCTAAGACATCGAAAAAAATCATTCGCACGCGCTTATCAATAGTTGAACTTTTTGAAATTTGTAAGGCTTGACCTTAAAGTGATTTTTGGCTATTCGGCGAGTCGATTCACGTGAAACACCGATCTCACGGGCAATTTTCCTCATAGAGACTCGAGGATTTCGCTGGATTTGCTTCTTGATGATCTGACGGACCCTTGGCGTGTTGATGGTTCGCTTTCTGCCGCTTCCTGGATGACGTCCGGTATGTCTACGATTCTCAATTTCTTTGATGGTCCGGCTGACATTTGGTGGCGCGATGCCGAGCCTTCGTCCGATGTCGCAGTTGCGCATGCCCAGTTCATGTAAATTCAAAATTTCCTCTCTTTGTTTAGACATCCATAAGAAATATAATAAAACTCGTTACAAAATTTTACAATACACTATATACGTAGCATTTTTAACGGCCAATCGCGCTGTGTTAAAACGAAATATCAAAAATAAAAAACTTTAAGGGTTAGGACCGATTAAACTTATAATTTTTTTTGGGTCACCCTGTATATAGCCCAAATTTCAAACCTTATTTTGTCTACCGCAAAAGTACAGTGCTGGCTCTGTGTTTAATAATTGTTATAAAATTAAAGCTAAAAGAGCAATTATCGTATCCGCTTGTGAGATAATTGAGGCTTTTGCATAACCCATAACACAAGGACTCTCCTGATGCCAGAGCAGCAACCTCTCAGCACCTTGATTTTTAAATTCAAAAGAATTGGTTTAACTTTTTCCCACCTTTCCTCCATCAATAGCGTTCCTTCGTTGCTTTTTTGAAAAAGACGTGACAAATACGGAGCATAGCTTTAAAAGGACACCATAAAATGTGAATGTCATTATAGCTTGACGAAATAATTTCAATGACCCGTTGCACTGACCTGATATGATATTTTTTTTGATAATCCATCCTCGCATTCACTACATACTTGGCAAGATTATGAAGTCTACGCAGCAAACATCGGCTTAAAATACCTGAAAGGATCTGACGACAGGTTAAAGGTGCACCTAATGCTGGCCGTATGACTAATGATTCCCGACGTCTCTTCTAGCGCTTTCCTAGCTTAGTGTTCATTCATTGTGGCATTATTGAAACGTCAGAAGATTTGTCCCGAGATTACTTTAATTAATTTCTGTCCCTTCTCCCTTATTTGTTGATTATTAGAGCAGGCGTTCTAAGTCCCCGGAAAAAAGGAAGACCAAGCCAAGGAATGCCAGTGTAAGTTTTATGTGGACACTAAGATACCGCACCACATATGTAGGGTGGATGTTGATAACATTTTCTTATTTCCCTCCGCCCCCGGGGGGTGGGGTTGGTTTATGTAAGAGTTTCTCTTTGGAAGTTTAAGACGCTGCAATCCGATTAACGCAGTTATGGTGCTCGTTGATAAGGTTTCACTACACGTGAAGGTGTCATCTAACAAAAAGAACGTATTTATTGGACATAAAGCTCAGCTCCTGGTGTTTACAACTTTGTCTTTTTTATATATGTTTCTTTGCTTTGTTCGTTAATTGTATGGGACAGATGGACGGGCAGCAAAATTGGAATGCATTGTTGAGCAGTCTCCGGCTCTCCCCCAGTAGGAAATGTGGTTACGACGTTTTTATTATCCAATCACTTCTACTTTCGACACCTAGATTTTATCTTTTTTGATTAGACTGAGTTTATTCACACTTTTTTGGGGCTGTTTGTTGCTGACTAGAGAAAGTGGAACTATTTTGGGATTTCCATATAAAAGTGAGCATTATTAAGTTTCAGTATAAAAATTTAAGAGTGGTCTAAATTGATTTAGAAAGCTCAATGTAGCCTTTACTAATTTTTCCTATATTCACCTTTCCGCGGTGGACCCTGAGTAAGCTTGCTCGAGATTTCGGTTTGAATAAATTAAGGTGCGTTTAAACAATATGAGTTTTTTGCAAGTTATTGCACTGGCTATTGCCAGTGATGCAGTCAGTGCAATGTAAACATCATGTCAGTCCACTGGTTTGTGGCACTGGCAAAGCACTGGCGTAAACACTGACACGATGTGTCTCGTGCAGTCTAAACACGCAAAAACGTGCACTGACGTCTTTCTCGTGAACACTGGCAACTTTACAAACTTGTTAGTAAAGTTGTACGAGTTTTTTATTCAGAATCGTTGACGAAAAACGGGTTTAAATTGGAAAACTATTAAAAAAAGCGAAGGTCTAGAGCCACAGGCGGTTATTGGACAAAAGAAGAGATTTAATTTTAATATCTTTGTACGAGAATTGTCCAGAACTGTAGATGTTTCAATTGGGACATATCCAGGGCCACCCTAACCACAGGGCTAAATGGGCTGTAGCCCCGGGGCGCAAGCCTTTTCGGGGCGGCAATATTTGTTGGACTTATATTTTTTTTTGTTATTTTTAGTTATATTATTTTTATTTAAAATCTTTTCATTACAGAAATAATCAAATAACATTTTCTAAAGATTGGTTATTCGTTATCGGAATTGGTTATGAAAATTTTAAAGATGCTTTAGATAGAATTTACGAGTATACTATAACTTTCAAAAGCCTGTAACGAAAGTTGAAGCTGAGAGTTTGTAAAATGAGTTCAAATCACTGGAAACTGCTATTATGGTAGCATTTTGGAGCGAAATATTAAAAATCGTAGATAAAACTAATATATCACTTCAAAAAGTTGCTACTACAACCACAATGGGGCGAATTTCCCTGGCCCCAGGTCGTAGGCCCCAAAAATGGATTGCAAGCCAAAAAGTGGACCTGCCTGCACTAAGTAACTTAAGGCCTATTCGAAAATCAAGAAGCGACCGTTCTGAATGAACTTATTCTTACCACGGATTTGAAAATGTATTAAGTATTTTTTTAGTAAAAGATTTTTTGAAATTTCATTCTCATATTTTAGCCACAGGCCCCGAATGGCTATGTGGCGGGCCTGACTGTAACTGAACGCATTATTTAATTATCCGCTTCTTTAGAAAAATCTGTACAGCCGAAACGAAATACAAAATGGTTTAACCTTTCCAAATCTGAAGGTATAAAATTGTCCGGATGTGATGAGTACAAACGAATACGCAAAGGAAAAAA
Source organism: Thereva nobilitata (assembly GCA_963855945.1). Classification (NCBI taxonomy): domain Eukaryota; kingdom Metazoa; phylum Arthropoda; class Insecta; order Diptera; family Therevidae; genus Thereva; species Thereva nobilitata. Next base: position 195,461,301 of record OY979694.1, on the reverse strand, counting down.
AACTAGGACGAAAATACGTCGAAAGAAGTTAAATTTGATGCCAATAACGAATTCCGCATAAATACATATTATAATACTCTTGACACACTATACCTTCATTATGATGGTAACTTTCATTACGAGAGTAATGGAAATGACGGTATGACACATTACACTTTACTTTCATTTGCATTTAACATGTCAAGTGAGATATTACATTCTGCGTGTTTTTTGCTTTATGTATTTTTAAGTTGTTTTAATTTGTAATATTGTAAAAATTATTTTTAAAGTAGTAAAGAAAACATCCTTACAAACTGTGAGTTCCAAAATGCATCACTGCGGTATCACTGCAGAATTCAGCTACAGGCTTTAAATTGCTGGATTCTGCAGTGATACCGCAGCGATGCATTTTGGAAATCACCCAAAATGGAGGTCGAAGAGGTTTTCTCGATCGTCTATGGATTCTATTTCAACATTGCTACAAGTGCTGCTTAACTAACGTCAAATCAAATTATTTTATTTTAGAGTGCATTTACTAGTTTCTGCAAAATTTACTAGTGATTTTACTATTTACTGCAAAATATCGAATTTTTTCGAAAAAATTACAAAAGGGCAATAATGTTTTGTATAAGTAGATGAAAAACAAATTTTGCAAAAATCAATTGAGTGATTTTTTGGCCGAATAGTAATTTTTGGAAATTTTGATGAAAATTTTGAAATTTTTGACTGATGAAAATTTTTTTTTGAAAAGAACAATTTTTGGGTGATTTTTTGGCCAAAAAGTGATTTTTGATAACTTTGACCTTGAATAACTTTAAAAGGGTTAATCGGGTCAACATTTTTGTCCAAACTAAAGTTGTAAAGAATTTCATTGTCAACATATTGGGCCCACGCACGGGGTTGTGCGACCTATAGAAACTGAGATACAATAAAAACGCGATATCTCCGGCGGCCATTTTTTTTTGTGATTCCGAAATTGTTTTCTTAAAAAGTACCAAGGAAGCTGTGGACCAATTTTCAGCCATTTTGGAATTTTGTCGTTTTTTTGCCAATTTCCCATGACTATATGTAGTTTTTTTAATTTTGTATAAATTTTTTGTTTTTATTTAGTGTAAATATACTTTTTCTAATTCTGATGCTTTTGTATAACTTTGCCGGCCACCCCGCTCCCCTCAGACATCCCTTGTATTTCCTTACCGAGAGGGGCGCATTATTTTTAGTAGCCCACGGGCGCCGAATATCTTAGGACGGCCCTGGACATATCTAAATAGAGATTTGAAAACAAACTCTCTACAAGATATAATGTGTATGTTAAATCCTGAATTCATCAGAATTTGTTATAAATTTTATTTTAATTCTTGTTATTTTCTAATTCTTATTATTTTCTAATTACCTACATAATTCCTTTTTATTATACTTTGTTTACCATCATATTGTAAACCAACCAACCAACCAAGAATTATATTTGTTATAACGGAAAGTAGGAAGATTCTCTCGGGATATGTTAAACCGTTGAATTAGGAGAATATTTTTGATGAAGAACGAAGGTAAAAGCACTTGCAATCGAACTTGCATGGTTAGTAGAGTAGAGTTCAAGTTCAGCAGTTAGTTTTGGTTGGTTGTTGGAACGTAAAGTAGAAGTGAATTTTGCATTGATTTAAAAAGAGAAGTTATTTTTTTTAAGGTTTTAAAATTTATAAAAAACAGTCAAAATAGTTATTTTTATGAATTTGGTGTTCAAGATTCAACAGTGTAGGTATATCTCTAAACAAAGATAAAACAGTTGTTGTTAATAAATGGCAAAATATAAGATCACAAAAGCCTTCATTTTGGTTTCTTTTCTTCTTCATCATGAAATAACAAGAATGGAACATTGTTGCAGCAGTATTTACTTTTTCTGTCGCCATTTAACCGAAAAATTCACTTGTAAATAGTTACTTCTGGGTCGCCACATCAAATCAATCAATTCTCTGGATCTCACCACCTCAGGGAGTTATAATTTTTTTTATTTGCTCTTTTGGTGAAAACTAAGAAAAATATAAATTATGAAATTTTTGGGCTTCTAATTTTTTAGTAATTAATTTTTAAAAAATCGAAATTTTTTGCTGAACATGATCAGGACCCAATCAGGCATGTAGCCATGAATTGCAGATGATGCATAAGGACCTGCCTAACCAGGACCTGACCAGGATTGCCTGATCAGGACCTGATGTGGTTTGCCCGACCAGACCCTGACCAGGAACTGACGTGGTTTGCCTGATCATGTACTGATGTGGTTTGCCTGATTAGGAACTGATATGGTTTGCCTGATCAGGCACTGACCAGAATTGCTTGATATGGAATTAATTAGGCTTTTCTAATATGATATTATGGGGTTAAAAACCGATATGTAATTAAAAAAAAATTAATATATTAATATAAGATGAGTTTATTTGTTTTTATGGGAAAATTTACATTTTTATTCATCACTACTTAAAGATTAATAAATTAATTAATGATAATCTTAATATATAAAAACTACGTTGCTTTTTCCAACTATAAAATATTTGTTTCATTTTTCGATTTTGTTTTATTGTTCTCGAAAAATTTTGTTATTGAAGACTTCTAGACTTAAATTAAAAAAAAGCTATAGAAAATAGAAAATGGCCCTCGAATTTCGAGTGCTGGATGCTGCTATTTGCATTAATTTTAAATCTTTTAAAGTTCATTGTTTTAACAGAATACACAGGCAATTTTGGTCATAGTTCAAATATATATATTTTGAATCTACTGACTCCAACTTTTATAGGAATAGTTGGTTTTTCGTTAATGGTTAAGAAGAGTTCAATTTTGAAGTTTTGGATTGATTTTAAAGGTTAAAACGTTGGGTGCAGCGAGGCGCACCGGGTCCCAGCTATCCAAAATACAGAAAATAAGCGCTTCATTGAGACACTTCATCTGTGTATGAAAATTCATATCTCGAAAAATGCCATGTCAATGGATGGTTTTTATTGTCTCGATCAAAATGTCAGATCCCTAATAGTTTCACCTTTTGTTATTTTTTTGTTAACTCTCCTACTATATATTAAAATTCATATCACCTGATTACTGCTATTGGCTTATGGGAGCAGCATGGGCGCGCCGTGTCCGAACTAGTAAAACTATATAATTAAAAATAAAATATCGTTACTTATTATAAATTAACAAGGGCCTACAAATTAGCATTGTAAGAAATTTGTCTGTTCAATATATTGATTTTTTTATGAGCGGTGGGCGGTAGTGCGTCTCGGTGAGCTTTCATGCCTGGGTGAGGCTTGGGTGGGATGGTATGGCGGCTTCGCAAATAGTTTTCAATTATAATAAAAAGAACTATATTTTATTTATTATTTATGCCGGATCCGGTAGGGGGTTTGGTCTGGGTTCCAATTCTTGATGGGGTTTGCATATTAGTTTTGGTGTAAGCATACTTTAGGATGCGGATTTTATCGTTGATTTTTTTTTGAGAAATTGGGTCCAAAAATACCGCGGCCATTCGGTTGACCTATTGTACTACACCCCTATACCTCATATTTATTGGCCAGACCGCTGAAACTAGTTTAGCAGTCTGCCTAGAAGCTTGTCGTTTCCACTTGACTGTTCAAGCTTCCGGGTTCCCGTCCGCAGTTCTGCCTTCGGTCTGTTCTCGGAAAGAGTTCACGAAAGCGGGCTCGGGTATGCTCCGTGAGCTCCCCAATTCCACCCCGGCCCTCCATGCCCCTTTTAGTGAGACCAGAACCTTGGGGCAGAACGACGGCAGTCTGGGTCTGTTTGTTGTCCCAGTAGAAGGCTAATTGCGATTCTAGGCTTATTTTTTAATTTATTAATTTATGATGATGGGAGTGTTCCCCCTAGATTATATGGGAGCTGGTGCTACCAATTTTCTGGTGGGTCCAAAAACTTTGGGCAGAGCGGCGTCTGTCCAGGTCTGCTTCTTGGCTACCTGGGCTCCAGGCCACCGTCCAGTCTTTGGTCTGTAGGGAAGGAGTTCACGAAAGCGGGCTCCGGTGTGCTCCGGGCGGCTCCCCAATTCCACTTCGGCCCTCTCCAGATAAATTGGTAGACAAAAGTCCCATGAGTATGGTAGGAGAAGTAAGGTTCATCCTGACAGAGCCTCCATATCAGAATAAGGCATTATACAACTAAGTACGCCCGGTGCCCAGAGGAGATCGTTAAATGAGAGTGCAAAACCTACCCACTGCCATGCAGCCCTCGACACGATAACTTTACATCTTGGCTTGGTAGGCCTGATCATATTAATCCATCCCTTTCAGGACAGCTTCCAGTGGCTACCACGAGGAGGTTATGATCGCACTTCCACCAGTCCAAGATAGTTACGGCACGTACGTATTTAAATACAATACATGTTGCTCCCCCTATCTCACTGGTGACTGACCACCGCAACGATAGTGCTAGGTAAAAAAGTATTTATGCCGTTTCATGGGAAATATCGCGATCTTTAATTTTGACTTTACCATTTGCCTCGAAAAAACAACGGTTTCCGAGATAATAGCGAAAAACTGACATTTTCTCCCTTTTAACTAAACTAGCGCCAAAATTACAAGTCCTATGAAAAAAACTATTATTACCTATGGAGAATATCGAGAGCATTAATTGCGTTCCTAACCACCTGCAGCAAAAAACTCAAGGTTTCAGAAATAAGGGCAAAAAACTTAAATTTCATACGGTAAATTTTCACTGTTTTCTCCTCCCCTTAAATGCATGAAGTAACAGAAATGATACCTGAAATTTAAGAGAACTTTACCATAGATAAAACTTACATTTTTCTACGTATATCACGCTAGCAGGTCACATATTCAACCCCACTTCTACACCTATAAGTAATTTGTAGTGAATTTGTAGTGAATTTGTAGTGAAAGAATTAATTTTGTAGAACCTACCGATCTCGAAAAATCAGGTGATCTGCTGGCGTGATATCACGCTAGCAGATCACATGTACATTTTCGCTAATTATAAGGTCAGAAAAAAATTAAAAAGGTGAGCTATTTTGTAGCTGATTTGTAGTAAATTTAAAGTGAAAGAATTCATTTTGTAGAGCATACCGATCTCGAGGAATCCGCCAGATCAACGGACTTACGGCTTCAATAATGTATATAATATTGCGTGTATCGCGTTGCGTGATATGTGTATAATGAAATTCATTTTTTAAAGCCTACCGATCTCGAGAAAACCAAATCTGTTGTAGTATCGGCATCTTATTTTTGTAATAAAATATCAATATGAGAACAGGGTTTAAATTTCTGCAGCAATTTTAATACTGTTGCTGTTGATTTTGCTTTGCTGCTAAGAAAACCTTTGCTGTGGAAGCTTTTTGTTTCATATAGCTGCGAATGCTGTTGCTTACAAACTCTGGGGCATGCTGGTCCGGCTGCGAATGCTTTCACATACACATATAAAAAAGGTTTCACCACTCTACACAAAATACAGTTTACTTTGCTTTCAAACCCTGTATGAGAATTGCCGTACAAGAATGTTTGGTCGGAAAAGCACCCATCCGGATAGAATATTCAACTTACCTGTGCGGTCACAGGTACCGCGCAAAAGTGACGGCATATTGCCTAAAGTTTCCGTTTCATTTAGGAGTATCGATCTGCGTATAATTCGTGCTCTTTCACATGATCCCCCAAAAATTACCGTGCTCTTGTAGTCTAGACTCCGCGATCATTTATTTATTTTTTTTTAAGTACCTAGTTATAAAATAACCCGTTTTCAGAATCATTTAGTACAATTTTTATCCGATTTCAAAAAAGGAGGAGGTTATCAATTCGAAGCGTAGGTATTTTTTGGTTCTGTTCACGCATAACTTTGTAAGCGCGTTCATCGAGGAAGTAAGCATTGCGGGTTCAAACCCCGGACGGGCGTTCGACTTTTTTTTCTTTTTTTCTCTTCTTTTTAAACCGATTCTGATTCAATTAACGTTGTAAAATTACAAACTATTCGGTGAGAAATTTTATGCATAGTCATGCAGACTATAAGAGTATTATCCTTTGAATTGAAAAGCTATATTTAACCGACTTTCTGAAAAGATTTATTTACATATTTAGTTAACACACGGTGACTGTGTCTGGTGGCACAGGGAGTTAACACTAGAACCGCCAGCGTCCCAATTTTGTCCCACCGACTCTTACGATCACTTCGAACTTCCATTGTTCTTTACTTAGGATCATTAAATTTCTTGACTTTTATTCAATTGGTATATTTTACTAGTTTTTAATACTATTGGCGGAAGAAGAACTCATTCTTCATGCGAAAAATCTGAAGTTACTATTCCCATCGAGCTACCCACGACTAATCTAGCAGGAGATGAAATCATTGCTTACATATTCTTACATTCACTACGCTACCATTAGCTGGAATATTTGAAATCTAAAAATACACTAGCGTGAAGACTTCAAAAGAAAAATTGTATAGTACATTTGTACTAAGAAAAAAAACACTTCTTTGACTATTTGACTATTGGCTAAGGCTAATAAAAACGTTCTAATACTAAGCACAATGCACCCTAATGTAGCAATAGGAACTGGTACAAAGAAAAACCCTGAGACAACTTTATTTTACAATGACTCGAAATATGGGGTATATGTTGATCATATGAGCCGTAAATATACAGTAAAGGCACCCTCGAGCCGTTGGCCGGTTCATCCATTTTACAATATATTAGATTTGACAATCATAGATGCGTGGGTATTATATAAAATGCTTAACAACAGGCAGAGATTTTCTATTGCAATTGCGAGAGGAATTGGGCAAAAAGTATATTGCAAGTAGAAAGACAACACTATTTGGGATGCAATTCGTGAAAACATACCTGTTCCGTCATACGAAATTTTAGTACATAAGAATTAATAATAATATTCACGATCGTTGTGGTGATCTTAAATTTGTATGTCACTGTAATTTATCAAACATCTTCGTCTTGCTTATATTGTATTAACGCATGAATCACTTTCTCTCTTTCACACTCTCCTTCCTGAGAGTTTATTTACTTGAATTATTGGAATTCCATTACCGTTATAAACTAAATGTAAAATTTGAATTATATGAAACCATTGCTTTTGCCATTAGAGGTCACTCAACTTTGTCACTTGAAATCAGGCGTTATAAGAGTTCTGTCATTAAATAAATTAATAGGAATCAAAAAAGCTTGTTTCCTTAACAATACCGGAGAAACAAGACAAACACGATGTCAAGTGAAATCAGAGTGCGTAAATAATAAATCCTCGATGAAGTGTCACCTGTGAAATGTCTCCAATACATGTATTTCAAAAAAGTTTTATTTATGCGTAACTTGTAATTCAAATATATATAATGATAATTACAAAAAATATATTAATTAATGTTGTGAAGTTTTTTGATTTACATTACAGATTATCATTAATAAAAACATTAAAACTATTTTACTATGTATTTTGATGATAACTTCTTACATGAGTATGGCACATTTTTAATCGGGAAATCGCTTGTATGGCACCCAAGCAAAGCAAAATTGGGATTTTCAAAAATTGTATAGGACGAAGAAAAAGGACAATTAGCTTGGTGACCATAATGGCACAAACAGATAGCGGCGGCGGCCGTGGTGGTGGCGGCGACGGTGACGGGAATAACATTTAAAATACATGGACCACCCCAAAAAAAGTACTAATAAAATAATTTGTTCGCTGCCTTTAAAAATAATTCTATCCGTTCAAGGTGTACTAATTTTACTAGTTTTTTATGCCTAGCTTCGAACCTCGAACTCCTTTATCAGAATTTAAAAAAATAGTACGGGACCACCGCGGGAAACTACCCTTTCAAACAAAAAAGAAAAAATGCAAAAAAGTTATTGCGTTACAAAGTTATGCGTGAACAGGACCAAAAAATACCTACGCATCGAATTGATAACCTCCTCCTTTTTTGAAATCAGTTAAAAATTGTACTAAATGATTCTGAAACAAGATATTTTATAACTAGGTACTTAAAAAAAATAAATAAATAAATGATCGCGGAGTCTAGACTACAAGACCACGGCAATTTTTGGGGGGTCATGTGAAAGAGCACGAATTATACGCAGATCGATACTCCTAAATGAAACGGAAACTTTAGGCAATATGCCGTCACTTTTGCGCGGTACCTGTGACCGCACAGGTAAGTTGAATATTCCATCCGGAGGGGTGCTTTTCCGACCAAACATTCTTGTACGGCAATTCTCATTCGCATATTGATATTTTATTAAAAAAATAAGATGCCGATACTACAACAGATTTGGTTTTCTCGAGATCGGTAGGCTTTAAAAAATGAATTTCATTATACACATATCACTCAACGCGATACACGCAATATTATATACATTACTGAAGCCGTAAGTCTGTTGATCTGGCGGATTCCTCGAGATCGGTATGCTCTACAAAATGAATTCTTTCACTTTAAATTTACTTCAAATCAGCTACAAAATAGCTCACTTGTTTGATTTTGTTTGAGCCCGAGGCAGGCAGATACGCACGTGTGATCTGCTGGCGTGATATCACTGGTTATCCCGAGATCGGTAGGCTCTACGAAATTAACTCTTTGTACATCTTGCACACGATACCTCGTACACTACTAAAGCCCTAAATCGGCAGAACGAAAGTTAGATATAATCGCTTACACTTGAGTCGACGGATCTGGCGGATTCCTCGAGATCGGTATCCTGTACAAAATGAATTCTTTCACTATAAATTTACTACAACTCAGCTACAAAATAGCTCACCTTTTTATTTTTTTTTCTGACCCTGTAATTAGCGAAAATGTACATGTGATCTGCTAGCGTGATATCACGCCAGCAGATCACCTGATATTTCGAGATCGGTAGGTTCTACAAAATTAATTCTTTCACTACAAATTCACTACAAATTCTCTACAAATTACTTATAGGTTTAGAAGTGGGGGTTGAATATGTGATCTGCTAGCGTGATATACGTCATTTTTCTCTTGAAACTCCAGAAAATTAATCTCGTGACTGTATCCAACAAAAACAGACAAACAAATTTAAAAAAATTCGCCTCAGTTGATATCTATCGTGTCGTCGTAACAGTTACAGGACGGTGAATTCTTCAAAAAGAATCAACGAATTTTTGAGCAATCATCAAGTATAGTTTTCAGCTACAAAAAATTTATGATACTTAATATTTGAGTCGCTCAGTAGCCAATGCGGTTAAGTCCATGAGCACTCCCATGGATTTAACCGTTTTGGCTTCTGAGCGACTCATTTAATAAATAATATAAGTAAAATATTAACTTAGTATTTTTTTTATTATTTTTCCTAAGTTCTTAAGTCTCAAATCTACAACATATCTTTTTTTTGGAAAAAATAAAATTCCATGGATTTATGGGTTAAAGGTGCACGATGTCGACGCATTCTTTGCCGATTAAGTAAGATTATACGCCTTTGATGATTACTTGACATTTTCGGCATTTTCCACTAATTAAAAAACACAAAATCCAATGTTTTCTACAAACCGTATTAAATACTGAACACCAAATTTTTTCACAGATCTTATTAAAAAAACACAAAATCCAATGTTTTACACAAACACAAATTTTTCACACTTTTTCAGAGCAAGGAAAACTCGTGACTGTCTGTTGTCAAGTTTAAAACAAGCAAATGGAGTTTACGTCTTCTTCTTTCTTGGTTTACAAAAGCTCCATCTCCAAAAACTGTCAATACTTTTAGATTTTCGACCTTATAAAACCCGTAATGGTAATGATAAGAATATCATGATCTGGACCTGATCTGTTCCCGACTAGGAAAACCTCATGTACTTTATTTTTCATAAGATGAGGATATCCTGATCTGGACCTGACTTGGTCTTGAGAAAGTAAACGTGTTGTAGGTGGCATGCCTTACCATTGCCTGATCAGGACCTGATATGTGCTTAGGTTTTTCCTCAACGAAATTCTAGTCGGGTGAATGTGGTCTTCGCAATTTGATACTCGTTCCATAATATATGTAAGGGTTTTACGAATAAGATTCTTAGCCTAGGGACTGCCCTGATCATATTCTCTTTTAAAATAACCAGTGGGCACCGGACAGCTTGATGATTATGATCGCCCATGCATCAGTTCGTAATAGTAATAGCACCTCTATATTTCCATATACCACATGTCATATTTTCATATACCCTTGTGCCGCTGTTGGCTGGCGCCCAAATTATCCTAACCAGGAGTAAGCGTTCAAGCTCAACTCAGTGCCGTCGGCAGTAGAATATTGTGTGCCATTTCACAGTATTATTAATGTTGCTATAGTGTACAAAGCGATAACACCCGCATTTAATAGCTCTATTATTTTCTTAATAAAGTTCTCCAAGACTATAATTTTTCTTGTAGCCCTCTGCAATGCTTCCTTACTAAAAAACTAAAGACTCCAGCATCACACCATTGAGCGAAAAATATGTTGGCGGTCTTGGAGCACTTTATGCATCCTCGAGCCTCATATGTTTCTGATATTAAAATGTTTTTGAAAAATGAATATTTTTTAAGGTGAAAAACCAAAGTGAACGATATGAGTCGGAAACAATGAAGAGAACGAATATTGCTAATGGTTTGCCCGACCATAAATTAATTAGTCTCAAAAAAAAGTTTCCACCACACCAGAACCATTTCTAGGATACTTTTCCTTTATATCGTTCGTCCCCAGCTCTCCAGCCCCATTCAAAAGTGTGGGGGAATGTAAACCTCTTTATTAGAGCCTCCCCTGCCAATCTCTGTTGATACCAGAAAGGAAATGCGGTGGGGCTCCTTTCCTGCACTTAGTTCTCATTACCACCTTAGCGGAGCAGCAGAGATCCTCTACATGGCTTTTGCCATGAGTCTTGCGGGGTAGTCACTACTGTAGGACCTCGTGTCTATGCTTGATATTGCCGTTTTCCACGAGATGAAACATTCCATGTACAAAGGGATGTCTGCCGGTGAGGTATTCCCTACTTTTTATTGCCTTGGTAAGTGCGTGATAGTCTGGCTAAAGTGGCTTTTGTGGATATGAAGGCATTTATACGAGCCATGCTGCCGCAAAATTGAATTTTCTCTCAACTTTAAGGTTGAAGTTTAGTATATAATTAACTCGATTAAAAATTATGGATGGAGAAGATGAAAAGTTGGCGGTCTCGGTTATTACCTCTGCTCTAGGTTACATAATGTTGTTAACTAATCATAAGAGTATCATTTGCCAAAGACGTTCCAGCAGTATCACGTGTGCACACGGTGTCAGGTGAATAATGTTTATGGCCATGAATGCTGGCTGTTCCACTAAAAGCTTCTACCCCACGATAGTCTAACGTTTGCATGCTTCGAGGATTCAATTAGTAGAAGTGTAGTTAGAAGATTTGTTTTATGCACTTTGTAGGTAAAGGTTGACGCTAGTGGCACAATAAGAAAACTTTTAATTGTTTCAAGGCCAAAATTGTTTGAAGTCTTGAGAGGTGAGATGAGAAGCAGAGATATTAAGACACCCTCGAATATCTGCATCAATCGTACAGGTGTGTGTACAGCTAATTAGTCCGTTTAGTATTTGGCTTTCTGATGAATGAAGCGATTTTATTTTTAAATTTTATTTAAAGATAAAAAAAACCCTTAACCATACTTTCAGATACTGTAGACCTTGTTTAGAGGTAAAGTTTCAAAATTTTTATATATATACAGTTCAATCATAGAATCGTTAGGATGTCCTTCACTTGTTGAGAATCTTTTTACTAACAGTCTTTTACATTATTATTATATTTATATTTGGTGTAACAACTTTAAAAAAAATAAAACAAAATAAAAATATGACAAATGGACAGATCTGGCTTGCAAATATCGGAGCGCTCCACCGGCCAGCCAGCGTTCCGAATGAGAATGTTCAGTGCAGCCGGCTTTATGAGCCCCTTAAGGCCCCCATTCACAATAGGCCGCCGGCAGGCCGTAGCCTTTTAAGCCAGGTCAGCAGGTACCACCCGATAAAGGCCATACATTACTCAGTCTGATGAGGTGAGGACTTGAGGCATTCGTCTGACAGACCGTGGACTGCAAGTGACCTCATGATTCCCTACATACACACAGGCGAAGGCGACAGTTTAGTGTAGCAGGTTGTTAATTCAAGTGCAAAAATGTTCATGGCCTTAACGAAAATTTTAGACTGAATAGAAGTTCAGATCTTCAGGCATACACATAAAGATTTTTGTCAGTTTTCTTGGACTGCAGGCCCAACAGGAACCTTCCAGTTGACAGTATGGGTAAGAGAGTGTGTGGTTATACTTGACCTCAAGGCGAGCAACCTTCAGGCCATGGCCTGCCGGTGGCCTGTATAGGAATGGGGACCTTTAGTAATCGCCTCATGGAAATATAATATTCCTCTCTTGAACTTTGACTATTAAATAAGAGAAGAAAGAATACCATTACTGTATATAACAGTGGTCTATTATTCTAATATTTTTTCATATCCTATTGTAAGTAATAAAAAAAATGAGGCCTTAATTTAATTTAATTTTTTTAATGCTATTCCTAAACATTCGTATTCGCATTCACAAATTCGCATTCACGGATGTGAAAAATATCACATTCGTAACATCCCTAATCTCTACGACGACTTCGACTTGGCTCACTTACAACGAAGAAAGAACAATGGGCGTCCTAAAAAGAGCCCCATGGGGGACTACGCTGCCAAGCTGGCAGTGCCGCGGCACCCATATGCATCTAGTGATGAGCAAAAATGGTCTTATTCTTGCAGTCTTGTCTTGGTCTTGCAATTTTAGCAAGAACAAGAACAAGACTTAGTTATGCTCGCAAGACCAAGAACAAGACAAGACCAAGACTATGTTGGTCTTGTCTTGTTCTTGCGTTTGCTCATCACTACCCATATGTGCAAAATGTGCATTTGCACTGGGCGGCACTTGGGAAGGGCGGCATTTTCGCGTGCTGAACGAGCTAAAAATTTATACAATATATGCACGGTATACATAACGTGACCATTTATTTTTTGACTCAAAACGGGACATCGGTTTATTTATCTCAATTAGTAGGGCCGATTCATTAAATCACAAAGGAAACTCAATTTTGAAAATAGCAGCTAGTTCCCAAATAAAAAAAACACATTTTTTTAATATTTTTTTTATTTATCAAAATTATTTATTACAAATTTGAAGAGAAAATTTTCAGTCATTTTTATATTTGTCAGCAGAACAAATTTGTTTTAATACAGCTGGTGATGATTTTAAATAAGAATAAAATTCGTGGCACGTTTTTTTAATATTCACCTTAATTATCAACATCGCCATAAGGACCGGAACCTGTAACTGGGTTTTGTCAGACGTCCACAATTTATTCATTAAAGAAAAGACTCTTTCTATTGGTGCATTTGTGCCGGGCAGACATAAAATATATTCAATTAAAATACAAAAGTTTTCATGGTTAAGGTTGTTGGTGTGAAAATGTTTGAACACTTCCACTCAACGACTTTCCGTTGAAACGTTTAGATTATTCCATTCGGTTACTTTTTGCAACGTGATATAGTTACAAATTAATGAAAATTCGTCAAATACTTCTGTATCTTTGTTACAATCAATATATCCCTTTTCAATCAATACATCCAATGCTTTTTGAACGTCTTCCCATGTAGGTATTTTTTTTAAATCTGCCCAATAAAATATCTCCAATTCTTTAGTAAAAAAGCAAGTCCACTGTTCCAAATATTCACTTGTTTTATAAAATTCTGTAGCTGTACTTTTCACAATCTCTTCGTCAATCTCAGCGCCATTATCTTTCAATTTCACCATCAAACTACGGACTGTATGTGGCAAAAACTGATTAGTCTGCTTCTGAACTAAATTATGTTTCAGTTGGTTAATTTCTTTTGCAGCTTCAATTGCCGATAAAGTCGGACCTTCAACCTTCAATACAGCTTGATGAAAACTTGCTGACTGAGCGTGCAAAAAAAGAAGCCACAATTCTGATTTGGGGTCTTCAAAAAAGTTTTTTAATATTTGGGGACATTTTTCAATGCCCAAAAAGTAGTTCTTTAATGGCTGGTACATTTTTAAAACCCTTTCTATGGCAGGCATAAGCGCAAGCCACCTGGTTTTGCTATAGCCCAGCATTTTCTGATATTCTGTCCCAATTTCGGCGCAAAACTCCTTCAGAGCTTCAACTCGAACCGTATAAATATAAAAAAAAGAATATATCTTTACAATAATGCATTCGTAATCTACGGGTAGGCCATCTGCAGCAGATTTTATTGCGTTGTGAATTATATGAGCTCCGCATCCAATACCTATTAATGGTTTTCCCAAAGATGGTTGTAATTTCACTAACACATTATTAGTTCCTCGCCTAGCTGCGCCTCCAAAATTGACATTGGCATTGTCCCCACAAAATGCCACGACTTTTTCGGTCAAACTATTCTCTGTCAACACTTGGACTAAATAATTTACAATGATACCAGAAGTTTCACCTGGTTGGTCTTGAAGGTGTAAAATTTTTACTTGCACACCTTCGTAAGGTTGAAAAAAGCGCACCAGAACAGGATATATTTTCTTGTTACCGTGGTTTGATGCGTCGGTTGAAACTGTAATACATCTGGACTTACCAAGTTCCTCTTTTAATTCTTCGATCGCTGTACGGGCCAAAACATTTACTACAATAGCTTCTGTTTTCGTACGCGCGCATCTAAACTTCTGATCGAAACATAATTGGATTAAGGGGTCTTTCTGGTTACATTTTCAAAAAAAAAATTTTTTTAAACATTTTTTTTTTCATAGAAAGAAGAGAGATATCGTTTTGAAAATTTGTAGGTATGTTTATTGACAAAACAGTATTACAAAAAAGATTTTTTTTGATTTTAAAAATTTTTTTTGTTGACATACGGATTTTTTTAAAAAAACATCAAAAAATGACGGCGGGCATGATTTTGGGCGAATGGATGATCTGAAAAAAACAAAAAAAAGGCAAATTATTCCTTGTTGAAGTGGCTATGGCATGAACCAGAATAATTTGTTTTTGTCAAAAAATAAAAAAATGGCGGCCATTTTTCGAAAAAACCAATTTTTTAGGGTGGAACATAGGCTGAAAATCGGACAATATTTTACCAATTAAAACGATTCTGGTTCATGCGATAGCCATAAATGTGTACAATAACATATTCAAAAATCAGAACAATTGGTCAAGTAGTTTTTCTTAAATCGTGCCCGCCACCTTAAAAAACATAGTTTCTAGATAATCGCGTTTGAAGTTTTGTTAAAAAAAATTTTAAAGAAAAACTATATACCTTTTTAATCTGCCATGCCCGGGCCGTAAATAAGTCCTTCCTCCTACTCATACTTCTCTTGCAGCATAAATCGAAACGTTTGCAGGGTATAATATAATACTTCATAGTATAGAGTGAATCAGATCGAAGCAGATGTTAAAAAGGGGGGGAGTCGAGATTATCGAAACACAGCCGAGCGTCGAAAATTCTTTCTCACAGCGTCTCACTGTATACGTTCAAAAATAATTTTAGAATTACGATATCGCTCTAAAACCTTTTGTATCGTGTTTTTGATTATATTTATTAGCAAAATGCGTAAAAAAAAAATTTTCAATTTTTTGAAAATTTGTAACCAGAAAGACCCCTTAATTTCGACGCACAATCATTAGAGCGAAAACTGTGGTTTTCTTGTATGGTGTGATAGGTCCAGACGCCTTCTGCCGCGACGATATCCAAATCCTTTGAAGTTGGCGCGTCAGATTTCTTGAAAAAGTTCAACATTGAGGAACTTGAAGCAGCGGCACAATCGGCATTTTTATGTTTGCCAGACTTTAAATGCTGTTCAATATCACCTGCACCACTATGGGAAACACTAAATTCTGTGCAACAATTATCACATCTGACATCCGAGGGTGTATTCATTTGCTTAATAAACGGATATTTTGCTTGTAAATTAACATTAAACGTACATTTGCGTTTTGGCATAGTGAAATAAGATTACAAAACAAAAACCTTCAAGTTAATTACCTTTACTAGAAATATTACGCGAGTTCAAACAAACTGAAGACAATAACAAATCGCGAGAAGCGCACATGAAATGAATGATGTAGGTTAAATTCAAAAACTCATCACTGCAGAATTCAGCAATTGGAAGTCTGTAGCTGAATTCTGCAGTGATGTGGCAGTGATGAGTTTTTGAATTTACCCGTAACTAGAGAATTTTCTTGGCAAATGCAAAGTAGGCCGAAAAAACTAAACGGGGTGGCAGCAGAGAAGTCGTTTCAAGTCATCTGTTTCGAGTTTTCCATTGAATTTTTCCATTTAAAACTCGTACCAAATTAGTTGAAACGACTTCTGTGCTGCCACCCCACGGGGTACTTCTTTAAACTCACTTTAATTTTTCATCTTTTTTTACAAAGCCATAAAGAACTAAATTATTGAAATTAATTATTATTATTTAATTTTTGATTTCCAAAAAAATCCCGAAAGTAACAATTTTTTATAATTTTAAAGAATATTTTGACAAAAATGTATTTTTCTTAAAAAAATTTTGTCCGCCATATTGGATTAGCCATCTTTAATTTTGAAATTTCAAAATTCTGGCTCGATAGAATTAAAGGCAATTTTATCACGAATAGTTTAAAAAAAAATTTTTAAGTTTCATTAATTCCAGGCATGGGAATTATCGCTTGTCCAAAAAATTAGCTATTTGCCCCACTGTGCGGCGTCTCAATTTAAATGGGCGACGACAGCCGCCAAAAGACAAGGCATTTTTGGCGATGAGCGCAAATACTTAAATGAGCGGCGACGATAAATAAAATGAAAACAAGCATCAAGCACAACGCTCAATAGATTACCAATAATTAATTAGCACACGCAGCATGTACACGATAAACAAACGATGAACGAAAAGCGACACAAAAACAACAATGCGTAATGTCTACTTTCTAGATTGAAACATCTCTTCGATTAACATTGCGAGGTCCTAGGGTCGAACTCATAACGACAACCTTTTGCATTACAATTCATTTCAATAAAAAGGTAAAGGCACAGATAAGTAAAATGCGATTTGCAGCCATGTAGAGCATGGCAACCTTTGGTCGAGCTCCAGCAACAGACTAGTTGATCTATCGACTACAACGTAAATCCCTAATTATGAACCGCGAAACGTCCTTTTCAGGACCAAAACCCGAATTAATCGATAAATGATAAACGAATGACGAAACGATAAACAGAAACGGTCCTTTTAAGGACCAAATCAGTTTGCGGAGCAGAAGACTAAGCAAGAAGTTTCGCCGAAACGAAAGGCAGTGGCACAGCAAGAAGTAGAAGAGAAGTCGCCATACGTTTTCAGCTTGTCAGCGCGGGTCTTATCATCGACAGCGAAGAAATGAAATTAAATAAATTATTTCATTTAAGTCGATTCTGAAGTAAGAGAGGAACTGTACTAATAAATGACTTGGTTGACTTTGCCAAATAGAAAGAAAATTTATTTAATTAACAATTTGTTATATACTAATTCTTATAAAGAACAAAAAAACCCGCGAGCGAAGCGAGCGAAAAAAAGTTTACCCTTAAAGGGGCGGCATCGGCGGATGTGACCTGGGGGCAAAGTGCCTAGCCGCGGCCATGAAAGCTAGGTATCCCGCACAACATTTGTTGCATTAGCTTCAGGGAGACGAACGAGAGGGAAACACTTGTTCACTTCCTCTGCAAATGCCCGAATTTAGCTAAAGCCAGGCAGCGTACATCAGGTAGTTACGTTCTGGAAGACTTAAAAGAGATCTCCTGGAGATGAGATCCCTGATAAGCTTTCACAGGATGCCGTGCGTTTAGTGATGTCATTGCCATCAGTGTTTCGTAACTTATCTACATTGACATCTATCGGAACATCGCTGTGAACTTTTTTCACAGACCAAATATTTCTTGAATAAAACGCAGGAGGCAGGCTTCATTAATATGAACATTCATTCTTAAAGGTAGTTTCCAGGTTAAGGCTTTTTGCAAATCTCCTTGGGTGCCAGGAAAGGGCGATGGAGGAGACTCAATCTCCTCATCACTGTAACCTTACAGTCGCACAGCAAGTGGTCCGAAGTTCTAGGGAGGTGCCTCGCAGAACCGAGAGCTATACAATCAATAAAAGCCCTATTCTGCTTAGATGATAATCGAGCGATCAGTGGTCCGTCAGGAGCTCTGTTATTATTTTTAGCTCCCACTTTTTGAAATTTAAAAGTTTGCCTGCTTTAGCTTTGTCGATTTGGAAGACGATTTGCTATAACGACAGCTGGTCAACCCAATTCCTAAACGTCAATTTTACGTGACAGCTGGCTAAGCTGCACAAAGGTTCCGAGCCAACAAGTGATGAGTTTGCCCCCACTGTAGCCTGGCTCTCGGTAATTTCATTACCAATGTGGCTTTCGTGGTCCGGAATCCACATCAGTGCAACGCTTGTCGCTGCAAAATAGATTTTATCACAAAGTTTATCGTTATCCTTATCGCACAACTTAACACAATCCTTTTCGTTTTAAACTCGTTGATTTTGTCCAATTCAAAGCCCGTAGACTATTTCCTTACCAAATAAACAAGTTTTTCGACACTAACAAGCTTCAAAAGAGCAGCAACATCAACACGATCTTTCCAACCACAAATAACAACTCTTTAAAAATATCCTAAAAACGTGAACAATCTTTTGATAGGTCACGACTTTCTAAACGGACAACACCATATATTTGCCAATTATTTCCAATACGCTCTCCTCAAAAGCATTCCTCAAAAAATTCACTACGAATGAAGTCGCCTTTGATGGAATTTAAAGAAGCGCCAGCGACATTAATTCACTTTTATTCTCTGCAGTGAAAAGCAAGTCTTTTCAACTTCTCCCGTCTCAACAGCGTGCAAACCCCGTTCACTAGGATGATTCTTACGATGATCTTGGCTCCAGGACATGATGGTGCCGTACCCGCCAGGCCCAGCCCCAGCAGAAATTCCCGTGCAATCTTCAAGGGAATCACCCCATGCCAAGCCCTTCGCCTACAAAAAATATCGATATTTTGTGAAAAATATCAAAAGATCCGAAGGGACTCGCTCGAAACTTATGGACCGTCAGGACGCCCGAATTTGGCTCCTGCTGCAGCAAGGAGTGTGGGTGCACGTCAGGAGACATTAAGTTACGGTACATTGATTCGCCGCTCCAAACGGCAAGTGGATGAAGTAAAATCATCGAGGAGCGTGCACGGACCCTAGTTTTATGATTATGTGGAATGTCACATACTTACGATTTCCTTTTCCTTTGCGGCATCCTTTAAATTGGTCTCCGATGCATTATCAAGGAGATTCCGAGGCAATATATCGGAATGACGGGTTGGTTGCCCTTTGGTCATGTACATTGCTGTAAAGTTTTCACTTCACTGATTTTATCTAAATGACTCTTTTGCCGGAGAAAGGACAGACATGCCGAGGCTCCTGTCAAGTTAATTTGAATTCCTCTGGGATTTTGGACAGACTCGTTCCGACTGTGATGGTGCCTTTGAAGGAAAGGAGCACTTTGTGAGCGGATAGACTTTCGGAGATGGCTTCGAGTTCCATGAGACACTTGCTAATGGGGTCGTTTTTTTAAAATGAGAAATTTAATAAACTTTTGACTTTGCTCGGTTTTCACATTCAAATTTCGCATTTGTCGGAAACGATTTCTTCCTACTCGCGATGGACCAACAGCAAAGATGTCGTCTGTAGGCATTGTTCCGTGTGATGATATTTTTTAATGTACCTCTGAATGACTTTAGTGCTACTGGAGAGAGCATAACCATCAAGCACGACATCATTTTTAAGTAGATTGTGAGGTGATGTTTTCTGGGTAATCTCTCTTTCGTTCTTGAAAAATTGTGAGAGGACAAGGGCTCAATGTAGAATTTAGATTCCTTAACTTTTCCTAGTCTTTTGCTAATAGTCCTCATTCCGAAACATAAAGTTAGTGTGTTGAAGTTGTGTGAAAAGTTTGTTTTCTTTGGTTGGTTCGATTTTTTCAGCTTTTGTCTCTCGTTCAATAAAAAAACTTCCTTCAAGCCATCAGTGTTTCTAGCCTTCAGCCTATGCTCATAATTGAATATCAGGCTGCCACCAGGTTTATTTCGTCAATAATTGAATTGAGCACGAAGTTGAAAAAATGCATGGACAGAGCACTTCCCTGTTTCACACCTGAATTTATTGGGGACGAATTTGACATTCTCCCATATTAGGACTTTTGATTCGGTGTTTCGCAAAGTCAAAGTCACAAGCTGTATGACCTTCTCGGAGTACACATACTTTGCCATGGATTTTTGTCTCTTGATCAAACTTGTTTAAATTCCATAAACGATAATTCTTACTTACTTACTTAGTTATGCTCCTTTAATACCTCATGTGACTTATAGATCAGTGCAAATAATTTTTGGAAACAAAAAAATTATTCACAGCATGGCAAATGTTGGAAAGTGAAGGAAATATAGCGCAGCCAACCAGAAAAATAAATTCAAGTCGATCTGAGTTACGAAGGTGAAATAGGGGTAACTTTAAGGGGTGAAAAAGGTTTTTCACGATTTTCAGCGAAACTAGACCTCCTATCAAAAAAAGTTAAATATAGAAGTTGTAGGTAATAAAAAGGTCTACAACTTTTGTATAAACCATTTTTTCACATAACCTCAAATGTCCGAGAAATATCGAAAAAACTAGTGTTTTTGTTTTTGATTTTTATCTCCCTTAAAAACCTTTCAACAAAAGCCCTTAGATTTTTTGAAAAAAATGGTTTTAGAACATGGCCATTTTCGGCTGAAAATTAGGTCTCTTTTTATTTTTAGGTTTAAATTCAAAATAAAACGTAAAAATAAATATTTTAATTCAAAAAAATTACAGCGTGTTTGGGACATAAAAAGGTAAGTTTCCATAAAATTTCGTGAAAAAAAAATTTGTTTTAGGGGAGATAAAAATCAAAAACAAAAACACTAGTTTTTTCACTTTCCAACATTTTTCATGCTGTTAATAATTTTTATCATTTTTGCCTTTTTAAAAGGTATCTGCACTGCCCTATTAGGGCTGATGGAGTTCGCTCCAGCGGACTCTATTTGGCGCGACAGCTCTCAGCTCCGTTCAAGTTCTCCCAGTCGTTGCGGCCTCTGCTAATGGG
Source organism: Thereva nobilitata (assembly GCA_963855945.1). Classification (NCBI taxonomy): domain Eukaryota; kingdom Metazoa; phylum Arthropoda; class Insecta; order Diptera; family Therevidae; genus Thereva; species Thereva nobilitata. The sequence continues at coordinate 195,440,179 of OY979694.1, read as the reverse complement.
GTTCTCCTCCACGTTTTTCTAGGTCTTCCGACTGACATGACGGGATCTTTGCTAGATTCTCGTTTTCGCGTCGCAAGGTGTGGCTAATCAGTGCCGCGCAACGCATATGTGTAGATTGTATTTTTGCATTGGGAAGAGAATTGGTAAAATATATGGCGGTTGAGGCAAGAGATCGGGCCTTGGTAATGTTTACAGAGTCACAGCAAGAAGTCGAAGAGAAGTCGCCATCCGTTTTGAGGTCATCATCGCGGGTCAAATCAAAGAAATGAAATTAAAATAATTAATAGTACATATATGAAATAAGAGAATAATAAAATGAAATTAACAATTGTCGAATTTCGGGGTTTTTTTATTGTGCAATGTTTGGGTTTTTTTCGATAATTCCGTGGGAGGTGCGGCTTTAACCGGCGGAATTGACGGTTGTTCTGCTGAAAAACTTTATTTTTTGACATATGCTGTTTTTGTAAAAAGCTCTTCAATTGATATTGTAGCAGTTTCTATTAATAGCTGTTTTCACTGTATTCCAGCTTACATCCACACTTTCGACAACTTCCACACCACATAGTTTTTGTTGTACCATATATTCAATTGTTGTAGTGGTCGGAGGTGCACTCTGCTTTTCTGAAGGGTCTGACATTCAGAATTGAAATCTTCTGTCGATCAGTATATGGTCAATCTAGTTATACTTTTAATCTAAGTAAGCATATCCTATTATCGACTGGTTCGAATGACAATACACAATTTCTGACATCCTTCACCACATAGATGCCTGCTCCCCCGTTTCAGGCCTGCCATGATCAGAGAAGTATATTGAGTTGTGTCGCTTCCTTAGTTCACCTTGTTCTTTCCATCTGATTTCCATATAGTACAGGCTGTGCGGCGCAAAATTCCTTCACATCGAAAAAAAATAACCTGGCTGGTTTTTCAACGGGATAATATAGGTAAAAGTTCTAGTTTTTAAAAAAAAATACTTTGGAAAAAATCGGTTTGTAGGAAGTTATCGAAAAAAAACGGAAAGGTGGGAAAACCGATATATCGGAAAAAACCAGGGAAAAAAATTTTTAATGGAAAAACAAAAAATAGGAGGTTGTAGAGTGAGAAAAAACGAAAAAAATAATAGTTGTTGAAGTCAAATCCGTTAGAAACTTTACGAGAAAACACGCTTTTATCTCGAAAAAATCTCGCTTTTTCGCCCTTCATTTTCTCAGCTTGTGTGACTCGTAGGAAATCCGCTTGGGGCTTAAATTATAGCTTTTAATACTGTTTCTTTGTAAAAAAAATTTCGTCGCAAAATAATATTAAGTTTCCGCACAATTTGCGAAAATGTAAAAATAGGTGCTTCGGAAAAACCGTGCGCGATCGGTTAGAAAGGATCCTACGACAATTTAAAAAAATACATTTTTTTCGTTAAGAGTTGCCCTACAACCCCTGCATAATTATAAATTTCCCAAATGCAAGACAGAGCCGTGAAAACGCAAACAAAATCGATTTTTTCCGCGAGCGCTCCTAGTAGGATATTTATTTAGGACAGCATCGGAATCGTACACTCGGTGGCAGCTGCTGTGAACTCTACAGACGTATGTAGGTATGTTTCAAGAGCTGAATGTGCATTCCATCCTTCCGTTCTTTGCTTGATTGAATGAATTTTTTAATCCCTTGCTGTTGTACAACCGATGAAGATTCTTCATCCATGATGTTATTGTCGCACAGAATGCATTTCTCAACCTCACTCCCCATTCTGATTTTCACTTTTGCGGTACGTTAAAAGCATGTACGGAAGAAACGTAATGTATGTGTATGCATTCATAAGTATATGTGCACGGTATATACTTGAAACGAGGTCAATATACTTAAAGAGAGCGCTCGCGGAAAAAATCGCTCGATTTTGTTTGCGTTTTCACGGCTCTGTCGTGCATTTGGGAAATTTATAATTATGCAGAGGTTGTAGGGCAACTCTTAACGAAAAAAATGTATTTTTTAAATTGTCGTAGGATCCTTTCTAACCGATCGCGCACGGTTTTTCCGAAGCACCTATTTTTACATTTTCGCAAATTGTGCGGAAACTTAATATTATTTTGCGACGAAATTTTTTTTACAAAGAAACAGTATTAAAAGCTATAATTTAAGCCCCAAGCGGATTTCCTACGAGTCACACAAGCTGAGAAAATGAAGGGCGAAAAATCGAGATTTTTTCGAGATAAAAGCGTGTTTTCTCGTAAAGTTTCTAACGGATTTGACTTCAACAACTATCATTTTTTTCGTTTTTTCTCACTCTACAACCTCCTATTTTTTGTTTTTCCATTAAAAATTTTTTCCCCTGGTTTTTTCCGATATATCTGTTTTCCCACCTCCGATTTTTTTTCGATAACTTCCTACAAACCGATTTTTTCCAAAGTATTTTTTTTTAAAAACTAGAACTTTTACCTATATTATCCCGTTGAAAAACCAGCCAGGTTATTTTTTTTCGATCTGAACTTTCTCAGCCTGTACTAATAGAACGATAGTAAGGTTTTTGAATGTGCTCCGTGTCGTCTTCAGTCGACGACGTCGAATTGCGTGAACTGGCCCCTGTATTTTCCAGAGTAACGGAGCAACCCTTGGATCACTCTTTCAAATTTTTCCAAGAATCTGGGTGATTGTGGAGAGAAACCGACGACGATTGCCTGTAGTTCTCTAATGTTTTTAAAAGCTTATTGGCCATAGCATCGACGAGAAGGTTCCTCCCTGGGGTGCCCCATGGCACGTCGTACACGGGGGCCAGATAAAAAATTACCGTTCAAAAATCGGTGGAGCCGTCAATTTTCATCGAATCAACTTCGCTTTTTTTTAAAATGTTCGTTGTGCAATTCTCTATCGATCTGTCGAGCCGCTATTTCATATATTTTCATACCGTATTCCTGTTTTCCCCAATTTAGGGGTTGATTCAACCTCTCCGAGGGGTAGTTTCTAGAAAACGGTTATGTAAGTAACTATATTAGGCTCAAATATACCTTTTTGGTACGTTTCTCTGCATTTTTGCTAATGCAGAATATATTTTTGTCAAAAAAACTCAATTTCCACTGCAAATTGTAAAAAATTGAAAATATATATGAAAAATCCGGCTCGACAGATCGATAGAGAATTGCACAACGAACATTTTAAAAAAAAGCGAAGTTGATTCGATGAAAATTGACGGCTCCACCGATTTTTGAACGGTAATTTTTTTTCCGACCCCACTGTGCGTCGTCTTTACTACTCGGCTGTCTCCTAACATGCTGTGAATTATTAGGGAGCGGTGGTGTGTAATGGGGATGTCATGTGTCTTCTAGAGCACAATTGGCAATGCACCGTTTTTTCCATTGTGCCCGTGTCTGGGTTATTCAAAAGAAGCTCCAAAGGTTCCTCAGAGGATTCTGCTCACTTACTCTCTAAAAATGAACCAGTGAAAATTTTACTGGTTCAACCAGTAAACAATAATTTCACTGGAAAACCAGTTAATTCGAGTCTGGTTTTTTTATGTGGAAGACTAGAGCTTAGGGAAAGCCCTTTGTACTGTCGACAATCTATTTCGTATAGAGTGCAATGTCGAACAGCACTGATTGAACCAGTGAAAAGTTCTCTCTAAAAATTAATCAGTAAAAATTTCACTGGTTCAACCACTGAATTTTAATTTCACTGGTTTAACCAGAGAGAAAATATATGTGACTCATATTCTAGGCAATTATCTTCATAACTGTAAAGGGTTCCATTTGGCATGCTCAATAAACCGGCTCTCATTTGTTTACGGCGGGCAAGCAGCATTTCGGTGTTAAGATGGGGGTCCGCTTGGGAAAACGACACTCACGATATGAAAAAGCTTTTTTCTTTTTTTTCACTGTTTGCTATTGGTTGACTAAGCAATGGTTCAACCAGTGAATTTTCACTGGAAACCAGTGAATAGTTACTGGTTCGTTTTTAGAGAGTACCGTCTTCCGGCCTTATTCATAGTAAATTTTCCAAGCTTTCTAATTTTGGAAAAAAAAATATTGGTTAACTACGTATTTTTTGGAGAAAAAGGTGGTTTTAGTTGATATTTTTGTTAAAAAAAATCTTGCTGGATCATTACTCTGGAAGTTGGCAGGGTAGAACCTTAACTTTTACAGTTTTAGATAGGTGGGAGTATTCTGCGTAAAAGAGTGCATTTTTTAAGCTAAGCTTGGCTCTTGGTTCTCGAGAATCTGGCAATAAATGGAAAAAAATGGAAAAAAGCCGTTTTGCTAATTTCTCGATAACCGTTCTTTGGAAAAATAAATGAGTGTCATTTTCGTTTTCAGCGACCTCAAATTAGGTGAAAAAACACTTTTTTCATTAGGTTTATTTTTCGTGTAAACTAGTGTAACTCATAGAAATGCATGTGTTCAAAAATGATAGAATTTTACCGTACACCTAATATATTAACTTAGAGCAAATTAAAAAACAATGAACATTTTGACAGATGGATATTCCCAAAACTCATGTGCTAAACTTTAGCAAAATTTCGCTCGACATCCACAGATATTTGCCATAATTTTGCCATACAAGGAAATTTAATAAGTCAACCTGAAATGCAATTAACTCTACTTGAGACAAATCACCTTTGAAGTTTCAGATGTTGATAACTAAATTACCTCGGTTCAAGATTTGTCGGCGTAATCCTCGCCGGCTTTCCCCAGATATTGTATCCCATAATGTAACGAGAAAGAAACTAATATCTCCGCAAGGGAATATAAATGGCGAAAATTTGCCCCATGCCTAATCAGAATCTAACGAGGAATCCTGGGAATGCAGTAATCTTCTATCCGCATATATACGTATGTATGTATTAGCTGTGCTGTATAGTTAGTGAGTGCCAGAGCGGAGGATGGCGGCGGTATATGTGGCAGCCACAGCGAACATTAGCTTAGCTGAAGGCAATTTGTAATTGTCGTCTCCTCCAGTGAGGATAAATGACCAAGGAAAGTGCTTCCTGCCGGGATGGCAAAGATCCATTTTATGATACTTCCTTTCGCTGAAACTTTCATATGTCATATGGAGGAGGTGTGCTAATGTTAATGCGGGCAACTCGTTTGAAGCATGGGATTTGAATTATTTTATTAAAGTTGATTGAGTACACGCAGGAGTACAACGAATTGATGTGTTCGGGCTAAAAGGGATTTCGCGTATAGTTTTATTTAATTAGTGGAAGCAACAAATTGGAATTAGGCGTACACGGCACAGGTAATTCGGGTCTGTTTATTGATTGAACCAGTGAAAAGCTCTCTCTTAAAATGACCTAGTAATAATTTCACTGGTTCAACCAGTGAATTATAATATCACTGATTCAACCAGTGAAAAAATATATTTGACTCATATTGTAGGCAATTATCTTCATGACTGTAAAGGGTTCCATTTAGCATACTCAATAAACCGGCTCTCGTTTGATCACGGCAGTCTAGCAGCATTTCAGTACTTAGCCCGCTTGGGAAAACGACTTTCGCTTTTTTTCTTTTTTTACGTGAATTTCACTGGTTCAACGAGTGAAATTTCATTGCTTTCCTATTGGTTGATTAGTTTTTACGATTGAATTTTCACTGGTTTCCAGTTACGGATTAGTTTTTTAGAGAGTATGGTGTACCGATTTTTACTTTGCAACACTCGAATCAACCAAACTGTCCTACTCAACGAAACGGTTAGTCAAACCTACTGCCATGCATTAGAGCTCGCCTTCAGTGAGATAAGAGTAAATAATTGGATACGAGTATCGAATAATTGGATTACCTCTCAAAAATACTGAAATTAGTACTGTTGACTCCATATTAGACAGAAGTCGTAGAGATCGGAACAGTCGGTTTGATGATGAATGCAACCTGCGGACTGGGATCCTCCTTCGTCATAAAGTTGGAGGAGGCAAGCCAGGGTCTTATAGGGACCATAGAAAACGAACTGGGAACAATTCAGAAATGCACCTAGAGCTAGGATCGAGTTAAGTCGGAAGCAGCTTGGGTCAGCTTGTATCAGCTCGCGTCGTTTGGCGTCAGCGCGCATCGCCTTGCGTCAAATGAAAGGCGCGCAGAAAGACATCAAGCAAGAGTTCTATAAGTCAAAGGAAATCGCTCATCATGGTTATGCCTTCAGAAGGATGAAGCAAAGTTTTTATGCCAACGACTTGGTTTGGCGGAAAAATTACGTCAACATGGACCTACCAATCGAAGGATCAGTCAGGTCAAAACATGTACTATGGCAGGCAAACCATGTCGGTGCTGCTTATCATCTTCAGACACTGAAACTTACCATTTCAAGTCAAAGTTAGGGATGCCGTCACCACCAGCAAGCGGAAAGTTGACAGACAACGTAGGACCTTACTTCGGACTAGAGAATCACGAGATCTCGACAAACTCGAGTCTCGTCTTGGTCTCGACTCGAGAATCGAGATGGGAGAAAGTTTGGTCTCGACAAACATATTCTCGTCGAGATGAGATTATTCGCTCGAGATCTCGTCGGCAAAATAATAGCAAACAACCTTTATGATGAAGTAATAGGTTACTTTTACAGAGGGATGTCCTAGGGCGGTAAGTACTTAACCTAAATTTCCAGTAGAATTTTTCGATTACCATGTAGACGGTTACACAAATCATTAAAGAATTCTAGGGGATAGGAAGGAGCTCACAACTGCTGTAGTTCTTGTGCCCTAAGAGGCTAACGGTACATAGAAACTTTGCACATTGTACCTACTGCAACACTGGACTACGAAGAAGTCTGCAACCGTCATTAGCTCAGTTACCCTTGTTCACGTCTTTGTTCGATATTGCGTTCATAACTACGTGTGCTCCTCAGATCAGGAATTTGTATCCATTCCAAGCGAGTCAAAGGTTGGAAAAAGTTTGCCTTGACAATTTACCTCATCTTTCATTCAAATTCTACATATAAAATTTCAATTTCTCCAAAGAAATACTAAAGTAAACGACTGAATAATTTCAATTAATTATTTCTCCAATTTCCTTTAGAATTTTGGTCGAGACTGTCGACTCGGACGAGACGGGACGAGATTAGGATGGGCAAGATCCGCCAAGAGTCGAGACGAGACTCGGAATGGTCGAGACTTACCGATGTCGAGACGAGAGTCATGGAACTCCTGGGAGACAAAATTGGAGAAGTAAAAAAATATAAATTAGGTTAGAATAAAACTTATTTACTGTTGTTATTTGTTCATGCGACGAAAGGTTCCTCCGATGATCCTAGTCTCTTGTTTCTCCCAGAATGTTACCTGCAGGTTCAAGCCTCAGAGTATCGAGGACCATAATAACCAGGTTGCCCTTTTTGGATAGCCCTACGTGCACCCTAATCCCACTCACAGAGCTAGAAGGTATTTACGTAACGACATTTTCACTTAACCGGTTCAAAAACTCCTTAAGCATGGCTCAACAAGGTAACAAAACATATCATGAATAGTCCTGTAAAATGGTGCAAAAAAAGAGCCATCTGAACATTTTATGTTAACAGCAATTTTTTTTTAATGTGTACTCTCTAAATCTGAATCAGTGAATATTTCACTGATTTGCCCAGTGATTAAGAATTTCAGTGGGTTCCAGTTGCAGACACTGATTCATTCAGTTGAAAAAACTGATCATCCCGTGATTGACAATTGAACTGGGGTTTCAGTGCATTTTCAATGAAAAATACTGAGTGCTCCAGTGAGAACAGTCTGTGGGACTCGTAGCGAACAAATTATTTTATTGTCGAACGGTAGATAAGAGGCGTGTGGATGAATCAGTAAAGGCTTTGACCTACAACTAAAAATTCCGGGTTCAAACCCCGGACGGGCACTTCGACTTTTTTTCTTTTTTTCTCTTCTTTCTAAAAATCCATTCTGATTGGATTAATGTTGTAAAGAATTACAAACTCTTCGGTGAGAAATTTCATGCATACTCTACATTAAAATCACTGGATACATCAGTAATAGCAAAATCACTGGTTCGCGGGGTAACTTGAGAATCACTGGTTGTTTCAGTGAGGCCAAAGTCACTGATTCAATTATAGGATATTCACTGATTTCCAGTTGTCGACATTTCACTGATTCAAATAAAGGCTATTCACTGATTCAGATTTAGAGAGTAGGGTAGTTGGTTCGGAGTGTTAAACCGAGTTTTCGGGGACCGGAGGCGTGACGCTCGGCCGCCATCTTGTTTTGAGTGGTGAAAAATGGTTTTCCTTATTTCTCGGAAACCGTCAGTCCGACAGAATTTTTGTAAAAATATTTTTTTTAGATAATCAAATTATCTACAACTTTTGTAATTAGGGCTGTTCTTGTTGATTTTAATGCAGTGCAAACGCAGGAAGTCGAAGATAAGTGAGGTTCACAGGTATAAAAAAGAGGTACATACTATATATGTTTATCCAATATTTTATGACTGTATTTTCTGGCATTTTTTTGCATAGCGCGTTGGAGTAAATAGTTTTACTCATTTGCAAAATTATGAAAGTTGAATGAGTTGGTCATTTTACATGTATCTAAGTCAAGTCAAATAAAACAATATTTTGAGTATGAACTCTCGCCTTTGTTTCTTGAGGAGGATATGCAAAAGGGCACTAAATCCAAGTTGTTTAACGCCTTTTACCGCTCAATGATTCCGTTGACCTTGGGTCAAATAAACATTTGGTAATCGATGGTGGATATCTTGATATGATTGTTGTATGGGACCGAAATATATCATTTCAAATAATTTTAGATAAATACATAAAATACGTTCAAAGACATTACGGTTCTAAGGTGACAATTATTTTTGACGGTTACTCGGATGATCCAGACATCGCTGCTAGTAAGTCTTGGGACCGCCTTAGTGCACGGCCACAACGCAGCCGTCGCACCTACCACTGCACCTAACACCATATAGGTTTAGTGTGCGATGGTCAAATTTTGTCGTTGCTAGGTGCGATGTGCTAGATGCAATGGCTGTGTTGTGGCCGTGCACTTAGGCGTTCTAAAAAACACATATCTACTGATATCATTTTTAATCGCAGTAGTGTTCCGACAATTTCCCAGAAAAAATTTCTTAGTAACGAAAATATCAAAAAATCTTTTGTTTCACATGTGCCCCGAAAGTGCCTCTTTTCATGCATGTTCTCTTGACCGAAAATGGCGTTTTCCAGACCTCTCCGAAAAAGGTAAAGGCGGTAAAGTATCGCGGCGGGCGGTAAAAATCTTTACCTCCCGCTTCGAGTTACTATGTACTGCCTGCTCCTCATAGTTTTTCAACTATATGATAAAAACCCAGAGCACTGGGCACATTTCCAGGCACTCTGTCACTAGGCAACCGAGCCATGCATACCAACAAATATAAATATCGGTATAAACGCGACACTTTACTGCGTGTACTCGGTGTTATTCAAAGTTTTTAACTAATAAATAAATATAGCTCAGGGAACTACATAGTAAAAAAAATACGGTATATATCTCGGGCCGTCGGAGGCTTTACGGACTCGTGTGGTAAAAGCCTCCTTTCGGCCCTTGATATGTAATCTACTATTATCGAATTTTTGGAGATACAGTTATTAGAAACGTGCTATCATATTGATCAAGCAGAAGGAGATGCAGACACACTAATCGTAAATTCTGCCCTTGAAGAATCACACCTTTTTGATTCCGTGACTATAGTAGCCGAGGATATTGATATCCTTGTTTTGCTCACCGCTCTAGGCCGCGATCACCCGAATGTTTTTTTCTTAAAACCCGCAAAATGACATTTACCAGAAAAAACGTATTCTCAATCAAGTCTCCTACACGGAGATATAGTAGCTAAAAATATATTATTTATTCTTGCTTTCCCAGGATGTGACACAACATCGGCAGCTTTCAGTCATGGGGAAATGAAATTTATTTACGCCCTTGAGAAAAACCCAGAGTTAGCTTGCCAAGTTCAGGGTTTTCAACTGAAACTCCCACGGATGATAAATGTGTAATTATTATATAAGGTGAGAACGCTTCAATAAGTGACCCACAACGTGGCCCTTCAAAAACAAACAAATAGTAATCTGACCAGTTACTATCGGTGGATTAGGCCTACAGAACCACTTAAAAAAACGCGCCAACAACTCTACCTCGCGGGTGGTGTGGAAATGATTTCAATTTAAAATAATAAACAAACATCCAACAATAATATAAAGTATTATATGTATTATAAAATGGAAGCATAATGCAGAACTTTCGTTATAACTTCTCCGTTTGCATTGCTGCAAAATCAACAAGAACAACCCTAATTCAATAAATGACCACATCAAATTATTCGCAAGAAAATGCTCTACAAATAAGTTTGAGGGCATTTTCTATGTAGAATCAATAATAAAAAAGTTATAGCGTTTTAAAGTTTATCAACCCCAAAATTTTTGTCATTTTTCGTCCATATCTCTTTTATTATTAATATTACGGCAAAACATTATTTACAAAATTTGTAGATAATTTAATTATGTAAAAAAATATTTTTACAAAAATTCTGTAGGACTGACGGTTTTCGAGAAATTAGGAAAACCATTTTTCACCACTCAAAACAAGATGGCGGCCGAGCGTCACGCCTCCGGATACCAAAAACTCGGTTTAACACTCCGAACCAACCCCCCTACACATTCCAAAAAAAGATTGCTGTTTACATAAAATGTTCAGCGAATGTATCATTTGACTGGACTAGAAAGTCATCGCCAACAACGCGACAATCATTTTCTCTTAAACTTAGGTGAATGTACCTACTACTGAAAACAGAAATTTAGACTGTCCCATGCTGGCATTGCTTCTTTTAAGCGTAATAAATAAATGTATTAGTTCATCTAATTGCCAAGAATGACCACAATAACTGCCCTTCTCGGACATGTACAAACATCGTTCAAAATTCTTCTTCCTTCCTCAAACATCCCTTCTGCATTCCATTCATAAGATCCAGAATGCAACCGCCAGTCATATTCCCGGCAATTTATCATCCGCTCCCTTCTCAGTGCAGCCGTGACAGAGAACGTGTTCCCCACAATGACGACAGGAGACAAAATAAATCGCGGAACATCATCCGGGAATCAAAGCGGCTTTTATACAAATCAGCAGCATCCCTGCCGTAAATCACCCAAGAATTCCTGAATTCAACGTTTTTTTTTCTTCATTTTTTTTGCTTTGTTTTGTTAATCGAGATGACGGAGATTTTTTTTTTGTATAATTCCAAACTCAGAAATATGAGCCGCAGCTTGATCCTCCCTTCGCGCAGTCGCAAGCGCTTAAGGCTTTCTGCATCTTGTCCAATCCACTTAATGAATGCACGCAGGCGCACTTTGTTTGTTCCATTTTTGTTGTTTGTAAAAACGTGCACGAGGCTAAGTAATTTTTTGCTGCGTTGATATCGCACTTAATCCTCTATTAATGGACGAGGCAGACACAATCGCACAACTGGTTTTCCGGTTTATAATTTGGTTACAAAGGCCGAAGAGGTCCTGAAACCGGACTGGGTCTTAGTGATCCGATATAACGCCGCAATTTAATAATCGCCTTAGAGGAGGTTCGACTATTGGCTTCGGAAATTGATGAACAGTAGGAAGCCGAAGATCAACATTCATGCGACTTAAGAGGGATCGCAGCAATAACATGGGGGCAGCGACTTTATATAATTTTGATATTTTTATGCTTGATTATTATTATTAATCGATAAGTTATTGATGCGCAAAAGCAGACTCATCTGCTTTAGACACGCGTAGGAAAGTTAAGTTGAATTACATTGATTTCTCTTTTCGAGTTTGTTCACTGGACTTTGTTCTAAAACCTCGGACCTTTATAAAGCATTGTGGTTATCAATTTCAAATTCAGAACAAGGCAGTGATTATTACGGCATTATATCATATAAGTATGGCGATCAGAATTGATCTGTAATGGGATATTATTTCAAATCACAAACAATATCTTAACCCAATAAAGAGTAGTTTTAGGCCTCTTTCACATAGGCGACTCAGGAGTGTTTCTCGATTAATTTTACAGTCGCGTTTTTGAATCGCTTATGCTCGCGTAAAACAGTGTTCGACTAATACCACGTGTTAACTCGCTTTTTAAATATAAGAAGTGTGCGAGGAGCAGATTTTTATATACATCATTATCTTGTACAGGATAAGTGAAGCTAAGAACTGAATTTACAAATTCATCTTGAAGTTTTTACGATAAAAATACGTACTAAAACGACAAATGGAAGAAGAAATCCAAAACAAGCTGTCAAGAAGACTACAATGTGGGGCAAAAGTAATGTGGTATTGTGAATGTGCCATCCCGAATAAAAATAAAAAAATGGCCTTACAACGGGCGAACACCGACCGTGTTTGTAACATAGTCCTCGGCCATGTGACGGGCCTCAGAAGGCTGCTTGCAGAACTGTATGGCGGTACACCATACACACACCGACGAATATACGCTTAATATTATTCCCCAGTTGTTTGTATATAATGCGATTCCATGAAATTCTTTTTAATATTACATCTATATACAGGGCCACCCTAACCACAGGGCTAAATGGGCTATAGCCCCGGGGCGCAAGCCTTTCAGGGGCGTCAATTTTTGTTTGTTTTTATACTTTTTATCATTTTTATTATGAGCTATTTTTATTTAAAATCTTTTTATAACAAAAATAGCCAAATAACCTGTTCTAATGAATGGTTATTGGTTATGAAATTTTAAAGATGGTTTGAAAAAATTTTCGAAGAGTACCTACTTTCAAAAGTCTGCAACACAAGTTGAAGCTGAGGAGTTGTTAAATGAGTTCTGGAAACTGCTATTTTGGTAGCATTTTGGAGCGAAATATTAGAAATCATAGATAAAACTAGAATTTTAAATAATAAAATGTACTTCAAATTACGCGGCCATACAATTTTATTCATTAAATGTGCTGTGGTAAAGTGCTTGTGCAAAATTTCTGATTGCTTCAGACTGAAAACAAATCGCATAAGCTATTAGTTCTGGTCTTGCCCAATACTTTTTTGGAACTTCAGGATATTTCTTTCAACTGTGCTAATATTGTAGTTGGCTTAACAAGGTAGCCCAAAAAGGACAAATGGACTTTTTGGTAAGTTTCTGGAATTCTAAAAACAATTAAGTCTGTACTAGATATCATTTCTGGGCAGCTAACTTAAAGAGATCTTTCTTTAAAGCATAAAAAAGTCATGCTCTTTCAAATCTACTACAAATTTCAAAGGACGGACCAAATGTCAACAAAAAAATTTTGAAGATGTTTAGACGAAATTCTACCTCACAACAACCCATAAGGCATCTGATAAGCATTTAGTTGATAACTATAGAGATGTTGCCATCCTATCATCAATCCCCAAACTATTTCAAAAACTCGTCTATTATAAGATATCCCCTCTAATCGACCCACCTCCTCAAACCCCATGGTCCTAATTTCCGAATGCTCTGTGGTATGGAGAGCGGCCATCAAAATAATGCTATTTATACTGGGTAGAAATTCCTGAAATCGATCACCAAAAATTGAAAATATTCAAACCAATTTGAAAACTAGTTCATTTGAAAGATTGGTTTGAATTGTGTAAATTCAGCAAATATCATGAAAAAATATTAATAATTAACAAAGTTATAAATATTTGAAATTTTGTGTAATTTTTTTTTCAAAATTCAATATCTCCGAGCGTAATTGACCGATTTTGAAAAAATTTAGTGCTCATATCTATGAATTCGAATATTTCAAAATTTTTATCAACACACTGCAATTAAATGTTTTATTTTTTATTCGATTGTTTTATTTTCTTCAAGCTGTTAAATAAGAAAATTTCTTACAAAAATAAAAATCAACACACACCACACACTTCACGTACAATCAACCGGTGGAGTAGATTCTTTTTTTTGGCTCAAATTTGCCGTCGAATGCCCGTGCGTACAGCTCAGTTCTTGGCCATTTAAATATTTTGGTAAGTTTGGCCATCGTGAATCCGTATGTGCTCTCATTATAAATGGTTAAAAACTTTACGGCCATCATATGCCCCTTATAAAGCCAAGCGGCCGGTGTTCGCCCGTTGTAAGGCCATTTTTTATTTTTACTCCCACTCCACTGCTTGCAATTTGCCTATCGAACAGGCACATCTACAGTGACTGTCATTCACCACTAGCACGTGACATATCAAGAAGTCCCTCCAGCCAAGGAAATCACGTGAGCTGAAAGCACTTATGCGACTGTGGCTACGGAAGCACTACTGATCCTCCCTCCATAGTGAAGAAGGAGGCTCTGGCAGGGCGCCTCCTTAAGCGAGGAGACCTAAAACAAGATAGAAATGGGAATCACCTAAACCTACATAAATCTGGATCCATGCATTGTCCGTTATATTTCCTGCCACTCTGGATCGATGTTCCCGATGCGACACCACAGTAGCCTAACTCCGTTAGGTTAAAAATCAAGCGACCAAATGTAAATGGTGCCTTTTAATCAAGTGATCGCCGGTACTCAGGAGGCATGATATTCTGGTACAAAAATGCGCACAGCCCCGAATCACTTAAGTTTATATTTCTTTGCACTTACAGTGAAAATCCCTCAACGTCCTTAAACCAAAAATAGGGGATGGTGTTTTGGAGCGAGCAAATGGTGGTGCACTCACGTCAACCCGATCATCCGCGATTGGAGCAAAAGTATCGATTTACTGCTTCGGGAAGCGAAAGGATCTGTATTCCGCATTTTCGGTACTAAAATATTTGAACGTCATCTAGGGTTTTAATGACGACTTATACCTTCCAACATCTTGAGAATATGCGAACATGCTTTTGATCTTGATCTTGATCGATTTATGAGATGGCTACAAACTTACTCAATTCGGTAAACAAAAACGATTACTAATGAATTAAACTTATAACAGATCAAGGTACGCAGTTCGAATTTCATTTTTTCGAGTTCTTAAACCCGGCCTTGGTATTGTAGGGCGGTCCGAATTGCATTGCAGGGGTCCGTGGTTCGAATCCAAGACGGGAGCCCCGTCCAAGAACCAGGGCCGGCTTTAAATATGTTGGCGCTCCGGGCGAGATTTTTAGGCGCCCTTAATTTTGATTACCTATGTTATTATGCACTAAACAAAAGTTGACGCACGTGTAAGCTTCTAATGTACATCTGCAAATGGCGCAATCAGTGCGTCGTCCAGTCCGGTCATAAAAATTTAAAGTTCCGATGAAGTTCCGTTTATTGCAGAGCCGCGCAATAGTTGATTTTTCCAGAGCACCAGCAAAGGCTTTGTTTTAGTACAATGGGCACCTTCCGCGTAGCTCCCTATGTTAGAACCTGTAACAGTGTGGTTTTACACTTGTTATCATGTTCATATACTTCATCTCCCTTTTTTTGGTTATAAAACTTAATTGCTTATATGCCATTAATCTGATTACAATACAATTCAAATAACTTCTTAGTGCTATATAATTCCAATAATCTATGTTTAAGTAATTCAATATTTTTCGTGTACAAGTTATAACTTACAATTCATATCACTTATGGTCTAAGAAGTAACTCAAAAAGTTTAACTTTTAAAAAAAAACTTTCTTATCTAATTTTTTTACAAGTATACACCTAATGTTTTAACGTCTAGCTGATAATTCAATAATTGAGTGAATGTCCAAGATTGCAAATTTATGTTTTTTTTTCTTTAATTACGTCTAGGTCGTAGATAGTACGAATTTCTTCGAATTACCGAGCCGTCTTTCCGTTTAATCCAATACGAGTGCGGTGTGTCATGTGTATCCTCTATCTCCCCCTTTTCCCAATATTTCTCGTTTCTCAACCAAATTTTTTGACTTTTCTGAAATGGATTTCGTCTTCGCGCTCTTTTATCATAATACTTCTTATTCTTGTTATTATTTAATTCAGTACTGTTCTTTACACTTAACGCGTCTCTTGTCTTCAGTAAACTGTCTGTAATTGGAAGTAATGTTCGTTGTTTGCGACCCATTAGAATCTCGGCGGGTGATTTGCTAAAACCTTTTAAGGGAGTATTCCTATACTCCAGTAATGCTAGCCATAATTCTTTCCTATCATCTTTACACTTCCTCATAAGATTTTTAGCAGTTTGAACGGACCTTTCTGCTAGCCCGTTTGCTTGGGGGTATATCGGACTAGTTGTTATTATTTCAATGTCATTTTCCAACCCAAAGTTCTTAAACATATATGACCCAAAAGGCATATTATCTGCAACTATACTTTTAGGTATGCCATGTGTGGCAAATAAGCTTTTCAATTTAGTTATAATTTCAGCCGTTGTTTTGTTTCTTAATGGCAGGATCTCCAAATATTTCGAAAAGTAGTCAGCTATAATTAAATACTGCCTTTTCTCAAATTCACATATATCCATGCAAATCTTATTGAAGGGTAGTGCTGGTATTTCGTGTGGTATATATGGTTCTTTAATGTTCGTGCTTCTGTATCTCTGACAGACTGCACAATTCCCTATCATATCCTCAATATTTTGATTAATACCTGGCCAATAAATTAGTGACCTCGCCCTGGTCTTAGTCTTTTCTATTCCTAAATGAGAACTGTGTAGGAGGTTTAACATTTCTTTCCTCATATTTACAGGGATTACTATCCTTTCATTTAAAAATACCAACCCCTCGTTAAGAACTAAATCATGTCTCATTTTGAAGAATATTTTTATATCGTCCCTTACCGCTGCCTTTGAGTTAGGCCAGCCTTCATTTAAAAGTCTTTTCAATTCTTTCAACGTATTATCCCGCTCAGTTTCTTCTAGAAACTGTTGTTTTCTAGCTGCCCCAACATTTATTGTATGGACAACTTCATCCAAATCTTTAATTTCGGGAGTGCTATTTTCTACCTTTACATGCTTCGATAACAAGTCGGATATAAGCATGTCCTTACCAGGGGAATTCTTTATATCAAAATCATATTTCATCAATCTTAGTCTCATTCTTTGTAATCTCGCATTAGGTATCTTAATAATGTCTTTGTTAAATATGCCGATAAGGGGTCTATGGTCTGTAATTACCTGAAATTTTTTGCCATAAACTATGTGGTGAAACTCCTGACAAGCCAATACAATCGCCAAAAGTTCTTTCTCGACTTGAGAGTATCTCTGTTCAGTATCAGACAAGCTTCTTGAGGCAAAATAAACAGGTCTTACTGCCTGCATTAGGCACCCATATTTTGAAGCATCCGCTTCAATTATAAATTGCTTTTCCGTGTCGAAAAATTTAAGTGTTTGCGCCTCTTGGATTAACCTTTTAAGTTTCTCCAAACAGTTTGAATGTGTTTCTTCCCATCTAAATAGCACATCCTTTTTTAACAATTCCCGTAACGTTTGGGACTCATTTGAGAGGTGGGGAACAAAATTTCGAACATAATTAATCATTCCCAATATTTTCTGTAAATCTTTTTTACTCCCAGGTGCACGAATGTTTTGGATGGCCTTAACCCTATCAGGATCACATTTGATGCCCTCATTCGAGAACACATTCCCTAGAAATTTTACTTCTTTAACTTTATATTGGACTTTCTCTTTGTTGAATTTAATATTTAGTTTTCTTGCCCTCTCAACTAGTTTCTTTAAAATATCATCATGTTCCGCCTCTGAGCTACCTGCAATTAATATGTCATCTATATATATAATGACTCCCGCAATATCTCTAAAATTCTCTTCATTAGACTTTTGAAATGCTTCTGGAGCTATGGAGATACCAAAGGGTAGCCTTTTAAATCTGTAGCAACCAAAAGGCGTACTAAAGGTACAAAGTTTACAAGATTTCTCATTTAGGGCAATCTGGTAATAACCGTCCTTAAGGTCCAAGACCGTGAAGATCGACTTGTTCGCTAACTTTGTAGTGAGTTCTTCTAAAGTTGGGATAGGATAGTTCACTGGTTTGATAGCTTTATTCAACTCCCCGGGTCAATACAAATTCGGATTCCTCAGTTATTAGCCTTTTCTGCTATTACCACATTTGAAATCCAGTCCGAAGCCGACTCCGCTTTTTCTATTATCTCTATTCCCTCTATCCTTTCAAGTTCTTTCTGCACCTTCTGTTTAATGGCTAATGGAATTCTCCGAGATGGCTTTGTGACTGGTATCACATTGTCTTTCACTTCTATATTAAAATTTTCTGAAAACTTTCCTAGCCCTTCAAATAAATCTCTATTTTCTTCAATAAAATGAGTTTTATCCCCATAATTCTTGATTTCATTAATTCTTTTCACTAAATGTAACTGTTCGCACGCTTCTAAACCTAATAATGGAACATTACCCTCTTTCGTCACTACGAATTCTATTTGTTGTATTTTATTTTTCACTACGCATTCTACTATGATTGTCCCTATTGTGGTAAGAACAGTACCATCATATGCTTCCAATTTTGAATAACTTGGCCTAATTTTTTGGTTTGAGATTTCGAGAAATACTTTATGAGGTAACACATTCGCATCCAAGCCCGTGTCCAATTTACACTTTATTAATTTATTTTTTATTCTGACTATTTCGTACCAGGACTTATCTTTAATTAATTCATTTTCAAAAATTGCATCGATAAAAAAATTGTCTCTTATTGTGCTATCTACTTTTTCTAATAACCTTACGTGTTTAGTTTGACAAGCAATAGCAAAGTGGTTCTTACCTCCACATTTTTTACAAATTGCTTGCCATGCTAGACATTTCCTCACTTGATGATCCTGCATACAATATTTGCATTTAATAATTCTATCCTGATTCTGCTCTACATACTTTCTATTATTGTTATTCCTAAAACTTGTATTTTTATTAAAATTTGTTTTTAAATTATTTCTATTTGAAACGTGCTTTACCGTATTAAGTGACCTTGCATGCCCTCTATTAATTTGTTCCATCTGTGAAATTGCTACCTCAGCAGCTCTCGCCATCTCCACTGCTTTTTCTAGGGTCAAATTTTCTGCTTCTAGAAGCCGCTTTTGTACTGTACATCGGTTGTTCCCAGAACAATGCGATCTCTCACCATTCGGTTTTCCTGTTCTCCAAATCCGCAATTTCGGACTAATTTTTTAATTTCCATAAGGAAATTATCAAAGGGTTCGCCGTCTTCCTGGTTTCTTTTGCAAAATCTGAATGCTTCACACACCTCATTGCGTTTTGGTTTACAAAACGTCTCAAAAGATCTCGTCACCTCATCATATTTTTTTTTTGGTCCTCCGTCAAGTTGAATGAATTAAAGATTTCAATTGCCTCTGGCCCAATGGCATTCAAAAAAAAGGCAATTCTTACATTTTCGGGCTTCTTATCTATTTCTGCCGCTGTGCAGAAAATAGTATAATTCTGCCAGAAAATTCGCCAATTTTCCGCCAGATTAGCACCTTCTAGATTTAACTTTTCGACTTTTCTCACATAATCCATTGTGATCACTTTAGTTAAAAATCGCACTTGTTTTGGAGGCCTTCCTCGTGGTTTTTTCTTGTGAGGTTCAATTATTGTTTTTTTCACGATTCCCATTTACAGTGACACTGGATTTTGCATTTCTCAATTTTTTGTTTTTTACTTTCGCGGTGTCTCACTTTTATTGTTTTTGATCATTTTATTCTTAATATTTTTTTTTTCTTATATATATATATATACCGACTGCGCCATGTAACAGTGTGGCTTCTTAAATAAAACAAACGGCTTTACTTTACTGTTAACCTTTATTTAGCTTTTGGTAACCCGAGTGATCGCTACGGCGGTTGCTTATCAACTGGTTTTACACTTGTTATCATGTTCATATACTTCAGAACCACTGCGTTTAAAATATAATATCACCAATAAGGTTTAGAAGCGATGCTTCTTAAGGGGACTATCCAGTGAAATGGCTAAAAATTGATCTAATAGACCGATTTTGATGAAATTATGTGTCAATATAGCTGCTATCAAGTAAACAACAAAATCGTGGTCGTTTGTAAAAAAATTACGATTTGTAACAACTTTTTATTAAATAACAATTGGAAAATAGGTAAACTTTAACGAATAAGAAGTACGTGAATTTTTATCCGATTTTAATTTTGTTGGCGTCAAAATCTTCGGTAATTAATAGAGAACAAATTTGTCTGGCAGAATTTTGATATCATATTTTGTTTATCAACAATCCACGAATATGTGCCGAAAAGTCAAAAATGGGCCAAAAATTGTGGTTTTTCCGAGTTTTTTTTTAAATTTTTGTTTATAACTTTGTGAATTTTTCATAAATCAAAAATCCACCAGGCAAATTTGTTCTATATTAAATTACGAATATTTTCCTCTTTATAAAATTAAAATCGGTATAAAACTCGCGCTGTTATTACGCTTAGAAGTTGATAAAAAGTTGAAAAAAAACTTTTGAGATAATTGACTTTGAAGTGTGACGTTCCGTTGTTTCTGCCTGGAATAGCTACAATTTGATCGACATGAATCGACATGTTTTGTGTGAACATTGTTGCTATCGAGTAAGGAACAAAAGCGTTCTCGATTGTTTATAAAAAATGTTTTTTAACAATATTTTTTTTAAATAACAATCCAAAAAAAGGGCCGAGTGGCGTACGCTGAGTGCCGAGCGCTTTTTGACGCCGTGCACGCTATTGAAAAAACACGAAAGAAAACATGTTACACGTCGTCTTTTTAAAATCTGAAAAAGCTAAATGATAGAGGACTTTCAGTCCATCAGAATATGCAATAAAAAAAATCGTCAAAAACTCGATTTTAGACCAAAAATCACTGGATAGTCCCCTTAAACTGAAGATCGGAATCCAGCCACCAATTCTAGAGGTTAGAGTGTGCTTTGATTTTTGGCTTGATCACGAGCAATGTTCCCTCTAAGCTACGCGTGTGCGCATCCGCGCACAAATTTTTCGAGAGTTGCGCAGCCGTTTTTGTATTCTGCGCACACTGTGCTTGTTCACCATTTTTACATTTCTTTTTTTAAAATAATTACATCTAAAAATGGCAAAAATCCAAATTTCACAAAAAACAAAAAATTGGTTTACTTTATGTTAAAGAGAGGGTAGTTCGTTGTTGTGTGAATGTTGTATACAGCATTTCGCGCGTGGTTGCAGTCACGTAGTTGGTAACGTCACCGAGTGTAACATATGACTAGCCTCTGTTTGTATACTCTTCTTGTTTTATAGCTTGTCCTTCAATGTAGATCTTGCCCCTAATAAAGAATGAATATGGGGTGAGCCATCTAGACCTTCGGTATTTCAACATTTCAACATATTCTCTACCATTTATTTCAAATCAGTTTTTGAATACAATGTCGACTAAATGACCCCCTTCATTCGATACGCAAAAAACAGCTCTTTTTCGGGCATCCTGCTATTTCGGCTCGTATCTTAGCTTTGAGTTCGTCAATCGTCTCCAACAGTGACTTTCTCGTCGTAAAGTGGTGTTTCGTGAATTACCTGTGGGTTCTCTGTTCCTCAAATTCGACAGTTTTTTTATTGACTCCGACAGAAAGTGTAAAATGAGTTTTCGGTGTGCAACTCATAGCTAAAATGGTACTTAATGACGTTTCAGAATCGTGTACATTTTTCAAAATCAGCTAAAACATATCCGACTTATTCAATGTTGAAATAACGAAGGTCTAGATGGCGCACTCGTATAAACAAAGATGTGAACTGTAATGTCAAAATCAATTTTCAAGAATATTAATTAAAAAATATTGACCTCAACTACATGCAAAGCAATCGCCCCCCGTTCCCATGGCACACTTTTACATACGTTTTCAATATTTTTGCTCCCATATACTTTGCACCGCGCAGTCAGCGAAAAAATTAGAGGAAAAATTGATGACGAGTAGTAACGGGTCAGAGACCAGATCGGTACACACTTTTTTTATTCATCATCTTTGTACTAAGTTCTTTTTAGAAATTAATACAATTTATTATAACGTGTAAAGCAAGTCATTCAGCCGGTGGTATCCTAAAACCTTTTTTCAATTAAACTACTAACACCCTATTCTACTTGTGAGATTGAGTGATCGAGGACCCTCTATAGTTCTCTTTTTTCTTTAAGCCCACAAGAGGAAAAGAGAGAACAATAGAGGGTCCTATACCTCTCTCACTCGAACTCACAAGCAGGTTAGGAGGGCTCTGGAACTTCCTGGGGAGCTAGTGTGGCTCCAAAGAGCTGCTATTGCCCAGGACAGGTTTACTGCTAGAAATTGGAGACAATATGGGCATCTACACTAGGGATATTCGATATACATCGATGTATCGAATTCACTCGATGTTTACAATACGATACATCGAATCGATCCAATTTTTTGAAAAGTTCGATGCATCGATGTATTTTCATAAAACATCGAATCTATTCTAAACTAGAATTAACCTTGTTTTAAAGGTTAAACCCATTAGACTCGAAGATTTTCTTGCCAAAGAAGTGAGGCGCTTGTCCTTAAAGAGATTGACAAGATAATGAGTGTTATAGAGAGTGACTCCCTTCGCCATTGGATCCGAGGTTAAAAACAAACCTATTTTACAGACACAATCCCTTGCTCTTGGCTGTCGCAAAAGTCAAAGAATTGATGAGTAAAAATTTTGGCACAAAATGAGACCGGAGAATCTGATTCTTCAGATCATTCTGACAAACCAGAAGAGAACTATTCTTTGTGGGAAGATCACAACAAATTAGTCCACAAGAGGTGGAAAACGGCGAAGTCTGACGATGCTATTTCTGACGAACTGTTTCTTACTGATGCATCGGAAAACATTGATGTACAATCTCAATGTTTAGCATCGAAATAAAAAATGGATGTTTTTTCGAAGTGGACACTAATCTACACTAGTATTCCTTCACCAGCAGCAGAACCGGTTTCACGAGTTTATCTAGGGACACACTGGTCTTTCGCGCGTAACTTTCTTTGCTTTACACGGAGATATCTGTGTGCGTGTCGATAATTTTGCAAACCACGGTAAGAGTAAGTACCCTGCAAACAATTTCTCGGCTTTTCTCGGAGGCTCGCTTTCTCGAACCATTCTCGATTCGAAAACTGCTTGCGAAAGGTACGAGAAAAGCTTCAAACCCCACCATAAAAGCTTTCCTAGTACATTGGTTTCGATATCTTGCTCCGCTTTTATTGCCTTCGAATTCGTTTACGAGTCTTTTACGAGCCCGAGTTCGAAGCAAGCTCTCGCTTTTGCGTGTCGTTCTCGAATCGTTTCCGAATGTAAATGTTTGCAGGGTAGAAGCACATTATGTTTGTGTTAAGTTTTCAAGCCGAAATTTTCCTGTGAACATCCCAGCAGGAAAAAAGAGAATAGGTTCCTTTTTTCATCGATGTATTCATGCATTGAAACGGAATTTATGAATCTTGGAAACCAAAATGTAATGCAGAGTTGGTATTCCTCTTTCATACATTCCACGGTAAGTGGCAGTAGAAGTGAAAAAGTGTAAAAATGAAAGCTAGGCGTCGTGCGCTGCGAAATTGAAATTACAATTTAAGGCTGCGTTCGAAAACTCAGCCCGCTTCGCAGTGTTGGCAGCACATCATTCAAAAAATCAAACCGCTGCAGTTTTCGGTGATATCGCAAGTGAGTCTGGAATACATTACTTTTCAATGACATCGCTGTATTAAATTTCATCGATGTTTGGAATCGAAGAAATAGTATAGCTATCACTTACTGCATCGATTCCGTAATGTGTAAATTTCCTGCTGGGATGTTACTACAATACCCTTTTGACCTCTCTATACCTATACAAAAAAACGAGACTTCCACACATATACTTTGTGAATGACCTGCTCTGAACTGGCTTAGAAGAAGAACGTAGCTTATGGGTCTCGCTCAAGTCCGGTCTTCTTCAACTAAAGACCTTCCTGCCTTCGTCCGGATACCTGATGGTCCTTTCCGTTAGTGGAGTACATACACAATCAATAGGCCTAACTTAGCCGCAGTGTTCACCATATTCCTTAAAAAATAACCCCACTGAAGGTTTTCCCCAAGCCTATGAAAGAAAATAAAAATTTGTCTTATACTTATACCACTTACAACACTCCAAGCTAGAATAAACGGAAATAAAACCAAAATACATAACTTTATACCGAAATTGCTGCTTTTAAAATAGTATAGCTTTCCAGTAGAGCTCTCTATGCTTACAACAATATTCAAGGCGCCACTAGTGCTCACACAATGACGTGGGACCAGAGAACGAACAGATTAGAAAATCAAAACGATAGACACTCCTGAGATATAAATTTCCACACTTTTGCCATTAGCAATTCTACATTTTCCAAATCTAAGTAAATACAGCTCTTAAATTGAAATTAGTATCACTTTGATCAGTAATATTCACAAATTGGTCCACAACACTGCAGCAAGGATATTGAGAGCCGCGAACTGCATAAATAGTTGCAAATATTTTAACTTATCTTAAGGGGTAACACCACTGTAGGATTTTGAAAAAATGGAATTTTTGTTTTTTGGCTTGAAATATACTTCAGGATAACAAAAACAATGTGCAGTTGGTCCTATAACAGAAAAATAATTTTGAAGGATTTAATTTTCGATTTTCCCCGGCGCCTCGGAGCGCGCGTTGGTCCGACTTATTGCTTGTATATTGCCTTTACCAGTCGAAATAATAAATGCTGCTATAGCAAAAAGGTTATTTGGGTTCCCCAGGTGTCCACCAGGGTGCGCTACAAAATAATAAACGTGTTTTACAGTACATCGCACAGTGAAGGTAAAATACAATTTTCAAAGATTAGAGTACTTTCAAAACTTTAAGCGCGATTATCTGGAAACCATGTTTTTCGAACTGGGTGGACGGATTACTCGGAGACTATTGCATGGATCGGTTTGAAATTTTGACATTAGCTTCACAATTGCATTCTTTACAAAAGTACGTAGCCGTTTTTTGATTCGTTGTAAAAAAAAATTTTTATAAACAATTTACTGCTCATTTTTTTGCCGAAAATCAATTTTTTTTTTCATAAGTGCGCCATTTTTACAAAAATCAGTTTAAAAAAAAAATCCTACGTACTTTTATGGGCAAGGTCAAATAGATTAGGAAACTATTTGGATTTTGTTCCAGGTCTTCAGCTTTCGGAGAAATCCGTCCACCCGTGGAGGCCCTTAACAAAAAGGCGATTTCGAAAAACGAGTATGGCGCCACCATTTTGTAACAAAAAGTCAATAAAAAAAATTTTTTTTTACACTTTAATACATGTTTGATCAATCGCCTGAAAAGAATTTCGATCCCTTTTTCCATACTTTTTAAATTAATTCCCAAAATTTGGCCTTTTTTCGCACCTCTACAGTGGTGTTACCCCTTAAGAAGTCATAAATCTTGCAGTCAGGATCTTATCACAAAGTAATCGCAAATTACCCCGCATAAAAAGCGGCAATAACTCGACTGTCTGCTATCTCCCATGGCAGTTTCTCAAAAGAAACTCCATAAAATCCGCCATTCTCCATTCCGCACTCCAAACGTCTTGAACCGGGGAAAAAATGCAATAAGTGAAAAAATCCATTTCAAAACAATTTGTTTAACTAGGCAAAGACCGAAAGCACGCCATGGGCCTATTAGTGCTGCCATTTGAAACAATTTGTCGAGAGCGCCTTAGAAGGCGGCTGGCACTCTCTTAGTATTCATAAGTGCAAGGAGGGCGGAGGGCCCACAGCCGTAACAAAGTAGACCTCATAAATATTCCCGTCAAATGGCCAAGGAATTGATAACGAGAACTGCCATGCCAGCAAGTTTGTTATGTCTACACACATTGGCCAATTCCGGATATTCCGGCACTGTTGGCTGGTGTCTCCAAGGCACGTAACTAGCCTATCCTAGCCCGGCTAGCTAGCGTATCTCCTGATAGTTCAGTAAACGAATCACCTCCGAATAGCGAGTATATTTCATTATTCACCAAAGGATCCACATCCGAGTCTTGACATTGATAACATCCAACGTTGCTGAAAATGAAGAAATTCCAGCCGCGATGACCTTGTGATGACTTCAACTACCGAGGCACGTCGTTGGGAATCGATCCCAGCGCAGAGAGGCACGCTGCTCGCACCCTGAACCAGGAAATCCTCGTTAAAACAAATGTCGGCAACAGATGATTTACAAATCCCTGCTAGGGGCAGGAGGTCAAAGATTTATTGCGGTGCCGATAGCTTGGCCAGGTGAGCTGGGTAAGATGTCTGGTCATGGCACGATGGCCAGTCGAGTTAACCCAAGGCCTTAAAAAATTAAACCTTCAAACTTGGAACTCTTTGGTGCAAGACTGAACTCTTGTCTTGGATTCTTTTTTCGTTGGAGTTGTTTGGCGCTGAAAAAGACAAACTTTTACTTTTGGAGTCGGACACGATAGACAGTTTTTTTTGGGAAGTAGACTGATTAATGTTCACAATTTATAAGAGGTGGTTAAATCCTATTAAGTTTTAATGCAGATCATCTTGGGCACTACGGAGTTTTTGTCTAAGGCTAAGTCAATGCCTTTTGTAAACCATGTTTCAGAGGTGAGATTTTTTGAGGAAAAGGTTTAGTCTAAGGAAAAGAATCGAATCGAAGTTATATACCCCTAGAGTTCTTTCAGGCGCAGGGTTTGAAAATCTTAAATCGGTTTAAAAATAGCTCAATATTATTTAAAAAAACTAGGAAATAAAAAAAATTAAAATGATTGATTTTATCCACATGGAGGTTAATACTATATTTTCTTATTCGACACTACAACCGGGATCCAGTCCCAGACGTCTCACAACTGCTCATTCCGCAGGTCCAGATTCTGAGCCGATGTTGCTCAGTTTGTCAACTCGAAACTCTGAGTGTCTTTGTCACATTCCAGCGGGAAATAGAAGCATGATGCATAAAGAAGCTATCCTTGTGCATCTTAGAAGTGCTTCCCTTCCGTATCCATGTCTTTTTTATCATTGCATGTCATTAGCAAGAAGTAATTTGTTCGATTTTCTTCTAATTAGATTCCTGGGAAGCAATTTCGAAGTTTTAAGTTTTGCAAGCAGAGATCCAGAGAATCTCTCAAAACAGAAAATTTACCAACAAAGTTGAGAATGACTTATTTGTAGCCATATGCACAGGAAAATCTTCCAAAATGCTTCTGAAGCGCGACCAGGAAGCACTTCCAATTTGATTCCAAGGAAGCATCTTCCACTTTTCCCGCCCCATAAAATAAGGGAAATGAGCGCGCATGTGGAATTGCGATTGAGATAAATGACATTGCTCGCTTGTGCGGACTTGAGACTCTCACTGCGGATCGAAACAGCGATTTTGCGTTTCCCTTCTTTTATGGTGCGGGATCTATTTTGTTATATCATGTTGCATACTCAGATTTGTGCTCTTAACAACATCTAAATTGCTATAGCACTCGTAGATCTCGTCGTAGCATAATCGGAATCGCTTGCTCCCCAATGGCGAGCCAAAATTCGCCAATTCTGTCTCAGTTAGAGACTATAATGTTTTTCACTAAGCATCCAAATCCAGGATCTATATGTAAAACCATCGTCTTATTAATAATTCTGGCCTCGGTAGCCTGTAGTGGTTAAGGCGCCCGACTACCATCGCAGAAGTCGCAATTCGAAGTCGAATTGACTACGCGGCATAGAACTTCATCTTTCCATTCGTCTCGCACTTCACACGATGTGCAGATCGAGGAGCCATGGAGACCTGCCTTCCTATAACCAAAATTGCGTTGGCAGCAACGTTCCCTCTAAGCTGCGCAGGTGCGCGGTCGCGCACTAATTTTCGAGAGTTGCGCAGCCGTTTTTGTATTCTGCTCACAATGAGCTGGTTCACCATTTTTTTTATTTAATTTTGTAAAAAAATTGCATCTAAAAATGAAAAAAATCCAAATTTCAATAAAAAGGTTAAATTTGGTGGGTTTGCTTGATGTAAAGAGATGGGAGGCGTAACATATGACTAGCCTCTGTTTGTATACTCCTATTGTTTATAGGATGTCGTTCAAACAGTAGATCGTGCCCCTAAAAAAGAAAGAATATGGAGTGCGCCGTCTAGACCTTTGGTATTTCTGACGTTTTTAAGCCGATTTTGACAAATGAGCAAGATTTATTTCGGATATTCTCTACCATTTATTTCAAAATTCAATGTCGATTAAATGCCTGCCTCCATTCGTTACGCGAAAAGCCGCTCTTTTTCGGGCATCTTGCATAACATTGGCGAACATTTCGGGCATTCTAGCAGCTATTTCTGCTCTTATGTTAGCTTTGAGTTCGTCAATGGTCTTCGGCTTGCTGGCACTACATTGTAGCGGCTGCGATATGGCAAGGTGCGCCCGAAGTCTAGAAATAACAAGTCATCTTCATACAAAATTTTCCTGCCGTTGGTTGTGTGCGTGCATATACGAACATCACTGCTGAGGACAACTCGAAGAATACATCGTGAACTCGGCGAGACAAAGCCAGATTCTCTCTCTTCGATAAAGTATGCAGACCAGAAAAGGAAGGAAAAATGAATCAGCTGTTTTTTTTCATAAATAGTAAATGTGCACCAATCCATCAAGTTTATCCCCATATAAAATCATAAAATCTTCTCCTGGATAGTTGTGTGCGATAGCCTGACATCGTTATTTGAAGAATTTGTGCATATAGTTGTTCGCCTTTCATGAAGATGAAAGACTTGTTAATTTCTACACTTTGGGTGCGCCGTCTTGTTGAAAATAGAAGTTCATCAGACTTTTTTCAAGCATTTTCGGACACACAAAGTGGACCAACATCCAACGATACCGTGCACCGTCGACGGTTTTTCCAAATTTGAAGAAAAATGGTCCGATGATGGTTTTTGAGCACACTCGTGGTGCAGTGGTTTTTGAGAATGACGTATGGGTTCTCTGTTTCCCAAATTCGACAGTTTTGTTTATTGACTGCGCCAGACAGTTTAAAATGAGCTTTCGGTGTGTATTGACTCTTAGCTGAAATCATGGAGACTATACAAGGAGCCTTAACTACGTGTTGTCAATTTTCGTGTGATTAATTACGGCGCTGCAGTCAAATGTATTCCAAAAAAACATGGCCGATTGTATTCATCCGGTTCATGGTCAAGTTGGTGAATTACTAAGATATTTTATGTTTACGCCTAATTTGAAAAACCAGCTTCTAAATTCGATTTATATCAATGCGACTCGGCATATTTAATAAATTTTTGGATTTTCTAATGAATTTTTATTAATTTCCAATAAATTTTTTTTGCATTGCCCCACTTCGACTAACTTAATTTTGAAAGAATCGTCGAAATAGGTCAAATTCAGCTAACTTCATGTGGGGTACGTCGAACAAAGATTACATCTGTGGCCAAAAATGAACTAGTATTTAGTTTCTTCTGCCCTTCCATTTCCTATCATTTTCCCCATAAGAGTTTATGTTCCTTGCATAGTCTCCAGGCTGAAATGGTACTAAATAGCGTTTCAGAATCGTGTACATTTATCCTAATCGGCTAAAAAATGTCAGAGTTATTCAATGTTGAATTACCGAAGGTCTAGATAGCGTACCCGTATAAACCAAGATATGAACTATAATGTCAAAATCAATTTTCAAGAATATTTATTAAAAAAAAATTCACTTAAAATACAGGCACAGGGACCTCCCCTCCCCTTGCGCACTTTTACATACGTTTTGAATATTTTTGCTCCCATATACTTTGTACCGCGCAGTCAGCGAAAAAATTAGAGGGAACATTGGTTGGCAGCCATTTTTAGAGCTGCATGTAATGTGCTGGAGTATCGAGTCTGGTGCAGGGTTCAAAGTGGTTGGCATTGGCACGATAACTCTCCTTGTTTTTTCCACCCTCACTCGTTAGGGGCTCTTTCTTGCTTGTCGAGTATGGTTAGCCGTCAACCACTGCTGCACCTGAAAGTAGACTCTCAATGAATATTATATTGCAGACGCTTCGTTGGAGGTAGCAAGGCAATGCTGGAAGATAAGTATCGCCTGCATCTTAAATCGTTCAGTCTAGTCTCACGCACTTTCCCATATATAGAGCCATGAGAAGCACGTTTCCTGCTTCGGCAATTTGGTCCTGGTGTGCGTGAGGGTCTTTATCGAATGGAAGAAATCCAGTTCCACAACGTCGTCGGCTGGTATCACTGACCCGAGGTAGGTGAAGGCTGTCCCTGCATCCAAATCTCACTACCTTGATTGTGCGACCAATGCTAGATCTTTAAACAGATACTTTTGTTTTCATTGGTGTACAGCTCCAGTATTTATGTCGCCCATTCAATATGGGCGAAGTATATTGTACAGGCTATGATATTCTTCCCATGAAGTCGATGTTGCCTGCATAAATCAGTATTTTAGGTGAGCTTCTTTAGCATCGTTTCTCTTGCTATCACACCCGAATTGCCTATCACCCTTCCAAATACGGGAATTGAATGGGATTGCCCCATTTCATTTGTAATGGTTACACATGGCTTAGGTTTGCATCCTAAGGCCCTTCTGAGAACTGAAACTGATAAGGCATACCTCATTTCAGAATCGCTGATCTTTTTTGAGGGGTCCTCATGAGGAATCTACGTTAAAACCCCTCTATCGGCATACTCCTCCTTTGCCACAAGAGGCCAAAAGGCTACATGAGGCATGCCCCTAAAAATTCTAGCCAGATTCTATTTTTTAGTTGGCTTGTAAATTGGTTATGGTGAACATACCGCATTATATTGTTGTGGATGCCCAATTCTTTTATGTTTGTGAAGAGCTATACTCCAGCTATCTATCAAAGGCGCCTTTAAAGTCTATGAAGAGGTGTTGAATTGACTTCTGAAACTATACTATCTGGGTGACAATCTGAAAATCATGCGATGGGTTTATCTTGTTTTGCAGAATATCGGAGAATATCTTTATTCACTACTCAATATCATACATTGATAACTGATCGAAGCATCATTCCAACAAGGCAAACTTTTAGGATGAAGTTGGTATCTCGGTTCAGGATTCATTCATTCTTTCTTTAAAGGGGCTTCCAGCTATTTTATTTGGCCTATTGTGTCAAACGCGTCGTTAAAAATCGGTCAGGTTAAGGCCTTTTATATAGCTCTCCCTGAGAGCAGGAAAGTCGCGATGGAAAACAGCTTCGAGTTGACCAAACTAGGCGTGTAAATCCAGCGCGTGGTAAAGCCAACAGAGTTCTATCGTCAAGCTGATGGGTGCCCCAATAAGTGATTCCAGACAAATGGATACAGGACACGGCTAGAGTTTTGTCTGTTTAGAAGGTCCCGCCTTTCGTTACCTTCAAAGCCCCGATGATCCCAGACACAAAGAACAATAATTTGTTTGATAGCATCATTGATCATTAAAGGATCATGGTGTGTGGTTGGTCTGAACTTGAGATAATTTGGTATTCACATTTGCAGTCACAAAGCGGCAGTATAAATAGCAGGTGACAAGAGAATTGCTTTTGCAATTGTGTTATTTTAACATGGCTAAAGTGTGTTATTGCGCCCATTTAATTAACATTGCAGTCAAATTTTCACACTTTGAGCCAAATTACACGGCCTATCACTTTCCCAGGCTCACTTTCCAATATTTCCAATAAACCGGTTTTTTTAGACAAGGGAAAGCAGGGAAAGGCATGTGTTGAGCCTCATTTGTAAACCCAAACAAATTTTCGGCCTCACAGCAAATTACATTAACACAAGCATAATTTTGTTCTCTGGGGCAGCGAAAATTATGAGAATTTTTGTTGCTTTGTACACAACCACATTCAAAATAGAACCGTTACACGGAAAAGAGGCAGAAAATTAGGTGCATTGTGTAATACTAAAATCATACACAAAACAGGTTTGAGGTGAGTCCAAAGTGAATGACCGTGTAATTACACTCTTTAAGCGCGTTAAAATAACATACTTTCAAAAGCTGAGACTTTCAGTGTTTTCACAGACTCGACAGCAGACAGCTTCGATGAGAGGTGCACGGACATTCATTACACTCTGCCTAACTGCATCAATGTTTTCTGTTGTACGTTGGATACGTTGTCGCCCAGGCAATCGCCACAGAGTCGTATTAAAGAGATTAAAGATCGGTCGACTCTGGTAGACACAACATCTAGGTTGTTCAGTGGAAAAGGACCTGTTTGGGATATCTTTGTGGTGGGCTCTAGCTCATTATAGACGAGGACGCATGAACTCAAAAGCAAAGATTTTTGGACAATGTACTCCTCCGGAGCGAGTGATTATTTATGTAACTCACGGTACGAACTTTTTTACGCTTGCATTCACGCCAATAATATTATTTTTTATGGGTTTTTGAAGAAAAATTGTCACAAACGCAAACTTAACACAGTGTAGCTACAAGAAACTAGTTTACAAAGCTTGTTCACCATGAATTGGTAATAAACTTTCAGAAAAAAATAAGCGTCTTGATACATACGTCCTCGTCTATAATGGGCTTATGAGATGTGAAGACAGTCTGATCAGATTTACGTTGCATATGCCTTTTATTAGTTCACTTTGCAATGCTGGAAGGTTTCGTCGTTGTCTAAATGTAGAGTTTCTGTCTTCATTAAATTTAGAGAAGTGGCAATTACTCAATGTCAAATCTGGTCTAGCAAAGTGCTAAGTGGGTAATCATCATTCGTCACAATCGTTGTTGCTGTGCATAAGCGCGTTACTTTGCAGAAAAAAAGCATGAACTTGCAATGCAAACGACGACGTCTTGTGTAATAGCAGAAATACTTCGTAAAACATTACGCACGATGCAGATTACATTGTGTGTTCCCGTGAAGAAGAAAGTCGCCTTACCGACTGAATTTGTCATCCTGGAATGCAAAATATTTCGTCTTAAGCAACAGAAGACGTCCCGTAAAGAAATGTGGTTTCAAATGGAACAAAATTTATTTATAACTTCCTCCAGCATCGCAAAACAAAATGATTTAATTACTTGCGGAATTTTAAATTTGTATTTTCTTTCAAAAAAGGAGATTTAAGCACCTTTTTATTGACACAACACCGTCATCCACTCCGAAATGCCATATTCCCTGGGGCATAATCTGAGCTTCTGTGATTATCTGCCGCCACGTTGCGGAGTGCGTGTCCCCTCATGAGGCGCTTCAAGTACGTACACATGCGATTAAGGACGTTAAACTGCGCGTTAAATCATAAAAGCACACTCTAAGATGATGTAATTAGCAAAGCTCGTAAAGTGAGAGAGAGCCCTAAAACACTCGCTCGACGCCTCCACCATGGCCCAACCATATCTGATCTCCAGTACTATATATAATCCTGTACATTGCACCCATTCCAAGCGAAATTCCAATGTAAATTGAACCCGAGCCTCGTGTGGCAGCTCCCTTTACATTAATCATGAAATTTTTAGGTTATGTTGAATTGGTAGTTTACATTCGCGTTTATGGCACTTTATTTAGTTGTGGAGATGCCCAATAAACTTCTGCCCTTTTGTGAAATTAATGGGTCTGAAATTATGTCTGCTGCAATGAAATTACACGGGAGTTCAGTATATTGCTGGTCGGTGCTGACCTATTGTCCAAACAATGTACTGTACACCCCGTAATGCGCGATGGTAGGCAATTTAATTCGATTTTTATTGTTAGCATTATGTTCGCTACATCACCTCAGTTTTATTGTTTTTGCGTGTAAGGCCCTGTTGGTTTTGTGCTAGGCAAACCCTGCTATCTTGGATTGTGCACCGGTTCGAGTTTGGGTATCAATGCTGGTGGAGTATGATAAAAGGCAAACTTTTAAATTAGTCACAGTAAACTTATCATTCACATTCAACATATAAACAAAACAATTGACTAGATAGGACATGACTGATGAGGTCATGACAAATTGTAAAATGCACATGTATGCAGACGATGTCCAAATTTATTTAAAAATGCCTATTGGGTTGGTAGAGAACTGTGTACACACCATTAATGCCGATCTTTAGCGTATTTATCCATGGTCTCTATGAAAACACTTAAATCCTTTTGTATTCCAATGTATCAGAGTCAATTAGACACTTGTTTCCTTGAATCTATCATTCTTATGTTATTACCCTAGCAATTACCAGCAGGGCCGTTTCCAGCCAACTAGCTGGGGGGGGGGGGGTAATTTTAAAAAAAGAAAAACTTAAATTTTTTTTAATTCCATAAATACCATTGGCACCCTCCCCAAGCCACTCCTTGCTGAAGTTGCATTTTCACCCCCCCCCCCCCCCCCCCACCCCAGCAAATGGTCAAAAATTTCTGCCGCTAGTAATTAACGATTACACTAGTTTACAAAATCAAACTTTTTTTTTGTTGCATAAAATATTTTAATGTTTTTTTACTAATTTGAGGTCACTGATTTCGAATCTACACTCAGTTTTATTGTATCAGCTCGAGTTTTATTGGTTTCATTTGGTACAATTTTCACATAAGCTTATGACGAAAAGTACCAAATAAAGCCAACTTTAACATCAAAATTTGCTAATATCTTCAAAAATAAAGGCCGTAACACAAAAATTGTCTCAACATTATTTATAGGAAATTGTCCATGCTTTCCAATTTTGGAAAAAAAAATATTGACTAACTATGTATTTTTGGGGAAAAAGGTAGTTGAAGTTGATATTTTTGTTAAAAAAAGCAAAATTTTGACTTTGATGGCTCATATCTCTGGAAGTTGGTAGGGTAGAACCTTCACTTTCACAGTTTTAGATAGGTGGGAGTATTCTGCGTGCAATGCAGTTTGTAGTTTTTTTAAATAAAATATTTTAGTACGGTGAGAGTATTTTTTCTAAAAAAAACATCCTTCGTTATAATTCATAAACTAGAGCTGATTAAAAAATTCTACTTATATATTTTTACTTAGCATACCATATGTAGTCAGAAACAGCAAAAACTTTCCCGGCAACAGATGTACTGTAAACTAGTGTTATTTATCCCTAATAGAACCTACATACGCAGCGGCAGAAATTTTTTCAATTTTATCTAGAGATGCGCCGAATATGGGTTGAACCGAATACGAATATTTGGTAAAAAATGTACCGAACCGAACATTCGGCCGAATTATTTGATTCATTTTTGAGCTCTGTGAAAATGTAGTTTGATAGCGATGAGGGGAGAGGAATTTAAGGCTTCTAGTAAGGAAACCATTAACAATAAAGGCACAATCAGATTGGCGCGGCGGCGGTGGCGGCGCGGCAAAATTAAATGTATGGGAAACTCTCTGGCGAGAGGATTCAGCCACCGCCGCCGCGCTAATCTGTTTGTGCCTTAAGGGATAAATCAAGTCCTTTGCCGCTGCGGCTTGCCGTAACCGAACATTTCATTTTTTCTTAACAATTTAATAGATTCATTTCTCTTCAGATTTAGACAATATTTCAGGATCTACAAGGAACTGTTCATATTTCTTCTTAAGATTTTAGAATGTAGTATAAAAGAAAATACGCTCAACATCGGTTCTTCCAATAATAAAGTTGGCCGCTGTGTTGCGCTTCTTTGCGGAAGGATCATACTAGAAAGGTAGTGGTGTGGTAATGATTTCAATATAGGTCTATCACAGCCAACTATGTCGAAAGTATTCGGAAAGGTTTTAAATATTTTTGGGAGAGAACTTTGTCCCTTGGTAATAAAATTTCCCTGGACGTCTGAAGAGATGGTGGACCTAAACCATACAGCATCAGTGAACATTCCGTCCATTTTCTAGTAAGCTCTGCTTCACTTTGGCTATATTTTACCCCCTTCAATATCTCCTGATTTTTCTCTATAAACATGACAATCAAATTGTCTACTGCTTGTTATTTTAACTTGAGAATATAAGAATAATTTTAAATGAACAAAAATATTAAAAAAAAATTCCTACCCTTCGTCTCTTTTTAGTTTTGGAGCCTCTTGACAATTATTCGGTAATTATTCGGCAAACTAACCGAATATTCGGCCGAATACCAACATAAAAATACGCCGAACATACCGAATACGAACATTCGGTGCATCTCTAATTTTAGCCGCTTCCCCCGCTCCCAAACCTCTAACTCTAGGTGGGTCCACTTCCCGCAAAAATGCCATATTATAAAAAATACTTGAAATTACTTGAAAAGATTATATATCAAACGGCAGAAGGTTGGAACGGCACGATTTTTTCAAGTGCCAGCTCCTCTACTAAAAGGAAGAAAGTCATCACTTCTCTTACAGCGCTTGAGCAGTTAACTTTATTTTGTTTGCATAGGCTATTTGCACACGAGCGTACGGACGACAAACAGAAGTCGTCTGCAATCGTTAATTCTCTTTTGGTGTTCGGTGAAAAATCGTATGAGCTTCTACACGAGGGTGCAACTTGCTTGCAGGCAACAAATCAGCTTTGTTGTTGTTTTAGACATGTTCTTTGCGAGGAAAAGGGAATTTCAGAAAAAAAAAACAACAATGCAGGAGCTGTCAAAGTGTTCGATCAAAAATCTGCCGAAAATATCGTTCAAATTTGTGTGCCCTCCCCATCGTCCTCTCTCACCCTCTTCTTCATAAACCACTTTGCAGCAGACTCTTGTCGAGTCGTGTGCACGCTCGTATCAGCCACCGCGTGCCATATTAGCGAGAGTCTCTGTTGTCTGAAATATTAGTAATTTTTAAGAATAAAAATAAATAAGCGAACGAAAATTCTTAGGGTGGGTAATTACCCAATTAACCCCCCTCTGAAACCGCCGCTGATTAGCAGTCAAAAAACTCGGTGTCCAACTGAATTCACAATTAACCTACTGTGATCAGGGTTCTCATACCATGGTAATTTGAGACGCCTATGGCTGAATAGGTTTCCATCCTGCCCATAGGTACTCGTTCATAGCTAATAACGATTGAAATTTTACCATACTTTACTTACTCAAAATTACCAGAACAAAAGTGAGCGAACCAAATCCGCACTGAACACAGCACACATTTTTTCAAATGCCTCACATGCCACATTGATCTTCGTTTTGCCGTAATAATATTGCAAAATATACGGCAACTTTTTATTATTTTTCTCCAAAATCAATACACCTCCACTTTTCAAACGAGTGTTTAGTGGAGACGCCGAGATCAGTGGTTCGTGAGTTATTTGCAATTTTCGCAAATATCGGGAAAACTTCACGAATTTTTTCCTAGATATAATATTTTTGTAGACCAATGGTATGGACCCATACTCTATCTAATAAGAGCGGATTTTGTAAATTACAATTATTTAGAAAAACATTCTCTGAATGAGCAAATTCAAAGTTATTAATTGGTTCAACAATTTTTACTAGCATCTTCAAAATAATACACTCAATCACGATGCAACAAGCGAGATCACACTATTTTATTAACCTGCTAAGCCTCCGTACAGCTGGGATCTCGTATTGGCCTCTGCAAAAACTTACTCTGCCGAACTGCACTGTTAGCCACTATCATTCAGTTTGGTATCTCTAAGCTCTGGGTGTCCTAAAATAAACCGTCTTACATTATATGGCCCTGTCGTCAGAGACAAATTTAGACAGAAAGCTCGCACAAAATGTGATCTCGCTGAAAATTGGGACTTAGGTACTTTTTTGGATGTAGAAAACGATAAAAAAATCTTTGCTGCGCTAAAGTGTATGCTAAGTTCACAATATCGAAAACAAACTCAAAAATTTGGTTCTTGCGTTATATATCGAAAAATAAAAAAAATTTCGAAAAACTAATAGCGCCACGTGAAAGAGCGGAAAATTTTACTAAAATTTATGTTATAAGAATTTAAATATTCCAGCGAGGCGTTCGGGGAAAAACTAAAGTATTTGTGCCTAAAATGTGCGCAAAAATAAAAATAAAAAAAGCATTTTAAAGAGGAGACTCTAAACTTTCTAAGGAAGTCATTAGTTTTTAATTTTTTGTTTTTTTTTCTCATAGAAATTTGTAAAATTCTCACTGGTGTTTATAAAATTGAAGACATATATTAATAGAGGCGTACGAAAAAAAAAATCCTTGTACATTTATCATCGACATTTACTTTTGATGTAAAAATAATTTAAATGATAAACATTGTCTGTGTTTAATAAAATTTATGTTTTAAAATATTAATTTTTTCTAACTACAACTAAACTAACAACTATACTATTATCACATTTTTAATTAACTATTATGATTATATTGCACAGAATTGACTATATTTACAATTTTTTTGGTTATATAATTTAAGTACACATTCTTCTTATATAATATATATTACACATTTTAATTGATATATATATATATATATATATATATATATATATATATATATAGAATACTTTTTAAATATATTACACTGTCCATTCTGCTGGGGGTGTGAACACACATTTGACTTTTTCTCTTTAACGATATACTTTTGGGTTTTTATAGAGCAATAGGCGTAATTGCCTGTTGAGCGTTTGGTCGAGTTACAATTTGATAAGGGTTATTGATTTGTGCAACTTCGATTTGGCCAAAGCGACGTTGTTCCTTCCCTTCTGTTTTATTACCGAGTCCAGTGGGTAACCCCCCCCTACACCCAACATACACCAGATCACCCGATACATTCTGTTGTTAATTTGTTGTTGTTGCAACGGCTGTATAACATTTGTGTAACGTTAAGAGTTTTGAAAATAATATATGTATTTTGAAGTTATACTTACACTGTTTACCTTTTTATTAAGCATGCAGTGCTAAGTTCCTGTTTTTTGGGTTTCCAGGATGGTTGAGAGGAAGATTTTTCTTTAGGGTTCTCACGTCGTTGAGTCAACTTTGTTACAGGTCCAACAATGCCTTAGGGGTTAAACAGGACACTCTGTGAGGAGTGACGGAAGACCGGGAATGACATGAAGAGTTTTCTACACAGACATGTAGGTAAGTGGTGAACCATATAGGTCCGGTCACACCCCCCCCCCCGACCCCTTCCGTCCAGCTAGCGTTTACTCTGTGACCGGCATAACACCCCCTAACGATTATTTCGGAGGATTAGGGAGGGAGAGTTTTTCAGAAATTTTTTATGTATGCGATTGCTATCCGGCTCAGTTCTTCAAAGCTGCTGATGAAGGAAGCATGACCAAGCATGATGGTAGCCATCCTTGCTGTTATCAGCAAGGAGCTCCATTGTGCCGGTACAAACTATCAGTAATTCAGTTCATTAATTAATTGGAACAGGCAAACACTGTAAAAATTAGGTCAACCCGAAATGGTCGACTGGTTGATTGCATGGACCCATGCCCCATTTAATACAGTTTGCACTTTACTTCATAGCGTAATTCCGATGTTTGCCCTTGGTTTTGCCGTATTTACTGTAATAAGGCAATAGTGTTAATAGCTACTTTAGAACTTTTATTTATATAAGTTAAAATGAAAAGGAATTGTTCAAAATTAAGAACGAGAATTGCATTTGCAACTTGTAATGGAATACAAATTGCGTAAAGACACGATGTAGATGTACCTATTCTGAAAAAATCGCAACTTATTAGACAAATTTTGAAATATCGATTTCAATGTCATAAATCAAATTGGTGCTAGCCTACTACTCTGAGTGCTTTGCTGGAAGAAAAACTCTGAGAATTTCATCTGAAGAAATTATTGGGGATAAATATGAATACTTCGACTGTGTTTTTCAATTAAAAAAGTTTCATAGAAGTGAAATGACTGAAATGACTGGCTCATAATATTCCGCGAACTTTTCAACTGGCATTCACAATGTCAATGAAATATTTTACTGTCTATCCAATTTCCGGACTTAACCGTATGAAAATAACCACTTATCTTCTTGCACATAATAAAGTAGACAACAGATCTATACAATGCACAGTGGGCCGCCCATGGGTCATAAATCCATAAAACTGGTATCCGAATTTCCAGGATCAAAGTACATATTTGTATATAGTATAGGTATGTCATATACTTGTTTTCATTATCAGTTACTTCTTGACCTGTGAAGTGAACGCATTATTACGCACTGTTTCGCTTGCAAAGTGAATCATTAAGTAAGGTGTTCGATTACAAGTGAAGTGTCGGAATTTTGTTGTGTGTATTGGTTTTTTTTGCAATGGAAATACAAGAACAAAGTATGTTTGTCACATTTAGTCATATTTCGAATTTATTGTTACAATATTTATGTTGGCTGTTTACGTGCTACGCCATGCTTAATTTATTGTATATTTTTTGCTATTACCTTAACTTTCCGTAGAGCTACTAAATTTTTCAAACATTTTCAAACATTCGTACCTACCTTAAATAGTAGTTGTAACTGTATATTAAAATTTGATCTGCGTCTGCGTCTGCGATCAAGTGTTCCTTCTCAAGGATGCATATCTTTGAGGTTTGGAGTACAGTGAGTGGAGGTTTGTCTACAAAACACCAAGGCGTATTAGAAGTTTTGCTGTCATCATTCGGTGATGTCGAAAATATAGACATCAAGGTTTTAGATGATCGGATACTGTGTTTATGCAAAAGTTGATAACACTGCTCAATACATCTGACAAGTCTGATAGTAGCTTCACATCAGACATTACTGCAGACGAGGTTTTATCTCTTTTTGTAGAAGCTAAATTGACCAAGCACCAATACTTACTAATTAGAAATTTCGTTAATAGTAAAACTTCAGGTAATATTTTACCATCTTACCAAAGCATTGGCAATGCTAAAAGGAAGTGCTACCCAGAAAATGCATCTCTCTCAGAATCTAAAGCCGAAATTGAATTGCAAAGTTTGTTAGACCATACAGCTTCTAGAATACTCGAGTTACAAAAAAATGTTTTAGATAAAGTGCCAATCAGTTCATCGGATGATTTAATTTTAATCGGGAAATGGGAATTCGATGGTAGCACGGGTCAAAGCGAATACAAGCGGCGATTTTCGGATTTTTTTTAATATTTCCGTAGTATCCGCTGAAATTACAGGGTTAAGGAAAGATTTGATCGATCGTTGTTCTGCAATTTTACAAGCTTTATCATCAGGATACAATATTGACACAACTAAATTTAAAGAATACGCTTTGGAAACAGCACGCCAGTTAGTCCAAGAGTATCCATGGAACTATCTCCCAGCTTCCGTCCACAAAGTTCTCATTCAAGAGATGTTACAAGAGATGTTACAGACTTTTACTCACCTCAGATCCTTATCTTACCGGCCTTCGAAAAATTCCCTTTAAGAAAAAGAGTGTATACTGTCAAGTTTAGATTTATTGCGAGTGTAGCTTACTTCAATTGTTACTTAAGTACTAATTGACAATCGATGTCATGTTTCGTCTCCTAGATCATGTTAGCGTTGAAGCCCGGCGGCTGATACATTCTCCTAGTTACGCTAGGAGGCTTAAAAGAATTAAGCCTCTTGATTTAGCGTGATATTTCTGCAGCATTTTCACCGAAGAGTTGTAAACTTTCAAAGATCAACGTTAGCAAAAACTTAATGGTTGGTACTTCTGACCAGTTTTAATTACATAAAACAGGGTTGGTGTTTTAGTGGGTTTGTAATGGTGTTTCGTCCGGTAGTTCTCTAAACGTCCTTATTTAAGGAAGGGTTGCCGGGGGCTCTTGAGTTGTCCAAGGTCTTGTGAGAACAAACACCTTCTTACAAAATAATATTTCTTTTATTCATTCAAAATCCTTATATACTAACAATTTGGATATCTTAAATATAAATAACTACTTATTATATCTGGATACATATTTACACGTTTTTTAAGGGAATATCTAAGCAACTAACTACCACTACTGCACTCTACTACTACTCATTACTGCACTCTACATGTGCGTAAGCTGGTGCTTAGCGGTATTACTGGTGCGGTCTAGGCGGGTATGTATAATGCGGTGTTCGGTGTATTGTCGGTATGGTATCTGGTCATACCTCGACTCTGGTCTAGGAAATGCTGCCGGGAACAGTGTCGGATCATACACCGCGACACTGGTCCAGGAAACATTCCTCAGGTATTCGGTGGTCGGTCGGTATGCGTTCGGTATGTGTTGTGTATGTATTAAGTATATGGTCTAACCGTGCCGGATCATACACCTCGACACGGTATAGGAAGCGCTGCTTCGGCACATTGTCGGATCATACACCTCGACAAGGCCTGGGCAACATTCCTCAGGTATTTGTGTAATGTGTGTAATGTGTATAGTGTAACCGTGCCGGATCATACACCTCGGCACGGTCTAGGACCGGGGAAGATGACCTCTCCGGAACGAGCCTGGTTAAAGACTGAATTTGGCCTGGTGAAGCGGTTTGTTTTATAGTGAAAAAGCTCATCTGGGCAGGAAGCTTTCAAGCTTCGAAGTGAAGCTTTCAAGGATTACTAGACCTCTAGATATTTTTCAAACGTTTGTGGAGAGGGATTCTAGTAACGAAACCTGGTTCGTTACAGGTTAAAGTCCCACACTACTGTGTACAAAAGCTCGCGTTTGTTCGCAGGGCCTTTCGAGGGTTTCACCATCCTTACCCCAAAAAAAAATGTCATGTTAAATTATTTTAATTTTTTTATCTCGTACTAATAAATTATATAATGTGTACCTTTATGTATAATTCTATATATTTCATTCACACGTGAGTTTTTTATTATTATTAGAACCACTTTCCCCGAAAAAAACCATTAATTAAGAAATTTCATATTTATGACCGCCTTTGCTCCGCGGCTGTCCCATTGTGCAATGACGTACATATAAATAATCTTGAAGAGAACCTTTGGAAAATCAAATAGTAGATCAAATACTACATCCAATACTGGGGGGGGCTGCAGAAATTCAACGCTTGTCTTAACTAATCCTGTACCACCTTTCAGTGGACGGTCTAGCACTACTGGCTGGAACCTCTGGTAAAATTCTATGCATATTGACCGATGACTTGCGTTTGAGTGATCACTATTCCAAATTGCCAAACTCACATCGCAGTGTCCGGAATTTCTTAGCAGATGAAAACACTGCCTCTTCATTTATAGGTTCGGCCCATAATCTTCAAGCCCAACAACCCTCTCCACAACTTTCAACTTTTCAACTTTCAACTTTTAAATCTAAGGCGGGGCCTCGAAAACTGTCATAGCGTGGCCGAGCAAGGTACAAAACCGCGGCCTCAAACTTAGCCATTCGGCTCAACCCACAGTCTCCATCCATTTTCGCGAACACTGCATTCTGGGATTTCGTTTATAAGCAGAAGAATTCGACTGTGGAACAATCTTCCTGAACTTATCTGTCGAACTAAGCTTACTACCAGATATTGAACGACATGACTACAGGTAATATAACGGGCGACTTCAGAGTTTAGACTTTAACATAAAAAAGAGATTGCAGAAGGAGCCTTCACTTCTCGATGAAAATTTGAATTGTATTTTTACAATGATACATTTAAGCGTGAATGCACTTTACATATCATTGCAGTGTGGCTGACTAAAACAATATTTATAAAAAACAAATTAAATACTGCTTCAAAAAACAAAGTTTTAACTCTATATACCAAGAACATTGGGGAAAGGCCGGATAATGCGTTCAGAATCCTCTCCAGCAATATGCAAATTTCGACAATTTCGACTTCTAATTTCAGTTCCATTACTGCCAAATTTACATTAATTTTTTCCCCGAAATTAATGGTTGGGATGCATTAAAGGAGCAAAAACTGTCTTTAATCAAAGTAATTACAGACTGGGATATAAAAACGGAGAGCTGACGTGCTCCGACCCAGAACAGGAGCAATCTTCCAACAGTGCCAGCCCAGAGAAGGTGAAGTCATAAAAACCAAAAATTTCCTTGTCACGAACACTATTTCACCGGGCTTTGATCTCCTGACAGCCACCTGCTTGTTTATCTGCAGTCATTCCAGACGTCATTCACCTGGTTTTTATTCCATTCAGCGCTGCTGGGCCATGATCTACTTTTTCAATCAAAAACGTTTCATTGGGTCCCCCCTTGCCCCTGCCCCTCCTCGGCAACCGGGGGTGGATGGGTCATGGCTCATCAATCTGTGGAATTTTAAGCTAATCGTTCGGCATCATCCCCTGCACAGCCAGCACCACCACCACCACTACCGCCACCAGTCATCACGGGAAAGCGGCTTCTGCATGTGGAAGTTGGTATTTGAATTCAATTAAAAGTTGAAAGTTGGGGCTTTGTTGGTGGCTTGCCAAAAATTTTGGGGCTTGGAGTTTTGTTGTGGCTTAGATAATGTGTCTTAGGGCGATTACGTTTTAAGTCGGGGCTTTAATACCGCTTTTTTGTTGGATGAATTTTATAGGAGGTTTTCAGCTTTAATGACAGCTCCAGCAATTTCAAATTTAGGTTCAAGATTTCCATTGAGATTACTGGTGATGGTTAATCGTGGTATTTAATATTCTTTAGTTGGTAGGGATTTAAACTATTCCAAAGATTTTCAAAAAATACTATCTACTGGTGCAGACCACTTCCACTCTCTTCGAGGGACCAGCATTGCAACAATGCATCGCGAGGTCGGATTAGCAGATATTAATTCTATGTCTTTTTCACTTTCATCTTTTGCTTGCCGTAGGCTATGCTATGCGATCTTCAATGATGTCTCCACTTTTCTCCATGCAACTCCAGATCTCAATATGGAGCTGGGATGTTCTTTGCTATTAGTTGTGCCTCGGTCCATGCCTTCAGCTTGACCTTTGACTCGGAGAATCTTGGGCATTAGAAGAGGG
Source organism: Thereva nobilitata (assembly GCA_963855945.1). NCBI lineage: Eukaryota > Metazoa > Arthropoda > Insecta > Diptera > Therevidae > Thereva > Thereva nobilitata. Next base: position 195,395,742 of record OY979694.1, on the reverse strand, counting down.
TATGGACATACTTTGCGATCTCTCGAATGTTTGGTCATTCCGAGCACAACAGCGAGTAATCATGCTCGTATTGTTTATATACTCTATGGCCACTCAGGAAGTTCGTCAGATCGTAGCTCACTTAGTAGTATAGCTATAGGCACACAGGCCCAGTGACGTCATCGGTTGTGAACTTGGGTGTGAGCTTTATCGGGGGCAAGAACCTGTGTGATGAGCTTTTATATTGTAGCGACTGAAAACGTTCTCACTGACATCTGTGTGTCACACACTTTAACACTAAAGAAGAGACTTCAATAAACTTTACAAAAATTAATCAAGTAAGCTTAATGCTAGGTTTCCACTTGTCGTTCAATTGACACAGTTTAAAAGCTTTAGTTTTTGTCATTAAACGACACTATTGCCAATTCATTTCCACTTATGTCAATTATTGCTAAAAATTAATTTGTCAATTTATTGACAATGATATTTTGACAAATGCCTTTGCCAGTTCATTAAAAGCTATTTCCACTAGCGCTGACAATTCGAAACTGTAATCTCATTGTCAATTTCGAATTGTGCTATTGTATGAGAATGGAAAGGTAGATATTTAATTTTCTATTGTTCTATTGCGCCAAGAAAAAACTAGTTGGGTTGTGGGTTTGGCCCTCGGTCCACATGATCAACTTCCCGGTATAAGGAACATAGACGGAATAAACTGACTTTTTAGAAAATAGTAATATGTTTAGCACTAGCGGGAAATTGACTAGTACCAGAACTGGTGCCAAAGTAATCCTGAGAGAAGCTAGTTCAAATTACTATAATATAGGTAAATCCACAGGAATTTTCTAGAGAATTTGTTTTTCCTGAACGCTAACAAACGAATTTCCTTCGTTCTTCGTTCTCTACACTAGAACGCGTTTGTCCTGAGCATGTTTCAGCGCCGCTGATAACCTGTGAAGCAGATGAAATTCGAACGATTTCATGAGATATAAAGGACTTGCCAGACTTGACCGAAAATGCCAAATTTTTCGGTAACTCCTGGAAATTCGGCGAAGAGCTTCAATATCCAGAAACTGTAGGACGTGGAAAACAATTCCCCGTCAAAAAAGTGGTGATCTAAGGTTGGAAGAATTCGTGCTCTTTGTAAAGGGCTTGCAGGGTTTTTAAAGAGTGTTTGAATTTTGACAAGTGATTACTTGTTGGCAAGCTATCACTCTGCTAAATCCCGAAAATGTAACTTCATTTAGAACGACTATTAATATTAGAAAAACTAATCAATTTAAGTTTATTGTGAACCTTAGCCGAAATCTTTTCATTTAAACAACAAAAGGGCCCGACGGAATATTATGAAATTTTTTTCAAACCATGTTTTCGTTAATATTCTTCTATCGGCATCTCAAAAAAGTCGATATCGTGTCTTTTGATTGACAAACAATTAAACACAATGCCAATAAATTTTCACTGTCAATTAAAAACAAAGTAACATTTTGTTTGACAACTCAGCTATTTCCATTTGTCCTGTAAATTCCTTGTCAGTCATTGACAAGCACTGTTGGTCAATTCAATGACATGCAGCTTTTCGCTATTTCCACTTGCCTATTTTCTAAATGGCGTTAAGAATGCGTCTTTTGTCAATTTCAAAACGACAAGTGGAAACCTAGCATAAGGAAGTTTATGTTTTTATATTTAGAAATTAAATATTCAGTTATGTCAATGTTTTCAACCGAATCAGTTATATATGAAAAATATATGTAAAGGAAACGTGTGCCTAATTAAACTCTTAGTAAATAGTTATGTGTTGTGTAATTACTTAATACCCCGGCTTCACCGGCCGAACTGCGCAAGTTCGAGCAAATTAGTCTGCTGAGCTTCAATTTTTACCTGATTTCCCATACATTTTCACATTCCGAAGTCAGGAAAAATAAAGTCTGATTTCGCCTAACAGAACCTGAAATCAAGCTTGAAAGTAAAAGCTCGCTCAAAAAAGAGTAATCAACTGGAATAGTGGAATGCCATTCCAGGGAGCTTTTTCATTTCTGACTGCTGGCGAAAAAGCAACAACAATTTCAGGCAACTGAACTCGACTTTAGCCGGTGAAGCCACTTTTACGGATTGAAGTGAACTTGATTAAACTGAGGCCGGTGAAGCCGGGGTATAACGTTCAGTAAAGCTCTATGAGGTAACTGAGCGCCCCATAATATGCTGAGCTTTGGCGCCACCTGTGGGAAACTAATTGAACTTCACTGTAGTGTGTCTTGGGTGGGAATGGGCAGCCTTGGGTGCGATCTCGTGGTGGAGTTTGATCCAGGTTCCAGTTATTGGATGTGTCTTGGATGAGCTTTCACACTGGGGATCGAATCCGTAGTTTTGAGCGCCTTGGGTGGCATCTTGCTGGTCCATGTTCCAGTGCATTACCTTTGACCTGATGAGTTTTGGTTTGCGTCTCCGTTAAGGTTATGCAATATAATCAAGTTAACGATTGAGAAGTCGAGAAAAGTTTTCGATAACAAAAATTATATTCCATTTATGCGGGATTTGGTCTGGGAATCATGCCCTTCGTCTTGCGTGGAGTTTCAAACTGCGAGGAAGTCTTGGGTCGGGATCTTTAGGATTCGCGAAAAGCTTTCAATAATAATAATAAGAATTATATTTAATTTATGCGGGATCCGGTGCGGGAATGTTGTCTAGGTTCCAATTCTTAATGGAATGTGCACATTAGTTTTTGGTGGAAACATACTTTTAGGGATGCTGATTTTCCACAACGACGTTGCTACGTAAAAAAGTATTATGGTGTTTGATGGGCAATATCGCGAGCTTTAATTTTGACTATTATCACTTGCCTAGAGAAACCAACGAATTCCGAGATAATCGCGAAAAACTTAGGCAGGCGAGACAGACAGACCAGAGAGACAGGCCAGACCAGAGAGACAGGCCAGACAAACAGACCAGAGAGATGGAGCAGACAGACAGACCAGACAGACAGACCAGACAGACAGACCAGACAGACAGACCAGACAGACAGACCAGACAGACCAGACAGACCAGACAGACCAGACAGACCAGACAGACCAGACAGACCAGACAGACCAGACAGACAGACCAGACAGGCAGACAGACCAGACAGGCAGACCAGACAGACAGACCAGACAGACAGACCAGACAGACAGGCCAGACAGACAGACCAGACAGACAGACCAGACAGACATACCAGACAGACAGACAGACCAGACAGACAGACAGACCAGACAGACAGACCAGACAGACCAGACAGACAGACCAGACAGACAGACCAGACAGACAGACCAGACAGACAGACCAGCCAGACAGACCAGACAGACAAACCAGACAGACAGACAGACCAGACAGGCGGACCAAGCAAACACAGATAGACCAACATACCTGTCTAGCTGTGTAGCTACCTGACTGTATAGCTACCCAGCTGATAGCTGAGAGTCCGATTATCAGGGCCCATTTCACTAAATTGTTGGATGCCCCAATCGCCGATTCCAAGTCTATCAAAACAGTGCCAACACCCTGTCTGACAGAGGCGTTCGCCTTTCAATTTTTCTCAAAGTCCTAATGGTCCGCCACGTACATAAGGGTAACTTCATTGATACTACTTAGCTCATCAAAAGTGCGTTGTCTTTCCAAAAGTAATTTGGACTTGATCCTACTAGACTTTATCGATCTGATTGCCTCTTGGCTGTCAGATGAAATAAAGGTTCTCTTCTAAAATTCTTAGAGATACGTACCAATATAGTGCACAATTCTGCTTGAAAGACAGTAATTAGGATGACCAAGCTGAGTGCTGAGCCTGCTACAATCGTCCAAAATCCCCGAAACCAAGTCTTTCGTTGTCTCGGAGCTATCCCTGTACCATACCAGCCCACCTTGTGGTATCCTAGGGAAAATCCAAGCCTCTTATTTCTTCCATAATTCTGACTATTGTAGAGTTTCCCCACTGTGTACTATCTCTGAGGTGCCCGGATCTTAGCCGCAGTTTAAGAGATGGAAAGCCAGGCCATTCTTTGAATCTTGCTTAATCTTGTAGCGTTCAGTCCCACCACACTAACGCTCCATAAGTTATCGTGGCTTATAATTAGCTGTAGGACCTACGTGGATTGATTTCGAAGAATATCCTGTGCCCAGTAGTGAAACAATACCAAATTTACATTCAAATTTTCAGTTTCTTTCAAAATAAAAGCGTTTTTTTAGTATTTATGAATCATAAATTTATTAAATTGCAAAATGCATTTTCCACAATGAACATATTTTTCCGTTTTACACTAAAAAAAAAATCTGAAAGTTCCTGTTTGGTCTAGGAGCACGGAGGCCTCCAGCTACGTCCCACACTACTCCAGTCTGAATGCAGAGTAGTGGTAGGACTGCGTTAAAATTTCCCATAAGCATAAATAACTCGAGCATAAGTCCTCCTTATAATGCCGCTTTGCATAAATAATTTTTAATGCTCCCTGGACGTCGGGGCTACGTTCTCTATTATTTTTACTCTGAGTCAGCTTCAGTTAAGTAATTCGGGAAAGCCTCGACGGTATATCCTCTTAGTCGCATAAAAAGTGTTTTTCTCCCTCAGAGACTTATGAAATTGATAAAAAGAAAAGACGACGAAAAACCATGAAAACTTCTTTATCTTAAGATATTCCGGCATCGGCACAACTACATTCGCCGCAGCCAGCAGCGCATTGAAGAAAGGGGCGAAGGAAACGGGCCAGAACTTAGCATGTACACGGCGAACATTAATTTCATCTAGAAATCGGATTAAGTTCTTAAGGAAGGAGACTCGTCCTCGTCCCGCTAGCCGTGATTTGCTCTAGCCATTCACTCTGATTGCGCGGAAATTCTGAGAGCTGTTCCCTATTCAGAGTGGGTTTCCGTCTTGTTGACGCAAATTATGACAATGTTGAAATTAAGATGCTTTTGAATACGGATTTGGCATTCGGCTTTCTTTGAATTCCTCAAGGAATCTCTCACGTTCCTCTTAAATATTTGCGTTCCCGAAGTAGTTTCCGCTGCCGCCAAGCGTTTCGTGCGATATCATCACCATTTCCCAGCTGCACCAGCAACAGCTGAATTTTCACAGAAAGTTTGGTGGAAAGTGTCTAGTCTGGCGCTTATGTGAATTACGACCAGACGCTATGCACTAAAGCCAGCAATCACCTCACTAACGAGGTGTGATTTATTTATTGTTCAGGAATTCCTCGCACTTCATCTGGGCTAATATTTGGACGCGGATCCGTTCCTTTTGCTCGTCGGCGGTTTGTTTATCTTATCCAGCTTCGTCTCCGCTTTAATCGAGTCCATCCTCCTACGGCACGAGCAGTATTTATTGACTTTGGGCTGTATATGCAGCAGCAGCCCTCTCAAGTGGCTTGGAAAATGCAATCTTGTCCCCGGTGCACCGCTCTGGTGCCGCCGCTCCGTTCTAGACATCATGCCTCAAGCAAATAATATTGAGGCCCCGCGGTGGCTTCCCTGCACTTAGCTCGACTCGGCAGCCTCGGATATTTGGATTTGATCCATGTTTTCGCCATGCTAGTGACCAGCTGCTGACGGATATGGATTCTATTTACACGTCATCTTGATCAGCGTTCTGCTGTCTATTAAGGTGGTGCGAAAATATACATTTCAGAAAACAGCCATTCCGATTGCACATTGTGCGAAGATGGCAACTGTTCTCTGGGGTCATGTCGTGTTTACTTTATTGTCGAAAATTTTGTTTTGCTCCTGGAAATGTGTCGATGCATTACGACTTCAGATAAAACAGTCGTTGTTGATTTTGTTCTGTTGACAATGAGTGAAGGAAATATTTAATGGAGAATGAAACATAATCTGGATTGAGGAGTGATTTGGGTCATATTTAACTGAAAACATCGTCTGCTGGCAACATCCTCATTTTGAAAATCAGATCGGTTAAACAGTGTACGACAAAAGTAAAGGGCCTTTAAAATCGATGCTTATTTGCGTCAGTTGCAAATAAGTCACGAACCAGTGCTCGCAGCGACACCACCCAATAGAAAAACGAAGAGGTAAGAAGAAGTGATATAACTACTTTTCAAGGAAGTAGAAGGCCTTCCTTACTCGATTCTTTTTCTTCTTTTTTACTCACGATGAGACAAGATGGAAGCGCCTCAGAAATGGTGATATAACTAGTTATTCGCAAGAAAAGGAAAAAAGAAAATCATCAACTACTTACGCACTCAATTCTCAGTAAGCAGGGTTAGAACTAGTGCACACAGAAGTTATTCGAAGTGGATAATGAAAATCTAAAGAAGTAGCTTTATCAGCCCTTCTTATAGCCTTAAGGTGAAACCCCAATGTAGGCTTGGCTTGCTTGAACTTGGTGAGCTTTTCAGGTACCACGTGCCAAAGCAAAACAAGCCCAACATGCCAAAGTAAAACAAACCCAAATACACCCTTTGCTTTAGTTACTGACAGTTTGCTTTTCATGAGCACAGGACATAGAAATAGTACCCGAAAGAGGTAAGAGGTATGAATTTTGCGAAATTTTTCCTTTGAAATTGACATTATTGTTTCACAAAAAGAACAAAGGATCGTATGGAAATTGTATCTGTAAAAAAAGGAGAATGAAAATTTGAAATATTGTGTAGAGTGCTAAAGAAGCACATATGGTTTATGGCATTAACTGTTCAAACATTTACGAGAAATTTGAAATGGGATATAGAAATAGTTTTTGAACTCTTAAATATTTATAATTAATGTTCTTCGCACAAAACCAATTTCTTTATGAAATAAATTTTCTCAAACCTCTACATACATTTATATCTCTAAACAAAATAAATATTAAACAAACGAGAAAGCATACAAAGCGTCCAAAAATTGAACATTGGTCATTTCGAGCTTTGCTCTGCTCTGCTTTGGCTTTGCTTTGACTTTGCCGCTTTGTCATTTGGTTTTGTCCCATAACAAAGCACTGGTTTATTTGATATGTCAAAGCAAAGCAAAGCACTAAAGCAAGCCAAGCCTACATTGGGGTTTCACCTTTATGACACTGGCTTTATCGTAGGCTGAAAATGCTGCCTTGGCTAGGCTGAAACGTGAAAGAAAAAATTTAAAGGAGATTTTCCCATGTGTAAGAGTGAGAGGAGTGTATCAAACTTTTCTTGGCTGGATTTTAAGTGTTATAAAAAGTCTAGAAAACTGTTATAAAAAGCATAGGAAAAGAATGAAATTCATGTTCTTTTTTCTATGCTTTTTATAACAGTTTGCTGAATCTCGAGACTTTTTATAACAGTGAGTGAATAACAATAAATTGAAGCGATTAGAAATATAATTTAAGTGATTATAATTATAATAGAAGTGACAATAAATATAATTGAAGTGACAATAGATATAATTGAAGTCACAATAGATATATTTGAAGTGAAGGGGTAAATGTTTAGAATTGGGGCTCCGGAGTAAAATGGCTCCAAAAAAATTTTAAGTTTTTACGGTGATTTTTGAATGTCCCAATAGCAATTTCAAAGGGGGGGGGAAACATATTTTTCTTGTTACAACGGGCGGGGGTTGCGAATTGGGGGATTTCTTCTGTATTTAATCACAACTATCTGTTATAATAATCAGACAATCGTTCTTACTCTCACATGCTATCTCTGTCACACAGTATAACAGATTTCGTCATTTTCAGCCTAGCCAAGGCAGCATTTTCAGCCTACGAAAAAGCCAGTGTCATAAGGCTATTAATAGCCTTATGACACTGGCTTTTTCGTAGGCTGAAAATGCTGCCTGGGCTAAGCTGAAACCTGAAAGATTAAATTCGAAGGAGATTTTCCCATATGTAAGAGTGAGAGGAATATACTCGAACTTTTCTTGGCTGGATTTTAAGTGTTATAAAAAGTCTAGAAAACTGTTATAAAAAGCATAGGAAAAGAATGAAATTCATGTTCTTTATTCTATGCTTTTTATAACAGTTTGCTGCATCTCTCGACTTTTTAGAACAGTGAGTGAATAACAATAAATTGAAGTGATTATAAATATAATTTAAGTGATTATAAATATATAAAAAGTGGAAATAAATATAATTGAAGTGACAATCTATATTATAATTATACAAGGAAAGCTCTTTTCAGTACCCTTTAGTAGCTTTTTTCCATATTAAAAAAATGAAAATAGCATATACATATATCATCTATACTTATGGAAAGCTTTGAAAGTTCTCATATTCTCTCAACGTAAGTTTTTGCTCAAGGTATGCTCTTACGGAGAGCTTTTATGGTGTGACGTCACTGGTAGCCAATTTATGAAATTTTATTAGGAAATAAATTGTTTTTAAATTTTCACGTGAAAACTACTGCACCGATTTCATTGCAATTTTGCATGGTATACTATGGTACACCAGGTAAGAATATATGCTACCAATAATTTTACTTTTTCAGTGGATATAATGGTGTTTAATGAAATATATGGGATAACTCAAAAGTGACGTTTCTGATATTAAGTACAATCTTTTTTAATTTGGTTTTACAATGGTTTTGTTTATTGGCAAGAACATTTAAATTTTTAATCTAAAATAAATGCGGCTTCGGAAAGATAGCTTCTTGCATTTTGCAGGAAGTGCTATAAATTTTCTGAAACTAATCAAGATAATCAAAAAAAGTGCAAAAAAATTGTGCAAAAGTGACCTCTTATGGTTATTTAAAATGAAGAAAAGCACACAAAAAAAAAATTATTATGAACAACATCGCGAAAAAATCGCTAAAAAGAGGGCATCGAGACAAACTAATGAATTGCAAGTGATGAATGGAAATGAAAGCCAAAATGCTTGAAATTCTACCGGTTGTGTTCGTAGGCAACCTAAAGCATTTTTCAAGGCTGTCATTCACGATTATTGTAATAATTTTATACCGGAAAAATTCGGCTTAGATGATTTGTGCAAGGAATGTACATATTGTTCAGGTTTAGGTTATAGATTATGAGAGCTTCAGTTGATTAAGATTTTTCAAGTTGGGTTCTCAAAGTTGGCAATTCTACTCAGCATAGTATTTTAATTCCCTCTAAATTTATCTCGAAAAATATTGTTAGGTACTGGTGGGTTTGGTGAAACTTTCACAACGCAAGATGTCTTTAGTATTTCTAAAAAAGCAGTTTTATGTCCTAAATATGATCACGTCCGTGTAATAAATGAATCTGTTCTTGCTAGAATGAACGCGGAAGAGGTGTCATACTATTCAATCGATTCCATGGCAATAGATGACGATAGTTCTCAAAGAGGCAAGATTCACTTTATCCCACGGATACATCAAACGACCCTGCTCTTCCATTTAATTTCAAGCGTCATCAATTTCCCCTGCGCCTAGCGGTCATTGCATACGCAGTCACAATCAATCACATCACAAGTCACATGGTCAAACATTCGAAAAAGTTGGTATTTTTCTTGCGGAACCATGTTTTACGTACGGTCAGTTGTATACAGCGATTGTAAAATTGATGTTTCAAGTCGTCTAAAACAGGAAGCTACCCCTCAAGGAATTGTCACTGAGAACTTGGTTTATAAAGAAGTTTTAGGGCCTGTTTCACCGCTTGCTGATAAAGTTTCAGATAGTTATCTGCCTTATAACAGTATCTAACAGATAAAGATTGCTCATATGTTTTTTCAGTTTCACCATCGAACTCCCTGATAAACTAACTGGCAGATAAATATATCTGCCACTTAATTTAGCAGGGTCACTCAATCTTTGCTTAATACGGGAGTTATTAAAAATTGTTTGTTTATGACATGATCAAGGCAATCTGGCAACTACGTCCACGATTTAATTTGGAGTCCCAATTAAAAAATATCGGAGAGTTATAAGCAATCGTTGCATAGGTGGATTTGCAAAGTTACTGAAAATCAAATCACTGAAAGACATTTTTAGTTACCACAACCAAAATATTACTAAAATTTTTAGTTAAATACGGCATCAAATAAATATATTTAGTTGTCGTTATTAAAAAAATGCTTCTCATGAGCAGAAAAAATTGTTGGAGTAACAAATATTTCCACTATAGTCGTATAGTAATAGTTCGCGAGAGCCCAGGCCCGCCAGACCTTCGTAATTTTCTTAAATCTGATATTTGTATATACATAGTGTGATACGCAGTTAAGAACGTAGGCACACTCGCTAGCCCGGAGAATGGACCCTTCTGTAGATAGAGGGGTTGGGGGGTAAAAAAGGGGTTAAAATTGAAAAAAAATTCCGTCGCTGCGTATATAGGTTCTACTAATAATCTAATAACCGTTAAATACTAGTGGCAGACATTTTTGAACATTTGCACCCTCCCCAAGCTAACCATAGCTGAAGTTGTCATTTCGAAAACTCACCCCCCGCAAATGGGTAAGGGGAATCAAATCCTAAAATGGAGTGATTAAAAATAATTTGGGCAAAACTCGGTTCCTGCGAGGTCGCGTAATATGTTCGTAATATTCATCAAATTCGTCTCCTAAGAATTCAAATAAATCCATCTGGAACCCTTTTGTGACCGCAGTCTACGATTTTTAACGTAAAAATGCTTAAAGAGGAGTATTATTATACCAAAAAATGTTCTAAAACTATCTCTATGCCCGCTACTTGCAACATTTTTTTATTATCTTCCAGATAAAACTTTTAACAGGCAGTAGAATCGGCTGATAAGTTACCAGCAACTTTATCTGCAAGATATTTCTATCCAAGACCTGTGAAACCAAAATTTGTAGTTTATCTTGCAGATAAGTTCTGAATAGGCTATCAGGAGCTTAATCAGCAAGTGGTGAAACAGGCCCTTAATGTAATAAAAAAATAAACCAGGAGATAACTCTTCCTTTTTGAACCGTGCTCAAGCGATTGCAAAATTCAAGTTCGAAATGATCCAATCGTAATTTCCGATTTGAGAAATTAAAACTGTGGGCTTTGGGATAATTAAAATAATAATATACTGTGCACAATTGTGCAGGGGCCCGACTAGTATATATAAATGAAGTGACAATAGATATATTTGAAGTGAAGGGGTAAATGTTTAGAATTAAGGCTCCGGAGTAAAATCGCTCCAAATAATTTTTGAGGTGTTTACAGTGATTTTTGAATGTCCCAATAGTAATTTCAAGGCGGGGAAGACATATTTTTCTTATAACAACGTGAGGGGGTTGCGAATTGGGGGATTCCTTCTGTATTCACTTACAACTATCTGTTATAATAATCAGACAATCGTTCTTACTCTCACATTCTATCTCTGTCACACAGTATAACAGATTTCGTCATTTTCAGCCTAGCCAAGGCAGCATTTTCAGCCTACGAAAAAAACCAGTGTCATAAGGCTATAAGGCAAGCATTTTCCATATTTTCTACTGGGCACTAAACGCTAATTTGAAAGTTGGCACTGTTACTTTTTGTGTATAAACATAGAAATTGGTGTAGTGATTGGAAAGTTGTTTGCCTTTTGTTCGGTGGTATTCCAGAACAAAATTCTCACGGTGTTATCAGAAACCCCCAGACAGTCATCTGAATCACCTTCGATGCATTTTCCGTTTAAGTAAAAATTATGTTGCATAGTACCTAAACAAATTTTATGTGAAATTAATTTTATTTAAACTTGTGTAGATGTAATCATTTTTTGTAACGTATAAAAAGTTACTTAGAAATAAACAGAGGTTAGTCATTTTCAGATTTCTTAACGACAAACAACATGTTTTTCTCGTAATTCATACAGTCCAGTAGGTAAAATAAGGCAAAAAACGGGCTTAACTTCGGAGTTCCATGTAACAGGTCGTATCATCTTCGAACTTTTTTACAACTGTTGTAAAAGATCTACGTATAAAATCCCACCCATTAAAAAACACCACTACTTCCTTATTGTTGCAATTATAAACAATGATTGCAAAATTAAGTGCGAAATTATATTGTGCGCTAAATTCAAAAGAATTAAACCGGAAAAAATGCTAGTAAGGGGTTTTCGAGGTCGCTGATTACGAATATGATATTTAAAATTCAAAATGGCGGATCCAAAATGGCGGATTGACGAAACATATTATTGGTATTGCGTCAGCCCACCTATAAATTTTCTAGCGTTTGCGTATTTATAACGTATCTTGATCCTTGTTTTCGACGCAGGATTACTGCTAACGCAACTTGCAAGGGCGAGTTAAGTGTTTTTGGTCGAATCGCAGTTATAATAGCTTCAGCTATATAATTTAGCAAGATTTTTAAAGAATTCCCCTCTTTTACAAAATCATGATATAACAATGGTTACAAGAATTATGTAAAATATCAAAGCAAGCCCACATGAAATGATATAGACCCCAGTGACAATTTTTTATGTGTTTAAAAGTAAATTCTGCTCTATTTTACACGATCTTCAAAGAACTCCACATTTTTTACAAGATAAGGTTACAAACAATGGTTAACGAATTATTTAAAAATTCTAAAAAAGCACATATTACATATTAAAAGGTCCAGATCTCGGCTACAACTTCTATATAGGTAGTTAGAGCATTAATAAGAGTTTTTTCACTTAATAACAGACGGTTAATTGCACTAAAAAATTGCATATTTTGAAGGAATAATAATTTGTTTGTTACTATTTCATAAATAAATCATTTAAATTTATATTTTTTGATAAAATAAATTATTCTGTCGTAAAGTATGGGCTTTCAGCTATAAATTGACCACCTACTAAATATCAATAAGTATTTTGCACCTATAGGCCAGGCAACGAATGCTCAAAATACCTTTAGGGAAATGTTTGGAACACAATTTTTGACTTCGTAACTTTGTTTGGACTAGTTAGGAGGTGAACATATCAAAAGTCCCCGCCCTTCTGCCGAGAGGGGGGGGGGGTTCGGGTTTTCGCTTATATCTCGGAAACTATGCGTCCTAGCGACATGACCATGACCACAAAATGAAAGCTGATGCAATTTGCTACAAGTTTTGCTCAGTCAAGTTTTTCGATATCTTGTATAGTTTTCGAGATATCTACTCTTCAAAGTCTGTAATTTTGGAAAAAAACATTTTTGCCTCACATTTTTTGTTCTTTCAACGATGCACCTAAAAAATAAATGTCGGCAAATGGGTTGCAGGGCATTAAATTCCTTCAATAATATATATTACTTTACTATTTTATCTATTTTCCTTCAATTGTTAAAAAGTGGAGAAAAATAATGAAAAGTTGCGGTAGATAAATGGAAGAACGCTTCACAGGCTAATGATAAAATTTGTGCTGTGTACGGTGAAGGCACTTTATCAAAATCATACTTCGCTCGCTTTCGTTCAGCTAATTTTGATATGAAATATGAGTTACGCTCTTGCCTTCCAATCACTGGAAAATATGATGAACTTCTTGAAACAGTCTAGCACTAGCAAGAAAGGATGTCAGCAGTATCGATATTTATATGGAGCTAGGCATTGATCACAAAACTGTTTTGGACCATTTACACAAACCTGGTTACAAAAAGAAGCTCCATGTATGTCTTCCTCATGAATTGCGGGCACAAAACATGATAGACCGAACTAACATCTGCAATGCACTGTTGAAACGCAAAGAAATCAAGCCATTTCTGAAAAGCGACGGAAGCGTTACAGATCGTGGACAAGGGATGGTGAGCCGTCATTAGCGTTTACAAAGATAAATTTTACTCCTAAAAAAACAAAAACAAAATTAACAAAACGAACAAAACTAACCGAATTTTCTGATAGATTAAAAACAAACGTGCCCTACGAAAACGTGCCCTAAAGTGTTTTTGAGGAAGACGCGCCCTTTCTTGTGAGTGCAGCTAACTTCAGAGTTTGCAAATCAAAACATATAGAAAGAATATAGATCAATTAGTCCAGGAGAGATAGCGGAAAAATATTCAAAAGTTGAAATAAATGTACCCTGCGATTTTTCGACTCTATAATTAAGAGAAAAATCGTAGGAATTCAATGAATGTGTTTTGGAAAAAATCGGTCCAGGAGAACAGGTGGAAATAATGGTGTCAAAAACACGTTTTTCAACGTTTTAGGTGCGAAAACAAAAAATAGTACGTAATAGCGCTTAAAAAGACGAAAATTATGAGTTTTGGACAATTGAAATCGGTCAACAGGTTTTTGCAAAAAAAAACCACGAAATATGGCCGTTTTTTGACATTTAATTACAGGGACTATAATTATCGTAGAGCCTTGTTTCAGGGCTAAAATTGTGGCTTCTGTTAGTGCCTACCTACAATAAAAATTTCATGCAAAAATAATTATAACTTTTCGCGTAAATCTCAAAAATGTAAAAACAGCCGTTGCAGGAAAAAAGTTTGAACAAGGCCCACGGTGGTGCTAGAGTTATTTTGAGAAGCTCTATTTATTCTCGAAGAGTTACTCTATCAACCCATTTTCATGAAAAGTTGGTGAGGTTCGATTTAATACCTCATAAACGCGTTTGAAAACAGGCACTTTTCTTGATTTTCAGAAAAAACACCTTTAAGCGAAGTGGAAGTGAAATATGGTGTGGATTTCTATTCAGTAGATTACGAGAAATCAAAATTTTTTCCTGTCAGGCATATTAGCTCGAAATTCCTACGACTTTTCTCTTAATTATAGGGTCCAAAAATCGCAGGGTAGATTTATTTCAACTTTTTTTCTATCCCTCCTGGACTAAATCTGCTGTTGACCTTGAAGGTAATTTTTTAAGGTTGTTTTTTTAATTTGCAAAAAAGTTGGGTTATTTCTTGTTTTTGTTTTTTGAGTTTGGTCAATTTTGTTTTTTAAACAGCGAGCGCTTTTGAGCAGTGCCGGTGCTGGCATGTGTGCAACTGCACAGGGCCCCGTGTGTTGGGACGTCGCGATCGAAAAATTGTTTTGGTAATAAAAATCATTTGAATTCATTTTCATTTCGAATGAGCCACACAAATGAGTACGAGCCACACAAAGCAGCATATGGGCCATAGTTCTGTGACGGGTATGGGGAATCCGCGAGCGAAGCGAGCGAAATCATTTTTTGGACTCTCTGGGGCCTCTCGCTGAATTTTTGCACAGGGCCTCTCAATTGTCTGGCCGCGGCACTGCTTTGGGGGGGGGGTCCTGACCCCCGTGACCCCCCCCAATCCGCGGCTGCATCAGACACCACGCTCTGATAACTCAACTCCAAGCTAAGTTAGTTCTAAGGTAGTCGATTGAAATTTTTTTTTCTGGTGAAGGTAGTATTAGATGGCGTCAAATCTAATCCCCACATTACCTCGGCCGGTGTTCCCCAAGGGTCAATACTTTCACCCGCTCTCTTTCAAATATTCATAAATTGTCTGCTCTGAATCCCTTTCATCCCACTTCACCGTTTCGCCGATGATGGTACTCTGTCGACAAAATAAACAAGCACGTGCCAGACCTTGTCTTTTAGATCGTGAACTCATGTCCAACTTTAATAACAGTGATATCGAATTAAGTTTTGATTGGGGCCGCAAGAATAGTGTCGAATTCAAGACTAGCATGCTCGTCTCATCCCTACATGCTGCTGCTGCAGACCTCCATTTCGCGCACACTACAGCCAAGAAGTTCGTTTATAAATAGAGCAACTTGATTTTAGAATAATCTTCCGAAGTCGTATAACATCCCAGAGTTCAAACGCATAAGGTTCATCAACATCTACTCAAACACCCCCCAGACCTCTAACCTATCCGCCTTCTTTGTCGTTTAATATTTGGTTGCATCCGAGATATTCCATAACCTTCTATTGATTATCTCCAAGACTTTGAAGAGAATAGAAGTGAACTCGACTGGAAGTCGAACATCGAGGAAAGGATTTACCTGCATACATAGCTTTCTACGCCTGCAAAAAGACCTTCGGCAAGAGATGGGGTCTCAAGCCAAAGATAGCCCTTTTGATGTACACAGCCGTGGTACGGCCAATTTTCACGTAAGGTTTGCTGGTGTGGTAGCCAGTGCTGAGCATAATGCAATAATGAGCAGGACCTATAATGTCATAAATTTGGGAATGGTCCAAAGGACGGCAACAATAGCACAACAGGGGCCATGTGAACATGCCCCACGAGCTTCCTTGATGTTGTCTTGCCCGTGATCCCTCGCGATCTTTACATCGAACACCTTCTCTTATCCAATGCCCTCGGACTGAAGGAATCCGGGACCTGGACTTTAAAACCTTACGGTCATTGCAACCTGTTGGATGTGCTACCCGTGGCTATGGTTGAAACAATCACAGACTAGCTTCCCCCTAGATTGGCCATCAGGAAGGACTTTTCCGTTGAAGTTTGATCTATGGATATATACCGATGGGTACAAGAACCCTATCTAAAGACCACTAAGAATTCATTGACCTGACACCTTCCGGGGCACGCTAGTATTCTAAAGGTCTGCCAGACTATGAACCTCGCGCTTACACAAGAGTTCTAGATTCAGTGATGATGCGCTGCAAGTTAGTGGAGTGATTCAGAGCTGAGTTAAATAGGCTCGGTATAAAGCCTATCGTGACTCTTACTCTGGGTTCCCGGGTTCAAAGTTTGAAGTTAACAAGTGCAAGTGAGTAAGAGCATCCTCCATTAGTACATGCTTTCTAATTTAGGTATCGCTACATTCCATCCTTCAATTTCACAAAGATAAATCTCTTTTCGTAATCCCATTTGCTGGAGCATCTTTTGTAAACAGCAAGTTTCTCTGCTTGTTTCGGAGTTGTTGATTATACCTTTATAAATTTTGAATTTTGTAAAAAAAAACAATATTACAGCAAAAATCGTTCACGCTAAAAAAGTCCATTAATTTCAATTGATTTTGATAATGATGGGAGGAAGTCATCCCTCAAAAAGGAGCAACAGTTTCTCCTTCGAAAACAAACAGCGGATGCCAAACCCTCGGAGCCGATCGGAACAGCAACGACCAAGAAAATTGATTATGCTGTGGACCAATCAATCAATCACCAGTCAAACATCGGATGATTGATGAGACTTGCAGGTAATAACGCTCCGTGTGCACCGCGAAGTGGGCACCCAACAAAGTCGTTAAGGTTGAGGTGTATCGGCGTTAAATTTATTATCACCTTGTGTATTGTAGCGCTCTCGTCCAGGTCTCTCGGCCCATGGTAGTGTAAATGCTAGCGCTCCGCAAATCTATGCCGACAGGTATACGGCGTCTCTCAGATGGTGTCCCCAAAAATTTGCATCTACCATTGCCAGAGGAGAGAACTTTATGTCGGCAGGTAAATAATGAAAAAAGGAAGAAGAAAACGAAAACATCACGAAGGCAGCCAGACGTGCCGTGTCAGGTTGTATTTTATTTTTTCACTTTCCTCTCCGCTAACAGTGGGTGGTGGTGGCGGTGGTCGTGGCACAGGTACACTTGGATATTGGGGAATCTGGGAGACAGTGTAGTATCAGAAACACGAAAAAAAACCATCCAGGAAGGTGTTTTATCTCGCTGTGTGGCGGAGCAGGAACCGAGGAAGCTGGCTGCTTATAAATGGAGAGGAGATGTCTCGTATTGAAGCATCTTTTCGACGGGATTCCGACCTGTGTTTATGTTGCCCTTGTGGTTGAATTTTGGCTTCCAGTTTTAGCGGGGGTTTTATCCACCTGAAAAGATTCATGCAAGTTTCATGACTTCCTTTCGACGAATTCCACTCGATTTTGGTTAGTCCTTTAATGACACTAATCGCGACTTTCTTTTACTTATGGATGATGTAAAGAAGAGAATCCTCAATCGTTAATGTTATTTCCGTTCTTTTTCTCTCTTGGTAATTTCATTTAGTACAAGAAATTTGAAATTTTTTTGGTCTTCACTAAGAAAATCCAATTTTTAAGGCAGCTAAGTTAATTCGATGCCATATTCAATTTGGGTGTGATTTTAGCGCCAGACTATGGAGGTTCGAATTTAGCGGTGGCAGCTGGGATATTTTGGGTAAAAGATTCTTTATAAATTTAATATTACACATCAAAGCTGACTTTTATTCTTTTGTTATTCTGAGATATGTTAAAATTCTAACCTAGAAATGTAGAGCGAATTTTCGTAAAGCTTGTTAACACTCCAAATCTGTCTAGGATAGCGTACACCTCCTCGGTCCAACCGCAGCTAAAGGTTTGAAATAACGACACTTGCCCAATTCTTAGTAAAAATCGTAAATCGTTGGTTGGCTAGACAAAAAAATACCTCCAAAAAAACAAAACAATAATGAGCCTTGAAAAGAAATCAACTGAGAGCACCATGGCGTGGTCGCTACCGGTGAATCAGATTGGAGACAGGAAACTACACCGGTTTGGGTGCAATAGCGTATGCTAAATTACAACAAAAAGAAGAAAGGAGGTGGAATGTACTAAGAAGCGCGAAGTGTAGGTAATGTGTTTCAAAAAGGTTGATGCTAATAAATCCACTGCGCCTAATAATCTTGGCCCTACGGTCCTTGCCTCGAGTATAAAGTGAGGTTGTGCCCAATCAACCAGAGGAGGTTGAAAGGTGAGAATTTTCGTTTTCCCAGCCTAGGTTGACTGCCAGTGTGTTTCCCAGCTGCTAACTCTGTTCATAATTGCATAATTTCACTAATCAGGGTTGAAAACATTCCTGACACTATTATCACTATGGTGTTGGCTCTCATTTAGGGCTCTCGTGCATTACATTTGGGGCTCTCGTGCATTCTATGTCTAAAAAGGGTGCCACGGTATATTGTTTGTAATATAGGGTCCTTTCGATAGTTCCCACCACCTCTTGCAGAGCTGCCTGAGTGGATCTAAAGGTGCCTTTAAGCTATACGAGTTTTTTGCCAGTTATTGCACTGGCGATTGCCAGTGATGCAGTCAGTTCAATGTAAACATCATGTCAATGCACTGGTTGGGGCACTGGCAAAGCTCTGGCATAAGCACTGACACGATCTTTCTCGTGCAGTCTAAACACGCAAAAACGTTCACTGACGTCTTTCTCGTGAGCACTGGTAACTTTACAAACTTGTTAGTAAAGTTGTACGAGTTTTTTGTTCAGAATCGTTGAAGAAAAACGGTTTTAAATTGGAAAACTATTAAAAAAAGTTCTAGAACTCGTATAGTTTAAACGCACCTTTACTACTGGGTCATTTCACATCAAATCAATCAATTCTCTGGATCTCACCACCTACGGGAGTTATAATTTTTTTTATATTTGTACTTCTGGCGAAAATTTTTTAGTTATTAATTTTAAAAAAATCAAGAATTACATGATTTTGACAATTTTTGTGTTCTTTAATTTGACATAGAAAGATGAAAGTTGCACCAATTTGTTCTGCTTTAATACTGCTTTTATTTGATATACTACTAGTGTTGAGCCGGACTTACACGAGGCAGTACATTTGTCCCTTACACGATGTAAATTGTACTGAGGCCTCAGTTTTTTTAAATGTCCCGGTTCAAAAATAATGTCCTACTGGTATATGAGCGTGTAACGAGATAAATGAAGCGAGGTGTGATTGTAAATTACTTAGTGGAGAGACATTTCTTCCATCTTTTGCGGCAGTAAAATATCCAATTTAAACTGCGGCGAGGTGGGATTGTAAACACGAACTGGAAAGACATTTTCTTACTTCGTTTGCGACAGAACAATTTCCAATTGGAACTGTGGCGAGGTGAGATTGTAAACACGAACTGGAGAGACATTACATATTCTCACTTCTTTTGCGGCAGAAAAATATCCACATTAAGCACGGGCCACACATATCCGCACCGCGTCCGCACCGCATGACGGCCGTGTGTTGGGCAACACACGGAGAGAAATTAAACAAGTAAAATTTGACGCGGTGCGGACACGGAGACGCGGAAAAGTGGGGACTGACTGGTAAGATTTCACTTGTTTACTTTCCCCGGGTCTCCACTGGAAATAAAGTATTGCATGCAATTTCGAATTGCAATGAAATTGCTCGTCGAGATGCCCATATTATCTCTGAAATATTGCATGCAATTGCAATATGGGTATCTCGACGAGCAATTTCATTGCAATTCGAAATTGCATGCAATACTTTATTCCCAGTGGAGACCCGGGGTTTTCCTCCGTGTGTTGTCCAACACACGGCCGTCATGCGGTGCGGACGCGGTGCGGATATGTGTGGCCCGGCCTTTAAACTGAGCCGTGGTGAGATTGTAAATACGAACTGGATGGAGAGACATTTCTTACATTTTTCGAGGGAGTGAGGTTTTGTCCTGAAGAGACAGTTCTTACATTTTTCGAGGGAGTGAGGTTTTGTCCTGAAGAGACATTTCTTACATTTTTCGAGGGAGTGAGGTTTTGTCCTGAAGAGACATTTCTTACATTTTTCGAGGGAGTGAGGTTTTTGTCCTGAAGAGACATTTCTTACATTTTTCGAGGGAGTGAGGTTTTGTCCTGAGGAGACGATTCTTACGTTTTTCGAGGGAGTGAGGTTTTGTCCTGAAGAGACAATTCTTACACACGAGGGAGTGAAATTTTGTAAATTTTCTTACATTTTTTGAGGGTGTGAAATTTTGTGCTGGAGAGACATTTCTTACTTCTTTAACGGTGGCAGAATTTGCAACTTGAAATTAGACGAGGTGGGATTGCAAATCTATAATAATATTCTAGTTGTGCCACTTCCAACATTTTTCCAAGAAATCGAACGAGTATTTTTTTCAGAAGAAAATTTTTTTATTTTCTATTTTTTTGTTTGATCGGCGGAGAATTTCGTTTTGTGTTTGATTTTTTTGCTATTTTACGGTTTGTGTTTAATCAGGGGTCCCCACTAGTATAAATATATGGCCACGGACAACTAATTAGAAACAGTTTCATAAAAATTGCATTTATACAGTTTTTATGTAGGAATCAAATTAAATAATTCCCACTACCTCCTTTTAATTTTTTTTAAATAGATAATAATTGAAGGAAATCAATAACAATATCATAATGAATTCTTAACAGGATTGCTACATAAAAAATAAAAAATGTATAAATGCAATTTTTATGAAACTGTTTCTAATTAGTTGTCCGTGGCTGTACATTGTGGAGGCATAGATTTCTTACTTACTCGAAGGCAGATTAATGAATATTAGAATTAAACTTGTAAAAATGCACTTCATTGGTATTTATTTTCTTTCTTTTTTTTTAATCTGCTGGTTTTTGTCATTTTGGCATTACAATAGCACCTCGCCTCATTTGAAGTATGACATTGTACTGGCTCAAAAGAAAAAAGAGGCACCTCTTACAAACTCGTTTTATAATCGTGTCCTACCCAACACTATATACAACTAGCCTTATTAGTAGGAATAAAATTTTTTCCATTTTCAAAATTTTTTTTTGAAGAAACTCAAAAACAGATTGTTTTATTGTTTTGAAAATAATATATTGTGTAGATACACTCTTAAGGAACATACTTGTATATGCCAAAATTTAGGATGGGGCGACATTGGGATCATATTGAAATAAAATATTTTGTACATTATGATTTTGTTCAGTTTGAAATTGCATTTTTCTGTAATTCCGCACGAAATATCTTTTCCAGTGTTCTGGATTCCCAATGTAAACACCATCAATTTCTATTACCAGTGCTCTGGAAAAAAAGTGTCAGTGAAGCACTGGTAAACCCTCTATCAGAAAAATATTTGTCGGTATTCTCTGCGAATGTAAACAGTGTGCCAGTATTGGCTGCGACTGCCAGCGAAAACTCGTATAGTTTAAACGCACCTTAACTCTGAGATAGGCATGTTGAGCTGGAGTTACATCTACTGATTGGCGGATGTGAGAGTCGATGACCATTTCCAGTGCCTTCAGCATGAAGGATGTTAAGGCTGAAACAGATTACACGTAACAACGCGGCGCGACAACGCGGCAAATTGGGCGACACGGCGGCAGTGCTGCGGTGTGACCCAGAATATACAGGGAAGCGGCATTATATTTGACACTAAATTGTTTTTAATAAATTTTAACTTTCATAAAATTGTTAATACCTTATCAATATATGGAGAAACTTTTAATAGTATAAAATGTTTATTTAGCATACTGCCCATCAGTGGCGTATTAAGAAATAGTTATAAGTCGAGTCCTGAACATTAGTCATTATTTTTCAAAATTTATATAACTTTTGGTTAGGTTTTAATACAAATAAGACCAGAAGAAGTGTTTCAGAGGAATTCAGTTTATTAATTATTGACATATACATGATCAATGGCTCCAGAGCAATGCTTGTGGAACAATCACAGTTACGAACGGGATGCGCAGGTGCACTCGTTCGACGATGGACTGATATAGACTGACGAAAAGACTGATCGGCACAGATACATCCTCGACGACTGCTGCCTAATGATTCGATATGCACAGTCGATTAAATCA
Source organism: Thereva nobilitata (assembly GCA_963855945.1). Classification (NCBI taxonomy): domain Eukaryota; kingdom Metazoa; phylum Arthropoda; class Insecta; order Diptera; family Therevidae; genus Thereva; species Thereva nobilitata. The sequence goes on along the minus strand of OY979694.1, from coordinate 195,373,516 downwards.
TACGAATAGTTTTATGAAGCTGCAGATTTTTTACTATTTTAAGAAATATCTGTAGGCCTGTTTCCTGTTAAAAAGCGTCTACAGGAAAATTTCGTCGAACTTTAGGATTATCTGCGAGATACCTGGAAAAACGCTGAATAATGACCCTTCATTAGTCACGGGAGCTCCAGGTAGCTTTGAAAAGATTTTAAATAATTTGTGAGTCTTGAAATGAAATTCAGAAAAGGTAACTTAAAGGATCAGATAAAGTTTTGAGCGGATCAGAAAGTGCACTTTTCAATCCTCGTTTGTTTGAGGCACAATGACCGCTTTATTACTGCTGATTTTTAAAAAAATTCAAACTTTAGCAACTAAGGCTAATGTCACATGAGTCTGAATTCAGACTCTGAATTTTTCAGAGTGTCTAAAAATGCACAGAAATGAATAGTGCTATGTCACATGAATCAGAAATTTCAAACGGTCTGAAAAAATTCAGACTACTCAGCCTGAAAATGTAGTCTAAAATTTTCAGAATTTGAATAAAAATTCGCTCTCTTACATGTTTCCTTATCGCGCCATGTCAGATGAGTCTGAATTTTTCAGTTAAACAAAAGGCGTGCGTCTGTAAAGTTATACTAAAAAATTACGGGAAAAATTAATTTCGTGCATTGGAAGCAAAGAAAATCTGTGGAAAATAGACCATCCCGATTATTTAAAACTGGAATTCATCGGAAATTAAAAAAATTAAATGTACAAGATCTGCATTGGAGTAATCATATATTCCAAATTGCAAAACAAGCTTCACAATGCTTGGGATTTTTCAAAGGATACAATTTACAATTTAATGTACAAATCTTACATTGGTCCAAGGGCGTCGTCAAGGGGGCAGGGAGGGGCAGCTGCCCCCTAGATTGAAAAAATCTAGTCAAATGACTGAAAACGTACGTGGTTTATAGCGAAGATGGTGAGAGATTTAACGATTCAAAACAGAACTATCGATTACAGCCATTCTTTGATGATTGGACAGTGGGCTCGTGTAAAAGCAGTCAAAGGGTCAAGCGTCCTAAGGATGGCGGAGGTAGATGTAAGCGACTCACGACAGTTCGGTTCAGTGCTGAGCTTTCTTATTCGTTAGGGAGAGTTAGCTCGTAATATAAAAGAAAAGAATCAGTTCATAGGTATCCAAACTAGACAGTTAAGGTTGTTAGGAACATAATATGGACATTAGAAAAATAGTAAAAAAAGTAGAAGCATATAGTATATTAGCAGACGAGACAGTTGACATTTCTGGAACTGAACAATTATCAGTTGGACTGCGATATTTCCATAAGGAAACCAACGAAGTCCAGGAATTGTTCGTCGGATTTGTTCAGCTGAAAGCTCTGGATGCGAAATGTACTGTACAGACTATCAATGAGTTTTTAACAATAGAAGATCTTAGTCCAGAGAAATGTGTCGGTTTGGGATTTGACGGTTGTTCGACGATATCCGGAAAGGAAGGTGGTGTTGAAGCAATTTTGCGCCAAAAATACACCAAAGCTTTGTTCTTTCATTGGTCTTCCCACAAACTGAATCTCAATACTCTGCCTGAAATTCGAAACACCGTGGGAACCAGCAAAGATATTATTAATTTTTTTCGTGAATCAGTTTTGAGAAGAAAGTTAATAGATACTTTATTTCCAAACTGTGGGAAACAAGGTGGAGCGAAAAACACAAAACTATCGTAGTTTTTAAGGAGAATTTTCCTGTTATAATGGGAGCCTTAGAAACCTTATCGCGAGAAGTATTTCCTTCTCGCGATAAGGTTTCTAAGGCTTCCATTATAACAGGAAAATTCTCCTTAAAAACTATGATAGTTTTGTGTTTTTCGCTCCACCTTGTTTCCCACAGTTTGGAAATAAAGTGCGACTCAAAAAAATGCATTTCACCTCCATGCGGCTGGCTCCAGAGTTTCGTTTATTCTTAGCTTTACTTTGATAGCCAAATACCCGGCTTTGATGGAGCCCGTTGTAAACATGATCTAGTCCACAGCTTTGGACGCGGGCCAAACTTCGCAGAACATAAAGTGCATTTTGAAACTGCTCAAAAGCCACCGTGACGATCCCGAAAAAGTCACGGAAGAAATTATAAGAGATGCTACTGTCATTGCGGAAAAAGTCGGAATGGAGGAGGACATGACATCAGTGCCACATATCATTGGGAAACAACGTCATCGAAGCAACCACCCAGCAGGAAGCCCTTCAGAATTCTGGAAGAGGTCTTTAATAATAGCTGCGTTCCATTCCTGCTTTTGAGTACTCATCATCTTTTGAGTACTCAAAAATCTTTAAAAATTGTAATTGCTCTACCGTGCACAACGTGTAGGTACTGTAGACCGATCCTTTAGTAGCTTAAGAAGAATAAAAACCTGGCTAAGAAGCACTATGGTAGAAAGTCGCCTCAATGGTCTAGCAATGATGACAACCTAGACCATTTTAATAATGAAGTGGTCGAGAACTTCGCTAAAAACCCGCGTAGATTAAGTTTCTTTTTTTGATTTTCTACTAATAAAAATATTTCTTCACAAATTTTATTTATTGTTCATTCATATTTCTCCCAACCTCTATCATCTTGCCGCCCTCTGGCCGATAGGCTGGCGACGCCCTTGCATTGGTCCCTATCCTAGGTTCATCGCTATCTCCTCATACACCCCCAGACACCCCTTTACCTTTCTTATTCCAGACATCTGCCATGACGTGAACGATATGACGGACTGGTAGTACAAAGGGTGACAACTGAACTTAGACTTCCACATAAAAAAACACTTTATACAAAATTTCGCACAACACTGGTCTCCTAGCTACGGTATATGAAATATTCAGACTTATGTGACACCAAAATCTGAGCTGAAAAAATCCGAGACGGAAAAATTCAGAGTCTGAATTCAGACTCATGTGACATTAGCCTAACACTTGATATTTCTAGTGTATTTTCCTAGTGCTTAACCGCTTAATCAAAGTTTCAATTCAATTTATTCTCAAAATATAGCGCAAGAGTTTGGATCCTGGAGGATTGTCAAAATGCAACTGCAAAAGAAGAAAGTATAGTTTTGTTTTCACATGTGCAATCTCACCTAAAGTAAAGTATATCTTTGAGAACTGTTTATTAATCAAAATTACAAAATGATATCATAAATATTCAAGTTGAATTTTCTTCACACAAAAGGCGTTTCGGGGGGGGGGGGGGTTGTCCCCAAAACCACCCCCGTTCCTACGCCACTGCTGCCGATTTGTTTTCTCTATTTCAACAGCTTCCAATAAATTCATCTCTACTACCATAAATGGCAGTTCAATCAAAATAAACATATTTCTTTGGTACCCGTGATTTTAAAGTTAAGCGCAAAACCAACTTTTTGGTTGGAGGCACTGAAGTTGAGCAGCAAAATTAGGATTATGGATGACTACGCTGCGAAATATTTTGACGCATTGCTGTGCCGTTCTCAATTCGTGTTGTACAATGCAAATCAGCGTTGCCTAAATTTTGCCGCGTTGTCGCGTCGCGTTGCTTCGTGTTATCTGTTTCTGCCTTAAGGCTAATCGACCTATCCCCCTTCGCAGATTCGTGACCTATTCTTCCACCCGACTAGAATTTAGCTGAGGAAAACCCTTAACATATATATGGTCAGAAGAAGAAGATAAAGCCGAAAATCGAAAAGTATTTTTGGAGATGGAGCTTTTGTAAACCAAGAAAGAAGAAGACGTAAATTCCATTTGTTTGTTAAAAATGTCAAGCGACAATCACGAGTTTTCCTTGCTCTGAAATGGTATGAAAAACTTGTGTAAAACATTGGTTTTGTGTTTTTTTTCAATAAGGTCTGTGAAAAAAATGGGTGTTCAGTGTTTTATACAGTTTTTGGAAGACATTGGTGTTTTTTAATTAGTGGAAAATGCCGAAAATGTCAAAGCGTACAACTTAATCGGCAAAAAGTGCGTCGACATCGTGCACCTTTTAATGGAGAAAATAGCGAAAATTTAGGAAAATTAGGAATTCCAGTTTTTTGCGCTTGTTTCTGAGCTTTTCGAGGCAGGTGGTTAGGACCAAAATTAAAGCTCGCGATATTCTTCATCAAAAAGATAATAATACTATTTTGCATAGGACTTGTAGTTTTTGGCGCTATTTTGGTTAAAAGGGAGAAAATTCCGTTTTTCGCGATTATCTCGGAAACCGTTGGTTTTTCGAGGCAAGGGTAATAATCAAAATTGAAGATCGCGATATTTCCCATTAAATGGCACTTTTTTACGTAGCGCTATCGTCTGCATTACATGCCTTACACATCTTGCCTTACATGCATGCCTGATCGGGTCCTGATCAGGTCCAGCAAAAAATTTCTAGTCGGGCTGTTTTTTGGACTCTCGCCCGGTACATAACTGTGCGACACCCAGGTCTTGAACATGACCATCACCCATAGTATTACTAACTCAGGTAATTTATGCAGTATGACTCAGTATGCCATCCGGGCCGGATACTTTAAAAGGGAGAAGCTATAAAGGAGTATCCACACACATCAGGGCCGTCCCCGGGACGTCACAGGTCCGGGTTCCGTCAGGGGCTCAAAAAAATATGGCTGCTTACATTTTATATGAACTCGATCACATATGTCCGTGTCCGGGCCGGAGTAAAAATCTAAATTCCCGGCCACGGCCCTGATATGTGTGGATACTCCTTTAATCGCCCAGATATCCTTCTTCTTTGTAATAAAAGCAGGAATGTCCACCCAGAAATGGACTTCGTTTTCGTCCTTGCATCCGGAAAAATATGTGCTCATTAGTATCTCTAGTGTTTCCGCCTGCGAACCAAGCTCCATTTTCCTTTTTTTTTATAAAGGACGGACATGAGAGCATCCCACAAAGTTTTGCAGAATCTTCTAAGCTCTCGATAAATTGGCAATACCCCTGTCTGGTATCTCTTTTAGCTGAGGCAATGGTTTTTTGTACAGCTTTAGGCAGTCCTTAAAGTGCTATCAAAAGCCTTGTTTGTATCAACTATTGAAGATCTCTCGTGTTAACTTCCTGAGTTTCGATAGATCTTAATTCCACCACGGGGAAATGGGTTTTTTGCTTCGCCTTACTCGGCACGATACCTTATACCTACACCGTATTGGCCCTATCTTCGATTTTCTCTATAAGGTCTATCCTATCCTGAGAGCGCTCTCTAGACATTTTCGCTCTCAGGACATGTCCGAACTTCGCCCAACCAATCTTTCTTGGGTTTCTGTGCGGCTGAGGACTTTCAACCTGCAGGTTTACCCTGAAGCGTATCCACCGGTTAGCGGAGAAAGATATCTACTTGATGTGATGTGATACTCTCCAGTTTTCTACTTTGTATGTTTTCTTGTCCGTAGACAGCGTAATGTCCAAAACTTCTTTTTAACCTTGGAAATTCTCCGTACTTGGGAATACGAAAGTCGAGGTGTTGCCCATGTTACACACCGCTAAGTTTGAATTAATGAAAAAATCGAATAGTGACTCTCGTCGCTCGTTGTTGCTGTTGTTTTCGCAAAGGCTATGTCTGGCATTGACGTCGCACCCCACGATTAGGTTGGCTCCAATCGATTTTAGTCCTGTTGTTATTATGTGCCAAATAAGTTGAAGCTAAGTAGAGATCCTTCCCCTCCAAATTCCAATATAACTACCGTTAAGTCCAACAACTTGAACGGGAATACTCCCAATTGCACCGGGAGGTAAAGAGAAGTGTCCGGCGTGATAAAAGGCGGCAGATAAATGAGCTCGCAGAGAAAGCGGAAAACGCGGCAAACACAGGCAACAGTAAGGTGCTGTACCAAATCACTAAACAGCTATCGGGAAAGCACTCTACTAAAAAGCATGCCGTAAAGAGTGCGGATGGAAGGCTGCTGTGCAGCGACGAGGAGCAACTCCAAAGATGGAGAGATTACTTCTTCGCCGCCCTGAATGGTTCTTTTACACAGGAACCTCAGGAAAACAACAGCAACAATGCACAGCCAATAAGAATCACCACTCGTGCCCCATCCAAGACTGAAATAGTAACCGCAATTCATGCAATGGCCAATGGTAAAGCAGCTGGAAAAGATGGCATCCCGCCAGAATTGTTGAAAGCCGACTCAAGCCTCATAGCAGATGCGCTACAGCCAATCCTGGAAATAGCATGGAACACCTGTACCTTTCCGGAGGATTGGACGGAAGGTATCATAGTCAAAATACCAAAAAAGGGGGACCTAACAATATGTGCCAACTGGAGAGGCATCTGTCTATTATCTACTGTGTGCAAAATCTTGTCCCACATATTACTATCAAGGATAAGAGAGGCAGTAGATCGAACGCTTAGAAGACAGCAGGCTGGATTCAGAAAAAGCCGCTCCTGCATAGACCACATTAACACCTTGAGAATCATAGTGGAGCAGTCTACTGAATTCCGATCCCCCCTTTACCTTGCTTTCGTAGACTATGAGAAAGCGTTCGACTCGGTTAATAGGAGCTTTATATGGCGAGCTCTTCGGCAACGTGGACTGCCGGATAAAATAATAGAATTGATAAAAGCTCTATACAACAATTCCAAATGCAGAGTTCTTCACAATGGAAAACTCTCCGACAGCTTTGAAGTGAGCTCAGGAGTACGGCAAGGATGCCTACTTTCGCCATTACTATTTCTTATAGTAATAAACGACATCCTTGTCAGCGCTCTAGATACTAGAACAGGTGGCATACAATGGGGATTGTTAGACCGCCTTAAGGACCTCGACTACGCGGATGATATCTGTTTGCTGGCCCACAGACACCAGGACCTCAGAAACATGTTAAACAATTTGGCAACAGAAAGTAGGTCAGCAGGCTTAAGGTTAAATCCGACTAAAACCAAAGAAATGCGGATAAATGCAAACACCCTTGAACCAACAGCGCTAAATAACCGTGACGTGGAACTGGTAGATAAATTCTGTTATCTCGGTAGTATCTATTATTACCGAAAACGGCGGTACAGAAGAAGACGTCAGTTCCAGAATAAATAAAGCAAGAAGCGCATATGCATGCCTGTTTCACATATGGAGATCGACGGAGATCTCAATTAACACCAAATTGCGGCTGTTCAACTCCAACGTTAAGGCAGTTCTTTTGTACGGTTGCGAAACATGGAAAGTCACCCAATTCATCACAGGGCGCCTACAAGTTTTCATCAACAGATGCCTACGTCGTATCCTAAAAATCCGCTGGCAAGATAGAATTTCAAATGAAGAACTATGGCGCCGTGCCGGCCAAGAAAGGATAGACGACCAAATCAGGCGAAGGAAATGGAATTGGATTGGCCACACTTTGCGACTGGAATCCGCAAGGAACCCGTCGAGTCGGAAGACCTAGAACAACGTGGAGGAGAACCCTATTAGCAGAGGCCGCAACAACCGGGAGATCCTGGTCAGAGCTGAGAGCTGTCGCGCAAAACAGAGTCCGCTGGAGGGCAACTGTTTCCGCCCTATGTCCCATGAGGGATTAAAGGAGCAATTAGATTAGATTAGATAAGTCCGTTGAACTGAAGTTAGGGCAGAGGTAGGCTTTAATGTTCCATTCAATGAGGATACAAAATCTTGGCGTACCTCTGTCCTGCATGTCAAAGAATCCTTTTATGTTCCGTCCTAGTATCCGGAGGTCTTATATTAAGGCGACATCCAGGTTTTCCTCCTTTAGAAAAATCTGGTTATTGTTTGTGACTGTTTTGTTGATTTGCACAATCTCAAGCGTCTACCGATGCTCCATGGGCGCCGTCCTCGACTTAACTTGACAGATTGACAGAATCTACCTCTGGGGAAGGGCTTTTGAAAATTTCCAGTTTCACATACCTGATGCCAAACCTTAGCCGGCTTTCATGCTTCTCCAATATCTCGAGGGACTCGTCGTTGATAATAGTCCGGGAGTCAGTGACAGATTTTGGCGACCAATTTTATTTTCAGGTGTACTATAAAGCATCAGGTCAACGTGCGCACCGTTGCTGGGTGGGGTATCGGCAACCCCCAAACCCGTAAAAAAAAAGAATGGTTTCAGTGATTTCATTCCGGCTGAAAATTGATCAGATGAGTATTTCTTTGATTAAAGCAATCGTCAGCCTGCTGTACATCGAGGGAAATCCTGTCAGCTGACGCAGCAAAAGTTTTTGGATAGAAATTAGGTATCAGCACAATTGAACTAATGAAATACATCAGCTGACGACCTTTCCCCGGACTATATTTTTTGAGTTTGTATGGAAATAATCGACGGTTTATTGGTGTCAGAAAAATTATATGCAGCTTTAAGCAGTAATGTAAGCGCAGCACTACCAGCTTTTCATGCACTTACAGGATGCGATTATAACCTGCCGTTTTTTAAAAGAGGTAAAAAGCGCCAGTTTGAAATAATGAGTCAATCTGAAAATTTTACGGAGCCCTTTATTCATATGTCAACACAATCGAACGAAGAAATATTGGCCAAGGTAGAGGAGTTTGTTTGTAACACGTACGGCCAGAAGACATTGAAAAATGTCAATGAGGCAAGAGTAGCAATTTTTCAACGAACGTACAAACTTCTCAATAACGACGTTTTCCAACTGCCCAAAAAAAATATTGATGGCTCGACCATACCACCGTGCAAAGTAGAACTACATCAACATTTTTTAAGAGCGTGTTACATAGCATATACTAAATGAAAGACCACAAAATTTCCTACAAATCTCACTACTCAATCCGACATCCGACTCACCGTTTTGGTTCTAGCGCTAGTTGAAATTTTATCTATTTTACTAAGTCAGCAAAAACCCGATTTTCAATTGAAAAAGCTGTACATAAGAAACCGAAGAAATCAAAACTATCGCAAAACTTTCCTGTTAAACACAGTTTTACTGGACTAAAATCACCTGGGAAGGCTCGTCAGCTGATGTATTTCATTAGTACAATTGTGCTCATACCTAATTTCTATCCACCAACTTTCGCTGCGTCAGTTGACTGGATTTCCGTCTGACCGATTGTAAGCCGTATGACGATTGTTTTTATTCAAAGAAATAGGGCTATTTCGAAAACGCAAGACTGTAGTCATTTGCAAGTATTCAGCTACAGACTTCCAATTGCTGAATACTTGCAAATAACTGCAGTCCTGCGTTTTCGAAATCGCCCATACTCATCTGATCAATTTTCAGCCGGAATGAAATCACTGAAAAAATTATTTTTTTACGTGTTTGGGGGGCTGCCTTTGCCCCACCCACCAACGGTACACCAGCTGCTTTAGAGTACACCTGAATTGAGCGTTCCAGAAGTTTCAGCCGAAATTAAATGACTGAGAAAAATCTGTCACTGGCTCCCGGACAATAAGGAGAAAGAATGAAATGCTATTCTTCAGCGGTTCCTCTGCTTTTATGACCACCCAATCATCCATAGGAACGGCAAGATTTTGAGCTTGGCGGCACTGAATAAGCTTTCTTTTGTCAAGGGTTTACTTCAGCCGACGAGATGTGGGCTGTAGTCTCCTCGCAACTGGGATTTGTTTGAGACACTTACCTTCCAATGCGTCACAGATCTTACTGAAGGATTCGCCTAGGAAGTCCTTTGAGGCCTGGGCTTCTATCTGATTACCTTCGAGGAGTCATAGCAGGATTTTGTTCCATTTCCCCCGAGGAAAATTAATTTAGTTGGTTAATTTTTTTAAATTCATATACGGGTATACACTTCCGCTGCAGGCATGAAAACCTAAAAAAGACACCCGCCACAGGTAATGCACGCCTCTGTTATGAAAACGAGTGTATTCGTAATCGATCATTCCAAAGACGATTGCCGTTTTACCAAGCGGTCCCCAAACTAAGTACTAACCACGTCCAAAGTTTCTTGACATACGCAATAGAATGAGAACCGGTCTACTGAGTATTCTAATAGCACCCTTTACAGTCACCAACATAATTGCCCGTTTTCTTTGTCCTATACAATTTTTAAAAAGTTTGCTCCCTTTAGTCTAGAAAAGTGTGAGCGGGGTGCCATTCAGGCGTTTTGACGCTGTGCGTGTTTGTTTCAGGCTAAAAACGGGCGAGTTTTATTTGTACTCGGGCCCCAAAGCCCCCTCGTCTACTTGCAGGTGATTTCTGACCACCTCGGTCAGCAGCCTTTCTAGGCCTAGCTGTACTTTTTGCAGCAGATTTTGGCCTTTTTGGCTTTTCTTTCGATTTTCTCTTTGGGAGAGGATCGAGCTCTGTTGTGCACCCCCCCCCCCCCCCGAATCGGAAAGGTTGGCTTGGTTTTGTGCCAATCGTCAGTCGTCTGGAACCTTATTTCGTCCTTCTGGTCTCGCTCATTCATGGCAGTTTTATCAAGGTTGAAAAGGGCTCTCCGGTACCGGCCCTGCATGTGCATACCTTCTGACCTCCGCATTCCTGGATTCAATTTGCCCGGCCGATCCAAAAGGGATGTGCTATGATTGGCACTCATCGAATTGGTGGTCGTCTCAATTACCATCTCTTGGCTGGAGGCTAGTAGCTCTTCCTCTGACGAGGTTCATGGTAGCGTTTGTTCAGGTGTAGTATGGCTGGTACTGGCTGCACAACTGGCGATTTTTCTTTTTTAACATTGATTTTTTCTTTTTTTTCATAGAAAATCCCACGAGCGAAGTTCCATACTCTATCAAAATCCTTGGAGCTATCTAGAGCAAAAAGACCAGATTCGCCGTGATAATGACAATGCAAAGACGTGGTCGACCAAACCTTTCCGGAAAGGATGGTGTAGAACAGGTCACCCACTGGTCACCCACGGCTCAGAATCGGGTCCGGTGGAAGCAAGAGTTGCGAGTGGGCTGGATCCGAGCTGAGCTGGTCGTAGAGCTGAAAAATTAAGTAAGTATTATATTCGTTTTCTGAAGCTTTTCACAGCGTAAGGTACAGGCTTAATCAGTCAATAATAGGGTACCAAAGTTCTGCTTAGGTGCAGTCTTCACCGTAAACCTCCTTGTTCACCTATGTATGGTACTGCCTGCATTACAGCCTTTGTGGGCTGGTTACCGGGATTCATTTGTTCTAGGAGGCATAACACGGTTGCAGCTTTGGCTCAGCCGGCTGCTGAACTGATGGAGTATCAAAGAGGTAAACGCGAGGCTCATTGCCTCCTCCTCATGTAGCCCTCACCTATCCTACCCTTTTTCTATGCTTCGAGCTAACCTTGCTATTAGACATTAGACCAAATATGATACAAGAGTAACGGTGATGGGTTGCCTAACCAAATATGTTCAAGGCTATATTTAATTTGAAAATTCAATACTTAATTTTTTTTCCATACCTTCACCGATCTTCTAACCAAAAAAATTTGACACTAATCGAAAGTAATAAACCTATAGAATATGCAAACATAGGGTCGCTTACCTTTTTCCGTTCAAGGCTACACAGTTGCTAGCTTTAAAGAGGTGAAGGTCGTTCTTAGTACGGATCTTAGACTATTGCAAGAATCATAAATTTGAAATAAATAAAAAAAATCAAAAGTTATCCTGACATCCTCAGAACAATCCTCAAGTTTGAGTCGCGCCGTAATTAATTAAGGAACTGATTACAATCCCTTCCAGAACCACCCTCGAATCGAAGGAGTTTTGCGAACAACGAAGGCAAAAAGTGTTAACGAAACGTTTCCATCCCTTCCAGCACAAGAAATCAACGAATCACAAAGGTAAACAAAGACGACTACAACGAAACCTCTCCGCCCAACCTAATCTCAAATGGAATCGTGATGACTAGACTTTACGTGAAGAAGAAACAGCATTTTTTGCGGAAGCGGATATATTGTTACAAAACGGTTTGGGCGGCATTTTTTGCCATTTTTAAACTTCTCAAGGTAAACACGACCCAGTTAGGTGCCACCACCGTCGCCGTGTTATCACGAGGAGCTTACAGCCGTTGGGCACTGCTGCGGAGTCACTGTGGCCCGGCTTAGGATGAGTTTTCAATTCTAATCCGGCATATGCCCTACTGCCGCCCAAATATCCATCAGTCCACCATGTGCTCAGATTATAATCGCGTAAACAGCTCCGCAATGTCACCAGAGGATCCATCAGCCATCACGGGCGGTCCCCGTTGTTTATGCGCTCAGCTAAACAGAGTGTCATGATTGATGTCTTCACCTTTCGCTCCTAGTAAGGCACCCATGTACTGGGGATTGTTGTACTGATGTAAAGAGTAGGCAACTTCGAATATTGATTACATGCGGACCTGATGGCAGTGGATATTTGTGCCGTGTAGTCTGGGGCCGCCTATTTATAGCTTTAAGGGAATTGTTCAGATTGATGACATGCACAAATTTGGCGTACGGCACCAGGTGGACAGTAACAAATGGGATTATAAGTATGATTCCGGGGAAGTTTTTGTTAGAGATGAGTCTGGTAAATAGTTGGTTACGGCGGTCACATAGGGCACATTTCATCACGTCACAAAAAGAGTCTATGATTATTTAATTTTTTTTTTGGTGATTATTAATTGAGTGATTTCCGATAATTGAAGGTCATGTTAGACGTGAACTGCTGGAGGGTCATTCTTAATTGTTTAAGCGGTCTAATAGAAGAGCAATACTAATATTGTTATTTTCGTTAACTTATAATTCCTGAAGTTTTGAGCGCAAATACCGCAGGTTTGAAATGAAGACTTTTAAAGTATAGTGCATACCAGATCTGGGTTTTAGTAATTTATGTACTAGTCACACAGAAAACGAGTTCTATTTGAATTGCCTTCTTTAAAAATCGTGGTAATTTGTAAAAGAAGAATTTCTTGCAATTGCCAGATGGTTCCAAATCAGATTCCGGGGTATCCTTTGAAGTTTTCACCTTCTCGCTAAACCTTCAAAAATACTAACGCTAGTTTAATTCTGGCAGCGTCTTTCAGGCGGACAACCCTCAAAACCGAAGCCTACAGACGAACTCCAGGCCAGGAATCAAGGTTGCCCTGTTGACGGATAGAAGCCGTTAAGGCACCAGGACGTTTAATCTGGTCGAAAACTATCAAAAGTAGCTCTACTACCACTAGCACTACCACGACAGAGCTCTCTTCTCAGTATTCGAACAAGAGTTAATTCTTCAATAATTCTTACAGACGGTGACAAGAGAAAGTGCATGGAACTAATGTAAAAAAGAAAATATGAGTGTGCGTAGGACCACACGTTGGAAGTGAAAACTTCTAAGGCCGGCCAGTCTATATTTCCAAATCAATCTTAATATTACAATAGGATAAGGATCAATAAATTTTGTATATATATATATATATATATATATATATATATATATATATATATATATATATATATATATATATATATATATATATATATATATATATATATATATATATATATATATATATATATATATATATATATATATATATATATATATATATATATATATATATATATATATATATATATATATATATATATATATATATATATATATATATATATATATATATATATATATATATATATATATATATATATATATATATATATATATATATATATATATATATATATATATATATATATATATATATATATATATATATATATATATATATATATATATATATATATATATATATATATATATATATATATATATATATATATATATATATATATATATATATATATATATATATATATATATATATATATATATATATATATATATATATATATATATATATATATATATATATATATATATATATATATATATATATATATATATATATATATATATATATATATATATATATATATATATATATATATATATATATATATATATATATATATATATATATATATATATATATATATATATATATATATATATATATATATATATATATATATATATGGCTGCGTTCAAGTTACGCAGCTGACTGCAAATTGAATGCAGCAGCTGATTGTCATCAGCATTCGAATGCAGAGCATTGAAGGCAGCCTCTGTGAACAGTTGTATGCAGTATGCGAATGCCGTATGTTCTGTCATCAGCAGGCAAGTAGAGAAATGTTTCTCCAGTGTTTAGATTTAATATTTAACATTATTGAGAAAAGTGATGATAATTTACAACGTGGTAATATTTTGACAATTCGTCGTAAAAAACGCCGACAAGGAAAGAAAATACTCTTGCTGCGTTTTTTAAAATCAATAGAGAGAAATATAACGAAAATACCCAACTATGTAGACATTGTGGACCTCTACGACAATGATACTTTTCGTAGTCATTTTAGGTTATCAAGAACAAGTTTCGAGGTAATCTGTATTATAACAAAATTAAATATATCCACATTTAAATATATACCTATATATTGTAGATACTGGAAAAAAAAATAGCGTCCACTCCAGCTTGGACAAAGAGACGGATTCAACTTTCTCCTAAATTAGCACTCCTGATGACATTGTGGGCATTAGCAAATTCGGACAGTTACCGGCAAATAGGAGACCGGTTTGGTGTAGCAAAGGGTTCTGCCTATAATATGGTGCTACATATATGTAAAATCCTCTCTTCATTTTCTAAAGAATACCTTAAGTGGCCCGAAGGAAGCGAACTTGAGCGTGTAGTACAGAAATTTAATAGACTACGTGGGCCAGGAAGTTTCCCGAATGTAGTTTCTTGTATTGATGGAATTCATATATCCATTCCAAAACCTAAAATTCAACCTCATAGTTACTTTAATAGAAAGGGGTATTATTCATGTATTCTGCAGGTAAATACTTCATAAATTAAGATAAGCTTTGAGTTTTTTTGATTCTTATATGCTAGGCTACATGCGACAGCGAGTATAAGTTTACCAGCGCTTTTTTTGGGTGGCCTGGCAGAAGTCATGACGCAAATGTTTGGCATCACTCCGCTATTGGAAATAGTCTTGAAAATGGTGAAATACATTTACCTGAACAATATCATTTGTTGGGTGATTCAGCTTACCCGTTAAAAAATTACTTAATGGTACCATACAAAGATTATGGGAATATGAGTGCAAGAAAACGAAATTTCAATAAAAAACTTTCTTCCACTCGAGTAGTCATTGAACAAAGTTTTGGGATTTTGATGTCACGGTTTCGCAGACTAAAATTTCTAAATGTTAATAAGATTGATCATGCCAAATATTATGTGATTGCAAGTTTAGTGTTACATTAGAATTCTCTAACTATAGAAGAGTTTATCATTGATGTCCACGAAAGTCAGTCTGATGAAACTGCAAAGGGCCGAGCGAAAAGAAATTATTTAACAGAAATTTTGTAACACATAAAAGTTTAATAAAAACAATTTCTAAAACAAAACAAAATAAATTCATTCTTCTAAAACACAACAATTAATTCCATTGACAGTAAAAATCAAAAAAGTAAATAACATATATGAAAGAAACTGCTTCTATTTACACATTTTCAACAAAATGTTCTTAATTTCTTTTAAACATTCCGTTTTTTCCTTTTCAATCTTGTTCTTTTCCTTCTCAATTTCATTTCGTTCTCGTTCCATTTCTAGCCTTTCAGTATGTCTTTCATTTTCCTTTTCATCCTCTTTTTTCCAATAATTTAAAAAATCCGTCATTGCTTCACTTGGATTTCTTCTTTTTGAATGGGATTGTAACTGGTTTCCTTCAACTCTTGGTGTTGATGGTGATGTAATTTCACCTTCGTTATCGGTAAGATTTGTGTTCAATTCTTGATTGACATCGCTTTCCGAATGGAGGGAGTCAAAAACAATATTTTGAGGGGCTATGATGTCGTGCCTGCTTCCGTACACCTTGTCAAATACTTCGAAGTATTTCCAAGAAGCAGCACCTCTACCACTTTTCTTATTTCTGCTTTTGATTCTTCTATATGTTATTAACATATTGTTAAACTTCCGCTTTATGTCCTGCACCGTCGGTTTAAATAACGCATTCTTTTCCATAATTTTCCTATGCACCATACTCCACAACGTGTTACGGCTTTTTTCGCCTTTTTTGAAATGTTCCTCAAAGCTCAGTCTAACATTAATAAGAACCTTAATCTCTTCACTTGTCCAAGGCTCTTTTCTTCCTTCCACGTTAAGTTGCTGTGAACTATATAATTCTGCACTCCCTTCCCCGATACTTGACAATAATTCTCTAAAAAATATTTAAATGTACAATAGAACAATATTTATTAATACTTACTCCAGATCCAAATCGTCTTCCATGTTGACTGAAATTTCAAACCAAAAAACTTAATTGAAATGACATTTGACCTGAATTGCATTCAGTTTACATCGCATGCTGGCGCTGCCAGCATTTAAATGCTTTTCATGACAGCTTGAACAATTCAATGCATTATTTTTGCAGCGGTTTTCATATTTTGAACGCATAAATGCGCAGCTTTGCAGTCAGCTGCGTAACTTGAACGCAGCCTATATATATATATATATATATATATATATATATATATATATATATATATATATATATATATATATATATATATATATATATATATATATATAATATATATATATATATATATATATATATATATATATATATATATATATATATTATATATATATATATATATATATATATATATATATATATATATTATATATATAATATATATATATATATATATATATATATATATATATATATATATATATATATATATATATATATATATATATATATATATATATATATATATATATATATATATATATATATATATATATATATATATATATATATATATATATATATATATATATATATATATATATATATATATATATATATATATTATATATATATATATATATATATATATAATATAATATATATATATATATATATATATATATATATATATATATATATATATATATATATATATATATTATATATATATATATATATATATATATATATATATATATATATATATATATATATATATATATATATATATATATATATATATATATATATATATATATATATATATATATATATATATATATATATATATATATATATATATATATATATATATATATATATATATATATATATATATATATATATATATATATATATATATATATATATATATATATCTATATATATAAATTTCTTCTGTCCGTGTGTATGTTACTGAACTCCTTCTAAACGGCTGGACTGATCTTTATGTAATTTTCTGTGTGTATTTAAGTTGATTCGAGAATGGTTTAGAATCACAATTTGAACCGATACCTAAACGGAACACCTAAAAATCAAAAAAATTGGTAATTTTGGGATTTCTCACTTGAGATTACTTTCTAGCTTCATGGCCTACCTATATACTGTTTGACAGCTTCGTAAATGTGAAATTGTCATTAAATTGAATCGGACATTTTTCAAAAACCCCAATTTAATGACAATTTCACATTTACGCAGCTGTCAAACAGTATATAGGTAGGCCATGAAGCTATTAAAACTAAATCGCAGTGAAATTTATTTAGATTTTTCCGTAGTTCCTTTGGGGTTTACTTATATTTCTTTTTAAAACAACCCCTGTATTGAGGCGAGCCATTTAAATCTGGAAGTTGGTGCAGCCGAACCGTCACTTTTACAATTTTAGATAGGTGGGAGTATTCTGCGTACCCTGATACCTTATTCATGAAAATAGGTTGAAGCGTTTCAATAACACTGGATGACATGTACAAATCTAAACAAAAAAATAAAAGGACCACAGCAGATAAACCGTTATTATTTCCAACCACCCGAAAACTACAATTTTTGGTTTGTCTGACCAAAAACTATCAACAGTCGGCCACTTTGTAAATTTAGCATATACAACCTGTTGTTATCTGGAGTAAATTTTTTTTATAAGGAGTTTTTCAATCTATGCAGCCGACTAGATATTTTGGGTCAATTCGCAAAGACATTAATGTATACTGATGTGCCACGATTTTTCACATGGAACAAACAGTCAAAAAATTGGCAACCACGAAAGCGAGGCGTTCCAGTCGAAGGATACGTCGACATATTTATGGCAAATACTTTAGGCCGATTATGTACAGTCCATCCAAAGCAACATGAATGTTTTTTTTTGCGTTTGTTGTTGGTTTACGTTCTTGGACCGACATCCTTTCAATATTTGCGAACAGTCAATGGTATTTTGTACGACACGTACTTCAATGCGTGTCGCGAATTGCATTTACTGGAAGATGATAACCATTGGGATCTCACACTTGCAGATGCAGTACTGAGTTCCTCTCCTCATCAAATTCGTCAATTATTCGCTATATTATTGATGACATGTTTTCCGTCTGAAGCTTCTGCTTTCTGGGATAAATATAAAGATTCGATGAGTGAGGACATTCTGCACCGCATTCGGATTGCTGATCAAGATACAAATATCGATTTTTCGACGGAAATATATAACGAGGCCTTAGTAAAGATTGAGGATATTTGTATTCTCATTTCGAATATGCCACTCATTAATTTCGGCATGCCATCGCCTAACCGCCCAGCAGCACAAATCATTAACAGCGATGTTCAGCGCGAACAACAGTTCGATACCATAGCTTTGGCTACTTTCGTTGCTAATAATGAGCAACTGCTCACTGCTGAACAAAAGAATATATATGATCAAATTAATTTGTCAATTGCATCACAACAAGGAGGATTCTTTTTTTGGACGCACCAGGTGGAACTGGCAAAACATTCCTCATCTCACTGATACTTGCGCGCATTCGATCACAAAGTCATATTGCGTTGGCAATTGCTTCATCAGGCATTGCAGCTACCTTGCTTGATGGTGGGAGGACTGCGCATTCAGCACTCAAGTTGCCATTGAACATTCACACAAATCCAGACGCAATGTGTAACATAAAGAAGTATTCAGGCATGGCTGAAGTTTTGAAAAAATGCAAAATTATTATCTGGGATGAATGCACTATGGCCCACAAGCATTCACTTGAAGCCCTCGATAGAACGCTGAAAGATCTCAATAATAATACCAGACTTTTCGGTGGTGCTCTACTGTTGCTGTCCGGTGTTTTCAGACAGACATTGCCGGTAATTCCACGTGCTACATATGCGGACGAAATTAACGCATGTTTAAAAGAATCATACCTATGGCGAAGTGCCAGGAAATTATGTCTTACCATAAATATGCGTGTTCAACTTCAAAATGATCAATTGGCATTCTCAGAACAATTGCTCAACATTGGCAACGGAACCATACAATTGCATGAAAATACACAATACATCAGACTCCCAGAAAATTTTTGCAACATGGTCGATACTAAAGATAGTTTGATCGAAAGTATATTTCCAGATTTACAAGCTAATTACACTAATCATGCGTGGCTACGTGACCGAACTATTTTAGCCGCAAAAAATATAGATGTCGACGCAATTAATTTTTTAAATACAACAGTCATTGCCGGGCAATGAAATATCATTCAAATCGATCGATACTGTTGTCGATCCTGAAGAAATTGTTAACTACACTGTTGAATTCTTGAATTCATTGGATTTACCTGGAATGCCACCACATAACTTGCGATTGAAAATTGGTTCACCAATAATTTTACTTCGAAATTTGAATGCACCAAAGCTATGCAATGGCACGCGATTGATCATAAAAAAAATCATGAGTAATGTTCTTGAAACTACCATTTTAAACGGCAAGTTTCAAGGTGAAGTTGTTCTTCTACCACGGATCCCAATGATCCCATCAGACTCGCCCATTCCATTCAAACGCCTGCAATTCCCAATTCGCTTGGCATTCGCAATGACTATTAATAAGTCACAAGGCCAAACAATGTCAATTTGTGGGTTGGATCTAGAAAATCCGTGCTTTTCACATGGCCAATTATATGTTGCGTGTTCAAGGGTTGGCAAACCATCAGGTTTGTTCGTTTTTACCCCTCAGGGATTAACTAAAAATATTGTTCATCAAATAGCATTAAGATAAAAAGTTTATTCCTGTTGATATTAAGATTAAAAATAAATATAAATATTTATTTTTTGTACATTAAAAAAAAAATTACCTTTCATGAAAATTACTTTTCCTTCTTACATTTCACAAATTTAATTTATAATTCCATCACAATTGCCATTGAACTCTAAATAACTGAAACAGATATGCTGGCCAACTATTGCGGGCAAAAAGGTTTTATGCCGGGTCCAACTAGTATATATATATATATATATATATATATATATATATATATATATATATATATATATATATATATATATATATATATATATATATATATATATATATATATATATATATATATATATATATATATATATATATATATATATATATATATATATATATATATATATATATATATATATATATATATATATATATATATATATATATATATATATATATATATATATATATATATATATATATATATATATATATATATATATATATATATATATATATATATATATATATATATATATATATATATATATATATATATATATATATATATATATATATATATATATATATATATATATATATATATATATATATATATATATATATATATATATATATATATATATATATATATATATATATATATATATATATATATATATATATATATATATATATATATATATATATATATATATATATATATATATATATATATATATATATATATATATATATATATATATATATATATATATATATATATATATATATATATATATATATATATATATATATATATATATATATATATATATATATATATATATATATATATATATATATATATATATATATATATATATATATATATATATATATATATATATATATATATATATATATATATATATATATATATATATATATATATATATATATATATATATATATATATATATATATATATATATATATTTATACATATATATACATAATATATACCTATATTTTTATATTTATTATAACTATACTTACATGAGAAGGATTGATGGATACAGACACTTTAACATCAATTTAGGATAACTAATTTAATGCAGTCAAAAGTAGTTACTCACTTCCTATAAATATAATGAACGATGTACATGCATTTTTGGTATCCGATGAGTCGCGTGGAAGGCTAAACCAAGCTTCGGAAATGCACGATTAAACTTTACATACTAATTTTCAAATGTGTGGATTTCTATGGCCATAGTACATAGTGGATAGTACATAGTGCATACATTGTAAATAGTACATAGTACATAGTAAATGGTACATAGTATATAATTATACATTGTATTGCATTATACATAGTACATAGAACATAGTACCTAGTACATAGTACATAGTACATAGTACATAGTACATAGTACATAGTACATAGTACATAGTACATAGTACATAGTACACAATACATAGTAAATAAGCATAATATACAGTACATAGTGTATAGTAAATAGTACGTAGTATATAATACATAATGAATTGTACATAGTACATAGAACATAGTACGTATTACATAGTACATAGTACATAGTACATAGTACATAGTACATAATACATAGTATATAGTACATAGTAAATAAGCATAATATTCAGTACATAGTACATAGTAAATAGTACAGAGTATATAATACATAATGCATTGTACATAGTACATGTACATAGTACATAGTACATAGTACATAGTATATAGTACATAGTACATAGTACATAATACATAGTATATAGTACGTAGTAAATAAGCATAATATTCAGTACATAGTACATAGTACATAGTACATAGTACATAGTACATAGTACATAGTACATAGTACATAGTACATAGTACATAGTACATAGTACATAGTACATAGTACATAGTACATAGTACATAGTACATAATACATAGTATATAGTACATAGTAAATAAGCATAATATACAGTACATAGTGCATAGTAAATAGTACATAGTATATAATACATAATGCATTGTACATAGTACATATAACATAGTACATAGTACATAGTACATAGCACATAATACATAGCATATAGTACATAGTAAATAAGCATAATATACAGTATATAGTGCATAGTAAATATTACATAGTATATAATACATAATGCATTGTACATAGTACATAGAACATAGTACATAGTACATAGAACATAATACATAGTATATAGTACATAGTAAATAGTGCATAATATACAGTACATAGTGCATAGTAAATAGTACATAGTATATAATACATAATGCATTGTACATAGTACATATAACATAATACATAGTACATAGTATATAGTATATAGTACATAGTAAATAGTGCATAATATACAGTACATAGTAAATAGTGTGTAGTACATAGTACATAATACATAGTGCATAGTACATAGTGCATAGTACATAGTGCATAGTACATAGTACATACTACATAATTCATAATACATAGCACTTAGAACATAATAATTAATAGATAATAATTATTACATGCTCATAGTACACTACATAGTCCATAATACACAATACTTAATATATAATATTAAATATATCATATTCAATATATAATATTTAATATATAATATTTAATATATAATATTTAATATATAATATTTAATATATAATATTTAATATATAATATATAATTCATACAACATAATTAAAACTAAAACCCCCAAGGAAACATTTTTCTCTCGTGATGGTACGTGCGCGTGATGGCACACAAAAAGTGCGCGTGACGCGAGTTTTTAGCTTTTTCCCCAGGCCAAAAAGTGCCCAACGTGCCTATAGAAGTTTTCACTTCAAAAAAAAGAAAAATTAGAAAGGATAAATGCTAGGTGAGAGAAGTGGAAAGACGAGGAATCGAACCTAAACTTATGGGAGGGTAGTTTAGTTGCGCGTTTTAATCGTTATTCTACAAAGGCCTTTTGACTGGGACTTGTGTATTCGTAGTAACGACCCCTTCCTTCAGCCACCTCCGTCACCTATTAATCTATTCTAGCCTTTATTTATTCTTGAAACTAAGCTTACTCTTAGACATTGCGACATGGCGTGAACGACATGACGAAGTAGTAAGAGAACGTTAACTCTGTCGCATCAATATTTGGCTTTAATACTAGTAGTGCCAAGTCTAGAAAGCCTTGTCCAAAAAAGATTCAACAAATGTATGAAGGAAGTTGCCTTCAAAAGCGTTGTTATTCCGTGATTGAATCACAAGCTCATACGTCCAAGTAATAAATGTCTGTAAGTCCATCATCATAAGAGATTAGTATTGATTGTTTCGTAGATTACAACTTCAATAACTGTGTTAGCAAAATTCTGGTCAAAAAGATTGACAGATTTTGCATTCACATAATTTAGTTGTAATGTGGCAATAACAGAAGCTCACTTTTGACTTTAAATTATATAATACTGCCATGATACCTATTACACTGGAACACCGAATCCGAAATTACCAAATCCAAAACTTTTATCTAAACTGCACATGCATGTACAGGGTGCGCCATCTAGACCTTCGATATTTAAACATTGACATTTTTTAGCCGATTTCGACAAATGTACACGATTCTGAAACGTCATTCAGTATCGTTTAAGCTATGAACCAATACCCACAGAAATAACGCGCTCACATTGCAGCGCTTTACAATGAAAACAATCGTTTAGTTGTGAAAACAGTTTGCGTAATTTCCCGAGACATGTTGGGTCGAAAAATTGTGATTTGGAGTGGCCTCCTCGTTCGCCTCCCGTTTAACGGCACCAGGCTTTTTTCTGTTGGGTTATTTAACAAGTAAAATTTATGCAAGCAAGTTAAAGATTATTGACGAACTCAAAGCCAACGAGCCGAAATAGCTGCTAGTAACGCCTGAAGTGCTGGCCAATGTTATGCAGGATGCTCGAAAAAGAGCTGCATTTTGCATTTGTCATTTGTCATTTGTGTTCCGATTCCAATGAAAATCGGTATCTGAGGTTTTTTGAGGTAGTAAATAACGAATTTATGATCAGAAATTATAAGTGATGAGTTAGCCAATTGTATTCCTATTCCAATGAAAATCGGTATCTGAGGGTTTTTAAGGTAGCAAATAACAAATGTATGATCAAAACTTATAAATTTAAAATTTCGGGGCCAATATCGCTGACGAATTTTACCAAATAAGTGTTATTTCCCTGTCAGCGTCGATTGTTCAAGAGTTGGGAAATCTGAAAATCTTCATATCCTAGCTCCAAATGGAAGAACATTGAACATAGTGCATCTTGGACATTTCTCCTATTGTCGTGAAGCCACGCGATTGAGTGTACCTATAAAATCCTCGGCGAATAAAAGGTAAATCTCCAAAATTACAAAGAGAAGGAAGGGCCCTCCAATGCCATCAAGAGGGTAAACGATGCCATCTATCGCATCAAAAAATTTCGATCGGTAAGAACGGGACGGAGGCTGTGTTCGGGACAAACACTAAGTAAGAAGGGGGCAGTGTAACAGCTAACAGAAAAGAGAAAGTTAACATTCCAATTCACCGAGAAGTTTCATGTTCAGAGGCATCTACTTGAATACCATATTTTGGAAAAGTCCTCCCCTAATTCAAAAGAAGAGGCCAAAAAAATAATTATGACGCAAAAAAAGGCGAAAAACAAAATTATAAACCGTCCCCCACGCAGCACAGTGGTCGAAAATGCCAAAAAGCTGGCCAAAAGTCGAAAAATGAAAGTCTTATTTAGGAACTTTTTTTATTTTAATTTGATGGATTAGGGTACCTAGGATAGTATAAGACAAATAGAACCTATCAAATAGCGTTTCTTGCCTTTTAAAAGCATTGTGAAAGTGGCCGTTGCATGCGTTGCTTGAAATAGCATCATTAATCCCCGCGGCAACCAATTATTTAAACATACATAGGAAGTGTTGTGTCGCATATTTTTAAATGTTATAAAATGGATTTTTTTCAGGAAAGTAAGTATAATTTAATAATATTAACAAGAATACTCATTTGTTCACATATTTTTAACACGGTGAAGATTTCTTGATCTGTCTTTTTATCGAAAAAGTAAATTTTTTTTTTATATTAATAGAGCTACAAAAGAAGTGCCGCTATATGCCGCTCTGATTTTTGTCTTATATTGTTTCTTGACCCTTTGGCAAAAACATATTCCAAGAACTATTGCCCGAAGTTGCCCCTTTTTGTTTAATTCCACTTTTTGTACAAAATTCTGCGTAATCCATGTTTTGTTTTTTTTAACTTTTTAAAGTAGTGCTTAGCTTAAATTGAACCGTTTTATCTTTGGTAATCAACTTTCGAGGTCAAATTAACATAAGTATTGGAGTTATAAGCAATTTTAATGCTAAAATTGGCTCATTTCACCTAAGCTTTGCCAAAAAGTACCAAATAAGGTCAATTTTAACATCAAACTTGCTAATAACTTCAAAAGTAAAGGTCTTAGCATAAAAATTGTCCAGACATTATTGATAGGAAATTGTCCAAGCTTTCCAATTTTGCAAAAAAAAAATTAGTTAACTAGCTATTTTATGGAGAAAAAGGTGATTTTGGTTGAAATTTTAGTTAAAAAAACCAAAATTTTGACTTTGATGACTCATTACTATGGAAGTTGATAGGGTAGAACCTTGATTTTTACAGTTTTAGATAGGTGGCAGTACTCTGCGCTCACTGATACCTTATTCATGAAAATAGGTCATAGGGTTACAAAAATACAGGGTTATATGTAAAACTCTAAAAAAAACAACTTCAAAACGCCCTAGCGGCTAAACTGTTACCATATCCAATAAAATAAAATATAATACCAAATTCGTGATCAGCGACCTGGAAAACACAATCCCAATTTCATTGAAAAATAGTGCTCAATATTGATGGTCGCCATTTTGAAGCCGCCATTTTGTTTTTTTTTAAGAAATAATAACAAATTCGTGATCAGCGAGCAAAAACCTTTATAACTTTATTTTCAAACAATTATCTCAGTTTTTTCGACTTTTGTCCATCTTTTTGCCGATTTCGACCACTGTGCGCAGGTTGAATTTTAAATGGGATTTAACATGGGTTTTCGTTTTTTTAGGTTCAACCAAGCGTTGAGCACTTTATTTCCATGGGTTCAAGGTGAAACTTGGTATTCTTAGGTTTCCGATACCGCTTAATACGAATTTCTTGTAAAAAACCGGTTTTGACTAATGACAGCTGTCAAAAAGCTGTCAATAGAAATTAACCATATAAAAGGTTTCCAAAATCATTTTTTCAAGATTTGTTGTTTCTTTCACTTTTTTCCTTCCGCGGACAGTGCACACATAAACTTTTTTTTTTTAAAGGAGTTGCAACGCACGCGGGTTTTTTACTAGTCCTAAATAAATCTTGCTCATTTTTCAAAATCGGCTAAATAAATGTAAGAGTTATTCAATGTAGAAATGCCGAAGGTCCACATGACACCCCCCACACTTTTTCTCAGATACCAGGAAATCTACTCATTTAGACGAAAACATCAACTACCACAATTAGTGCTACCAATCTCTCATTGCGTTGGTCACATCATGGTTTGATTAAACTGCAGCAAATCGCCAGAAGCAACCAGAATTAACGGTAGAAAACTCTTGGTTTTTGTATCACGATAATACAACTGAATTGGTTATTCCAAACTATTTGGCCAAAAGTTCGATTAAGCTTGATTTAGCTCCGGCTTACTTCTGGCTATTCCCGAAACTCAAGCCCGCTCCGAGGACACTTTTGCTTAATTTTTTCATTCATTTTAAGAATGGACAAATGCACTTTTTTTGTTGAAAGTAAACAAGCAATAAGACACGCTACTATTTAAAATATTGGCATGAATTCCAACATAGATATCACTACCAACGCTAAAAAACTACTTGTTAAGATTCAAAGAGGAAAACCCCAACTCTTTTTGATTGCTTATTTCGACTTATCAAAATTACCTCCCTCAATAAATAAGAAAAAAATAAAACCTTGGCCCTGAAAGTATGTCAAATTACTGATTAAGGATGAAGGTATGCAGAACACAAAACTTACCCTGCCATTTTCCCTCCCGAATAACGTCTTCAGGTGAGTTTTTGAAGCTTTTGGCTAAAGTAAAGCTTTCATTCTAGCGAAGACACAACTACTCATCATCCTAGCAGAGTCGCATATATTCAAAAGAGCGACTATTCGAGGGGACGCTATCAAGGCATACCTGGAGCTGGGGTCAAATCCTCCTCACATCTATACTACTCAGCTCCTTAGAGCTGAGTCAATACCCAGCGACAAATGGAACGCTGCAATAGCAATCTTAGAACACTCCTTAAAAAGCTTTATTAACATTGCATTTTTTTTTATTGTTTTAGAAGCAATAGAAAGTAAAACTTTTTAATAAATAATTCATAGCGGCCTGTTGATACATTTGTGAATAAGCTCCGGCGTCGAAAAGTTTTTATTTTTGTTCACCTTTTGCAATAGCTTTTTCCTTTTCAAAAGTGAATGTCGTTTACCAAAGCGGTCTCCCAACTAAGTACTAACCACGTCTAAAGCTCCTTGACCTCCGTAATTGAACGAGAACCGGTAAATTGAGTATCACCACGAAAATCACCAAGATAATTGCCCGTTTTTTTCGTTCTTTACAATTTCTTAAGGCAAGTTTTGCTGAAGAATATTGACAGCGCTCAAATTTCGCCCCTCTTAGCAGCCCTCCGAATTTTTCCGTCTAGGTAGATTGGAGTTCAGCCATATCTACTACTCCATTAAAAGCTTTGAAATATCTAGAGAAATCTGACCAAACTCATTAAAGCGATGTATACTTTGGCCTTCCGCACACTTGTCCATAACATCAAAACAAAAACCGGTTTTATAAGCAAAGGGTCGCAGGGAAGACAGTTTTTCTTCCATCATTTTCCATCATTTGTTCACCCAAACATTTTCTGGTTTCACCGTCCATTACACTAACACAAGCATGTTTTCGTTCTCGGCAAAGCTGCTTCGCTGTGCTTGCACCCTACACTACTCCATAGGCATTACAATCGTTACACGAAAATGATGGAGAAAATTGAATTCCGAGTGTATTATTGAACTCATATTAAAACCGGTTTGAAATTATGGACAAGTCTGCGAAGGGCCTTTGGTTGACAAGCATCACAGATTGCCAGTAAATTTCTTTGCCTAAAGCCGTACTGCTTGTCTTCTAATGTTTGCCTAGATTCTAGATATTCCAAAAGCCTTTTTTTAATTACTAGCTCCATAACTTTAGAGAGAATAGAAATAACTGTTACGGGGCAGTAGTTGAAGGGGGTTGTTTGATTTACCTTCTTTCAATAGGGGCTGAACCTTTGCTAATTTACAAGAGTCTTGATAATCCCCGAGGAAGTATGAAAAGGAAAAGAGTTTGAAGAGCAGTTTTGCCAAAGGGAAAGAGCATTTTTTTAATGGGTATTAAGCGCAGGCCACATGCATAACATAGCCCGTGCGTGAGGCTCGTTCAGTCTTTCGTACTCGTTAAGATTAATTAAAATAAAAGGAAGAAGATCCGAAGTTTTCCAGAATTCATTTTATTACAAGCAATAAAAAGTCAATCAATTTCACAAAGCATTTTTCTTCGATTCAATCACTTTATTGTATTCTAAAAATTCTGTACAATAAGTACAATAGAATGTCAAGGAACCGATGTATCATCAATTCAAAATTTCAATAATCGCTTAATTCGCTGCGCTTGGCGAGTTTTGAAAGTCCATTTGGTGGCTCTGTTAAGAACTTTTAAATGCTGTCTGGCATTGTGCGACCCCGAGAGCGCGTCCACAATAAAATCCGGACAATAAAGTCTCCACATTCAAAACTATATTTTTGCTAGTGGATTAAATCACGAAATTTAGTCTTCAGCTCTATGACGAATCCATAAATAACTCGAGAAGAATGCATTTAGAGCCTCTAAATTAACACTGACCACGATTTATGGTGCTGCAGCATCGGATTGATGCGCGCCCGATAAAAGACTATCAGCGCCCTCCGCCAGCATAGTTTCCTATTAAAATTGAATTTTCACGCGATAAATTCGAATCCACAATTAATGATCGGCCAAAACGTCTGAGCCATAAATATCCCCCATTCGGGGAGCCCCCAGCGCGGTGGTGGAATTTTTCTCGTTTTTATTGCGTGAATATTTTTCGGTAATCTCTGGAGCAATCAATTCGACCAGAGCGCTGCTGAGTGGCGGCCCCAGCTAGGCCGGGGAGTGGGGAGAATGCTGGCTGATTTGGATCAATCTGTCTTGACGTGGCTTGTGCAAGTCGAATTGACAGAACAATTGCCCCCACGGGTCATAGCTTTTTATTTATGGACAGACAACGGCAACAGATTCGGCAGCGAGCTTCCTTCTGCGGTCGCCATTAAATCCATATCAAAGTCAATCTATGCAAATAACGCCACCATTTTTTCCCATGAGTTTCTGGCTAGAACCGAGGACCTTCTCGGTCCATATTTATGGCAATTTCGGTGATTTACGTTGGGTGTGCTGAGAGTGGCTCACAGCTCTTCATTTGGCCACAAAATTAACAGAAAAGCGACGAAAAATTAAGTAGTCCACCTGCAGTTATTTATGGGTACTTTAAGGGGACATTCCGGTCAACTGGATTGAAAAAATTTATTTTTTTTTTTTGCTTAATCGATAGATATAACCCTTAAAAATAACATACCGAAATCCCAAAACGATATCTTGAACATAAACAAAGTTACACCTCATTTAAGACGTGCCTCCAACCGAGCGTCCGGCCGCGCTGTCGGCCGAACATGTCAAATCTTGTTTGATCGAATAGAACTGCTAATTATCCAGTATAAACGTGGCCTCAGAACATTCCGCGCTATTTTCCAGTTTGAGAGTCTATTTTCCAAACAGTAAGTAAGTGTGAAAAATTCCGACCATTTTGTAAGAAAATTCAGTCGAAACATGACTTAAAACTTCAGAGGCTTGTATCTCCGTTCGAATAATTTGTTCGCTGCGACCAAAATTCAAAGCAAACGGTCGATGCAATTTACCCTAAAATCGTTCTACTTGTTTGTCATACATGTCATTTCAGAATAGTAGACTAATTTTTTTTTTCTTTTTTTATTCAAAAGTTATAACAAAAATAGAGGTGAAAAAAAGACCGGAAAAATCACTTTTTTTTCAATTGTCCACCATTTTGTTAATTTTTCGAATTTTGAAAAACTGTTCTATTATTCTGAGCATCATATCATATAATTTAAGAAACTTTCATACTTTTTGATTTCACGTCACCTGTGTTACCTAGAGTTTGGTCGCAAGCAGGGCGTGTTCGGCAAGAACGGCAACCTTTGATGGCTTGGAGGGGGGATTTAAAATTATTTTTTTTGATCCGACAAAATTTAATTGTGTACTTGAAGGATCAATAAAAGCTATAAAAGAAAGTTTACTTCAATTGCTTTAGTAGATTCGTAGAAAAAAATTCCTAAACATTGACCTTTTTTTTACTCAACTGACCGGAATGTCCCCTTAAGTGGACATGCACTGTTATGTGTTGGCAGTTTGGAGCGAAATTAGGTTAATAATAAAATAAAAACAAATTTGATATAATATCTGCTTTTCTGGCTTTCGGAAACTCTTTTCAGAAACTTTAACAGTAGTCATGCGAGCGAACAGGGTCAGCAGTCTGCTAGATATTACTCGCGCACACTGGTTTGATTAAGCAAGGTTACGCCGAATAACGAGGCAAGGTGCGCGAACAGGAGATGGCTTCCACGCTTATTATGCTTACACAAGAAAGCAGAATAGTGGCAGAGGAATCCTTGTAATAAAGGAAGACAAGAATACGTAGGTGGGGCAAATGGAAAGGTGAAACACCATACTGCGGAGTAAAATCGAGCCACGGCCCTCTGCGATGGAAGCCACTGGTGAATGCCAAATAGCCGGTTCTGTACTTATAAAAACAATGTTGGAACCCTGTTCGGCTAAGGCGAGTAGGGTTTTTCAAAAACAGTGGTTTTCAAAAAACAGCTGTTACTGTTTTCAATTTTCAAAAAAACAGCTGATAACAGCTGTTTTTACTATTTTTCGAGTTTTCTCTAATTTTACAAGTAATAAATAGTTTTTTTTATATAATATCATTTTATTATACATTTTCACTTCTTGTAATAGTATTTCAAAAACACAAGCGCCTGAAGTGATTTGTCTGAAAGACGCGATGTTATTTTGGTGCATACCGAAAATACACCGTTAAACATTGGTCGATGTTGGTTTGATACAAAGAATTGCATTATATAATTTTCGCAGACTTTCTGTGGGTTGACCAGTATATTGAAAAAGTGTAAATCCCGATTTGAACCTCTTGAAATCTGATCCTCTGAATTGTACTGAATTGAAGCACCATGTCCAACTCATATTGTAACGAAAAATTTTCGTTTTGATCAGTATGCGACCACTGTTGAAGTACATCGTCTACTCTTACATCGATGACACCAAAGAGATGACGGGCTAGGTTGCCTGCAAAAGCTGGTGTAGTTCTTGATGGAACACGAATTTCTAAATTTTGCATGAGCTTATTACTAATGTCTCTGCTATTGTCAGAAAGCTTCTTGAACATGAATCGTAAAAAGTTTTCTGCGCTCACCAACCTTGCGTCCTCACGACTAAGATTCGACAGCTAGTTTTACGGGCTCCATTGCCTTGACAAGAATGTTTAGAGCAGAATTAGTGCAGTAAAAAAAGCATTTTTATTTGCACAGTCTGGTAACAGCAAAATTATGATTTAATCCTATTTGGGATATCACCAGGAGTATATTGGTAAGTTTTGGACCTCGAAAAACTTGTGCTACTTTTGTTATAAACAATTAAAGTTTTTTTACCACGTTTTTCGAGCTTAAAATGTGAATTACTCCGCTTCTATAAGTCGGATCGGGGCAAAATAAATACCAGTCTCTTCGTAATAAAATTTCCAATAAATCCTCGTTGGTTTCAAGTTTCTGAAGTACATACATAACCTACAAAACTGAAAAAACAAGAAAAATACAGTATTTTTTTCAATTTAATGCCCAAGACAGTCAACTGCACCAATTTGCATCAAACTTTCAAAAAATATACTCTTTGATGTTACAAAAAGACTCTGAAAAATTGGTGCCAAAATACTGAACCCGTTGGCCAAAATTGCTATTGTTAACTAAAATTTGAAATGCCCGCCATTTTATGCCATTAAGTCCAAAATGAAAATTTCTTTTTTCAAAATGTAGCTCTCCATGCCACCTTCCGAATGCAATTAAAAAAAAAAATTTTTAATGTAATTTTGGTAACTTTTTTTTATTTGTTTATAACTCAATTAATAACAATTGCATTTTTTCTGCCATTTTGAAAAAAAAATTAAAATTTTTTATCAGATCTGGTAGAAAATCTTGGGACCTTTAATTTAGAAAAACGAAAGGTTATTTTTGTTAACGTAAACCCGAGATATTTAACTTTTTGCGTTTTGGCCAATTGTTAATTAACAAATCCATATTTTGAGCTACAATTTGGACTGCATCATTTTAAAACCTATTAATTTCATGTGATCAATTCGAAAAAAATTTAAGTTTTATTTACATTTTTTACAAGCATTATAACTTATTTACAAGCAAAATAATCTGTGAAAAATGCTTCACTATGCGAAGCCGAGTGCAACAACACGTGATTATAATATTTCGCAATGCAAAAAATTCCAAAAAATGCCAATGCAAAAAATTAAATATCTCAAGTTCATGTTAACCAAAATGAACCTTGTTTTTTTTAAACTAAAGGTCCCAAAATGCTCTACCAGATCTGATAAAAAATTTTAAATTTTTTTTCAAAATGGCCGAAAAATGCAATTGTTAATATTTGAGTTATAAACAAATGAAAAAAAAGTTACCAAAATTACATTAAAAAATTTTTTTTTAATTGCATTCGAAAGGTGGCATGGAGAGCTACATTTTGAAAAAAGAAATTTTCATTTTGGACTTAATGGCATAAAATGGCGGGCATTTCAAATTTTAGATAACAATAGCAATTTTGGCCAACGGGTTCAGTATTTTGGCACCAATTTTTCAGAGTCTTTTTGTAACATCAAAGAGTATATTTTTTGAAAGTTTGATGCAAATTGGTGCAGTTGACTGTCTTGGGCATTAAATTTAAAAAAATACTGTATTTTTCTTGTTTTTTCAGTTTTGTAGGTTATGTATGTACTTCAGAAACTTGAAACCAACGAGGATTTATTGGAAATTTTATTACGAAGAGACTGGTATTTATTTTGCCCCGATCCGACTTATAGAACCGGAGTAATTCTCATTTTAAGCTCGAAAAACGTGGTAAAAAAACTTTAATTGTTTATAACAAAAGTAGCACAAGTTTTTCGAGGTCCAAAACTTACCAATATACTCCTGGTGATATCCCAAACAGGATTAAATCATAATTTTGCTGTTACAAAACTATACCTATCTTTTCATTTTTTTGGCCTTTTTTTACTGCACTAAATATTCCAATGTCATATTCCACGCCTTAAATTCTTTTAATATCTCGCGAATTGCTGTTTCCGGCTTGGCCAGTGGTGATGGAATGAAGCACAGTGACATTTGACGCCATTTGCAAAAAGTATAGTACCTTCACATTACGACATTACTTTTGCCCCACCTTGAATAAGAACCAATCTGGACAGAAAAAACTCAATATATTAAAAGATCATTAATCGGTATGTTTTCACACGGTAATGTCGTTCTCATATTACTTGGGCTGTTTTTAAAAGAGCGGACACCGAACAGACGAAACTTAACTGTAAGAAAGTCTGATGGAATGTCGCATGGGTTTTACACGGCGAACTGCAACAAACGAACTATATCAAAACTTAATGGCTTTTTGTTGTTGCTTTATGAAATTCTCTTTCGTTTTCTTGTCCTACCAACAACAACAAGGCAAGAACTGTCAAAATGTTCGTTCAAAAGTTCGCTGAGAATGTCCATTAGATTCGTCCGCCCTCGCCATCGGCCATCGCTCTCTCTTACCCTTAACCAAATTCATTCGTTCGTTTTGTCTATTCGGTCGGTGTCCGGCCGTGTAAAAGAACACTTTGTAAAAAACAAAACAGTTTATATTAGTGTTGGTTACATATTTCTTTTATTTTTATATTACGCCAAAATTGAAACTAAATTTGGAAAACAGTAAAAACAATTAAGAAAAAACAGATGTTTGCTGTTTTTCGATTTTAGCCAAAAAACAGCTGTTTTACTGTTACTGTTAAACAGTTTTGAAAAACCCTAACTGAGAGTATCCAGCTCAGTTGGCAGTCCTAAACTAATTCTGGACCAATTTGACCAAGCGGAAATTAGATCGATAAAGACTCACTTAGAAGAAGGGTTAAATTTTTAGAAGTTCATGGACGATCTCTGAATCTGATATCTTGAATTATCATAGGTCTTATGATAGCGGTTTATATTCAATAGGTTCATGGCTTTTGATTGTAGACCGCATGTTGACCCAGAAGCTCTGTGGCAGACCCACTTAGAACCCCGAGAGCTGCTCATCGGATTGTTCATGTGATGATACCAATGGAGTTTGGTATCTAATGTCACGCGTAAGTATTTGCGTTGTTGTGAGAAACCTCCTTGTGGGGTCATTCTCCTCAACTACTTTGAGACTGCTTGGAAGCGTCTACCAGTCGTTGGCACAGGTGAATTTGATAAGCCTTCCCAATCTCATTTATGCCAATAAACTGAGCAGAATAGTCACCTTCAGGGCTTTTGTCTAACTCATTGGAATTGCATAGCTAAATGCAACTCACATTGAGGCGCTGATCTGACCCACTAGTGAAATTATTGAATATCACTCAAGTTTTGAAAATTACCAGTCAAATGTACTCCACACCTTGTTATAAAAAAAGATAACTTAAATTTGGTGAGACCCTTGTAAAAAGTTGTACTACTTCTTTTGGTACTGTACTAGGTCGAAAATACTACGGTTACTATAACGCCTATTATACTATGCTTCCAATTTATTCGACAGACCGCTCAAACAGGCTCAGATGGGGTCGTCCACCCTTCGGCGATGTCCAACATTCTTTATAACTTCTCCCCAGTAATTCTCTGATCACATTGGGGTCTGTGCAGAAACACATCTCTTTGAGTTGGCCGACTGGATGCGTTCAGTATATTTCTTTTCTAACAAGGTAGTATGTGGCCTAATACGTGGTTCTGGACCGAAGAATACAGCACCATACGCCTTGCCTAGTCACCCCTTTTTTCATTGCTTGCCTTTAAAGCCTTGATGACCCCAAACAGAAACACTACTGTCTTCATTGAGAGTACCTCGCGGTAATAACACTACTATGAAATTGGGCCTATGGGACTTATCACTCAAATTGCCACTATGATGTCAGAAAAGATAAATATCAGAAAGTTAGGTAAGGCCCTTTTAAGTTGTTGTAACAGCATGTAAGTAAAAAGTACTGGTACGCTTAAAATGCAGTATCTAAGCTGCCTAAGTCTAAGGCCCACGCCTAAACAGGAAGAGACACAGGGGGGGGGTCCGCACCGAGATGGTAGTGTCAGATTCCTACTGACTGAATATGGTGATTTTGCTGCTTGACGTAGCCATTAAGCCGTCAAACCTGAACAAAATTTTGGTCGAAAACAGTGGATCTTCTTCAAGGTTTTCAAGAACGCAAACACTTAAATTCAGAAGTTAGGCTTTTGTGTGCTTTTAAACCAAGATCTTCACGTAAAATACGCCAAGTTATTTCATACGACAAGCCAAGCTGTTGAGAACGGCACCGAATGGATTCATCACAGTCTTAGCGTATACATTCTCACCTACCGCTGCCACATTTTCTTTACTACGTGCTGGAGTGGTCTATGTGGTCGAGTATATTTGGTCCAATAATGAATATTGGGTTTCAAATTTTTCGATGGTATAGGGAATTGCGTGTTCGGTAGGCCGGTTATGTAGACCATAAGCTGCTCTAAGCGCACGAAACTCATTCCTCGTAGATCGCTGATTTTCGTACAACTGAAAAACTTGTAGCTGTGCCGCGGCTAAGTCTTTCCATGATGAAATTTCAAACAATATTGATCAAAAATACTATGACTGTTTGACACAACTCACCCGTCATAAAATCCTACTGAAAATAGTACCTCTACCCGAGTAAAAATGAGACCCTCTTCTTAGTTTGAAACATGAAAGCGTCAAAACGCACCCAAATGAGGCCCTAAGCTTGAGTAAAAATTCTACCTTTTAAAATGCAACTCGTTATAGGCACGTACCAATAAAAGACGCACGGAATAGTCCAAACTAAGCACGGTACGCTCACATTCTTTCTGGAATAAAGGGAACAAAATTGGAGCTTTAAGAATTTGTATAGGACGAAGAAAACCGGCAATTATCTTGGTGACCATAAAGGGTGCCATTAGAATACTCAATAGACCGGCTCTCGTTTGATTTCATAGGTCAAGCAGCGTTTAACATTGTTCGTACTTAGTTTGGGGACCGCTTGGTAAAACGACATTCGCGTTTGGAATGGTCGGTTACGAATATATATTCATACCTGTAACAGGGGCGTGCGTACCTCTATAGCGGAAGCATTTTTAGATGCCTGTAGCGGGAGCGTGCATGCCTGCAGCGGGAGCGTGCATTCCCGTTTTCCAGGCGAATTTGTCAGCTATGCGTGTTACTTGTGGGCGCATGCATAATATGCTTTAAAAAAAACCAACATAATTATTTTTACTAGGGTAAATGGATCCACATTTCTCTACACATTATACGACGTCATCATCTGATCCAGGATGTTCTCCGGTGTTAGCTGACCTCGGGGCACAAACCTCGGGGATTTAAAGAGAACATGCCCGGCTAGCATTTAAAGGGGGCATGCCTCATGCAGCGTGTGGGGTCCATGTGGCAAATGAGGGGCATTCCGAAAGAAGGATTTCCCTGTAGGTTCCTTATGAGAACCGCCCTTGGCATGCCGAAAGAGGGATTTCCCCTTAGATACCTCATGAGCACAACACAAAGAAAAAATCTGCGATATTGAAGTAAGGTATGGCCTATCAGTTTCTCATAAGGCCCCATGAGGCAAATGGGGCAATCCCAGCGTCTGCCTTATTTATTCGAAAGCTTTAAAAAAAGCTTTGAGCTTAAAATTTTATTTTACTCATAAAGCTTTAGTTTTTGTTGTTCATATTTCATACTCAATAGATCGGTTCTCGTTCGATTGCGGAGTTGAGTAGCATTGCAAGTGGTTAGTATTCATTGGGGGGGGGGGGCACTTGGAAAACGTCACTCGGACTTGAAAATAAAAATCCTTCAACACCGCCGCAAGTTATTTATTTATTACTCGCATATCCAATCCACGACAAATTTCTCGAATTTTTTAGCCTCTGTTTTCCACTCGAGATGGGGCAAGGCGTTAGATACCCCTTGTGGGCCTTATAGGGCAATACACACGGGGACGACATATGGCAGTGGGGCTTGCCTTATATGCGCCCTATCTGCATCCCCTTAAATGCTAGCCGGGTGCTACGCGTGCTCTTTATCGTCTGAGCATTCTGGGCTAACGGTAAATGGTCCAACCCGAGGCGATGAAGGTAGGATTCCCTATAACCTCCATGTCCACTCAGAAACTGCGTGAAGTAGTAACTCACTTCGCCATCTTCCCTCATAACCCACTTCTCCGCATTTTGTATGGAATAGCCTCTCGTGTATTTTCAGGGAAAGTAGCGTATACTCGTAAACTTTGAGATCTTCGCTGGCCTGCAATTTCTGATAGCATCTGCGCTTCTGGAATCTAATTGCAAAATTTCCCTTTGAAGACCATGACCCAGGTAACAATTCGTTCGCAGCATCAACGCAGTTCCCCCATACGGACTTCTCAATCTCAAGATAGGGTGGTACGAAATTTAACAGTTTCTACACTCTAAAAAATGTCTGCGGTAATTTTACAAAAAAGCACTGAAAGTTTTATTCACAAGCAGTTTTGTAAATTTACAATATATTTACTACATTTACAAACCTATCCACCGCCGGCCGATTTGTAATATTAGTAAATACACCCTGTATATTATTAGGAATATTCCTAGTCTACACAAATTCTTCATGTGAAGTATTTATCATTTCCATTACTTTCATAGCCTAGCTATAAATTAATTATGCTTATAAGCGTTTTTATTTTGTTACTATGAGTAGACCAATGACTGATCCAATTGATAAATGAACGCAAAAATCTAACTTCAAAACTTCAAACTCCAATTTACAGCAAACCCATCACCAAGAAATGAACTTGAGACCTTCTGCTCAGTTGAATCGGCTCTCCAACCACCATAACCATATATACCACATGATTTAACACAGTTAATGCAGCTTTTCTGCTGGGAACTCCAAGTACTACAAATGTAATTTATGTAATACCAAAAGCAGAAAAGATTTTTCCTTAAAGATTTTGCTCCGCGGGTAAATAAATCACCATAACACCTGCCGTGCATGGGGCAACCAAGAACTGCAGTCTAGGAGTTGCCTAATGAATTTTAAGTAAGACGCACGGCAATATTTCTATCAACATAGAGCCGCATCTTGAAGTGGTAGCCCACATTGCCGTGTAACTTTTACGATCGCCGAGCGTCCCAGTGGCCGCGATAGGATTTTAGAGATAAGCAAACGCGGCTCAAGATATAAACAGCATAAAAATCCCTAAGTGGTCTTCCATTGCGTTGTTGCGGTGCCGCCACGGGGCCTCTACAGAAACGCGCTAAAACCCAAATTGAAAAAATCAAAATTTGCACGAGTTTGGCACTCGCCACTAGAGAAGGGGGACAGCCTCGTACATGTTGTGGATATGTTGATGTGGAGCTGGGGGATCATAAATCATAATCCGCACCGGGAAATTCACGGGTCTGAGAGGAAAGTCCATAAATCCGAGGCAGCGATTAAGAGGAGGCTTCAGCCCAGCCGCGCCGTCCAAATGACAAAGTTATTTGGACGCTTTTCCACTTCTTTCATTTTTTGCACTTTCCCAAATAGCGTTTTCCGATGTCGCTGCCAGTGCGTCAGATGCTGGTGACTATGAAAAATATGCGGAGCCCTAGACTCTAGTCCACTCTAATGGGGCCCCCGTTACTCCGGTGTAGTCCGTGGTTTTCTTGTCTGGCCCATCTGGGTCGTTGCCGGTGAAAATTTATCTGAGTTCGATCCAAACTTGTTGCAGTGTTGCAGGTCGCTTGTTTATGGCCTCATGTAAATAGTGTCAGCCGAGCCGAGTTATTTATGGGTGCACACTGCGGAGCCTCGATATATACTGCACTATTGCCATCGAAATCCACTGATTGCTGCATTGTCCAGATGGGAGCCACGCTTAGATATCAAATCCGAATCGCTTTAGGCCGGATCTGGGCCTTCTGAATGAAATTGCATTTTAAGTAGTTCGGAAGAACGTTTTGTGATAAGAATATTTCTGACAAAATTGAGTTTTTATACGTGTTTTATTGGTATTGAATATATTCCGAATACAGAAATTAATAGCCAGCTTAGATGACCAGCGAGAAACCTGACTTTTTTTACTGTTTACAGAATGATAACAAACTGGACCATAAAATCATTTTGATTGCCCATAAAACGTGGTCATTTCGAATCTATAATAATTTCTTCTTATTGTAATAAAAAGACTCAGTATTATGGACAATTCAAGATCAGCTTCATTTAACACTCTCACTTAATGTGCAATTTCAACCGAGACAGAAAAACCGTTGACGACCATGGCACATGGCACATAGACTATGATCTGAACTTAAGTACTTAGAATCTTAGAACCATACTGCAGCTCACAAAACCGTTCCAATTAACTCGAGTAAATTGATTTATATTTAGTCTAGCATATACGTATTTTAAAGAAAAGCTTATACACTTTCCAAGATTCTACACAGCTTTTTATTCAAAGGAGTTTTCTCATATAAAAGAATTTTTTTGGATGAATCCATTTAGAGAAGAACCTTTGAAGCAGTTTTATTTATTAATGCAATTTGCCTTTAAATAAATTAACAAAAAATATGAAATTAATATCATAACATTCCCACTAGCATTTAAACGGGCCATGCCGAAAGAGGAATGTCCCCGTAGGTTCCCCATCAGTTAGGTTACATGTCGGACTGAGGACTTGACTTGAACTTGAACTGACAGTTTAATCCACGTGAGTGAAGTAGACTTGAAGTCGATCTGAGGTTACATGACTTTCAAGTTTACTTGAAGCCGACTTCAAGTAATGCATGTAATCTTAGTACATGAGGACCACACAAAGAAACCTATGAAGCAAACCCCATTACAAATGAAATGGGGCAATCCGAACATCTGCCTTAAGTATTCATTCAAAAAGCTTTTTAAATAAAAATAATACCCTTAGTTTGACTCATACAAAGCTTAAGTTTTTATTGTTGCCTTGCTTCATATTTCAGTCAATTTGTCAAGTTGGTGACCATGAAGGGTGTCGTTTAGCATACTCATTAGACCGGTTCTCGTTCGATTACGGAGGTCAAGCAGCATTGGACGTGATTAGT
This sequence comes from Thereva nobilitata, assembly GCA_963855945.1. Lineage (NCBI taxonomy): Eukaryota > Metazoa > Arthropoda > Insecta > Diptera > Therevidae > Thereva > Thereva nobilitata. Next base: position 195,333,071 of record OY979694.1, on the reverse strand, counting down.
ACTCAGTTGGGGAACCGCTTGGTAAAACGACATTCACGTTTAAAAATATGAAGCTTTCCACACTGCCGCAGTTATTACTTACATATCCACGCCGAACTTATCAAATTGTTCAGCTTAATTTTTCCATTTTTAAATCGTCATCTCATCTTTTTTTTCACGGGGGCCACCAGGGGCATTCCTTATGGGGCAAGGCGTTAGATGCGCCTTGTGGGCCTTATAGAGCAATCCACATGGGGCCCAGGTAAGGCAGTGAACCCAGCATCATAGGGGCCCCACCTGCACTCCTGCAAATGCTTGTCGGGATTTATCTTTTTCTAGGAAGATATTCGAAAATATTCTTCTGTTGTTCATCCTATTTCAGCCTCAACTCGCTGCCAAAACTTATCAGGATTAAGTGTTTTTGTATGAGTTCAGGTTTTAATAAAGTGAAAACGTGTTCTTCTTCTTCTACAGCGCTACAGTCCTTGTAGGACTCGGGCTTCTTGAAGTCTCCTCTTCCAGTCGCCTCTATGTTTTGCTAGTTTTCTGCAGGTGGTTATACGAATTTTCATATTTCTTCTCGCACGTCATCCATCCAGCTATTTCGTAGTCGTCCTACGCTTCTTTTTACACGCCTGCCCAAAAAAAGGAGTGTAATGTGTTTAGGTTTGTTGTGTGTATGTACGTTGTTTTGTACCACCATAACTTCTAAACGCTTGAACGGATGGCTGAGGTACCGTTAGAATCGTTTAATGAGTCTGAGTAACATAGGCTAGGTTAATTTAAAAAAAAAAGAATATGGCGGCCGTCATACGCAATTTACGACGTCACACTCAAATTTTTTTTTCTGATTGGGTCAATATGGATATCAAACGAAAGGTGAAATTGAGACTATTTCAAATATGTATAACACTTAATAGAATGTGTTAAATAAATGCGAATTTTATGCTTAAATAAAATTAAATTACTCGAAACGTCTTTTATTACCTGATCACCATGAATGAACATTTAATAGTTAAGCCTGTATGTATGTTTCTTTGTTCCACCATACTTCTAAATGCCTGAACGGATTTAGATGGTTGGGGTACCGCTAGAATCTTTTAATAAGCCAGAGTAACATAGGCAAGATTAATTTTTAAAATAACAATATGGCGGCCGTCAGACGCAATTTACGTCACACTCGTTTTTTTCTGATTGGGCTAGATAAAGCTTTAATGTAGGCTCTAAAATTTTTACCAAGGGGCACACTTATGTCGCGCTCAGTCGCGTAAGAAAGTTAGAAGGTCTAGCTATTAGCTATTTGGATCCTTGTAAAGTTATTCACGAGCCTCATGGTAAAAAATCACTCAAAGAGTTAGATCGGCTCAGAAAGCTCGACCAATGAGAGCCAATGGAATTTTCGATCACATCTCTATATACTAGGGTTTCTTATTTCCCGGCAAATAATGATTCCCGGGAAACGAGAATATTTCGAAGATATTCCCGGGACTCCCGGGAAAACCGGGTTTTAATATTTACTAATTAAATAAAATTCGTTAATTTAAAAAAAACAATAAAATATTCATTTCTTTTCTCAAAAACAAAAAACTTAGTTACTAATAGAACAAAAAAAAGTTATTTATCAGGAGAGTTCTTAAAATGAGTTCTGATACAAACTAGCGCATTAACTGAATTGTCGTTGTGTCGTGTTCCAATTTTGGTGACAAAAAGGCCAGCAGTACAAAATAGAGCCAAATTACACGGCCCATCACTTCTTCCATCAACACTTCCAATAATTCCAATAAACCGGTTTTATAGGCAAGGTGTCGCAAGGAAGTCTCTCTTGTGCATCCCAGAAAATTGTCTACTACTCCGAGCAGCACACTATACAAGCATAACTTCGTTCTCGGGAGTTACGAGAAGCATGAGATTTTTTGTTGTTTTATGCACAGCTACATAGACAATAGAATCGGTTCACGAAAAAATGCAGAACAGTCAGTTTATCGTGTAATTCTTATAACATACACAATCCGGTTTGTTAAGAGGAACAGTGTTAGGCCGTGTAATTAGGGTCATACTCCTTCACTTTCCAGACAACACACGCTTCAGTTTTTAATAGAATTTTATTGCGCACCTGGGGTCTGTTCAAGATTTCTTCTACAGCAACTATTAGCTGCTTTTGTTAGGCCGATGTTAAAATTGAAGCTTTGACTTACCTTCGGGCTTTGATTACATGTAATGTCATTAAAGCTGGTTAAATAAAAGCACCGACTGAACTTTGTCTGCGACTGTATGTCGACTGCAGTCCGGCTTTAAGCCTAATATGGAGTTCGCACGGAATTCCGTTCAGCATTTTTGGTAAATATTTCTACACAGAAAAATTGCGTGTAGAATACCGTGGAGAAAAGCTAACAGTTGAGAAAAAGCGTACAGCTGACTTAAAAATCACATATAAAACCACGAACTGACGGCAATAGCTGCTTTTCATTCGTCCTGTCAAAATTACCTAACACACAACACGGAATAATTGTCTAACATTTATTCCGTTCAAACATGAACGGAAAAAAGTCTCCATTTCCCTGCAAGCCACCTGTTAGAGAATTGCACAAGCTAAATATTACCAATAGTTTTCCGTTCGAACTGCGTACTCATAAAACAAAAAGGGCACGGAAAAATTTGTTGAACGGAATTCCGTGCATCTTTTTACGTGTATTTTATATGGGGAACGGAATTCCGTAACGAACTCCATACTAGGCTTTAAGAAAAATCAAAGTTTCGTCCGCCTGCAGCCAATTTCACTTCATGTGAAAGAACTGAAAACTACTTTTTTAAAGCGAAAGGAACGGTTTTCAATTCCGAGTATTTTTTATAGACTGCGAAAAACATTAAAATAAATTCAGGCATTTTAAAATTTTGTTATATTAATTTTTGTCCTTTGCTTTTGCTTTGAAAGGAAACAGCTGATTGCAGTCAAAGCTACAATTTAATTTTCAAGTCGAAGTCTCTGGGGACTTTCTTTGCCGTCGGAGTTGAAGTCGAAGCCAAAGTCCCAATTGTAACACGGCCCTTATGCTTTTCGTGTCCAAAACAGAATAAAATCTGCTAGCTTTTTTGTGTTCAAGATATCATAGCAGAATTTGACATTTTGAAAATAATTGCTACCAACGCAGCTATAGCAGAAATTTTGAACAGAGCCCTGCATAATCACGAAAACAAGAAAGTCTATGGTTACTTTGGTTTCATATATTTTTAAATAAAACAAGCAGTTTTGAAATATTTATTTTCCAGTGACATGATGATAAATGTTTCAAATAATCCCGGGAATTAAATATTTTCTCGGGAAATCGGGAATAGAGATTTTTGTGGATTTCCCGGGAAATCGGGAACGAGAAATCCCGGGAGAGAAACCCTACTATATACTAATTGATCCAAGCACCACTTTCTCCAATCTGTCGGCGTGTCTAAATTTAGCTGGAATAAACCAAACTTCGATAACTTTACTTTTGCATTAAAACTGTATCTCAATAGTTGTAAGTGCTATAATAATGAGAAGTATAATAAAATCGCTTAATAGAAACTACATTGGTTAAGGAATTATAATCACTAAAATATCATAAAATAAAAAACAAAATAATTAAAAACTTAAAAAACACGACGCCCCTGTGACAAAAAAATGAACTAAAAAGTCAAAAATAAGTTTTAAGTTAGTAATGTAAGACAGAAATGAGATGTAGAAGACATTGTTCTCTTAGTATAGTCAATGTGTGTATAATAAATATATAAGATATTGTCTAACTACTGCAGAAAATATTAACTTTAAATAGTCATTTTGTTAAGTATCACACAACAATCGTATATGTATGTATAATCTGTATTTTTTCAGTCGGGGTACAAATCCCTGCAAACATTTTCTCGATTCGTCGCTTAAACGACTCGTTTACCAGTCGAGAATTACTCGCCAAAAAGTTGTTTCTCGACTCGTCGCTTTAACGATTCGTTTACGAGTCGAGAATTGCTCGCCAGAAACTTGTTTCTCGACTCGTCGTTTTAACGATTCGTTTACGATTCGAGAATCACTCGCCAAAATCTTGGCTCTCGACTCGTCGCTTTAAAGTCGTCTTTACGATTCGAGAATCACTCGCTAAAATCTTAATATGCAAAAATTAAAAAGAATTAATATATAATATCCATTATAAGCCCTTGTTTTTTTATATTTTTTGTACAATTTCTCCCCCCGCCCCCATCAAAGAAAATGAATAAGGAGCTCTTCGATTTTAAGTCGCTACTACGAGTCGTTATTGAGTCGTCAAAGCGATTTGCTATAGCATTCCGTTTTCGTCTTTTACAAATCGATATCGTTTCGATAACGACTCTCGTCTCGAAGTCTTCTCGAAGATTTCGCGACTCGTTTTCGAGTCGTTCTCGAGTCGTAATGTTTGCAGGGATGTTACACATAGCACATTCTATTTCTGTGTGGGTGTGTGCATTATCCTACATTAATATATTTTCTATGATGCTGAAACTTTCTACGTAGAGGTTTTTCGGTACGAGAAAGCGATTGGTGATGTCCATAACTTTCAAAAATCACTTCTAGAAGGCGCTGTCATAACGATTCAGCATCATGCATTTTATATTACGACGAATGTCATTTCATTTTCTGTCATTCGTTTGTGAGAGCAAAACAGCGTCATTATTGGCATTATTGGGAAATCCGTGGTCAAGTGTGCGCAACATATCGTGAAGCATGTCAAAAGTTATAATTGTTAGAAAATGATGCACATCGGGAACATTACTGATGCAGTACTTACTTACCCTCCTCAGCAAATACGAACGTTATTCGCGATCGTGATATCGACATGTTTTCCTTCGAATACAATCGATTTATGGGAAAAATTTAAGGACGATATGGCAGATGACATTTTACATCGGATGCGTCTCTCGACTTCAAATCCACAAATGAATATTACAGTGGAAATACATAATGAAGCGTTGGTGCTGATAGAGGACATGTCGCTGGTTTGCGAGAATAGTGACGCAACTAAAAATGATTGATTTTACTCGAGAATGATTTGTCTCAAATGAATAATGACGATATATCTTTCTAACGATAGTTGACGCAAAATCGGCGTTGCGTCTCTGTTTACTATAAATTATCAAAGATTGTTGGTCATTTGGCATATTTAGTTTGATTTTACGGAATTTTGAATTGCGTCGTTATTCTCGCAAACCAGCGATGTGTCTTATGATGACGAACAAATTGACAAAATTAGGTATGGTTTCGCCCGATAGCCCAATGCACGCCATATTCAACCTAGAAATGCAACTGAAAATGTGCTCACGAATGTCCAAAAAATGAGCCAGAAACAGAGTTATATGTACGACACAATTATGACAGTCGTCAACGATGGAAATGTTGGAATATATTTTATTGATGCTCCTGGATGCACGGGAAAAACATTCGTGATATCTCTTATGTTGGCATAATAATATGACCAGCATCTTCAGGAATCGCTGCCACTGGATGGCGGAACAACGGCACACTCTGGTCTAAAGCTCGCACTGAATATGCATATTAACGAAAACCCGACATGCAACATTTATAAGACATTTGGAATGGCGAAAGTTCTACAGCAATGCAAAATAATCATTTGTGATGAATGCACAATGGCGCATAAAAAATCATTGGAAGCCCTGAATCGAACAATTTGCCAGGAACTCAAAACCTTGGTGCTGCATTGATATTGCTGGCCGGTGATTTTCGTCAGACACTTAAAAGATCAACCGCTGCTGACGAACTCAACGCGTGTCTTAAATCGTCTAATTTTTGGGGCCACGTTAAAACACTTAAGCTGACTTCAAACATGCGAGTTCAGTTGCAAAACGACCAAAATGCAGACGTGTTTTCGAAACAATTGCTGGATGTTGGAAATCGGAAAATCGAAGTAGATACTTCAACCAGACTCATTACATTCACATTGCCTGAAGATATTTGCAATTTAACCACATCAAAGGAGGAACTCATCCTCAAAGTTTTTCCAATCTTTATGCAAAATTGCAAGAACCACTTTTGGCTGAGCGAACGTGCTATATTGGCTGCCAAATACAAAGACGTCAATGTTCTCAATGCAGTTTTTCAAAATTCAATTCCTGGTCAGTTGATTTCGTACAAATCGGTGGACAGTCACAGTCATGAATCCAGGCGAAGTGGTCAATTATCCAACTGAATTTTTGAATTCTATCGAAATACCCGGTTTGTCACCGCACAATCTTCAGTTGAAAGTCGGTTCGGTAATTATCATATTCCGAAACTCAAATCAACCAAGACACCAGATTGTCTGTGAAAAAGCTAATGAACAATGTTAATACAGTCAATCTGTATTTTTGATTTGAAAAAATTACACTTTTTTTTCATAAATCGTTAGGGGGTCATGAAAAAAGCTTAAAGCCAGATTTGTGACCTCCCACTCTTTGCAGGTTTTTGGAAAAGTAGAAAGTTTTTTGAAGGCGTTTTGTCTCTGAATCAGTGCACTTTTGAGAAAAAATTTTTAAACAAAAATACAGGTGGGGTTAGGGGACCCCAGTCAGGGACGAAGTTCCTTACGCTTTTTCTTCAACTGAGAATGTAATTCCAAATAGAACCTGTATATTTTATTTTTTTGTTTATATCATTTTTTCAAGCAAATACTGTAAAGGGACGAATCAAATCAAAAAGTTTCATTTAATATTACAATTACCCTTATGCATGATACTTTGCATCAGCATTTCTTTCCATCCCAGTAAGGAAAGCAAGTAATTTCCGATCTATTCCAAAAGTAGTTGCAAGGAGTAGCAACTAGCTCTCGTTCAGATTACAGCAAGTGGAGATAAGGCATTACATTTGCACGGCAATGTCATAGGCGGTAACCAATCGCCTCCATTCTGCATTAAGCAGCGTTCACATTGGCGTGTGCTAGTGGGCTAGTGGTTAGTCCCTGGTTAGTAGGTACTGGCAAGGTTGAGGTTAGTTATAAGTGAGTAGATGTTCAGACGCAGTTCAGTGTAGACAGGTTAGTGTACTAGTTGTGGGTATCAATCAAAACAAAATTTGCTTAACCAAAGTTTCCACTGCTGCCTGCCGCTTTTGAGTATTTCTGTAATCTACAGAATCATTGTCCCACAAAGACTCAAAGCCCCTATATAATTCTAAAAACTTAATTGTTTCACTTTCTGCCCACTTCATTTTCAAGTAAAAAAAAAAACAAACAATTTTCAAAAAATCAGAAATCACTTCACAGAAAATCGTAAATTACTTGTCAAATAATCGTTTACTAACCCACGTGTCATTGTTCGCACGAGGCGAGTTAAGTGGTTAGTTTAGAGAAGTGGAGGATAGTGGGCTAGTAAATAGCCCCCTGGGCTATCTACTAGGGCACTACTCACCAGGTTAGTGAACTAACCAAGACAGTACACTAGCATAAGTGTTCCAACGAGGCGTGTACTGGCATACCAGTCACTGGCAATAACCAGTAGCCAACACGTACTAACCCTTTGTACTCGCCAATGTGAACGAGGCTTACATAGAACTCTCAAACTGCATTACATAGAACGCTCAAATTATTACTCCTTGCATTACTATACTTTTGTGCGGAAGTAATACAGCAAGGAAGTATTTTTCAAGAATAAAACGCTCTTATTTCCTTATTACGTGAGGTGTTTAGGGGGGGAGGGGTCCAGCCGAATCTCACCAAATCTCACGTGGGGGAGGGGGAGGGTCTCCGCAAATCTCACGTAATTTTTTTCCGCAAGAAACAGTGTAAAATCGCGAGAAAACTGGGTTAAATTAATAGTTACAGGTAAATTAAGCACAGCCTGAAAATTGGCAGAGCGCTTCTTTTTATGCTTTTTAATAAGGGGTTATAAAGTCTACCGATTTTCTACTCCGAGGAGCCCACTTTTTAGGGGGTTTTAGCCCTCAAAATGGGTATTTTTCGATTTTTCTGTAATTTTTTTGCAATATTTCTTAATATCTTTTTGTTTTTTTCAATTTTAAGTACAATATCTGTAAATGAGAAAATCTTTAAAATCGTCTTTTCGCACCCGCACTTAGATTTCATTCACGAAAATCTTGGTGCAGTATCAGATGAACATGGTGAAAGGTTTTATCAAAACATATTGCAAATAGAGAAGGAATAATGAATCAAAACGTGATACTATTACTATATTTCGACTCAATAGCAATTGGGTATAAAAATTTTGCACTGCCGTTTACACTGTATTTGTTCACTGTTTCAAAAACCATCCAACTGGAACATCCAAAAAAAAGTAAACAAAATAATTTAAATATCTGGGAATGAAGACGTGATGAAAAATTCTTATCTTTTTATACAATGGTCTGGGAAAAACTGCGAAAGTAATGTATGCATTGACTTATACCACCATTTTTGGACAGATTGCCACCCTACGATGAACTAGTGTGGGGGTCTAAGCTTAAACAAAACAAAAAGGCCTAGAAGCGCAATTGAAAAACCTGGAACCTAATGCGCTCCTAAGAATCTCAGGTGCATAATGAACCCAATCCTACTGCAATCATAGAGATTATATTAAGAATCGGCTCTTTTCACATCAGTCAGAACACATGCTATCTGCGGTGCATTGTCATTACAAAAAGCAGACATTTGCACCAGGCGACATAATTAGTTATCTAAGCATCTTACAGGACTCGAATTTTGAATCGACGACTATCTGCTCTGACATACCTACTAGAGGCCAAGATAGATTTTGAAAACCTTTTGTTATCATTATCGAGAGTTGTGAAAAATGGAAGTCTAACGATCCGCACTTCTTGAATCTGTACCCTGGTGTACTGGCGGCTCAAACGTCAATTTGAGAAGCTGGATGTGACTTCAGACTCCGCTTTTCTAAGGCGATACGAAAGTAGGAAGCAAACGGAAGCTAGTAGCGATGCCTGATAAATCTTCGAAAAGAAATTATTTTCAGCCAACCAACTTCTTTTATTAACTTAATTTGACATTTTGATGCGAACAATAAATTGTTTCAAGAATATTTAAAGAGTTTTTAGAATATTTGAAAACAAACAAATAAATGCAGCGCATGCGGCAATGGCTTTATTCACGGACTGAAATCCGATAACAGGCGGACAAATTTATTTCGAATTCGCATTGGTGGAAGATACCATTTTCTTATTTCCGAATTTCATGACTTTCGAATCGGATTCCAGGATAACCCCCCGGCGTCTTTCAGTCACAGGTTTTTTACCTAACGATGACATATATAGAAGAATGCTCCGAAGTTTGTATATCTCCAGAGTCATAAATGGCTCTACCATTACTATTCAAGCAGTCAAGTCGTTACTCTCTAAAAACGAATCAGTGGATGCCAAGCCAACCTTCGTATGTCAATATATTGTAAAATTCTCAATTTTTTTTATATTCCATATGCTTGCTCTACAAATACATGAGTTTTCTGTTCTCTTGTTAAGAAATCATTATCCCTGTAAGGCACCCTGAGGTTGGTTTCCAAAGGGTAGGCAGAATCACCTGCTAAATGGTAATCCACAGGTATTGTAGTTTATATTGGGTGCATGTCGAGTTGGTGCTGTTATGATTTTATGGTACTGTTCTTCAACACAAATTATGATTTCTAAATGCAATCATTCACAGATTAAGGTATTTACACAAAAAATACGCATAATAGTGTAAATCCTACAAATTTTTTAAAATTTTAAAAATCTCACGTGAGATTGAGGGGGGGGGGGGGGTCGAGCCAAATCTCACGACATCTCACCAAGGGGGAGGGGGGGTCGAAAAATCGCCAAAATCACCTCACGTAATTTATGGATGTCCCCTAATAAGACCTACAGAAATATAAAGCAGTTCTAGAATTAATTCTGCATGCAATTTATTGCCAGTTTCCCTACTGGGATAGCTATCGGTTCCCAATTTCTACAAAGAAACACTGCATTTTGATTTTGTGAATTCATAATTGCCTACTGGGAAATTGCTTACGGGGATCGTTTTTCGCACGCATACACACAAATCATACCGCATTAGCTTACGTGACGATTTCTATGATCACTGCGGGTAGAGCCGCGTTAAGGAACTTCGTTCCAAAAATATAGACCACATTGCCGTCTACAATTAATGTCCTTGAGTCAACTCCGTACGACTTGAAATGCAAAAAGTAGGTGCCGCTAAAGTATCAAAAAAGGGTTTTTTCGCCCCAAAAGTAATTTTTTACGTTATAATTTAAATGGAAAAGTTTTTCCTCTCCAGTCGGTGTGCGAGTTTTAGAGAATAGAGCAAGGGTGGGCAACCTTTTTTTAACGTGGGCCAGAATAAATTTTACATGTTTTCCGCGGGCCGTAGTAGCCAATTGACACCTTTTGTGACCTGCAATTTTTATAGAGTTGAGTCGGACTTACACGAGGCAGTACATTTGTCCCTTACAATATGGTAAATTGTACTGAGGCCTATATTTTTTTAAATGTCCCGGTTCTAAAATAATGTCCTATTGGTGTATCGAAATAGATGAGGCGAGATGTGATTGTAAATACGTAGTAGACTTCTTCTTTCTTACTTCTTTTGCGGGAGTAAAATATTCAATTGGTGCTGCGGCGAGGTGAGTTTGTAAATACGAACATTGAGAGACATTTCTTACTTCTTTTGCGGCAGCAGCTTGAAATTAGGTGAGGGATTTTTTACGGGCTCAACATCAAAAAAAGAGATACGTATTCGAGGATTTTTGTTTTTTTCAATATTTTGGAAAATAGAGGGGATCGAAAATTTGAGAATTTGGTGAATTTGGGCTTGAAGACTCATTTTAAAAAATTCTAGAAAGTTAATTTTTTGTCATTTTGAAGCTAAAAGAAGAATTTTTTTTTAAAAAAAAATTCTTTCAAAAAAAATATAAACAAAATCATATTGTTATAAATAATTAAAATGTTTAAATCGATTTTTAACAATTGGCCCACCTCGTAGCGAGTTTTTAGTATAACCATCGTATTCTATGTCAAATTTTCTATCAAAAACGCATTTCTAATTGATGGAGAAATTATTAATACTATTGGAAAAAAATAATTTATCTAGCGAAGAACCGGAGTTATGAATCTTTTAAAATGAGTCTCCAAGCCAACAATCACCGAATTCTTAAATTTTCGATCCTCTCTATTTTCCAAAATATTGAATAAAAATAAAAATCCTCGAATATGTGTCTTTTTTTTCGATGTAGAACCCTTAAAAAAAATTCAAAGTGCCGGTCAATTTTTGTCCAAATCTGTCCGGTTTGTAAAAGAATGACCCATATACATTGTGGAGGCATAGGTTTCTTACTTACTCTGAGGCAGTTTAATGAATATTAGAATCAAAATCCTAAAAAAATCTCTTCATTGTTATGTTCCTTCTTTCTTTAATTTGCTTGTTTATGTTATTTTGGCATTACAATGGCACCTCGCCTCATTTGAAGTACAATATTGTACTGGCTCAAAATAAAAAAGAGGCACCTCTTACACACTCATTTTATAATCGTGTCCTACCCAATACTAAATTTTTAGTCTGCATTTGTAGCGAAAGATGCTTTGACCCCACTATCCATCACTCGGTCCACAATGTACGTATTACACTATATATTCATTTTTCTGTCTATTTTTCGTGTAACGATTGTGATGCCTAGGTAGTTGTAAAATTAACGCGAATGAGAAGGGGAATTTCACATGGTTTTCGCAGACCCCCGAGAACGATGTTATAATTGTGTTAGTGTGATGGATGGGTGAGTCTGATAAATTTTCTGACTCTGAGACTTCCCTGCAACCTCTTGTCTATAAAACTGGTTTGTGTATGGGCATAATAAAAGAAATGATGCATAGTATAATTAACCTCAATGGATGTAAGTTTTAACATTAGTACTAAATTATGTTGCTATGTGCGTTTAATAAACTAGACGAATCACACCGAAAAATACTTTTTTATAATTTCTTCTCGCGGGCCGGGTAGAAACTTTTCGCGGGCCGTAGATGGCCCGCGGGCCGGAGGTTGCCCACCGTTGGAATAGAGACGTTCAAACTTTGCTTGTGTAAAATGGGTGTATGTTTTATTTGTAAAAAAAGTCGCGAGAATGATAAGCGTACCCCGGGTCCAAGAGCTCGGCGCACCTTGCTAAATGCATGCTCAAATAGAGAGTCGAAAAAAGCAGGTTATATCACTTGTAGGCAACGCACCAATCGTTACCGCTTTGTACAAATTTTATTTAAACGATAACGAAAAAAAATGTATTTTGGCTGAAAAAGCGTAAAACACTTTTTTGATACTTTAGCGCCATCTACGTTTTGCATTTCAAGTCGTACGGAATTGATTCAAGGACATAAATTGTAGACGGCAATGTCCTTTACATTTTTTGTTTAAAAACTTTTTCTCAAAAGTGCACTGATTCAGAGAAAAACGCATTCAAAAAATTTTTAGAGTTTTCCAAAAACCTGCAAAGAGTGAGAGGTCACAAATCTGGCTTTAAGCTTTTTCATGACCCCTAAAGATTTATGAAAAAAAAATTCATCGGTGTAATTTTTTCAACAAACAGCCTTTTTTGACGACAGATTGACTGTACTAGTACCATTATCAAGGGAAAGTACCAGGGCGAAGATGTTTTGATTCCGAGAATTCAAATGATTCCGAATGATTTGCATTTTGAATAAACAAGGCTCAAGGCCAGTGTACTATGGTTGGCTAAAGATGTAGATCTTAGATCTTATTAACAGTTGGCGTTTCTCAGAACTTATATCTTTGGTGTACCAGCATCACTAAAGGATAATGAGGGTGTTACTACCATTTGACCCCCGTCTTAAATTGTTGCTCTTTTGAAACTTGCAAGTTATGCCTTCCATTCTTTTTGATCTTTTAGGCTTTGCTTATCTTGTCTAATCTGTTCCATTCTGAACCATGCATTCTAGTCAATCTTCCATTTCAACGTACACATCTAATGAAAACGTTTTTTGCCAATTTAACGGAACGGAGCTGAAAACTAGTCAAACGAGTAAATAAAATCGTTTCCTCTAATTCACAGATCTACATTTTCCCAACCACGACAAGTTCCTTCAACTCTGTACATTCCTCTTAACCCCACCTTATCTCAAAAAATTCCAACAAAAATCAATCTCCATTTGCGTTTAGCTTAATGCAAATTTTTACGGCTGATTAATAACAAAACTGCCATCAAGAAAAGCGAGCAATTTTTGTTTATTTTTTTTCTGCCTCAAGTGGACTACTTTTACACGAATTACTTTATTACCATATAATAAACTGAATATTACCCTTATATTGCTAAAAGCTATAGTAATAATAAGTATGTTTTACGTGCCCATGTCAAGGAGTATACATTGAAATAAAGTCAGAAATGAAATTTTTTCGCCCAATATAAACCTTTTTTTTTCTACGACACCGAAAACTCCTCTCCTCATGGGCCAACGTTATTACCATTCACATGTGCCTCCATTTTATTTTATTCCCATTTTATTTTACCCATTTCTTAACCCAATTTCGAAATCGCATGAGAAAGTGCTACAACCCTTGACATACCACACCACCCCTTCCCGTTTTGAGAACATACACTTTCGCTTCCGTTCATGGAGATTTTAGGCGGGGTAGTGGCGGAGGATGGTGGTGGAGCTGGTGGTGGTAGTCGCCTTTGAATTTTCCACGAGGAGCAAAACATGATTCATGAGCGAAATTTCTTTATGGATCCCTAAACCTAACGCTTTAAGTAGTAAAACACTTTCTTCAATTGAATTCCAACGTGAAATGGAACATCGAATAATTTTACAACAAAAACAACAACAACAACATGCAACTACCCCCGGTTACCTAGGCTGGTGGATGTTTTTGGGGGCTTGCGTGAGGAGAAATTAAATTCACCTCAGCCTAGCCCGGGATGCAAGAATGCGAACCCGCGACGGCATATAAGCGACAACTTTTGGGCACTAGCTCCCATCCCGGCGGGTTCTGGGGTGCAAAAATGAGGATCGAAATATTCATACAGCGCCATCCGGTAAATGTTTCCCTTTTATGTAGCAGCATCCTTTGGGAGCTCATCTTTATTAATATTTCACCCACCCCAATTCCTAGTAGCATAAAGGAGGCAAGGGATGCTGCCCTAGTCTAAGGCTTCCGGAGAGTGAAAAATGCCGAGGAAAATGCGGAGAAGTCGTCGCCGTTGCTGCTGTATACAGGCGAACGCCGATGGAAGATATCTGTTGAAGGAGGCTCCTTGGTCCCTGATACATGCAGGCCTAGGTATATCCTAACCGAATTTGTACAGGAAACTTCCTGTTGTTTACAGGCTTTTGATTTTGTTATTACAAGATTATGAGCGGCATCCTTACGAGTGTGTCCCGCTGGCTGTGCTGCATTAAAGCTATCCGCGACTAACTTTCTAGGCTGGCCGTAATTTTTTCATGGTGTCCTTTCATAAAAAGAAATTTCTCAAGCGGATCCTGGGGCCTCCTTTAAAGTGTTTTCTTACAGAGTTGCCCCCCAGGGGGTATGCAATGCCACAGCATACACATATACGTGTGCCAGCAGTGAAGTTCAACTATTCGAAACACCCTAATGGGGAGCTGCTCAAAACGGTGCGAAATTCTCCTCTGCACTTTGAGGCGTACCAACCCTGGGGTGGTGTTCGGTTGGCTGTAAATGTTTTATGAGATGAGGTTTCTTCTATCCGCGTACGGAAGGGATCATGTATAGCGCACGAATTTTCTGTATGGCAGGGCTTACTTTCTTTACATTCGTAAGAAATTTTCAATTACCTCGATTTTCTCTGGTCTTCCCTTATTCATTTCTGCCTTTTACTTCCACACCTAAAAAATTCAACCGATGTGGAAAACCGACAAACAAAGTGAATGAATAAAAAAAACCGCCGGCGTAAATAGAGAACGCCCAAATATATCCTTGCGTAGAAGGAGTCCTAGAATATGGCGTGTGTGGGGCAGCCTTTGGCGGTTTGGTTTTTTTTATTATTTATTTGACCCCCACACCCCCACAGAATGGGGCTGCAATCCTTCCCGTCTGAAACACGCAAAAAATGATGACTATAACTTTTGATACAGTAGAAAAGACTTTCATCTCGGTGGGTGGTTTCGCTGGGGATAAAGGACTCGTAATGGGTTTCTTTTTTTTTTCGTTGTTTTTATTTTATGATAAAGGAGGGAAATATTGGATTCGTGCTGTTAACTTTAGGGTATACACAAATATCTGTGTTAAAATCAAAAGTAATTGTTTTTTCTCGAAAAGGGGCGGAATTGTCCTACCGATTGTTTTCTTTTTAATGCAGTACACAAAAGATTTTCAGAAACACTAAAAGGTTTTGCTTAAGTCCTATTTTTTATCAGGTGAGTACTGAAACTGAAACAAAGACGTCAATCAATTTCTTTCACCCACTATAAAACAACAGAACTACTTTTGAGGCTTTTAATATAAAAAGGAAACTTCGTAATTTTTGTAAGAGGCAAAAAATATATTTCACCAAAAAAAATGAAACAATTTCTTTAAAATCATCATTCAAGCTATCTAAACCGATATAAAACTATAATTCGTAATATCGATGATCTTATCCTGCTGCGGGTTGCATTTTTAATCACCAGTAGTTTATTAAAGAGTACTCGATGTTGCATGCTCACCCTTCACCTCACCCTCTAAGCACCTTAGGACTCCTTGCAATTAATTTAAGAATATGTAACGCCACAAAAGCTTTGAATGATAACTGCGTGACAAACGTGATATATCTGCTATAGAAATGAAAATTAATTAGCAATGACATTCTTTCTATCTTTTAGTCACGTATCAGGTGCAAGGAGTATACTTCGGCCGCAATTTGGAACTTTTGTACTCTTAGCAGGCCCCTGTACATCAAATTTGTAGGGTAAGACCCTTGAAGAGGATCACCAGTTTTCTGACGGCTTGTCACCTAGACTTGTTTGGTCAATCAAGGTCGTACCGATCAAGAAGACCTTGCTATGGCGCGCCAACTAGTGTCCTAATATACTTTCTACTGCGCCCCATTAGTTCTCTGGGCGCGCTGTAGAAGGAGCCAAGAATAAACAGCTTGGAGTTCACCAGACTATAGTCCAGTGGATAGCGGTTTTTGGCTCCGAATTCTTTCGGACAGCACCGATAGACGAGAAATTTGGACAGTACGAAGCACAAGGAACAAAAGTTATATTATGTTGATGTGTGCTTTTCCTCTGGGGGGAATGCCACCCCTTCTAGGGGGTGGTTATTGGCACACTCAAAATAACTGCAGAAATCGATAGAGGGATGGATTGGAAGCAAAAAATGTTATATGAATATTTTTCTTTAAATCAATATTTTCCGAGCTATTCGCAATTGAAATTGTTGATTTTTCATCTAGAAAATTCATGTTTTAGAGCGGTTTTTCACGAAATAACTTAAAAACTTTACGTTTTTCAAAAAAAATTATTTTTGCCAAAATGAAGCTTTTAGAATAACAAATCGATTGGTGTTTTATTTATTTCTGTTGATGAAACACAACTCGATTTGTGAGTCATTAAAAATGACCGTTTGCTCGCCGAAAAATGAACTCGCATCATTCGACGTTAAATAAAGGCAAAACTGCGAATTTTTGGAGAAAAACTTATTTGACCGTATTTAAAGTACTTGAAAAGACCTTTAAAATGAGCTTTGGTACAACTCATTAGCATCAAAACTCACGAAGTTATGGTGAAAATAATATGCTTGTCTCCGTTTGTACCGGCACAATGGAGCTCCTTGCTGGTGACAGCAAGGCTACTGCCATCATGCTTGGGTAAACATAAAAATTTTGAAACAGACATCCTCCCTACTCTTCCGAAATATTCATAGGGGATGCTAAGCCGGTCACACGGTACACGCTAGCTCGCCGGAACGGGTCGTGGGGTGTGTGACCGGACCGATACCCATTTGGTTACTGGTTCACCACTTACCTAAGTGCTTCTGTAAAAACAAGCCCTTTTCATATCCTTCTTTGTTTTCAGTCCTCCTTACAGAGGGCCCTGTTTCCACCATACGGCATCGTGGGGCCTGCAACAAAGTTACCTCAACAATGTGCGAACCCTAGAGAGAGGTCGCAACCATCCTAGAAACTCAATGGAAAAAACCTAGTACTGCATATTAAGTGAAAACATACACAGTGTAATAATTAAAATTCAACAAACCAATAGTACACACTCAATATATTAATATAACAATGATCAAATAACAAATGTGAAGTGATTAGTGAGACGGTGTATGTTGGGTGTGGGGGGGGGGCACTCACTGGATCCCAGAAAACCAAACGGAAAGGATCGACGTCGCTTTGGCCAAAGAGAAGTGGACTGACATTTCCGGGTTAAGGTTTAAAAAGAACAAAAAAAACCCAACTGGTCACGATTCCAGTACAATCTGCCCGAGTAAAAATAAATGATGGCCTTAGAACGGGCAAGCAACGACTGTGATTGAAACATAGTCCTCGGCCATCTGGCGGTTAACAGAAGGCTCGTTGCAGGACAGTACGGCCGTACAGGGGACGACTGACGGTGATACAACGGCCTTACAGTTCCAATAACTAAGATCTAAGATTAATGAAAGACATCTCGGACGTCTTCCTCGATGGTCACGAGAAAGTCATGGGTCGTCTCAATTCCTTCCCTGGCAATATCTCTCATTTTGAGATGTTAGCCGATGACGTCCAATCGATCAACGTCCGGCTCGACGCGTTGTCCGACACCCTTGCCTCTGTTGCGGCCAACTCGGGTTCTCTGTTGAACAAATTCCACGATATCTCTTCCCGAGTTGCAACGGTCTTCGATTCTATCGATGACATACATTCCGCAATCCACAATCCAGTCGCCACCTCGTCCAGCACTGTCAACTCCTTAGCTTCTCTTCATCCTATATTGGATGACATTAAAAGGAGTACGAAGCGTGTTCGGACTGATATTGAATCGCTGTCAACAGCAGTGGTTCAAAATCACAATGCCCTGAATTCTCTATCCATTAAATTTGAAAGCGTCTATGATAGAACTAGCTCTCCCCCAGTGGTGGCAGTATCGGCTAGTGCCGTACAGGTAGGAAAGCAGCTTCTTTCTGCGCCCTGCTCCACTGCTGTTTCTCTTATGGAAAAAGATACTGATACTCATAACTTCACAACCTTGAACGACCCGGCCATAATATCTGAAGAGGGCCCCTCGGTGGAGGTTGCCTCTAGGCAGGCTCCTGACCACCCGAAAACCCGTTGCAAGCATCGTAAACGCAGATGCAGTCGCAAAGCCACCACTGCTGTCACTGCGAACACCTCTACTAGTTCGCCTATCCCCGCCCTCCCACTCCCAATGGGCTCAACCCATATCTCAGAACCGGATGCAGCATCAACCTCTTCTGTTACAGTCACCGGACCCTTGGGCACTGTGAATACTGAGGCTTCAGTAACTGGCGCCGATCTGATAACGGTACCTAGACTACGTAATATTTTCATCTCGCGTTTCTCACCTGAAACTACGTCCGAAGCAATTAAAGAATACCTAAGGAGAAATGCTGTTGACCCTGCGTTAGTCCCTTGCAGGAAGATCAGCAATGCTTCCAAGCCGGTTGCGTCTTTTGTTCTGACTGCACCGCCCAATATCGCTGAACAGCTTCTAGACCCCACGTTCTGGCCGCCTGGTGCCTTTTCAAAGAGTTTTGTTCCCCGCACACGTGTGCATCGTACTCCTGACACTCGACAGGTTCCAAAAAACTTAAGACGCTTTCCCTCTATTACCAAAACGTGAGGGGTATGAGATCCAAAACCCACGATGTGTTTCTGTCAACTTCGGCCAGTGATTTCGATATAATCGCTTTTACAGAAACATGGTTACACAGTGGGATTCTTAATGCCGAACTTTTCGATACCTCCTTCCAAGTTTTTCGGAGGGACAGATACATTGACTCGGAGGCTCGTGGAGGAGGTGTACTACTTGCCTGTAGTAACCTTCTCAATTGTTGCTTAATAACGCTTCCTAGTTTTTCCAATTCTTTGGACATTGAGCTCCTCGCTCTTAAAGTCTCACTTGTCCATAAGAACCTATTTTTAATTTGCTGTTACATCCCACCAGGTATGTTCAGCACTCTTGACGATAGAGGTCAAAACCTCTATGATATTCTAATATCTTGCATTAATCATATCCAGGATATGATGGACTCTAAAGACGAACTCCTACTTTTAGGAGATTTTAACTTACCCAATGTTCAATGGGTATCTTCCGATGAGGACGATAACTACCTACCTGAAAACATCCTTAATGATAGGGAATCCGACTTTCTGAATTCCTTATTCTCATGCGGTTTGAACCAAATGAGCGGTGTGAATAATATTTTAGGCAGGTGGTTAGATCTTATATTCTTTTCCGACTCAGACAACATGTATGTTGAGCCTAGCTCAATTGTCTTGTCGCCTGTTGATAATTATCATCCTCCTCTCTTACTCAGCTATTGCTTTGCCTTTAACAATAAGCTAATCCCAGAGGAGTCAACCTTTACTTTTAACTTTAAAAAGGCCAATCTTGAAGAACTGTCATCCAAGCTCACTTCGATCGATTTCAATAGATTGCTTTCCTCTAATGAATTGGATGACGACGTAACAAGTTTTTACTCCGTCCTGTATGAAACCTTCGCATCATGTGTACCTATTGAGCCTCTAAAATTGACCAGATCATCCCCACCCTGGTATAATAATGAGTTGAGACACACCAAAAACCAGAAGAATAAACTCTGGAAAACCTACCTGAAGAGAAAAGACACTGCGAGTTTTTATGCATTTCTTAATTGCTATGACCAATTCCATGCTCACTCCGAGGCTCTCTATAAGGAGTACCTTAGGAACATGGAAGGTAAACTGTATGGTGATCCCAGAGCATTCTTTCAATTTATCAACTCTAAGAAAAAAGTTGATAATTACCCGATCACCATGCAATACGAGAATTCTGTTAGTTCTAATTCATCCGAGATTTGCGATAGGTTCGCATCGTTCTTCCTCAAATCTTTCTCGTCTCCTGTCTTCCAACCTCATGAAGACAATTTTCGACACATCAACGCAATACAAACGGCTCAAAACTTATCTCTGTCTATAACCAGGGAAGATATCTCGAAACATATAAATGATCTTCCACAAGATTTTTCGTCCGGCCCTGATGGTGTCCCTCCTGCTGTTCTAAAATCCTGTGCAGGGGCCCTACTGTCTCCTATCCTATGTTTTTTTTCAGAAATCCCTCAATACAGGGCGCTTCCCAACCTTATGGAAGAACTCTTTTATAATCCCTGTTCATAAAAAGGGTTGTAAGAACGAAATATCTAATTATAGACCGATTGCGAAGTTATCATGTATACCAAAACTTTTCGAATCCATTATTTACTCTGCTATTGCCCCTATCTGCAAGAGACTTATCTCAACTAACCAACATGGCTTTCTTGCAGCTCGTTCCACTACTACTAATTTACTAGAGTTCTCTTCTTACACTGTTCGAGGCTTTGTCACTGGCTGTCAAACTGACTGTGTTTATACAGACTTCAGTAAAGCTTTCGACATGCTCTCTCACTCTATTATAGTTCTAAAACTAAAAAAATTAGGCTTTCCGCATGCCCTGGTTATGTGGTTCCAGTCGTACTTAGCCGACAGAACTTACCAGGTTCTATTCCGCGGTGCCAAATCTAAAAACATCGAGGCGTCCTCTGGTGTCCCGCAAGGAAGTCATCTTGGTCCTCTTCTTTTTATTTTATCAATCGATGACATTGTTACCCTGCTGAGGCACTGTAAAATCCTTATTTATGCCGATGACATCAAACTGTACCGCCACATAAGGAGTATCGAGGATTGCAAACTTCTGCAAGCAGACCTAAACACCTTCTATACTTGGTGTTCCAACAACAACCTGGTCCTTAACATTAGTAAATGTGAGGTCATGACTTTTTGTAGAAAACGTGGCGTTATAACTTACGACTATACTTTTCTCGATAACAAGATCTCCCGCACTAACTCTGTTATCGATCTTGGGGTTAGGTTAGAAAGTAAGTTGGATTTCTCCACCCACATCAATTATATCTCTTCCAAGGGCAATTCAGTCCTGGGATTTATAAAAAGATGGTTCAAAGAATTCAACAACCCCCTTATCACAAAGCACTTGTACATATCTTTAGTTAGGCCTTTACTTGAATACGCCTCCCAGGTATGGTCTCCTTACTACTCCTCCCATGTCGATAAAATCGAATCGGTTCAAAGGAAGTTCGTCCGTTTTGCACTCAGTCACCTCCCGTGGGATGACCCACTTATTCTTCCGCCTTATGTGAACAGACTTAAATTGCTCAACTTGAGCTCTCTCCATAAGCGTCGCGAGGTCGCTGACGTTATATTCGTTCATCGTTTGTTGAATGACAAAGTTGATTCAGGCTTCCTACGAACCCGTACTTCATTTAGAGTGAACAACTACGACCTGAGAGGTCCACCTCTCTTGTACATTAATTCCTCTAATACCAATTATGGGATGTACGAACCAGTTAACCGCATGCTTATAAATGTTAACAAAAATGCGAGTGTTTTTAGCATGCAAACTAGCGAAGATGTCCTTAAAAGGACTCTTTTTAATGTGGCGTGACTCCTTGGGTGTCCCACGTTTTCATTGTCTTTGCACGCTTCTCTGTTTGATGTTTTGTGCTCTTAAATGTTGCATTGTTTTTTGTTTTGTGTTTGCATGTCTTAGCCGAGCCACTGTGCAGTGGTAAATGTGACCGCGTTTGTGTGCAGGGACCGGACCGGCTCGGTACAGGAGTGCCGGGGAGGGTTGAGAAGGAACCCGCATTTTCGGTCGCATGCTCGTTTTGCGGTGTTTTTTCTTCTTATACCTTTTTTGGTGATTTCGGCCGGGTTCGGTCCCTGCACATAAGCGTGGCCCGTTTCTCAGCCCAGCTGAGAAGTGTACTTCTGAGCTAGAAGATTAACTCGATATATAAATAAAACATAACGGCCATACGACGGTGGTACGGCGGCCGTATTGTTGCTATTACGGGTATACGACGGTGGTACAGTGGCAGCAACGTGGATATTCGCCCTCCTATAAGAAAATATATTTCACTGAAATTAAATGCTTGATTTTTTTTCGGTTGAGTTTTTTTCAAACCGTCAAATAACAAAATTTCCCGCTAAAATATAAATCAACACGCACCACACACTTCACGTACAACTTCGGTCGTCGTTTTGACTGGCGAGCTCGTTTCTCTTGTGCATCGATATCTTTAAGTAGGATAAATCGAAAGAACCATTGTACATAACGAAAATGATGAAGTTCCCATAAAACACATTCAACAATACATTTGGTGCAGATTATTTTTTTTTGGCTCAAATTTCCCGTCGAATGCCCGTTTCTACAGCTCAGCACTTGGCCTTTTAAATCTTTTGGTCAAATTTGGCTGTCGTAAGGCCGTATGTGCTCTCATTAAAAATGGTTAAAAACTCTACGGCCATCATATGCCCCTTAAAAAGCCAAGCGGACGGTGTTCGCCCTTCATAAGGCCGTTTTTTATTTTTACTCGGGTGGGCAATCTTCCACCACAGAAAAAAATAATACCCACTAAAAGGGTCTCAAATCAAAAGAGTGCTTGTTCGCACCCACAGTATATATAGTGTAATATACTTAAAAAGTATTATGTATATATGACAATTTCTAAGGTAATATATTTTTAAACAGATTATAAACAATGTAATGCAATATAGGTAATATATATAGTTAAACAATATAGGGTAAAATGTATTAATCTCAATATATGGTGTAATATATTTAATAGTAAATTGGTTAATATAATTGTAATGATAATTAGGTTAGTGGATTAGGTGTAAAGATATTATATCATCAAATTTCCCGCTAAAAAAAAAATTGTGAATATAGTTACTTGTTATCAATATAATACAAAGATTGTAAATATAGGTATGTTTTTTTTCAATATAGTTCTCTTGTTTTTTGTGTTCTCCAAATTACTTGAAATCTCGGTTAACTCAGAAACGGAATTAATTTATGATTAAGTCGTGGCACCATAAACAACCCAGTACGATAACCAACAATAGTCCAAACACCTTTCGTTTTTGTTCATATAAGTTCTGGGGTGCAGATTCTTGCCTGTCACTCGTCAAAACAACTGCATCTACTCGTAATCAAATACACAGATGATGAACCAACTCTATGCTAGTGGGATCTTTGGGGACCTAAATACCGCACTCCCCCCTCCTGTCTGCTTATGATGACCGACGCGCAACCCAGCAGGTATGGAAGAACTGGGGTTTCTTGAGAACGATGACGAATTTTTATCTACTTAGTAATTGTAGGCTGTACATAACAAGTCAAATTTCAAACTTGTTCCTTCACAAAAAAAAATCATGCAAAGTTAAGTATCTTTTGGACACTTACGATAAGGTTGACCAATTAAGTGGTTAACCACCATATTCCACTTGATTCACAGGTAAAACGAAAAGGTTTATAAAAAGACCATACCTTTATCGACACATATGTATCTACATCAGCTCTGAGGAAAAACTCCATCCACCCAAATTGAAAATGTTATTATTTTTTACTTGAATCAAGCGTGTTCATGAACAAAATGCAAAATTTGTCCTATAATTTTGCGAGACCGTCAAACCGCAATCTCACTCGACGGAAAACTCTTGGCAATCGTAGTAATTTACATGCTCGGGATTATATAAAGGCTGATATTGTTTATATCCTCGACTTAAACAGTTAATTACGATCTTGACCCAAAACCTTTGGATCGTTGATTTGAAGAATGTAAACCTCATCCACTATCTGATTATTGCTGAGATAAATTTATTGATACTTATTGCCAGTGAAGAATGCCCTTAGATGGGTAATTGAGCTCGCTCATCCCTCTTTAAGAAATCAAGTATTTTCTGCTATTGTTGAATGGCTTATAGAAGTTATAGCCTTATGACACTTGCTTCATCGTAGGCTGGAAATGCTGCCTTGGCTAGGCTGAAACCTGAAAGAAAAAATTCAAAGGAGATTTTCTCATATGTAAGAGTGAGAGGAATATACTCAAACTTTTCTTGGCTGGATTTTAAGTATTATAAAAAGTCTAGAAAACTATTATAAAAAGCATAGGAAAAGAATGAATTCATGTTCTTTTTTCTATGCTTTTTATAACAGTTTGCTGCATCTCTACACTTTTTATAACAGTGAGTGAATAACAATAAATTGAAGTGATTATTAATATTATTTAAGTGATTTTCATCATCATAAATAGCTCCACAGCCTGTTATTGGCCTTGGCTTCCTGCAACATCCTCCTCCAGAACTGTCTGTCCCTGGCTTTTGGTCTCCAATTTCTTATACCTAGGGTTCGTAGATCCTCCTCTACGCTATCTGTATATCTCTTTTTTGGACGTCCTGTGCCTCTGTGTCCGTCTGGTCTCTTGTTCATAATAATTTTTGTTATGCTGTCATCACTGCTACGTTCAACATGTCCTGCCCATCGAATTCTGCTAATTTTTATAGTTTTTATGATGTTCGGATCTTTATACAACTGATACAATTCGTGATTGTATCTTCTCCTCCAAACACCATTTTCGTTTACTCCTCCATATATTGTGCGCAGGATTTTTCTTTCAAAGCACCCCAGGAGGTGTTCTTCATTACTTCTTAGTGTCCAGGTTTCGGATCCATACAGTAGTATTGGCCTTATAAGGGTTCTGTATAGTTTAACTTTAGTCCTCCTTGATATGTTCCTTGTTAAGAAGTGTTTACGTAGCCCAAAATAGCATCTATTTCCCAGCGCCAATCTCCTTATGACTTCTGCCGTCGTGTCGTTATCTTTTGAGATTAGCGTCCCTAAGTATATAAATTCTTTTACACTTTCGATGTTATATGTATCAATGGTCATATTCTGGCGATCATTCCGTCTTTTATAGATGCACATATATTTCGTTTTCTCTTCATTAATTGCTAGTCCGAATTTCTTTGCTGCTCTTTCTAGCAATATGAAGGCTTCTTTCATTGCTATGCTGGATCTGGCTAGTATTACGATGTCGTCAGCGTATGCCAACAGTTGTACCGACTTGTTGAAAATACTGCCCGCGGTGTTAATTCCTACGTCTCTTATCACTTTTTCCATAGCTACGTTAAATAGTAAGCACGACAGGGCATCTCCTTGTCTTAGTCCTACTGTGGCGTTGAATGGTTCTGACAGCTCTCCTTCAATTCTTATTCTGCATATAACCTCTTTCATTGTCATTTTGGTCAAATCTACGAGGTGTTTGGGAAATCTTAAATACTCCATAGCTTTATATAATTCTTCACGTTTTATTTTATCATACGCGTTTCTGAAGTCTATGAATAGCGAATGTATGGTAATATTAAATTCAGTGATTTTAAATATAATAATTTAAGTGACAATAAATTTAATTGAAGGGTAAATGTTTAGAATTGGGGCTCCGCTGGAAAATCGCTCCAAAAAAATTTTTGAGGCGTTTACGGTGATGTTTTAATAGACCAATAGTAATTTCAAGGCGGGGGAGACATATTTTTCTTATTACAGCGGGCGTTGTTGCGAATTGGGGGAGTGGTCCCGCAGTTTGACGATAAACTACATTATCTCATCTATTATAAACTCTACTTGATCGTCTGGCCAAGGTAGTTTTTAATTTTTTATATTTTTATTTTCATTTCTTACGGACAAAACAGGAACAACTCACAATTTATAGCTCACGACAGAATTTCTTATGACCAGGAATTAAAAAAGTGACCTGCGATCCCTATAAGTTTTTGTATTGAAAGTAATATACAAAAATCTCACCTGCAGAAGAGTACAGAGCCATAAAAAATCTCGATGTATGAAAGGATTTAATTGTGGGGAAACCCAACGGTGGTAAAGAAGGACTTTGGTCAAAAACAGATTTTTTATTGAGGAAGTAGCAAATTGAACGGAAGGGGAAAAAGAATCTTAATGTATGTACCTGATGTTGATGATGTTTAATTTTAAATACAATAAATTTAAATTAATTTAATTAAAATCACAATAAATTTAAATATTTCAAATATTTTGCAACGGAGTTCTTCTGGATCCACTAACAACTATCTGTTATAATAATCAGAAAATCGTTCTTACTCTCACATGCTATCTCTGTCACACAGTATAACAGATTTCGTCATTTTCAGCCTAGCCAAGGCAGCATTTTCAGCCTACGAAAAAGCCAGTGTCATAAGGCTATTAATATCGGCATCCATTTAACACAAAACACAACTAGGAAATTGCTTCCATTATTAATTTCATAAAATATTTTACTAAAAGCCCGATTTAACCGACTGCTAACAGTATTTTTTTTTATTTATTACTATTGGCAAAAACCTTCGTCTCGGATTCACACGCTCAAAAATCTAACCTCTCTATATCCTGAATAAATCCCGACTGATTCTTACTAAATTCAAATCCAGACTCCTGAAAACCTGTTTTTTCTCTCTCAACAAAAAATTTTGTTTTTTTCTCGCCTACTTGATTCGAAAATTTGTGGACTTCAAATTTTGCGGGAAGTGACTTGCTTACTCTTTGATTAAATTTCCGCGAGATGGGGGGGGTCACTTATAGGGAGAATTTTTTTGGTAAATACCCGACCGTTACACGTTTTTCGTCAAAAAAAGCAACAATGAAACCAATGGCTTCACGGCAAGAATTGGAAGTAAACAAAACCCTTGTATAATTAACTTTGTTTGTGTATTAACAATATGTTCTAAAAGTTTGAACGGTTTAGAATGCCTATATTTAAAAAAAAGTTAGATTTACGTTAGTAATAAATTTTGAAATATTTGAAAAAAATTCCTATTTTCCTTAATAACTAAAAAACTAAGTAAGATACGAAAAAAATGAAAAGGTACAAAAATAAAGGGCTTTTCTTGAAGAAAATGTTGGTTATTGTTTTGATTCTGTACGTCGTATAATTGAGTAATCTTGGTTGTAAGTTCGCATGTGAGTGCGAAGACCACCTTTCCCGAGCCATTTAAACTTTAAAATCTCAAAAAGTAAGGGTTCAATACAGTTCAAGTTTGCAGGCCTTGTAGCCCTTGAAATTCCCTGCAAATTCAATTTTAGAGCGGTTAGATATCTTTAAAATTGAGGAAGTAATCGTTAAAAAACTAATCGCGTTTTCGTTGAACATGTAAATTGTAATAATCTCAGTAGCACTTCAAAGTTGGATGAAATTTTAGAAGCCGGTAGGTACTGTCGGAGCTCCACCCGAACATTTACAAAAAACTTAGGCGGGTCCAAGACTTGTCAGCTTTTCTGGAACAGTTGCGGTCTGAATCTTTTGTAAAGGCTACTACTAAGAGCAGCGCTGTAAGACTAGCTTCCCTTGTACCGACAGTTGATGCTCTGAATGAGCACATTAGGAGAGTTTTTTACAAACCCAGATCCGCCAATAACGGATCAGGAAGATGATTTAGGTAGTGATGATACTTCTGATGATTTATAGATTTATTTTTAATAAAGCATGTTATTCTAATGTACATGATTTTATTTTCCCCCTATACTGAGTACATGATGTACTCAATTCTGTTTTTTATTTTACGTATTAACATGGTAGCTAATTTAAATCACAAGGCAATTTGTAAGAAATTATACTATATGTTGCAATAAAACAAAGAATATTATACGCACCCTCCTCCGACCGACCTAGGCGCAACATCATTCATAATCAAATCATCCAATAATTTAAACTCAAAAATCACTCTGAAAACCTAAAGAATTTTTTGGAGCATTTTTTGGAGCCCCCCTCGCCACCCCTACCCCCGCCAAGGTTGTGATAACAATAATATATGTCCCCCGCCTTAAAATTACTATTGGAGCACTCAAAAATCGCTGTGAGTAACTTAAATTTTTTTTGGAGCGATTTTGGCTTGGAGCCGTAATTCGACCCCCCCCCCCCCCGCCATAACAAAAATATGTCTCCTCGTCTGAAATTACAAAGTATAAACCAAGAGGGGACTTTAATTTATCATAAATTCACACATATTAAACTGTTAAGAAATATTTTTTTGTGAATTTCGTCATGGGGGGTGGTTTCTAGGGGTTGAAACTAGGGATGTTACGAATGTTCACATGATTTGCATCATTTTAAACATTCGCATCGACATTCACATTCACATCAAGTAATGCCAATGTTTTGCGAATGTGTGTAAGTCGTGTCGTGCCTCGTGGAAAACAAAATTAAAATACGGCAAATTGATAGATTTGGCTTCCAAATATCTGATTGCTCCACCGGCCATTCCGAGTGAGCAATTTTTCAGTGCAGCCGGCCTTATGTATGAGCCCCTTAAGGCCCCCATTCACAATAGCCCGCCGGCAGATCGTAGCCTATTAGGTCAGGTCAGCAGGTACCGCCCGATGAAGGCCATACATTACTCACTCTGACTGACGGATGAGGACTTGAGGCATACGTCTGACAAGCCGTGAACTGCAGGTGACGTTCCCTACATACCCACAGGCGAAGGCGACAATATGTTCATGGTCTCAACGAAAATTTCAGACTGAATAGAAGTTTAGATCTTCAGGCACGGACTGACGATAAATACCCACACTCATAAAGATTTTTGTCAATTTTCTTGGACTATACAGGCCCCATCCAGTTGGCGGTGTGGGTGAGTGAGTGTGTGGTTATACTTGGCCTCAAAGCGAGAAGCCTTCAGGCCATGGCCTGCCGGCGGCCTGTATAGGAATTAGGGCCTTTAGAAATTGCCTCATGGAAATATAATATTCCTCTATTGAATTTTGACTATTAAATACGAGAAGAAAGAATACCATTACTGTATATAACACTGGTCTATTGTTCTAATATTTTTCGATATCCTATTGTAGGTAATTAAAAAAAATTAGGCCTTAATTTAATTAAATTTTTTTAATGCTATTCCTAAACATTCGCATTCGTATTCAGAACATTCGCATTCGCATTCGCGAATGTGAAAAATATGACATTTGTAACATCCCTAGTTGAAACATTTAATTTAATCATAAATTACATTCCAGTATATGCAAGCAAGTTTATTTTACATATTTAAACATGATTTAATCGAAATATTGCTTAAATATATTGTTTTTAAATTTTTTGTCAAAAGGGGTGGTTTTCACCCCCTCAAAACAATAAGCACCCATCAGGAACATATAACTTTTGAAGAGGAGGGCAAGATGAGCTTAATTACCAAATTTCATTAAAATCGGTGCTGTCCGAAAGAATTCGGAGGTAATACTCTATTTTTACCGCTATCCACTGGACTACTAGGTGTAGTCCTAATATTGTTCGGTATCGAGAATCGTGACTCTTCTCATTAAACTGATGGATTTCCCCAATAACCGGTTCCAGATAGCTCTGGCTGGGTAGGGCGGCCAACTTTTCATAGCCAAACTCCTGGTGGTAAGTATCCATATATGGGTGACCTAATTGAGAGTGCCTAACTTATTAAGGGCGCGTTGGCAGTCCTAACTAATTTTGACTTGGTCCTATGGCACTTAATCGCTCTAATTGCCACTTGGTTGTCAGCTAGGATAAAACTCCTCAGCGTAGACCCTTCCTAAATTTTCATAGGTTCAGCGATGGTAACTTTGAATGTACGCGATGACCGTGTTGAATCCATTCTCCACAGCTTGGCATGTGATATGAAACAACTTGGCGTATTCTACTGTGGGATCATAATTTAGAAGCACACAAAATTTGACTAGTGCAGGAATAGAAGCCGACCGACCTTTCGAATTGTCACCTCTTGAGCTCTTGAAAAGTTTGAAGAGGATCCACGGTTTTCGACTAAAATTTTGTTGAAAGTTGAGGCCCATTTCTGGCTTAATGGCTACGCTATAAGCAAAATTGCGGTATTTGGAGTGAGATGCCATTACAGTAAGACAAAACAACGGTTTGGTGTGGTTTATGGGCTGATGGAATCATCGGTCGATATTTCTACAAAAAAAATAACGGACTATTTGCTGCCTGAAATTGAAGCCCGTGCTCTCAACGATATTTGGTTCCGACAAGACGACGACGGTGCTATTGCCACACAGCCCGTGAAAGCATGATTTTATTACGAGAGCAATTCGATGAGCAGCTTCGAACCGGTGAATTCCAGCCTTCAAGGGTGGGCAACCTTTTTTATAACATGAGCCAGAATAAATCATCGAAGTAAATTTAATTCAAAATCTGGAGCATCATTTCGTTCGGTGTATGTCCTCCGAAAAAAAAATATGAAAAAATCAAAAACAGAATAAAAGAGAAGGCTGCCAAGGAAAAAAAATATTTATATGGAATTGGGGCAGGATCAACAAAGTCCCAAGACTGGTGATGAGGAGGAAAAAGCTGGAAACGATTACGCTTTGAATTGTGTGAATATTTAAGCGTACCTAATCCAGTTGCTAGAACAAGAAACCATCTCTTCCACACTCCATATGATCTTTCGCCCAAATTCGAGGTCATTACATAGCTTCTGCATTGGTAACCTCTATCAGTTACAATTTTGCAGCTACCAAATTCCCCTGCGTCAAACCTATTTTTGAGCTATTGAAAATAGGTGAGTCATGACTTGCTCCTGGCCATCTTGCTACTATATCTGTACATTTCAGGGAAGCCTCACACAGGGTTTGTACGTTGAATGAAAAGTATCCTTTCCTCTTCTGAAATAGTTCTGGCCTTGCCTCCATCTGCACAATGATTGTTATAAAAAATAGTTAAGTCTGTGATCGTAGTGTTAGAAGAAAGATACGATCAGCACTAATTACTATATAATTCCTGTCGTTTTATGTTCAATACCCTAAAACGATTATAAAACTCGGAGTCATCCCAATAATTGAAGGTTCTTCGGGTTTGAAACCTTTTTAATCTATGTAACTCTTAATAATCTTCTTCATCAATTTCCTCTCAAATTCCATCCATTATTTCAAAAAGAATAATATTTACTTCTTTTTACAATTGAAAAAAAATTCCAAGTTATAATTACAATTTCACATTTCTCTAACTTACAATTCCGAGATTTGGCTTAAGCAGCCAAATTTAGTGGCTCCAGTTCAATTCAATTTTGAACTAAGTTCAACACTTGAACCACTATTTTGCAACAGCGGTAACCACTATTTTGCAACAGGGGTGCGACAGCGAGGGAGACCCAAGGCGTAGACCAGGACGCTCAGAGCTTAGAGATGCCAAACTGGATGACATCGGCTCACAATCGAACAGTTGCGACCGGCCAGGACCAGACCCCGGTTGTAGAGACGTTAAATAAGAAGAAGAAGAAAGTCAGGTGAGTAAAAGTTTAAGACAAAGCGAAAGCTTAAACCGACATGAAACCGGTTATTTATTTTTTTCGACAATTACCCTATCCATCAATTGGTCCTCAAATCAAACAGGTTTGGGTATGACGTACCTATTACCCCAAGCATGTTTATTTTTTTGCCAAATTTTCTGAGACAAAAGTGAGGAAAAATAACGCACACATTCCCTTGCGCCCCCTTGTCTATAAAACCTGTTTGTGTATGGTGGTAATAAGTGAAATGGTTTGTATATGATACGGGTATCACCAAGGCCATCTCAAGTACAGGCCTGGAAGTTGCCGGGCCTACTATGGCTCCTCTACACGTTGGCCAATGTGTTTGCGGCCAATACCTTGGCCATCGTGTAGAACGCAGGTTTTGGCTTACGTTAGTATGTATTGGAATGATGGGGAATGATGGCCAACACGTTGGCGCGAGATCTGTGTGATGTGGTTTTTTGACAAATACGTCGCGTTGGCGCTAGATCCGTGTGGTGTGATGAATGGGTTGTGACTGAGTTATGGCCCCGGCGTCCACACGTTGGGCTATTTTGCCACAAACATTGGCAGACATATTGGTCAACGTGTAGAGGAGCCATAAAACACTAACACCGACTCCACACGTTCCACGACTCCACACACGCGAAGCCAATCCCCAATATTCACCCCAACTGCAAATTTCTAGATCCACACGTTGGTCAAGTAGCATTCGGGCCAACCTTGTGCCAGCATGTGGAGCCGGCCTGGTAAAATTGCGTAGATATGTGAAATAAATGATATTTCCTTGAGTATATATGTACATACATATGTTCACATTATATGTATATTAGAGTGGCCCTTATTTTACATTTTTGGTAGTGTTAACCCCTAAAATGGTTCTCTATACCGAAAACAAAATCCTAGAAAAATTTGAGCTGAATTGGTAGAGTCTTATCCGTGCCGAAAACGCGGAGAAAATGTGTTTTGGTTTTGTGTTTGTATTGTTAATAACAAATACTAAATTGAAACTTTTTACGATCTCATTACCTTTAAAATGATACCTCATTTAACTCGATACGATGAATAGAACCGGAGTAATAGCGATTTGAAAAAGGGTATAATCGGATAGTGACGTAAACTTTACCCCCCCCCCCCTCCTTTTTTTTGAAAATATTGACCGAAAAAAAAGAAAAAACACGTGTCCGCTTATTTTGTACAGGGACTGAGTAAAAAAATTTGAAGCAAATCAAAAATGTTCATTAATAAAAGTTTTCTCATAAAATAACAAAATTTACCGCGTTTTCGGCACGGCTTAACTTGAAACAATTGAGATGAAATTTTTTGAAGATTAATTTTTTCCTAGTAGAGAACCATTTCAGGGGTTAGCATGTAGAAATTTCCGACTTTTAAAAATAAGTTCCACCCTAATGTGCATATGTGCCTTCGCCTCCTTTGAAACTAAAACATTTTTTTATGAAAAATGCCAAATTTTTGCTTTCCTCGACATACGCGATTGTTCGATCTACTCGAAAACCTTAATCGTGCAATTCGAGAATTTACATGCATTTGTTTTAAATAAATTCATTTTCACAGACCTTATTAACAAAATAAAAACTGTGTAAAAGGATACGTCACTGATAATAAAAAATTTCCAATAATTTTGATATAAAAAATATTTAACATTTCATCGCGCAAAATTTCATCCTTTCTCTCATGTCATAAAAATAAAATTTCATCAAAAACGCATAAAATGCATTCCAACATGTGTTTACATGCAACACTCCGAAAATTGCTCACAAGAGTTGGAGATTTCTCAATCTGAAATTTCGGAATCAAAACACACTCTCTTAAAATGTTGTTTACCCCGAAGAGAATCTGGCCAATGTTTACATTCTTTGCGAAGAGAAGCAGCCTGCAACTAAAGGTAGGAG
Source organism: Thereva nobilitata (assembly GCA_963855945.1). Lineage (NCBI taxonomy): Eukaryota > Metazoa > Arthropoda > Insecta > Diptera > Therevidae > Thereva > Thereva nobilitata. The sequence goes on along the minus strand of OY979694.1, from coordinate 195,299,883 downwards.
TTTCGCTCAGGTGTGCCCCGTGTGCCCTACCAGCAGAAACCCCAAAAAACAGCTCCCAACCACTCCGAAACACTCCGAAATTATGCTGCAACTTCTTCTGCTCTACAAGAGAAAAGCTTTGCAGCATATCGCTTACGATACCGAAGAGAACCTTCAAATGTCGGACTCGAAGGGCTGCGAGTAGTTTCGGTGTTGCCCGCTTGGCTGACAGCTTTTCTTCCATATTTCGGACACAAGAAGCCAAGCGGCCGTCCTTTGTTGCGTTTCTCGCGGCGCTTGCAGCCGAGCACAAGAATCTCAGATTCGGTCGAAATCAGTTCAGCTGGAGCAGTCGTCGCGCGCGGAACGTTCGCTTTACGACCGGAACAACATTATTTAAGGGTAGTCAAATTTTTCCACCCTTGGTTGAATTTCCAGTATTTTTCCTGCCGCTATTTGAGAAAAATAAAGTGAGTTTCTGTGCAGTGATTATTATTGAAAATTGAAAAAAGAAAAATAATACAAAAATTTACCTGAGCGAGAAGTGAAAAGGTAACGAGAAATCCGGTGTGTAGCCCCGACATATAGCGGTGATTTCTAGCCGCTTTTTATTTTTTCTGTGGCCCGATATTGAGGAGATAAGGGAAGAAATTTTTTTATCTTTTCTCCGTATACGAGTGATTGAATTTGAGTGAAATCTGTTGTAAGTGGATTACTTCGGCACACAAAGCAGGGTCGCCAGGGCCTCTTACCGTTGGATAGTTTGGTGATAGCCGCCGCGTGCACAGCCCGAAAGCGGGAGACAAATCAGGATATCGAGAGAGATAGAGACCCCCATTTGGAATTCTTAGATACCGGACCCAAAAGGTGAGTTATGCTTGTCAAAACTGATTAGGTAACGTGTCACGCCGTAGCCGCCAGTAAAGATGCCGCAGTGTGTCGAGCAGCATTCCTGCAGTGCTAGACCTAATTCCGGCTCCTCTGTCTGTACTGAAGTGGTTCGGGGGATTCTGGCGAGTGGGGGCTGATTCCGAGTTTATCTGAAATCTGCATTCGATGTGTGTGTCGCAGCGCCGCACCGTACCGAATCCCTTTTCCTTTCGTTTCGGGGAAGATTGAGGACTGTGGTAGTCAACGGTGCTGCTCCTGTCGCTTATGTATATATCCTGTATATCCCGCCTGGCTCCCGCCCCGTTCAATACGCCAAGAACAGAGCGAAGTAGCGTCGAGTCGGCCGTTTTCTTCGGTATGAAATTGCTGATGTAGATTCGTGGGTACTTAGTAGTCAGGAAGGTATGTCAGCCAGGATCTTGCTCGATAGTACTCCGCTCCGCTCTGGCAGAATAGCGCCTCAATCGGGAGGCTGCAGGACGACACAATTTCGTGATAATATCATTAGACATGCTTAATGCCCGACAGTGTATTCAGGACGTCTCACAACAAGCCTAGAGAATTTACCTCCAGGTAATTTCGGGTGAATTTTTTCCTTGTCTCTTCCCCAACTTTTTTTTGTTCGCTATATTATTTTCCTTGCTCCTTGTACTTTTGTGCTGTTGAGAATAGAGACACGGAATTTTGCAGGGATTTTTTTCTGATTGTGATACACGAGATTAGTTCTGGCGAATTGTGTGGTGTTAGTGATGGGGCAGATTATAGTCGCAAGAAGTTCAAGATTGTGAACCTTGCCCTAGTTTTGTTGTCTGTTGATAGAAGCAAGCTAATATTTTGCTTTGGCTTGTCTCTATGGCAGTCGGTAGTAAGTAATGGATTTATTAGTGGCGAAAAATTGGTTTTAATTAAAGTTTGTTTGTGGGAATTTATGTGATGTTTGGGTCAGATTAATGATAGATATAATATTTTGCAGTTAGGGAAATTCCAGTGGGTATATAAGTAAAGTCGACAGGATATTCCGATTTCTTCATGCTTTACTTGTGAATATAAAAATATCGTTCCAAATTGATGAGATTAAGTCGACTCAGCTATTAAATGAGACTATACGAGTTCAATTAATATGAAAATCTTGTTCGCAACAAATCAACAGTTTTATTAAGATTGTGATTCATAAAGAAATGATGTAGACAATCTTAGAAAATACCGAATGTAGTTGGAGACTAGAATATTTTGAGCTGAGTTATTGTCACTTTCTTGTTTATTTGAACGACACGATCTTTGTCATATTTTTTATTACCTCAAAGCACGTTAAGCGAACTATTTTGTATGTTAGATCATAGTTTAAGTGTATTTCTCGATTTTAAGAAAAAGTATTACAGTAATCGCGTGTGTCCTTATTCTCCGAAAAGCATTTATCAATATTACACGCGTTGCTTTACAAAATATGCATCAGGGATTTTTCAGAAACTTATATTTTATCCTTCATTATAATAAGGTATTTATCTAAGTAATCTGTGTAACATACTTAGTTTAAGTCTAGAAGAAAGTGTTTCCTTTATCATAGCACATCCAAAATAGAAGAAACAATTCAGGACTAGTGGTACAAATGGTGAATGCTAAGTTTGGTATTACCACATAAAAAAACTAAGGAGAGTGGTTCTTCGGCACTAGATTAGAAGATTATTTGTCCGATATCATTTTTATGGATTGCATAGATTCTATAGTTGATGCTTTTTGGTATTGGCAATTTTATTCGAGTAAAATTGTTGCTCCAAAAATTGTTTAAATATGCCTCATAGTCTTAGAATTTTTTAGGCGACAAGTAATAACGTAGGACGCTTTCAAAAATTCAGCCGATTGCAGCAGTCGGAGCAGTCAACTGTTCAAATATTCAACTGAAGTTAAAATTTGTAAGCAATCAGAGCAAGCATTTGGATTCGTTTGCATTTGACTCCTCCGACTGCTGCAATCGGCTGAATTTTTGAAAGCGCCCGTAATAAGGAAATATGTAATTTTATATATGACGGATTTTATATTCGATATGTTGAAAAATGGGTATACGACTTGATATTAAGGCTATAAACTTAGTTACAACGTCGAAATTTTATAAAGAGTGCACTAGTGAAGTGATTTTAGATAGAATAAGAGTTTGAATGTGGTTAAAAAAGTTTTGTTATGGGGATCTGTTTTTGGAAAATCAACTTTGATTACTAGATCGATTGCAGCAGTTATTCTTCTTAAATTTCGCTACAGTCATTGTAGGATCCGCGCCCCTTGAAATCTTGTTAATTCTCTTCAGTTTGTTACACGAAGTTTCCGTATATCTTCTAGCACGTCATCCATCCACGTCGTTGTTTTCTATTTGATACAATCATACACTTTGTTTTCGTGTCATTTAGATTGAACTTTGCTGAATTCTTCTTCCAATTTCGTTTTCTTCAGGATGTGTTGTCAAATTATGACTATGTCATCTGTGAAGATATTATTTGCACCATTAAGTTCAGCTACTCATGCCTTTGTTGAGAAGTTGGAACGAGTAGAAGTCAACTGCTTGCGAGAACTTTGCTCGAATTTTGGAACACAGCAATTATTTCTATCAGAGTAATGTTAAAAAGTATTGGTGAGATCGTGTCTTACACTCTTTTGTGGTCATTTTGCACAGTCCTATTAATTTTTTCGGGAACCTATTTCCCTCATGTTGTTCCACAGCTCTCTTTTATAAGAATTTCTGTAATCTGCAAAAAGAAAATGCCTTCCAGGAATTTTTCAAGTATTTGTCTCATCATGGAAATTTGGTCTCTTGTCAGGTTCGTCCTAAATCCTGCTTGGTATTCTTGGTATTTAACAAAATATGTGAGAAAGAACCTGTGTTCAACAACGCGATTAGTCTGTAATTTTTGCAGTTCATCAATTTACCTTTCTTATGGACTTGGACAATTGTGCCTTAGCTATTCTTCCGGCATCTTTCTACTTCTCCATACCTTGCAAGTGAGAATATATAAGGCATGACATAACTTCTCTCCACCATTTTTTAAGATTTCTGTTTATGCACCATCTGGCCTAAAGCCTTATGATTTTTTGAGTTTCGCTATGACATTTGCAATTTCTACTGTAGGCTCTGGCATGTTTTCTGGGTCATCTGTACTTCGGTTGGCTGCTTCTCTCTCTGTTCCGTTCATATTCTCTTTGAAAAAGTCTCGAAAGAATTTCTTCCACACCTCGAGTATATGTCATCAGCACCATCATAGAACTATTGTATCCTTTCACGTTGTAGAAACTCCTAGCATCTTTATTACTGCATCCATGTTTAGTTGCACTAATGCTATTTCCGAAGTAGTTTCGTTTTTTAATCGTTAATAAATTTTATTTGTCCATTCGTACTGCAAGGTATTTTTCGTGATTTCCTCTTGTTGTTCTTGTTAAATCCACCTGGTTTTTTATTTCAATGCGATATCGCACGAACCTAAAAAGATATCGAATTCTTTAAGCTGTTTGAAGCGTATTAAGGGAAATATTATCTGAAAAGATTTACATAAAATTCGGTCGACCCGTTTTTTTAGTAAAACGCCTTATGTGATTTTTGTACCTGCACAATATCACACGAACCAACAATGATACCGACTTCGTTAAGGTGCCGATCGTAGCATATTATCGAAATTATAATCTGAAAAAAATTTCATAAAATTCGGCCGAGCGGTTTTTTTGTTTAAACGACGTACGTGATTTTTGTATCTGCACGATATCGCGCAAAACAAAAATGATTCGTCTTCTTTGAGGTGCCGCTCGAAGCATATGAACGAAAACATGCCCTGAAAAAAAATTTCATAATATTCGGTCGAGCCCTTTTCCCATTGTTTCACGCCTATATAATGTTCTAACATTCGCTGTTGCTAATTTTATAATTTTTATGAATTGTATAATTTTACATCCATTTTAAAATATCCCTTTGTAGTAATTATACTATCGAGGTAACTGAATGCTGTCACACCTACAATGTTATCTCATATTTATCAATGGATTAGTGTCTGTAGTGTTTCGTACAGACTATTTCTAACTTCTCAATTTTCCTCTGCATGTCTTCTTTTGAATGAGCTAGAAGTGCGTATTGAAGAGTAATGGTGAAAGATGACAACCTTTTTTCACTCCAGCTGTTTTTGTGGAATCGTTTAATTGTTAATTATGTCATATTCTTAGTTTTATTTCATTCTTTAACATCTTAATCATTTGTATTATTTTCTCTTGTACTTTCTTTTGTTTTAAATCTTCTCAGATAGCTCCGTGGACGACTGGTAAAAATGCACGATTACTTAAACTCTAACTAGGTGATATACAAATAATGACTTCCACTCTACCGATTGTTTGAGTATATATTCTTAAGATGTTTAAGCTATCCTTGCATCCGCGACGATTTTTGAATTCTACTTGTTTTGCTCGCATTCTTTTAAGCCTTCTTTTACAGCTAAGTTAATAATTAATTGCATTCCTCCATTTATTTGTTAATCGCTCTTCGTTCGAGACCTGCTCTAATAATAGATGAACTATTCCTAAATTAAGTACTTCTTTAATGTTTGCTTTGAGTAATTCAACTGGAGCTCCATCACTTGATTTTCAGTTTCACCATAGCTTCTTTGACTTCTATCAACGTCGTTTGATTTAGATTATCACGTTCCTTTGTCTTTTTTCTTCCGTCCACATTGATTCTCATGCACTGATCTCTCTGGGTTGATGTCATTATATTTAGTATGTAGTATTGCCGCCGTGCTTGAATCTGATATTCTGTATATGTCGCCTAGCTGGACTCGAACTGAAGTTAAACCTAAAAGCTGAGCCGGTGAAGTGGATTAAACTAAACATTATTGAACTGAGGTCGGTGCAGCCGGGGCATTACTTAATTTCATAGCAAAGTTATTAAGGAGGTTCTATTCACCAACTAAATTCGCGTTCAATACAAACTGTTCAGAAGGTCTAAAGAGATGTGGACGTCTTAGATTATCCATGACCTAGTCCCAGTGGAATTTTGGCACCTACTGCCACTCCTTTTTATTTGGATAGTTGAAAGAATCCTTTCAAACTGAGTCTGTGATTAGCACTTACGCCAATCCAGGGTTTGAAAGCTAAGTAAACTTAAAGCAAAGGACATATTTTTAAACTTACTTTGCTGTGGAACTGTGAAAGCTTTTTGTGTCATATTGCTGCGAATGCTGTTGCTTTCAAATTACTTAAAAGCTTTCAGGAGCATGCTGGTCCGGCTGCAAACGATTCGGCTTTAAAATACTTTGCTTTGTAATGCTTTCTGTTTGCTTACAGTTTTTCAAAGCTTTGCTCTCCAAGGGTGTGAAAGAAGAGCTTCCTTCAGCTTTTTTTCATGGTCCAACTTTATATAATAAAATGATACTTTGTTTAGAGGCGTGAAACTTTTTTTTGTGTGTATGTGAAGCATTCGCAGCCAAACAACCATGCCCCAGCATTTATAAGCAACAGCATTCGCAGCAATATCAAACAAAAAAGCTTTCACAGTCTACAGCAAAAAATTTGAAAATATGTAAAGCAAAGCAAAGTAAATTACTGTGGTCTTCTTGGCAGCAAAGCAAAGTCAACAGCAACAGTATTAAAATTGCTGCAGCAATTTAAACCCTGCGCCCATCTATATTCGTTTCCTGGTAAAAGGTTTTGTAGCAAGCGTGCCGAATGCGCCTTATCGTGGTACCTGATGTTTCATCGTTTACTACGATGACGACGTTGTCTGCCAAGAAAAACATATATTTGTTAACTTGAGGTTAATTTAAACTGAACAATGTCCTTTGTAAATTGTAAAAACACATTAATGCTAGTAAACGATAGTAAGTTCTACAAATGGAGCTAGTAAAGTTATACATTGAGGTTTGGTTGTATCAGGTACACTTGTATTACTGCTGTCGTTTTCTTGTATATATGTTTACAGTGTATTTTGTGAGCCCTGCACATTTGTCAAACCTGTCTGTTGGTTAATCCGGTCTGATTACTGTGCCTGCACATTATTTTACAAAGAATCCCACAAATTCTGCCACCCCACTCCTTTACAACACAGCATCTATCCTTTTCTCTTTTTTAGATTTATTCACCCTTGAACTTAAACTGAGCCTCATTTAATTAGAGTTTGTTGGTATAATTTTTCCATTAGAAAAAACGAAAAACGCTCTCGCCCTTTTCAATGCCTCTGGAAGACAATCATTAATTACATTTAACAACCCGTGTCAAGGCATGTACTCGTACCTGTTCAACTTTATTTATTTATTTTTTTGTTTTTCTGTTTTTTTTGGATTTTGGAAGCTAGGTGATGAAGTCAAGCAGCATTTTTCTTAGAACTCCATATTTTCGTAACACTGGCATAGAGATGTCTCATTAGTTATTTAGCTTCATCACTTAATGATTTTGTTAATGGATTCTTAGACATGTGAAATTAAGCGTCGAATTGTTTTTCTTTTTTTTCCCAAAGTGCACCAGGTTTGTTCTTGGTGTTTCCAGTCGCTTAGTTTGGTTGTTTTGTTGTTTTTGTTGTTAATTGTTGTTGAAACGTTGTTTGTTCGGACATTTATGGATTATTATAAATGATTTTTATTTTATTAGTATATTAATGGTGCTGTAATATGTCAAACATTGATACATTATCGTTGGGTACAGTTATGAAATCAATGTACCGACAACGATATCTTTTTGTGCTGTAATCAAAATGCGATTAGAGTTCGAGTATCGTGCAGGTTTGAAGTTATTCATATTTTTTGTTATGGACTTAATTATTTATAAAGCATTGATGGGTAGTTCTCATGAAATCCCGAAATTCGGTCATTATAAACTAATAAATAATATTAAACGGAATTAGTATTTATTTCCTATGGATTTCGTAGTACTTATGTTACTAGATTGTAATTATATAGTGGTCCCCAGAATAAACGCGTTTTATAAGAATTATGAGGATATTTAAAAAAATTAAAGTGAGGGAATGATGACTTAGGTGAAGGAATAACCGTTACAAGCAATTCATAAACCTCTATATGTTTGTCTCTATATGTTTGGCTACTTTTCTTCCAGTTTTTCCTTTTTTGCCTTATTTCTCTAGAATTCATAGCAGATATAGGTTTTACTTGGCCTTTCTCTTTTTTTCTTAGGTAATTAAGTCTTTCTTTTTGGCGAAGTATATCCAAACTTTCAGGATCGGATTTAATTTTCTCCCTACGCTTCTTATCATATTCTCTCTTTTTTAATTTAGCTTCTTCTTCGCTTATCTTCTTGTTCTTGGAATTATTTGGCCCGACAACAAGATAGCAGCCGGTAAATTCAAAAATTAGCTAAAGCAAGCGATAACACTGTTGAACAGAATCGATTTTAAAATTTCACCCAAGGAAACCCTTTATAGGGTATGTGCAGGACATGAAGAAACATCTGAATTTTTTAACAATTCGGTATTAAAAATAAAAAGTTATAAACAAAAAACTGAATAATTTGAAAAATGAATTTTTTTTGGTATGAGTGTGCGTAGAATTTTCCGCAGATAACAAAAATATATTTTTGGTTCGTTTTGTCCGTTTTGTTATTATTTTTTGGTTGGTTTTGTCCGTTTTGTTACTATTTTTTGAGTTTTGTAAGCGGTAAAACCCAAAAATTTGTTTAAAAAAATTGTTTAAAAAAATATTCAACAACGCTAAACATTTTAATTATTTGTTAGTAATAACTATGCCAAAAACCAAGTAAATCGAACAACTTTTTTTTCCGAAAATTTCAAACTTTAAACATTAATAACTTTTTATTTACTACACCGATTTGCATCAAACTTAGTAAAATATCATTTCTCAATGACATGAACCAAGTCCACCAGGTCCCGACCTTGGGTGATATTCGCTGTTCAACAGTGCAATAAAGTCAAGCTAACCCATTAAAAAATCATTCCCTCGTGAATCATCATTCCTTCACTACAAATTAATATGAGGGAATAACGGTGAGGGAATGACGAAATAAAGAATAACCGAAAAAAGCTCGTGACATAACTTTACTTTAAAAAAGATTTTTTGTATAAGTTGATTACTCCCAAAAACCTACTTCACTGTGTAATTAATAACTGTTAAAATATTTACCTTTTGTTTTTTTAGGATGTGATGGAATGACGATCAGAAATGTAATCTTAAAAAAATATTAATTAAACCCTGTTGCAACAGAAACTCTAACACCCAAAAGTTAAAATCACCATGTTCATAAATTGACAGTACTACCAGCTATCAAAAACTAATGGTATCGTTTATGTTATATTAAAAATGCGTTCAGAAATCGACTGCCAGTAAAATTGTGAGGGAATGATTTATTTTTATGGGACACATCTATATTTTCTTTTTTTAGATACGTTCTTTACTTTATAATCCAAATTAAGAATGCTTTCATTAACCCATTATATTTTTATTTGATCCGTCAAACTTACATCACTTTCATTACATTTTTTTGCTTGTCTGAAAATATAAAAGTAATTTAATTTGAAGCTTGGGACATAGTGAGGGAATGATTTTAGGGACATTATATAGCTTGTATTTTTTTTTACACATATAATTCCGAAATTATAAGTGAAACTTTTAGCCCCAATAATGTAGATTACAAGCAAATATTGGTAACAGTTACATGTTTGTTAGATTTTTGTTAAAACTCAGAGGACAAGAATTTCGGAATTTCGTGAGAACTACCCTGATATTATAAAATAACTACAGTTACAGATGATTCAGAGTTAGTAGAATATTATTAGAAAAGAGAGCGAGAGGTTCAGCTGGTTGCTTAGTGGGTTTTTCGCTTAGACTTGACCATTAATTCTTGCTTCCCGCAATTGCGTGACAGTTACAGACAGTGAGCATGAAGTGCAGAGTTATCTTTTTCGAAGGGCTGTAGTTGGGATCCTCTGCCGTTTCTACCCTCCATAGATAGTAATTTAGGGAGTAAGTAGTCCGGCAATAAGCGTATTTTCTTTCTACTAAGCCCCAACAATACTAAGTTCTCTGTGAAACGGCTTGGAATTGGTCAAAGCAGATTCAAACCTACAGAGTTCGGTATTTTGTTTGAATCACATTAAGATCGTCGAGGGCTCTTTTAACCACTCCCAAACTAACTAGTTGACATTTGGTACTGCGGAGCTATATCTCTCTGACACAGCTTTTCTGTTAGAGAGGATGAAAACCCGTTTGCATTCGAAGATCCTAGCTCTGGTATCCAAGGCCGTCGCTGTTCAAAACTCTGTATAAGGTACCAGAACCATTTCGTCGGGATTGAAATTTAGTCCTGCGTCACCAAGAGATCCAATCGAGTAGGCCGAGTGACAGAAAGGGTTTCTTAGCTTTGTATATTTACTCGCCTTCCTTTCTGTTCATCCGTTTCAGTGGATGGTTCATCCACCTTTTAACTTCCTCTACAAGCGTCAAAAGGTAAAACTGGGCCATGAAACTTTTTTTTGTGATGGCATCTTTTGCTCCTTTACAGATTCATTGAACTAAAGTAGAAATGCATTCTCAAAATTATATGGCTATAATCACAGCTACCAAAGAAATTAGCGCCTTTACTTCCTCCGTGGCAATATAATAGCGCGACTGTGTCAATAATCTTCAGCAATCAGTATTTCCGAAGTCTTACAACATCCCATAGTTCCCAAACGTGAGTATGTAGATAGGTACAGGTGGCAACTCCATTTAGGAACCGGGGATAAGGACATAAGTGACGCACCATTCCATACTAATAATAGCACCCGTGAAAACCCTTTCAGTAAGCATATGGTAGTGTGGTTGAAGGTACTTAGACTTAGCTTCGCTTAGTGATCTAGTCCATCATATTCAGGTACCGGATCATATTTGCTATAGTATTTTTGCTTCGAAACATATCACAATTCCCGTAACAAAATGCTTCCAAATGCACGATGTCTGATGCTAGCCCATGCCGAATGTTTGGCTGTCTTTGTACTATATGTTCCTCCTAGAATTGGCCGCAAGTTCCCCAATCGGACAGTGTCCGGTTATGATCGGCACGATTCTATCCTTCTGTGAGGGATCTCTACTTACTGTAGTTATGCCAAGTCTTTTTAGCCGTGGTGCATGACGTTACTCTCTAAAGATGAACCAGTGAAAATTTTACTGGTTCAACCAGTAAACAATAATTTCACTGAAAAACCAGTTAATTCGAGTCCGTTTACTGATTGAACCAGTGAAAAGCTCTCTAAAAATGAATTAGTAAAAATTTCACTGCTTCAACCAGTGAATTTTAAATTCACTGGTTTAACCAGTGAAAAAATATATGTGACTCATATTTTAGGCAATTAACTTCATGAATGTAAAGGGTTCCATTTGGCATACTCAATAAAACGGCTCTCGCTTGTTTACAGCGGGCAAGCAGCATTTCGTGCTTAGATGGGGGCCCTTTTGGGGAAAACGACTTTCGCGCAAGAAAACAACTTTTTTTTTACGTGAATATCACTGGTTCAACCAGTGAAATTTCACTGTTTCCTATTGGTTGACTAAGCAACGGCTCAACCAGTGAATTTTTACTGGAAGCCAGTGAATAATTACTGGTTCGTTTATAGAGAGTACAGAAGGACACAACGCACAAGGTGCAGTAAGTATAACGTCCAAACTGGTCGAAATCTAACACTATTCGGTGGGTGCTGGGTCACAGGAACATCGAGGACAACGAGAAAGAGGCGAATTGGTAAGACTGGGAGCAAATCTTGCAGACACACCATTGAAGAGTTTATTCTCTAAAAACGAACCAGTAACTATTCACTGGCTTCCAGTGAAAATTCACTGGTTGAGCCATTGCTTAGTCAACCAATGGTTTAACCAGTGAAATTTTTACTAATTCATTTTTAGAGAGCTTTTCACTGATTCAATCTAAACGGACTCGAATTAACTGGTTTTCCAGAGAAATTATTGTTTGCTGGTTGAAGCAGTCAAATTTTCACTGGCTCAATTTATCTCATAAAAAATAGACAGGTGCAAATTTATTCGATTTAAATTGCAATTTAAAAGGAAAAGTTAATGATCATTAAGCGGTCCACAGTCGCCTTCGGAGGCAGGAATTATTTCTTAATTTTCGTTAAACATTAAAATGGCTGCAATTCGCATTAGTTTGTAAAGAGGTAACGACCTTCATCAAGCGCTTATTATCAGGCTCTTCCTGGAACTGGCGAGAAAAATAAAAAATTCATACTCCACCATAAAAGCAAAATTCTAGAGTGTTTTCTCCCATAATATTACCTATTAGCGCGCACCTTGATCCGGGCACTAAAAGTCTCCGAGAGTTGTTTGTTTGCATATTGCCAGTGATTAACTTTTTTGATATTAAAATCATAAAAAAACTGGTTGTAATTGCATCAATAAAAGCTGGAAATTAAGTTAGCCTCTTAAGGTGGTTTATAATCTTTCTATTTTCGGGTTTATCCGACACCCACCTTTGTGTCCCGCCATATATACGAAGAGAGTTCTTCTCTAGCTACTTTTGATCCACCGCCAATCTACATATTTCGTATGGGGAAAACATCACAGCGCGGTATCGCACGCCCACGGATCTCCTGGGCAGGAAATACGCCTATAAAAATCCAGAGTCCCTGGGTCTTGTGTGTGCAGAAAACTTGGATCTTGGGATAGAAGATGATCCAGAAACGAGTTTCCAATAAATCCGTCGTCTGGCAGCTCATTAATGGCTGTGGCGGCTTTCGGATGCACTTCACACTTCTTCGCCGTCGCGTCGTAAGACGTCTCAACTCAAACCAGATGAGCAACCTTCATCCCTCATATCAAAGAATCATCTCAGGGCATTCTTGGCCGCGTGTATGGCTGTCAGTCGAGTTGTCATCCGAGAACGGCAGCAATGTGTCACCAGAAAATTTCAAATGGCGAAAAACTTTTTTTTCTTTGTTTGTTTCATATGAAAATTTTCGTCTTAACTCTTAAGAAAAGTTGAAAAGCGGCAGTTTTTTCCCCTGTTAATTTTCGTCCGTGTCACAGCAGATGTCACCGGATCAAATTTCGTTGACCTCGGGGTTTTCCTTTTCTTCTTCTATATTTTTCCTTAATAATAATCTTGACATTGAGTGGAATCGCTCATGTCTGTTCCATTTCCCATATTTCGGAGGAAGATTTTTGGGAGATTTTTCCCATTTTTTCCCGTTGTCGTCGTTGTTGTATACATTTTCTAGGAGCTCGGCTGATACGATCTTGTTGGGATGTCGTTAAGAGGGATTTATAGGACATAACAGGAAAGATGACGATTGGAGACGTGAGATATGCTCAAAGGCTGCCTGGGAAAAGTTTAAAGATTACACTCTGAAGCCCAAAGTAGGATATTCTTTTCGTTGAGAGCAGCTATCAAAAAAATAAAATTATGATGTTTGTCATTATGGAGAAATTCTATTTCAGAAGTTGTGTTTTTTTTATTCAAGTGATTGGGCACGTCTTTCTTGAGAGATAAATTCTTTTAATTTAGGTAGAGACAAAATTTCTGTGTGATATCTTATCAGTTTCTGGTTGAGTATTCTCTAATGAGATGGAACCGGCAGAAATAAATAGTAATCAATTTTTTCGTCTTCTATGCTTGATTTTAGAGGCCTAAGAATGTTGGACTGGACTTGAGTCGTCAGATTGAGCTTGTCACATTAGAATCGACGACGGGTCTGGGCCAACGATGCGATTGGGACTCCAGCAAACACTCAAAGTCGTGTGATATTTTACATTAAATTGGGAAACTGGCTGAGTTGTCTTCGATATCAATTTGGTAGATAAAATAGCAGGTCTTTTTCGCCCCATGAAATATTGGATCGCTTCAACCAAATCGATTAGCTTTATTTAGGAATTTCTATCGCATAGTATTAAGAGGATTACGGATTTCTTCGATTGACTCAAGATCTGAAGGTGATGATTCTATACGGAATTGTTTAACCAAATAGATTCGCATTAACGTAATCTTTATAGCAGTGTGCATAGAGACACTTTGAAAGAAATATTGCTGATTCTCGAATTCGTTTCTTTCCCATTTCTTTAGTCAAAAGATAAGTAATTCTATTGGATTAAGATAGTTACGGAATGTGAAGAATTCTTTTGGCTTTTAATGTCAAAATGTAAGTTTAAGGAATCACCCTTTTTACTCACCCCTTTACTGACGCAGAAGACGGTTCTGCAGTTCAAGACGCAGTCAAATGTCGGACTTTCAAAGTACAGCCAGAGCCGCTGGCTGAAAACGAAATTCTTAAGAAATCCCCGCATTGGGATGCTTATCTGTAAATTTGGAATATGTAGTCATTCCATCCCAGATCCTGAGACGGACGTCAGATTGGTGCAGGTCTTATTGGAGATAGTACTTCGTTTTCAGGCGTTGTATTCAACACTATTCTTGCGGCTCCAATTAAGACCTATCATTTTTGACACATCCAATACTAGCTTAAACGCCAAAAAGAATGCTCTTAATCTTTCAGGCTGAGTCTATATTAATAGCTTGTGCCATATTCTCTTAAAAGCTTTGAAGATTTCTAAAGCAAGCTGATCAGATTCAACTAAGCCATGGATGCTTTGGTAAAGGAGCTCTGTCAGACCTAGCGAGGTCGCCAGTAGGTCTTCTTTGTCGAAACCCGTTCTGCTTGTCGAGTCGTATTTGATTTAATTCAAGATATTTCTTAAGGTTTTCTTTATGTGAAAGTCCAGAGCCCTGTTGTACTGTAGACGATTCTAACTAGAGTGCAAGGTCGAGCATCAAGCTCTAGTCGGAAAGATAGTTTGGGAGAAGACTGAGAGAACTACCAAGGCATACACGCGGTTCTACTCCAGAAAAAGTAAGTAAGTAAGTTTATTATGCCTACAGGCGATCGCAGAAGACAGTGAAGGGAATTGTTGTAAACTGGGAAGACAAGAAATCGGTCCTGTGGGTCCCTGCAGATGCATGGAATCGAACCACGGACCTCGGAGGTGGTAGTTTACCTTAACCCCTAAGCTGGCCAGGGCCCTACAAGAGCCCATGATATAAGTTTTTTCTGATTATCGACACCATGATTTATGGAAGAACGGAATTATTATTGAGCTGTAACCAATACTAGCCCGACCTCCTACTAGCATTCTTCATTAAGCGTTTGTCTCTTAGAAAGAAATTCGGAGTGCACCAATTCCGAAGAGCTTTGGCTTGTTCCAATGTCGTATTCGTACATCTATCTAGTCTCCAGTTATAATGCGTTTCATGACGATGAGGTCTGAGAAACTCGTCAAATCATATATTAACAGCGATCTGCCTTCAATATTTTTTTTTGGGAAACATTGAGTTCTTCTTGCGCCATGCGTACGACGACGTGTTTCATGCTCCATTTCATGCAGTCATAATGTTATGAAGGAGCTTAAAAGATAAGTTTGCTTCTTCAGCCAACTCTCTAATACTTATACGACTCTCTAACACCCAGTACTCTTATACGGCACTCTAATAATTGATTTTGCCGATGTTTTCCTCGTTCGTATAAGCTGAAGGTTGACCGGAATGATGCAAATCAACTACAACTTCTCAGGTCTCTTTTGACATGCAAAATTCACTGTACGTCTTCTACAAACATTTAGAGCGATTCGGCACATAGTCCGGGGAAATTCACAACAAAAAACATGGCCGCCGGAGATATCACTTTTTTGCAAAAAAATCACTCAGAAACTGGTTTTTTCGAAATTATTTTTCATCAATCAATACGAAACGTTATTGCCTACAAAAAATCCCTCTTGTCATTTTCTCGAAAATCTAACCCTTTCGAAGTTATTCAAGGTCAAAGTTTCCAAAAATCACTTTTCGGCCAAAAAATACTTTGAATAATTTGGGAAGGTCAAAGTTTTCGAAAAAATTTCAAGAGGGGTATTTTGTAGGTAATAATGTTTCGAATTGATTGATCAAAAAAATTTCAAAAAAAAAACAGTTTTCGAGTGATTTTTTTGCCAAAAAGTGATATCTCCGGCGGCCATGTTTTTTTTTTGTGATTCCGAAATTATATTCTTAAAAAGTCCCAAGGAAGCTGTGTTACAATTTTCAGCCATTTTGGAATTTTGTCTCCTTTCGTGCGTTTTTTTGCTAATTTCGCCGGACGAACATACGATTTCATTTCAAGCAAATTCTTTGTTTAACTATTTTTTTCTAATAACCATAAACAACTACTGTGAACACATTGAGTGACAAATGGGAATCACATTCGGCGTGGTAGCTCGGTGAATGAGTGAAAAGTCTAAGCACAGCCCTTTGTACTCCAAGTCCGTCAAGTCAAATAATAATTCGAGGAGGAAAAATCATCAATGCCAATGCTGGTAGTAAAATTTTGTGGTCCTTGATATCTTCCATTAGGAAAATATTTACTTCATCCACGACCCTTTCTTATTTGTAATTAGGAGGTGATTTTTTATTATTATTAAGGAATGAGGGGGCAACCCATATGGTGAACACTGCGGCCAAGTTAGGCCTATTGTGTACGTACCCCACTAGCGGAACAGACTATCAGCTTTCCGGACGAAGGCAAGAAGGTCTTTAATTGAAGAAGAGCGGACTTGAGCGGGGCTCATAAACTCTCTGATAAACGTTCTTCTTCTAAGCCAGATCAGAGCAGGACATTCGCAAAGAATATGTGTGGAAGTCTCGTCGCCTTCCAGGCAGAGTCGGCATTCTGTCTCTTGAGACAGTCTTAGGTTGTGGAGGTGGTACCGCAGTCCTACATGGCCAGTCAGATAACCCACCAACAGCCTTAGGTCCGCTCTGTTTAAAGTGATAGTGCCTCTAAAGGCAAAGGGTCTTATAAGATCTTTAGCCTGTCTAAGACCTGGGATTGATTCCCAATAGGCAAGGTGTAGTCCCTTAATCCACTCCTCTATCAGGGACTTGGAGGTGGACCATGAGATGCCACAGAAGTGTTCTGGGCCCTGGACCAACGCCTCAGACCCCTCCCTCGCGAGGCTATCTGCAGCCTCATTGCCCTCGATACCCCAGTGTCCGGGGACCCAGCAGAGCAAGACGTTATTTCTTCTGGTCAGGCTCTGGAGTAAGTCAAAACACTCTGCAACTGTTTTGGAAGAAAACTTCCATGTAGAGAGTGCCTTGATGGCAGCTTGGCTGTCAGAGAAGATTTTAATGTTGGCGCCTCTCAAACCTTTCTCAAGGTTGAGCCTAGCGCAGGTCGCAATGGCATGTATTTCAGTCTGGAATACAGAGGGCCACTTACCCATTGCAATGGAGACCTTGGAATTGGGTCCTGCGACACCAGTCCCTGTGCCATGTTCCATCTTTGACCCGTCGGTGAACCAGTGGAGATGTTTTGGATCCCCAGGAAGAATAAGTTCTTCCCACTCAGAACGATCCGGGATAATCGCCCTGAATTTCCTTTGGAACCGCAGTTCACCAGCCATATGGTCGGATACGCGGCAAATGGAAATGTTTGGGATATTGTCAAGGATATCCATGTGTTCTTTGACTGTATAGGGCCAGTTGGATGAGATCTGAAGTCTCCAATGATTGCCTCCATCGCAGCTGTGGGACAGGTCCGCATAGCTCCGGTAATGGAGAGGCAAGCAAGCCGTTGTAGTTTGCTGCACTTAAGGATCGCCGTGACCTGTTTAGTCTTAGGCCACCAGACTATAGCGGCATAGGTGACCACAGGTTTAACGATCGTGTTGTACATCCAGTACATCATTTGTGGTGTAAGACCCCAATGTCTTACCCAAAAGCTGTTTGCAGGCCCATATGGCCCTGGTGGCTTTACTGATGGCGTAGTCCAGTTGAGCGTTCCAGTTCAGTCTCTTGTCTAACTTTATTCCCAAATATTTGACTGAGTCTGAGTACTCAACTGTGGTACCCTGGATGCAAATAGGACCTAGGTCCACTTTGTAGCGTTTGGAGAAAGGTACCAAGACAGCCTTATTTGGGTTGATTGACAGACCCTCCGTGGTACACCATCTTTGAACTTCTCGTAGTGCTGTTCTCATGACCTCTGTAATGGTCAGGTCAAACTTCCCAGAGACGATGATGGCAAGATCATCTGCATAGCCGATGACATCGAAACCAGATTCAGATAGTTTGGTCAAAAGTTCATCCACAACTAGTGACCAGAGTAACGGGGATAGGACTCCACCTTGAGGGCAGCCCTTAATAGCTTTAACACTAATGGTGGAGACACCTAGGGTAGAAGAAATGTCACGATCTACAAGCATGGCATTTATCCACTCAATTGTGTGAGGATCCAGGTTTCTGAGAGCCAGTTCTCTAGAAATAGAATCATAGCTAGTGTTATCGAAAGCACCTTCGATGTCAAGGAATGCACATAAAGCAGTTTCCTTAGCAAGGAAGGCTTTCTCGATTTTGCTGACCAGGTGGTGTAAAGCAACCTCTGTTGATTTACCTTTAGAGTAAGCGAACTGCGAGCTATGTAGGGGAAGAGAGAGCTCCAGCTTGCACCTAATGTGAAGGTCTAGCAGCCTTTCCATCGTTTTCAAAAGAAAAGAGGTTAAGCTGATAGGTCTGTACGATTTGGGCAGCTCCAGGGGCCTATTGCCCTGTTTGGGGATAAAAACCACCACGACTTTCCTCCAGATGGTAGGGATGTATCCCCAGTTGAAGCTGGCTCTAAAGAGGCAGACCAAGTTGTCGATAATCAGATCGAGGCACTTCTGAAGGAGTGCCGGAAAAATACCATCCCCTCCCGGGGATTTATAGGGTTGAAAAGAGGCCACTGCCCATTTAACCTTGTCGCGGTCAAAGATGTTCCCAGAAATACTTCGGGAATAGCGGTCTGGGATGGTCCTATGACTACACCCAGCAGGGGCGGTTTCAGAGGGGGGTAATTGGGTAATTACCCCCCCTAAGAATTTTCCTTCGTTATTTATGTTTATTCTTGAAAATTACCAATATTTCAAACAAACAAGTAAAGTTATGGCGAATCTAGTCGGCGATCTATGACGGTGAATTTTTCCAAGACTGTTGGAGAGTCGTGGAAGGGACCGATACATGAGACTACCGCTAATATGGCACGCTATGACTGATTCCACACGAGCGTACACACGACATGACAAGAGTGGGCTGCAAAGTGGCTTATGAAGAAGAGGGTGAGAGAGGACGATGGGGAGGGCACACAAAATTTGAATGATCTTTTCAGAATATTTTTGGTCTGTGTTTGCTTGAATATCTGACCATTTTGTAAGAGAATCAAGAAGCGGTTCCAAAATGGCGCCCGATTTTTGCAATTGTGTTCCCCGACCCAGCGACATGGGCATCAAATGGAAGGGCATGACAGATAGAATACAATTAGTTGTGTCGCGTCATTCCAAATTCAAAATGGCGGATTACTTTTTTCCTCACAACCCCCTCAGAATGGGTATCAAATGAAAGGTTATGACGATTGTAATGCAGTAATTTGTCTGACGTCATTTTGATTCTAATATGGCGGCCACCACAAAATGGGGAAAAACATATAATAGACTAAAAAGTAGGAAAGAAAATTTATGTAATATGTTTTATCAAATCAATATAAATAAATATATGGGTTCATTTGCTTCCTTTGCCTATCTGTACTATTATATAAAGAGAAAAGATTTGATTGTTTGTTTGTTCCGGATAAACTCAAAAACTACCGAACCGCTTTTAAAAATTCTGTCGCCAATAGAAAGCTCTATTATCAGCGAGTAACATTGGGTATACTCGTATATGATCGAAATTCAAAATGGAAGCAGAAATATGGTTGAATTTGCCAATTTTATTCCGATTCCAATGAAAGTGGGTATCTAGAGGTTTTTAAGGTCGCAAATAACGAATTTGCAGTCAAAAATTATAAAATCAAGATGGTCGACGAATTTGCAAATTGTGTTCCGATTCCAACGAAAATCGGTATCTGAAATTTTTTAAGGTAACAAATAATGAATTTATGATCAGAAATTATAAATTCAAAATGGCCGTGCCAATATGGCGGACGAATTTTGTTAAATTTGTTCCGATTCCAATTAAAGTGGATATCTAGGGGTTTATAACGTCGCAAATAACGAATTTTTGGTCAAAACTTATAAATTCAAAATGGCCGACGAATTTTCAAATTGTGTTCCGATCCCAATGAAAATCGGTGACTGGGGTTTTTTAAGGTAGCAAATAACGAATTTATGATCAAAACTTATAAATTCAAAATTGTGGGACCAATATACCGGACGAATTTTGCCAACTAAGTGTCATTTCCCGGTTAACTGTATGTAGGTTGTTCAAGAGTTGGAAAATCGGAAAATCTTGACATTCTAGCTACAAATGGAAAAATATTGAACATAGTGTATCCTGAAGCTCTCTAAGCAATCGGTTCAGAATGGATCAACAAGGTTTTTTTGGTGAGATGGTAAGGAGAAGCGGAAATGTGCGATTTATATGGGTTCCAGCTAGTTGTATATAATTTAAGACAATCGTCGGAGCTGACACGCACTTTTAATTTTTTTTTTGATGTTGATTGTTTTTTATTTATGGAATAAAAAAATATTTAAGTTTTTTCTTTTTTTAAAATTACCCCCCCTAAGCTAGTTGGCTGGAAACGCCCCTGACACCCAGCATCCAATGGATAAGCGGTCTGGAGGATTGACCCTGGAAAGTGCTCTCTGAGCAAGTACCTCAAAGTTTCTTCGTGGAATTAGGAGGTGATAACAGAAAGCGAGGAGTCAATTTTACCACCAGCACTTTTGCTAGTCTTTTTTAATATTCTGCTCTCAACCCCCTCTTACACACATAACAGCTTTGCTGATGACAATACTATACGTTACTTTTATGGCCTCGTTAATTTAAGGAAAAAACACGTGCCAGACCTTACTTTTATGGTCGTCAACTCATGTTCAACTCAATCATCTCAAGTATTGAGCTCATTCTTGAATGGGGCCGCAAGAGTCGTGTTGCATTCAACGCATCAAAAACGTAGTACTGTCTCATTTCTGAAAAACCTGCACAACCCTTTCTTCGGTTTCAACGGAAGCCGTAGATCTAGCGTCTGAACTAAATTTTAGGCATAACATTAATCGCTTAATCGTTCTGCTGTTCTTGTTTAACTCTACATTCTTCCCCACCTTGAATTCAATTCGTTTACTTACGGACAGACCTTGACTACCACCTTGTCGTAGTTGGGCACTGTCAAACTAATTAGTGATCGCGCCCTTTGCTTTTTACAATGGCTGTTCCACCGAAGTGAAGAACCTTCTATCTCCATGGTTATTCGTTTCACGCGACACAAGCCTAGCGCCCTCAGCTATATCTTTTTTCTTTTTCAAGCAATACCCTGGCCGCGACGTGAGTCTATTGTACCATAAGCTTAGATTAGTAGGCCAGGCTGCCCGAACAGGCTCTACAGTCCACCTGCGCTCTTCTTCTTCTTCTTTGGTGAAGTATTGCATTCAAAAGTAACGCGACCAATTCACTACATTTCCATTCAGAGTTAAAAGCGTCACCAGTGTTGTAGTAGGAGACTGGAACTCAGAGGTGGAAATCGTCATATCCGAGGATCCGCCATCAGATTGCATTTCACTTTCCATAAGACTCCAAGACTTGCATAGACTGCAGCACTACTTTTCCCGCATACTACGCTCTAGAAATTCGTTTATAAGCAAAACAACTCAACTGTGGAACAACTTTCTACAATTAGGATTCCCGAATTCGTACAACATCCAAAAGTTTAAGTCAAGAATTATCGCTTTCGCATGCATTCCTAAGACTCCTCTAGATTAGGTTAGATTTAAATGGCTGGTCCCACCACTAGGGAGCCCACTTAGAGCCCATTGTGATGCCATTCTAGTGTTGGGACAAATTTCAGGCCATTTCAAGCCATTTGGAGCTTTTAATAAAGCGACAGAGGTCAGGAACACCATCAAGGAAAGGTGAGCCAAGGAAGGTCCCTCTCCTCCTCACGAGGGATAGGCATGTACAGAGAAGAAGGGAGACAGTCTCTTCCTCATCCTCATTGCCACAAGACTCCTCTAACCTCTCCTATCCTTCATCTAACCTTCGAGCTACGCTAATAGAAAAACAGCAATATTTTTAGGCGCACATTTCAATTTATAAATTACTCTTTGCACGTTTTATGTATTTTAGAGGGTGTGAGGTGCAATTGTTAGGATTCCTTGAACGGAATTTTGTGGTAAATTTAGATTCTTGCACAAAGAAAACAAGCCTTATTCTATTTCTCCTTCCCCACTGCTACCACCTACCTTCTTTTTTTATTGAGTGATTTTGATATTCCGAATATTAATTCCTCCAAAAATACCACCTCAACATCTGACTTCATTCTCCAAAACGTGATCAACGGGGCTGTGACTTCAAACCCCATTTATTATGGAAATATGAAACGAATCCAGTTCCCCCCCAAAAAATAGGGCGAAATTAATAAGGTGAAAATGTCCTCTTTCATTTGTTGGGGGCATTTTTGTTTTACATTGCTCTTATCAAAACACGATAAACTCCTTAGAATCATATCTGATCCCGCCACCACCGAATGTCTAGTTCCCACCGCCACCCGCAGGAAAACATTGGCGCAGCGCGGCATATGCGGCCCAAAACTAAAGAAGCAGTAAAGAAAAAATTTCCCTATAAATCCTTGTCCTTCATTCTGCCCCCAAATGTTTGCACACTCAAGTATTATAGGTAGAGGTGCTTAGTGTTAATTTAATTGCTTTTTCATGGTATTCATTATCGTGAAATATGATATCGTTAAAAGTAAGAAAAACACACAGGCAAGAGCGAACGTCTTACGATTTCGTGTGCCTTCTTGTTCTGCTGCTGGTGGTGCTGTGTCGGTGGTGTGCCTTTCGTCCGGGTGCTGTTTGTGCTGTGTTTGGGCTGTTGTGCCTCAGCCAGGGTACTTTGGGGAAAGGAGCTCAAACCACGTCGTTGTATCCCTGTGTCCCGGGGGCGTGTAGTGCTCTTGGCTTATATGTAGTTCCGAAGAAGTTGACACAATTTTAAATGCCGTGAAAAGGAATCAAGTTCTCCGTGTAGTTCTGCTTCCACTTGTTTTCTTACGGTTTGGCTTATGTGAGCCGCAGTACTCCATACTTAGTCCGTAGGCGTATGAAACTCGGTAAGGGTGGGACAATGCTAGTGGCATTCCGTACAGTCAACTGCGAGGGTGAAACTTAATACTTATTTGATTTTCATTACGGAAAACTATAAATAGATTTCGAGTAAATCAATTTTAGGGTAATAAAAATTAGAGTTTTTTTAAGTACTTTAGTAACTGCGTTGTTAATCTTGCTATGTGAAGATTTTAGTTTAGATCGTACAAACAAGATTTGCACAGAGACGACAGAATAGAACTATGTACTTATTGGACATATTGTTACGGGTCTGGCTTTTATCAACTGCTCCCCCCCAGCGGGAGGCCTCCTCTAGGGCATTTATCCAAGTTTGACGGTACCTTATGGTGTGGCCACACTACGCGGTCTTGGGTCGTACGCGCTTTTGCCTTTTTTTTTCATATGGAGTTTTATGGCTTTTTTACGACTTTTTTACGACTTTGTCCATGGTAAAGGCCGTGCGGCCAAACAACGCGGACAAAAGGCTGTGGTTAAAAAGGTACATTGTGCGTCCACACACTATGAGCTTTTCAAAAGCGCGTACGCCGTTTCAAAGGAGAATTGATTTTTTCTCACTCATGACTCAGAAAATTAAAAGATCACGCGCGCTTTTGGCTGGCCGTACGACCAAAAGCGCGTGGATTCTAAGTCCGCGTAGTGAGGACGGGCCTTTACAGCATGTCTCCAGTTCCGAATGTTAAGCATTGCATCTGCATCAGCCGTGACCGAGTCTATCCATCTGCTTCTGGGTCGGAAACATCGAAAACTACATTCATTGCTTCAGTGCAGGTTGTACACAGAGCTCCGTAACTCCGGGACAAGCAGGTCTTTGAACTTGGCGTAGTCTGTATTCTTTATATTCTTTTGCAAGAGCGGTAGAGCCGTAAGTCAGCACTAGTTTAACCACTGTATTTGGGTATAAGGCTGGTCTCACACTGCAGCCGATTCGGCCGAATTTTCAAAGAATTGTTTTGCTATTCTCATTCGCACATTACACACGTTGTTTTCGGCCGTTTACGCCCGTGAATTTCATCCGATCAAATTTGTTTGATTATTCGGCCGAAATGGATAGCGGAATTCCGCCAAATACGGCCGTAAAAAATTCGGCCGAATCTGCTGCAGTGTAAGACCAGCCTTACAACGTTTTTTCACTTTGTTTGTTTTTCGAGGTAAAACTGATCTAAATACCCATAAAGATGTTCTGGAATCCTAGCTTTTACTCTTCGACGCATGGTCTAACTACTTCCGATCTTTCTACTTCGCTTGAGTTAGTTTTCTGCCCTGAATGGCTGTCCTCGCTATGCTAACAGTTGTCAT
This sequence comes from Thereva nobilitata, assembly GCA_963855945.1. Classification (NCBI taxonomy): domain Eukaryota; kingdom Metazoa; phylum Arthropoda; class Insecta; order Diptera; family Therevidae; genus Thereva; species Thereva nobilitata. Next base: position 195,275,629 of record OY979694.1, on the reverse strand, counting down.
CACTTTCTGCGTCATCACCACTGTCGACTACGTCGACTTTTGATAAAACAAAATCAAAGCATTGACACTAAATACAACCGGCAACAGGAAGGTGTGTCCGCTACGCTCTAATCTAAACATCGACTCGAAGTATCCGTTTAGGTATCTGGGAGTACTGATTGACGCCAGTCAATTTCAGAGGGCATTTGGTAGGCTTCCACCGTTAGTTCAGAAATTGCACATATAACGAGCTTCAGACCAAGTGGTCAAGTATGACAAGAGTAGTTATTTCCCTCCTGCTATATGATCCGCCAGTTTGGGCAACACCACTGGACAAGAGGGCCAAGTGGAAGAATTATATTGTTTAAGACTCCTTGCGGCATGTTGCGCTTATTAGACGCGTGATTGTGCGAATTATCTCAGGCGATGTACCGACGAATGGTAGTAGAAGTCTTCATTTATTTACAAAAAAAGAGTCATGTGCATTGGCGATCTTATCCAATGCCGGATGGTTGAAAAGATGGGGCTATCCTATTCTTTATGGGACCTATCCTATCCTATCCTTGAAACATTGCAGGAAAATTTAGTGTGAAGAAAAACTTGCACCTCATACTGGATTGATAAATGAAGAGTCTACTAAAACTACTATTGCTACAGTTTTATAGCACTAGATAAAGCTAAACTATTAAAAGCATACCAAAACGCTGGCTCAGGCTTATGGTTCTTTGCTGCTTCTTTTAGTTCGACATCGGTGGTCCGAGAAGGACCCTCCAGTTTTCTACTTTAAATGTTTTCTCGTCTATGGACAGCGTGATGCCCAACACTTCCCCCAACCTTGGAAATTCTCCGAGCTTGGGAATACGAAAATGACGTCCGATTGTCGTATATCTCAGTAGAATAACCTGCTGTATATTTGCGCTTCCTCTTGGCTGTTAAAAAAAGAAGAGTATTCCAGACCCAGATCGAGAATGCAAGAGTTACCCAGCAACAAAGTGGTGAAGAGTACAGCGACAACAATCTGGAGTGCTACTAAGGGAAGCGAATTTGGAGCTCTAGCAATATGTTCCGAAGGGAGCAAGATTGAAGTTTTAAGAAATAGTATAGATGAATAAACGGGCAATTATCTTGATGACCGTAAAGGCTTTCATTAGCATACACAATAGACTGGTTCTCGCTCGATTATGAAGGTCAAGAAGCATTGCATGTGGTTACTATTTGGTTGGGGGACCGCTTTGTAAAATCGCCACTCGCTTTTGGAAGAAAAGTCAATTTGATTTTGATTTTAATTTTACTTGAAAATTAATATAAAAAAATATCACTTGTTTGCAGAGTAGACGATTGAGAGGCAGGTAGAGGATTCAGGCAGGTGGACAAAAACGTACCAAAGAAAATCAATTTCTTTTATTTTTCGTTCACTGACATTTTTCACGACACAACAATGTCGTATTTGATCGTTTGTCTACCCCTAAAGGCGTACGTCATAAATGACGAATTTTCGTCATAATTAGATTGCCGTGTATACGGCTATTAATACCCTCGACACACGGGCGTTGTTACGACGAGAAATCGTTGTTAACACGCATATTTGCTTTGTAACGAAGAAACGTAACAAAGCAATTTTTGCTTTGTTAACAACGATAACTCAAAAAGCTCTGAGAAAGAGCCACCTATCGGTTGGTAGATTATTTAAAAAAACCCATTTTGCTGTGCTTATGTCAAATTTATTTCACATCATTTCGTTGTTTTAAAATTGGAAGCGGTTTTTAAGGCTGTAATTGTGAAATATACCTCTTTAATAAATAGAGTAAATTTTTTTATCACGATAGAAATAGATTCCTTTTTATTTTTATTCATAATATATTTTTTATGAGCTTTTTCACGACACTTGCGCAGTTTCCACAGTTAAAAATGTAGGTAACGAAGCAATTTATAGTGTGTCACCCCCTTTTTGGGCTTTCGTCGTAACAAGGATTTTTCGTCGTAAAGCGCTGTCGTGTGTCGAGGGTATAAGACACCGGAAAAACGCCTAAAAGCAAACTTTTTACATTAATCTATCGACCGACAGATGCCCCCTATTTTAGCTTTCGTCGTAATTTGAGTCGTGGTTTTTCGTCGTTATGACGCTGAATATTCGTCACAATGACGAATTTTCGTCCTAACAACGTTCGGGTGTCGAGGGTATAATAAAGCTTTTTTCTACTTTTGTGACTGATTCAAAAACTCGTGTAAAGGAGCATTAAAAAGGCCTTTTAAAGAACGTTCCAAGATTGATATTACAGCGCTTCATTTTCCGCTGTGGTACTATTGTGTGTACCAAAGCTATTAAGGATCTGTTTTTAAATAGTCTACAGACCTACAGTTAATTGCTTTAATAACGTTTAATCTTCAAAAGTTTAGTTTGAATAGAATGTGTATCAACAAAAATTTTTAAGTTTTAAGTATGGTCTCTTTCTCTAAAGCTATGTCATTATGTCTACATTTATCCCAATTTTTTTTCTTCTTCAAAACCAGCTTAGATACCATCATATAACTAATATCATGACGTAGTAATAGAATAGCGGAGACTATCGCCTTCTAATATACTATTTACTTAATTACACTTTTCCGCTTTAGGTCGCTTTAATCAATTAGAAAACTTTCATCGCGTTTCTTTTCTAAGCAAAATCTCACTTTCCAAATATGACTGCCATTGCATTTATATATCCAGGCTCCTTTGCACAAAGTTCTAGAGCGCTCTAGTTCCCCAAATTTCGTTTCGCACTATCTAGAAACTTCGAAGCTTAAAGCCTTCAATTACAGTTCACTCTAACTAATAGATGGCGCGTCGTTAACTTAGTGCATAAATCGTTACAAATTACAGTTTGTTCAAATTCTAGCAGATGGCGCATTAAACTTCACAATATTAAACCATTTTTCTTATCAACAATCGCTTGCAAACGCTACTCTGGAATGAAACAATCCAAGGTACAATTTATCGATGTCAGTATTTATTTCACAATTCTTTTGAGACGTGAGTTGGTCAATTTGATGCTCCTTAACATCTCTTTAGATGATTAGGATGTTTCCGTATAAAATTTTCGGTGATCAAAGCTTACGGTTTCGAGCCGCCTTTAATCCAAACAATATGTGGCAATTCTCATAAATCAGGCAATGTATAGATCCAGGAAATTCAAATAAAATTGTGAATACTTATTGAATTTCTTTTATTCCACAAAAAAAGATCCCGACCTTCCTTCAAGAGGTACCATAAAAGATTCCCCAAAATTGACGTTCACAAAAACAAACCATAAAAACAAAAGCCATCAGCTTCGCCGCTACAGCATCATAAAGAAATCATTAAACAAAACACACCGAAAACTCTTTGTCCCTAATACCATATAAATTGCCATATTTAAAAACGCATTCAAAATCAATTCAATTTCACTATTTTCGAATAAAACAGCTCCATTCAAAATCAATAAATCACCGAACAAGCAAAGTCCATCACCGTGAAAGTAAACTTTCTACATTCCCAAAAATTACAACCAATTATGTCAAGAAGTGCATCAATAAGCTGCTGGTAACCACCATCCCACAATAGATTGGAACCGAGCTCGAATTATTTGTAGGTCATTAGTTTGTTGTTTATCGCGACAGGTAAGCCTTGAGTAGCTCCCCATGTACCCATAAATCAACAAACTCCAGAAACCAGACCATTCAACTTATTGGAGCCTTATCTTAATTGTAGGGAAATGACTTTTTCACTTGGAGCCATTCTTCAAGAACCAACCAAACCCGAACAGCAACCTTATATCCATACAAAGCTCATAATTTTTCCAGCCCATCGCAGCGCAGGGCTTTTCATTTTGGACCTTGTATTCCATATGGGGCCCGCTGCTGGGAAGCCGCCTTTTAAAGTGCCCGAAAACACAGGCACGAGGAAGGGAACTTCTTTTGAGCTCGACCAAACAGCCAAACAGCACTTAAGTAACCAACAAAAGACTGCGCTCCACCAATTACTCACCCGATTTTATGGCTAGTAAAGTGCCCATCATGAGTTTGGAAATGCCTCAAAAGGCAGAGCACCCGGCTAGGTAAGGTCTGGCCGAGCAAGTATTACTGTAGCCACCGCATTCAGCTTTTTTGGGCGATCCGTCATTCCGAATTTGAAGGCAACGTCAAGTACTCGTTATGCTACAACAGCTCCCAAATCCGCTCGTCTTCTCGTGACTGGAAAGACTCCATCTTGCCCCACTGATGACCTGCTCTGGAGTCTTGATGAATGAATTACGAATGGGAGTTTTTTTTGGTGGATTGCATATCTCCAATGACGGATCTTATGAATTATGGCGCTGGACTTGTTGAAGGTACTCGAATGTATTTTTGTGAGGAGTCGAGATGCTACTCTTGTGAAACGTCTTTTTCGTCTGCCGAAATTATATGCACCATAAAGCAACCCGCCCACGTCTTTATTGAGGTGAAATGTGGCCGTAATATTCATAAAATTCGGGAGTGAGTGACGTATTGAAAGGTTTCTGCAGAAAAGATTACATCGTCCAGGCTTAAAGCGTAGCAACGTTCAATTTAAAGTCGTTGATGGAAGAAACTTGATCCATGATGTACAAAAATTGTTATTAGCTTCTTGTAGCTCATATATAACTATGTACAGTATGACTGAGACTATGTTAAAAGACCTTCGATTACTTCAACGTTTTTCATTCAGTAGAAGTAATCATCCGAGATTAAGGTCAATCTTGTGTTGTGACTTTCTAAATGGATGGACTTTTGATGATGAATGCCTTCTCTCCAACAATGCAAACCAAACTCAAATGACCAAAGATGGAAGGGTAAAACATTGCAAGACAGTGTTTAAGGTCAAAGCACACCATATGTGCAACCTCAAGGTAGGTAGGTATGTAAAGACGACGGCCCCGTTCAAGGACCGAGGACGGGGACATAATTGGTGCTAAAGGGCATCGTTTTATAACCGAAATAGGGAAAACCCTTTAAGTAAGCTTATACTAGTGTGTGCTCGGAGTGTCGGTAGTAGATCCAGCCTACCATATTCAGGTACGACATCATTATCTACTATTTTAAGGAAAACCTCCAAAGTCTTTCTAGTCCACCTGGAGCTTGCTAATGAAAGGATATCTACGGTGATATATCTCTTCGTAACACTCCGATGAGGCTTATGCTAACCCTGACGCTTACATCTCTGACTCAGCCGGCTCCTAATGAGGATATCGACTTTGCAAAATCGAAACCCCGTTCCAAAATTTTTTTGTTTTGATTTTTGTTACATCCGTGTCGTCGTGCACATTTTTTCTCTTTCGTGTGAACTCCTACAACATCTAGGAGTTCAAAGGGAAGGTCCATCGACTCCTCCTTTAGGCAAGTCCAGGCTCTTATTAGCCTATCCTGTCCTCTATTCTTTCCGTCGGATCAAGCTTACTTCTAGACACTGCGCCGTGACCATAACGACATGGCAGACTGGTAGTACAAAGGTTTTTGCCGCCCGTTCGTTTTCCAGTATTTGGGTAGACTTGTAGATTGTGTCTCGTGGTGTCATTCCTGAATTCTGGATAACTTTCTCCAAGGGAGACAAGCCCAGGGTTTAATTTGCTGCAGCAATTTTAATACTGTTGCTGTTGACTTTGTGTTGCTGCCAAGAAGACCACAGCAATTTACTTTGCTTTGCTTTACAGCAATCATATTTTCAAACTTTTTGGTGTAGACTTCGAAAGCTTTTTGTTTCATATTGCTGCGAGTGCTGTTGTTAACAAATGCTGGGGCATGCTGGTCCGGCTGCGAATGCTTCACATACACATAAAAAAAAGTGTTTACCGCTCTAAATAAAGTACCATTTTACTATAATAAAGTTGGACCATGAAAACAAAATGCTGAAGGAAAGCAAAGTACTTCACAGCCTTGGAGAGCAAAGCTTTGAAAAACTGTAAGCAAACAAAAAGCATTTCACAGCAAAGTATTTTAAAGCCGAAGCATTTGCAGCCGGACTAGTATGCTCCTGAAAGCTTTTAAGTAATTTAAAAGCTTTTACAGTCTACAGCAAAGTAAGTTTAAAAATAAGTGCTTTGCTTTAAGTTGACTTTGCTTTCAAACCCTGGACAAGCCCATCTCCTTTTCGAAGTCCATTATAGATGTTCATGAGTTTGGACAGCTTTCCGAATAGTTTTACTTGGCTTGGATCATATGGGTCATCGCCAACCTTCATAAATCTGCCAAGTTATTGGGAAAGGCCTTTGGGGCCTCGTCAGTCTAAAGCGCTAGGCTACCATCCCAAAGCTCCGTAGTTCGATTCGAAACGATGCCGCCAGAAATCCTGCCCCGATCGTACGAGTTTTCGCCTTTCCACTTTACCCACCCTACTGTACTACCTCCTCGACTACAGTTTGCGGTTCGACATTGCACTTTACACTCGATGGTACAAAGAGACTTACCTACAAGCTCTAGCCTATTCTGACTATGCTATATCATAGGACGCTTTAACGTCGATGATTGAGTTTTTAAATATTAGACATTTTTCCTTTGCCCTGCATTTTTCAACAACAAGCTTATTTTTTGTTTTTTTTGCGAGGGAGCGTTGAGAATCTTGCATCGGTCTAGCAGCAAGGAATGTGTGATCGCCTGTTAAGCGGAGAGACCACTTGCGGCCCGCACCGAGACGTGAGTATCAGATTCTTACTAAATAAGCTCACTATCCCTATTGCATGACGTTTGAGTCCAGACCGGTACGAGCCATAAAGCATTACTTTGGCCTGACGTCGGGTCGCTCGAACCCGAGTAAAAATAAGATTCGTCCGTTTTTATCACAGCGTCAACACGTCTGAGTAAAAATTCAATATCAATAAAAGACGCACAGAATAGTCCTAATGAAGTGCTTCCAACTAAGAAATTGTATAGAACGAAGAAAACGGGCAATTTTTTTGGTAACCATAAAGGGTGCCATTAGCATACTCAATATACCGGTTCTAGTTCGATTGTGTAGCTCAAGCAGCATTTGACGTGGTTAGTACTTAGTTGGGGGACCGCTTGATAAAGCGACACTCGCGTTTAGAATAGTCGATTTCGAATAGATTCACATCTCTAACAGAGGCGTGCATACCTCAATAATGGAAGTATTTTTAGATTTTTGCACATGTGGTGGAAGCGTGTCATAATAGTACCGGACTATACGTGCTAGTTACGGGCGCATATATACTTCTGTACTTGATTTGCGCGTGAATATACCAACTAATTCGTTTTATTCAGGAAGATGCCCACCAGTTCCGGGAGCAGTGACAGCAGGTATATCGATCGTGTTGTACATCCAGTACTTCATTTGCGGTGCAAGACCCCATATCTAACCCAAAGGTTTTTACTGGCTCATATTACCCTAGTGGCTTTACTGATAGCGTAGTCCGAGTTTAGCGTTCCGCTTCTATACGCATTTGGCAGCTCCAGAGGCCTGTTGTCTTGTATAGGGATAATACGACTCTCCTCTAGTTGGTTGGAATGTATTTCCAAGTGAAGCTGGCTCTAAAAAGATAGACCAGGTTGCCGAGAATCAGCTCAAGACACTTCTGAAGGAGTGCCAGGGAAACTCCTCCTTCTCGGGGATTGGTAGAGTTGAAAAGATGCCACTTTATCTTGTCCCGGTCAAAGATGATCCCAGAGAGGCTTTGGGAATATTGGTCTGGAATGGTCCTATAACTGTACCAAGTATCCCGTGTATAAGCGGTTCGTAGAATTAACCTTAGATAGTGCTTGCTGAGCAGGCACCTTAAGGTTTCTTCATAGTTAGAAGTGTATGAGCCTTCCTCCTTTTTGAAAAGGCCCATTTCGTTGAAATTAGTGCTGTACACGAGACGAGACGAGATTTGGCCCAGTCTCGTCTCGGTCTCGAAAAAATGGGTATTTGCTGGTCTCTTCTCGATCTTGTCTCGTCTCGTCTCGAAAAGTCTCGTCTCGTCTCGAAAAGTCTCGAATTTCACTGTCAATAATACAAATTGATCAGTCTTCTGTATTTCGAGAAATATCAACATGTGCCATATTAACGAAATTGTATACAAATATTCCTTAAATTTCCATGCTAGTCACTTCCCAGACGTAGACACGTAAATCTGCCTTTTGCAGTGGCACCAGGGCGGGGTAGAGGGGATCAATGAATCGAAAGTTAATTATATAGGGTTGACGGCCAGACCGATATTTTGCAGTGGTGGCAAGATCACGAAAAATCTTACCCGACATTATCAAAGATGGCCAGAAATATATTTAGTATCATGGCAACTTCAGTACCTGTAGAAACGCTATTTTCAAGTGCATCTCTGATAATGTCGAGTAGAAGAGCCTCCTTGAAAGATGATACTTTGCGATCGCAAGTTCTAATAAACTCATGTATGCGGCCACCTCTCCAAGAAAAAATGTGTCAGTCGTTTCTATAAATTATATTATTGTGTATTACAGGACTAAAATATTTTTATAAAAACAAACAAATCTATGCATATTGATACATTGTCATGGATATCATCTGAGAATAAATGAATTTTTTGATTGATTTGATACTACATTAACTCGTATATATTCTCTGAATCTATTGTTTCTTTCCCATCCTTGTCAATCATGTTTCCCATCATGTCGATCATCAATTTTAGCAATCAGAATTTTTTAAATTGATTTTAAACAACTCAGGAGTTTATTCATTCTACTTACAGTAGCTCTGAAATTTCAAAATAACGATTTGATTTCGAGACCTCGAGATGTCTCGCGAGATCTCGAATGGTAGTCTCGGTCTCGTGTCGATTTTTAATCTGGAGGTCTCGATTTTCGATTTTCGAGACGAGATCGAGACGATTTCGAGACAATTCTCGTCTCGTGTGCAGCACTAGTTGAAATAGTCTTTGGAGAGGAGCTTTTTGAGTCTATATGTCTCTGGTAGAGTCTGCAGGCTCTCTTAATGCTTACTCTAAGCAATCCTTTTGGAGCGATGCAACTCCATTCTGTAGGCTGTTAAGGTGAACCGGTATTCTTCCAATTTCCCAGCATGTTTTGCCCTTTTGAACAATCTCCTATTCTTACCCATTGTCTGTCGTTTCACCAGAAGTTCGAACGCATGCCCGTATGTATTTCATTGCAGAAGCATCATTGATTCGAGCTTGATTCGAACAGAACTGCGATGTTATACGCTATTGGTGCACCATGCCAACAAGATAGTGTTCCGACGTGCCAACGCGTGCGCCTATAAAGAAACTCTCGAAATATTATGATTTTTAAAATCTGCCTTGCAGAAGAAGGCTTAAAAATGTCGAACCTTCCCTGAGCAGACGGTATTTTTTATGTAATATGTCGAAGTCAGACTTTCCTTGACCATCACCTATGGTAAAATGGTGATTAAAATCAACACACACCACTCCGTGTGATTCCAAATGGGTCGTCTAATTGGATGGTTACATAACACCTGGAAAAGATATGAAAATAATCAGGAAATAGTGAGAACAGAACTTGCAGTAAGTGTAGAAAAAAATATTACACATAAAGAAATACTTGTGTTTTTAACAAACTTCTTCCAAAAAAAACATCTTCAGACATTGTTAACACATTCACCGCACAAAAATTCCAAAAGGACTCCCTATAAACAATCTGTCGCTTATATGTCATTAGCACAACATATCTGTCACCCAAAGCAAGGATTAAGCCCTCCCCCTTCTCCCCACAGTCGTACTCTTATAATCCCCCAAATGTTTCAAGGGTAATCATTGCGAAAATATTGACGGAAATCTGTAAAAGTTTAAATGGACATCGGCTTACGTGTCTTATCTCCGTGAAAATAAATATCTAGCGCTAAAATTGTGGCCATACGAGCAACTTTTCCCAGGTAACATGTCGTAAAATGTTGATTGACATCGTCGGATTATGTCGTATGTTTGTGGGATTACTGCGAGAATGTACTGTGGCTTTGCATATGACAGATCAGTGTATTGTATGGAGGTTGAAAGATATTTGCACCTGATGAGAACACCGAGGATTTGTGGGTAAATGCTGGATTGTATGCTACGGAAATTCTTAAGTCAGTGGCAGAAGTGTTTTGCGGCTGTAGAAGGTGTCATTGGTCGAGTTTTTTGTTTACATGTTGTCAAATTAAGTTACATATGTAAACATAATTGAAAGGTGGTTTAGAGTTTTTCTTTATTAAGTGGAAGACGTTTTTTTTTGTGATATGTTTACCAATGAAATTGTGCTGTCGAGATTATATGAGATACTGAAACTACTATTGCATTCTTGAATATTATGATATTGTCAATGTAGGCAGAGATTTTAAGGGCTCTTTGGAATGGTGCTATTTTTGCTGTAATCGCACAAATTGGATTGCACTATTGGGTCAGTCCATAAATAATGTGATTCTTCCAAATACATGAAGTGAAGGTCGATAGGTAGCGGTTAAACTACCTTCATCAACTTGTTATAAAAACAGGTGGTAATTTTACGTTGTTCTTATGCTTAGTGCAAAGTTTGAAGTGTGTAGTGCAATCCTAACGGTAGTTTATGTACATTTTTGTATAGGATCCACTTTTCATCGCCAGCCACAGTTTGCTCCAAAAAAGGTTCATTCCAGAGACGTGACAGCAAGGAAGAGCACACATTCACTCTGCGCACGGTTAGGCTCCGAAAGTTGGTAAGGAATCCATTGACCGCGCTTTCTGACTTTCCTGATGACATAAAGCTGTCGATGAACGGTTGAATGGGCAAATTTAAGCTTCTCCGCTAGTTCTTTTATGGTTATGGTGGCGTTTTCTTCCATCAGGGTTCGCAGGACCTCCTCGTCAAACTCCATACTTCTTCCAGTACGAGGCCCATCAATTATACTGTAGTTTCCGGCTAGGCACTGTCTTCCTACTCCATACACTGCATTAACATTTATTGCACTTGTTGCATTGTTGTCTTTATTGAAATCATACATACAGGATGTTCATCAAATATGAGTCGTAAGGGATATATACTATGTTTCATAATACTCCAGCTTAGGATGTATACCCTGTCGAACTGGTCGTCGGCGATCCACAAAGCGATCCAATTTTTTTTCTCTCTGTAAGAACAAAAGTGCTTCTTAGCCAGGCCATGCGTCATCGACCGGAAAAGATGGTAGTCGAACGGGGCGATGTCTGGAGAATATGGCGTTTGGAGTAGAACGTTCCAATTTAGTGTTTCCAGATAGGTCTTAACGACAAGCGGTCGTGCTGCAAACTCACTTTGTCATATGTCTTTGCTCGAAATTTGGCCGTTTTTCCTTGGATGATCGGCTCAAACGCATTCGTTGTGTTCGGTAGCGCGCTTTTGTCATGTTTTCACCCGGTTTCAGCAGCTCATAATATATCACGCCGATCTGGTCCCACCAAATACACACCATGTGCTTCGAGCCATGTTCGCATTTTACAACTCTTCACACGTGGAAAAACAACGTACGCAGGGGCGTAGGAACCGTATGGGCAGGGTGGGCAGCTGCCCACCCAGGAATTTCGCTGGGTGGGCCATGCCCGCTTTGTTGAAGGGATTAAAAATTTTATTGTTTAAATAAAAATTGGCGTAAGACCATTTTAGGGGCAAAAATATCGCTTTTCACGAAAAAGTCGACCTTTCTAGTCTAACCGGATTAGATGACTCATCGATAATCCTCTAGACTAGCGTTGGGTAAGACACCATTATAAAATGAATTTGTAAGAGGTGCCTCTTTTTTCTCTTTAAATACCAATGAAGTGCATTTTTACAAGTTTAATTCTAATATTCATTAAACTGCCTTAGAGTAAGTAAGAAATCTATGCCTCCACAATGTACAGCAACGGACAACTAATTAGAAACAGTTTCATAAAAATTGCATTTGTACATTTTTTATTTTTTATGTAGCAATCCTGTTAGGAATTCATTAAGGTAAATGTACCATATTCCGGCCTAGTACATAATTACGGTCTATTTTTTTATAAGCTATAAAATAAGGAAATCGTTCAATATTTTGGAAAATAAAATAACCAGAAATAATCTATGATATTCTGGGTGTAAAATATTTGACCTTAGTCAATCGTCCTTTTAATTTGGAGTGCATGACCTCCTTTTGAATCAGTCGTTCAACGCGAAAACCTCATGCGAAGCAATTGTGTTAGGTAAAATAACAAAAAGTTGGGATCCTCTTCCTAAGATCATAAGTAGCATTAGGAAGTATATTTTTGCAGTATTTTAATTTTTCCTATTAAATACGATTTTATTTAATAACTCATAGTAATTTAAACATGTTATTAGGTGTTTTTATAATTAAAAAAGCCAGTAGTTTGATGGACGGAATTACGTTCATAATTTGATTAGCCATGTACGTTATTCCGTTCTTAGAACGGAATTGAGAAAAAGGTGTGTGATTAGTGAGAGCTAATTCCGTGCTAAGGTATTTAAACAAGTTTTAAACAATTATAATATTTTCAAGCACACTTTGCTGCGAATTGTGCTCCAAGTATATTACAAATTCATAATTTTTTTGTGAGAAATTCAAGGTTAGGCTGGGTTCACACGGCATTTTACTGTACGTGTTTTTGCGCGATAAATCTTACCAGGAATAACAAATCTGTACCAGGATCACCAACTACCCTGTCAGGTCGTTCAACTCATGGGGCAATGTCAAGTAGTAAGCTTGGACTCTTATTCCACAATCAAGTTATTTATAATTTACTGATCGTAGTGTGCGCGAATAGGAGCTCAGTAGCGTGCGGGGGTGAGCCGAGCGGGCTAGTCTTGTGTTGCGGAAATAATGTTGCCATGCCCGCAGAAAGTTATTAATTTCAGTGGAATAGCGATAAACTTTGCAAAGGGCTGTTACATTCCTACCGTGGCTTACTGACCCCATGGAGGCGCAAAAGGTGCCATCACCAGTTGCCATGGTGCCATTATCCAGCTAGGCTATAGTGGATTTTGACTTACCTGCGTAGATAAACGACTTGTATTCAAAACGGGACCGAAAGTAGAACATGTAGATTCTAGCCAGGCCAGCTAGCTGGAGAGCGAACGCGCATCTCCTTCGAAATACAAGTCATTGGGAGGCTTCTTTGGCTATTTGGAAAATGTGATCTTTCTATCACAGATCCTCAGTTAAAGTTATGCCTAAGGTTTTAAAAAATGGATCAGCCATTAGATTCACACCGTCCACTAAGACAGACGGAAGGTCGGTGCAGGTTTTATTTAAGATGAGACAGTATCTACTTTGTTCTTTAGGACCCGGGGAACCTCCCGCAGAAATGGTGTGAGGTTTAGATGTGACGCCATCCAATAACACCTTGATTGAACGGCCAATGCATTTGCTGACAACAAGTTCGTTAATACACCTGTTTCCCATGTAAAAATGCCCAAAAAAACATTGAAGAACAGTGTACAAAAGCTTTGGAGTCTATCCAGCGTGGAACTATAACAATATACTGTGCCTCAATAGTTAAATAAAAATGAAGAGGACCTAATTGGTTAATCGGTGAAGCATTTGGCAGAAATTGGGTTTCGAATCACCAAAGATCAGCAGCTCAGTCTTTATCAAAATTAACTCAAAAGTCCTAACAATTTTAAAGAGGGTCTACCCAGCAGGCAGGCATTTTAAAAAAAAACCCTAGTTATAGCCAGAGGGTATCACAGACTTCGACAATGTCACTTAATTCTCTAAATGAAGTAAATAAAATAAGCACTTATCGCTCATATTATTTGTAGAACTATCATTTTTATAAATATGCCGGAATTAGGGACCTATTAGCACGGAATTAGTTACAGAGTTGAATTTTGTAGGACGGAATTAGAGACAAACAAGTGGTTTTAAATTTTATCAATAAAAAACATAATTTGCCATTTAATATGGCTGAAATGGATTAATTTCTCAATAGAACCGTTATGTAATTATGATCAATTCATTTTCACGTGGCTACCTTCATTCCAACAATTACAAACTAATATACAATTTTCGAAAACCCTTAATAGGCCGGAATATGGTACATTTACCTTATGATATTGTTATTGATTTCCTTCAATCATTATATGTATATTTAAAAAAAATTAAGAGGAGGTGGTGGGAATTCTTTAATTTGATTCCTACATAAAAACTGTATAAATGCAATTTTTATGAAACTGTTTCTAATTAGTTGTCCGTGGACATATACTTATTTATACTAGTGGAGCCCCTGTTTAAACACAAACCGTAAAATAGCAAAAAAAAATCAAACACAAAACGAAACTCTTCTTTAAAAAATACCTCTTCCGATCAAACAAAACAACAGAAAATAAAAAATTGTTCTTCTGAATAAAATACTCGTTCGCAAAGTTGCGGGGTGGGGGTTAAAGATTTCAAACCTGCCCACCCAGCAAAAATTTCGTTCCTACGCCCCTGAACGTACGACTTCTCTCTACTTCAACGCACCCAATTTCCTTGCTTTTGGATCATTCAAAAGGCTTTAAAACGGTGGGAAATGGCTTGTTGAGTCACAACCAATAAATCTGGTTGCGTTTGACATGGATCTTCATCCAGAAATACCTTCAATTCTGCTTCTTCAAACTTTTTCACCGGTCCGGGACGATCCTTATCTTTCACGTCAAAATCACCACGTAGAGTTGAAACCACGACATCTTCTTTCATTAATAGAAGCCACACCATAAGTTTTTACCATCATTCAAAAAAATATATGACGGCGATAAAGATTCACCAATGTAATGGTAAGGAGTTGTTGACAGATGCCTATTTATTATTTGACGTTTATGATCTGACATTTTTGTCCACAATTTTACTGCTGACGCCATCTATTGGAAAACGGTGGCATCAATAAGATAAATTATTTATACGTTCTACTTTTTTATGGAGGGGGCATCGGTTGCCTAAGAGGTTAAGCCGTCAGACTATTATCCCATAGGTCTGTGGTTCGATTCTCTATAGCGCCAACTCTGCCTGTTGTGGGTTTTTTGTTGAGTACTAAAGTGGAAAATGACTGTAAATTCCAGTAATACCACCTGCTATATTTTTTGTTTTTTCCTATTAAACAATGAGGAAGCGACATATTCCCACCCAGGGAATACACATTATTGGAGCCATCACAAACACCGACCAAAGTCAACGACCTAAGACAGCCAAACCTTATCAGTTTTTATAAGACTCAAAACACAAGACGAGGCATGCTTCTGAGGCAAAAAATTCTACTGCAGGGTTTTAAAAATACACGGAGAAGCATACGAGAAAAGCAGTTTTTTCCTAGTTACACGATGTTCTGTTTGAGTTTTGTGACCTGTAAAAACACCTAATCATTAATTTTTTAACTTGTGATTGCGGAGTTTTCCTACTCTCCAAGTATCCACTAAAGAAACTTTCTGCTTATAAAACTCAGTTTTTTTAATATTTCTTTTTGTTTATGCATATAATGTTGAAATTGGTTGAGTTGGCATACGACACAAAAGAAAATATTTTTATTTGACAAATGATCATATGCCTTTCAATTGCAATTTCACCTGACGAAAAATATCATTTTCGAGAATCCTATTGAAAGATATGAAGCTGAGCAAAAGGTTTGTTCTATGAATTAAAAGGCAAAACCAAATTTCATTAACAGTGATAAAGAGACAAAAGTGCAAGTATCACTATTGTTAGAACCAACTTAATACGACACTAAAGCTTAATTCCAAAAATGATTACTACCTCTCTCAATCTCGCATTGACACCAGATGCACCTGCCATCATCATAACTCAACCATCCTCTGATCCATAAACTTCACAACAAACAGACTAATTTTAAATTTGTTTATCTAACCTGATCTTGATGGACACCTAAAACTTGTTAATCACAAAGAATGCAAAGCCGAGCACGAAGTTGCCACTGTGTAATTCATCAGCTGCACACACTTCCCAACTAAAGGAAATGACTAAACCGAGTGTGCAAATTATATGTTATGACATCATCAACACAGGAGTGACAAGGTGTCATATGCCATATGTAACGAGAAAATTTAAGGGAGAACGTCACTTAATGTATATTGTATCTTATTACAGACCTTTTGCAGTATCGCTTATTTCCGCCAATCTTTGTTGTGGTTTGTTTGTTAACGTGGAAATTGAAAGTACGATGCGATTTCAGTAGAAAGTCGGTCAAGAGTTAAATCTCTGAAGAGTTTGCGAGTTAAGGTTTTTTGGTAGAAAATAAATATTTAATTAAAAATACCACTCCAGTGGAGCTACATCGTTTAGGACCATAATAAAAATTTGAAAAAAAAATCGCAGGGCGTTTTTAGTCCGATATAATCAAGTAGGCCATATAGATTCTGAGCCGATCCACCTTGTCATCTCAAAGTTCTACTATAGATGTCCTGGTCTACGCCATTCTTCCAGCCGAACTTTTAGTCTACCTTGCTTTTAAGGTGTTTTTTGGTAAGAACTCAAGTCTCGAATCCATTTGTGAGAACTGGAAAGATCATCGTCTTATAGGGCAGTATCTTAGACATCATGGTTAGATGGTTTGATTTGAACATCCTTGGCAAACTAAAATAGGCCGTGCGAATATTTTTAGTTCCGTGCTGTTATCCGCTGCTATTATTCACTTGAGGTTTGGTGAAGGGTTGTGTCTCTTGAAATAAATACTCGAGTAGCCTGCTTATGGGACCAATTTTAAATCGGTGTAACATCTTCGACATGATACCTATATTCCAATCTTCAGGCCTCAGTTTGTACTACCAGACTGATGTTTCTAGCCGTTTGGCTGCGTAGGGAAACTGGGTATATTTGAGCCTACTTGACGGGCAGGAATTTTTTGCGATGTAACGCACTCTCGCAGAATCATACTTCCGTCGTGGCTGGCGATACGTTTATGTTGTCATTAGGCACGTTCAATTTGGTGACTCCATGTCAAGGCGATTTTGTAGATAATCTTATGTCCAAACCGGGTGCTCGCAACGTTCATATTCTTACTCACTGCCGTTTCTTTAACGTGTTGCCATTGTCGCTTCTATCCTCACGCAAACTGCGAGTGCCAATGCACTGCCTATATATCTTCAAATCTTTTAGGTTGACTGTTACATCATACTTTAACCAGGCATTACATTCCCGTTCAAATACTTCGAAGAACTCATCTTTTTCGTCGTCCCGAGACGCTTTTGTAGATGCGTGAACGTTAACAAGGCTTATATTCTGCGGACACGAAGAATGCAGAGTCAATATGTTCAGCCTATTCCGGAAAAAGGTGGTTCCAATAAACCTTCTAAACCGCTCGGAAGCAATTACTTATATTATCCCCAAAATCATGGAGACAATAATCAATAGAAAGATCTAGAATTCAACAAAATTCTATACGACAGGCAGTGGCTACCGCACGTTGGTGCATGTTACCACCACACTATGGATTGAACCAACGAATGTCAACGAATTCCATTCGGTGGCCTTCATTTGGCCGGTGTGCCTCCGCGGATTTAACCAAAGCATCGATTGCTAGAATGCTTGCTCTAAATAACTGCAAGGCTTTTGACAGAGTATGACAAGCTGCTCTGCTTACTAAACTCCAAGTGATTGGTATCGACTTAGTTCTAAGGTCAACAAAAAATTAGAGTTTTCTTTCTGATCGTTCACTCTAGGTGATGGTGGCCGGGGTTCCCCAGGAATCAATTCTATGACCCACACTTTTTCTAATCTTTATTAATGATCTACTCTCAATCCCTTCTAACCCGTTTCACAGCTTCGCTGATGACAGTACTCTGCATTACTTAAGGCGCGTTTGCGTATGCGATTGCGTTTGCGATGTCTATTGCTATGGCGATTGCGATCAAGGACTTTCACACTGACGCGATGCAATCGCGAATCGCAAATGACATAATCAGTTAGCAAGAGCGAAATTAAACGACATTTAATTGTGTAATTAAATTATTTTTAGAATAATAATGTTTTTCGATTTTCAGAACTAAGAAAAGAATTTGGGTCCACAATATAGATATTGATGGAGCCTTAAAAGTAGAATTCCTTTGTTATTTTCGAATTTAAAAAAAGATCCAACCATATTGGCGCAAATACCGATTTTCATGGAAATCGGAATACAATTGGCAAATTCATATTTGGGTGGCAAAATTTCGAAACTCTTTTTTAGAGCACCCATACGTACAGAAACTTTTTTTTTATTAATATAGGTTTCCTCCCATATTTTATCTTTTTTTAAACATTCTTGTATTCTGCGTGTGATAAATCAAATAGAATCGGATATATTTTCAGTTTCAATGAAAATTTCGGTCGACGTATCCATGTTGTTTCAATGATTTTCCAACTCGCGATGTGCGATCAAATGCCGCCGGACGCGTTCACAAAACTGAACGCGACAGGAATCGCTGAACGCTAGCGATCTGTGTTCTCGATGTGCACCCGTAATTTAAACTGCCTTGTTACGTTTGATCGTGTTCGCACTTGAAACGCAATCGCATTCGCGAACGCGGCTGTGTGAATCGGCCTGTACACCTTCGATAATATTAGACAAGCATGTGCAGACAAACATATCGTGAACTGATGTCCTCTATTTAATTAACCGTATTATTGCATACCTTCCTGATTGCGGCCACAAGGAAGTACTGCCTCATCTTTAACAAAACCTTCACCGACCTTCCTTCTGTCTCAGTGAACGGTGTTAATCTAACTCCTGAACCATATAGAATGGTCATATATTCCAAATCGCCAAACAAAAAATCCAATTTTTATTTTCGTGCGTTGGGAGGTTAAAAGTTACCTATGCTACCGACACGCTCCTGCATGCCGATTATTTGGGATTCGAACCCACAGACTCCACTCGGCGATCAGCAACTCAGCAACAACGAAAGAAACGTGTTCTCCGGCAAGCCGGACGATGCGATACGTGCCCGAAATGATGGAGGTATTTCCGTTATTCTCCATTACTACGTATACATGATGAGTTGAATAGTTGAGTTGAGGTTGAGTTGAATTTTCGACAATCGACAAAAATCACAAACAAAACACAGAAATGCTGCTGCCAAGTAAATTCAACTACTCAACTACTGAACTCGCGTCTATATGCATAATTTCAACTCAACCCAGGTAGCAGAGCTGAGTCGAGATCAGTCGAATCGACTCGCGCCTACATGTAGTTGGACTCGGGTGCAACCTGAGTGCAACTCATCATGTATACGTGAGATCGTAACTCGTTTCGCACGCTCTTCATCTCTCCGCGTTTGGGGTAAGTCTGTGGGTTGGACTCTTAACAGCGCCCCACTATTATGTTACGAACTCTCAGCGCCCCATTTGCCGCCAGCCGCGTGGTTTTTGAATCCCTTCTGAATACTCTGGATCGTAGACGTCCATGCCTGCTCTCGCCAGTATATTCTATGGAGATCTGCTGTCTTGCACCGTGCAACCTCAGACTTGTTCTTGTATGCGCACCACGACTTCAATTTTCTGCTGTTAGCGGTCCTATTCAATTCTACTGGGCAAACTGACGCCTCGTATAGTAAAACTAAGCGAACCAATCTCGCCATCGAGTCGGTGATGACTCGATCTAGGACCTCACACTTTGGGCAGCATTCTTGCTAGTGCTGCACTAATAGCAGACGCTTTATTGGTCATGCTCTTCAAGTATGCTTTAAAATTTAACCTCCGGTCGATCATAACTCCAACGTACCTTGGGGTGGGCTGGAGTGAATAATGTGTTTCACTACTTTGATCCTTACGGACATTGGCTTTCTCCTCTTACTGATCAGCACACCTTCGGTCTTGTGTTCAGCAAGCTGTTCAGATCGATCCATTCCCCGATATCATTTCATCTGCGATCGCGTCTTCTTTTCTTAAATGTAGCCTCAGCACAATATTATACATTGTTATCCACAAAAGAAGGTCCAGGACAGATCCCTACGGAAACCTGGATATTGTCCTGTACTCCTTTGGGCCATCGTCCGATTCACAATGAAGTGACCTGCGACAGTGGTGGTCGATTAATCCTGGCTCCAGGTACTTTGGTGTACGTAGAGTTTGATCAACGCCTCGGCTATTATGCTCCATCTCACCGAGTTTAAAGTATTTTTGACGTTGAGGGTTAGCAATGCCCAACAGTGGCAGGTCAGACGTCGGCCTTGCCTTTCTGAAGCCGAATTGCTTGTCCGACAGGCTTCCTTCCTTTTCGATGTTAGGGCCTACTCCATTACATATGACCCGCTCTAAAAGTTTTGCCCATGCAACTAAGGATACATATCGGTTTGTAGGACGATGGGTTTATTCCGTAAAGGTCTGTTCTGCTTTAGTAAGAGCACCAGTTTCTGCTGTTTCCATCATTCTAGGACAAACAAAAATTGCAATGCCTTGGATTCCTTAAGAGATGCAAGCTCAGTCAGTATAATTCGTTTTTTCGGGCTGGTGCCTCAAAAATCACCTTATAGCAGTGGTTCCCAACCTTTTTTTGACCAGGGACCACTTTGATTTCATAATTATTAGCAGGGACCACAAGGTTAAAAAATAAACTGTATCAATAGATAATTCAGTTTGCATCAATCAAATTTTCGAGCCTTTTGTACAAGTTCTTGTTGTAATAGTTTTGCTCATCACACACTTTAAATCGATTCCTGGACTTGCTTTTAATCATTAGCGTAGCAGAAAATCCTTGTACGCATAAAAAAGTTTGGGGAGAAAAGAATAAGATAGCGCAAAGTGATATTTCTAATTTTAGTGTATGAAATTGCATTTTTACACCAAAACTGCTTCAAAGAATCAGATTCAAATGCGTCCTTACAGTTTCTATCATTTTATAATTCAATAAGTTCTTCTTGAATTTCTTTCCTTAAACGTGTCATACTTTTTGTCGTCAAGGAGCGCCTTTAACGCCTATAATTGTCCTCACCAACGTGACTAATCCATAATTGAAGTTTGCAAATAAAAGCCCGAAGTTTATCTTCAAAGATAAATATATTTGCAACACCTTCTAAATGCCTGATTCCCAAACTTTGCAATAGCAGATTCATTTTATTTAATGCCGCGGCTTCACCGACCTCAGTTCAATAATGTTCAGTTCGATCCATCACCGGCTGAAGTAAGTCCAGTTCATGTTCATTTCGTGCTTGAAATTGTATTGCTTTTTCCCAGTAGTTAGCAAATGCAAAAGTTCACTGGAATGGCAGTTCATTACTCTCTTTTGAGACAGCTTTTACGTTTAACTTCAGTTCGAGTCCACTTGGGCGAACTGAGGTCTGTTTTATCCTCAGTTGAACATGTTGAAATTGTATGCGAACTGAGGTTGTTTTAAGTTCAGTTCACCAATTTGCTCGAACTTGCGCAGTTCGGCCGGTGAAGCCGGGGTATACTATAAGTGTGTGAAAATTTCGACAGGATAAGTCTGGGATGTTAGATCAGAAAACTGCTCCATAAATCATTTATTTATTTCTCACCTAAAAACTACTCAAACTCTCCCCCCTGAGCTCGTATAATCTTTCCAACATGCTGCCTTTCGACAATCAACGAACTTCTGTGTGAAAGAGAAGGTTCTCATGGTCGGATTCCATTTCAATGCACAGATTTTTAAAAAGGCGTGAATTTAAGGCACTAGTTTTGATAACATTTATACTACTTTTATGGCCAATTGCATTGTATTTATGAGGCATTTAGGAAGAGTTTTGGAAGCTAACGCCTGGTGATGTTAATGCTGACGGATTCCTCTGTTTGATTAACATCGCTCGACCGGAACGAGATGCTAACATCACTGGAGCGCCATCCGTATAGATATGGTCTTTTGCGGACCATATTTTAGCTCTTGCGGACCACTGGTTGGGAGCCACTGCCTTATAGCGTGGCTTGGCAAGGTACAAAACTGCGGTATTCAACTCATCTGTGATGGCACCTTTTGCGCCACCGCACACTGGGACGGATTGCCCTTTTACGACGACAAAAATCAAAAAAAAATTTACATTTTAACTGACCAAAACTAACTGGCATGCATTCTTAAATAACCACTCCATAATACTACAAATAAAAAATGGCGAGATAATAACATAATTAGCTGTTAACACGCGCTAAACTACCCCTTTCTGCGCAGGGCCAACGCGAGAATCAATTGCGCTCGAAATATCAACGGCTTATTACGCCTGTTCTGTGTTATTTTTTTTGAAGAGTCGTGGCATTTTAGCATGGAGGAAGTAGCGACAGGTATCTATTTAAAAAAAATTTTTAATACATTAAAAAACTGATGTAGTATATAAAACGTTTTTCTAAGTATTAAATAATGACTCCTACATACTGTAATTTCAAGCTATTAAAAAAAAGTTCCGCATAGGTCCCTTTGAAATTAATTTTTTTTAGACGCAATACATTAGTGATTTCAAAAAATCCATAAAGCGGTCCCCATATTTCCCCCTTTCTTAAACAGACCCTTTTTTCTGGGTAATCGTTGCGACCATACTACCATACAGACGACATATCATACCTGTGATGAAAGTACATACAAGTTCGGTATTTCTATTTTGGACGCTTACCTGAGATGCTATGAATATCTGTTGCATATCGCATATAAATTGTACACAAAACAATGGCGGTCAAAGGCAAGGAAACGCAAGAGAAATTAAAACAAAGAGAAAATAAAATAGCACAGGACTTTTACAACGAAATGGGTCTTGTTGTAGACCAACCAAAACAAGGTGGTGGTAATAGCAACGATGGTAATACAGCACAGCTGTAATAATACTGGTTCTTTTTAGAATTATGTTAATCTTATAATATTAATATTATACGACATATACAGGGTGTTTCAAACCACCCGTGCCACCCAATTCTCTCGGAAAGTTTCGAATGAAAAAAAAACACGTGTTCAATATTTTTTGAAATTGTATCTGACTATACAGAAATTGACGACCCGCCCCACCCCCCGCCCTTTTGGGAGATAACTCTAAAATTTCAAATGGCAACCCTGATTTTTTTTCACGGATTCTGATTCTCCGAAGAGAAATGAAAATGAATGATTTTTAGGGATAATTTTGATTTTCGATGATTTTTGGAGGTCCAGGGAGATTTGGATAAAAAAAATTTCGCATAAAAGTTTCGTATTTCTCTTCGGAAAATCAGAATCCGTGGAAAAAAGTGAGGGTTGCCAGTTGAAATTTTAGAGTTACCCCACGTCCCCAAAAGGGGGGGGGGTCAGTCAATTTCTGTATTGTCAGATAGATTTTCAAAAAATATTGAACACGTGTTTTTTTTTCAATCGAAACTTTCCGAGAGAATTGGGTGTTATTATTTTTGACGTCGTAAATTTGCTATCTGTCGCAGTGTGCACCGTAGCAATCCTGACAAAAATGCTTTTGCTAACATAAAACCACATCCTGAAAAAGAACTTGAATTTAATTAAAGCATATAGTCAAAGCAATTTCCCCTCCGCTCGGAGTAAGCCCAACAACTCTGACTAATTATGTAAATAAAATATGATATCGCAATGTAAACACAACAAGCACAAAACCTACCCCAACATGAAACCTACCCGAACAAAAACGAGGTCTTTAACATTTAATTAAGAGTGTTTAATCAAAACCCCCATAAAAATATGTCACTTTTCGAATAATTTGCGCCTTACAATTTGGCGTTGATAAGAATTAAT
Source organism: Thereva nobilitata (assembly GCA_963855945.1). NCBI lineage: Eukaryota > Metazoa > Arthropoda > Insecta > Diptera > Therevidae > Thereva > Thereva nobilitata. The sequence continues at coordinate 195,252,077 of OY979694.1, read as the reverse complement.
TCAAACGATATCAAAAGTTTACACAGAAAATTAATAATTTAATTACGCTGATAACCCCTGGTGTTCGAGGATGTTTTAATAAAAGCAAGAAGAATTTAAAAAAAGTTAAAAAAAATTAAAAAAAAATTAATCACTTGCAAAAGGAAACAAAACAATTCGCGTACGTCAACAATAAAAGAGTTGAGGCCTTGCGCGGTCGCTTCAGCGCAATCTTGAGCTCATTATGTCTTTTTGTAGAGTGATTCGTCACAGGCGTTTATCTTGGTTGATGGCTCGGGCTGCAGCGGTATAATTGCTTCCCATTGAAGGCTGTATGGACGTTAACAGTCGGACAACAATTGTCGGTAACGTGAATCCCCAGGAAGACACGATTTTCATGTCCAGATTGAGGATGGTTGGAAGCTACATGTTCGCTTGTAGAACAGCCGTGTCCATGGTCGACTGGATTCGTCCGAGGTAGAGATGTCAATAGTTCGCCTCGAGTGGGCTTCTGCTGTGCTAGAAATTGACTTTGAAGTGATCCCGCGCGATCCCAAGATAAATGTGTCTTCTGCTGTTGGCAGGTCTTATTATGCGATGACTTCACTTCAAGGCCTTCCAGGTGAATTGGTTCTGGCAACCTAAGTTCAGCTGCCCCTCTGCTATATATGATGATGATGGCCAAACATTATTATAATAGCGATGATTCTCGAGGGGAGCAGCACCGCCGCACAATGCCATTCAATGGGGAAACAATCACAGAATCCATTTCCCCCCGGGTAGATGCGATCCCCATGGTCAGCAATGCATAACGCAGCCAAGGTGCTGGAGACACATTCTTGAACGTTTCTTAATGCTGCTGTGCTACCAAAAGGAGTGGTATTGCGCGCCGGCAAAACTCGGGCATTGGTAGTGTCTCGTAAATCAAAGTAAAGGGTCTGCTCAAGTGGAACCGACGAAGCAGAAACTGGATACGACAGCGGAGACACAAATAGGGCAGGGGCGTATCCGCTCATATTTTATTTAAAATCGACGGCGGGTCTGGAAATTATCGAGGGGATTCGCCTTCTGGTCATACGACTGTAAAATATCCCCCGAACATAGAGATCCTCTCCACAGACCTGGTCATGTGGAAAATACCAATTGTTTCCACCATTCACGGCGGCGAATCCTATTAAATATTTACGGATATCACCTGTCATCCCTTCATTGTACCTGGATAATTCTCATGTCCCTTCCATCACGTAAAACCAGCACATGTCTTAGGGGTGGCAGTTAAAAAATTTAGAACACTAACGCCCCATACCTTAAAGAATCGAAACAACGAAGGGCGTCCAGTCAGCAGCAGACTACAAATGCTACCATGAAAATGTATATGACCACAGGTAGAAAATTTAAAACCTCTGCTAAAGGAAAAGTGGGTCCTTCCTGCTTATCTCTGATGTCTGATCTAAACTACTCTGCTGATAAATGTCCTTGGCTTTATTCCGCTGTTACCGGTTTTGATTTAGGAACGTAGATTCTTTCAGGCTTACAACAAAGGGCTGCACCCATTAGGAACAGATTTTTATTATGGTGCATAAGAACAAAGGTTGGGTTATGATGTTTTTATGACGGGAGGTGCTATCTTCCTGGAAAAAGGTAGTTATTTATGTGTTTGTTTCACATTTCACGGTTTTCTAGCATCGCGCGGTCGTTAAGGGTTTTACTAGGCTTTTTTAATGATGTATGACAGTTTTAATCTAGTTTTAGGTTTTTCCTATTCTCTCTCTATCTCTCTCTGTCTCTATCGCTTCGTGCCTGTTCTTGGTTTAGTAGCTGTAACCGTAAATTCAATGGAGTTTTTATTAGACACCCTCTTTTTTATGCTCGTCATTTTATTTGTGATTGCGAGTGCGCTGACATCAAATGCTCTTCTAGATTTTCCGGGTTTGAAATGGTGAAATTTTATGCGAAGATGGGCTGTGGCACATAGGTAATGACTGATAGGGGTTTGACGTCGTTTGGTAGTTAATATAGAAGTTAATCAATGGAATTAAACTCTTAAAGAAGGAATTTAGGCTGTTCTAGTTTATTTTTCATTTCACTTAAATAAACGCACCTTATTTTTGGGGAATTCAGATATATCACAAACCTTGGAAGCCATCGTGAAGGTAGAGTCCGCGCACATTACAGACTTTCTATCGGCGGATAGTTTGGTCGGGCTCTTAATCAGTATGAAGATGTATGCAAGTGCGCACATTGCAGCGTTTGGGTATCGGCCGATAAATAAGTTTGATGGGCTATACGATTTCCTTCAAACTACATTGTCGGCAAACTATCGGCCAACTGCTTAATCAGTATGGAGCTCTTCCACGCGCGCACACTTGCCGATTGTTAAGTCGGCAAACTCGGCCGATAGTTCGATTCACTTCATACTTTGGCGTCCTTCTTCTCCGTTGTATGAAAGCAATAAGAACTTTTCAGGACAATAACTTCTCTTCAAAAGGCGCTTACGAACTAGCAAATTCTTCGAGAACAGTCGGCCGACAGTGGGTCTGGTCTGTGCAGTCACCACCAACCCGACTGTTTAGTAGGTCCAGTGTGCGCGCTTACAAGTCCAACCCGACCAAACTATCGGCCGATGGAAAGTCTGTAGTGTGCGGGGGCTTAGGCCAACAAAGGATTTATTGAACGTCTGATGACCTTTGCAAGTCGCGAATGAGTGCATATGAGTATTTTAAATCTTTAAAACGGCGATATCTCATGAATGGCAATTGGTACGGGAAAATGTAGAATATCTTTTTTTGTAGATAATCGCATAATCAACAAACTTTGTGAACACTATTTTATAATAAGACTTACCGTTTAACCCCCGTTTGACCCTTTGACATTGAATAAAAAGTTTTCCCGGCGGCCAATCGCGTGTCAGTCCCGACACTTTATTTATAATGATGTTTTTAAGGTGTGTACCAATTTGCAGCAACTTCCGAATTGCCTTCAGTCAAAAATCTATTTTGACTGGACTATTAAGTCTTTCGTAAAATCGACAAATGATTTCAAAATACATGAGGCCGAGAAAGTCACTATGTACTTTTAAAAATTCGACTTAATAATGAAAAGTTACATCAACAAAAGCGGCATAATATTATTTTGAATGAAGACAAGGCTGTGTTTTGTAGCCTATACTTTTAACATTCATTTCATTGCTGTGCTTGATTATAACGTAGTATCTTTCCAACTATTTGGCTCTCGGAGAGCTCTGTTATTGCGCTCGTCGACAGCACATAGTGGCTTCCCTTTGAGCTCTGGTTTTTCACATAAAAAAATATACGGCACCGGTGCTGTAACGTTTATTTTAAAAGTGGTGCAAGTTCATCTTAAGGGCGATTTCCACCTCGGTCTACCTAACCATAAATAAGTAATTTTAACTAACTACCAAAGATGATACTTTAAATTTTGGTTCACCTTTAATTATTAGGATTCAATTTTCGATTGATGGCGCCAGTAGTAACATGCAGGGCAAAAATGTCAGATCAGAAACGTCAAATGATAAGCTAGGCATCTCTCAACAGCTTCTTATTATTACATTTGTGAATTTTTATTGGCGTCCTATATGTTTGCCTTCAATTCGAAAAAAAAACGGCGGCACATCGAATGATTATAGAAACTTATGTCGGGGTTACACAGTACGAGTTAGCATCCAGCTGGCCTAGTCAGTTGCTTCAGTGCAGCTACTCGCACCGAGTGACCGCATCATACGAGTTTCTGTCATGTTCGTGTGGGTCAGTACGCAGTACCTCGCATGCGAGTTACTACAACATTTTTTTGTTTTTACTCGCCTCTCGCCTTTCCAACACGCCACAAGCAGCAGCTCGCATGCGACTCGGACGTCAACTGGCACGGTATTAGGAAATGACAGTATCTCGTAAACCAGAGGGCTATGCTACTTTCATGGCATTCTTCGATGCTACTGAAATCTTTGAAAGCTACTGACATGCGAGTACACAAGTCCCCCACTGTCAGGCTTGCAACTCCTACTTGTGTGGCCGGGCGAGGCGAGTCGAGCTACTGTCATGCGAGAACAAAGGTGCAGTAGCTGTCCACTGTCAGGTCAGCAACTCATATTGTGTATCCACGACTTTATGCTGAGCCTTCTATTAGTGAAAAAACCGAACAAAAGTAGTGATTTGGACGTGGAAGAATAAGGGCATCCCGGACCGGTGAAAAAGTTTAAAGACGCAGAATTCCAGGCATTATTGGCTAAAAATCCATGTCAAACGCAACAAGAACTTGTAGATTCATTCGGGGTGACAAACTATTTTCCATTAGGCTAGTCGGCGAGAAGGAAAAAATGATAAAAAAAATGAATTATTGGCCCATAGGCGAGATTATTGTTGGAATCGCTTCGTTTTAGGGTGTAGTTAAACACCCTAAGTTTGCCCACAATTTGGTTGACCGCATAACTTTTTAATTAACTTATTGTGAATAAAATAGGCACTTTTTTTATATTTCTTTCAATGGCTCCGTTCCCGCTAACTTTTAGTATAACATATGCATTGGTAAAGCCCTTCGTTATGAAATTCTCTAAAAAATAATCCCTGTTACACAGGTCGCTAGGTGCAAGGGTGATCTTGCAAATCGCTTCCAAAGTTTTCAAAACACGTTATTTTCACTATTTGTTTACAGGAAAACAAATGCCATAGAAGGCTGAAAATGTTTGAAGATGGTGTTGATGTAGTCCCGGCAATGTACAAAAAATTTCAACAAGATCGGTTCATTAGTTTTTGTATAATTAACGATCTAAGTTTTTTTGTTAACCTTAATTAACAATGCTGCCATTTTTTGTAAAATCAGTTTAAAATTGGGAAATTCATTTAGAAAACTTAAGAATCAATTGAAAATGAAATCCCGTTGGAATTTTTGAAAAATCGCAATTTTGAACGATTTTATGAGATTTTTTAGGCACATACCTTTTTATATTTGTTTAGCTACCGATCACAACTAATGCGTTTGAGACGAGCATTGAAAGGAAAAACGGCCGCAAGTCGAGCAAAGACACGACAAAATGATTTTGCAGCACAACAACGCAAAAGGCAAACAGAATTGGGACGACCTACATCACCCGTCGTATTCTCCAAACATTGCCTCTTTCGACTATCACCTATTTCTATCGAAGACACATGGGCTGAATGAGCAGCACTTTCCTCTATTTGTACGACTGCATTCAATTACATCTCCCCTTGTTGTTATGGCCTTCAAAAGAAAAATTCTTGAATATGGTTAAAGTCTTCCAAATCGACAGGTTCCTTATGGATTCCAATCAAGGACCATTTTGGCTATGTCACCATTGTCAGTCATTGTCATTCATTTCGGACACGAGCCGGACACGTTCAGATTTTTAGTCAATTTTCACTCGACGACCAGGATTTCTTAGTGTTCGGAATTTCGCCTTTCGAAACTATTTCCGGTAGTTACTAGAGTAAAACTGCGTGGTGGCATTGGTTGTTCTTTCATTTTCCACTTTACACTATCTTCACGACTAAAGCTTACTTAAACGTACAAAGAAGAAATTTAAGAAGCCTAAACCCTATGGGCGATTTAAAAAGAGGAAGTCAGTTGATTAGTCGATTGTTCGTCAGCGACTATTTGCTGCGATAGCAGTAAAGAGATTGTAACCACCCCTGCTTTACTTCAAAACTAGGTGTTATCTATCCATTCTTTAAACTATTACAAAAATCAGTTCTATCCACAGAATCGAAGGCCACCTCCGACTCAATAAAAGTGTTTGGTGAGAGTTGGAGTTAGTAGAGAGCAATGAGCTGGACTTCTTATCCTGCAACGACAATCTACAATTAGATTTAGATTTTCCCGGCCTCGTTAGCCAACGGACGCCCGACTACCATCCCAAAGGTCCGTGGTCCGATTCCACCCGCAAGCATACATTACTGTATGTACTCTGAATAAGTCACAAGTAGGTACATTAAGGGAGTATGTACGTCGTGAGTATATTAAGCTCAGAAACTTTTGCAGTTCCATTATCGGCAATGTTAAATCAATACTTGATGACAGGCTGTGAAGTAAGATCTTTGCTGCTCCCGTCGCGTCGGCAGTAAGCATTTTTGGTTCATGTAAAGTTTCATCAAGATGGATTGATCAAACTTTTTCTCCAGTCATAATTCTCCAGAGTTTATCCAGACTCTTGAAAATTGGTTCATGTTCAGCCCAAACCAAAAATTGTGAAATTAAACACAAACATCTTCTGTCGACTTTCTTGTGTCGAATAGGGCACCTTAACCAAAGAATGCATAGTTGTGGTTGGTCTGGTCTGGTTGCTCTAGATTTTTAAGGCTACCGACCGAAGTGTAGCTCACTGGTTTGCTGCCAAAACTCCAAGCTAATGAAGAACTCCAAGTTCTGAAGAGCTAGATTGAGAGCTGAAGGTATAATTGGATGGAATTGAATCTGAATCCCATAGCTTTTCTTCCGGAACAGATATCTCGTGAGTTGTTCCAAACTATCCTAGTCTTTTCATTCAGTATTGTTTGACATTTCATCGTGAAAAGAGTTAGCCCGGCACATCGCCTACCAATTATTCAATCATATTACGAAAATCACCGCTCTACGAAGAATAAGTTTTGTGCGCGTAGAGCAGCTTATGGTCATTATAATTGCCTGTTGAACAACTTGGCGAATTTTGCGCAAGGGTCGTTGTTTAAAAGCTCGACTCGTGTAGGATTTGAAGCCGGCCGATCATCTGAATCGTCATCATTTCAGCGTTTGGGGTTTTGAACAGCTTGGTGAAAACCCACTGTTTTTGATCAAAATTTTGTTCAACATTGAGCAAATCTTACCGATATTACCATGAGACTAAAAATATCATTCTTCCTTATCATCACTTCTCTCGCATCACAGAACTAATTCGTTTCGCTCGTTTTCACGGATTAAAGTTCTCCTTATACTTTCGCGGCCATATACATAAATGAAATTAACCCTTCATTGTAATTTTATCAGAAATATCAACCAAGATTATCTCAGGCAAAATCTAGGATTGAGGCAAAGATAATGATTTTTCACCTCGTTCGCCACGTATAAAATTTCGAGATCTAAGGCATTTGAATATCAAATTTGACAGCACTACCACCACTACTTAACTGCCAACAACTAAAACGGGCAAAATGTCCATGAACTGATTTTCGACATTATTCGAAAAGCATTGCCAAACCTAAAAATGGTCATATTTTACCGGATTTGGTGTTTAAACATTTTTAACATACCACCGATTATGGGTAAAGGTAATCCTCGATAATGTTTACGGCTCTCAAAGGATTTGATCATGAATAGAACAACTGGACTGTGGTACAAACTTCGGCAGTCAAGGTTTCCCAGCGCCAGTGTTTTGGCAGTCAGTGTTTCCCATGTTTTGGTTGACGTGCAGGCGTTTGACGCCGTGCGTACCTGTTGCAGGCTAGGAGTGGGCGAATTTTATTTTTACTCGGGGACTGTTAGTATAAAGGGTGACTCTTAAGCTTAATTCTGTCATATAAAAAATGTAGATGATATGAATTTCATTTAATATAATTTAGAACGATATGCCTATGTATGCTTGTAATCACCTTGATAGGTTAAGGTTTGTTTATATGCGGCAGCAGCGTTAAATTGGTAAGACATCGACTGACGGACCCTGTAGATATGGTTTTTACCAAGTAGTACTTATTAGTACGATACTAAATAATACATAATTGGTTGTCAAGTGATTTTAATATAATCAGTTATTAAAACCAGGTATAAAATCTCAGGTGCAATCATCGCAATCAATAATCAACATTTTATCCAATTACGGCTGCCATTGAACAACTTTTGAAGACCCATTCGAAATGTTTTTGGACTCCTCACTGGTTTTTATTATTATCTTCGTTAAAAAAAATCTTTTAAAAATCAGCACAAAAAGCAATCTCGAAACTGTTTTTTTTACAAGCAATCCAAAAACTGGCATGAAATCCCGTCCTCGTGCCGCCTACCAAATGGAAAAGGCACACAATAATAAGCAAAACTCAATTTCCGAATCAGCCTCTAAATCCTTGGATAACGAAATCATCATTTCCCAGCGTGGAACCTTCCAATTTCCCATGAAAAATTTCATTGCTCCTTGGCTCGGCCCAAGCCTGACTAATAAAAATTCAAGTAAATTGCATTTAATTTTCACATTTTTGCATTTTCATGACGATGGAATCGCACAAAAAAAAGTATCGAATAAAACGTGACAACCTCCCGAGTCCCCCCGGCTACACTGGGTGGCCCAAGAAGTGATGATGCCCCATTCACCGTGTGCACCTTGAGCCTGGCTTAAGAGCATACATACGCACACAGGCATACGCCTGGGATTGGAAAGGTACAGGTAAAAAAAGGCACGACATGAACTTTATTAAGTATCGGTATTCCTTGATGGCTTGCTTACCTACTCCCAAAGATACACTCGGTCAGATGCGTGGGCTGCGAAATAAAGAGGTCTGCACTTTACGGATGTACATATATACTATACTCGTATGTGCCCTGTGTCTTGTGATTTTTGTCAGTACGTCGTAACCCGCACCTTCTTCTACCTGGATTGTTGTTGTTGTTGTTGCTCGTTTTTCTGTTATATTGTGTGCTGTTTCTGTTGCTGCTGGGGCCGTGTCGCTGTTGATATTCGAGGATAAATTTTCCTCGTTGACTTGGCTCAAAGCGATATGAAAGTAAAACAAGAGAGCTTGCCTGATCTCGCCGGACATGTTTATGGCGGTACCATTTCAGTCAACGTAACGCAAAATTGAAACGATAAATAAAGAGATAAATTCCGCGATGCAGTGCTCCTCTACTACAAGAGCAAGCAAGAGTTTATAGCGGGTACCACCTTCACCACCACCACCACCCCCGATGATCAGGCAGATCCATTGAGGAACGTTATACGAAAAACCGCCAGAAGGCAGCCAGACATGCCGGATTTGGAGGTGGGGGCGTTGTCTACAGCCCCAAGATGTAGTAACATCACACAAATCTCCGCCAGTTTCATAACCCAATCACCATGAATTACGAGGAGAGCGCGCCATTAAAGACTCTTCCGATAAATTCCGCCCGAGAGAACAGAAAATCTGTTGATAAACAACCTCCTCGAGGATTTAGTGTTATTTTGCCGGGACACTTGGGGGCTGTTGGGGGGCCAGCAATGGGTGGACCGAGGGCCTACAAATCTGCTCGTAGTCTAGCTGCTTAAGATTATGACATCACCATTATAGGCTACAAACCTACGAGCCTGATTGTAATGGACTTCTTGACAAGCCTGTGGGGACTCTAGAAATAACAAATGACATCCATGGTACATGAATCGTTTGCGGAGCCTTCCGGGGGAGCACCCCCGCCAGCCGTCAGCCCGCCACAGTAAATGGCCCCATTATCTCGACATATTACCAACATTCCGATATGTTCGCTCCTTCGACACTGTTCGAAAGAGGTCCGAGTTATGACCGCAATAATCCACTCGGTTTGACCAGCACGGAGGCCACCCGAAAGGGACTTTCGCCCGCTGTGATAAATATTATACCGTAAGCAATGAGCGGGGGGGATCCAAGTGTGAGTGGACATTGCCGTGATTTTCTTATTAAATATCGAATATCTCCGCTATGAATTGCGCGCCCGAAGAAAGGGCTTGAAGGGCACCGCCCGTCGTAGACATCATCGCCCGATTGAGAAAGAGCGCAGCTTTTGGTTGGGTTTTATCATCTTTTGATTAGATACTTTACGAGGATGTATATCTTCATACAGCTAAGGATTATTGCAGTCAGCTCTTGATGCTTTTAGAGAGCGATTTTAATGGATCCTTCACCCTTATCAAGTCATAAAGGATTTTATGTGTCATAATTTTAACGATGTCGGTTTCTAATTACGAAACCAGTTTACCAAAAACGAAATCATTTTTTTTTAGATGGAGACGAGTAATGAGTTTCGACGTGTGCAATAAAAATGTTATATTTAGGCATTTTGGCTAACCAGAAAGAAACGAACAAGGCTTTATCTAGGCCTATGTGTCATTATAATTTTATCTTCTCAAAAATAAGGAAACATTAAGAAATTTTTAATGCATGAACGTGTTTTGTAACATTAACTTCTAATTTTAGTCTAATTGCCACTGAAAATTGTAACTGAAGCATGATTTTCTTTAATTAATGTATCAAATGTTTTGGGGTGTTGATCCATTCATGAACCATGATTTTGTAGGATGTGGACTTCAACTCGAACTGTTAAGATGCTTTCTTTATTTCTTACTGCGGATTAGCGGAGCTTCGATAACGTTTATTAGGAAATATTTTTTTCGATATAAAATTAAAGGAGTTTAAGCAAAAGAGAGAAATTACAATCGATCTTCCAACCTGAGTATCATCATCTTTACCGCTTTTGTCACCAATTGTAAAAATTAAATAAATAATTGTGTCTACTGAGAGTCTTGCCGACTGAGACTCCATCTAGCAGTCACGTCACGCATGAAGAATAGTACAACTAGGCTGTGTGGACGTTTTGAAAAAAAAGTAGAGCAAAGTAAAAAGAAGAGAAAAAAATATTTTTGAAAAATCGACAAGCATATAGGTTTCAGCTTCCGTAATTGGTGCCGACGAGGTTGAAGTAGAGGCTAACGATATCGGCGATAGAATCGATAAGCAGACGTACGAGGTAAGCGTACTAAAGGAAATTCTGAAAAAGGTCGTAAAAGAATTTGTAGGAACGAGAACCGAGGTTGATCGGACGAACTAACTACCAACGATTCAAGTGGCTCTAACCGCAGAATCGCACAATAACAAGCGGCAAAAAAATCTGTCGCCGATATATCATCGGAAGGAAAGATGGCTGAAGTGCAACCGAACGTCATGCAAAACCAATCAATGACCGGGGCGCACCGAAGACCCAAAATCAATTGAAGGTCAAGCTGTGAGAAGTCCCTAATTTGCCAGACGTTGGGAAGTAGTAAGTAGTAAGAATGTGCTACGAATATTCGACTCTGGGCCTTATTATGGTTGTCACTTCACCATAGTGAGAAATGTCACCTTTAAAATCAAATGACAAAAATCTCACTTACAAACATCGAGTGAGGACAATTGTCACTGAATTCACCGTTTCTCGATATCGGTAACAACTATAATTCGCCTTATCTCACTGAAATGTTACTATTTTAGAGGGGGCTTATTCTGAGAGTCGAATCACTCACATGACTTTTCTGGATTGGCTGTCACCTCAATTTCGGTATTCCTAGAGTGGAGACGCAGTTAACTCACTTCATTCCACTCTGGGAATGCCCCATGCAACTGGCGGTTGGCAATTTTGAATGAGAGATGTCTCTGAGTCGACTTGGGGAATACCATTCCTTGAGTGTCATATCACTTGCAATGCCACATGACTCTCAGAATAAGGCCCAGCATTTTTGTCTCACTTCGCCATTTGTCACCATAAGTGACAACCATAATAAGGATGTCTTCTATCTAGTGTCTGACGAGAGGTACTATCAGGAGCTGACGTACTTTGGCGTACGTAAAGGTATCCGGAGCACTGTCCAGACCAATCAACATCTATAATGGACTCCAACAAGGGGACGGTCTGGCCTTCCTCCTTTTCAACCTGGCGTTGGAGAAAGTGATCCGAGATTCGAGCCTGACGTCAAGGGGCACAATCCTGCACAAATCCTCCCAATTACTGGCTTATGCAGACGACATTGACATCATTGGAAGAACATCAACAAGAAGCTTTCACCCAGATTGAGCGGGCGGCAGGAAATCTGGGACTGCACATCAACGAAAGCGCAACAAAGTACATGGTAGCCTCGTCCTAACATTGGCCCCACAATAAGGAACACAAGTTTGATGTGGTAAAATCATTTACCTACCTTGGGTCAATAGTAGCAGCCGACAATAGCATGGAGCCAGAAATACCCGCACTACTGCTAAAAGCCAACAAAGCGTACTATAGTCTATCAAGGCTCTTCATATCCAAGCATCTAACCGTATCGTCTTAAATTTCACTATATAAGACGATGGTCTTGGCGGTTCTCACATATGCATCCGAAACACTGTCACTGAAAAAAAACAAAGAATCAAAATTATAATTTTGTATTGTACAACTTATCTGAATTTTGTTCGTCCTTCCCGTGCTTTTATGCCACTTGACTTCCATGAGATAATCTAAAATAAACGGAGGTTGAGTCGTAAATCATAAAAACTAACATAAACTTAAAACAAATATAACCTACTGAGCTATTGATTTTACTGAATATCACTTTTGACAAGAAAAGCGGGAGCAACGAAAAATCAGAGGGGATACAAAGGGGCATTTCGGTCAAGGAATGCATTCATCAGGAAAAGAATCGAAACCAGCGTGGAAACGTTAATTTGGAAATCTAAAAGGTTTCGCTTTTTTATTTATTGGACCCACCATTTTTGAGCCCGCAATATGCCATTTGGGCTCGTGAATGCCATGCGGTATTTCGTCAACTAGTATCTAAATAATAAAATAATTCCACAAATGAAACTAGCAGAGCAGAGAGCATGGTTGCAAACGAGTGAAATCCTAAACTGAAATTGTTTTAGTATTAGGATAGACTGGGTACGGTTGTGACAATTTTCATTTGATGGTCCAAAATTTAGTACGTTAGCCAGTAAACTGAAGGAAATGTGTTTTGTAAAGTAAAATGTACATTTGGCTACGTATAAATACTGAAATTTGATCCTTAAGTACAATGGTTTACTTTTGGGAGCAAATTAGAAAAAAAGGAATAAATGTCACAACCGAGCACACCCCAGGGGCGGTTGTGACAGTGGTTGGGGTCGGTAGTGACAGGTTAAAAATACACCCTTCACAAAAAAACGACCGCCATGAAAATACAAATAATCTACGTACAATTTAATCACTGTTATTTAACTACTAATGCTTAACTTATAAAGAGGAAAGACACTCATTACTCTATCTGTACTAATATAACAACAATTATTAAAAGAAATCAAATGAAAATACTTACTTCTTACTGTCAAAAAGTAATGTAGGCCTCTGCTAGCGTTAGTGTCGAGCGATGACTGACTCAATACTGTGAAACAACTTCGCACGGGCACACTGCATCTTTCTCTCTTTGCAACATCCCCGATATTTCTTATAGTTTCGCTAATATGACGACCGTCACAACCGTACCCCGGCACAACCGTACCCAGTCTACCCTACTCACTGCTTCAGCAACAATGTACCTCGAGAAATGGTCAATATTACCCAGGACATGAGTATGTCCGGCTCTGCTCTTTGGAAACGTCCCAAGATAACACAGACCGACAAAATTTAACAAAAGTCCAGACCCCGAGACCAGACCTAACATACCCGAAGGATTTTGATGCGCGGAATCCGAATCCGTGTTCAGAATGGCTCCTACACGTCTGGTTTTCGAGATATCCTAACCTAAAAGTGCAAAAAACTCGTTTTTTGCAGTTTTTGAGGTGACGTAAGGAAAAAAATTATAATCAAAAAATGTTGTATGGCAATTGAAAGTACCACCCTGTCCCTTTTAAACCTATTTGGATTTTTTGAAATATCTTTTTTTTTCACCAAAATATCGCTATTTGTAATTTTACACTTTAGCGTATTAACCCAACTACAAAAAAAAATTGAACAATTAGGTAGGTAGGTATTACGGGTTGGGGGTGGGTAAGTAAGCTCGCTAATATTGTGGGATCTTATTTGAATAAAAATAGGACTTATTTCAAAAGAAATAATCTACTTAACTCCCTGTTCCCAAGGTTAGCCTGGTTATGGTTTGGTAGGGGTGGTTTTTAGGGGTTATTTTTTGAGCTTACGAAAAATTCTGACCTTATGGGGTGAATTAGGCCTCGGATTCGGAATCAGCGACCCCAAAAACACAAGATCAACATGGTCTGGTCTCGGGAAGAATTTTTTCGATTTTTTTTTGTAGTTGGGTGATTTTAAAAGTTTAAACGTTGGGTGCAGCGAGGCGCACCGGTTCCCAGCTATCCAAAATGCAGAAAATAAGCGGTTAATTGAGACAGTTCATCTGTGTATGAAAATTCACATCTCGAAAAATGCCATGTCAGTGGATGGTTTTTATTGTCTCGATCAAAATGTCAGATCCCTAATAGTTTCACATTTTGTTATTTGGAATCAAAAATACCAAAAAAATGTCTTTTTCAAACTCTCCTACTGTATATTAAAATTCATATCACCTGATTACTACTATTGGCTTATGGGAGCAGCATAGGCGCACCGGGTCCCAACTAGTTTCTAATAAAACCTGTTCTGACCTTCCTTCTATCTCAGTGGACTATGTAAATTTAAGGGCTGACCCTTACTCTAACATCTTAGGCATGGAATTAAACAAGTCTTTTCAATGGAGAGATCACATATAGAAAATGGTAAATTCTCCCTTCACCCACTTAGTTGAGCCAGTCCTACATTCGTCTCCCCTCGAATATAACTCCAAGCGCCAGCCCAGCCTCAATAACTCGTCGTCTTTTACCAGAACGACTGTTCCATTGAAGTTAATGCCCCTTACCTGAATGGCAATAATCCCCCCCCCCCCCCCGGCCACACGCAAAAGACTACCCCGTCCGACTCAGTCCCATGCTATGCAGTCCTCCATTTCACCCACAATATGGTCTAGAAGTTTGTTAGAATGACTCGACTGTGGAACAATCTTCCACAATACGTATTCCCGAACTTGTACCAAATCCAAAATTCAAACGGAAGATACATCGTCTTCTGTACAAACAACCTTGAGACCCCTAGAAAAATGCTATTATTTTCTATCTTTTAAACTTAAACTAACTATTAGACATTGTGTAAAGATCTGAACAACATAACAGACTAGTAGTCTTACATAGGGTGACTCCTAAGCTTGGTTTTCCCACATTAAAAAATCTCTTGCCTTCTACCCGAATAAATGAAACTTTTTTCCATTTTCTCTCTACCTCTATCTTTTGTTCATGATGATGTCTTCGCACACAAACTTCCAAACAGTAGTTTCATTTTTCTTGTTGGCACTTATGGTAGTTTCATGTAAATCAAAATGCTCTCTTACAGACGTTGTACTTCGTCCATTTGCAAAATTAACAAAAATTTGTATTTTTAAGTCCGAATTAGTAAGAAACTGAATCGTAGCCCATCACATGCGCCAATGTAAATCTATCACAATAAATCACCATAAAAAAGAAACAAATATACAAAATATGC
Source organism: Thereva nobilitata (assembly GCA_963855945.1). Lineage (NCBI taxonomy): Eukaryota > Metazoa > Arthropoda > Insecta > Diptera > Therevidae > Thereva > Thereva nobilitata. Next base: position 195,236,873 of record OY979694.1, on the reverse strand, counting down.
ATAAACCTGAAAACAATATCCGATAAAATTAACAACAATGCATCATATGAGTGCAAATAACCTATCGATCGTCCCTCTCCATGCCTCCGTACATAAATACACCTGATTACAACCTCTTGAAATATTCATAACGAACCGACAAAAATACACGCACGGCTACTCTATCACATCAATCTATCAATCACCTTAATAACGCCGCAATAAAACAAATCCGATACTTGTATTACACGGCCCATCTGACTTCGGCAGGCTGATATACAGAGGGGAAGATGAAGAGGAGCAGGAGGGGCCGGCAAAGAAAACTTTCTTAGGTGCTGCCATTAATGTCACCCAGCGGACACCTGTAGGCAGTTTGCTTTAAAATATTGTAAGCGCTCGAGAATGCCTTATGGATTAGCCATAAAACTTGGGCGTTTTACGCACTTTCAAAAGGAGGACACTCGGTAAGCGCCTCATCGCGGCTGGGATTAATAAATTCAATTTAGATTTTCCAGGCTGTACCTGGTTCGGGTGTAAATATTTACGTATAGTCCAAAAATTCATAGCATTAAAAATCTTCTGAACGTCGCGTCGTATACAAATACCGCGAGAAAGCAAACATACACATATATTTTGGGGACGGGCGTCCACCTTTGGTCTATATTTACCATGGTTGCCCCAATCCAGATTCCATAAGCTGCTAATGTCTCGGCGGCAGCACTTTCGAAACTTCTTACCGCGCTAATAAGACAATGACCGCAAATCGATACTGAAATGCCCCCCAATCGCCAGCGCCCCCCCCCCGCCCCGGTAGCAAGGCGTGTAGCATCCAGCCATCAGCTCGTTATCTCGGATGGAGGTTTTGCTTGGTGCTGATGGAGTCTTGTCGTGCTCCTTTTTTTCTGGTTTGTTTACCGAAACGTTTCGCGTTCGAGTCTCGTAATTAATTGACCACAACAGCAATCACACTTCTGAACAGATAAAAGCAAATAAAAGCGTTCGAGCGCGAAAAGCGTGAAAAAACTTGTGACGGCGAACGGGAAAAAAATCACGACAACACCGCGCCCCTCTTGCGGCTTTGCTACATATATACGGGGAAAAGCTGGGGAGGCGCGCCTCGATTGACAGCACCAAAGTCTTGGGGCTCGGTGCGGAGCCCCCAAGTGCAGCTTTGCGTATAAATTAGAAGCCCCGCCGGGGGCATCCAAGGCAGATTACAATCAGTCAGGCACAGCCATAGTGAATCAGTCGCCCCTCGGCGCTTCTGGTGGCTGTGTCTGGTGGTCAGTAGACGCTCGACGAGATGAAAGTAAAAGTCCACAGCCGCGCGACCGGTAGTAGCAGCGAGCAATAATAACAAGAGTGATGAGCTGGGCTTCAAGGACAAGTAAAAGAGTTATTGCTCGCTGGTAGTAGTATAGTCAGCCGTCCACGATAGAATCATAACCATGCTCGCGGTAAAACAGCAACGCGAAAACCGCCTGTTCCGTCTCCCGCCCAACCCCGCCAAAATGAACCCCTTGGTCGGCACCCTGCGGGGTCAAATTAAATTTTATCGATTTCCTTGGACTTTTCACGCTTGGTAACAATAACATCCCTCGGCAGCTGTCAGGACAGGGTATGCCTTTCCGGAACGAGGATACACCACACCGAGGTGCACCGAAATCGATAAATCGAGCTCTAATCGGTCGCCTATTGAGGGCCTCATCAGCTTGATTAAGGGAAGGCACCTCAATATTACACTAGAGACGATAGAAAATGTAAGGGACAAAACAGCCCCGGACGAGCACAACAGGGTCGCTTCCCTTGGAATGAAATTGAGTGTTGCCAGGTGGCGACGACGACGGCCGCAGCAAGCAAAATGCCACTAGGTCGCCATTCGAAAATTTTAATTTCGTCCTCCTTTCTTCTCGGGGATGCTATATCCTTTTTGTGTATATGTTGTCGATTGGGGTCGCTATTTGGGACAAGTGCTTGTGCAAAATAGGGTGACAATTTGTGAAATGCGGTGGGAAATTATTTTTCTTTTGTGTGAATGTGTACCCCTGTTGGGAAGTGTTCCTGACAGACAAATACATTTCAATAAAAGTCAATTTTCGGCGGGTGGGGCTGTGGGGGAGGGCTTTCCAGGGCAGCACTTTAGTAGGCTTGATAAGGACCAAATATGTATACAAAAATTTGATGAAGAATAAAATTTAGGTCATGATTAATGTCCGGGGTTGAGGGCTCTCAATCACTTAATTGAAACAGTTATGCTGAAAGTATTTTTTTTATTATTTTTTCAGCCGAATATAATTGATTTGATAAGGACTTTAAAAGGGGAGAAGGGAATACATGGGATGTTACTTGACTCGTCTAATACATTTAGGGATAAAGCTGTTTAAACAACCGATATGAAATGCTAGAAAGTCACGTACAAGGAAGAGCCCTTTTTTGTGTCTTTGCAGTAAAAATGGAATTTTTATCAGAATGATATTTTTTGTTATCTCTGTACATGTTGGTGGTGGCTTTTTATGAGACTTTGGGGTGCTTTTGTGTATTTCAAGGACAAATCCTCTTTCTCTTTATTTTTTGAAGAAAAAAGAAACCAATGTAAAAGGAATTTTTGATTAGGATAGTGTTGACATAGTCCTCACAATTCACTCAGCAAAACAATTGAATACTATTGTGTTATCTATTGTTATTGAATTATGAATTTTGTACTTGTGTAGACTTATCGACTGAGTTGTATTTATATCGCAGACAATATTCGCACGGAATACTAATGATTCGATCTACAACGGCTGTGCTTATCTGAGTTACATAAATCGATTCGATTCTTACTCGAGCAGATTTGTGCAGATTTCGTAAGAAATTTGAATCACTTGTATCACTTTGCGTCAATCCGTGTATGAGGGCGAATTACAAATTTAATGCAGACGTATTTTGTAAAAAAAAACATCTTTTAAAGACGACTTATTGATAAATAATAATAGAATTAGGTAAATATATACATAAAGTCGACGATAAAAAAAACTTGCAGTAATTGCACATTTATTGAAAATATGTTTCCTTCCATTTAATACACCTGTCGTACCTGTTCATCTTACATATACTGCAGACAAACCACACATTAAACATATATTTAACTTCACTGGTGATATAGTCTATGGGTCTATGGTGTTCTGGTGGATCGTTTGTAATCTGGTATGATCCATTCCAAGAACCAAACATACAAAGTATTCAGTATTCACCAGCTACCCATCCAATGCCACTACAACAGAACGTTGCCTTCGGTGATCAATCAGGAGATGGCTTTCTCGCTTATTGTGCTTAGAGGCGGTCAGGTACCTTTATATAAAGAGGAAAGAGAAAGAATGAAGGAAAGTTATCTAAACCTAGGGCTGCCATCCGTCCGGGTTTCCCCGGATTTGTTCTAGTTTGAAGGGTAAAACCCGGGCACTTTTTATGTCCGGTGAAACCTGATTAATTGAATGATAAGCAATTCAAACAAATCTTTGATAAAAGCTGACTCGTAAGCCGCATCCAAGCAAACCCCAACGTGAGAAAAATACCTCATGACCGTATGCCCCGTTTTGTATGAAAGTTCCAGTGACAATTCACAATAATTAAGTGCTTAATCAGGAGCTGAACTTTTCAATATTTCCAAGAAATTCTATCGAACGTATATTGATTTGAAACGAAAAAAAAACTTCATGCAGTGGTTCAAGGAACCCAAAAGGCTGCGAGTAGGGTTTTTAGTTATCAAACAACTCAAAGTCAAGTACCAGAGTACCAAAGTACCAAATAAAGGCAACTTGAACATCAAAATTTACTAATATCTTCAAAAATAAAGGCCGCAACACAAAAATTGTTGGACATTATTTATAGCAAATTGTTCATGCTTTCCAAAAATATTGACTAACTACGTATTTTTGGGGAAAAAGGTAGTTGAAGTTGATATTTTTGTTAAAAAAACAAAATTTTGACTTTGATGACTCATTACTCTGGACGGTGGTAGGGTTGGACCTTCACTTTTACATTTTTAGATAGGTGGGAGTATTCTGCGTGCAGTGCAGTTTGTAATTTTTTTAAATAAAATATTTTAGTACGGTGAGAGTATTTTTTCTAAAAAAACACACTTCCTTATAATTCATTAACTAAAGCTGATATAAAAAAAACTGATAATATATTTGAAATCAGCGTCAAAAATTAGTTTAGAATGATGTAAAATATTCCATGCAACAGTCATGCTATTAAGCAGTGTTATAATTGAGCCTTCCTTTCGTTTACAGTCACAATTATATGAAACGAAAATTCAGATCGTATTTTGAAGTAAACCTTCCTTTGCTGAGGGGTTTCCGGTTATCCGATCATGCTGAAATTTTGCACACAGCTTCAGTTTGGATGACAATATATACTCAATATGTCCACAAAAAAAATGGCGATTACCGTTTCCTTCACAAGATGCAGAAATACGCCCTTTTGATTGGAATCCTAATTTTTTGGAATTTTTTATATGGAAAGTACGCACCATTTGAATAAGTTTTTAGGCTCATTCGATGGACTTTTATGCCAATATTTTCAAAATAATTTTAAAATAAATAAAAATTGATAACGGAAATTCGACCTTTTGAACAAATAATGTCTTCCATAAGCTGAATTGTAAACTTAATCCAAATATTGTTGACATTGCATGTTCTTTGCTCTTCCCATATACTTCGCAACGCTGTGCATCATGGATGCGCGCTACTTCCTATTTTTTTGTAATAAGATCAGGCTTAGGAATCACCCTTTGTACTACTTACTAGCCCGTCATATCGGTCATGGTGCAATGTCAAGTAGTAAGCTTGATTTGAAGGATAAAAGAGAAAGGATAGGTTAGGGATTTGGAGGGTACTTGAGTAGATGTCGATGAACCTTGTATTCAAGGCGGGGCGGAATGTAGGGCTTGTGGATTGTAGCCGGGCAGCTGGCTGGAGGAGGACTTGCATCTCTTAGGAATCCCAAGCATTTATATGCTTGTTGGTTATTTGGAATATGTGATTATCCTATTGACATAGAGACGATGATATTGAAAATAACTTTTTCTCAATTTGTACCGTTCGAACAGGAACTCTCAAGGAATTCTGCGCAGCCAGTGAATAATGTTTTAAAAAAAATTTTCAATGGAGTCCGGGAAAAAACCTCAATTTCACCAAAATGTCCGGGGTTTTCGAAGATTTTGTCCGGCGTCGGCTATTTAGGTGATGGCAGCCCTATCTAAGCCGGGAAATTAAAAGGCGAAGGACCATACCGCAGAGTGAATTCGAACCACGGACTTCTGTGATAATAGTCGGGCGAGTAACCCCTAGGCTACCAAGCATACTTTAATCTGTTTTTTTGGACGATTTTTATTGGTTGCCAGCCGTTGTTATCTGAAACATACTAATGGGCGTCAATATCAGCGAGAATAATCCTTATTCTTGATTTTGTCATAAATATCAACCTAGAATATCCGGATAAAATCCAGAATTGTAGTTAAGATAATAATATACCACAGCTTTTGCCATATTAGGCTAGTGAGGCATTTTGATTAGATTTTTGGCTGGCTGTAGTTGAACACCCTAAGTTTGTCCACAAATTAGCGTACCGCTTGAATTTTGAATTAACTAATTGTGAATAAAATAGGCGCAGAAAAGTAGTTTTGAAATTCTCTAAAAAAATGAGCACTGATCTAAATCTCTAAGTGCAATTGTGAACTAGCAAATTGCTTCCAAAATTTTCAAATCACGTTATTTTCACTATTTTTTTACTCGAAAACAACTGCACCCAGAGGCGCTGTCCCGATAATGTGCAAAAAATTTTACAAGATCGGTTTATTACTTTTTGAGAAATTAACGATCTATTTTTTTAAAATGCTTAATTAACAATTGTGAAATTTTTTGTGCATTATTGGGACAACATAGTATGAAATGTTAAGTATATTCTGAAGTGGTTCGCACCCTTTTATATTCCTGTGGGCATCATTGTAATAGCAGCATGGTAAAATCGTGCTTAACCAGAAAGTTAGTGTCACCAACACCCGGAACGACAATGGATATACTTAATAGATAGACAGCACAACTAAGTTTTTTACTCTCTTCTCACTCCCCGATTTCGGCCAGGTCAGGCCTTTATCGGTCAGTTGAAGGGATTCTCGTTGCTTTATGAGGCATATCATTACAGAAAGACGCTTTCAGGTTTACAACATTTCGCATGAGAACCATGTATCTCCGAATTCTTATCTTTCCATCCGTAGTGTGAAGTCATTGTTACGTGTGATTTCAACGTTCACAATGTAAATTGGCTGATCAAAGCATTATTCGATGACAGATTAAGACTAAAACTCATATCCGCTACTGGCAGTAAAAACTTCTGGTCCCTGGTAACCACCAAAAGGGAAACCTTTTCAACCTCCGTAAGGCCTTCTTTCATTTACATAGGGGAGGTGGTGCTAACAACAAGCAAATCCAAGGCCGACCTACTTGCATCTATGTTCGCCTCAAATTCTTTCATACTGCCATGCCATCCCGCGCCGTCGAGTGTTCCTTTCAATCAATGGACAAAGTTTTCTTCAGAACACTTGAAGTATTTAGGTGTCTTAAAGAGCTTGAATCCAATATATCCGCTTGCCCTGATAATATTCCCCATAAGGTTCTTAAAAAATGTGCCTTACCTTCGGCTAAACCTCTGCGCAAAATCTACGCTCTTTCATACTTCTCCAGAAATTTTTCGAACTCTTGAGAATACTCAAATTCAAGGGATACTCAAATCTCGGATACTAGGCGACTGGGATACGGAGACTTGGAGACTCGAGACTGTAGTTGCTCGTCATCCTCACACGGCCGCGACTGAAATTGCAAGTTTCTTATCAACATACCTCAGTTTTTTTATTCGGTGCACTTTGCAAAATGTTCATTTCGTTTTCAGTTGAAAAAAACCAAGCGACTGAGCGACTGGAAGACTAGCATGTCAAGCCTCCTAGAAACTGGTTGCTTAGTTGCCGAGTATCGTAGTCACTCCGAGATTTCAGTATCCCCGTGTGAGTAGTGCCTTAGCGTTTTCAGATTTTAAAAAAACGACGTGTAACATGTTTTTTTCGTGTTTTTTCAATAGCATGCAATTTTTATAAACAATCGAGAACGCTTTTGTTGTTTACTCGATAACAAGAATGTTCACACAAAATTTCATATCGATTGGTCGAGCCGATCAAATTCTAGCTATTCCAGGTAGAAACAACGGAACGTCACACTTCAAAGACAATTATCTCGAAAGTTTTTTTTTCAACTTTTTATCAACTTCTAAGCGTAATAACAGCGCGAGTTTTCAACCGATTTTAATTTTATAAAGTGGAAAATGTTCGGAATTTAATATAGAACAAATTTGTCTGGTGAATTTTTGATTTATGAAAAATTCACAAAGTTATAAACAAAAATTTAAAAAAAACTCGGAAAAACCACAATTTTTGGCCCATTTTTGACTTTTCGGCACATATTCGTGAATTGTTGATAAACAAAAAAAGATGACATCAAAATTCTGCCAGACAAATTTGTTCATTATTAATTACCGAACATTTTGACACCAAAAAAATTCAAATCGGATAAAAATGACCTATTTTCCAATTGTTATTTAATAAAAAGTTGTTACAAATCGTTATTTTTTTTACAAACGGCCACGATTTTGTTGTTTACTTGATAGCAGCTATATTCACACAAAATTTCATCAAAATCGGTTTATTAGATCAATTTTTAGTCATTTCACTGGATAGTCCGCGTAATATTCCTGAACTCACACAACATACAAACGCAACGTTCATCGCCTCCTCCACCTTCGTTTACCAAAAAAGGCGCAACCGACTCTTTGGCTGGACTAAAACTGCAAAAAAAGGGATATTGCGGGGGTATTCAAAGGGCACCACGATCATGATCATTTTGTTTGATGCAAGAAATGTTATATGACGACATACGTTTCGCTCTGTATTTCATCTAAATCTCCTCCATGTAAACTTTTTTCATCTTCCTATTTGTAATCAAAAATCGTTTATTTATAATTTCTCAAAGACGAACAATTTCTTTCGCATCAAACTCCTTGCTTTCTTACTTTTATGTAGACTTCCTATGTATCTGACAGAGAATCAATAATGTATTTTGATATAGAATTTTCAGTGAAAGGAATCATTTATCAAATTTACGGTCTGAACTTGTTCTTTCAAAGCTTATTTGAAATCTTGTTTACAATAACAAACCCACAAAAACCAAGTTATCAACACGAAAGTGCATATCAGAGTCCACATGTCGAAATAAACTAACACGGAGATCAAACATTAAAAGCGGCAAAACTTTAAGCCATTAATTTACATAATCAAAATTCTCCATTCACCCAAAAATGTAGTTGTTAAATTCCTTGCAATCGATATAATTACTTCGCTATCCACTTCCACTTAATTACAAGTCTTTCAGTCGCCAACGTTCCGTAATTCAATTAGCCCACTTAAAATTGTACACAATTTAATTACCAGACTGATATCATAAAGTATCCAAACTACATCGTTTCTTAGAAATTCGCTGTCATTAAAGTGTAGAGTCTGATTCCATTCGCTTCCCCCCGCCAGAAACTTTCTCCACGAAAATATTTCACAGAAAGCACGCGGTTTCTCATTTTCTCCCCCAAACCACGGACGATCTTCAACGTCGTCTTAATGCGATTTCATAGTTCATAAAATAACTCTTTGTCGGCACAACTCTGATAAGACCCCAAGAAACAGACTGATAAAAGTCTTTGATCGAAAGCGGAGCAAGACCCGTCGGTCGGCCGTCGTTGCCTGTCGTCGTCTATCCGCTGGCATAAATCATAGGAGAAACTGGAATTGTGCTCCTCCATGCAGCGTAACCAGATCCCCCCGCAACCAAAGTCGAACTCAATTACAGAATTTGGAAGAAACGTCCAAGACGCTCTCTCATAATAAAACTCGACTTTCGAAGGAAAGTTTTCAATCGGAAAGTTTAAAAGTCAACAGAAATTTTTTCCCGGGGAAACAGGAATGAGTTTGGTTGGGGGTGGAATTGGGAAATGAACGCCGAAGGAGTCTCCAATAACAATGAAAGCTTCTTTATAAATTAAGGAAGAAGAAAAAAAGAACCAAAGACGAGAAAAAGGAAAATTTCAACATTTTCAAATATTTCCTTAAAAGATGACGACAATGTTGATAATCTGTACAAACTGCCATTGAAGGAACAACTTTCTTGTCGACATTTCCGCTCATGGTCCTTGCAGCTCGTTACATTCAAGTTATGTCCCTGCAATGGTGGCGTATACTTACTAACATAACCACTATGAATGCCGTTTCGAAAAAAGGACTCCGATTCTTCATTGTCGAAAATTTGTTTCTGCACTGTTCAAATATTGAAGTTTTGATTTCGATTTGCAGACGATAATACTGAGAGAACTTCGTTTGAATGAGCACAGGACGACATAAGCGAGTTTCCGTCGAGCAATCCTTGTGAACATAATTTCTTTGAAGCAATTGAGTATATTTTATAAAAACGTTTGGGATACAATTCACCAAGAAACCAACTACGAGGATATATAGATTCATATTTCAGAACTTTAGTAGCATGTTTTTGGCTTTACCGATGTATCATAACCGAAGTAGAATATGTTGTATATTGCATCCTCAATTTAACACGACTTTTGGAAAAATGATTCCAACTTCAAGTTTGTCCTTTTGCACCAAGTGAAATGTGTAAAGTGATATCCGACATAAAATCACAAGTGCGTCTGAGCTAAAATTATGCATTTGTATGAAAAATTAAATGAGATCAAAGTAGTAGTTTCAGTTTTCAACGGCTTTTCTTTGGACGCTTTGATTTATCAATAGAATCTGAAAAAAAGGAGCAAAACGGCCGCTGGCGGCGAAACTATGCGGTATTCGAAAAAACAGTGAAGACAAAGTTTGTAGGAAATTTTATGCTCTACAACTCTCTACAGCTCTTTTGATATTTTCACAAAAATGCATAGTTTCTCATCAAAATAAATAAAAAGGCGGAAAATGGCGAAAAAACGCCTATTAAATATAGCCTTGAACATATTTCGTTAGGCAACCCATCACCGTTACTTTTGTTAGCATATTATTTATCATGATAAAAAATTTCATTCGGCTACTCGATCGGTGAAGGTCGTCTTCTACGTATCTTAGACTATTAGTGGTTTTCTAAATAAACAATTACTAGTGTGCTACTCTACGAGAGTATGAATACCTATAATTGTGCAGTCTTTGGCAATAGTGCCTTTGTGTGGTGAAGGCTAAAGGGTTTCATGAAAGGGTTCCTGCAGAGGAAACGCATCAACTCGTTGCTATTGGAAGTGGTTCTGGGTGAGGCAATTTAGCTTTCCTTGATCCAACTTCTTATTGAAATGACGATTCTCGAAAAACACCTCCGTCAGATAACCAGTCTTCGCAGTCAACACTAGCGTATATGAAATTATAATTTACTTTGCAAAGACATGATGCACCACACTGAAGTTGCCTAAATGGAATCGTTTTAGAAGCATGCTACAAGTATCGTCGACAAAGCGTATTCGATATGAGCAGGCAAATTCCGCATGCTTCATTAATGAATTTTGTGGCACATAGTCGCACACCTGTAATCAGGCAACAGTAGGAAACAAGTATCATGCCACATATCGTTCAATGTTGCTTCAATGAAATTGCGCCTTTAGTCTCCCGTGTAGCACCCTCCATTGTCACTACCGACAAAACGGTTCTGGTACCATTCATCAGCAAACGGAAGATCTGACCCTTGAAGGCAAAGCTTTTGCCTGGTCACAAGCTAAATACTTAGTGCTGCTACGAGATGCCAAACTCGCAAGCTTCATCCCCTCCTCCTCAAGCATTTCCCAGACTCCCCTATACCTATCCTATCCTTTTCCTATGCTTCGAGCTAAGCTTCATTTTACCCTTCTTTTTTAGTGAGAAATAGGGTCCAAAAGTACCGCGGCGACTGACTTGGCCTATTGCACTAAACCCTATACCTCATATTTCTAGGCCAGAACGCTTAAACTGATTCAGCAGTCTGCCTAATAGTTTGTCGCTTTTCGGCTGGCTTGTAAATGAAATAAAATTTTGCAGACAAAACGCGACGACATTTTCCCCCGTTTAGCGAAGCGCAGATCAATAAAAGATAATGACAGCAGCCAGCTGAAAATTTAAAATTTTTTATATCTCGAGCTGACCGAAAATCGGTATTTCGGCTGACCGAAAACCTGAAGCTGTTATTGTGACCAGATGCGTGGTTTTCCATATGCCAAAAGCTCAACCTGGCAGAAAAGCTCCAATTGTGTTTCTCGCCTTAAGAAACGACACAGTGTCTTTCTGATATAAGTATCGAGCTAAGCTTACTACTAGACATTGCACCATGACGGACTGATAGTATAAAGGATGACATATAGCTTCGCATGCAAGAAAAAGTGGATACCTAGTCCGTATTGGACCTGTTTTCATTGGTCCGGAACCGCACATTAGTTTGGTAAAAAGTTCCCTAGACGATCGGACTCTGTTTAAATACAACGGTGCAGTAGAAAGTATTCTCGGACACTAGTAAGCTTGGTCACCTTAAATGATTACCTAATTAGGGAGGGCTGTGCCCGGAGAAAGATGTTTCTACTCTTAGTCACTGCCCCGCGATACCTACTATCAAAATCTTATTGTTCGGCACTACCTTGCTTGACCAAACTTCAGTTACAAATCTTTAGGAAGGCTGGTGAATCTGTTCAAGCTGCATTACTAATATTATGACTTCTGTACAGAAAACAGAAGAATATTTCCTGGTTACGAAGAACTATTCATGATTTAATTCAGAAGGATTACTACCGTACACCTGCCACGTCATTTCTAATAGAAAAGGCTACAAACCTATGGGCAGAGAAGCTGTGCACTAAGTTATACCCAGATACCTTGTATCGATCTTAATGAGGATCGGTGGGGATGAGATCAGTTAGTGCAAGAATATGGAGGCTATTAAAAGCATTGAAATTCTTGTATGTAACCGGAAACAAAATGATAGAGTGTGGTTGGAGGGCCAATCCAACGACAAATTCTACAACCAAACGGCTATGCGTAAACATGGTCCTGTTTATGTGCTGGTTTGGTATACTGTAACTGCAAATGGTAATGGTCTCAACTTTTTTTTTATCGAACAGGGCAAACCAGCAAATATACCAACAAATAGGGTTAAATGAAAGGACGATTTTTTGGACCCTCAAACAATCCGATTGACATTCCAACAGAACCCTACATCATTATATTGAGTTCATTTGGCACAAAATTGCTCACATGACGATCCGTAGGTTATTTTTTCACAACAATTTCTTCATACTTGACAATCTTGAATACGATGGACTTCTCCACATGGTTCAAAAGTGTAAAATGTGTCAAAAAGTACATAAATATGAACGTGTGGACACTCTGAAGCCAAGCCCTTCGTCGGCGAATGACAAATTCACCGTGCTCTTATCTGTGTATCTCGTTCACTGTCTCGCGAAAAGTTTGACCAGAATCGACTTGTTTAAATCGATCTGGTTCAAATGGTTGAATTTCAAAATTCGATGGCCGTAGAATAGGATCTTTATCATGTATTTTGGGCTCACCAGTTATTCGGCAAAATTTTCGGGTTATCCCTGAGTGCTGTGATCTGAGTCAGTATAGGTTAGGCGAAGGGCTGCCTTCAGTGGAACCTGAGTTCAAATTACCCGCTTTTATGCTATTTCAATGCAACAGACTCGCGAACCTAAGGTTTAATTGTTGAGTCTAAACCACAGCTGGTTAGGTGGATGTGTAAAGCCTTCTGTGGAGTTTAAATAGCTTATCAGTGCCCCGATGCCGTCTGAAGAACTCTTTTGTCAGCATGGTCCCCTATGGGCGAATATCTCGTGATGATTGTCGATTAGCCAATAGAGCCAGTTTAAGAGGCCCAATGTTCTTCCTTTGTTGTAAATAGTCCAAGTCGTCCTAGGATTGTAAAGGTCATCAGTGCGCTCCATGTTTGGTTGGCTAAAAGCTGACTGGTACACAAAAATAGAGTTTTTACCCCGCCTATTGGGCTGCTAAACATCCCAACCTCCGAACCTCAAAGAGAGTCTTCATGCTCGGCCAGGTAAACTGCTTTCTCGTTTGCAAAAAACCACATTTTGAAAATTGAGTTTTGAGCAGAACCTTCTATGGACGAGCCCCACTGTGCGTCGGTGTATACCAAACTTCTTCAGCACATCTCCTCTTTTGAGGGTATTTCGATGCCGTAAGCTCACTACGGCGAAGGTAGTCTGTGGTTGTGGCTACTGGCAACCATACACTTGGTAGCAAGTCCGAAATGTTGCATGAACGTAAGGCTTTGAGGTCTAGGTGCGCGGTGGTGTGCTTGATTTCAAAGTCGCTAGAGAGCAGTAGCAATAGTCAAGTCCCCAACCGTAAAAATGGGGTATTACCTCTATATGAAATTTTGGATTTAGGATCTACTTACCACCCTTTTCGAAGTCTATCCTGTGCCGAGGTGCACTTTTTATTTTTAGGGGTGAAAGCTACCCCTTACCGCAAAAAATTAATAAAACTCAATAAATGGGTAATAAAAACGCTTAGTAGGCCTTTAATCACCTCTTAGACCGATGTACTATTGAAATAATTTTTTAAGAAATTTTTCAACTCCTAAAAACTACACTTAGAGAAATAGTCCAGTTCCCAACCGTAAAAATGGGGTATTACCTCTACTTTTTTCGGAGGAAACCGATTTTGATGAAATTTTGGATTTATTCTCTACTTACCACCCTTTTCACAGTCTACCCTTTTTGAGACACACAAATTTAGTTATAAGTTCAGTGTATGTGTGCGTGTGCGTGGATGTATATATACTGGCGGGGTACCGACCCCCGAACACTCGATTCACCTATGCTCTAAAAAAGATTGCAAATCGTCAATTTTTTTCATTTTATTTAATTGCACATCCTTATCAGCTGCGTACAAAAGTATTGCGCAATACCTTCCAGCTTCTAGAATATCTTCTATATTGGAGACCCTTTGTAAAATGTATACCAAACCTGCATATGTAGCATACCTGAAATACCGTAATGCGCAAGCTCCGAAAATCATTTGCTCCGAAAATTAAAAAAAAAGTCTCGGTTTTTTTATTGTAGCGGGGTCAATTTTCATGTGTCCGTTCAAAAAATATTTTGTAGGTAATTTCACTGGCACTGGTTAATTGTATTATATTAAAACCCTTAATTTTCAAAACATGAAGTGTTAAAGGGCTAAGAGAAAGTGGTACTTACACTATAAAGCAAACTTCAATCCGCTATATCTCCTTCAGTTTTTAAGCTACAGCAATACATAAAAACCAAAATTTTTGTTGAAGAAAAATCTAAATTTTGTTACTCAACAGTTTTTTACGTATCTTCAATAGTTTTTGAGTTTTTTTGAAATAAACGCAGAAATCTGTAAAATTCGTAAAATCTCCTTTTCGAAAAATACACCCTGAAAATCGCTCAAACTATACAGATCCGATAGATATCTCTAAAATGAAGTGAATCCTACGTGGAACATGATAAATTTGAATTTGGGTGGAAGTGGTATTAGTTTTATTGATCTTTTTTTTTTAAGAAAAATTTGAACGGTTCACCTTCTCTTTGTCATAACTCATTCATTTTACATGCAAATGACTTTTATCAGTGCTCATTTTAAAAGTCTTTTCAAGCACTTTAAAAAATGTAATATAAGTTATCCTCGAAAAATGCATTGATTTTCCGTTATTCGATGTTAAATACAACGTGTTTTGAGTATTTGGTTTGAAATGGTCCCCTTCGATCAATCATTACTCGCTTTCTATTACACCTAGAGCATTCATTTAAAAGCCATTTTCTTCGTTTTTTTATAAGCTGTATTTTTAGTCATAACAAAAATTTTGATAAAACGTTAATTTTTGGACTTAGACCAAAAACTGTTTGAAAAAGTGGGGTAGTGTGGCAACTTTTAAAACGCTTATAACTAAAAAAATATCAATTTTACATAAAAAGTTTGTACTACATTTTTTGGTTAGAATTAGCCTCTCTATCGATTAACGGGGTTATTTTGACCAAAAATATTTCCACCCCCGAGTTGGGTGGGTGGTAACCACACCCAAAGAAAAAGCGCACATTGGTAGACTTTGATTTTTGAGTCATTCACCATCTACAGTTAAAATTACAAGGAAATCGGTCGCCGCCAAAAAAAAGTAGAGGTGATATCGGTTGGGAACTGGACTACAAAAGCATATCAAAGAAGTTCGTGGGACATGTTCTAATGACCCTTGTTGCTCCTCTTATTGCCGCCTTCTGCACACTTCTTAATTTTATGACGTTATAAGTCCTGTTCAGCGATGGCCAGCACACCACCGTGCCTTACCTGAGGATTGGACGTACCACGGCTGTGTACATCCACCTTACATCTTTTACTTGAGACAGAAATCTATGCAAGCGTTCTTTACCCTTTCCTCGACGTTCAACTTCCAGTTCAGTTTTGGGTCCAGGATTAGACTCAGAAATTTTACATCTGGAGGATAATGTGAGTGTGTGCCCATTCAACCTGGGAATATTTAAGGCGGGGATCTTATTTTTCTCAGGAATAGCATTAGCTCAGTTTTGGTTGGGTTGACTGTGAGGCCTGCTGACCTCTACTCAGGCATCCTTCCATGATTTTACTGATCACTGAATCAGTCTAAATAATATCGAATTTCAGGTGGACGGTGAATTGAGGTCCAAACTCGCTCATGAAACTAATTCAACTATAGTGTTTAGAATGATATTGCTTTTATTTTTAGGTTTTACCTGCGATTTGATGAGGATTTTATCCATTTTTGCTATCTTATCATCGACACCAATCAGAAGACGCCTTTTAAAATAATTCCGTAATGAGTTTTTTATACTCGTAAAAATATTTTCGATTTCTATTTGAATCTCAACGACAATGCAAACTATGCTTTAACAATAAAAAACTAACAAAAGAATTATTTCAATATTTTCAAATTCTTTTTCAAAGATGACGACAAATTCTGATAAAAGGATAAAATATTGAGTAAACTGCCATAAAGGAGGAAGTTTCTTGTCGACGGCATGGTCTTTGCAGTTGTTACACAAAAGTTATGTCCTGTTCAATCCAACGTCGTCACACCTCCATAGAAACTGTGCATCAATTCACAAGGACTTCCGATCCTCTATCGTCGAAAATTTTGCTGAAACATTCAGTTCTGTTCAAATATTGAAGTTTTGATTAAAATTTTGCAGAGACTATACTAGAAGAAATAAAATATATGACAATAGTATAGAAGTTCGTGAGAGCGAATGGAGGACCTATACGGGACTCCTGAGGTGCACAAACTACGAGCACACGTACATGAACGACGAAAGGACAAAACATTTCGAAATTTCTGTTTTGTTTTGGTAGCGCTGTCGTCGTTTTCTTATAAGCGACATTCAATGGGTCTAGATGGCACCCCTGTGGCACATTACTCCCTGCAGCACATCGCTTTATGGTGGATGATTTCGTTGGTTCGGGGGTGGAGCGGGGTTAAGTTTTTCACCTTATTTTTCCACCCTCTCTCGTTTTGTGACAAGCAAATTGCACTACCCGCAATTGTTGTTGCGTGCTAGAATGCCGTCACAGAGCGCCATGCCCAAACACTACTATACTATACATAACAAGCTGCTGACATTTAACAAAAGAAGACATGACGCGTAGCGTATCATGTTCCTGTTCCTGTATTTTATCCAAATCCTGATCCGCATCCCGTTTGTACTCTGCACTACTGTACAAACAGTAGTAGAGTCAGTTAGTCCTTTACCCTCGTTGACTTCAACACCCCTCGTCTCTACTGTAGAGTGCTGGGTCCGCTAGAGCTGGGTGAACGTTTCTGGCTGGCTGGGGGTTGGGGGTGGCTGGCTCGTTGGTTGGTTGGTGAACGTTGTTAAAATGTTACGCTACAATAATTTTATTCAGCGATTTCGAAGTGAATGTGCCAGATTTGAAAGAGAGAACTTTGATTCCGGGACCGGCCTGACGTTAGGGACGACGCCGAGACACGGGGGTGATATTATATAGAGAGAAAGTGTTGGGAAAAGTTCCTTTCGCCAGCAAAAGACGAAAAGTCTTCCTTTGCTTATTATTATTCCCTTCATAAGAAAGGAAAGCGAAGTCTCCTGGAAAATTCTATAAACTGTTCCTTTGTTGCTGCCGGTATTTTTTTTATGCTGCTGCTGCTGCTCCTTCTGTGTGTAGATATTCAGAAACGACTATGCTAAGACTCCGGGGTTTTTCTTAATGGTGTGGTGGTGGTTTATCAAGGCAGAAAAATAATTGCCTTACAGCCATTGAGTTTCACTTCGCATCCTGTAGAAGAAGAAGGAGAGAATGAATTCGGTTTTTTTTTCTTTTTATTTTCAATCTTAAGCATTTTTATGGCCTCGCTGGAAATTTTTGCGCCCATTCTACTTACTTCTATTTGGCCGTTATGGTTATGTAAGATTTCTCAATTAAGATAAAAATCGTTGAAAATTAGCTTTTTCCTTGAAGCTGACTGATCGACGCACTGATAGCATCAATAAACTTCTTTTGGCTTTGATCCAAACTTATTTTGTCAGATGATTTTTTGATTTAGATTTTTAATGGGGGCTGGTTGCCGTCCATTTTTTGATTTTGAATTTTTATACGAATTCATTCCTCAATTCATCTTGTTTGACAGGTTATTTTGGCTAGAGTTTGGCCATAGAATGAATGAAGTGTTTATTGGCGGATGTTTTACTACTGGTTCGATATATTGGAATAAATTATTATTATACGTTATTTATTGATTGGTTTTTTGAGTGGTTTAAATTAGAGGAAATTCAAAAATGACAGTTATTGCAAAATTTTTTTTGATTTAAGCGGAATTGTATACTAATTTATTTAAATTGAGATGTTTCTTTTTTTTTAAGGAATATTTTTCTTTTGCTATTTTTAACAGATTTTATCTAAAAAAAATTTATTCATTTATAAATTTTTTTTCTTGCAGGTATATCAAGGTGGGTTACTGATTTTCATTCACCAACAGAGTAAGTTTACTGATTTATGATTTAGTCCAGTGCAAATAGGTTTATACCTCGGAACTCAGCTATAATGAATGGTTTTAGATGTTTCTGGATTTTTTGAATCTCTTATACTAAAAAGTAAAAAGTTTACCTTTTGAAACCTTCCGCTAATGTTTTTTTTTGTTTTAAGACCTGTCCCATGAAAATGATGCTACTTCTAGGATAGTACATTCCTTTTACAGCTATATTTATTTTCTCTCTCGAGAATAACTAAGTTTCTATTAAACATACGAAGGGATAGCAAACGTCCTTGAAAATTAGGGACGTATAGAAAAGGGAGTAGGGACTGATAGAGAGGGATAGTGGAGTGGCAGAAGTTATTCTGCTCTGAAAACAGTTTAGTATGGTTCCGGTGCGTAAGTGGAATAGTATATTCTGTAACAAGTTTGGAATGATGCATATTCCGCACAAGTGGAAGTTTGGCACCACGAGTGCGGAATATGCCATTCAAAACGTGTTGCAGACTATACTTTTTCTACGCCTCTAATTAGTTTTTATTAATATTTTGTAAAGAAAAACGTACCTTATGTAAAGCTAATGTCAAAAATGTAATGTATAATGCACAGCAAGATATTTTAATGCTAAATAACATATAAGTAGGGAGTGTTCATTCATAACAATTTTGTAATTTAATAATTTGTTAATAGATGGCCGCCGCAAAATTTATTAAAAAAATGCTATTATTTCCTGCAATTTAATAATTGAATAGTTTATTTAAAGCAAAAATTTTCTAGCGGAACATCATTGATTGTTTATTTATTGAAACAATCCTTTTTTCTTTAATTAATAAATCTTTTTTTTTCTTTAATTAATAAATCATATTCTTGGATTACGAGGAACAGATATCGCCACTAGTAGTCATTCCATAACAAGTGATGGAATGAATATTCCACACGGGTGTGGAATGCTGCTAATTCTGTAACCAAAAGTAATATCAGAATGCCTGTATTCTAACAGAGGCGTAGAAAAAGTTATTTTAAATATTTTGTGCAGTGTTTGTTGAAATTCTCAATTATATTTGCCAATATCATATAGTAAGAAAAAAAATTTCATTTGTACATTTTTTTTTATCTTTATCATTTTCGACTTTCCGTTTACCAATTTTTCTAATATTTCTTGTTACAGATAATTATTAAGTATAAGTAGTCTCATTAATATTGATTCAGCAGATGTTGAAAATTGAAAATTTTTGTTTTCTTTGCGAAAAACTTAGATCTCAGAGCAGTAATAGTCTATGTTCCGTTGTTGAAGGGTTGGGGACTTTAAAACAAGCTTCTCAGGAGAGAAATTATGGATTATTACAATATTTCAGTACGTGTGAAGTTGTATATGCTCTCCTCATACATCATGTTGGCAGAAATATATTAAAAAAAATACATTGGAGCCCATAAAAAGCATGAAAAAACGTGAATTTCTCTCCTCCAAAAAAAAATTGCGAAGTTTATCATCATGTGACTTCGATTGCAAAAGAATTTGTTTCATTTGTGGAAAGGAAGCTAGTGATGAAAAAGAAGAAAACGAAAGAAATGTTCAAGAAGAAAAATACATTTGGTTAATAATACGGAGATAAAATCAACAATTTTAGAGTTTATAAAAGAAAAAAGAGATGATTATTACCGAGAAATTTACAAGAGAATTTCCGGTGCAATGGATTTGGTAGCATTAAAAGCGCGATATCATGGGGATTGCTATCTTTCATTGAGAAATTTAGTAGCAAAAGTATCTGAAGAAGAAAAAAAGATTCATCCGCAAGTATTATTGGTGGATGCAGCAATGAAGCAAATATATCAGTATATAGAAAATAATGAAGACTGCCAGTTTCCTATGCAAGAATTGAAAAATGTTCTAACATCAGAATACATTCCAGATGAAAAAAACCATTAAAGCACGATTAATATCTAAGTACCAAATTGCGGTAATTTATAATGGGTAAACTTTTTAGTTTATGGTATTAGAAATCCAAAAAAAAATCATTCAAATCCATTCATTATAAATGGGTTCCGTCATTTTTCATTTATAATGACTAATTGCACTGGACTAATTAGTGAAGAAAAAAATGATGAGTAGTTTCAAAAAAAAATACTTTCAAAAAAACTAAAAAATCGAACTATCGAAAGGATCCTACATTACAAACAATATACCCTGATAACGTAGAAGAAAGTCTTAGGTAATGGCTGGCAGCTATGTTGAGCTCGAAAATCAAAAATCAAAATCTAGGCAGAAGTGAAGCTTGCCAGATGACCTAATGATAATGGTGTCAGGACTACGGTCTGGCAGTACTGGTACAACGAAAATCTGCACTAGCAACATTCCCAGGTTGAATTGGCAAACCCTCACTTTATCGTCCAGGGTGATAATCCTAGACCCAAAACTGAACTGGAAGTCGAACATCGAGAAAAGCGTAAAGAAAGCTTGCATGATTTTCTACGCCCTGTAAATATATGGCTTCTCAACTCAAAGATGGTCGTGTAGATGTACACAGCCGTGTTACGTCCAGTCCTCACGTAAAGCACGCTGTTGTGGTGGCCAACGCTGAGCAGGACCTATTCGGCGGTGTTCCACATTTCGAGTGGAATGCAATAGAAATCGGAATTCAATTTCACTCGAATTTAAAATCGATGTTCCGAATTTCGAGTGAATTTCGTTTGTTCGAAATCACTTTCGAAAACAGAAATCTGGTTGACACTTCAAATTTATGTTTATTTTTATGATAGTTTGTTCAAAAAATTAAAAAAATTTGAGCCCCAAAAAAAGGATTTTGCGTTAATAGCCGCAGTAATTGAAGAAAGAGAGCTTCAAAGGAAGGACAAAATTTAAAAAAAGATTGTTAAGGGATAAGCCCAATCCTTTGAATCTTCCTGATTCCTTGTAGATCACTACCGAGTTAATAAAGAAGGATTTATAATGAGAATGCACTTTTTTTTGTATATCCTCTTGCTATTTCTGGATTATTTCTCGCAAATTCACACATAATGGTCTCCTGTTTGTTATTCCACTTTCAATTCACAAACGGCTACTCAATCGGATTTATTTCGAGTGACATTACGATTTAATCGAAATTTGGAACGCCTAAGTTTCGAGTTGGAATTTCTATTTCACATACATGGAATTAATCAAAATGTGGGACACCTAATTTCGATTTCGACTATGGATTTCACAAAAATCGAATTTTGGAACACCGCCGATTATGTCATAAAGTTGGGAAAGATCTAGATAAAGACAACAATAGGCCATGAGGAAATGTCTCATGAAGGCCCTTGAGGTTTTATTTCAACTGCTTCCTCGCGACCTTCATATCGAATATCTAGCCTAGTGCAGTGCCCTTAGATTAAGGAAATCTCAAACCCCTCAAAACCCTGCGGCCATCGAAACATTTTGGATTTCCCACTCAAGGGCATGGTCGTCACAGCCACAACCTCCCTTCTCTCTAGATAGATCCGGAAGGACTTCGCTAAAAAAATAACCTTAAAAAGAGAGTAAAGGAACGGAGTCGTCCTGAAGAAGTTTGATCTGCGGATGTTCACTGACGACTACAAGACTTCAGAGAGCGTCGGCTTATACCGGAGACAGACTAGAAACTTAATCTAGATTATGACGTCAGAATGACGTAGACCCATAAAAAAGATATGGAAATAAAATGGAATTTACGTCATTCTGACGTCATAATCCGGATTAAGGGTGCTAGTCTGTCTCGGGTATTAGAGGCGTATCTAAAGACCACTAACAGAACAGTTCATTGTTCTGACACCTTTCGGTGCCCTCTAGTAACTTTCAAACAGAGGTGCTGGCGATCCTGAAGGCCTGCCAGGCAATAAACTTGGAACCTACAACACATGCATGTAGTATTGGAATTTTAATATAGCGCCAAGCCTCCATAAAAGCTCTGAATTCAGTAATCGCTCCAGAAATCACATGACTCTCGTCTGGTTATCTGGATGAAGGCACATAGAAGGGAACGAGAAACCCGGTCAAGCAGGGAATCTCTCCTCTCTCTTTATCCAAAGATCTGCGATGGAATAATCACATATTCCAAATCGGCAATCAAGCATACCAATCCATGGGGTCCCTCAAGCATTCGCCCTCAACTCATAAGGCAGCGATTTCCAAACTGGGTGGCGCGACCCCCAAAGAGGGCGCTAATAACTCAAAGGGGGGGGGGGGCGGATGATTTTATCTTTTTGACTTTTTTGATTAATTTTTTAATTTCTACTTAAATTTTATTGTGTCTTTCTTATTATACATCACATCGCCATCTAGACCTTCGGTATTTCAACATTGAATAACTCTGACATTTCTTAGCCGATTTCGACAAATGTACACGATTCTGAAACGTCATTCAGTACCATTTTAGCTAACACATCGTAAAAATGCGCTGAATTGCATCGCTTTAAATTGAAAACAATCGTTCAATTGTGAAAACTCTGCGTCCTTATCGTAAAAATATGGGCGAAGTTCGGGACCTTAAGACAACAAAATTCGCTAGCGTTCCATTCGACCGCGTCCGCAACGCTCCAATGAAGTTGTTGAAGCGGTAAGAGAGAGTGTTGCCGATAATCCAAATGTGTCGTATCGCCGCCGATTTTAGGAGTTAAAAGTGAGTGGAACGACTTTAAGGAGGATTATGAAGCAAGATCTTCATCTCTTCCCATACAAAATGCAACTTACTCAAAGATTGTTGCCAACGGACAAGGCGCGTCACATGATCGATGCCGAGCTAGATTTTTGGGACAAAATTTTGACGACGCACGAAGCTCATTTTTTTTCTCTCTCTATCTCTCTCTCTCTCTCTTGCAGAGTCAATAAACAAAACTGTCGAACTTGGGGAACCGAGAACCCACACGTCATTCACGAAAAACCACTGCACGACGAGAAAGTCACTGTTTGGACCGGAGTGTGCTCAAAAACCATCATCAGTCCATTTTTCTTCAAAGTTGAAAAAACCGTCGACGGCGCACGCTATCGTTGGATGTTGCTGCACTTTGTGTGTCCGAAAATGCGTTAAAAAAGTCTGACAAACCTATTTTCAACAAGACGTCGCACCTTGGCACACCGCAGCCACTACGATGAAGTTCTTGTAAAAGTAAAGTTTATGCCAGCAATCCAAAGAACATTGACGAAATCAAAGCTAACAACTGTCATAAGGAACGCATACATCGAGCTTCTTTTTGTAACAAGTTTTATGCAATTGGTTCAAAACTGTTTTGTGGTCGATGCCTAGCTCCGTATCAATGTCGTCACTACTCACATACGTATTTTGCTGGACTTTTTCAAAATTTTTATCCGCTTTTTCAGTGATTTGACGACCAGAGCTTGATGTCCAGAACTCCAACAGAGAGACATGGGAAAACTTCCAGTCTGATAAAAGCTATGACGAGGTTCTTTACAGACGGCTTGAAATCATAGTAAGATGTAGGCACTGGAGTTCCCCCCCCTTGCTTAACCTTCAAAAATGCCTACCGTCTGCCTAATTCTCCTAGTGCTTTCGAGGCGGAACTGCTGGCAATCTTCAAAGCATGCCTTGCAGTACATACTGGCAACCCCGAACAACGAGCCGAAGGTAATTTTTTTATTAGATAGCCAAGCGGCAATAGGTTCGATCTATGTAAGGTCCAATCTATTCGAAATCTGCCAAAGGGCGAAGAGGTACAAGATTACTCTTCATTGGGTACTGGGCACAGGAATATTGACCGTAACAAAAAGCCAGATGAATTGGCCAGACTAGGAGCACATCTTGTAGACACACCATTGGAGAATGGACACAGAAATAGATGTGTGTGACGAAGAGAGATATTACGATTCCCTTCCTTTCAATGACTAGCTTCAGGTGGAGGAGTTTAACATCATGCGGAAGGAATTTGCCAGAATCGTGACGATCATAACAAAGCACTGACCGATTGGAGAACATGCAGCCCAAATTGAGAATCCCTTACAACACAATAGTGCCGCAACAGCTGAATTTTTTTTGCAGTTGTCCGGCTCTGGTTAGGAACAGATACCGTGCATTTGGAAACCTTTTCTTACAGCGCTTGGTAGAGTTTTCGAAGCCGATATGACCCACTGCATCTCGCGGTTATTTTCGAGTAGTGTTACAACACGGCGCCCTTTAAGCGCCAATTGTGTCCCCGGCTTCACCGACCTTGATTTGTTTTTCGGTAACTGAGGGCCCATGCTTTAATGCATGGCCTTAGATGTTTGTTGCCGTTTCATGATGCAACGATGCTGTGTTCATGCGAGTCTGATTTGCTGGTACAAAGCTTCTTTGACTCTGTTGACCAAAGCTCTTGGGAGCCACGTGGTCCCAGTAGTTCCAAAGCTCTCCTATCCTGTTTGTGAATTCGAATGAGGAATCAAAAGTTTTTAGTTCGAGTGAGACAGGTATACACAAAAGCTTTCACTGGTGCTCTGGAAAAGTCAACTATTCCCCGGCTGTCTGTAAACCATGAAACCAACAAGATAGTGGTCCGAATAGATATTGGTACATGTGCACGAGTGTAACAACTTCAAGCTAGACAAGTAGTTGCGTTTTATCAACACATGAACTATTTTGGTGCGAATGACTTTATCAGAGCATATCCATGTGGCTTTGTAGATATCCTGGTCCTTACTAATCTATGAATAATTCTTTCCAATTGGAAAAAATGAATTATCGCATACTATGTTACTCAAGTCGTTAACGCGTGCTTTTTTTTAGCGATGATATTTTTCTGCAGTACTACACTTTCTTTTTGATGCAAATATGTTCTGCATGCACCCTCACCACTCTTTTCCTTCCAATTATAAAGAAACATTTTTTTAAAAATATCAAAGGTCAAAGAACGTTTGTCTCTGATATGTTGCTAGAAAAATAAAGCTACATTTGTATAAATTCTCTGCAGACTTAAGTCTGATCAACGAATTCAAGTGTTCGTTCAAGTGCCACAATGATAAATTATGAAGCATATAGGAGGAATTAATGTTTTAATAAAGAACGCCACACGTGCCAAGCATTCCTTAAATAAATAAGAACGAAAAATAGAACCGCCTCTAAGTTATGTCATCTCTGAAAAGGGCCATTGTTTCACTATTCTTCAACTCAAAACGAAGATTCCAAATTTTTCTAAGGGAATAATGCCACATAAACCACATACTTTCCTCATATAAGCCGCCATTAACGAAATCCCTTCACTTTTCCCCAAAAAATTACCAATCCGAGCGTAAAGGGACAGAAGGACAGAAGACCTATGCTGCGGCCATCACGGCTGTCGTCCCCCGGCACTAAAATTCGTCATAGTCATCGCTAGTCATGTCCAACATAATTCATACCTAGAAGCATATTTCATCCCGGCGGCAATTATGCCCGATGAGAGCCACCCATCATGACCCTTCGGAATCCCGGCTTAATCCCTTCTAAAAATTTTCGAACAACAAAAAACGATCTTTTGTTCATTTTTCGAATTTCGACATTTTTTTCGAAAAATTAATTGCAGCCAATTTTTCAACGATGATCGCGTGTTTCTAGATTTATTTTTTTTTCATTTTTTTTTTTGGGATTTTTATTTTTAAATTTATTAACTTAATTTCAGTGAAAATTTACGACGAAAAAAATGTTGGCAGACACTTGAAATTATTTTCGATGACTGTCGAAATTATTGTGAGTTTTGAAAAGATTTTTGGTGGCTTTTGATTACACGGTTTCGGTTTTGATGTCTTAATTGCTGGGAGATCGAAGGAAGTTCAAGACTTCAAGCTTGTTTCCATAATGAGTGAACAATATGTGAGTGAACAAACAAGCCATAACCAATCGATATCGTGGGTTTTAACAATTATTTACGTCAGTCAAAGTGATTATTGCTAAACTTTTTAGACCTATGATTACAGATTTAGAAAAAGGAAAAAATCGCAGTAATTTTATGGTATTTACACGCACTTTTTTTGTATGAAAATTGTTTATCATGTCTTGTTATTTATATGGCAGCTCCAAGCTGAGGAAACGCCTATTGCACTAACAGTTCGTCATGTCGTTGGTCACGGCGAGGGACTAAACAAGTTTTAAATTTTGTGGGGTCAAAAGAATATTATAGAAGTTGACGCTGCAGCCTACGTTTGAGGTTTTGGATTCCGTAGAGGAGTTCGGAAATAGAGACTGCGTAAGATTGTTCCACAGTGGAGTTCTTCTATGAACGTAATAATTGTTTGTAGCGTGTTATTGGCAGAAGAAATAAGCCGAACAGACTAATCTGGTGTTATGGATAATATGGAAGGAGGGACTTAAGAAATCGCGGGCACTGTTTGACGATTTGGAATGCGTTAAAGGATGGGTCAGCCATTAGTTCTACACCATCTACGAACAGGAACGCAGAGATTTTGCAGGTCTAATTAGAAATAAAACAGCCCATCGTTTTGGAGGTTCCACAAGATTCTTGCGGCTCCAATTGAGAATGAGTCCAATACCCTGTTGATTGAGTTAGGCATAAGTCCACGATCCTCAAGACAGGGTCTGGCAAGGCTTGAAAGCAAATGAGTAACGCAGATTACGGTCATCATCGAAGCTGTGAAGTTGATTGGAAGGGACCTAGAGTAGGCCATTTATGAAGATGAGAAAAAGAGCGGGCACTAAAACTATCACCCTAGGGGAAACCGGGAGGGATGGTGTTGGCTG
Source organism: Thereva nobilitata (assembly GCA_963855945.1). NCBI lineage: Eukaryota > Metazoa > Arthropoda > Insecta > Diptera > Therevidae > Thereva > Thereva nobilitata. Next base: position 195,210,115 of record OY979694.1, on the reverse strand, counting down.
AGATTTGACGCCATGAAATGCTACCTTGGTCGAGAGATCGGAAAGAAAACTTTCCATGCAGTTCTTCAGAACTGAGTCAATACCAAAAGCTTGGAGTTTTAGCTAATAGGTGGCAAACTCTATCAAAAGCCTTGGAGATATCTAGAACAACCAGTCCAAACTCACCAAATCGATGCATACCTACTTTGGTTGAGGTGCTCTGTCAGACACACTGAAAGATCACAAGCGGACTTATTTGGTTTGAAGCCGTAGATAGGTACTGCTTGTCATTTGGGATTTAGTTAGACTCTAGTCTTTTGTTGAAGATTGACTCCATTGTTTTTGGAAAGAACAGAAATAATGTCCATCTCTCTTTAATGAATTTTGTACCAAGCCATGAAGGCCAAAGTAAAAGCGTAACTTTGAGAAAATGTAATAGTTCATCACATGCAGAGATTCGTCAGAAGCGATATTTTTGATTATTCACGTATTCGTATAGCTGCAAATGCGCCTCATAGCTTATCATGACTCTCAATTGATAGCGTCACTCCTAACTATTTGGCTTGATGTGAAAAGACTAGTTCTGCCTGCGAAGGTGGGTTTCGCCACTCCCAGCAGTATTCGTCTTCTGGTATACGGAACATTTAGTCGCTGGCGCACGGGCTGGAGACCAAATCAAGTGTCTACTGTAGACGTCTTAACTTGGTATCTTCTGACCTTGTGGCGAAAAAGTTTCAGCTATTGAGTAGCTCTAGGAGTTCATCTACAACAAGGCACCATAGAAGTGGAGATAAAACTCCTCGCAGTGGACATCCTTTTGCTATAGTGCCCTTCAGAGACCCCTCAAGATGAGAACCCATTAGTTTGCAAGTTATCAGCATAGGGTCGATCCAGTCGCAGAAAGTGGTACTTACACTTCTCCAGCTTGATCTGGATTGTATGGTTTGAACGATATAATCGCCTTCCTTCGTGATTGTGCGTGGTATTTGCCTCTACCCAGGCAACTTTGGTCGCTCTAGAAAGTGAGGCTGTTAGCTGCCAAGCAGAAGTAGCGCTCTCATTTAATAATTGGCTGTGCCTGGGAAGTGTGTTTGAAGTAGTATTATCAAGGTTTCTTCCCTCGGCTGTCTGAAGGAGCCATTGGTTCTCCAAATTGACCCATGGCCTCCCGTCGTGCCCTTTACTTTGTGGAGTTTTGCTGAGTCTCGAATGTCGTCGATGCCCATGCAGAAATTCCTCTAGCTATTTGCTTTTTGCTCGTCAAATCGCCCTATCATATGTGGTTAGTGAGTTTTTATAACTCTTTCAGTTGCCCCTCTTCCTGGCAGTGAATAGCGTCCGCGTGGCCGATCTCAACTTGGAGAGCTCAATATTCCACCGTGAAGATTCCCTTGCTTGTTGTTTGCCTTTTACTTTGTAGATAGATTCCTCGACAGAATAAAAGGGCTTACACTGCAAATGTAAAGTGTGTTAAAAAAACACACCTAAGTGTGTTGTTTTCTTGTAGTCATTTTTAATCCACTTTTAAGTGTGCTGTTTCCGTAAAGTGTGTTAAACAACACACCTAAGTGTATTGAAACAACGCAGTAGAAAAAAGGTTTTTAAAATAGAATTCATGGCGGCCTGAAGATATGCAACATCCAGTCAAGTGACATTTGAAGTGTTCGATAAGCTTTTATTTTTGTTCGCCTTTTGCAATTGCTTTTTCGTCTTTCCAAGCCCGAGTGTCTTTTTTCCAAGTGGTCCCCGGACTAAGAACTAACCACGTCCAATGCTGCTTATCTTCCGTAATCGAACGAGAACCGGCCTATTGAGCATGCTAATGGCACGATTTATGGTCATTAGGATAATTGCTAGTTTTGCTTTTTCTCACTGCAAATCTCAGATTTTTGAAGTTATTTTAGCACGCTTTAGTGTGTTATTGTGACGTCACCCATTTGATTAACATTGTAGTCACTTTTAAGCGTGTAAAAAATGACTACAATGTAAGTTAAATGGGTGACGTCACAATAACACACTAAAGCGTGTTAAAATAACACACTTCAAAAATCTGAGATTTGCAATGTGTACAATTTCTTAAAGCTCAAAATTTGATTTTAAGAAAATGTAAGAAAACTAAATAAAATTTAACTAAAACTGAGATAACTAAAAACTAATTTAATTTGATTTTTTCAATTCAATTTCTACTTCTTCATCAGGAACGATGTATATTCGAGCGGAAAAGTTGCATATGATAAAATTAATTAATGAAGAGATAATCGTAGAAGTTCTAAGAATATGTTTTGAATAAATTCGCTCCAGGGGAACAGGTGAGAAAAAGTTAATAATTGTAGCGAATGGTTTTTACTTTTTAGGTGCGATGTTTTTTTGTGGAAAACATAAAATCGTATGTAATAGCGCTTAAAAATTAGTTTTGTACAATTGAAATCGGTCAACAACTTTTTTGTAGCCGTGAAATATGGCAATTTTTCAGGAGCAGGAACTGTAATTATCGTAGAAACTTGTTTCAGAGCTTAAATTGTGGCCTATATACAATTCATCAAAAAATAAGAAGAACTTTTCACTCTTCCATATAATGTATGTGAGTTTCCAGCCTTTTTGTCCAGGTTCGACCGAAATTAGCCAAAACATATTCATATAACTCCTACTCCTTAATTATAGCGTTATAAATCCGTAGAGTAAATGTATTTTAAACAACTATTGCTCCTCACAATCAAAATAAGTCTGCAATTGATATTTGCGATTTGATTTTTTCACAATATGATTTGACTTCACTTAAAGGTATGAGTAAAACATATGTTCCATTAGTGTATCACGAGCGCATTGAATTTTATGGGTAAAAAGTATAATAAATTACAATAAAAACAATTAAAAGAGTTTTCATAACTATCGTATTATAGCATTTATTCATTTCTGCTTTCATCTCCTCATCAAAGCTATCTAAATAGTAGAGGGAAATTGTCATATGATAGTGATGTAGTTGGGAAGTTGGATTTTTTCTTTTTTTTTCTTTACATTATGTTAAGATAAAGCGGAAAAAAAATTTCTGCAAAATCGTTTTTTTTTAAATTGTAGTTTTTTTTATGTTATTTCTTTTGAGCAATACTTCGGGTGCCTTCCATTTAGACACAGTGTGTCTAACAGGGTGTTCCACCCGGCGGTGCACATTTTTGTCGTTGATGGAACACCCTATTGACAAAATTGTGTCTCGCTGTGTTTAAATGGAAGGCACCCTTCGTTACTTTATTTAAAATACCCATTTTAGAAATTTGAAACTTGATTTTTTTTATTTTTTTCAAATTTCTAAAATGGACATTTTAAATAAAGTAACGAAGTATTTATTTCGTATGTTCGCAAGAAAGTACATCGAAAAAACCTTCAATTTAAAAAAAATTGTTTTACCCTATGATGATTTGGCATAAAATGACGGCAATTTTAATGTTTTTCGAAAAGTGCCAATTGTTGCCGTAAAAATCAAATTTTATTTTTGAAATTTCAACCACGTATTTATAGCATCAAAATAACCATTTTTTGAATTTTTATGAAAATCCGCCTATTTTACCGTTATTTATTGCATTTTTAGTAAAAAAAACAAAATTTCATAGATTTTGATTCTTTGAGGTGTGGATTCATTTTTAAAGTAGTTATATCAAATCAGTGCGATAGTCTGTTCATTCATTTTTCAATTTTTTTTAGTTTTCTACGACCAACAGAACTGAAGAAATTAAAAAAATAGTGTAGCAATGCACTCAAAATGCGTCAAACATCCACATTTATGCAATTTTCTCGTGCAGCACAGGCCCAATTTTGCAGATATTTTTTTTCGCTTTATCTTAACATATGTAAAGAAAAAAAAGAAAAAATCTAACTTCCCAACTATACATCATAACTTTGCTTTTTTTGTTTAATTTCTCTCTACTAAAATTATTCTACACACCAAAAAGTGTGTTGTATTTTCATAGCTCAAAAGTGTGTTGTTACTCCAAAAGTGTATTAATAAATGTTAAGTGAGTTGTTTAAACACACTTAAGTGTGTTGTTTAGATTTCAGGTCATAATTCACGACTTATTTTTAACACAGTAAAAAGTGTGTTATAATTTTAACACGGAAGAGCGTATCAATTGCAAGATAAACTGTGTTAAAACAACACACTTTTTCTTGACAGCATTATTAGGTGTGTTGAATAATACACTTTGGTACGTTAAAGAACACATTTTGTGTGTTAAAAAACACACTTCAGTCTGTTACACCTTTTACAGTGTAACTCTGAGGACTAGTTTTTCATAAAAAAAAATATTATCTCCAATTCTGGATCACATTTGGGTAAATCTAGGGTAATGAATATGATAAAATCACAATGAAGGATTATCCTCGTTGATGTTTACGTATAGGGGAAAGAAAATTCGGCATCCACCTGGGGTGGCAGAAGCCATGTTACTTTTTCAGTAGTAGGACGTATTCAAGTAATACTGTTTCTACGCATACGTAATGAGACCAGATTCTTACCGATATAGGGGCTGAAATTTTATTGAATTGATGACAGCCTGGATTATGCAATCTATCTAATTAAAAAAAAAATTAATTTTTTTCATTTTAAAATCACACAAAAGAAATCCGGCACTATTGAAAGCATCAACCCCACCATGGGTCTTGAGATTGAAAATATTTGAGGCAAACCTACACCCCTGCAGGGCGAAATTTCATTCTGGATGTCTATCATCTCTGAAATTTTGAAATAACACCACCTCAATAACCATTAGACTCTTTCTCTCTATTTTTCTCGGTGCTCCCTAGGTCAAAAATTTTATTAAAAACGAAACTCATCACTCAAGTCCTTCACAGAAACATCCTGCCCTGCCAACGGCCTAAGCCCGACGAAAAAAAATCGTCCTCGTCCTTCACATACCCTCATCAAGTACACCGAACCTAAATGAGTTTCTGATACCCAAATACCAGCTAAACTCCTCCGTTTCCTCCCATCCCCACCCCACAAGCGGCAAATATAACAAATAAAGGTCTTCTCCTGGACTTATTAATTAAATCAGCCTTAGGCAAATACGATTTAACTTCTTTAGGGCACACGGGCAAAGAATATCCTTAAAAAATTTTGTACAAGGACCCTTTCCGTGGTACTCGAGCAACAATGGGAAGATCCCATCCAACAGTAGCCGGGGAAATTTTTTAATCAGCGTAAAAAAAGCCGTCGTTGCACGTCATTTGATCCCAGTGACTATCGCTGAGGTGGAAACCCTTTGTTCATTTTTTAATTACAATAAAGGGAGAAGGGTTCGTCCAGGCAGATATCCCCTGAAAACGGCATCTCTCGACACCACACAGTGTTCGGTTTTTTGGGAAGTTGCCTACTTAAGTTTTACAAGAGGAACATTTTCCCTAATGTTCGGTTTCGGGGCCAAGGGCCATTTCCCACCCTTCCTCGAGTCTCGCAATACCTGGAATCCCTAATGACAGAAGGGAAGAATGTCCTAGATTTACGGAAGCAAATTTTAAAACAATTTAGCCCGGGGCCATGCTTTAAGAGTGTCCCTGTGTATAGAGTTCTGCGGTAAATAACACATCCTCCTGTCCATGTTCCATGGTCTCTGCTGTGCCTTATAGTATAGTCCTTACAACAGGAACGGCTCGAGGGCACACAATTTGTGAGGAGGCAAACCCTCTTCGCCTCGAGGACTTGCCGCCTGGTATCCTGTGCCCGAAATTACGGATTTCATTAATTTCTTGTTATATTGACGATGAAATATTCATGCGAAGGCGAAATTAAAGCTAGGCCGAAGGAAGGTGTGCACAGCCGAACACTATAAACTAAGGTGGACTGTATTTTCGGGGCGCTTTAATCAGTTTTGTGCTATATTTAGAGCACGCCACCTCTTTATGGGTGCAATTTATTGATATTAGGGTTAAATGGACGTTTTATGTATAGTCGGACAGCTTACAGAGCCCCAGTGATGGCTGTAATTCTGTCAACCAATGGAGAAATTATTTAGTTTTGTGTGTTAAGTTTATTATAGTTTTTGCGGCTACCCCGTGGGACGGGGGGTAACTGACATTAGCCAAAGAATAGTTGGGGGATTCAGCTAGCTTCCGGATTAGTGCGTTTATATTTTAAAAGGAAATTTCACCTTTGATTATGAATATTAGATAGAGAGTGACTTTCTGTTCTGTCTATTTTTGAAGTCGATTAGTCTGGAAATGGCAGTAATTATGGTTTCTGCACACCTGCCTACATCTGTTTCTCGTAATTACATTAAATATCACCGATTGTTCGTCCGTTCGTTAATTAATGGTGCTACCTTCTGGTACTTGGAGTAGCCTCTTGTCAAGCATAACGTTGTGGTAATTAGGTCAGTTTTATCTGTGTTACTGCGGCAATTTATAAGTTTATGTAAATTTTATTCCATAAATTTTCTAGATAAAATCCTTGCTTCATACTACTACCAACAACACCTGTTTTAAGATCATTTGAATGTACAACCAGAAGGCGAGTGTTCTCAATTAACAACTTGGGATCAGTTAACAACAGAGTGATAACTTGGTACTTATATAAAATTACATGTCCATTAAAGATCGACATTTTGATAAGCATCAAAGTTTGTATTATCGGCACTCACTGATGGGGGAGTACACAATCAGAAAGTACATGTAGAATTTTATGAGCTATTCAATATAGCCGATTGAAATTTGATATACATATATGTATGTTATCTAGACGATGTAGAAAATCACATATGGAACATATCACAATAAAAAAGTCATTCCGTTCCAATGGGAATATAAACGCAGTTGCAGAAATTACTACCCAACAGCAAACAACATCTACTCCACATCGATCTCAATATGTCGAAGCGATCCTATTCCACACCAATCCATAAATCATATGATAAGCACTTGATAGATAACTGCAAAAGCATTGCTGTGAATCCCTAAACTCTTCGAAAAACTTGTAATTGACAAAATGGTTCCTCTAATCGCCCCATGCCTTAACGAACAACACCAAGGTTTCAGAAAGAGCCTTCCGCCAACCACAAACCTTATGATTCTAATATCCGATCTGCCATGTGCGGTATGGAGGACGGTCATCAAATTGATGCTGCTTCCACTGATTTCAGCAAAGCCTTTGATCGTGTTGACCATCACAGCTATTAAAATTTGGAATATCAGGTCCTACCCAACCCTGGATAAAATTATATTTGAATGAAAGATTTGTCAGATTTCAGGTTGTCAGATTTCAAGGATTTTTATCAAAAGAAATGGAAGTAACTTCCGGTGTTCCTCAGAGTAGTCGCCTAGATCCGCTACTGTAAAACTAAAGAACATCCCCCATATATTTTACGCCGATGACATCAAAATATATTATGGCATAAAACACCAAGTTGACATAGTCTCCTTTAGTCGAAACTGAATGCGTTACAAGAGTGGTGCACTATAAATAAATTGCAATATAGCACCAGCAAATGTCACGCAATTACCTTCATCCGGAGTAAAAATGCACTGGCCCAGTGCTATTATCTCAAACACAAAGCACTGGAGCATGTCGATCAAATTATGGATCTAGGTAAGGTTCTAGACAAAAAGTTGAATTTATACTTGCACTACGATAATACTACTGCCAAAGCCAACAAGGTTCTGGGATTTATAAAGAGAAGGGTTAAGGAATTTAACACAATTTGGGTGACAAATACTCTTTTATGTTCACTTGTTCTATTCCACAAAAGTATTTCTTCTTTTTGCTCTGAGAAATTTATACGACCCCGTGATTATCAAAACCTACCACCTAACACAGGTAGGCTCAAGTTGTTGGAGCTCATTCCGCTGTACCACTGTACAAGAAAGCTGCTAAGTTATTGCTTTGCCTTACACTTCAATCTATAATATATGTTTTGTGTGTTTCCCACAATATGTGTTTATCCAAGAGCTGGACTTATCCCTTAATCTAAATTGTGACCAGTCATAAGTCACAACTCACAAGCTTTTGAGACTCGTGCTTGTCATTGAGAGTTTGAGACTTATTCTTGTGACTATCAGGTGTTTTGGTATTGTAAGCACGCATTCACAAGAAGAGTCTTAAATAATTCACCTCTATTCACCATTAGATTCATGTAATGAGATAAAACAAAGTCGGGCCGACAACGCACTCCAAAAAATATCCATGCAGTGAGGCAGAGTGCATGTGAACGTCCGAGCACTTCCCATCGAAGCTGGCTGTGTGTCGAGTCGGTGAGAAATTATGAAAAAAATCCTAAACCCGCTCGTTATAATATTATGACCTGCTATTTATATGTACAATCCCATTTTTGATAGCCGTTGTAAATGTTTGCGGATTACCAAATTGACTCCAGTGTGGTTAGGTTTTGACATGTGACTGCTTTTAGAATACGGGTGTATTAATATAACTCTTATATTAGTGTACCATACTTCTTTAGGCGTTAAGCGCCATTGTCTATGATACCCATTTCCGCATAATAGGTAGGTTAGGTGACAATTAATTGCCATTCTTTAGTATTGATATTAATTTTGATATTACCCTTCAAGGGACATGGATAATCAGATATAACAGCGAGTTATATCAAATCTATGACGACATAGACTTAGTGACGCTCATACAACTCAATAGACTTCGCTGAGCTGGACAGGTCTAGCGCATGCCAGAAGACAGAGCAGCAAAGAAGGTCTTCCCTGGCACCATCGAAGGAGAAAGACCCGTGGGCAGACCGAGAAAAAAAAGATGGCAGGAAGTGGTTGTAGCAGATGCAGAGACACTACTCCACATATCGAACTGGAGAAGTTCGGCCAGAAATCGAGAAGACTGAAGGAAAAGATTAGAGAAGGCCAAGGCTCTAGTTGGGCTCTGGCGCCATTGTAAGAAGAAGAAGATATTATCCATCAGCCATGGTAATACTAACTCAGGTGATTTCTGCAGCATGACTGGTAGTATGCCGTACGTGCCGGGTGCTAGGAGAAGCTATTAATCGCCCAGACAACCTTCTCCTTTGTAATAATAGCAGAAATCTCCTCTCATGGAGTGTCTCTGTTCATCCCTGATTCTTTGACCTCACCTAGAGGGATTCCTCGTTGAATAGGAGAAAATTGTAATGCTATACTTCAGCGGTTCTTCTGTTTTGGACCCGCAGGATGTTTTGCCTGGAGACAGTGGATAAATTTTCCGGTATCTTCCGGCTTAACTTTTTGCACCAGCTGCGACCTCTATGTCTCTTCGGGATACTCGCATCTGGAATTAGCTTGAGGCTCTTGCCTTCCCATTTGTTACAGATTTTACTGAAGCACTCGCCTAGAGAGTCCTTTGATTCCTGGTCTTCACATCTGATTTATTATTATTATTATTATTATCGGCTGAATTTATGCCTAGGATATTGGGTCAGCTATTAGATTCACACCATCCGCTGAGATATAAAGAAGAACGGTGTAGATTTTATTGAAAATGCGACAGTACTGGCTCATTAAATTGGGCATGACTTGTCGATCATGAAAACAAGGTCTGGCGAGTGCTTTAATTATGTTATCGAAGCCGTAGGACTAACGCCGAGTACCGTCATCCGTGCTCTCAATCAAGCTCTTAAGAACTGAGACAATACAAATCGCGGGGAGTTTAGTTAGCACAATAGAAGCGCACAGTCGTAGGCGGCGCAAATTACCATATGGTTCAGATAGGGTATTAGCAACCTCATCACAGTAGGTTAATTGTGAGTTCAAATGGACATCTAGATTTTTGACTCGTAATTGGCCAGGTAAGTAAGTATGTACGTGCTCATGTGGTGGAAGAAACAGAGTGTCTACTCTACTATACATTGGAATGCTGCAGGATTTAGATGCATTTAGTAATTAGTGGTTGAGACCATTGATAGATACACAGTTGTACACAGTTCTCTACCAATCCAACATGACTCGGGGCCTCGGTAGTCTAGGGAGTAAGGCGCCTGGTAAGGCCATCCCAGAGGTCTCGGGTTCGACTCCCGGCATCACCACGGTCCTTCGCCTTTCCCACTTTCCCCACCTAAATAACTTTCCTTCTAACTTCTTCCCTCTTTACATTCCTGATTCCTTCTGTCATAGCCTTCCGCTAGCTCTTTCCCGCTCCACCAGCGCAAATCATCGGCTGGTTGGTGGGATTCAACTCGCTAAATATCGCGGCTTGGTTGTGGCAGTTCCTTCCTTCACTTCTCTCTCTCTCTCTCTCTTCACTATCTTCCGACCAGAGCTTGCTGTTCGACATGGCACTCTATCCGAAAAAAATAGATTGTCAACAGTACAAAGGGCTTTCCCTGAGCTCTAGTCTTTCACATAAAAAAGGACTATTTAACAGGGTTCGCATGATTTAAATCGTTTGATTTAAATCATTGATTTAAATCGTGATTTAAATCAAATGATTTTTTCATTCAAATGTTTGATTTAAATCAGGATTTAAAAAAATCACGATTTTTTAACAAAAATTAATCAATATCATATTTTTAGAGTAATGAGATTTTACTGTTATATTCTTCAGTCAAGTTCACATTTAAAGTAGTGTGGTTAGTGCGAATCATCGATTAAAAAAAATACATTATTTATTAAGTTACCGCCCGTAGTTGCTTCTCCTCGTTTCGTTAGCTAAGTGAGAGACCGGTGTTACCGCCCGGGTTGGGTAGGTGACATTCTACTGTGATAACTTTAAAAGTCTAGGTATTTGTTGCACGCATTTTTGTTAAAATTCTTTAAATGTGAACAAATGAACAGAAGGTAATTTATAAATGCGTTTAAACATTTTTTGGTTTTTTATTGCAAAAATAGTACTGCTTTAACCGAATAATTTCATTAAATAATAAATAACGCAAACTGCTCTAGTAACCTAAAAACAATTTTTTATATGACATTTTTGCAATAAAATAAAACTTGATTTAAATCACGATTTTTTTGATTTAAATCAAAAAATCCGATTTTTTTGATTTTTTTTAAAAAATCGTGATTTTTTCGAACCCTGCTATTTAAATAAATTTAGACATCTGAATACATGTGCAATTTGCAATTTGTCACGATACTGCTGAGATCTATTATGTACATGCAGAAAAGCAACGGTTCTAGTATGGAACCTTGCGGAACACCATGCGCGATTGGTAAAGGATACGAAATTGAATTTTGTAGCCATACTTTTTGAGATGGGTTATTGTTTCTAGAATCTTATTGTTAACACTGTCAAGAAGACAAGAAGCACAAAAGCCATCCCTTGGTCGCTAGTCACCTTCAGTTTCACAACTACTCCTTCTGTGGACTCTAGATTCTGCATGCGACCACAGGGACCACGTTTCACAGTGCATATTTAGCAAACATAGTATACGAGTAATCAGCGTGACCTTTCGGGGATTTGCATTTAGCTAGTGCGATAATTTTTGGTTTTTTCTACTGAAGCGGAAAGTAAGATTTTGTATGGCAGCGTGAGTAATATAGGGGAGGATCGCAGGTATAATTGACTTTAGGAAGGAGGGTTGGCAGATTGACTGGATCACTTAACGAAAGCTGAATAGGCCAGTATTTCAATCAGTTGGCTTTGAGTAACTAGAATCCCCGCATGGATTAATTGCAGCGGTAAAACTATTATTTAGTTCCCTAGCGCTACGGCTGACATGGGCTTCATGGGCTTTTATGTTGCTCCAAACCTTCTTTGCCGGCAAATTAGGGTAAAGCTTAGACCAAAAGAACTTCGCTTTCTCTTTACGGATGGTGAAAGTTACTAAATTCCTAACATTTTTGTAGGTTTTCAAATTTAGGTCAATTTTATTTTGACCCGAACGACATGGCAGACTGGTGGTACAAAGGGTGATTTCTAAGCTTGTGGTTTTTCCGCTAAAAAAATAAAATTCATCGCTCTCAATGCTTTTATTGATGATGTTATTATCATCTTCGTGCTGCGAAACTAACAAATGTGCCACTTTAGTAATTGGCCCTTTATAGTTGCTTTTATCTATGGCTAATGTCGAATTGCAGACTGGGCTACTTGGTCCCGAATGAGTTTCGACCATCTTTGCAAGTAATCAGAGCGTTGGAGGAGTATGTTCATCGATTCATAGAGCAATGTCTCCCACCTTGATACTATCCTGCTTTATCCACTATTTGCAACGCTTCTGCAGTCGTGACAAGTATTTGTGCTTCCGCTTACTCCAAGGCTTATGCATTTTCTTCAATCACCTGCCATCTCAAACGGTTTGATATCAGTGGCATCCGCTGCCAGCGACTTCCAATTTTGTTAGAATATGTAATTTTTGTTTAATTTTTGGTAGTCCACAATTTAGGCCTACAAGTCTTCTCCCAGTTGTTTTGACTTCTGCTAATAAGGTTCTTCTCCACCCTGTTTTTGGTCTACCAACTCGACCGGTTCCTTGCGGATTCCTGTCAAGGGCCTGTTTGGCTAGATTGTCGTTTCCGCATCGCAAGGTGTGGCCGCCAATTCAATTCCATTCCCTCCCTCGTCTTATTTCGTCGTCTACCCTTTCTTGATCGAAATGGTGACATAGTTCTTCATTTCTAATTCTAAGTATCTGTTGATGAAAACTTGAAGATGCCTTGTGATGAATTGAGGGACTTATCATGTAAGAGTGCTTCCGCTTTAGGGGTAGGAAACTCCATCTATACCTGGGGTATACAAACCAATTAAAGGCAAAAAAACATCACATTAGTAATTATCGTTATCCTCCAAAAACGTAATCGCCTGAATCTAATCCTTATAATTTACTAAACCTTTGTAAATAATTCATTTAAAAAAAATCGAATGCGGTGTAAAATTATATATTTCTTACATGAAATTGTCAAACAATTTAAATCAAATTAAATCTAAAACGAAATCCTCTAAAATGAGTGTGTCATTAAAAGTGGCATGAAAACCACAATTTTGGATTTTAGGCTTCTATAAGTATAAGTTAGGAAAAATTGAGCGCATAAAGGAGCCTTTCACAAAAAAAAACAAAAAACTTTTCAAAGAATAATTTTACAGCAGTTAAACCCTAAAATCACCGAGTTTATTACATCGAGCCGAATCCCTATCGACCCTGTGAATACTGTATAATTTAAGGGATAGAATCCTGTCCACCCTAAGCAGATCCTATGTAATAAACCTTCCTGACTGCTGTCATATATAACAAGGATATAAAGAGGCAATAAAAAAATCTCTTTAGGTCAAAAGAATCCAGAGAACTGCTGTCTTTCCACTAAACTCTGCAAAAATAGAAATTTCTTCCACCACTAAAAGCAGAAAAACCCAAAACACACTCGCCATTTTGCGACGAGTTTCAAAAGCGTTTGTTCACGTCTTTCTCTCTAAGTACGTGTGTATTCCCGGTGCACCCGAAGGCAAAAGGAACAAGCGAAACAAAAGCAGTACGAGGTACTGAGAGCACTGCGGAGCGCCCATTTAAGATCCTCCAGATGAGGTAAAGACATTCCTTGAAGTTTTGAAGAATTAATAACAAGGGCACAATAGACGCAGGAGGACTTCAAAAGAACCAAATTGAAATGTGAGGTCCAACAAAAGGTCCCCGGGCAGGCTTAGTTAGACTTTGACAGGGCCCAGGTAGATATGTCGATTCCCTTTTTGTGCACCACCACATTTCGCCACAAAAGAAGCAAGAAATGTTTCTACAGAAATGTCCCAAGGAAAGGCTCCGCTTTTTCACCGCCCAAAATACACTCGAAAAATTTGTTGGACATGGCCATCTATTCAGTCGTGCCACCTGTGAGCAATTGGTACTGCATCCACTGATCTGTTTCGGATTTTTTTTCTGATTCCCCAAATCCAGAGGTAGATGCACCTTGATTGATGCAACCGAATGCATGCCAGGCACGTCCGCATGTTAGCTGCACTCGTAATATCTCCGCGACCTGCACGATATCCCCGACTGACTCGCACCAGTTGGACGAATCCAGCCTTCGTGCATGACAAATTGCGGTTTCCCTCTCATGTGACTTTCCACCAACGATAATTAGATGGAGCCACTAATTTAGGATGATTACCCCGGAGTTCCTGAGTTATGGCTGCATGCGATGTGGACACCTATGACTGCCTGCGTCCCTCTCTAGTGGCACTCATCTACAATTTGTCCATGTGTGATTAAATTTCGGATGATGCTGGTGATGTTATCTTTGGCTCTTGCCCCGTGCTGTGAGCCGCTATCCATATGGGAAAAGATGGAAAGAGAGAAAAAAGCATTTTATATAATATTCCGTTGACAGCACGGATAAAGACTCACCTCAGCTGGAAGCCTTAAAACTTGAAATTTTAATGATCGCCTGCGTTCTGGTCCCACGTCATGCAGTTGACAGTATGGAAAGGAAACGTTACTGCAATTAGTGGAGTTTATTCAGAGTTTGTGAGAATGAAATTTCACACGATTATTTAATTACACACAGGTGAGCCCGGGATTGCGGTTGACAGATTTTCTCGTTTTTATTGGAGGAAAAGTGCCGTGAATTACGGTTATTCGGTTATTTCTGGCACTACATTAAATTTTTAGTGTCAGCCCTTTAGAAGTGTGAGATTTGAACTAACATCAATTGTGGAATGAGCGCAGTAAAATAGTGGACGGAATCAAGAGCAATTTGTTATGTGGTACCATATATCTTCTTACTTTGGTGGGAGATATTTTACGGATGATATTATAAAATATATTGTTATCGAGTTTCTTCACGGTAAAATTGATCGTTCCATGTTTATAGTACGTTCAATTAAATATATATAAGGACTCGAATTCAATCAATCATAGAGCAAGTAATAATCACATTCTAGGTCCTAACCGTTTAGAAGTGTAAAATAACGACAGAAAAGTGTAGAACACAAGGGAGAAAGGTATAGAAGAAGGTGTTCACTAGAGCTGGGACAGTAGGGCTTATAAATCTCTGCTTCCTTTGCGTAAAAGGTGATTTCGATTAAGCTTGCTACCCTATTCCCTGGCTACATAAGTGGTCGTAGGTAGGGTTACCATTCGTCAGGATTTCGCCTGACATGTCAGACATTTTATAGACTTGTCAGGCTCAGGGCACGCTTTAGTTGATGTCAGGCTTTTTTATAATTGAGATTTCAATATTTTTCCTTTTGGGTTTTCTTCTTATTCTTGGGTTTCTTTGTTATTTTCTAATTTTTTTTTGAAAAATCACAAAAATTTAATCTCACCAATCAACGCCGTCTGATATTCATTAGCTAAATTGAAAGGAATTGCAGCTAAGGGCCGATTCACAATGAACGCTTCAAACTTCAAATTTTTTTACCATAGTTTCAGCTTCGTTTGAAGCTTGCAGCTTGAAGATTTGAATGTGAATCATTGTACCTAAATCCTATAATCCTAAATTTTTGAAGCGTGAAGCTTGAGGCTTGAAGCGCTCATTGTGAATCGGGGCCTAAATGTTACGTTTGTTTACATGAAATCTACCCAATCTTACTGCAATTTGGCTATAATAGGCGTGTTCCTTTTCTATTTTTTAGTATTTGCGAGTAAAGCAGAAAAGGAACACCAAATTTGCTGATTTGAGTAAAACCTAACCTTACATTTTTGATGTTATTTTATTTGTATACAAATAAAAGGTTAGAAAAATATACAACATAATTTAAATTAATGCGGTAAAGGAGGATGCAAATTTTGGTACCCCCCTCCAATAGCTATGTGTAATACGTCGTTGGATAGGTTTTTATAAGTTACTATGGTGCCTAGTTCGAAATTTTTGTCCGTTCTGAGTAATACGGGCAGAACTTTACAAAGAATTTTGGGTCAAAAATCACTAACTATTGATTTTTGCAAAATTTTCGAAAAAATGGCAAGATTGTCATTATGGTAGGCAATAATCTTTTGTATAAATAGAACAAAAAAAATTACTCAATAATCAGTTTCTGAGTCATTTTTTGACAAAAAACTGATTTTTTGAAACTTTGACCTTGAATAATTTCGAAAGGGTTAAGTTTCCGAAAAAATGACAAAAAGGTTTTTTTGTATTGACTGATCAAAAAATTTTTTTTGAAAAAACCAGTTTTTGAGTGATGTTTTGAACATGTTTTGATTTTTGGAATATTTGACCTTGAATAACTTTGAAAGGGTTAATGGGGTCAACATCTTTGTAAGAACTAAAGTTGTAGAGGATTTCATTGCCAACATTTAGGGCCTTTCTACGGGGTTGTACGACCTATAGAAACCGAGATACAAGGAAAACACTGGAAACCCGCTATATTTCAGGCGGGGGGTTTTTTTTTGTGATTCCGAAATTGTTTTCTTATAAAGTCCCAATGAAGCCGTGGACCAATTTTCAGCCATTTCTGAATTTTGTCCCTTTTCGTGCGTTTTTTTGTTAATTTCCCCGGACTAGAAAATATTTTTTACTTGTCAGGCTTTTTACTCTAAAATCAGGCATTTTGTAGTTAAATGTCTGGTATTTCAAAAATAAAAAATGGTAACCCTAGTCGTAGGTGCTTCGGAAGGTTGACAGCATTGTACCCAGAAGCTCCTGCCTCTCGGTTCTGTAAGTCACTAGCCCTAAAAAACATCTCCTCCTGCGTCATGCGCTGCATCAGCTATCTAGCTGCTATCTCTCCTGGCATTTCTTTCCCTTTCTCTGTTTATTTGGGATTTGTACTGCTTAAGCTTCTGGGCTTTGGCAAACCTCGGTCATGTAAAGACGACATTCTCCGCGTCATCTTTATCGTCTGAGCATTCTGGACACAACGACGAATCGTCCAATCTGAAGCGGTGAAGGTATGCTCTATAAACTCCGTGTCAACTCAGGAACTGCGTGAGGTAGAAACTCACTTCGCCATGTTTCCTCATAACCAGTGTTGGGCAAAATTTAATTGTTGGACAATTAAAAATTAACAATTAATTAATTGTTAATCACATCTATTGCAATTAACAATTAATTAATTGTAATTGTGAAAACTCGCAATTAACAATTAATTAATTGTTAGTCGTGAGTTTCCACAATTAACAATTAATCAATTGTCAATATTTTTAATGGATTTGATTAAAAACTAACAATTAAAACTTATTATTGTATGAAAAGCGTAGTGTCGCACCAGTGATCGCAGAGCTTCGAAATTTTGCACGAAGGTCCGTGGGGGTCTTCCATGATGCACCTCGAAGCCCGATTTTCGAAATTCAAAATGGCCGCCACAAAATGACCGAAATTGAAAAATGGCCACCCAAATTTGCCAATTGTGTACCGATTTCCATGAAAATCGGTATCTGGGGGTTTTTAAGGTGGCAAATAACGAATTTATGATCAGAACTTATAAATCCAAAATGGCCGCGCCAATAAGACCGACGAATTTGCCAATTGTGTTCCGATTTCCATGAAAATCGGTATCTGGGGGTTTTTAAGGTAGCAAATAACGAATTTATGATCAGAACTAATGAAATCAAAATGGCCGCGCCAATATGGCCGACGAATTTGCCAATTGTGTTCCGATTCCCATGAAAATCGGTATCTGGGGTTTTTAAGACAGCAAATAACGAATTTATGATCAGAACTTATAAATTCAAAATGGCCGCGCCAATATGGCCAACGAATTTGCCAATTGTGTTCCGATTCCAATTAAAATCGGTATCTGGGGTTTTTCAAGGTAACAAATAACGAATTTATGATCAGAACTTATGAATTCAAAATGGCCGCGCCAATATGGCGGACAAATTTTTCCAATTGTATTCCGATTCCAATGAAAGTGGATATCTAGGGGTTTTTAAGGTTGCAAATAACGAATTTATGGTCAAAACCAATAAATTCAAAATGGCCGGAACGAAAATGGAAGGGGGATTTTTAGGTAACAAATAAAGAATTTATGATTAAAACTTATAAATTTTAAATTTCGGGGCCAATCTGGGGACGAATTTTGCCAAATAAGTGCCATTTCCCGGTAGGTTGTTCAAGAGTTGGGAAATCGAAAAATCTTCACATCCTAGCTCCAAATGGAAGATCATTGACCATAGTTTATGCTGGTCATTTCCACTATTGTTGTGAAGTTTGCCCCATTCTTAAATGTAGGAAATTTCTTAAATACCAGTATAGAAACAGTAAAAACGGTAGAAGCAGTAGAAATACGTTTTCAAATTAATATGAAGAACATCTTTATATAATTCAATAAAAAAAACACTGTACAGGACAGATATTCACAGTTCAACCGGTCAGATGCCGGCAAAGATGATTTTCGGGAAACATATGGTATCCAAAATCATTTTTTCCAGATTTTTTGTTGTTTTTATTATACTTTTTTCCTACCGCGGACAGTGCACATATAAACTTTTTTATTTAAAGGCGTTGCAACGCACGCGGGTTTTATGCTTGTATGTAATGTATGTATGGATGTGTGTATGTATGCGTGTATGTGTGTGCTATAGCGGGCGCACCAGTCATCGCAGCGCTTCGAAATTTTGCACGAACGTCCGTGGGGGTGTCCCATGATGCACCTCGAAGTCTGATTTTCTAAATTCAAAATTGGCAAAGTTAGTCCGCCATTTTGAATTATCAAATTTTAACCACAAATTCGTCATTTGAAACCCTTAAAGCCCCCAGATACTGATTTTCAGTACAATCGGAACACAATTACAAAAATTAGTCCGCCACTTTTAATTTTCAAATTTTAACTACAAATTCGTCATTTAGAACCCTTAAAGCCCCCAGAAGCTGATTTTCAGTACAGTCGGAACACAATTGCCAAAGTTAGTCCGCCATTTTGAATCTTCAAATTTTAACCACAAATTCGTCATTTGGAACCCTTAAAGCCCGCAGATACTGCTTTTCAGTACAATCGAAACACAATTACAAAAATTAGTCCGCCATTTTGAATTTTCAAATTTTAACCACAAATTCGTCATTTAGAACCCTTAAAGCCCCCAGAAGCTGATTTTCAGTACAGTCGGAACACAATTGCCAAAGTTAGCCCGCCATTTTGAATTTTCAAATTTTAACCACAAATTCTTCATTTGGAACCCTTAAAGCCCCCAGATACTGCTTTTCAGTACAATCGGAACACAATTACAAAAATTAGTCCGCCATTTTTAATTTTCAAATTTTTACCACAAATTCGTCATTTGGAACCCTTAAAGCCCCCAGAAGCTGATTTTCAGTACAGTCGGAACACAATTGCCAAAGTTAGTCCGCCATTTTGAATCTTCAAATTTTAACCACAAATTCGTCATTTGGAACCCTTAAAGCCCCCAGATACTGTTTTTCAGTACAATCGGAACACAATTACAAAAATTAGTCCGCCATTTTGAATTTTCAAATTTTAACCACAAATTCTTCATTTGGAACCCTTAAAGCCCCCAGAAGCTGATTTTCAGTACAGTCGGAACACAATTGCCAAAGTTAGTCCGCCATTTTGAATTTTCAAATTTTAACCACAAATTCGTCATTTGGAACCCTTAAAGCCCCCAGATACTGCTTTTCAGTACAATCGGAACACAATTACAAAAATTAGTCCGCCATTTTTAATTTTCAAATTTTAACCACAAATTCTTCATTTGGAACCCTTAAAGCCCCCAGAAGCTGATTTTCAGTACAGTCGGAATACAATTGCCAAAGTTAGTCCGCCATTTTGAATTTTCAAATTTTAACCACAAATTCGTCATTTGGAACCCTTAAATCAAGTTCACATAAAATTGAAGAGGATTAATTGTTAGTTTTAATTGTCTTTAATTAATTGACTAAAAAATTAATTGCGATTAATTTAATTGCAGTTAAAATTAATTGCAATTGATTTAGTTGCTATATACAATTAACACGGATTAATCCAAATAAATTAATTGTGGGGTGCAATTAATAGTTCAATTGCAATTAATTTTAACTGCAATTAAATTAATCGCAATTAATTTTTTAGTCAATTAATTAATTGATTGAAAATTTAATTGATTAATGCCCAACACTGCTCTAAGGGTCTGTGCCAAAATAGCAATTCAGACGTCAATTTGTATGGAAAACTCATTTCAAGCTACTAATTTGATTTTCGACGGTTTGCGTCTATGGAAATGAGTAAATTATTTTAACTCATTTCAGTTTTTATTAATCAAGGGTAGCCGTTAAATAAATTTGAACAAGCTAACAAGTAAATAACAATAAATAATGGAAAAAAGGAAATATGCAAAAAGATGTAACTTAAAATGACCAGTTTATTGCTTAGCTAAACGGAGATGGGTCAAACATAACGTAACTGCATACCAATAATTAAAATTCTTTGGTCTAAACACTCGCAAGCAATCATCATTTTAGTATATTTTTTTTAGTTTAGCAGGAAGAAGCTAAAAAAATAATGAAATCAAGGATAAAGCTCAATCATTTATTTATAAAAAAAAGAATAAACAATCATAATAACATAATAAAATTTTAAAAAAATTTTATAAAATGTAGCACAAATATTTATTCGTCCATTTTTACTCAAAAACTGTAACTGTCATTGAAATGTGTGAATTGGTATTTTGGCACACTTTAGAATATCGAAGTGTCCTGGGAAATGAGAAAAGTTCGAAATGGTATGTTGGCAAACGGCCATAACCCATTTCTCTAATATAAAAATGGCGTCGAATGAATGCTGTAAGAAAAAATGAATATTTTACAACATAAATTTTATTAAGCAGAGACAATGTTTATCTTTTTAATTATTTTTACATCCAAAGTAATTGTCTAGTGATGATAAATGTACCAGGATTTTTTTTTGTACGCCTCTATTAATATATATCTTCAATTTTTTAAACATGAGTGAGAATTTTACAAATTATAACTTCCGTTCAAGTTTTCTATGAGAAAAAAAAACAAAAAATTAAAAACTAATGGCTTTCTTAGAAAACTTCGAGTGTCTTCTTTAAAATGCTTTTTTTTAATTTTATTTTTGCGTACATTTTAGGCAAGGATACTTTAGTTTTTCCCCGAACGCCTCGCTAGAAAATTTCAATTCAGTTTTTTGGCGCGCTTAGATTTTTCGAATTTGCTTCTTATTTTTAATAATTTTTAATAATAATAAAACAATTTTTTTTAAAATAAGTTATAATATAGATTTTAGTAAAATTTTCCGCTCTTTCACGTGGCGCTATTAGTTTTTCGAATTTTTTTTTATTTTTCGATATATAAAGCAAAAACCAAATTTTCGAATTTGTTTTCGAAATTGTGAGCTTAGCATACACTTTAGACCAGCAAAGATTTTTTTATCGTTTTCTACACCCAAAAAAAGTACCTAAGTTCCAATTTTCAGCGAGATCACATTTTGTGCTTTCGGTCTAAATTTGGCTCTGACGACTGGGCTATAGGAAGGATAGTGGTTTCTGTCATCACATTATTAGAAATGAGACAGTACTTCGATTATGAAGCGTTAAATTCAACACGTTTCTTGCGACCGCTATCAAGAATGAGTTCTATATCGCTGCATATTGAGCTGGGCACGAGTTAACGATAGTGCACGCAAGGTTCGGTCCGTGCTTCCGGAGTAAAATTAAGACTCGCTCTTATAGCACCCAAAACCGGCTCGGTACGCCTGAGTAAAATAAGACTCGCCCGTTCTTAGCCTGCAATCTTATCCAAATAAGCCCGATACAGGCACATATCAATAAAATACGCACAAAATAGTCCAAACGGAGCACGATACGCTCAACCTTTTTTTAGACTAAAGAGAGCAAAATTGGATCTTTAAAAAACTTGATCGGTCGAAGAAAACGGGAAATTATCTTGGTGACCATAAAGGGTGCCATTAGCATAAACAATAGATCGTTGTCGTTCGATTGCGTAGGTCAAGCAGCATTGGACGTGGTTAGTACTTAGTTGGGGGACCGCTTAGAAACGACACTCGGGTTTGGAATGGTCGATTATTAATACATTCATATCTGTAACTGGGGCGTGCATCCTCTATAGCGAAAGCATTTTTAACTTCCCAGAAGGAAGTTATTGTAATCGGTCCGAAAATCGGATTCGAAATTTTCAATGTATTTACACGTTTCAAGGTCCCAATAGCATTTTAAGCAAAAAATTGAGAAGAAATATGTGTGTGTGTGTGCGTACGTATTTGGTCACGATTTCGCGCGAACCAAAAAAGTCGTTGAGGTGCCGTTCGAAGCGTGTTCAAGGAAATATGATCTGAAAAGATTTTTATAAAAATCGGTCGAGTCGTTTATTTGTTTGAACGAAGTTCGTGATTTTTGTACCTGCCCAATATCGCGCGAACCAAATATGATACCGACTTCGTTGAGATGCCGATCGAAGTGTATTAACGATCTGAAAAATTATCATAACATTCGGTCAAGGCGTTTTTTGTGTTTAAATGAAGAGACTTCGGCTAGTGTGCCAAGTAACTTAAATTAATTAGTTTTGCTACTGTCTAAAATACTCGTTGGAATGAGACCCGTTCCAAATGAGGTTAACTTTTATGGATTCAGCCGAGCAATAGCTTCCCACGAAATTTTCAATCATTTGTCCATTTTCTGCCATACATCTCCCTACACACATCACGAATAGGTGATTTATCGTGACTAAGTATTTTGTAACGTAACCTCCGCATGAGTTGTTAAAGCATTAGCAGAGTGGTCATTATTTTGGTAGATCGTAACTCCAATAGCTGCAACTTCAGGTCCCTTAAATTTAACAATATACTTGTTAAATAAGTTTCTTGTCTTTGTTTTTTTATCATCTCCTCCTTGTAAGAAAAATAAAGGGGTTTGTGGAAATAAGGCAAGTTTTCCTGATAGGTTTTAACTGTCACTAGTGTCATTGATGATCTTCATTGATTTTGATTGATGATTTGACTTTTCCTTATGGTCGGCATAGGAAAGTTACTCTACTTCAGTAGGTACTCTCTACAGGCCTAGGCATTTTAGATTTGGTACGTATCCCGCCAGACAGTTCTCGTATGGGCTAAGAGTGTACATGGCCGTGGTCCGAGTTGCCTAGAGATGAATCAACTTATATAAATAAAAAATTAAAAAAGTGTCTCCATCATCATACAATCATACCCCCCCCCCCTTACATTTTTATTAGGACTTACAAAAGGAAAATAAAAATAATCTCTTTAGCGGTGTACCGTATTTTCATAATGCTATTCAGCGTCAAACAGCATGAAATATTGTACCACCAATGATAAGGCATTTTGTTGTTTTTTTATCTTTCCCAAAATTTACCAAAGTATAAATGTTTAAATCACAAAAAAAAGATGTATTTGTGTAAAAATCCCAAAAATTCCTATTCATATATTCACAAAAAATTTATCCAAAAGTAATATAATAAACAAAACATTTGGCATAACGCTGCCGTTCATAAGGTTGCACACAAGAAAGAAATTCCCAACCTACCACCCCCACCATTCCGCCCGTTGGGAGAAAAAAAGGAAGAAATTTGAACAATTTCCGGGTTATATCTCAATATCATTCGCCCATCAAGGATCAACATTCACCTTATATCCGCCCCTCCCGAACGGTTTTCTGCTGTGATAAAGATTTGCAGGTCGTTCGTTTTCTTATATCCTTTTTAACATTTTATCTTTCCCTTCAAGGATAAATTCTACAAAAGACGAAAAATTTCCCCAAAAGCAAATTATGCACGAAACAAAAATATTCAAATAAGAAAACAAAGGGCACAACATGGACCCCCGTTCGTGGGTGGTAGGCTGGCGGCGGTGAAAGGAGGTGAATTTTTCCAGGAGTAGAAACTTGGAGGAATGAGGGGATGATGGTGTAACCTAGTGCTTTCTTCATTTTGGGGGGGAAAAGACGGGAGCTGGGCGCTCTCCTGGGGAATAAATTTCCATAAGAAAGCCGTTAAGCAGCTTTCGATCAGCCCTGATCCTGGGCCTCAGGTCGGATAACGAACAGAATCCATAATTAGCGACAACTGTCAAAATAACAAATTAAATCCGAAAAAAATTACAAATAGACGGGAAAAAATTGAATTTTAATAAATTCCTGTCTCGTGACAAGAACCCGTGTAGCCGGAGCCGGGGGCGGGAGGAATCTTCGACGTATTAATAATGGCTTTGGGTGGCTCCTCTCGGTCTTTGCGCTGTGCCTCCTGCATTGGGTAGCCGAGGCCTCAGCTTGCCCAAGCCAGTCTCCTCGTCCTGGCCATGCGAAATATGGTAGAGAGCGTCGAACCTGTTGTCTTAATAAGCCGCCATCAATTATTCACACCCGTGACGCACTAATAAACACCTCCCTCATCCCTAATGGCCTGTAATTAAGTCCCATAAAGGATGAATAACAGCCTCGGCACGGGTTACGACGACGGTGATGCCTTGTGATGGGGCTTCTCCCCGCGGTGACTAAGGCCGCTATATAGTACTTGCAGCTCTCGGGGATCCGCACACCACCGAAGTAGCCCCAACTGAAGCGCCTCCGGGTGGGTACTCTCCATTGACATGCGATGTTTGTTGCGTGTCAAACATTATCGTGCGGCCGTGAGAGCTGTTATACAAGTTTCCAGGTAGATTGGATGAAAAATCCACGTGCAAACGAGATGAGGCGGAAGGAGAGCTTTTCTGGATCGTTGGATTGCGGGTGGACGCGCCCGTGACACGGGGGGGGGCAGGAAGAGGGTGGTTACTGCCGGGTGTAGAGAGGAGCACTTTTGATATTCTATTGATCATGGGATGGGAAATTGAATATGTCGGGAACAATGAGTGCCGCTGACTGAAAGGGATGCATGCAAGACATTATATGAAATTTCACTATTTATGGCAGCGGCTCATCCCTGTGCCCCCTGTGCGATTCCTGGTTGTGGTGGTTAATTTCGTGGTAAATTGTTAATGAGAATTTCAATTTACAATTCAGTGACTGTTGTAGGTTAAGCGGAAAATCAAGTGACTACGTACGTGGATAGTCAAGTTTTACGTTCGGGATTTTTAATTATTCATTTCGTGATTGACATTCTTAAAATTGAAAATGTTTTTTATTTTTGTAAAATTTTCATAATGGCGGAGGATTAAAAGCTAAGTGAGAGAGGTTATTGAACGTTCAGAGCGCATTGCTGGGATTTCTGTTTGGATTTTGGAAGAGCATTCGGGGTGGATTTCGTGCTAATGATGGTCTACATAAAAAATTCTGTATATAATATATTAATGCAGTTGTAATCTTTTAAATGAATCGAAATGATTGGATTATGTTTATTCAGTAAAATTGAGGTTGTGGAAGATGCCGGAACATCCGCAGCGTCAGCAGAAGTCTCACAACAATAGCCTCAGACGTCAATGCATCAGCAGCAGAGGAATTTTTTTGGCTGCAACGGCGAATCACGTTCTTGTCAACCTTAGCACAGCTGATCCCATGATGGCCTACCTAGGTCATAATCACTTCGACTTAGTTCTTGTGTAGAAACTATGTTTCAGGTCATCGACCAACAAAGGTCTTAAGCGCAGGCAATGCATCAAATTTTGGGTCCGACAAGACAGTGGTAAATCAAGATCCTCTGTTATAATCAAGAAACATATTAATGATTATCCATGATTTATCTATAGTTCGGACAACCCAATCGATGTAAAGAGATTGAGATGAGGAACGGGGAAGATCTCTTCGTCGCCTAAGCCTATCTGGCACACAAAAAGGCCAGCACCGCCAGAGAAGTTACCAAGCAACTTATCCTTGAAAGCCCACCCGAGACACACTAACTTCAAAGCCCTCTACAAGATCCCACCCAAGGCTACCCACCCGAGACACACTTCAGCGAAGTTCAACTATTTTTACACAGGTGGCGTTCACGTCTAAAGCTCATCACAAAAACCTCACCACACAGGTTTTTGTCTCGAATAAACCTCATACCCGATCCCACAATCGATGACGTCAATGGCCCAGAAAGGGCATAACCTTACTACTAACCAATGGTAAATAGAGTGGAATGAACGGTAATCCAACCTCAATCACCCCAATTGTCCGTGGTTTGATTTTACTCCGCAGTATATGCTGCTTTTTTCATCTAGATAACATTCCGGTCAATTCTATCACGTGCACTATTTCTAACCTTTATAAAAGACCTACTTGAAACCCCCTCCTTCTTAGCTGCGGTACTCTGCATGTGCCAGATCTGGTCTTGACTATTGCGGACTTATGTCCATCTCAGTCAATTCGGACCTTGAACTCATTCGCGATTGGAGTCGCAAGAATCGGGCCAAATTCAATACTTCCAAATTAATACTGTCTTATTTCCAGCAAGGCTTGCAAAACTTCCAAATCCGTTTCCGTAAACGCTGTAAAAGGCATGATGTTAATCAATGGTCTGCGATGGGAATCCCCAAAAGAACATCTCACTGCCTGAGATTTCTCGAGAGATGCGAATTGTTCCTCCTCTTGCTCTGGCCGTGGTTAACAAATTTTATTGAAATAAATGCTCTCCTGCCTCCATAGCCTTCTTATAGTGGCAATTCAAGATTATCTCGGTTCATTCTCTTTGGCTACAGCTTTGTAGAAATTCGTTCCTAAATAGAACAAATCGACCGGGGAACGATCTTGCGCAGTCTGTGTTTTCGAATTCCTACAACATGCAAGAGTTGAAGCGCAAGGTTCATCGGTATCTTCTTCAACATTATCCCGACTTCTCATAACCGAAAGTGTAAAGAAAGCCATAGCCTTTACTCCTGTAAAAAGACCTTTGACAAAGATGGTGTCTTAAGTCAAAGACGATCCTGTAGATGTAAAGAGCGTGGTACGTCAAATTCTCACGTACAGGTCCCTGAGCAGGACGTATGGAAGAAGGAAAGTTTGGAAGAGTCCAGAAAATGGCAATAATTGGGCCAAGAAGGGCCATGGTAAAATTCCCAACGAAACCTTTGATGTGCTCTTGCATCTGATCCCTCCCCGACTAGCATTTAAAGGGGGCATGCCTGATGCAGCGGGTGGGCCCCATGTTTCAAATGAGGGCATGGGGCATGACGAAAGAGGGATTTCCCCATAGGTTCTCTATGAGGGCCCCATGCGGAAAATAAGGGGTCATGCCGAAAGAAAGTTTTCCTCTTAGATACCTCATGCGCACCACACAAAGAAAATTCAGTCATATTGAAGTGGGTATTCTCTATCAGTTGCTCATAATGGCCCTATTCCAACATTTGCCTTACGTATTCGAAAATCTTTTAAAAAGCTTAAAGCTTTAGTTTAGGCCGCGTTCCCATAAGCTGCATGCCGCAAGACAAAAGCTCGATTTCGGCTTGCCTTCGTACAGCATTCGGAGACTTTCGTGAGAGTCTGCAAAAAGTTTGTTTAATCGCTGCCTCTCATCGTTCACATGGGTGCATCTGCTTGTTGTCAAAAATCAGCTGTTTTCTGATAATTTTCCAGGTCCAGTCCAGGTCTTCTGCAGTCGCGAAGTTATAAGTATGAGTCATCGTGAGCTTGACAGTTCCGTGATTTTGCCGCATGAATAAGAGATTTTCTCTTGCACGACTTTTGCAGAAAGACTGTGTAAGAGAGAAAACGCGTGTCTAGATAGATATATTTTACTGACCAATCATAGATCATTAAAAGCTTTTGCCGTGCGGCATGCAGCTCATGGGAACACGCTCTTAGTTCTTGTTGTTGCCTTGCTTCATCAGTCAATTATGTTGATGGCCATGAAAGTTGGCATTTAGCATACTCAATAAACCAGTTCTCGTTCGATTGCGAAGGTGAAGCAGCATTGGGCCTGATTGTTACTCAGTTTGAGGACCGTTTGGTAAAACGACACTCGCGCTTAAACTATAAAATTTTCCACACTGTCGTAGTTATTGCTCACATATCCACGCCGAAATTCTCAAATTTTTTCCACTCGGGATCAGGTAGCAATAATTTTTTCTCACGGGGGCCACATGGGGCAATCCCTGTGGGGCAAGGCGTGCTGCACACGAGACGAGACTTGTCTCGAAGTCGTCTCGTATCGTCTCGAAAATCGATCGAAGACGAGACCTCCAGATTAAAAATCGATACGAGACCGAGACTACCATTCGAGATCTCGCGAGACATCTCGAGGTCTCGAAATCAAATCGTTATTTCGAAATCGTATCGACACCAACTATTTCAGTATCTTTACGCTGCGCTCTTTGACGAGCACAACATTCGGCACCAATACATGACTTGAGCAGGCTGCGGAGACAAGGCGAAGAGTATGCATTCCATAAGCATTTAAATGCAGAATCCATTCCCAAAACAGAAGAGGTATTTTACTGTGATTTCATTTCATTTCAACGCATTTAAAATGAAATGCGTTGAAATGAAATGAAATTACTAAAATATATCTACTCTTTTGGAAGGGACTCTACGTAAATGTAACTCTACACAAATTAAAAATTAACTTTCGATTCATTGATCCCCTCTACCTCGCCCTGGTGCTACTGCAAAAGGCAGATTTACGGGAAGTGACTAGCATGGAAATATAAGGAATATTTGTATACAATTTCATTAATATGGCACATATTGATATTTATCGAAATACAGAACACTGAGCAATTTGTATTATTGACAGTGAAATTCGAGACTTTTCGCCGAGACGAGACGAGATCGAGACGAGACCTGCAATACCACACTATTGTGGGCCCTATAGAGCAATCCACATAGGGGCAGTATGGTAGCCTCATAGGGGCCGCATCTGCACCCCCTCAAAATGCTACTCGGGTCCTGGCCTTTACATCAAACACCGCCCCTCTTTCAGTGTCCTTAGATTGGGAGGCCTGGATCCCAAAAACCCTACGGTCATAGCAACATCTTGTATTTGCTACCGGAGTGTATGTACTCGTACACAACCATATATTTCGTTCCCCCTTCAGGAAGAACTTCGTCGTTAAAATGCCCCCAAGAAGAGAGAAACGGAGGGAAGAAGCTTCATCTACGGTTATTCACCAACGGCTCCAAAACATCAGAGGGCTCGGAACCAGCGTTCCATTTAGAGATCATCAACAGTACACAGGCGATCTTGAAGGCCCCAGGCCTTGTCTTGCAGGCAATGAATTTCGAACCTTCAGCTCTAGATGATGCACTTCAAGCTTGTGTAGCGATGCAGTGCTAACCTAGATAGGCTAGGAAGAAAACATAACCTGACTATCGTCTGGTTCCCGGACATAGGATCGTAGATGGGAACGAGAAAGCCAACTACCTAGTCAGGCAGCGAACGATAGGCCGTTACGGTCTGGGTGACTTCAAAGAGATCGGATCACTGATAGGCCACCTAAATTCCGCAGCATGGCATTAGACATCCGTCACAGCCGATCGAACAAACTGAACCTTAGGTACACGAGTTGTGCCATCAAAACGGCTAGCCTCTGCGCTAATTGGGTCCCGGTCGCTTTAGAGGCAGCCTTGCACCTAAACTAACCTCATAACCCAAACCTTTTCTTTCTCTCGTACCAAGCTTCCCGAGTAAAAATAAATGATGGCCTTAGAACGGGCAAATGCCGACTGTGATTGAAACATAGTCCTCGGCCATCTGGCGGTTAACAGAAGGCTCGTTGCAGGACAGTACGGCCGTACAGGGGGCGGTTGACGGTGAAACAACGGCCGTACAGTTCCAATAATGGCCATACGACGGTGGTACGGCGGCCGTATGGTCGCTATTACGAGTATACGACGGTGGTACAGTGGCAGCAACGTGAATATTCGCCCTCCTATAAGAAAATATATTTCACTGCAATTAAATGTTTGATTTTTTTTCGGTTGTGTTTTTTTTCAAGCCGTTAAATAACAAAATTTCCCACTAAAATATAAATCAACGCGCACCACACACTTCACGTACAACAAACCGACGACTGGCGAGCTCGTTTCTCTTGTGCATCGATATCTTTAAGTAGGATAAATCGAAAGAACCATTGTACATAACGAAAATGATGAAGTTCCCATAAAACACATTCAACAATACATTTGGTGCAGATTCTTTTTTTGGCTCAAATTTCCCGTCGAATGCCCGTTTCTACAGCTCAGTACTTGGCCTTTTAAATCTTTTGGTCAAATTTGGCCGTTGTAAGGCCGTATGTGCTCCAATTAAAAATGGTTAAAAACTCTACGGCCATCATATGCCCCTTAAAAAGCCAAGCGGCCGGTGTTCGCCCTTTGTAAGGCCGATTTTTATTTTTACTCGGGTTACTACCAAACATTGCTCAATGACATAATGGATTGCTTAGTACTGCCACATTAAAATTGATTGTATGAAAATTACATTGTACCATCGATGGTATCTATAGGTAGGTTTTGTTTTCTTCTTTGAGTTCACGTTTGAAGTTGTTGTTGCTTTAATTTTTTTTGGTATGCTTACAAATTTTTTGTCAGTCTCTTTCAGATTTTCCCAAAGATTTCCTAATTGTAGGTCTTTCCAAAGCCTCTTAAACATCCGATCAATACCTTCAAAAAACCCAACATTTTCATCGACAACAACCCACAATTTTGCATGAAAAGTTTCATTTCAAGGAAAAGTCGATTGAAATTGATGGTTTCATGCCAGTAAAATTCCCACTGAGGTGTACCCAAGTTTCAAATCTTCTAAAATAATTTCAATTTTCAATTCTCTATCACTGATAAGAATTAATTAAGAAATAAAACTTAAAACTTGAAAATCACTTGACACATTACGAAAGTGTGAACCAGATATGGAAGTGCCAAATATTTACAGATTGGTCGTCACTGAACCTCAGCATCTCGAGCTGCGAGTACTCCCAAGTGCTCTGCGGAGCCTCTGGAGGAGCCTCATTACAATACCCCCATTCGCCCTGATAAGAGGCAGTAGTCAAAGCCAAACACTCACTTTACATGGCGATAGCCTGAAGCTGAAGCTGAAGCTGGCCTCTAGATATGTGGTCTCGGTACATCTCGGCTGAATGCAAATAGAATTAAGACGTCGTCGTGCCGGGGATGGGTGCCGTCTGGCCCTTCGAATAGAGGAGACGCTGCCACCGAGATTAATATTGACTTGAAGGGCCCCAGAAGAATGGAGACTCCCGGAAGTCGTCGTTAGTGATGGAATTTTTGGTACTTGATGAAGTCAAGGCGCTTCACATTTTCTCTCCGGGGAATTTAAATAGCAGGTGCCATTTACAACGCGGCAATATATGCCCGGATTGACACCGCACTTTATGCCCAGGAAGGGGATTGCGGGTGGTGCCATGGTTCTAGTCTAGATTTTATGGATCCTGTTCTCAAACTTCTAATGAACTGCACTAAAAAACTTGTTACAGTTAATTTTAGACTAATTTATAGACACGGGAAGACACCGGTCCTGCAGTAAAAGATGAAAAATTGACGGCATTAATTTTCATATATTCCAGACTTCGATGAGCTTCGAATGGTTATGGCGAGTTTGGACTCGTTAAAGTCAAGCCACGAATACGCCGATTGGAAATCCTCCAATAAAAAACAATTTAGATTCTCATTCATTTCAAAGAATGTTTTTAATTAGTTCTGAAGTTTATAGTGTTTTTCTTTATTTGGAAATTATTCAGATTTTGGAGGTTCTTATTAATATTAAAATTTGTTCATAATCAAAATTTTCCGTGTTTGTTTTTATTACTCTTGTAGATGGTGATTGAGCATATTGGAATAGCTTGTTTTAGTGATAAAATTTTGTAATGATATCCGCTATAAAACATATTAATAGCCGATATGTGTTTCCATGAAACTATGCATGCAATACATGTCAGAAGACGATAGGAAGGAATTTTAGTTCAAACTTCAAAGCTCACTTGTACCATCTTAAACAAGCAACCTGTTAACCATCTTACTTACTTAGCTAGTCGATTCAAGAAACGAAATTCTGCACTGGACTCTCAAAATTGCTCCTTCCACGGGACGTAATTCACAGTCGATGACATCCAATTTGACGTCTACCAGTATTAAATGTCCTGGTGTACGCGATCATTTCAGTGCAGGTTTGATCTACCTTGCTGTTGGATGCCATAAATACGCAGAAGATTTTCCTAAAAGGTTTCTCTTTATTTTCGCCAACTAAATGTCCTGTCTACCGAAACCATCTTTCTCGAGAGCTAAAAGCAACTGTCCGACTCGGCTATGGAAGCCCTGTTGAGCAGGGCTCCACCAAGCTCCACTTAGTACTGGAGAAGATGGTTCTGGCGGTGACGGTGGCGCTGCGCCTACGCAGGCTATTCTCCTTTAAGCCAGGAGACCTTGTGAACTACCAATCAATTCTCCAAACAATGCTTTCCTTCTGCGATACCATTCCTGCCACTATGGACTTCGACAAACCAGTTATGACAATTATCATAGGTCGGTCAGAGTGACAGCACTGAAGGCTCCTCTTTAAAGGAAACAGCTTTCTAGCTGAGATCTTCGCCATCTACGTGGGTGCCCAGACTTGTATTAATACAGCTCCAAATAGCTCTAACATCGGGCCTGGTCAAAAACGCCTAAATCATGCATTGCAGCATGCATGGCGTTCAAAAACAAATCCTGCAAAGCAGATCATAAGTTTAAAAACGCAACAAATCGTTTTTCTGTGCATAAACTATGCGCAAACGTGCAGCTTGTATTGTGGTGCTGCACGACAATAATTTAAAAAGAAGAAGAAGAAGA
Source organism: Thereva nobilitata (assembly GCA_963855945.1). Lineage (NCBI taxonomy): Eukaryota > Metazoa > Arthropoda > Insecta > Diptera > Therevidae > Thereva > Thereva nobilitata. The sequence goes on along the minus strand of OY979694.1, from coordinate 195,177,668 downwards.
AGAAAATTTGACAGCCGCGTTAACATGGAGTTGGAGCAGACAACAGGAATGTAAGTTTGCTAATATTTATTTATTGTTTAATTAAGAATGTTCTATGACAGGGAACAGAAATCGTGGACCGCCAGTGACATAAAACTATTAATAGAAGTTAAATTAAAACATGAATGGGAGTTTGCTGCTGGAAAGCGGAAGAAAAGTGCAATTTGGCGTTCCGTTGTGGAGGAAATACGTGAAACAAACGAAAATTTTGCTTTCCCTGTTGATGAAGCAGTGAAGAAATTTAATAATTTGTTAATAACGTACAAAAGAATAAAAAAAAAGGAATGGAGAATCCGGGCGAGACGCAACCCGTTGGGAGCATTATGAAGTTTTCAACAACGCTTATGGGTCGAAGCACTTCATCAATCCACCAAAGCACCTTCTGTGTTCCTCGATTGATAACAATCCCGATGATATTGAAAATTCAGAGGATGATATAGTAGAAATTACGCCCACAAAAAAGAAAAAAACCAGTAATAATACCTTACAAGACATTGCAAATTTAATTCAAGAGCAAGAAAGAAATGAAGAAAGGCGACACCAAGAAAACATGGAAATCGAAAAAGAACGAGTAAAGGTGTTAGCTGGCATGAAGGAATTTTTAAAAAAAGTAATTAAGTAGTGAGCGTGCAGAGGAAATTGAGGTGAATTATATCTTTTAAGACTGTTTTTTTTTGTTTTGTTAAGTACAATAGAATGTGATTATTTTCTTTTTATTTTTTAGTTATTTTCTTTCTTTGAAGTTTTTGTTAATTTATAGAATAAAAAAATGTGAAATAAAAGGCAATTTTGAAGAATTATTCATATTTTTGTACTTTCTTATGCAGATAACAAATTTGCTATACTATCTCGGTGTTCTTTTGCTTCATTTGAACTACTGACAGTTGCTGAAAGTTCTTGTTGTTCGTTTTCGTCTCCGTTATTTTCGGTGGCTGCTTCGAATTCTTGTATATTGAGATTTTCATTTATAATTATAAAATTATGTAAAATAATACATGCAATTACAATAAATTTTGCATTTTTTAAATTTTTAACCTCTACGTATTTTAAGATTCTAAATTTGTTTTTCAGTATTCCAAAGGCTTGCTCTATAACTACTCTTGTTTTGCTTAATATCGTGTTATATTTTCTTTGGACCGGGCTCAGGTAGCCATTGTCTTTGTACGGAACCAAGAGAAATGTCGACAATGGGTATGCAGAGTCTCCCAGCAAATGTCCCCCTTCTGGCAACCTTACAGATCCATCTGCGATACCTCGTTTTAGTGGGCTGTTGGACCACACATTTGCATCGTGGTTCCTTCCTGGTATTCCAAAAAAAAACGTCCGTGAAGATGCAACTGGCGTTGCAAACAGCCTGTAAAGAACATATAGTAATAAACATGGATTATTATGTAACACAATTTTCTTCAAACCTGTAATATGATCGAATGTGTTCCTTTTCTATTATAATAGCTGTCGCTCTTCTCCGAAGGGGATGGAATTTGGATGTGCGTTCCATCTACACACCCTACGACCAATGGAAATGGGGAACTTCTTAACATTCCAAAATCCTCCATTACTTTGTTGAATTCTTCGGGTGATGGCCATCTAATGAAATCTCTTCGACGTCTTTGTAGTAGTTTGCATATTCTTAAAACCAAATTAAATGACGAACCCTTAGATATCCCGAATCGGTCATAAATATCTCTGTAGGAACTATTATTCGCCAGCTTCCATATTGTCACATAAAGAGCAAATGCTAAATTGTAAGCTGGTCTACCTGTAGCCCGCGTTTTATACAAGGGTCGTAAATTTATAACCAATTTCTGTATTAACAATACACACTATTATATTTTTTGAATGTATTTATTTTAGAATTACCTTAAAGGTGCTTCTATGCATGCGAAAATGGTCCCTAAAAATTTCTTCCGAATAGTTGTTTATTATGTTTATGTAGCCGGAAATTTTTATCACTTTTGTCTTTTTAACAAATGTAATATAAGTTTTTTCAAAATTAATCGTTTTTAACACTTTCTTTTCACTGTGACCACTTTTCTACCACTTTCGTCTAAAAAAACACTCAAAATTATATTTTTCATCATATTACGGTCCATTTTGTTATGTCTTAATCAACGTGCGTATGAAAAGTGACGCGTGCAGAACTTACGTTCAAAAACTTTTCTTTACAGCGGATGAAACGTGCATGAGTTGATTGTGTCAAAGCAGAAGCAGCAGTGCTGCAACTGCTTTTCTGCACATGTGATCAAAATATTGACGTTTTTGACCAGGCCCATCGTTGTTTTCTCGGACAGTCAACCGGCTCCTGACGGGCCACTGTTCGCTCAATTATTAGCTCATCAGAAAAGGGCTAGTAATTGATTGTAGCTGTCGGTCACGAAACTGCAGAGCAGTTGGTAGGCGACTGCGAGGCTGCAGCGAGGAGCAGATTGAGTCTCCTCCTTCGCGAGTACCGTGCTCCCAGGGAGAGTTGGGATGTGAATCTCGCATCAATTTTAAGCTATATCAAAAGCCTTAACCTAAACCTTTCAGGTTTGCCACAATAAAGCACATCAAATAGGTCGTAGTACCCGCTAAAACGCCTCCTTAAAGAATGAATTAATGAATGAAAACATGTTTCTGAAGATAGCACTCTTAGGTCTCATTAGACTCTTTGGTTTCGTCCTCCTTCACATAAGGGATCAACAATTCTCTGAAGAACTTTCCTCTCAAACACGGCTAAGAGGTCAGACTGATTTTTGTTGAGCATACAACTGTCATCTGATGCATAAGTACTGGCAATATACTGACCTTATACACCAACAGTTTGAATAGTGTAGTGCTTGAAAAATCTTGACGGATATTGTAGGTTTTGTTGAGTTTTAATTACTATGTCCGTATTTTTGGTTCCATGCTGTTGTCGATTGCTATTATTGATCCAAAATACTTACTACAGTACTAAAAATTCTTGCTCCATTACCCTGATTGTGCAATGTTACATCAGTTCACAGGCGATGCCACGATTAACTTTGGTTTGCTTGCATTGATGTGCAGTCCTAGCTTCATGGGGTTCAAGGAGTCTCTTGCTCTACCGACTAGCGAAGACCCAACCAATCTTCAGCGACCGGGCCCACCGTGTATAAGCACAATAGTGAAGAAGGTGGTTAGAAAAGTGGATATACCAATCGCCGCAGAGGGAATAAAACGGAAGTCCTGATAATTCTGGGGTTGCCCCATACTATAATATTGGGGACCGATTTTTGGAGCGGATGAAGGTTGTTGCCGATTTTAGAGAGAACATCGAGCTTCCGAAAGGACAGCAAAAGGAATTGGAAGAGCTCATCGCGGAGGCAAAGCAGAAAATGTGGACGAACCTGGGATTCACAAGTATTTTGGAACATGCGATTGAAACAGAGTCGACACTCATCAAGCAACATTATTACCCCTTGTCTCTAGCAACGTAAAAGGTTGTGAGCGAACAATTAGAAGAGAGGTTGGAAGGTGGAACCTGCGAACAGTGCATGGGCCTCGCCGGTGGTGCTTACTTGCTTACTTGCTCCTTTAATCCCTCATGGGACATAGGGCGGAAACAATTGCCCTCCAGCGGACTCTGTTTTGCTTAAATAAGTTAGGCGACGCTAAATACCTATCGTCGTTGGACATAAAGGCGGCATCCAACCACTTTACCGCCTTCGCCATACCGGACTAAATTCTTATGGTCGCCACAGTGTGAAGAAGCCGTCCGAAAAGCGAACTTTGAATACCCCTTTCTGATCCATACCGATGCCTCTGGCTACACCCTAGGTACCGCTCTCACACAGCATATCGAGGAGCAGGATAAAGTAATCGCTTACCGAAGTAGGTCTTGGAGGCGGCCAGGACGAAATTATTCACCAAGGAACGTAATTGCCTCGCGGTAATCGAAAAGTTGCGTCTGTAAATAGAAGGAACAAGGTTCACAGTCGTCACCGAAAAGTTGCATCTGTAAATAGAAGGAACAAGGTTCTCAGTCGTAACCGACCACCCATCCTTAGTTCTTGCTCCACAACTTCAAGGATCCCACGATCCGAAAGAGCACATACTACCAGATTTAATGTCTCAGTCGTAGACTGTCTCAACGACAACACATTACTCAAGGAGCCCTGGTACGAACGCACGATTAACAAGTAAGGAAGCACCCCGAACATTTCCATGATTCGAAGCTTAGCCTCGGCAGCCTGTGTAGCCACGTACGACCGAAGTACCTGGCGCTGGCTTGCGAAAACTTCAACTGGAAAATGAACCATGAACCTCTGGGATACCAGTAGCTTTAACCACTAGGCTACCGAGATCAGCCAATAGTTTGACAGCTCTGTCTGTATTTTTTCAGTCAAAGTATGGCCGTAGGTGTTTATGGCCATTTCGAAGCTAAGGACAGCTGTGTTTATTCGAGCCTGATTCGCGGATACAACAGTTTAATGCATTTCAATGTGCTCTCGGAGCATCATAGCAACATGATAGTGATCCGAGTGCAGGTTGGCTCCTCGGAACTTTCGTAGAGTTCATCATATCTGAAAAGGAGTACTATCAACACTTTATCTGTTTGGTTGCAGGTGACCCCATCAAGGAAGCAGAGATAGTACTCTTTTTTAGGATCCGTTTTCATCCCTCCAAACAGGAGTAACGAAGTCAAGCGGTGTCCCAACTATATACTAACCGCGCTCAATGCTGCTTGACTTCGATGGTCAAACGCAATTCGGTCTATTCAAAATTCTAATGAGACCATGAGAAAAATTGATACTCACAAATACCTTTTTAAAGCCGTATACCAATTATTTAAAGATCAAAACAAATGGTTGACTGATTATGCAAGATCACAACTATTCTATGGATGTTCTGAAGCATAATCCCATGATTAACGATTTTCTTCCAATATATCCAAATATTCAGAATTACCTTTACTGGTGTCCATTTGATCTCTATCATTCCTCAAAGTGTTTTGTTTTTTTGGCTATAAAATATTTTTCGCACGATTTTGCTTGTTTGTTGTAGCGAATCGCATGTGAAAATTCGATCTGCTAAATCTTTCTCCGATAAAATCTTTGTTTGTCGTCACTAATAACAAATAAACTTGTTTTGCCAGAACTGGTGTTTTAAAGGCATTCATTCCTTTTTCAACTTTTTCGAAGTGACCATGGAGAAATAAAATAAAGTCATTGGTTTTATGAACTTGTTGTTTCACAAAGTGAAAGATCCGAGACTTTCTCAAAATGACCACATAGACTTTTGAGATGCACAAACTACTCTTAACTTTGCCAAACATATGACTTTGTAGGACGAGTTTATAACGTGAAACTGTTTGAATGGGTGCAAAGTGCACTTCATCTCATTTCAAAAGTATGGGCTTTCAAAACTTGTGTGTAAAACTCTCCTGTAACTTGAAATAGTACAGTAACAAACACCAAACGTCATGTTAAACAAATTAGCAGATCAAGGAACATTCATCTCCACAGAACAGTGTACAGAGCTTTAATGTAAATCAAGACATCACTCTCAGTGATGATGAGGCTTAAGCTCCCGGCTAAAGGTTGGCAGCACACACAAACACAAATAAAAAAGTACCCTAAATATGACATGCAAACACCCCGCACTTGACATTCCATTTCATTGTCCAAAAGTAATTTCATAAATCTTAGGAAGCACATATCAGTCTTGAAGAGAGCGTCTCAAAAAAAAGCAAACACAACCTCGAGACTCCACTTAAAATGTTGTAACATGAACTGGAGACCAATCTGTAAATATTTGCCACCATTCCTATGACCTTTGTCCCTTTTACTTATCGCATTAATTTACCGCCACTTGACTCGACGCCTTCAGTATTTTGACCAATAAAAAAAATTGTGTTTTTCTTTTTCCAGATAGCACCCGACCCAGCCGGAGACGTGGCAAACAAAGGTTAGGATAAAGGGCGACCACTCCCCGATATGGACGCAACGTAACGCACCTAGATTTTCTGGATTGTCGCGTTGTGTTATCACTTGGCCAGCAAAGGTAAGGGAATCGTTAAGTAGCTGTGATAAAATTTCCTTTTTTTGTTGTTGTTTCTTAATTCAGGCGCTCTTCAAGGCCATAGGAGAAAACCTTTTTAGGCCGCCTCCAACTTCCTCTTGTCTTTATTTTTTTTCTCTCCTGGGCGTTTTGTTTGTTTCTTGCGAGTACATCACCGATAAGGACATAGAAATAGGGAAAAAAAGGGAAGTGCTTTGCTTTTAGGTCTTCTTAAATAATTTGAAGAAGGGTTTTCTCCTAGGTGAACAAATTGCTTAATTTACTGGCGCCCTTAATGGAGCGCTTATCAAGATGAGTCACTCTCTGGGTGCCCTTTTCAGCTTTTCCCCGAGAACACTACAAAGTCCCAGAGTCTTTTCCATGTTGAAAGAGTCTGGGATGAAATGAGCTGTCAGGCAGCAGAATCTTAAGTTGACAGTTCCCAGTCACCTACTTTGTGAAAGTGTAATTTGCCCTTCTGGGATTAGGGCTTGGGCTTTAAGTGAATGTTAAACCCGTCACTTAAAGGCGTTTACTTAGGGCTTCAGGGCAAACATAACATTCTGAATTGTTGTGTATCTATCCGGTAGCAGACAGGGATTTTAGGTCCCGTCTTTTTTCCTTTTTTGGTTTTTTTTGCTGTTGTTGTTGTTGTTATGGAATTATGTCCTATGCGTCTTCTTTGAAGTTTTATGAATTTCGTTTTAATCCTGTCCCGTGCGAATTTAAGGGACATGAATTTCAAGGATTGTTGAAATTTTTAGTCTACAAAAGGGCTTTCTCTTCGGTACTTTAAATTTCTACCCAAGGTTGCTTAATTTAATGTCGAGAATTTAAAGGGAAATTAATAAGCTGTGCTGTTTTTAGTTTGTTTTGAAATTAGAGATTGCTAAGTCGAGATAAAAAGTTTTTTACCTCTCTGATAAAGGACGCAAACTTTCTTGAGTTGTCTATGGTCTTGTTATATAATGATATATTTATTGTTCGTTCAATAGACTTCAATGGATCTATTGTGATCCAAGAGCTTTCGACCGCAGGCAAAGTTGTGATTTTTTAAAGAGAATAAAAGACAAAATTTGATCATATTAAAATTTTGTTCACAAGAGACCCATAAAGACAACTCTCGACATATGTATAAATTCTATACCATTCTTCTATATGATTCAATGATTTGAATACCGTAAGTGTCTTAAAGAAAGATCTACTTTTTGTTGTTTAACTAGATATCACTGAAAATGTGCATGTGAGATTTCCACTCGCTGGGCCTATTCTACTACACCCCTATACTGAACAGGTTCAGCAGTCTACCTACCTTCGAGCAGGGTCTTGTTGAACAACGTACCACGGCATTAGTTTTCCCGGCCAACTGGGGCTTACCCGGCAATCCTGCTTTCGGTCTGGGGAGAAGGAGTTCACAAAACCTTGCTTTGGTTTGGCCCTCTTGTGGTCGAGGAACTTAGGGTAGACAGGCGGCTATCTGGGTCTGCGTGTTGTCCTGGTAGGGTCATTGCGACTTCCTATTTTCGTCTTCTTGGGTCTTGCTTTCTTAGAGAGTCCTCTCACCGCAGCCGTTTATGCAGCACAGGAGATGGGCCTGGTATGGGACTGTTCTCCCTAGATGGCATGGAAGCTGCTGCTGCCAATTTTCTGGTGGGTCCAGAAACTTTTGGCAGAGCAGCGGTTGCCTGGATCTGCTTCTGGGTTTCCCGGGATCCTGAACACCGTCTTGCCTTTGGTCTGTTGGGAAGGAGTATGGGAAAACGGGGCAAGGGTGTTCTCCATGGACTCCCCAATTTCACTCTGGCTCTCCTTGCCTTGGCCCTCTATAACTTAATGGGTCTATACTGCCAAAACTACTCTTGGTTTGGTAGGTCCCATCATATTAGCCCTTCCTTTGGAGGACAGCTTCCTGTGGCCACGACGAGGAGGCTATGATCGCACTTCCACCACTCCGACATAGTGACGGAATGCAGCTATTTACATACACTATACATGTTGCTCCCCTGTCATGTGCGCGTGGGCTGTAGGCAGAGTGAATGACCCGAGTGAGCTTATCTGGTATGTCGTCTTCGTCAGCTGTCGCCTGTATATGTAAGCAGGGAAGCCATATACTGTTTGATCACTGAAAGCAGCGTTATGTCATCATAAGTGTTGGATGGTTCTAAAGAACTTGATTGAGAATTAAGGTAGTTTTGGATGGCGTAGAATCTAAATCCCTCACTTGTTCCAGTGTTCTCCAGAGCTCAGTTCAATCTCCCGCCCTCTTCCTAATCTTCAGAAACAACCTTCCTTCACTCCACTCGAATGCAATTCACACCCTTACTGATGACAACTCTGAGAATTAAGACTTTGTCAGCTAAATCCAAACCTTTGTTTACTGAGAAAATTAAATCGGCTAATTGTTAAAACTGAGTTTCTTTATCATTGGTTCTAAGAAGTTTAAAGCAATACTGCAAAAAGTTGTTTTAAATGGTTTACGAATCTTATTGCCCCTAAAATTACGGAAGCTAAACGAAATTTTTATAGCCATTAGGATTTTTATGTGAAAGGTTTGCTCTCTGAGATAATACCCCTGTGTACTGTCGACTCTAGTCGGAAAGAAAAAAATGAAAGAACGGACAACGCCAACACCCGGTTTTAGTTCCACCATCTCGCCATCCAACGCTAGCAGAACGCTAACTTCGGGAATCGACCAGGAACGGCTTTCTTAGATCCTGGTTTTCTTGCCGGATGATCCCACCGCTGCCACCATTTATGTTATATGTCATCTGCCGGTTGTGCTTTTCAGAGGAGAAGAAACGGCCACTTAAAGTTAAAAATGAAACACCCGATCTTCCTCTTTCTGTTAATTTGATTAATTTCTTCATTTCCGAACCGTTTTATAATAAAAGAGTACAATAAAACAAAGAAAAACAACCGTGATTCAAAATAAAAAACGCGTGATAAAATAATGTCCAATCGACTCGGAAGACTGAATGCCACCGAATGTAGTAGCGTCCTAATAATTTTAGCACCCCACTATATTCCCACGAAATCGTTAAAGTGCAAGTGCAACCTCATCCGCTCGTATTCTCACTTTTGGGCTGAAACGCAAGTGTTTTGGCCAGCAGTAAACAAGGAAGACAGGAAAGAAGAAAAGTAATGTAGGTCGGCAAAATGGAAAAGCGAAGGACCATGCGTGGGGTTGAATTCAACCACAGACCTCTAGGATTGTACTCGGGCCCCTTAATCCCTAGGCTACGGTGTCCGTCCTGATAGCTCTCTTCCAGTGAAAACTGTATGGAACAACTTTTGCAATTGCGGGTGTACACTAGGGTGGAGCGTTTGACATAGGAAAAAAAATTTTTTTGAATATCGATAAGTACTAGTGCGGAAAAGTTGCTACCTTATGTGAGTATAAAAAGTGTAAAACTATATGAAAATCAAGTTAAATCTTGCGGTGCCCCAACGACTTTGAAAGTTTCACCCACAAACACTCGTTGGGCACCGCTAGATATAACTTGATTTTCATATAATTTTACACATTTTATATTCACATCATATAGCAACTTTTTCGCACTAGTACTAATCAAAATTCAAAAAAAAAATTTTCCTATACTATACATTTTTGAGTTTTTTGCCCAACTTTCGAGTGCATTGGGGCACCGCAAGATATAATTTGATTTTTATATAATTTTACATTTTTTATACCCACATAAGGTAGCAACTTTTCGGCACTAGTACTAATCGAAATTCAAAAAAAAATTTTTACGCTCCACCCTAGTGTACACGAAAAATGAAGCCAATTTTCATAACGCAAATCTTGAAACTTTTAGGCCCTTCTTTCACGGGTCGACTCGTACTGTACACGACTGCGACTCGACTTCGCATCAACGACTGGTCTTTTACTGGTTCGCGACTAATTCTCGTACACCCGTCGATTCAGTGACGACCTAAATTGCACACGCTCGCGATGTCAGCTATCGTGGTCTATATTCGTGGCAAAATGTCTAGTGACTCTGAAAAGGGAATTTTCTTTCCTTATCTTTGTCATAGCAGGGCATTAAAACAAAAGAAGAATAGAAAATTTTGAGTACATCGCTATATTGAAAGAACTTTAAATTGTCGTGCATTTGTGGCTGCAAAGGAACTAGAGCGAGATGATAAAAAAAAAATATCTCATTTTATAGAATGTCGAAAAAAAAATTGTATGCCAATTCTAAACTTGGCGCAATGGAAAAATATTGCACCAGGGTTTCATTTGGAATTTACCCAATTGCTTGGGACGTTCGGACGCGCAACTCGACTACTATGACACTCAAATCGCGTGAGACTACAACAAGTCGCATGCGTCTGGTATCCGACGCGTTGAGTCGACAACGAGTCTGGCCGACTCGTATACGAACTTAACTAAAAATATATGGCGAACCTTCCGAGCGACTCGTATGATACTCGTATCATACTCAAATCGCATTAAAGTCGACCCGTGGAAGAAGGGCCTTAGCCAATACAATATGTATAACCCAACGATTGATTGTTGATTCTTATAAAGTTATGACTGCCCTAAACCCGATCAAATACAAAGCAACTGGTAGCTATAATATGTCAACAAATTTTCTAAAAATGGTGTTACCTTGTTTGCTTTCTATTCTAATTCGAATATTCAACTCCTGCACCGCGGTAATAAAGTTTCGCAGGGGTTGAAAGCATGCTTTAATTACACTTTTACCCAAGTGTGTATTTTCTGTAAGTCCCTCGATCTATCGATCTACATATTTGTATTCGTCCGTTCTAAGCATAAGTTCTGGAAAACCCCACTCATCTCGCTTGATGAGTTTTACGTGTGCTGTCTATTATTGCTCGACTTCTAAAAAGCTTCCATTAGCGTCAGTCACACTTTACTTTTGTATCTGAAACTGCTCTCAAACTTCTGCACAACTGCACAAGTTAAACTAGGTGCTTTTAGTTCCTAGATTGCGCTACTTAACTCGTGTACCTCAAAGTTCCATTCTCGGACCACTTTTATTCAGCATTTTAATAAATGATCTTCCTTTGGTGGTAAAACACTCTAAGATTCATATGTACGCTGATGATTTGCAGCTTTAAATTTCTGAGCAAGAAGCCAATCAATCATTGTGTAGAGCCGTACTTCGTGCTGGTCAACATTGAACCTACTACAGCTAAATACATCAAAGTTGTATTTTTTCTCTCACTGCCTCATCCTGCTCTACCAGATATTGTTTTGAATGTGGTCTTTTTTCGTTTGATCTGCTATGACCATTATTGGCAAAACACCCAGAAACCCTAACCTATTATATTCTATTTTATCCTTCCAACTAACCTTACTATTGAACATTGTACCATGACGTAAACGAAATGACAGAATGATAGTATAAAGAGTGATTACTTAAGCCTTAAATTTTCCACGTCGAAAATGAAATAATTTCTCTTTCAAAATTTCATTTGCTTACTATCTACTACTCTACATTAACACTTTAAATCAATATTGTAAATTTTATCGCCTATCCTCAATGCTACAAACACTAACTAAGTTGAATTACCTGTTTTTAGTTTCTAATGAAAACCACAAATTTTGTAATCAGTAATCAAGAATTCAGAATGCACTAGGAGTTAACATCTTAAGGAAAACAACCAAAAAATATCATAAATGATTAAAAATTCAACTTCAACCAACATAAATAAATATTAAAAATGTTAAATTGATTGGACATGCCCAAAAATGTTTGGGTGTTCGGAATTTTTATTTCTTTTATGTTTTTATAATAAATCAAGTTTAATCGTCTTCGCATAAAATCGGAGGTCATGTTCCCATTAGATTGCATTGATGGCAATAAATAATTCCACGTGTTTTTTTTTCTACTTTTTAGTCATTTTTACTTTGCACTTTTTGGGAGTAGTTTAAGAAGCTACTACAAGAAGAACGTCGATTATTTGGATAAGATGGTCCATCGAATTTTTTTACAGATATGACCAAATGTAAATAGAACCAATATTTAATATTAAATTTATATTTTGTACATTTTCTCAGTTTGTACATTTTGTATATTTAAGAAATGAAGCTCTTCACAAAAAGTGGAGAAATAAACTTTTTCCAACGACACTCTTTTGTTTTTTCAGTTAAAAGTGAAAGGATGGATGAAATAAATTATTGTAAACATTTATCCCATTTTGCCGGTTGATGCAATAACAAAAAATTTCAGTGTCTTCTCGTGGTAAAGAAGTGTATTTTAGTCACCCAGCCTTGGTTCTTTCCTTTTTATGGCAGTATAGCCCATATCGTGTCTTGGCCTGTTCTAAAAGGGATATTCTCCAGTTCTGCTTCTTTCGTTACCGTGTCATTCCATTTGTTTTTTGGGCTACCTGCGGGCGTATTACTCAGTAAACCCCAAAAGCTAGTTTTTTGTATCCTTTTGTCGTCCATTCTTGTAATATGTCCTGCATACTCTAACCTTTTAATCTCAACATATGCAGTGTAGATAGATAGTTCAAGTTCGTCATATTTTATATAATTCGATATTATATCTATATTCGCTCCGTGCAGACTAGGTGGAAGGGGTATCGTAATCGATCGAGGCGCCCGCAGTGGCCTGAAACGGCGAAAATGACAGTTCTGTTATAATTGTCATGTGTGAAACAACAAATGCTTCAAGTTCTGTGCTTTTTTTTGCTTAATTAATTTAAAATGGGCCACGATAGTTGTTGTGTGGTAAATTGCAATAATACAGGAAGGAACAGCAACTGCAAGTTCTACAGATTTCCAACAGCAAGTTGGAAAGTGGAACAACGAAAAAAATGGATAGCTGCAATTAAAAGAAAAAAGTAATCATAACCTCAATCAAATACATATTTGTTAATTAATAAGACTTAATAAATAGCATTGTACTAATTAAAGTAATTATATTTTAGTGCTGACGAATCGTTTTGGGAACCCAAGCGACAATTAATATGTAGCGACCACTTTGTCGGTGGAAAAAAATCTATTGAAGAAGCAAGCCCCAATTATATACCAACGATATTTCCATCCATCTATCACAAGCAAAAAGTGAATGAATCTTCTATTATGTCGCGGTACAAACGTCTTAAAGAACGACGAAGAAAGAAAGAAAGTAAGGAAGAATCTCTCAACATCATACCATTGATGAATGTCATTCCAACTGCAGAAATGACTGAAGAAGAAATTGTTTTAAAAATTGATCAACAATGCCAAGTGTCTATCTCTCTAACATCAAGTAACCCAGGAAAAACTTTTATTTGCAATAGATATGTGAGTAATGAAGTATGCCATGCTGAGATTCAGACAGAAATAGAAGAGTCAACAGTTTGCATCAACTATTTTAAAAAAATGAAGGACAAAGAATGTAATACTCCTCACAATATATATTCCGATGAATCTACAATGACAGAGAACAATTATTTTACTGGTTTTTCATCAATCCATAAAGAAGAGCAACTTATAGATCTTGCAGGTATTTCATTGAACAATTTTAACTTACTTTTGAGTAAATTAACAACAAATCACAAATACACTATTTCAAAGGAAGATAGACTATTCATTTTTCTAATGAAAATGAAAACTGGCATGACATTTGCAGCTCTAAGCGTTTTGTTCAATGTTCACCGTACAACGATATCAAGAATTTTCTTTTCAACTTTAGAAAATTTAGTTGATGTAACATCTGATTTCGTCATTTGGCCAAGCAAGGAAACAGTCCAAGCAACAATGCCAGATTCTTTTTATCCAGAGTACAGTAATACCAGAGTCATCATTGATTGCACTGAATTCAGAATTGAAGTACCGGCATCCGTAGATAATCGAGTATTTTGTTACTCACACTACAAAAAAGGGTTTACGGCAAAATTGATGATAGGTATTACTCCAGGAGGTTATATTTGTTTTAAATCAAAAGTTGCTGGTGGAAGAAAGAGTGACTCGCAAATTACAGTAGAATCTGGGTTAATAAATTTATTGGATGATGGCGATGTTGTCTTGGCTGATAAAGGTTTTCCAGAAATAAAAAGAATTTTAGATGAAAGTGGAAAAGAAGTGAAGATTGTTATGCCACCTTTTCTAGAAAATAAAGCAGAATTTTCTACTGAGCAAACTTATGAAACTTATAATATTGCACGGGTCAGAATTCATGTCGAGAGAATAATGCAACGATTGAGAACTTATCAAATTTTAAACAAAATTCCTGAACATTTATTTCAATCTATTGATGACATTATACATATATGTTGCGTATTGGTAAATTTACAACCTTCTATATTTAAAAAAAATAAACAAAATTAATGTAAACTTATGTATTATGATAAAAATAAACATGTTCTTAACACAATTTTTCTGTTTTTATTATAACTTTATAATATTTCTTATATCTTTTCCAGTGAAACATGGTCTCTGCGGGTTCATATTATTATTGTTATTATTTTTAACTTTGCTTTCTAAATACAGTGCTTGTAAATAATATTCAAAATAGAATTTCTCACAACTTAATATTGCATGTTGTATGAAATCTTCGTCACGATGTATTGATACTCTGCAGCTACCATTTTCTATTGGTGAGTAAATAAATAGATCACACACAGTCATTCCTGTTACGTACATTTGGGTTTGAACTTGCGTGTAATATATATGTGATCTTTTTAATTCCACTTCGCCATTTAAAAACTCTAAATATGGTACATTGCATAATTTTTTATCACGATCAATCGCAGGGATTTTTTGACATGTTATGGGACATTTAAATTCTACTAGTCTTTTTATACATGCGTTTTCAACAACAACCCCATCAAGGCTTGCACAGAGCCAAGGTTGATGTTTACTAATAATAGAGCCAACTAGTTTTACTTTACAGTTATGTAGTCTTTGGTATTCCTGCAATGCACGACGTTCATTATTTGTACCATATCTTGTTGCCTCACATTCGATTCTGCTTGGATGTAAAATACTTGATACTAAGCTATCAATAGTTTTCGTTTTACGTACTTTGATATTATGTACATTTCTACTAGCTGAAACCCTTAAATGTCTTAGAGCATACCAGTCTTTACATGCTGATTGTCTAATTGTTTTGCAACATAAATGTATTATATTCTCTTCACTGACATTCAATTTTTCATCATAAAATTCTTGCAAGTGTTTTTCAAGTTCATATTGACATTTGTACACTTCAAATTCTTCTATTAATATCAAAAAGGTAGTAACGCACGCCATACACTCTTCATTTTCTAAATTAACTACATTTAATAATCTTTGTTTTACTTTAGTGATGGCTAACTTATCTCCAACCTTAGCTTCTAATTCAATTACTGATTTCAGTGATGATTGATCGATTATTTCTGATGGATATAAAGTTGTGTGATTTTTTTGTTGATTTGTACGCCTTTTTTTTGGTTTCGGGAACATTTGGTCAAAATTACTTCCTTTGCAATATTTCTGTTTGGCAAATTGGCTTGCACTTGGTTTACCCCATACCTGCTCATGGCTTGTTTTAGATCTGCTCTCTTCATAGTTAACATAGTAAATTAGAGCAGCAATGTGCTTACATCTGCCACTTTGGTTGTAGACGCAGTCACATTTTGAATTAGTGATAACTCGTGCTGAATTTACCTGTAATAAAATTTATATTTAATTATTGCGTCCACCTATTTCATTCACAAAGATATACCAAATGATATTAAACTTACACTTAGAGAAGTTTTGTAGGGTGTTGAAGAAATGGATGTTTGTCTTATGACGCGAGCTTGGATGGTGGATCTTTCAGAAGACTTTGTCTTCAACTCTTCCACATCTCTAACGTGTTGAGCAGACACCAACATCTTTCCTTTCAATTGAGTTTGCGGTTGAAAGTTAATGTTATGAGTGACACTCTGGAAACCTGTTCTTAGAATTACACTCATGTTAAGCTGAGAACAGAATTTCGTACACTAACTGTGGTAAAAGCAATATAATGTTCATTATTTTTATAATAAAACCTTTATATAGCACGGCTTACCAATATAAAGCTTTATGTGTTTTTCTCACTAATATTTTTTCCATTTTACAATGTTTTGACAGTGCGAACAGAGCCGTCAAAGTTTCGGACGCTTGGTGGAGCTGACGTCGTGCACGGTGCGAATAGATGGACTTTTCAAAACTTAAAAGGATCTGCTTCCGGGTTCCTAACGTGGTTACCACCCAGAAGAGATTATCCTCAGGGCAGCAATCAGCAATGTAAACAGGATGACCAGAATAGTGAAACTCTTGTCTGATCTTGAGAGGTCTTTGTTGCAAATGAGGGGGCAGGGCGTGTTGCAGAGAGACCTGTTGAAAAAAGCAGAGAGCTTACAACATTAGAAACACTCAAATACCCGATTAGAAATATTTTGTTCGCGCCGCATGGGGTCCCTAAATTCCACACTAGGGCCACATGTGAAATCCGCGTTGGGGCCAAATATAAAATATAACCTTTTGCCTAACTTGGGCCCAATTAGGAATACCAATTTTGGCCCACTTTGGGCAAACCTAAGTACTCTCTAAAAACGAATTAATAACTATTCACTGTTTTCCAGTTTACCCGTCAACCAATGGCAACGGCGAAATTTTTCTGGTTGAATCAGTGGAATTCACGTAAAAAGTAGAACAAAAGTTAACGCGAGTGACATTTTCCCAAGCAGTCCCCCAACTAAGTACTAACCACTTCCCATGCTGCTTGACTTCCGTGATCAAACGAGAGCCGGTCTATTGAGTATGTTAAATGGAACCCTATAACTCACAGACCTGTTTTTACTGTTTTTAGTGTTTCAAAATACTAAAACCAGATCAATGAGTGACACTTATTTTTGAATGGTAAATAGCAAGAAAACCAAGTCAGCTGGAGTCTTGGAGTGTTCCACGAATTTTTTAAGAAACTTTAGAAGATGTTAAAAATGTTCAGAAAAATGGACTTAACGACATACTTTTTGAATGAGTGAAAAAAGCGGGAAAAGTTGTAGAATACTAAAAAGTGATACCTATATATAAATGGCAAATAGCAAAAAAACCAAGTTAGCTGGAGTCTTGGAGTGTTCCAAGAAATTTTCAGGTAACTTTTGGGGATGGTAAAAAAGTTCAGGAAAAAGGACTTAACGATCTATATGTGGGAAAAATTTCCTTTTTTTTACACATAAACCCCCTTATTTCTGTTTTTTCCCATCGTACACTATTGTTTTTATTAATGAACTAAAAGCCGCATTCCTTACAATTACAAAGATACCCTATTTGTGGAAATCAAGCGTTATTTCATTACCTTTTTATACTAAATCATTAAACTACGTTTTTTCCCAAAAACCAAAATTCAAAACGCCCTATCTCAAAAACGGGCAGAGATAGCCCCCCCTTTTTGTGGTTTTTGTTGATCATTATTTGTCTACTATCTAACATTAACCGCTTGGCAAGCCAGGACGGGACACCCTGTATAACTAAGGACTTTTCTTTCAAATATAGGGTTCCCCAATAATAATGCACAGTTTAAGTTACATTTTGCAATTGCTCGGTTGACATCTAGAAACATTGCGGCGGAAAGTAACCGATTAATCGACCATTCGACGAATGATTGAAAAGATCAATCAAAATGGTGCATTTGGTGTCATAACCGTCGGTGTGCTGAAAATATTCCCTCAGTAAGTAAGAGTGTTGCCTGAAGTCCCAAAATCTCAATTCACCGTCTTTCACAACTACTGAACATTTCGAAGAGTGTCATGCAGCGAATTCTCACAACCGACCTTAATCCACACCTTTACAAGTTTCAATTAACGCAACAACTGTTTAACTGATCATTTGCGATTGAGTGTTTGAAAACCAAAATACTATACATGACAATTTTGCGAAGAATATTACCTTTAGCGGTGAGTTTTTATAACTGGACGTCTACGGCAACTATCATACCTACCTGTCGAATTTGGGACAAGAATCCTCACATAATACTTCAATAGCCGATGCATCTACCACAAGACACTGTTTGGTGCGGTTTTTGGATGGTAAGAGGGATTGGGCTTTACTTCTTCGAGAATTCGGCTTCTAGAACGTTATCCATTTAACCTATTTCTTGGTCGTCCTACGCTTCTTTTTCCTGTTGGTCTACCTTTGCAAACCCGTATAGCGTACAATTGCGGTTTTTACAGCGTGACCGAGTCATCGTAGTCTACCAGTTTTATGTGTGTAACTAGAGCTATTTCGTTTCCATGGTTAACGTAAAATCTTAAACCCGTCGCGTCGCAAAGAACTGAGCCATCTATTAGACATAGTTTGAATGAACTGTAATTTAATACAAAAGTATCTAATGTGCGACAAACTTAAATAGTGTAGAAAAAACTTTCGAAGTTTCCAGAATAGTGTGGAACGAAAATTTGAGAAAATAATAAATGTGGAAAAATGTAGAAAGGTGAAGAATTTAGCTTAGAAACGAGCTTTGAATCATACGGTAAATACGAGTTATTAGTGAGCTTTAAGAAGTGAGTTTGTAGTCATTGAATTGTTAATAAAGAAGTTTTGTGTAAACGTTTAAAAAAGTCTACTCCTTAATTAATCCAACGAGCACATCTTTCTATTGCCCCATTGTTTGAAAACGAACGAGAGTATGTAAGGCACACTACTTTTTAAGATTTCTGTGACTATATCATCTGGACGTGGAGCCTTATGATTTTTGAGATTTGGTATCACTGCAAATCCGAGCTTTTAAAAGTGTTTTATTTCAAAACGCTAAAAACCTTTTATTTTGACGTCACCCATTTGATTAACATTGTCGACACTTTTAAAACAGTTAAAAGCGCTTAAAAAATATCTACAATGTAAATCAAATGGGTGACGTCAAAATAAAACGTTTTAAACCTTTTGAGATAAACACTTTCAAAATGTGATGCCAGTTGCAACCTCTTCTATTGTAGGCTCTGATGCATTGTTTTCTGGCTCAAACGTTTTCTTTGAAAAAGCATCTATATTACATCTCTCACTCCTTATAGGCTAGTCGGTGAGGCATTTTTATTGCAATTTTGGCTCATAGGCGAGATTATTGTTGGAATCGCTTCGTTTTAGGGTGTAGTTTAACACCCTAAGTTTGCCCACAATTTGGTTGACCGCATAACTTTTTAATTAACTTATTGTGAATAAAATTGGCACTTTTTTTATATTTCTTTCAATAGCTCCGTTCCTGCTAACTTTTGGTTAACATATGCCGTGGGAAAGCTCTTCGTTATGAAATTCCCTAAAAAATAAGCCCTGTTAGAGGTCGCTAGGTGCAAGGGTGATCTTGCAAATATCTTCCAAAGTTTTCAAAACACTTTATTTTCACTATTTGTTTACAGAAAAACAACTGCAGATAGAAGGCTGAAAATTCTTGAAGATGGTGTTTATGTAGTCCCGGCAATGTACAAAAAATTTGAACAAGATCGGTTTAATATTTTTTGTGTAATTAACGATCTAATTTTTTTGTTAACCTTAATTAACAATGCTGCCATTTTTTGTAAGATCAGTTTATAATTGGGAAATTTATTTAGAAATCTTAAGAAGCAATGGAAAATGAAGTCCCGTTGGAATTTTTGAAAAACGCTATTTTTAACGATTTTACGAGGTTTTTTAGGCACGTATCTTTTTATATGCGATAAATAAACAAATATGAAAAGGTATGTGCCTAAAAACCTCATGAAATCGACCAAAACAGCGATTTTTAAAAAATTGCAACGGCTTTTTATTTTCAATTGTTTCTTAAGTTTTCTAAATGAATTTCCCAATTATAAACTGATCTTACAAAAAATGGCAGCATTGTTAATTAAAGTTAAAAAAAACTTATTTTTTAGGGAATTTCATAACGAAGAGCTTTCCCACGGCATATGTTAACCAAAAGTTAGCAGGAACGGAGCTATTGAAAGAAATATAAAAAAGTGCCTATTTTATTCACAATAAGTTAATTAAAAAGTTATGCGGTCAACCAAATTGTGGGCAAACTTAGGGTGTTAAACTACACCCTAAAACGAAGCGATTCCAAAAATAATCTCGCCTATGGGCCAATAATTCATTTTTTATCATTTTTTCCTTCTCGCCGACTAGCCTATTAAGTATGTCATCGATATTACTATCCATACTACCACCCTAGCTTCCTACAAGGTAAACTACTACTAGTATACTACTACCATGTCCAGTATTCATTAGGATATCGCCCATTTGGTTATTGTATCTGCCATCTAATAAAATCCGATTTTAATTTTAGTTTTAAGCTTATTTGGTTTTTATTATTATACGCTTTATATTAGCTTGACCTGTATGTTGTATGTTTCATGTAAACGAATCTTGCAACTTGAATTTCACCCACTTTCATGTAACGGATCAACTTCAAATTTTGCACATATGTATAGTTCGCGTGACAATGCAATCTGACCATTTTGTAAGAAAATGAAGATGGCGGGTGAATTTTGCAATTGGGTTCTCCAACATGGGTACCAAATGAAAGGGTATGACAAGTAAAATACTATTAGCTATGTGGTGTCATTGTAAATTCAAAATGGCGGCCAGCACAAAATGGCGGATTACCTTTTTCTGTTCAACCCACTCGGTATGGGTATCAAATGAAAGGGTGTGACAAATAGAATACTATCAATTGTGTGGCGTCATTCCAAATTCAAAATTTCGGCCAACACAAAATGGCGGTTTATCTTTTTCTTTACAACGCCCTCGGTATGAGTATTAAATGAAAGTGTATGACGAGTATAGTACAGTAAGCTGTGTGACGCCATTTTAAATCTAATATGGCTGTCATTACAAAATTGGGGAAGACATATAATAGACTAAAAAGTAAAAAATAAAAAATATAATTTAAAAAAAACTAAAAAATACGCTTTTATTTTAAAATGAACTAAAAAGTTAAAAATAATTTTGAATGTAAAGTTTTTATTGCTCTAGCCAGTATATGGAAATTACCTACCTTTCGAAATGTAAAAAAGCGTGGGACTCTTTACCCATATTCTCAGGGCCCACGCTTTTTTACATTTCGAAAGGTAGGTTGCTTCCATATACTGGCTAGAGCAATGAAAACTTTACATTCAAAATTATTTTTTACTTTTTAGTTCATTTTAAAATAAAATCGTATTTTTTAGTTTTTTTAAACTATATTTTTTATTTTTTACTTTTTAGTCTATTGTGGAATTCAGCCCTTTTGGGTCCGTGAACTTTTGCTTATTTTATTCAGATGTGGATTTGATTTCGATGTGGATTTGATTCTAAAGGTCGCGATCCAATTACTAATCGGGGGGAAGTCTACCTACACCAAAGCACATTCTGGAGTCATTATTGCAGCCGTAGAATATGGTAGCGAGTCTTCGTTCTAGGACACATTTACAGCTCAAATTAGTTCTTGTAGTCCAGCGATGAGTATTCTATATCTAAGCTCATCAATCATTTCTGCCATTGCTCCAGATCTATATAATGTCTTGATATGTGAAGACTTTCATATCTCTGTTCCTTAAATAATTAATCCTGGGACTTTTTTGCCATAAATCCTGGCTGTTTTTAAATTGACTTCTCGATTCCTTAACAAAAAAATATTTTTCGAGGAGAGGTTGTCAATCTCTCTCCCAACCCCATATCAGGAGGATTGGTCGTCGAATATTTAAGTTCCTTCGGGCCATGTGATACTAGGCTTATAGATTTTAATAGATTGGAATATTAACCGTTATCCTAAACCCTTCTCCCTTTTTAGGGCTTGGGGCATCGGGATATCCTGGACGAGTTAATACAAACATGTATAGTTAGATAACTAAAACTCACTCGAGGGAAAGTCATCATTTTGAGTCCATCGAATTACTTTTCACTCACTGACAAGCCCATAGATGCCTGTTGATATTAAATCAATGGAATTAATCAGGTCCCTTGAAATATTGACGTTATATCACGTCTGTCTCATAAAATAAAAGCATGGCTACAAAACGGTATCTCACGTCGCTGCCCGTGAAAGTGTTAAATTCATTATATTTTTCACAAAGTCTATTTTAATTTATGAACTTAAACCTTTTTTGTTAATTTACTTAAGATTGTTTGTTAGTCACAACAAATCCTAAAAGGCATTTTCTCAAAAAGGAAATTTTTATGTAACAAAAAAATTGTGTTTAGTATAATCTTTTGAAAATATTTAACAATAACTGCAACCATAATCCTCTTAAATCCTCAATATTGCATATTTAATAAAACATAAAGTGAAATGTAGGTAAAAACACTCAATAAAAGCCTTGACTTCGAGAATTTGTTAATGATCCAATATAAGATGAAATATCTCACCACCGTTTTGTATTACCATCTTCTCATATCCAAAAGAATTATCCTCAATAATCATAAATGATCGGATTATCTCGAATCAGCTTTAAAAAGTTTCGATTGAATATTGACACGCATTTCAAAAAAAAAAAAAAAAATTATTAACAAAAATTCAAATTGAATCATTCCGATGCTATTCAGCTCCTGATAATCCAAAATTCCACTTACCAAACCATCACCGAAAAGCCGAAAGAAAATACTTAAGTAAACTTTATTATCTTGTAAACTCCGGTACGGCTCCGATCCGATCCTACAGAGCAGCAAGAAGCACCTGTACGGGGCATATCACCGGGGAGGTGTTAATAAAACGAGCAACTGGCATAATATGCATTTTCGCTTCCGTGTTTATGCATATGAGGTACGTGACAAAACATTACGAAATTCCGTGAAGATGATGAAAATTGATAAAATGATTATAAATTATTGAACGACGAAGACGGAGCGAAAAAAGTATACAAATACACAATCGGGCAAAAGATAAATTTCCCTGCACCTTCGTTATCCATAAAGTATGCGCATAATCATAATCCCATTCATAACCAGCAAAGAAATGGGCCTTAGTTCGGGCTGATTTAAATTTGAATGGTTGCCGAGTGGTGAAAACTGAAACAGGTGTCGCGTGGTGAAATTATCATAATTCGAACACTTGAGGACGAGTGAAATCTACCTGAACAAAGGGACGCGTCGTCTTCAGCCATCGATAATTGAATTTCCTCATATCATTATATTCCCATTCATCTTGCTGCGGATGCTCAATGGGAACGGCCCCGGTGCATGTGAATTTGGCAAAGGTGTACTCATAGCCAACTCCAGCGAGAGGCGACAAAAAATTAATAAAAGAAAATATATCTAATAAGAAACGCGTGATGGGCTTGGATATAACCCGGGGATTACCTCAGTGGGAGAAGAAAAGACCCCAATCAACGTAGGAATGCAGCTCAGCTCATTAAGGCTTCGTGTCGTCTTGTTAAGAGGTGATGAAAAAATTTGTGTTGGTTTAAGGCTAAATGAGATAAACTCTGCTCGGATCTCGGGTTGATCTCATGTTTCACGCTCGACGGTGTCATTATTGGACCATGTCAGCCCCGCCCTAGTGATGTTGCTCTTGAACATGCGGTTTTGGTTCACTACGATTTTTTCCCTCTGACTCAGTTTTGCATAATCAGACTGAGGTAACCAAATACCAACGAAACATGTTAATTAGGAAAATTACGAGAAATGTTTAACCGAGTTTGGGTGCCATTCTCAGGGGCAATAGAATTTGGAAAGTTAACTAGAGTCTTTTTCTTTTTTCTGTGTTAAAACTACGCTTAAGAGGCAATTTTTGTACTACATCAGGTCGCACGTGTCATGGTGCAATCTAGTAGTAAGCTTAGTTTTAATAACAAGAGAATGGGATAGGCCAGAAGGAGTCTTCGTCTTCTTCTTATATTCCTTTATTCCCTCGTGGACATAGGGCGGAAACAGTTGCCCTTCAGCGGGCTCTGTTTGCGATAGCTTTCAGCTGTGTCCAGAATATTCCAGTTGTTGTGGCCTATGCTAATAAGGTTCTTCTCAGCGTTCTTTTAGGTCTTCCTTATTCCAGTCAAGGTCCTATTTGGTTGGATGCTCGTTCTCGTGTCACAAGGTGTGGCACGAATCCAAGTCAATTTCCTTCGCCTGATTTCGTCGTCTATCCGTTCTTGCACGTCACGACGCCATAGTTCTTCATTTCTAAAGAGCCCAATATACGAGCGATGCATCCATCCAAATGGCACCGAACCACGCCAAAACCTCACCGTGTCTAGAAAAACGCGGATGAACTTGTGGCCTAGAGCTATAGGATTTATCGACAAGCACTCACATGGAAGGCGGCAAACTACTTACATATTTTTAAGCGGGCCAATGGACTGCCGCCATAATGGAGCGCTCGTATATGCTCTCTAAAAATGAATCAGTGAAAATTTTACTGGTTCAACCAGTAAACAATAATTTCACTGGAAAACCAGTTAATTCGAGTCTGTTTACTGATTGAACCAGTGAAAAGTTCTCTCTAAAAATGAATTAGTAAGAATTTCAGTGGTTTAACCAGTGAAGAAATATATGTATAACTCACATTCTAGGCCAACGGTGGGCAACCTCCGGCCCGCGGGCCATCTACGGCCCGCGAGATGTTTAGAAGAAATTATAAAAAAATATTTTTCGATGTATTTCGTCTGGTTTAAATTGAATATTACATCCATTGGGGTAAGTTATACTTATGCTTCATTTCTTTTATCATCCCCAAACCTGTTTTATTGACAAGAGGTCGCAGGGAAGTTCGTTTTTCCTTGTTTTGCCTCAGAAAATTTGTCAGACTCACCCATCCATCACACTAACACAAATATAACATCGTTCTCGGAGGTCTGAGAAAACTATAAGAAACTCCCCGTCTCATTCGCGTTTATTGTACAACAATCGTTACACGAAAAGGAGACAGAAAAATGAATATTTAGAGGGTTATACCTACATTAAACACAAACCTGTTTGAGTTGAACACCGAGTGATGGGGTAACACCACTCTAACGGCCGAAAAAACGCCAAACTTTGACAATTTATTTTGGGAGTATGCAAAAAGGAATAGGTATTCTTTTCACAGGGTTTATTTAACACTTATTGAAGTATGAAGAAACATTTTTTATTGTAATTTTCATATAAAATGGCGGCAACAGAGCCAATCTTTGAAATCGCCTTTTTTAAAACTTCTTCACGGGAGGACGAGTTTCTCGTAAAGTGTAAGATCTGGAGTAATAAAAAAATTAATTTATAATCTATATACTATTGTTTATGGACGTACGTAGGATTTATTTTTTAAATCAAATTTTGAAGAAATGGTGCGCTTTTGAAAAAAGTGAATCGATTTTTGGCCAAAACATAAGCAGAAAATTGTTTGTAAAAAAAAACTACATTATATAAAAAAAAAACGTATTTCTATAGAGAATATAACTGTGAAGCTACTGTCAAAATTTTAAATCGATCCATGCAACGGCGTTCAAGTAATCTGTCCTCCCAGTTTGAAAAAAGGGGTTTCAAGAAAAACACGTTTAAAGTTTGAGGAGCACTTAAATCCTTGAAATTTTTTTTGACCTCTAATCTGCGATACCTGCACCATACATTAGACCATCCGCGTTGATTTTTACGACCCCAAAGTATTGTTTAACCCAAAACCAAAATCGATTTTTTCAAAATCCTAGAGTGGTGTTACCCCTTAAAACATCTTTCACTTCAAATGCAGACTAAAAATTTAGTGTTGGGTAGGCCGCGATTATAAAATGAGTTGGTAAGAGGTGCCTCTTGTTTCTTTTGAGCCAGTACAATTTCATACTTCAAATTAGGCGAGGGGCCATTGTAATGCCAAAATGACAAAAACCAGCAAATTAAAGAAAGGAGCTTATAGGTAAGCATTAAACTGCCTCAGACCAAGTAAGAAACCTATGCCTCCACAAGGAGGTTATTATCAAAAGGTGACTTGTCCTCCATTCATTTTTTTATAGCAATGAGTAAAAACTATACATAAGCTTAGTCTTAAAAGATATTTGTTTTTAAAAAATATGATGACACATAAAGTATTTTATTATTTCATTATGAAAAAATCGTAAAAATACATTAACTGGTTATTGCGAAAAAAAACAAAAACAAAATTAACATCTAACTTAATATACCAATAGACATATCACTTTTTGATAATAACCTCCTCATATTTTACAATCTCACCTCACCTAATTTCAAGTTGGAAATTTCACTGCCTCAAAAGAAGTTAGAAATGCCCCTCCAGTTCGTATTTAAAATCTGAACTGGAATCAGCTCAAATTGGATATTTTACTGCCGCAAAAAAATAAGAAATGTCTCTTGTATTACAACCTCACCTGACCTCGCCTCATTTTAAGTTGACTTTTACTGCCCCAAAAGAAGTAAGAAAGAAGAAACTCTTGTCTCTCCACTACGTAATAACAATCACTCCTCGCCTCATTTATCTCGATACGCACTTATTTACCAGTAGGACATTATTTTTGAACCGGGACATTTGAAAAAATTGAGACCTCAGTAAAATTTACCATCGTGTAAGGGACAAATTTACTGCCTCGTGTAAGTCCGGCTAAACTAAAAAATTACAGGTCACAAGAACGTCCCAATTGATTACTATGGCCCGCACAAAAAACGTAACATTTATTTTGGCCCGTATTATAAAAAGGTTGCCCACCCTTGTCTAGGCAATTATCTTCATGACTGTGAAGGGTTCCATTTGGCATACTCAACAAGCTGGCTATCTTTTGTTTACGGCGGCGGCGCTAGAAAAAGCTGCTTTCTTTTTTTACGTGAATTTCACTGGTTCAACCAGTGAAATTTCACTGCTTCCTATAAATTTAATAAGCAATGGTTCAACCAGTGAATTTCCACTGGAAACCAGTGAATAGTTAATGGTTCGTTTTTAGAGAGTGGGAGCCTTAATTCTATCTTACCAGCGAATGTTTAGGATACGACGTAAGCAGGATGAAAACTTGAAATGGCCTTGTCATGAATTGTTCGACTTTATATGTTTCGCAACCATATAAAACAAATGCCTTAACGTTGGAGTTCGTGATCTCTGTCGATCTCCATATGCGATTCTGGAATGCATATGGGCCTGTTGCTTTATTTATTATGGCACTGACGTCTTCTTCTGCATTTCTCTAGTTTTAATCGGATTTCGCCTTAAGCTTTCCGAACTACTTTATGTTGCTAAATTGTTTAACATAGTTTTGAGAACCTAATGTCTGTGGGTTTGAAAGGAGATATTATTCGCCTAGTCGAGAACTTTAAGACGATCTAGCAATCCCCATTGTATATCACCTGTTCTACTATCTAGAGCGATGGCAAGGATATAAGGATTATTTATTACTATAAGAAAGAGTAGTGACGATAGTGGACATCCTTGCCGTACCCCTTTAGCAGATTCTCGCCTTGTAATGCTGTTCCGCAGAAGGACTACTTTAAACCGCCTATAACTTTTGGCATCACGTTTGTCGCTTCTAATTGTAGTGACTTATATTAAAATTTGTAAAGCAGTAGGTATAGGTTAGGTTAGGTTAGATATGGCTGAGCTGCTGATGTATAGCTCAAACACTTAGGCCAAAGGAGTAGGCCCATTGTGATGCCATATTGATCCCACTTTAAACCTGATGTTAAAGTGTAGTTTCTTCGCTAACCCATCTCGAGGAAGTAATGAATCTTCTAAGTTGCGGGATCCCAATCTTCGAGATTTCCGTAAGCGTGCTTAGAAAGGAGTTCACTAAATGTGGTTAGTGTCCTTCTCCTTAGGGCTGGGCAGTGACAGAGGAGATGTAGTACACTTTCCTCCTCGTCCGGATTTTTACAGCTTCTGCAAAAATCGTAGGTCTGAAGACCTAAGCGGGTCGCATGCGTCCCTATCAGACAGTGTCCGGTCAGCACTCCCACTACAGCTGAGAGGTCTTGTCTCCCGAGGCTCATTAGTGAAGTGGTCCGCCTGAGATCATAAAAGGGCCAGGTAAAATTTTATTGCAAATTTTGGTGCATTTATTAAGATCCCTCCAATGCTTCTTCGCTTGTTGAATTGTGTGCTGTTTGCATCGGAGTTTAAAAGTGGCCCAAGGTATAACAAACCCTTTCCTTTCCTGGAAGGAGAGTGGCGGTCGTGGCTTCCCTAGCCAGTCCGTCAGCTGTACAATTTCCCTCTATATTTCGGTGACCGGACGCCCATACGAGGAGGGTCCTGAACTGCTCAGCCCTCTCGTTAAGAGATCTACGACATTCAGAGATAGTTCTAGAGCTGTTTGTGTTAGAGCGCAGGGCTTTCAGAGCGGCCTGACTATCTGAGAAGATGTAGACAGTCCGATTCTTGCGGGCTTGCTGGTTGATTAGAAAAACAGCTTCATGTATAGTAGAGGGAAATTGTCATATGATTGTGATGTAGTTGGGAAGTTGGATTTTTTTTGTTTTTTTTTCTTTACATATGTTAAGAAAAAGCGAAAAAAAAATTTCTGCAAAATCGGTCCTGTGATGTACGAGAAACTTGCATAAATGTCCATTTTTGATTCATTTTGAGTGCATTGCTACACTATTTTTTTAATTTCTCCAGTTCTGTTGGTCGTAGAAAAATAAAAAAATTGGAAAATACTCGTGAATGAATCGACTCGTGAATGAAAATACTCGTGATTGAACTGATTACCTACTTTAAAAATGAATCCTAACCTCAAAAAACCAAAATGTATGAAATTTTATTTTATTTTACTAAAAATGAAATAAATAACGGGAAAGTAGTCGGATTTTGATGAAAATTGGAGAAAATATGTAGTTTGATGCTATAAATACGTGGTTGAAATTTCAAAAAAAAACTTTCGATTTTTACGGCAACAATTGGCAGTTTTCGAAAAATTTTAAAACTGCCGCCATTTTATGCCAAATCATTGTACGGTAAAATATTTTTTTTAAAATTTAGGTTTTTTTATGTGCTTTCTTGTAAGCACACGCAATACTTCGTTACTTTATTTAAAATGTCTATTTAACGACTTTGAAAAAAGTAAAAAAAATAAATTTTCAATTTTTTACCTTTTGCCAACTATGAAATTTTTTTTTCAAAGTCCTAAAATATGCATTTTAAATAAAGTAACGAATTTATTTTTCTACGACTAGCAGAACTGGAGAAATTAAAAAAATAGTGTAGCAATGCACTAAAAATGCATCAAAAATGGACATTTATGCAATTTTCTCGTACATCACAGGACCGATTTTGCAGACATTTTTTATGTAAAGAAAAAAAACGAAAAATCCAACTTCCCAACTAAATCATAACTTCACTTTTTTTTTGTTTAATTTCCC
Source organism: Thereva nobilitata (assembly GCA_963855945.1). Classification (NCBI taxonomy): domain Eukaryota; kingdom Metazoa; phylum Arthropoda; class Insecta; order Diptera; family Therevidae; genus Thereva; species Thereva nobilitata. The sequence goes on along the minus strand of OY979694.1, from coordinate 195,148,453 downwards.
TCTACTAGTATGGCTAGAACCTCCGCTTGGTATACACTGCAGTGATCGGGTAGTCGGAAGGAGACTTTAATCTCAAGCTCTGGGGAAAAGACTCCACATCCTACTCGACCCTCGAGCTTACAGCCATCAGTAAAGAAGTTTTTGGCTCCCTGAAAATTATGTGGTCTATGTCTTCGTGTGACCTCCGCTGATTCCGGTCCAAAATCCAGATTCTTTTATTCTAAGGGCTGCGATGGTTGCGCTTTCCCTTGCCACAAGATTCAAAGGAGGAAGGTATAACATAAAATTTAGGCTGCCTGTAGGTGTGAAGCGAAGTGCTCCTGCTATGCATAACTCCGCACATCTTTGTACTTTCTGTAGTTTGTTTAGCACGGTGGACTTACTCAAGGTTGGCCACCATACTAAGACCTCGTATAGGAGTATCGGGCGGACGATTGCTTCGTGGATCCATCGTACTATGTTAGGGCAGAAGCCGCATTTCTTCTCAATTGATTTTTTGCAAGGGAAAAGCGCTATGTTCGCTTCCTTAATGCACTCTTTTGCGTTTTCATTCCAGAAGAGTTTCTTGTCCAGGACTACTCCCAGATATTTTTCTAAATTTGAGCCTAACATTGTTAAGCCGTTGGAGTGTTAAAGGTGAAAGCAGTATAACATGACGTTATTTTCAAGAAATATTTCAAATAAGATTGAAATCTCTGAAATCACGTCGTTCCGAGGGCAATTCCCCTGTGGGTAGAGAAGTTCTGCCTGCACTAAGGTGACCCTGATACCTTGTTGGATTCGTTAGTTAGTATCCGTCTTATTGATATCAAATCTCAGTTCAGAAATTGAAAATCTAGAAATGCTCCCGCCAGAGATAGGCACGCTTCTGTTACAGATATGAATAATGTATTCGTAATCGACCATTATAAACGCGAGGGTCGTTTTACCAAACGGTCCCCCAACTAAGTACTAACCACGTTCAAAAAAAAATAGAATTTTTACTCAGGCCTACCTACCGTGCCGGTTTTGGGTGCCATAGAGGCGTTTTGACGCTATGCGCTATGTTTCATGGTAATAGCGGGCGAGTCTTATATTTACTCGGGACAATGCGTTTTCTGGTTATTCTCAAGATCGAACCCAGTAGGAATTCTAGGTAGCACTTACCGATGGAGCACTGATATAAGTAGTCATCTGGTAAGGGGTACTCCTATTTTCTTAGGTGTTAGAAGAGCCCTTATATAACGCATTACAAGAAAAGGCAGATGGTAAGGGGTAATCCAGAATTAGACCCACAGAAGTTAGAAATTTGCCCGATAACTCAAATACCATTACAAAAATACGAAAACAAATGAGTCATCGGGTAAATTTCTAACTTCGTTGGGTCGAATTCTGGATTACCCCTTACCATCTGCCTTCTCTTGTAATGCCTTATATAAGGGCTCATCGATGTAGTAAAAAGTAAGGCCTTACCTCCTATGACATCGTGTGTAAAAATAACCACTTCTGTAAGGGGGATGGTAAGGCCTTCCCCTTACCAGTAAGTGCTCTTTTCAGTACTTCTGTAAGCTTACAAGTCCTACTGGGAACTACACGCAAACCCGGCTAACATCTAAAGGGGATGCAGATGTGGCTCCTATGAGGGAAGCTTCATGTGGTCCCCGTGTGGATTGCCCTATAAGGCCCACAAGGGGTATCTAACGCCTTGCCCCATCTCGAGTGGAAAATAGAGGCTAAAAAATTCAAGAATTTTGTCGTGGATATGCGAGTAATAAATAAATAACTTGCGGCGGTATTAAAAGATTTTTATTTTCAAGCGCGAGTGTCTTTTTCCAAGCGGTCACACCGCTGAATACTAACTACGTCCAAAGCTACTTAACTCCGCAATCTAACGAGAACCGATCTATTGAGTATGCTAAAGACAGCTTTCACGCCAATGAACATAATAATTGTCTGAAATATGAACAACAAAAACTAAAGCTTTATGGGTAAAATTAAAGCTTAAGCTTAGAGCTTTTTTAAGAAGTTTTTCCGAATACATAAGGCAGACGTTGGAATTGCCCCATTTCATTTGTAATGAAGTTTTTGCCTCATGGGGCCCCTATATGAAACTGCCTTGCAAACATTTCGATTCGGAAACGATTCGAGAACGATTTGCCAAAAGCGAAAGCTTGCTTCGATCTCGGACTGGTTAACGACTCGTAAACGAATTCGAAGTCAATAAAAGCGGAGCAAGAGATCGAATCGCTTTCTCGTGCTGATAACGAATCGCATGCTCGTATCGATAGCAAATCGCTTCTGCGCCGAAAATCCCCAGTAGGGCTTGTAAGCTTACAGAAGCACTGAAATGAGCCCTTACTAGTAAGGGATAGGCCTTACCATACCCCTTACAGAAGCCCTTATTTTTACACACGATGTCATAGGAGGTAAGGCCTTACTTTTTTACTTTCCTTTGAGTACGTACAGAACTGCTCATCGATGAGCCCTTATATAACGCATTACAAGAGAAGGCACATGGTAAGGGGTACTCCAGAATTAGACCCAAAGAAGTTAGAAATTTGCCCGATGATTCGATCGCAGAGCAGTTACAAATACCATTACAAAAATACGAAAACAAATGAGTCATCGGGCAAATTTCTAGCTTCTTTGGGTCTAATTCTGGATTACCCCTTACCATCTGCCTTCTCTTGTAATGCGTTATATAAGGGCTCTTCTAACACCTAAGAAAATATGAGTACCCCTTACCAGATGACTGATTATATCAGTGCTCCATCGGTAAGTGCTACCTAGAATTCCTACTGGGTTGGAGATTTGAAGTCCCATACAGGGCAAATCAGCTCTAAATATTTTTCTACAGCATGAAGGCTTTGGGAGAAACAAATCAACCAGGAAAGCTTTCATTTTGCGTTTTTTCTCGTACCCTTCGCAAGCATTTTTCGAATCGAGAATGGTCCGAGAAAGCGAGCCTCCGCGAAATTGTTTGCAGGGTGATAGGGCATACCTCACTTCAATATCGCAGATTTTCTTTGTGTGGTGCTCATGAGGAACCTACGGGAAAATCCCTCTTTCGGCATCCCCCTCATTTGCCACATGGGACCCACACACTGCACTAGGCATGACCCCTTTAAATGCTAGCCGGGAATATGTCGCTTGAATTGGTGTGGCTTGATACAGGTAGTAGAATCAAGATTTACTAATAACTAAAAGAAGCTTGTAGTATCGTATGTGTGCCCACTTAAAAATGAAGCATAAATTGTTAAGTTATTTAGTAAAAATTCTTCATTTAATCCTATAATTATTCCATTATACAAAGCCATTGATGAGAAATATCCTAAAAGTCGAAGTTAATTGAAGTTCTAAAAAACGATTCACTTAATAACAAAAGTCAACCTCCAGATCAAATAGAAATGAAATTCTCCTCCAAATTATGAACCAAAAACTTTCAATCTGGCTGTCTTGGATCTTGAATCTGCGTTGCCGAAACTACAATACGTTTTAGCTAATGAAAGACAATTAGACTGTTCTATTCCGCTACTCATACCGCTCTGCATGCTTATCAAAATCAACAAACGAATTGAATAAAATCCCTAATTTCAGCATCCACCAGCCCATAACAATTAGCATCAAGCAACAGCCCAACCAAGTATTCAAATTCAACCTCAATTTCACAAATCCCGAGATCTTTCCCTTTCCGCCTTCTAATTGCATCAAATTCTTCATTCTTTCGTGGAAAACCCTTTAATTCGATTAACTTTAAAAACGTGTGCTTCTGTTGCTGCTGCTGATGCTGCAGCCAAGACATCTTTAATGAATTCAAAATGAATTTCCTCCCGGTTAGACGGGGAACGGACCCGGCTTAATAAGGTTAACTAAGTCGAAGGCAATTATTGCCAATGAACGAAAATTCCGCCCTTCCACCCGCTCTAGTCGACCCTATCCTCCCCACTGCTGCTGCTTCCATTAATTTTGAACAAAACCAAAAATTTGTTGCCCTTATTTTAACTTAATTTTATCCATTTTCAGATGTTGCCCGACCTCTCAACCCTCACCTAAGAGTGCGTGGTCAAGTGCAACCCAGGACAGGAGGAGCCACTTCTACGATAAGCCCTCTTCCACATGCATTTTCCCGTGGACTGGTTTATTGAGTGACAAAAACAACTCTCGAGTGTAATTGAATTAGAAAAGTGGAAATAAAAAAATAAAATAAAGAAATTAAAGTGAATTGAATAAAAGTGAAAAGTGTTCGGAGGAAAGTGAATGCCTCTATTTAGCAGCTGCTTAAAACGCACCGTGAATTGCACAAATTGCCGGGCGGCGGTGGTGAATACTAAAAGTGCCCCGTTGCCAGCTTGTGGTAGTGCTGGTGGTGGTGGTGCAGCGCAGCCAATTCCCCTTTGTGTCAATAACAAAAAAAAAAGTGTAAAAAGTTTTTGGAGAACTGGAATTGAAATTTCAACGGTGGCCGAAAGTTGTCGGGGGTCAAATTGAGTTTATTCGGGGGTTTTTATGTGAAGAATGTCGCAGGCGACAACCCCATTGAATGGGGTGGTTCAGACTGCCACTCTATTCATAGTCCTTCGGCTATTGTTCGCCCTTCATTCGACTGGGGTAGCAGCTGAGCCCTATGGTGGCGTTGGGATACATATCGGCAGCGGTAGTGGCATTATTGGCTCTACAACCATTGCTGAGTCTCGATGCCCAAGGATCTGCACGTGCAATGGACAAACTGTTGACTGCTCACATCGGGGATTAACTCAAGTCCCGAGGAAGATACCAACGGACACAGAAAGGATGTAAGTACTTCATATTTTTTTTCGTTTTAATTTTATTTAATAGAAAGGATATTTCAAGGATATTTTATGTGATATTACTGAGCAAAAATTGAGATTTTTTTGTGCGATGAAAATGGAGTATATTCATTTTATACCAATCGTTAAATGGTACAATTTGAAAGTTTTTTTCATATTTTTTTGGAAATATAAATTTGATTTATGTCGTTCATATTTAACACATATCCCCACATCTATATGTTTAACAAAATTCAAGTTGTTTCCACTAAATGTCTAAAGGGTCAAAAAACCTAATCGATATTATGGTTCACATAACATTTTAACCTTATTTTATAGCAAAGTACAATGTTGGGCAGATAGAGACATGTCAATTAATTTGGTTCTTTAAGGTTAAGAGAGACGTGGAATTGTCATGCGATAAAACTGACATTGGCCCTTATTATGGTTGTAACTTCACCATAGTGAGAAATATCACCTTTAAAATCAAATGAGAAAATCTTACTTACAAACATCAAGTGAGAACAATCGTCACTGAATTTGCCGTTTCTCGATATCAGTGAGAACTGTAATTCGCCTTATCTCACTGAAATGTTGCTTTTTTAGAGAACCATAATACCATTTTGGACTCACTTCGCCATTTGTCACCATAAGTGACAACCATAATAAGGCTGACTACCTACCTTAAAGATCAAGCAAAGCATGATCGACAAAATTCTAAATGAAATCTCAAGTATTGAAGTATTACTCCGAACCACTGTGCATTCAGCAAGTGAGTACTAGGTATAGATGCCATCCACACGGCTAAATTCTAATGGAAAAATACAAGGTCTCTTAAATTGGTTCTCCATTGAAGGTCTCTTGAATTGGTTCATTGATCTCGTAAAGACCTTAGATCGAGGATCAATACAATCGGTCCCAAAACACTGCATCCTCATTCCTCAGGACATGTACAACATAAAAACGAACGTTATAAGTCCTACTAATGCTTGCACAGAATTTTAAGGCAAAAATGCCGTGTACACACTTGGAACAAAAAACAACAAGAGTAATGAAATCTCAGTTTCATGTCCTACAAATAGCAATAGAGAACACTGATCGGGTGACGTATCTCCTACCCCAGCACAGGACCAAATTTCTGCACTCTATTGATGAAGGAAAGTGGCAAAATTGAAGGAGATTAGAAGCGCCTTCAACCAGGTAATGAGGTGAAACGTTCTAGCTGCCAGAGAGAATAATAGATTTTTGACTGAAGACAATTCGGAAGTTGCTGAAAATTGGTACACACCTTAAAAACATCATTATAAATAAAATGTCGAGATTGACACGTGATAAGCCGACGGGAAATTTTGTATTCAAGGTCAAAGGGCCAAAATATCAGTTTTTTGCAAATATTTCTTAAACGGTAACTCTTATCATAAAATAGTGTTCACAAAGTTGCCAGGATGCCGGTCTCTGTACGCCTGGGGGTTAAGGCGCCCAACTCTGCTGGATAGTCCTTTGTCTTTCCACAATTTCCCACGTACAAAGCATTACTTTTTTCTGGTTTTCTCTTTTTGCAAAAATTGCTTTGCTTTTTCTTCGGGCATTGCCTGTAAGCATATAAAGCCAGGGAGTGCCGGCGTTCCTGAATATATCACGTTCAATGGTATCCCAAAAAAACTAATTGGTATTAAAATAGACTTTTAAAAGTATAGTTTAAAAAAACTAAAAAATACGCTTTTATTTTAAAATGAACTAAAAAGGAAAAAATAATTTTGAATGTAAAGTTTTTATTGCTTCAGCTAGTATATGGAAACAACCTACCTTTCGAAATGTAAAAAAGCGTGGGGCGCTAACGTAAAGTTCCGGTGTTAATAAAATAAGAATATAGGTAAAGAGTCCCACCCTTTTTTACATTTCGAAAGGTAGGTTGTTTCCATATACTGGCTGAAGCAATAAAAACTTTACATTCAAAATTATTTTTTCCTTTTTAGTTCATTTTAAAATAAAAGCGTATTTTTTAGTTTTTTTAAACTATATTTTTTATTTTCTATTTTTTAGTCTATTATATGTATGTGTTCCGGCATTTTGTAGTGACCGCCGTAATAGATTTAAAATGACGTCAAAAAGCATACTATACTATATTCGTCATACACTTTAATTTGATACCTATACCGAGGGCGTTGTAAAGAAAAAGGTAAACCGCTATTTTGTGTTGGCGGCCATTTTAAATTTGGAAAGACGCGACAAAGCTAATGGTATTCTAATTGTCACACCCTTTCATTTGATACCCATACCGAGTGGGTTGTAAAGAAAAAGGTAACCTGTCATTTTGTGGTGGCCGCCATTTTGAATTTGGAAAGACGCCACACAGCTAATAGTATTCTATTATCATATCCTTTCATTTGATACTCATACCGAGTGGGTTGTAAAAAAAGATAATCCACAGATAATAGTATTCTAATTGTCACACCCTTTCATTTGATACCCATACCGAATGGGTCGTAAAGAAAAAGGTAGTCCGCCATGTTGTGTTTGCTGCCATTTTGAATTTTGAATGACGCCACACAGCTAATTGTATTCTACCTGTCATGCTCTTTCATTTGATACCCATGTCGGGGGGTCGGGGAACACAATAGCAAAAATCAACCGCCATCTTGGAACCGCCATCTTGATTTCCTTACAAAAGGTCAGATTGCATTGTCACGCGAACTATACATATATGCAACATTTAAAGTTGATCGGTTGTATGCAAGTGGGTGGTTGCAAGATTTGTCTACATACATACATACATACATACATTACATACATACAAACATACATACATACATCCATACATACAGGTGAAGCTAATATAAAGCGTATAAAAATCGAGAATCCTTGAGACAAAATTACTCCAATCGTAGAACAAATCTTCCCACCAAAACCAAATCAGCTTAGAGAAGGATCTGGCATTATGTGAAGGCCAATTGCGTAGAGCTTACACGTTTTTTCCAATACGCTGATTACATACTCGTATATGTTTCCGAAAAAATCTTGAGAGTTGCTCTAGATACCCGAGTAAAAATAAATGATGGCCTTAGAACGGGCAAATGCCGCCTGTGATTGAAACATAGTCCTCGGCCATCTGGCTGTTAACAGAAGGCTCGTTGCAGGACAGTACGGCCGTACAGGGGGCGATTGACGGTGAAACAACGGCCTTACAGTTCCAATAACGGTGGTACGGCGGCCGTATGGTTGCTATTACGGGTATACGAAGATTGTACAGTGGCAGCAACGTGGATATTCGCCCTCCTATAAGAAAATATATTTCACTGCAATTAAATGTTAGATTTTTTTTCGGTTGTGTTTTTTTCAAGCCGTTAAATAACAAATTTCCCACTGAAATATAAATCAACACGCACCACACACTTCACGTACAACAAACCAACGCGACGACTGGCGAGCTCGTTTCTCTTGTGCATCGATATCTTTAAGTAGGATAAATCGAAAGAACCATTGTACATAACGAAAATGATGAAGTTCCCATAAAACACATTCAACAATACATTTGGTGCAGATTTTTTTTTTGGCTCAAAATTTCCCGTCGAATGCCCGTGTCTACAGCTCAGTACTTGGCTTTTTATATCTTTTGGTCAAATTTGGCCGTCGAAAGGCCGTGCTCCCATTAAAAATAGTTAAAAACTCTACGTCCATCATATGCCCTTAAAAAGCCAAACGGCCGGTGTTCGCCCTTTATAAGGCCGTTTTTTATTTTTACTCGGGAAGCTATTCGTATAGACTTAGTTCTAAAGAACTGGATTGAGAATTTTATTTTTAGCCGTACTGTAGGTCGCATTGGATGGAGTAGTTGTTATTGCCACTATCCAAGCCCCACATCATCTCTGCCGGCGTCGGCAGAGGTCAATTTTCTGCTTCTTTATAAATAACATACTCACACTCTCCTCCAACCCATTTCAAACCTTCGATAAGGGCCATAGTCTCCGTTACCCTTACGTGTTTCGATAACGCGAGGCCTCACAGGCCTATGTATAACTCAATAAGTAGGATCATTGAACTCATTCTCAAGTGGAGTCGTATAGAAATCACGTCGACTTTATTATCTCCAAAACCAAGTTTGTAGTCTTTTTTCTCAATAAAACCTGCAACACATCCCAGCCAGTCTCAATGGGCGGTGTAGAACCAAGGCCTGGCTAATTCGTTAACATTTTAGCCGTCACAGTATTCAAGGACCTTTGGTGAAATGACATATAAAGATACACAAAATTCCTCCTTCAGCCATCGGCTTGGACTGGAATATACAAATGCATCGCTTTTCTTTTGAGCGTGAGTTCTAAAATCACCGTAGCATGTTTAGATAAAGTACACTGCCCTGAATCTCACCGTCATTCTTTGGACCACCGAAGAAATGTAGTAAAGCTGACAAAACTTTATCGCTATTAACATATCGATTGGTCCAGAGAGATGAACGCTCTCCTTGTGCACACGGCGATCATACCCGCAAAATCACAGTATCGTGTTCGGGTTATTCCTTTCTCCTATAAAATTCGCCTGTTTTCGCACGCTACAGACAAGGAATATGTTCGTAAACAGAGCAACTCGATTATGGAACAATCTTACACAGACTGTATTTCCCAACTTTTACAACATCCAAAAGTAGAACTGCCAGGGCTAATCACCATCACCTTCAACATCCTCTTGACTCATTATAACCTTAAAGCTATTCTATCTTTCAAGTAAACTTATTATTAGGACATTGCACCACGACGTTACCAACGACTTGACTGAATTAGAGTTGCCACATGAAAGAATAATATTAATCGTTCTAAAAATAGAACGTTCTAGTGATATAAAAATGTCTACAAAATAAGGGTTTCATGCCTAATATATTTTTTTGTTTACCACACTTTCAAGTAATGGAATCTTATCCGTCTTACAATTACACAAAATATCTCCTTTGAACATTATTAAATAATGGATCTGCAAAAAAAGAGCGGTAATGGGCTATATTTTACCCAGCGAACTCCAGATCAAAGCACTTTTAACCAATTTTCTTTTAAAACCTTGAAGCCTGCAACCACGGCCCAAACATGCTCACAATAATAAAAGTACAAACATAATTTTCTTGTTTTTGTTTTTTTGCAAAACAATTTCCCTGTAATATATTTGCAGCATAATGGCATGCAAATTGTTTCAAATAAAAGAGAGCAAAAAAACAACAGCAGCAGCAATACATCAGTTTGGTCTGACTCAGCAGAACCGAAACAATTTGCTCCAAGTACAAACCACAAGCAATTATTCACGTATTTTTTGTTTTGTTGTTTTGTTTCATGTAATTTACCAGAAGAAGATAAAAAACGAGAGAAAAACGCAAATTGAAAGTGTTTTACATTTTCATGCCGCTATCATCATCAACGATTCCCATAAATCTCGATCTGGCTCCATGTAATCCATCAGTTGGTAATAGCTAGCGATTTCAACATGCAAAACCACGAACGAACCTCCCCGGACCGACATATAGGCTGGGTCTATTGAAAGCTCTTTCAATATCTGGCAATAATGGTCACAAAACCTTCAATATTAAGTGCACTGATAACATGCTCTCCAATAGGGTCCGAGATAAAAAAAAAATACTTGGTATGGTCTATGGCGGATATGCGGAATAGGGACTAGGGATTTCTGACTAAGCTCTCTCGACTCTCGTCTGAAAACCACAAAACCAGACCAAATTGATCCGTTCATGAAGCCAACAGCAAGCCAGCCAGCCGCCGAGTCCAGCATCCATGAATGGACGGACATAAGGCTAGGCACACCCAGGTTAGCCCCCAGACCATAGGGAGTGATGCTGTGTTACTTTTGTATGTGTATATATAAAAAAAACAATCAAAACTAAGTAGATGGTGGGCGTATATGGAGAGTCCTGCCGGAGGAGTTGAAATAGAAAAGAAACATTTCACCCGCCATTAGTCATGCAATTTGTAATCGTTCCGTCTGCTCTCCTGGCCAGGCCGCATCCAGCTTCGTGATAAATGGCCATGAATTCAATAGATACCATCGAATAATTGTCCAAGTTGATTACGAGATGGACCAGAAGCTATAAGGATGGCTCTGTGAAAGTCGATTGACGTCTGACTAACCGCCCCGGTTTAAGTGAGGGCATAGTAGGCAGGGATTTGTATTAAGCCTTGAAGCAGAACTCATGCAAAGCTCTTCTATGTTCTCTGGGCCCTCTTCCGGCTGTCTATCAATCACCTCAACCCAAAAAAAAATAAAATAAAATACAACCAGCGCCGGGCTTCGTACTCACTTGTGCAAACAGACGCCCGCAGTCGTCGGGCTTTTGTTGATTGACAGATGTTAATTCCAGTAAATTTGTTTACACGTTCATTCAGCGCTCCGATGGCGTTGCTCGGGACCAACCAAACCACCCCAAACCGTTGGTGGTGCACTTTTGTTTCGGAGTTTGCATGACATCCTGACAAGGGTTGCCCGACCGAGATTGGTTCCGTCTGTTTTAGTCGTTGACGTCAGCAACCCTTGCCAGCCGCCACGGTTCGAACCCCTCGCCATCAACGCGCCATCACCCGCACAGCCACGATACCACCTTTCACTTGTCACTTTCTTTTCATTTTATGCCATTTCTACCGGAACATACCGATGTAGGTTTTGTGTTGATCCGTGGTTACGGCCGTAATCACCCAGCAATGGAAATCCCTATGCTCTCCATTCCTGCTTTATAATCCCGTCGAATATTTTGTGTCAACAGAGCAGAACGTACCAAAGGGACACACATTAAAGAGTTGGTCTATATGCCACATCACTAGGGACCATGATATATGCACCCAAAGGGCCTTCGTCGACTACTTAATGCCAACACTGCACCGAATCAAGAACGGCTGAATGCAAGACTGCAGATTGGAGAGTATTTACACAGTTCGTTAAGAACACGAGAGGAGAGATTTTTTAAGCAAACATTTTAGCTCGTTACTTGGAAAATTAAATAGCTTCGAGCACATGAAGCGCTTCCGGAGAGCTGCGGGGGAAGTGCTAATTGCTCGCTGCGCTGAAACTGGGCGACGGACGACTGCATTCGGGCGATTCCCATTCATAAAATTTCATTGCCTCGGATTTGTAGCGTTGGGCATTACATAAATGGGAATTTGTTACGAGCGGTTTTATGCCGACAACGATCACCATTGCTACTTATATAGGCTAGATGAGGGAGCTCCTCTCCTGCTCGGCCATGGGAAATAGGCGTCACAACTTTGACTACTTTTTGAATTGGATGTTGGTCAGAAGCTCGGTTGGACACTCGTAAAAAGGCTAATTAACGTTGCTGACGGTTAGATTTTAACTTTCATGGAAATTAGAAATTAAAGTCTACGGAGGCGGAGATTTGGAATAATGTTGTCAAAATGGTGGCAGCTGGCAATTAAGTTCATGTAGTAATAGCAGAGATTCGCGCCAACATCTTGTAATGTTCGCATCTAGTTTTTGTGGATAATGATTTTAGGAAGATATCTTAAATAGAAGAATTTATTAACATCGTAAACATAGTAGAAACTACGTAGGGATGTCAGATGACATTGTCTGTAAAGACTTGAAACTTATGAAGTGATTAACTTGTCTTTGGATAATGAAGCCTTAATGCTATGGAATTTTATATTTATACACAATTTCATTTAATTCACGATTATTGGGTAGTTTTATTCAATATAAGCAATATTTGTTCTTATAATTGAGGAGCGTCGGAACAAAAACCGATAAAGCACATTTTGACATTATTTTTTTTAAGATGACAATTGGTTGTTTTCGTACTGTATCTATAAGCATCGTTGATCGAACCTGTTCAGAAACGGTTAAATCCAGTTGAAAAACCTTCCCAAAATACACTGGCCTGAACATAAACCGATAAAATAGGACATTTTTTTGCAATTTCCCAAAAAAATTGCATGTGATATATCGGTTTTTGTTCCGACGCTCCTCAATTAAGAAGTTTCTTTCTGGCATATGCCATTTCTGTTTAATAACGCACTTCCAATTCCCATAACCGTCATTTTTGTAGTTCAATAATCTTAATTCACCATTTATACTGCTTTTGCGTTAGAGTACTGTCATCAAAAAAATTGAATAACATTTTAAGTAGTGCTCCTTTTGAAGCAATGTAAAATTTAAACAAACATTTACATTATTAGTTTCAAGCTGTTTATGGAATAACGAAAGGTTGTATTTTGTTACCTATATTGTTTTGGACTGAAAAAATTTTTTTTATGTGATGTTAGCAAAAATTTATCAGAGTGTTTGTCACAAATAGAAAGAAATGATAATATAATTGCATTAGTTAGGACAATGTAAACGAAAATGTAAGATACTCGATATTCACACCTTCACAAGGCACTAATGTTAATCAATGAAAAATACAACTAATTTTATTCACTTTTTTTGGAGTTTGAACAAGCAGTGTGGCTTACAACTAAGATAATAGAAGTTAAATCATTATTTGTCAGCAGGTTGTGAGCTAAACTCGATCATTTTACCCAAGCCAGAAGTTTCGGATTACGCCTTGGGTAAATCGTTCAGGCCAATAATCGTCTTGTCTTTTGCCTTGAAGACAATGGCGAAAATTGTCGACAAGCACTAAACAATCTGGTGCTCAGGATAGGATACGCTTCACATAACGAAGGAGTTGCGCTGACGGCCTTCCTCGATATCGAGAGAGCGTTCGACATTACATCTTTTGGTAGTAGTATATCTACGGCTTCAAGTATACGAAGTCTAAGTAGCACTTTTTTTGGACTGGATCGACTCTATGCAAATTAATGGTTTCTCATCTTGAGGGGTCTTTTTAGAAGACTATAGCAAAAGAATGTCCACAGGGACGGGTTTTGTAACCGCTTTTGTGGTGCCTTCTTGTAGATGAATTCCTGGAGATACTCAATTGCCGAAAACTTTTCGACCAAGTTTACGCAGTTGTAATCGTGGTAACAAGTGAAACAGAAGGTAGCATGTCAAGGTTTCTGCAGCTGGCACTTCATTTGGTCTCCAGGTGGTGCGCCAGCGTAGGACTAAATGTCAATCCCGACAACACTATTTTGGTTCCGTATACCAGAAGACGAATCATGCCGGGATACTTTCAGAACCCACCGCCGCAGGCAGAACAATAGTATTTTCACATCAAGCCAAAGACTTAAGAGGGACGCTAGATGGAAAGCTCAACTGGAATCACCACAAGAATACCCTGATGACCAGGACATGCAGATCCCTGGGGGCCTGCCGCGGAGTTTGTGGATCCACTTGGCTTCCGGTATTAGATATGCACCACCATCATTAGGCCCATGGTAACTTACTCGGCTTTAGTTTGGTGGCACAGAACGAAGCTTAAACGTTTTATATCAAATAGCTGGGACCCGGTGCGCCTATGCTGCACCCATAAACCAATAGTAGTAATCAGGTGATATGAATTTTAATATACAGTAGGAGAGTTTGAAAAATGCAATTTTTTGGTATTTTTGATTTCAAATAACAAAATGTGAAACTATTAGGGATCTGACATTTTGATCAAGACAATAAAAACCATCCATTGACATGGCATTTTTCGAGATATGAATTTTCATACACAGATGAAGTGTCTCCATGAACCACTTATTTTCTGTATTTTGGATAGCTGGGACCCGGTGCGCCTTGCTGCACCCAACGTTTAAACATTTAAAATCAATCCAAACCTTCAAAATTCAACTCTTCTTAACCAGTAACGAAAAACCAACTATTCCTATAAAAGTTCGAGACATTGGATTCAAAATGCATTTATTTGCAGTGTGACCAAAATTACCTATTATTGTAAAGCTCTGGGGCAGACAATATTTTTTGTCGGCGTGGCCCGTAATAAAGATATGGTTCTTTCTGGTAAAATAAACACACACGAATATCCTTAAAAATATAACTACCCACCAAAAATAAATATTAGTGAAAGACTATTTTAAAATAAGGCTTTTTCCAGCAACTATTAGACACATAGTATAATTTCAAGAAAATATGTCATATCCACAGTGTTATCCATGCTATAATCTTTTTTCGTATGGACTTTTAGTTAAATTAAACACTCAATAATCGACAAATATTATTACATCCTGAAAGAAATCTACTAATTTCATATTTAGAAATGGACTTTTGACGGTGATGGACATTATACGCTACAAATTACATGTCTTGCAATTGCTTGGCCCCTGGGTTCTCATCTGCAATGTCACTGACTCAGGTTTTATTTGTTTACCCAGATGCCAGCCTCTTCCCGTATTGCAGAATCCTAGACTTATACCTAAAAATTCAGAGGTGATGGGTTTCTTTCCTTCTTATCCATTATACATAAATCATCCCATATTTCCGTTTCTCCTTACCACCTTTCCAAAAAAACCTTGTTGATCAATTCTGAACCTATTGCTTAGAGAGCTTCAGGATACACTACATTCAATGTTTTTCCATTTGTAGCTAGAATGTCAAAATTTTCCGATTTTCCAACTCTTGAACAACCTACATACAGCTAACCGGGAAATGACACTTATTTGGCAAAATTCTTCCGCCATATTGGCCCCACAATTTTGAATAAGTTTTGATCATAAATTCGTTATTTACTACCTTAAAAATTCCCATATACCGATTTTAATTGGAATCGGAATACAATTCGCAAACTCGTCGGCCATATTGGCGCGGCCATTTTGAATTTAAATTTTGATCATAAAGTCGTTATTTGCTACCTTAAAAAACCTCAGATACAGATTTTCATTGGAATCGGAACACAATTTGCAAATTCGTCGGCCATTTTGAATTTATAAGTTTTGACCACAAATTTGTTATTTGCGACCTTAAAAACCCCTAGATACCCACTTTCATTGGAATCGGAATAAAATTGGCAAATTCAACCATATTTCTGCGGCAATTTTGAATTTCGGTCATATTTCGGCGGCCATTTTGAATTTCGAAAATCGGGCTACGAGGTGCATCATAGGAGACCCCACCGACCTTCATGCAAAAATTCAAAGCTCTGTGATGACTTTCAACAAAGCTCTTCATGACAGCGCCATCTAGGAGTAGCTTTAGAAAGTAATAGAATAGCCTATGTTCTTCCCTTTAATGTAAATAGCATATGGTCAAAATTTCATTAAGATCGGTTACACGGTGTAGGAGCCTATTGCGTACAGACAGACAGACAGACAGACAGACAGACAAACATTCAGTTTTATATAGTAGATTTAGCAAAATTCCAAAAATGGCTTGCTTTTCCATCATCGGGACCAACCTCACTTTCTTGGCGCTGGAGACTCTCGTCAATCAGGTACCAATCCACCTTGAGGAAAAGAAATCCGGTATAAACGCAGCGTTGCGATTGAAAGAGAATGGGTTCTGGTCTTGGCGAAGACATCATGGTTTGGCAAGAATCGTATTTTAATAATCGCATCAATAAAACCTTGTATATTGTTTCGGTGGATATTGTGAATGTAACGGCTGACCCATCCTAAGCGCAACCCTGAAAGAATCAACGATGGAATGACCTGACATTCCAAATCCCCAAACAACCAGCCCAAATCTGAGCTTTCTTAAGAAGTGTATATTCCTCCTTCAGCATGTAGCTCGGGCTGCATTCTACAAGTTCTGCATCAGGTCTCGCCTCGTATACAATTTGTTTATCTGCGTTGTCATCTGGAAAACTACCTTAGCGTGATTCGACAACGTGCATAATCACACCACCAAATGCCTCGATAATGACGTCTTTTACTCTTTCATAGATTCATTAAACCTTGGTAGGGATGGAGCAGCCTTGAATATAGCTATACTGCAGCTATTACCATAACGATTCGTTTATTGTCTTCCTGCTTAAATGGCAACATTTTTGCTGCACGGCTCACCGCTGCATCCTAAACATCTTTTCGCGCACACTATGGTCTGGAAATTATATTGTCGAAAGCGTAGGGGTAACGTAAGGTATAGTCATTACAAATGCTGTGAAGTAAATGAGAGCAGATCGTTGATAAAGATTAGAAAAAGAGCGTGTGATCACTGTAAACTCAAGTATTTACTTTCTAAACACTTAAAGCGTTTAAACCGTTGTAGACGAATTTTAAACACTTGGCAGCGTTTAATGAGTCAACACTTAAGTGTTTATTTAGTAAACGTTTGTAGCGTGTTTTTGGTTATGAATAATAAAAATTTTGTTGATAGAACTATTAATCAATATTATATTAAAACATAATACTATCATTGCAAAAAGTGAAAAAAAAAAATAAAAAAAACCCGAGTGCCGTTTTTCCAAGCGGTCCACAGTGGTCGAAATCGGCAAACAGATGGACAAAGGTCGAAAAAACTGAGATAATTGTTTGAAAATAAAGTTATAAAGGTTTTTGGGGTCGCTGATCACGAGTTTGTTATTATTTCTTAAAAAAAACAAAATGGCGGCTTCAAAATGGCGACCATCAATATTGAACACTATTTTTCAATGAAATTGGGATTGTGTTTTCCAGGTCGCTGATCACGAATTTGGTATTATATTTTATTTTATTGGATATGGTAACGGTTTAGCCGCTAGGGCGTTTAAAGTTGTTTTTTTAGAGTTTTACATATCACCTTGTATTTTTGTAACCCTATGACCTATTTTCACGAATAAGGTATCAGTGAGCGCAGAATACTGACACCTATCTAAAACTGTAAAAATCAAGGTTCTACCCTAAAAACTTCCATAGTAATGAGTCATCTAATTCAAAATTTTGGTTTTTTTAACTAAAATTTCAAACAAAATCACCTTTTTCTCCATAAAATAGCTAGTTAACTAATATTTTTTGGAAAATTGGAAAGCTTGGACAATTTCATATCAATAATGTCTGGACAATTTTTATGCTACGACCTTTACTTTTGAAGTTATTAGCAAGTTTGATGTTAAAATTGACCTTATTTGGTACTTTTTGGCAAAGCTTAGGTGAAAAGGTACTAAAAAAGTACGAAATTAGCCAATTTTAGCATTAAAATTGCTTATAACTCCAATACTTATGTTAATTTGACCTCGAAAGTTGATTACCAAAGATAAAACGGTTCAATTTAAGCTAAGAACCACTTAAATAAGTTAAAAGAAACAAAATAGGGAATACGCAGAATTTTGTACAAAAAGTGGAATTAAACAAAAAGGGGCAACTTCGGGCAATAGTTCTTGGAATATGTTTTTGCCAAAGGGTCAATAAACAATATATGATAAAAATCAGAGCGGGATATAGCGGCACTTCTTTTGTAGGTCTATTAATATAAAAAAAAATTTTACGTTTCGATAAAAAGACAGGTCAAAAAATCTTCACCGTGTTAAAAATATGTGAACAAATGAATATTCTTGTTAATATTATTAAATTATACTTACTTTCCTGAGAATAATTTATTTTATAACATTTAAAAATATGCGACACAACACTTCCTATGCATGTTTAAATAATTGGTTGCCGCGGGGCTAATGATGCTATTTCAAGCAACGCTTGCAACGGCCACTTTCAGAATGATTTTAAAAGGCAAGAAACGCTATTTGATTGGTTCTATTTGTCTTATGCTATCCTAGGTACCCTAATCTAACAAGTTAAAATAAAAAAAGTTCCTAAATAAGACTTTCATTTTTCGACTTTTGGCCAGCTTTTTGGCATTTTCGACCACTGCACGGTCCCCCGACTAAGTACAAACCACTTCCAATATTGCTTGACTTCCGTGATAGGGCGAGATGCGCTTTACTGAATATGCTAAATGGTAGCCTTGGCGGGCATTAGCATAACTGCGTGAAATATGGGTCGCTCATATTTTTACTCGTCTTGTCACTGCAAATCTCAGCTTTTGAAAGTGTTTTATTTCAAAACGCTTAAAACGTTTTATTTTGACGTCACCCATTTGAGTAACATTTAAGTGTTTTAATAGTGTCGACAATGTTAATCAAATGGAGACGTCAAAATAAAAAGTTTTCAGCATTTTGAAATAACTTCTAAAACCTCAGAATGCAGTGATACTGATAATTTTAAATTCGTAATATTTCAGCAGCTTTATGGTTTTATTTGCATATTAAAAAAATACTTGTCCACAAAGGCGTAAAAATTTAAAGATAAACTAAGTTAATAAATGAAAACAACAAATGAAGTAAAAAAAGGCCAAAAAATGAAGAATAGGTATATACTAAAATGATTTTGGCTGTAATTTTGGTTACTTTTTTACTGTTTATTACTCAAATAACAACAATTGCATTTTTTTGGCCATTTTGAAAAAACAATTTAAAATTTTTTATCAAATCTCGTAGAGAACTTTGGGACCTTTAATTTAAAAAAAATAAAGTTCATTTTTGTTAACATGAGCTCGAGATCTAAAGCTTTTTGTATTTTGCCCAATTGTTAATTAACAAATACATATTTTGAGCTATAATTTGAACTGTATCATGTTGAAACCTATTCATTTCATGAGATAAATTCAAAAAAAAATTAAGTTTTATAGAAACTTATTTTCAAGCATTATAATGTAAGTATTGTTAATTGAGTGATTTTTTTGATTTTTTCATAAAGCTTAATGTCAAATTGCAGTAACTTCCGTGTTTCTTAAAATTCCAGGCCTTTTGTATGATAATAATAAATACCCGATAAAATTAAATGTTTTTATTTCTTTTATTTCTGAAAAAAGTACCTCTAAATGGATCACCCAGTATTTCATTTTTAGAGAGACACTTCCCACCCCTAAACACTTTACCGTTTAAAAATAAAACGCTGGTTCGTTTAGTTTCCCGTAAGTGTTTTATCATAACTAAGTGTTAACATTCCCAAGTGTTTCATTGGCGAATAAGTGTTTTACTTTTATACACTTGTGCTTAGGTTAGAATTTTTTGGTAAACACCTTACGCGTTTAATTTCTGTTAAATGCTTTAAGTGTTTAAGAATCAAACACTTTAGCGTTTAGATTTTGTGCATTAATCGTTTCTTCTGTTTTAAAAGTAAACACTTCCCACCATTAAATACTTTATCGTTTAGAAATAAAACACTAGAGTGATTTATTTCTAAACACCTGCTAAACACTTGGATTTGCAGTGATAGAATTGACCCCGGGGGATCACGAGCAGATATAGTCGATACCAATAGCTGCGAGATTAGTTAACAGAACAGGCTCCCATATTCTGTCAAAACCTAAGAGATATCTGGATAAATCAGACCGGACTTACCAACCGGGCTAGAGACCCACGACGCTTTTAAATTGGGTAGCAAGCTTTGTCGAAGTCACATTTCTCACAATGAGACGGAAGATCGCCGATCCGTCTCAGGCTCTGGTGACTTTTTTAAGGGTCACGTGGGTGACGTCATAGTGAAGTACGACTTGAGCCGATCTGGACTTATACGTCATGAAAAAAGGCTGGTGAGTTTAGTCGGTAGTAACACAACCGTCTAAGTGTGAACCCGCGGCGATGTCTCCTGTTTTGGATATCCCACTGCTGCTCGACTGATGAAAGTTTCTTGCCATTACATCGTAAAAATAAGAGAGACCTCTCCAAAGTAAAAAGGTTCACATATTCGTTTTCTGATGGTGTTAATATAGGTGTTCCACTGGCCGCCAGCCCAAAATCAGGCAATAGAGAAGACCTTTTGGCATGTAATGGGCGGAAAGCTAACCAAAAAGTTCACTCTTTCGCTAAGCAATGACCAGTGGTGGTGGATATAACTAAAGGGGTAGCGATTGTCTATGGTTTGGGACGAAAAAGTATCAAAGTGGTTTAAAGAAAGGATACTGTTGTCTCACAACAGCCGCAACTATTCATACAAAATAGCTCTGTTCCTTCTGCTGTTACTGTTTCTGGAACGAGAAAGGCTGCTTGTGGAGAAGCAAATGCCACGCTCATTCATGAAGTTGAAATATTGCGCTGTTAACAATCCCACTAACTCATATTTGTTGATTTGATTTAGCATTTCAATTTAGACTAGTTTGGTCACACAAATTCGTGCCGAACAACAAGATCCTGCTCCTCGTCTCGTTTCAAGTGGACGGCAGAATCTGCAAGTGTTCTGACATACTTTCTGCTGCGTCTAATTAATCCTCTGGAAGCGTTGCGAAAACCTTCTTCTTTCTGCACAGCTTGTATGCAGTTCTTCTTTTTAGCTTGAAGACCTTGCTCCTCCGAGCATCCATGCTCTTGTGGGCCTTAAGTTACAAACAGATTGGCGCAGCGGCGGTGGCGGAATCATCTCACCAAATTAAATGTATGGGAAACTCTCTGGCGAGAGGATTCCGCCACCGCCGCCACGCCAATCTGTTTGTGCCTTTACGATATACTCCGGTGGCTCTAGTTTCTTTCTTCAATTACGGATCTACACTCCTGGTCAAACCAGTACTAAAATTGACTAGTTCGATCAGGACTGTAGATGCGCAATTGAAGAAAGAAACTAGAGCTGGGGGCCCAGCTAAGCTCCTCTTCTGCTGCCGCCTTTATGCTGCCTTTAATTGTTTCCCATTTGTTGTTGATGTTGGGCTCTTCTCCTACCCTTTCTCTCAAATTGTGTCACTGATTCTATATTACAGGGGTGGCCAACAAGTCGATCGCAAAGCCAATTTTAGTCGATCGCTCACGATGTCTTGACTTAACGTGTTACAATTGTCAGGTGAACGACAACGAATCGATAGGTCTTACATTAATTTTTTAGACACGTACCGCGGAACTGAGAGCTTCCTGCGCACTACTTTTGAAAACTGAAATTTAATGGTCATTACATCGAGTTACTATGCCGTTTAAGCTCCATTTACACTAACGTTGGCTGTCGCCACATGCTCCCCTCTAGCGACAGCAATATCGCAATGGAATGGTGATTTCTCTTCCGCTCTTCGCATGCTTCGATGTTGCATGCCCTGTGACGCTCCCTGTTGGCACTGGTTTCTTGCAAAGGTCGGTTTTGTTTAATGTCGGGAAACTAATTTTTCTTTGTGGTTTATTTATTTGTTTTTACTTCTAAACGATTTTTGTAACATTGTTTTCTTCTAAGAATGCGGGCTTTAGCCGATCGATTGAACGCTGCTATTATTACCTTTTATCCGTAATACGAAATACTTGGGATTTATCTCCAACACCTCAAACATATTCAGTCAGGGTTCAAATATATTCAGTCTTTATCGTCTCTTTTGAGCGAACTGCCAGTTTTTTATATCCTGCTGGATGAAAACGCTTTGTTTTGCATGTGATAAAGCTGCTCTAAGGCTGATCTCGTTAATTTTATTTTTGAATTCCTTTACAAATTCACATGCTTTGACATTTTCCGGCTTGTCAAACTGCTCGTATGGCTGGCTTAATTGCTGTTCGTAATCCTAAAGCAAATACATGCGTGCGTGCGGTGCGTGCGAAGATAGATATTATAGAAATGCCTGCATTCAAATGCGATCTGGCATACAGGTGCGTGAACGAAACGAACTCAACGCAAAAGTTGGTCTACTTGAAACTTTTTCCGCATTGCCATATTCGATATAGCCTGTTAAAAACACAAGCACCACACACACAACAAACACATGCACTCGTCGCTTAAATTTTTTTTGTTATATATAAAAGATGAGACAGAACGCATCTATCTGTCAGCGAAAACTTGCCGCACTCTGCGGACCGGCCGTACGCATCGCACGCCAGCATGTATTTGTTTCCAGCTTAAGTGTATTAATGGCTAGAGTCTTTTGTTTGGTAGCACTTGGTCGCTACCTTTAGAGGTGTTCTGTGGACACTTTCAATCATTCAGTCGCTAACTAACCTATGATCGTTGTCTTTACTCGCGGATGAGCCAGACAGTGTAGTTTTTTTATGACTAATTGTCTTGACTGATGTCGCTGTAGACTTTCCACGGGCTATTTGGGAACAGCAAACTTTTTCTGCAGCAAGATTGCTTTTTGGTCTTTTTTTCCCTAATTCGTCGTAATTTGACATGCTTACGAAGGGCACAAGAAATAGATTCAAAACGCAAAATGAAAGCTTTCCTGGTTGATTTGCTTCTCCCAAAGGTTTCATGCTGTAGAAAAATATTGAGAGCCGATTTCCCCTGAAAGGGACCTCAAATCTCCAAATTACACTAACAACATAACGTCATTTCACCGATTTGAAGTCCTATTGAGAGGAAATTTTGAGAGCCTTTGGTTTCTCTTCAACGATTTGTGTGGAAAGTTTGAGCTTTTGACTTGTTTTGCTCGGCGGAATGATTTTCGGCGCAGAAGCGATTTGCTATCGATACGAGCATGTGATTCGTTATCAGCACAAGAAAGCGATTCGATCCCTTGCTCCGCTTTTATTGCCTTCGAATTCGTTTACGAGTCGTTAACGAGTCCGAGATCGAAGCAAGCTTTTGGCAAATCGTTCTCGAATCGTTTCCGAATCGAAATGTTTGCAGGGATATATCTGCTACGTTGTTGGGCTTTCCTTCAATGTATCCGTATGTTCGCTGAGAACTGGCCGATGAAGTCTAGCTGTCGAAGTTGACGTGGTGATGTTTTTTGGATTTTTGTTTAAAAGCGGTGTAAGCGGTTCGTGGAATATACTAAATTGTCGTCCTTCCAAAAGATAACTGAAGTGTTTTACTCCTTGATGCATCGCCAGAAGTTCTCTGTCATACATGCTGGTAACACTTTTCAGTGGTTGTTAGCTTTCGATGGAAAACCTAAAAGTGTTAGAAATCCGTCCACAGCTTGATGTACTGTTGCCGTACGGTTATTGGATGGGACGGCGTGAGGAGCCCTTTTAAGCTCCATGTACACCTCTTCCCGTACTTAGGCTACAGGTATGAAAACAAGTCGATCGCGACACATTTTTGTAATAAAAAGTAGATCTTATGTATGCAAAAGTTGGCCACCCCTGCTATATTACATTAAAAAACACGCTTGTTTTAGCTTGTGTTTTCTTGCAAAATTAAAATTTCAACCCCTGCTTGAGCCACCCTTATCACCATAAGTTATCGCATTAACCAACCGCATTTTTCTCATGATGAATCATAAACAAAAAATACAAAATAGCGACAGTTTGTCAAGAAGGACTAAGCTCATAAGAACTCCCTTCTTTAAAAAACCATCAAAGGGGATTAATGTCCCTTTCCTTTTAACCGTCATTCAATTTTTACAAATCGATTGCCATTTATGTTACAAAACTTCATTTTCGATGTGGAAGCAACATCCCAAATTGTTAACCTCGCAATTTGTCGTCTGGCATTGCAGTTGCGTATCAATTGCAGAAAAATGTCATTCCATAAATCATTTAAAAAAGGGAAAAAGTCTCGAATTTCACCAAGGAAGAAAAAAAATTTCATAAGACAGAAAACATTTTTCAAGCGATGCCGACAAGATTTTCATTTCGATTGTGAAAGAGGGAAAACGAATTTTTTTTAATCATCGTCCGCCTGCAAGATGCCGGGCCTTTCACGGCGCATAATACCAAAGCGCTGCAATTTATTACCGCCGTGAATTGGTGCCTTGTGAATAAGTGCAGCCAGTGAAGGTGGTTTAATTAAATAAATTGCGCACGAGTAGACTCATTTGCTTATCTTCTTACGCGGCGGATATGCACTTGGAAACAGGTTGTTATCGGATTTGCACCTCTCCGTATGCAAATTAATTACACCTTTCGCTGTTAGAGCCGTACACATCCAGGTATCCGAGGCACCAATCTTAACTATGACTTGGTCATGTACTCACCGTCGTCGCCAGAGAATATTTCCCAATCTTTGAGCTAAAAGAATGTAGTTTGGCTGGAGAACATGCCCATAAAACAACGAGGGATCCAAGTAACTGAACGGACTCTTTTTTCGGAAAGCAGAGCCTCACTGTGGTGATTATATCATCCTGCCCTGTCCAGGTAGAAGGCACCTATCACTGGGACTTAGGGAGTAGGTATAATCCTAGAGTTAGTAGGGTCATAAGTCATCAGCAGGTATGGGATGGGAATCCGTTCGTGTTTATTCCGAGGGGAAGAG
Source organism: Thereva nobilitata (assembly GCA_963855945.1). NCBI lineage: Eukaryota > Metazoa > Arthropoda > Insecta > Diptera > Therevidae > Thereva > Thereva nobilitata. The sequence goes on along the minus strand of OY979694.1, from coordinate 195,123,735 downwards.
CACGAACACAACGTGCACATCTTATGCGGACATAGCGTAGCACGCCCTTCGGTTTTGGCTAAAGAAGGGAAAAACAAAAAATATATATATATATGTATATAAAAAGTGGTGTTTTTTTTTTCTCTGGAATTCTTGTGTCCTGAATTTTTCTGCCCCTTTAATGGCATCTGACCCTGATGAGAGGTTATGGCACTCCGTGCACGTTTCTGTAGCCATTTATCGCAGAAAATGCTCAATCCACAGGGGGTTGATGACCCAACACGGCATGTATGAGTTTTTCCTTATTTTTTTGATGGTGTTGTAGAATTTGTTGTTGTTGTTGTTGTAACAGTTTTTTTTCCTTCCACCATCGGTTTTTTGTACTCACATTCCCCACAGATGGATTAGCCTTGATTGGAATTTATTTCTGTGGGAGAAATGATTTTAATTGTATTTTTATGGTAGGGAGATATACGCTGGGTTGATGTACTATATATAACGCTGAACGAACGGACAGACGGATCCCTTTTTGCGGTGCCACGATCAATATAACTTGATATTATAAAATATGCTCTTTAATGTTGTGTAAAGCTTCATCAACAGCATTAAAATGTAGCAATAAAACTCCCATTAAATATAGTTTCCTGAGGCATAAAAGTAAGGAAGAACTGTTAACGGAAATTGGATCTAGTTTATAAGGGAGATATAAAAGGGTGAAGTGGAATAGATTTCCTGCCACATAGAATACTAATAGAAAAAGAAGATTAAACAGTAGAATCTTGAAGAGATGATTTGACAAGTGATTAGACATTTATGCTCGATTTCTTCACCCATTTGCAGCACGGATAAATTTAAACTCTTCATTAAACGAATGAACGAGGCTTAGAAGAAGAAATCGGGTATTGGTAATTTAAAGACAGTCGAAGAGGCTCTTCTGTTTAATAAATTTAGACATTTAAAAACTAGACAGAAATGACAAGCTTCGTACATCCAGTTCTGGTTTTACACGAATAAGAAAAAAACCATTCATTACCGATGTGGTTTTATAATTAAACGTAATTATGAATCTTGAGTCGCTACAAGATAAAGCAAGATTCGAAGGATGGCGTGTTTGCACATCGCCGACGGTAGCGCTACTGGATAATCTACTCGATTTGGTGCACCTACACTTTGTAGTAGAGAAATGCGCTCTTCTTTTTCTACAATTGTCAAGTGTTACGGAGAGATCCTAGAAGCAGAAGCAGGTGTAAGCCTCCTTTCGTAACATACAAGTGAGTCTATGCTGAGTTTACACTAGCATATCACAGGGTGGACGAATATAGTACACTTATGGCTCCTACTAGACACAGGCGTAAATGCCGGGATTTGCGACGAAAGGCCCAGGAACTAGCAAGGTATTTAGCATGGACCTCCTAGCTACTGTCCTTACAATAAAGATGTAAAAAATTCTGACATCCACCTATAACAAGCAACCGGCCTAGCGTAGGGGTTAAGTCGTTCGACTACCATCCCAGAGGTCCGTGATTCGAATCCACCACGCGGAACGCTTCATCGTCTTACCCTTCCTTCTGCCATCACCTGTACCCATAATAAGCGAGCAAGCCATGTCCGAAGTCAGCGTCCTGTTTCCTTTCCAAGTAGAGCTTGCTGTCCGACATTGCACTCAATGATAGAACTGTCGATCGAAAGTACAAAAGGGTTTTATCTCCGAGCTTTATTATATTTGACAGCCAAGCCACAATCAGAACGATAAAGTGCTGACACCATTTCCACGACTTCTGCCTAAGATGGTGTCAGCTGTAGTAAAGACGTATTGTTAAGGTGGGTTTAACTCTTGTTGACTTCTATGCAGTATAATGAGGTCTCGACAGACCTTACTAGAAGATAGCGATCTGAGTTACAATAAGCACCGCGATACATTCGTACGGTCATCATAACCGACACGTAGCGGCGGTTTCTCAACACATGGTCTTTTCGGTTATGACCCAGTCTCTCGACCTATTTCAGGATTCAATGCTCCCAGCACAACGTTTGAATGATAGGTACCTGGTGCAATCATTAAATTTGTTTTTGACCACTTCGCCCGGGGACTTTTCTTTAGTTGCGTAAACGTTTCTAAAGCTTATACATATTCTGAAATTGTGTCCCGTACGCGTGTATAATATTTCGTTTCTCGTTTTAAAGCTATTAGCGATAAATTTCATGCTTTTGCTGACAATAAAACCTAAACCGACGCAAGACGCCAACCACCCCTTGCCGGTACCGCTTTTGGAATGGCTGTTATATCACTACTTAGACAGGGCATCGGTTATCGGCTGTGCACCGGGGTCTCTATAAATTGAAGACATATTCCAAATCACTAGATATGAATCCTAGTGCCTGGTTTTCTGGAAGTAAATGCCAAGTCCTCTTTCAGAATTTTTTTATGTGGCAGCTCTAAGCTCAGAAATCTCCCTGTGCTTTTTTTTAAGTGGAATACTAGAGCTCAGGGAAAGCCCTTTGTACTGTCGACAATCTATTTATTTCGTATAGAGTGCTGGAGTCATGCGCTTGGTGGAGTGGGGCGGAAGGCTATGACAGGAGGAATGTAAAGAGGAAAGAAGAAAGAAGGTGGGAAAGGCGAAGGACCGTGGGGCTCTGCCGGGATTCGAACCCGGGACCTCTGGGATGGTAGCCAGGTGCCTTACTCTCGCCGAGTACTACTACCATGGTGCTATGACTATGTAGTACAGTTCTCGGCGGGAAATAGCTGACATTTCCAAAACACCAGCGAAGCTTTTCTCTCACTCGAACTCAAACTTTTGGCGAATGCTTTCTCACTCAACCTCACAAGCAGGATAGGAGGGCTCTGCAACTATCGTGCTTAGTACGGGAGATTGAATAGGTTTAGTGTTATGAGGGTTCGTTGAAGAAAATGGGAAAATTGATCTGTATTTTGCAGAATTCTTCATTTCACTGTAAAAGGTGTAACACACTGACGTGTGTTTTTTAACATACCAAAATGTGTTGTTTAACGCACCAAAGTATGTTATTCAACACACCTAATTGTGTTGTCAAGAAGAATTGTGTTGTTTTAACACACTTTATCTTGCAATTGACACGCTCTTCCGTGTTAAAATAAACACACTTTTTGGTATGTTAAAAATAAGTCGTAAATTATGACCTGAAATCTAAACAACACACCTAACATTTATTAACACACTTTTGGAGTAACAACACACTTTTGAGCTATGAAAATACAACACACTTTTTGGTGTGTAGAATAATTTTAGTGGAGGGAAATTAAACAAAAAAAAACGAATTTATGATGTCGTTGGGAAGTGGGATTTTTTCTTCTTTTTTTTCTTTACATATGTTAAGATAAAGCGAAAAAAAATAACGAGAAAATTGCATAAATGTGGATTTTTGATGCATTTTGAGTGCGTTGCTGCACTTTTTTTTTAATTCTCAAGTTCTATTGGTCGTAGAAAAATAAAAAAAATTGAAAAATACTCGTGAATGAATAGACTATCGAACTACAGTGACTCACAATGAAAATCGTCCACCTTACGAGTACGAGGAATTAAGTACTTTTTGTCATCTAGTTCTCCAAAAATCCAAATAAGAACTTATATAACTAAGTTTTTCATTTATTTTCTTAAAAATAATAACGAAAAATTATGAAATTAAACAGTAACAAAAACGGGAAAAATTCAAATTTCCTAAAAGGTGCTATTTTTATCTCACAGTGAAAATCGTCCATAACACTTAATACTAAGAAATGCCGTAAAAAACTAAACTTAGTATTTAGTTGGTTCTCCTTATGCTGTAATCACTGCTAGAAGCCTGTTCGGCATTGAATTTACTAATTTTTAAAATACTCAGGATTAGTTCTAGCCCTTCCTGCTTGTGTACATTTTCAAGTTCTTTCTGCGAGGTAATATTGTCTAACCTTACTGCTCCTGTCAGGTGTATCCCGTAAATTCTTTATAACATTCAAGTCAGGGGATTGACGAGGAACGGCAAAACTGTTTTACAATCGTATATCAGCCAATAGATTTCAACGTCTGAGGTATGCTTAGGGTCATTATGCTGATAGAATGGAAACCCAGCAGTAATACTTAGAAGATGTGCACTCTGCTGCACATTTCTTTTTAGAATATCAAGCTAAACCATTGTATCCATTATTTCTCGGATGAACTCAAGGTTGCCAGTGCCATTTGGCGCCATACACCTCCATACCATACCAAACAACCGAGTACTGCAATTCGTTCTTCACTAATCTCTCATTATAAGGCGGGCAAAAGTCAGAGAGAAATGGCAGAGTTCTTAGTCCGGAGACCACTTGGAAAAACGACACTCGGGCTTGGAAAGACGAAAAAGTAATTGCAAAAGGCGAACAAAAATAAAAGCTAATCGAACCTGGATCTTCTTCACATGTCACATGAATGGATGTTGCATATCCGCAGGCCGCCATGAATTCTATTTTAAAAATCTTTTTTATATTGCGTTGTTTCAACACACTTAAGTGTGTTGTTTAACACACTTTACGGAAAAAACGCACTTTAAAGTGGATTAAAAATGACTACAAGAAAATGACACACTTAAGGCGATGGCCCAATCACGACTTTATTCGCGTTTACGCGCGTCAACGCTTTGACGCGCGTTGACGTCGACATTTGGTTGTGTGTAATTCAAATCGAGTTTCCCATTCACGACTTTGCGGCGTCAGCGGCGTCAAGCGACAGCAAAAGTCGAGCAACTTTCAACTTTTTGTTGTTGGCAGGCTATGAAATTTAAAAAAATCACATTTCTAACAAGTATATACACAAAAATCCATACATGAATTTAAATTAAAACAATATTGTTGACGTCCTGACGCTATGAATGAACCTTCAACGGACGTTAACGGCATTGGGCCATCGCCTTTAGGTGTGTTGTTTCAATACACTTTACATTTGCAGTGTGGGCAGCGATTGTGGAAAATTGTACAATCTAGGTCACTTATAGATAGGTCCACAAATGAAATTGACTAGATGCTACCAGCTATGATATTCGACTAGTAACTTAAACTTTCCGTGGTATTAGAGTTTGTGTCACTTCAGCTTGTCTCGATGTCGGGAAATATAGCTCGAGATCTTCGAGACATCGAGACGGGTAGTTACACTTCTCTATGATGTATGTCGCGCGCGCGATTCGTTTGTAGAGGTCCTTCGATACAGTAGAACCCGATGTAGTCAACCCCGCTCAACATTTCATTGTAGTTAACTAAACGATTTCACAGTAGTCAACTTCCCTGTCCCCATCAAACAAAATATATCACGCGAGTGGTAGCCCTATTTCTGACTCTGCGTATGTCGTTTGTTTTCGATACCTGTATGCATTTTAAAAGAAAAGTATCGTGGCTTGAGGCTTGATTCGAAATGGATGGAGCAAGTTCAAAGCTCTGGAAATATGTATTACAAAAAAAATAAAGATTCCTCTAATGCGCAATGCAAAGGATCAAATACATACATATACAACTGGGATGATGAGACATTTACAGCGCATTCATAAGATACATTGTGCCTGTTCACACGGGTGGTTGCCGCGACCTTTCAACACGAAATTTACTGGTGCGGGAAGCGACCTGTGTGAACAGGCACATTTTGATGAACCAGTAGCAGTACTATCACCAACTGAAACGGAAACATCTGAGGCGCCAAAGAAAATCAAAGTTGACACTCAACAAAAATTAAATTTTGAAATCCAGCCGTGAAAATGTTTGGGTAAAATTGTTGCCACGCTTGTAGTCACGGATGGACTAACTATAAAGGTGCGTGTACACTTGCAACAAATATTGCGCAACTATTGCTGAAATAGTTGCATGTGTGTTTACACTACAATAAAAGTTGCGCAAGATAGTTTGCTGCAAACGGTTTTCAAATCTAGTGCAACACAACTTGCCGCAATTTGTTGCAGCACTGTTCACACGTATACAAGTAATCTTTCGAAATTGCATTTAGTCACTTCATTACGTTCATGATTATGTTGAAAAGTTGCGTCGAGGTTGAGTTTAAATTTCGATCACCGTATATGATGTTGAGTTGAGTTCGCTTTGGGTTGAAATATAGTTAAACTGACATCAAAACATAACATCAAATTTTTGTGTGAAACTCTCATTTATAGATACGATAGACTCTTTTTGTTAATTCTTTTTCTATATTTTTAAATATTTCTGATTTCCAATATCTAGAGTTTCCAACAAAATGCTGGAGGGAAATTTGTTCCTGCATAGTTTCTAGCCAAGTTTTTGTTTCCTGATGCTCCCAAACATTTTTCTTAGCCATTGTCAAAATTAAATTTCCACTGTTATTATTTAGTTAATATAAAAACATAAGCGCAATACAAAAACACCGAACACAAACTAACACCGAAGGCAGACCACACGTATGATAAACAAACAAAACAAATTTCACTTCAACCCAATTACAACTCAACCAGCGTATAAGAGGCGAAATTTCAACTCGACCCAACTAGGAGAGTTGAGTTGAGTTGAGCGGACCCAGTTTCAACTCGGCCCCCGTTTATGACTAGGTTGAACCTATGACGGGGTACATGTTAAAAATGTCTTGCTGCTATAGTTGTGGTTACTTTATAAAAGAAAAAAATTAAAATTAAATCACGCAAGCGAAAAGAATGGGTCAGAACTGGATTAACGGCCGGCAAGATTTAGGATTCCACCAACTTTTATTCAAAGAGTTGAAAAGTGAAGATCGAAATTCTTTAAAATTGTTATGAGGATGTCTCGAGAGAATTTCGATTATCTATTAAATTGTGTATCACCTTTAATCGCGAAAAAGGTCACGAAAAGGAGAGCAGCTATTTCAGCAAGTGAAAGACTACTATTGACTCTCAGGTTTCTTGCTAAGGTAGGTACATAATAATAAAAGCAGAATTTATAAATCTTACTTGTTTTATTTTAAAAATTAAAATATAAAATCATAGGTACTCATACCATTCGCGTTAAGCTATGTGCTATGCCTCCAAACAAAATTGCTTTTTTCCTTCCATCTTGCGCAAGACCGAAATAGTTTTCAAACTGATTGAAAGCCTGCAATACTATTGCGCAAGTCGGATTTCTCTTGTCCACACTGGCAACAAAATTCTTGCGCAAGAACTTTCTGCAATCTTACAGGAGTTTGCGCAAGCAGCTTGCAAGTATGTTTACACTTGCTATTTCAATTGCCGAAATTAACTTGCGCAATATTTCTTGCAAGTGTACACGCTCCTTAAGAGCAGTGATTTTATACAGTGGGCAGATTTCATACGGGAATCTTTAGCCGCAAAAGGGTACAAGAAATCTAGAGACCAAAACACAGTCATGAATTTCATTTTGGAATTTTTCAACCAAAAAAAAAGGTAATGATACGAGAGCTAAAACCCTACTTTATGATGTTAAAACCAGAGGGAACTCTATGTTGACCATGATCGAACGTTTTTTGAAGCTAAAAAATTCTATCAAAAAAGCGCTCATTGATTTGGAATTATGCAGCAAGTGGAAAGAGGAAAACATTGCAGCAAAATTTTTAAAACTCACAAAAATCGCGGTGGAGCAGATAGGATGCCAATTTTTTAACAGGAGAGGCGATAGTCAACATACTGCAAAAAAATTTGCCGTGTATGAACGACACTTTGGGTCAGACACTATTTAACACTCTTGAACTCAAGATCGCAAACCGTCGAAACAGACATCTTATATCACTTGTTAATTATTTCAACAGTTATAACAAAAGTGACTACTTGAACATAACAAAAGTGACTACTTATTTTATTTTTCAATTTCGTTTACGAACCTTACCTAGTTATAATCTTGAATTTTTTTGCTTTATAATTATCCAGGAAAAATAATTTTGTTTAATTACAAAATTTATGCTCCAAATTATGATTTTCTTTATATTCCCTTTAAAATATAAAATGTCTCGAATGTCTCGACATTCCCGGGATATTTAGCTCGAGACGTCTCGGGACCCAAGACTTTGAAAACCTCGAGACTTCACAAACTCTACGTGGTATAGTAACCACTATAGTAACGCAACTTTTCCTGATTCTTTAATTTGAACATGACATGGGTTATTATTTCCGGACGAGTTAATCTAAAAAGAAGAACAAAAAAGTTCCTATAGCAGCACAATTTGCTATGTTGTTTCTTTAAAAAGTCTTCGTACAATCTTTTTTCACGTTGTTGCTTGAAATATAGTAGAAACACTTCGCAGCACACAATATATTTAGTCCGTTCCAGTAGATTAAAAAATTGCTCTATTTTTTCATTCTCTACACACGCAAAATATTTTCGATCGTTATTCATTTTCCCAACGGAGAGAGGAGAAACTGCGACATTTTCATGCCTCATAATTTATACAACAAAAAAGGACTCCTTGCAGCAAAACTCTTCCGAAAATTAAGTGTCGATACTGCAGGACATGAACATGAAGTCCAGATTGTGCTCATACATTAATTACTGGCTGCATCTGGGGAGTGTCGAAAAAAGTGCTCCTTCCTCTGATAAACTACAGAAGAATCCTTCAATGGCAAAACTGCCCTGCAGTGGCTGTATGCCGTTCAACGTTTGGACCTTATCGGTCCAGGATCATAATCGAAGCTATATAAAAAGGAGTAAAGAAGAGAACGGAAATTGGCAGAAGTTTTGTGGTTTTTGGTTCCCAAGTTTTTTTTCCTTCTGTTGTTATCCCAGATGAAATACGACAAGGGCACTCCCATTATGTTTCCTTAAGAGATTTTGGGAATATTTCCGCACATTAAAGAACGTTGCCATGTTAGAGTCGTGTTACTGGAGGAGGGAAAAGTTGTTTTCAATGAACCTCGATTCCATTCCTCTCCGCCCGCCCGCCCCCGTGTGCCTATTGCTCACCCTTGATGTGAGCACAGAGTCCGATATTATCATAAAAAAGGATGCTCTGGTTATTTCCCTCGGGTGTTGTATCTTTCTTCTCTTTTGGTTAGTACATTGCTCCTCCATCATATCCTATCCACCCACACATCTACTAGACGATCCCCCCTGGTTCTCCCGTGCTTTGATTCGTCCCGCGTCCAACTACCACCATCTAGGGGTGTCAGCCTCAATGCAAAAGGCTCAAAAGAATAAGGAATTGAGCCTTGATGCGTATCATATTCTACAAGACATGAATGCGCCCCACGTCCTTCGCTAGTCCTTTCTGTTCGATATAGGGTCCTCCGGGATTCTTGTTCTTATTGCTATAAAAAAATCGATAATTGATTGAGTGACATCTGAATAGTCGCAGTGACAACATGGTCGACGCTGGAGAGCATTTAAGGGGTTGTGATTACAGATTGCTATAATAAGGACGTGCCCTATTATACCGTAAACATTCCACTCTCGCTGATGACAGTTGATTGCAGTGAAAGGATTGCTCTTCAATTGAATTTTCGGGGTAAGGTTGCTTGTTTGGATAATGCGGCACTGAGAGGGTGCCGGGCTCGTATCTAACTAAATTGGATTATGTAAAATGATCCCTTTGAATTCAAAATGATTTTGTATTAATATTTAAATTCACCCGCACTTTCAGATGGAGGCCTAAGCTCCAATTTACACTTGAATGTAATCCATGAGGAAATTTTAAGTACAATCCGGGAATTATGTTTCACCAGAAGGTGGAGGAGCTGAAAGCAATTTGTCGACTTCTTTTGTGTGCCGTCCTCTTGTCAAATACCTACTCTGCTTAAAAATATTCATTTTGGCTTTTCGTGTTTTTTTGTTTTGTCATTTTTTATTTTTTTATTTTTAATGTTTTTCTCCCCTGGAAAATGCTCGGCTTTCATGACAGACTTGTGAGGAACAAATGGAACAATTCTTTTGTCTGGAGTGATTTTCTTTTCTTCTTTTTTATTATTATTTATTTTTATACGAAGGCGTAAATATTGTGTATTTTTGTGAGGTAAAACACGCTACGGAAAAAATAAAAGAATTGTTTTATGGTTTTTTTGTGCCGTTTTAAGGTTTCTTTCTCATAAATTTTGTTCAAACTAATCAAAAAGTTTTGTCTAACCATTTTTCTGTGTGCGCGGGGCGTATTTTGAATGAACTTGAAGTTTGGAAGACATTCTCAAGTTTTGTTTGTAGTCATTTTATTGATTTTATGGCTTATGAACTAGGTTTTGATTAAGCATTGAAGGAATGTTATTTAAGGAAGTGCGATCAGGCGCGGATTCAGGGAGGTGGTCACGGGGGTCATGACCCCCCCAAAAGCAGTGTCGCGGCCAGACAATTGAGAAGCCCTGTGCAATTGAGAGTCCAAAAATTTTTTTCGTTCGCTTCGCTCGCGGATTATCCTACACAAAAGCCCGTCCCCGTCGTACAATTATGGTCCATATGCTGATTTGTGTGGCTCACACTCATTTATGTGGTCCATTCGATGAAGTAAAAATGCAAATAATGAATTCAAATGAGCAACGGCACTGCCCAAAAGCGCTCGTTGTTTAAAAATCAAAATTGACCCAACTCAAAAAAACAAAAAATAACCAAACGCCTAAAACCGATCCAACTTTTTTGCAATTTAAAAAACAACCTTAAAAAATTACCTTCAAGGTCAACAACAGATTGATCTATACTCTTTCTATATGTTTTAATTTGCAAACTCTGAAGTTAGCTGCACTCACAATAAAGGGCGCGTCTTCCTCAAAAACACATTAGGGCACGTTTTCGTAGGGCACGTTTGGTTTTAATCCACCAGAAAATTCAGTTAGTTTTGTTCGTTTTGTTTTTGTTTTTTAGGAGTAGAAATTTTTTTCCGCCACTTTTAATTCCGTGACCCCCCCAAAACAAAATTCTAGATCCGCGCCTGAGTGCGATGACTTGTTTTCCATTTATTGCAGCTGTTTATCATATTCAATTTGTACATGAAAATACGTTGAAATTTAAATTTAAATTTGAAAATAAAATTCACAGTTGACAGAAAAGATATAGTTGTCATTGCTAAAATGTCTTTGTCTCCCTCAAGGCTCCTGAAGGGTCCTTTACGCAGAACACCAGTAATATCATGCAGTTATTAATGAGCACTCATTTCGGCGGCTCTGAAGTAAGTGATCCTGGATTGGCTTTAGAGCCTAATTCTGAAACGCATTTAGATTTTGCCCATCAGTTCATCAATAGGAAGCAAGGCCTGGCAGACAGGATTTTCACTGCGGGTGAGATCGAATAGGCAAACCTTTCAAGGCTGCTGAAAATACCAGATCTTCCCGGCTATCCTCCAGAGGGCTTGGAAGAGATCCTACCAATCCTGCTGCCATTATTTCGGGGTAGCTTTGCGCTGACCCATATTCAAGCAAAGCAAAAGCGAAACAAAATCCTATTGACCTATCAGCGTGGAGAAGGTTTTCTTCTTCTTTAACGGCTCTACAACCGGGATCCGGTCCTGGCCTCTCGCAACTGTTCTCTCCACCGGTCCCGATTCTGAGCCGATGTCATCCAGTTTGGCACCCCTATGATCTGAGCGTCCTGGTTTACGCCATCCTTCCAGCGGAGGTTGGGTCTCCCTCGCTGTCGCATCCCATAAGTCTTACCGCGGAGAAGGAGAAGGTTTTAGACAGGCATTTTAAGAAGGAAGCTATATACGACTGTCATAGGGCCCAAGTACTTGCCATCCAGGAGTGTGCCCAGACTTGTATTAACAGAGCTTCAAATAGGTCTAACATGGTAATTTTCTCCGACAGTCAAGCTGCCGTGTTGGACATTAAATCCCACAGCATGTCATCAAAGACTGTCGTGGATTGCCTCCTATCTCTGAAATCTCTCAGCTGGAGGGATGCTGTAACATTAATGTGGATTCCGGGACACGACAGTAACATTGGTTATGAGATTGCCGATGGCCTGCCTAGAGTAGGGCAAACTCATCACTTGTTAGTGCGGCCTTGTTGGTTTTTTTGCAGCGTCGTCAGCTCGTCATAGCTGGGGCACACTTAAGAGGATGTGTGCACGGATGAGTCATAGAAGGAGGAGCAAAAGTAATGTCCTAATGTGAATTGGCTGCCATTTTGCGAGAAATTAAAAAAATTGGGCTCTGTTTTAACGAAAATTTTATTTGAAGGTGTAAAATTGATGACATCAAGACGACGAGGAAAAAGACGACGAAGTTCACACGTCGTTAAAATAACAGCCCATAAATTCGTCAAATAAGCAGTAACAATAATTCTGCGTTCTTAAGGCGAGTTTTGCTCAATTGCTTGTTGTTCACTAATTCTCCATCTGTCTACAACATAAATATCAAAGCAAAATGACATTTGACGCCATTTAAAAAAAAATGGGCCATTCACATTCTGACATTACTTTTGCCCCACCTTGTATCTTCGCTCCTGTGGTGCATAGTTGTAGATGAGCTCCCATATCTTTAGAGTGGTTAAAAATTTTTCGCCCCGAGTAATACAGACAATATTATAGTCCGCGAAACACACTCCTACTGTACCCAAACAGGAGCACTTGAATTAGTCTTTAGCCGGATTGCTATCGTAGCAGGTACTTACTACAAATCCCTATTCCCTTAAAAAGCCAGATAAGAATTCCTGAGTTTTTCCTAAAATAGCCTAGAGTCCTATGGTACGCTGATGGCTCCAAGCTAGAGGCAGATGTGAGTGCCAGCATCTAGGAAGAACCCGGCGGGTTTAGTAGGGCTATGAGCTCCTGTTTTCCAAACCGAGGTGTACACTAAATTGACAAGTATTTATAAAAACTTAGAAGATCCTACAGCAACTAATGGATTTTTATCTTTTCTGAAAAGCCAAATGGCAATAAGAGCGATAGCGTAGGACCAAATCTTAATTAGTCTACACCGTCAAATTGGTCTTAGTGACCTGCGTATTCCCAATATAATTACCTGCGTTGGGTTTCGAGTCATCAGGTCTCCGAAGGCAATAAAAATACGGATGGCTTGCCCAGACAGGCTTCGACACTGTATTCATGGGTCCAAATTACTATAGCACCCACCTACCAGAGGGCTTTTGACGATGACTCTGATAAAACATACCAAACGCCGATGCTCCTGGCCTGATTTAGTCAATTCCAACTGGTTTCTCGTTTTCTGCAACGATTCTTAGCGGCAGTAGAAATGATGTCAAGACACTAATAAATAAATCTGAGATTGTAGGACAATAAGCTAAGTGATGGACGCGATGTAGACTGCCGCGCCACCCATATGTGCAAACTGTGCATTTGCACTGGGCGGTACTTGGAAAGGGCGGCATTTCTACAATATATTTTATAAATATGACGCGCCGACGGCAATGGTGGCATCTCAATTTAAATGGGCGACGACAGCCGCCGAAGACAAGGCATTTTTGGCTATGAGCGCAAAAATTTAAATGAGCGGCGACGATAAACAAAAAGAAGACAAGCATCAAGCACAACACTAAATAGATTACCAATAATTAATTAGCACACGCAGCATGCACACATTAATATTGCGAGGTCCTAGGGTCGAAGGGATAACGACAATAAGAAGGTATAAGCGCAGTAAAATGCAGCTGCCTAGTCGAATAGGCGAAACGTGTTCCAAGTTGCCGAAAACGATTAATCCCAGCAAAATATTTAAATGTTGCAGCCAAATATTTAAATGTTATTGGCTAGAGCATGGCAACTTTTGGTCGAGCTCCAGCAACAGACAGCAGCGTAAATTCTACGGTGTGCGAAGAAAAATGAAATGAATGTGCAGAGTGACGTTTGCATTGCAACATATATACTAATTCTTATAAAGAACAAAAAAACCGCGAGCGAAAAAAAATTTATCCCTTAAAGGGAGCGACATTGACGGATGTGCACCGGGCGGCAAAGTGTCTAACCATGGCCCTGCTGCAGAAAAGAAAGGCATTTAACGCATATGACATGGTTGATTATCTAAGGGCATGATATATCAATCGAAACGAATAGCTGGTATGGCACACCAAAGGTTAAGGTAGAGTTTCACAAACTATTTGTAGTGGATACCGGTAGACGGCAAGATATCCTCACCTTTTGGATCAATCGTAGTACCCAAACGGCACAAAAAACCCAATCCAGGAGTTGAATTAGACGCCTATGGTCGTTTTCAAGAATAACTCTGTATCATTTCAACAAGTTAGTACTGACCGTTTCGTACGTCGTCTCTGAAACACCAGAACCCTTGCTTTGTAGTATGTAAGATCGAGGCAATCGCGAGTCATAGACTTGAACACCTCGATCAACCCTTCCTCAAATTAGTATCGATCAATCGCGACTGTTGTTTTACCAAGCGGTCCCAACTAAGTACTAACCACGTCCAATGCTGCTTGACCCCTTTAACCCTTTATGATCACCAGGATAATTGTCCGTTTCCTTCGTCCTATACAAATTTTTAAAGTTCCAATTTTATTTTCTCCTATCCACCAAAATCTAATTTTGTTCAATAATGAACCCACACATAGCAGATGAATGAGACCAGATGAAATGTTCTTTCCTCCAAATTACCTCACTTCACCACATTTCTTTCAACATCATGCACAATAATCTGCTACAAATTTAGCACTCTGAAGTAGATTTTGGTACTATGGGACATGGGAGCAATGAAAGCCAAAGATGAGGGCAAGTCGAACAGAACAATGGAAATGAACTAACACTTCTCAGCTTTATACCTGTCTTTCTAATAAGTACGATTCACCGTAGATCTTTTATAACATTTTTAGTGATTCGGTACGTGAAATCTCGATGAAACACAAAATTTCAGGCTAACACTTTCTTCAACTCATTTTTCCATTGTGAAAACCGCGGAGCATTCAAAAGTGATCAAGCGTTGTGAACACTCTAAATGACAGGTAGGGCTCCAATTACAAGAATAACTCAACACAGCATTACCATTGTCATGTGAATAAACTAGATCCGATAAATTTCTATCAATAAGTCCAAAAATCTACTTTTTTTGAATTTTTTACTACCACATAGTAGCTTTCAGATCATGTTGATATTATTACGTTTCGATAGGCATCCTAACGAAGTCGATATAATTTTCTGTTCGCGGGATTTCTCGAAGGAAACAAATATATCTACGCTCATACATATCACAATTACTCTAACTTAATATTCTTAGTTAGTGCTTAGCAAGTGCTCCCTATCGTAATTCATTATCAGAATTTAAAACTAAGCAAGATTCACGTTTCCACCTACAACTAATAATCGAATCCTAGCATGTACCTCAAGTTTCCAACTACGCCAACTACTTATAGCACTTTCCCAAAACTACAATCCAAAACACACTCAATAACCGATTTAACACACAAGTTATGGTCAAGCCTATTATTAATATTTTACAAGTCGTTAAACCGCTCGTTCGAGCCCTCCCTTCAACCAGCAACATCGGAACCGAATCCCCGCTGCATAACTTTCTGGTTAAACGCTTTCCTCTTAGCTAAGCACAAAATCACTGCGGCCACTAATTACATGCGAAGCTAACGGCCATTTTGAACGCATCATTTAACCGTAAAACCATTGCTGCATCTCCCACTTGTCAAGATTCAATTCCGCAGAAAGTGAACTACTACCTCTGTGATGCCGAAGGAGCGCACCTCCTCCTGTCCAATCTACTCCCGGCCGAGATTCGATACGTGGCAGCTGTTCTTGCGCATGAGTACGCAGATTTGTTACGCGCAGTACACGCATTGGGCTCAAGCTGCGCTCGCATATTTTCATTGAAATCGGCTGAATCCCCGGCCTCACCGTCGTCGTCGTCGCACGGCCTGGCATCTCGAGAGCTCGTTACCGGAGAACGTCTTCTGCTGGGGCTCGGGGGCTTATTTCACGGCGCATTTGTAAATTTTGTACTTGTCATCCTTTGTATAATCGATGTTTGTTTTCCCTAGAACGATCGTCCCCCTGTGGTGCATCTCACGCTGCTGATGAATGCAGCTCCCAGGGATCAGGTTCTTCTGTATATATATATAGTTTTTTTCACCCATTTCGTTAGTATTACGGACAAGACCTGTTTCTCGTTCTCGAATCAAGTCCACATTGCTGGGATTTCTATTGTCACACAAGCACGTTTCCCTCTTGGATAAAATGCAGCAGCATATGCGGCTGCCAATTGCATTGCAACTGGTTTTGAGATGTTTCAAGCCCGCAGATAGAAGGGGAAATCTCATGAATGAAAGTGCATTAAGGAAGACAACTGGAAAGAGCCGATGGTGCATGTGATGCATCCGGAGTGTGTCCATGCATTAATTATCGACGGTAACCAGGGGAATCTCAATGAACGAGCTGCATTCGAGTTCGATTTCATTGTTTCCTTGATTAACTGCTGAACATTTTCCTGAAGGCATATAGCCATGCGAGCTTGTGGCTGTTGTTCCAACCTTTGATGCCCAAGCCATATGCTCCTCCATTTGGCATCATAAATGGACAAAACGAAGAAAACAAACGCGAAAATCGATTTTGTGACAAAAAGGATCAAAAGTAATATTTTTGCGGTGACTAAAGAGTAGCGAAAGAAAATGCTTGGTACATGGCTATCACTTATTGCCTTAAGTCCTGTCAATATGTTTTAATACAATTTAAGATTAGCTCATTTGAATTTTAATACTCTACGTCAGTCTTAATTGCTTCAGTTAAAGATTAATGTTGGATACTGTGAAATACAGAGAGAGTTACATATGGAGCAGTAATATGGTGGAAGTGGCAGACAAGCTTAATAAATTTGCTACTAGAATAATAAAGAATGGCTTGCATTTCTATCATCAGGCCTATTCGAACATAGCCAACGGCATCGGTGGAAACAGTTTGGTACCGTTCTATCGTGAAGTAGTGAAATCCGCTATGAAATCTGAACTATACCGCACTGAGGCTGAGCTAGAATATCCACATGGATGATTTGTATTATGTCAAAGCCTAAAGTAGAGCTCAGTGATAAAGTCCCTTTTTACTATAGATGGTTTCTATCATTGCACAAACGATTATACCTTCAACTGTTGTCTAACTGGTTTTACAACATACTCCTGGCACACATGGGTATTCTTGTCTTTACTACCCAGTGAGAAAAATTCCGAGCGCCACCAAGGGGGGCAAAATTGAAACTTTAATAAAAAACGGGCAATTATCTTGGTGACCATAAAGGGTGCCATTAGCATACTCAATAGACCGGTTTTCGTTCGATTTCAGAGCTCAAGCAGCATTAGACGAAGTTAGTACTTAGTTGGGGGACCGTTTAGTAATAGCAGGAACACAATGCTCGTCAAAGGCCGCGGGCTATGAAAGCTTTATTGCTCTCAAATTATGCCAACGCTGTCAATCGTAAAACTAAAATCATAATAGAGCAAAGCGATATCGTAGGCGATGGAAAAAAAATTTGTTCCTGTCAAATGATTTTCAAATTTAAATTGAAGCTAATTTAAACTAATATGAGGAAAAAGAGAGTGCAAAACGTGCCTTTTTAATTTTAAAATATACCACCCTCAGACGCAACAGAATTTGTCCAAAAATCACTTTTCTTGCCATGATAATAAGGTTTTATTTGTTCACAGCGCTGTTTTTTTGTATGGGGAAATTGGTAGAACTGTAAGCGTCAACCAGAAAATAGAAATAGGTTCTAATTTTTTTGGTCGTGGTTTTGCTCGCTTCGCCGGTAGTTTCATTTTGTTCGTTCTTATGTAGATACATGGTGTCTATTATTTGACAACGCAAAGCTTTCATAGCCCACGGCTTATGGCGAGCATTGTGTTCCTGCTATAAAAGGCAATTGCAAAAGCTAAACAAAAATATAAAGCTTTTCAACAACGGAGCTTATTCACATATCCACGATCCGCCATGAATTCTGTATTAAAATGCTTTTTTCTACTGCTTCAAAAACGCTTCTAAAGGAGCATTAAAAA
The DNA here is from genome assembly GCA_963855945.1 of Thereva nobilitata. Classification (NCBI taxonomy): domain Eukaryota; kingdom Metazoa; phylum Arthropoda; class Insecta; order Diptera; family Therevidae; genus Thereva; species Thereva nobilitata. The sequence goes on along the minus strand of OY979694.1, from coordinate 195,105,900 downwards.
GAGTGCTCAACTCTGTCAACATGCAATGTTAAAAAACTGATAATGAAATGGGAGCGCTGCAATGTCATGCTCATGTCGGAAATATAGAAAACAGAAGAGTGAAAAGTTAGTACCACAACACGTGGCTTAACTCCACCCGAGTAGAGTAGATATGTGGGTTTGAGATCAATTTAACATGGGGTTTTACATATACCCTCAAAAACGACAAAAACGCTATCAAAAGCTCATCGTCTACTTGTGCGAGGTGTTATGGTAGGGGACATTTTGATTGGGGAAACTATGATATCGTTTGCGATTGCTCGTGTCACCTGTTTTGGAGCTTTCTGGTCTGGTCTATCTGGTCTGGTATGACCGGCCTATCTGTATATCTAGCTGTATGGTGGTTAATCAAAGCTCGGAAGAAGGAGGAAGTGGGAATTTAGATGAAGCGAGGAGTACGCTATGTGCTGTTGAGAACTTCAAACTTAAATCTAAAATTAAGATAGTTAAAGATAAAAACTACCCTTAGCAAGACTATGGAAAGAGCTGTATTTTCTGTATGCAAAACTGTTATAAACAATTACATATTACGAAATGTAACTTTCTAAATAAAATGCACGCAAGCTAAACTTGAGGGAAAAAGCTCCAAAACAAGTCACATGAGCAAAGCGTTTCCCCAAACAAAATTTCGCCTACAAAAAAGCTTTCATCCCAGCGAAAACGCGAAGCTTATCCTTAAAAGCTCATGTTGCGAAATTCCAAAAGTGTGGGTGGCGGAATAACCCAGCAGCAACTGTAATGTATACCGAATCAATGCGGTATACTCTACTTGGCAAGCACGATCCATTACGAGCCCGATGAGGGAATCGATTACTTTTACATTGTCATGTCCTAGGGTGGTAAGTGCCTGCGAGGTTATTGCAGGTAGAATGTAACATTACCTTGATAAGTAGTGACATGTATCAGACATAATTTCTTGCATTACTGATTCAGTCCTTCTCTATCTGGGAACAGATGCACATCATATGCATATACCCTCATACACCTCTACATGTGCACTGATACCCGCACACATAAAAAGTGGCTCAGAACCATTCTTCAATTCTAGCTCACCCGTTCTCATCCACTACTACTACGTCCTCGCTTATTGTGTGTCAGGCAATGTCAGAAGAAAGTGCAGGAAATTTTTGTAAAGAGGGAAAGAGTAAAGAAAAATATTAATATCCCCAGCGGGAAATGTAATGGCTAGGTAAGCGAGGTGGTAATGTGGTGGACCCATTACCTTTGTGATGAAACAATAGGTTACTTTTACATATGGATGTCCTAGGGCGGTAAGTACTTAATCTGAATTTCCAGTAGAATTTTTCGATTACCATGCAGGCGGTAACACAAATCATTAAAGAATTCTTGGGTTACCAGAGTAACCCCTCCCTAGTTTTCCCGCTGGGTCAGAATAGGGAAAGGGGTAGGCGAAGCACCATGGCGCCGCGTACAATCGAACTACGACAATCTACGAGTCACTACGGTCTTCAGCGGAAAAATCCTACAATTACCGGCAAAGATTTTAAAATTTAAGCCTCGTCCTGTGAACATACAAAATCCTAAATTATCACCTATGAAAGATCGGAAAGCCTGGCGACTTCACAGGCTTGATGTACCTCGAAAAGAAGTCGATAGTTAATAAGAGGAGGTCGTTGTTCGGCACTTTAGCTCATGAGACTGAGCGACAAATCTTTGGGCAGACTGCTAAGTCTGTGAAATTCCTGTAAGTTAACCATCAGTATGACAGGCTGAACAATAGGATCTTAACTGCTACCGCATAGTAGAAAAAATTTCTGTTCCTTGGCAACTTCCATCAAGAAGAATTCCATTTCTTCCACATCTTCTTATTTTATTTACAAGAGGGAGGTTGTACCATAAAGCAAAATTACTAGCTATTCGCGTTCAATTCGTCTTTATCTGACACTGTTATGACCCGCCCGTCGCCGAGTCTACCACCTACTCAATGTATTCCTTTAGGACTCACCATATGTATAAATGTTTCAAAAAGCTTGAAGACTATAAACCCACTGGGTCTGATTTTATACCACCCATGAACCTTAAGAAATATGCCTTACCTCTTGGAAACAAGTCCATATCGAAAAAATGTGACTCCACCCCCCCTCTAACTATTCTCTAAATCATTCAGTCAATAATCAAGGAAACACTAATGAATATTTAGAATCCTACCATATTTTATACAGACCACACCATAAAATAATGGAAACTCAAAATCGCTGTTTCCATGCGCAGTGAGAGGCTTAAGTCCCCACAAATTATCGGTTCATTTATATTTTCAACATGAGCGCTCATTCCCCTTCTTTTACGATGCGGACCATACCCCCGTCTTTATGACGAAAGTGCGACATTACGACGAAAATTCATCATCGGAGCGACGAAGCCCATTAACGTAAATTTTACATCGTTACGACGAAAACTCAAATAGAGGGCAATGTGTCGGTCTGTAGATTATTGCAAAAAGCTCCCTTTTCAGCGTTTTTCCCAGTGTATGATTTTAATATTACTGATTTTGATTTTAATATTACTTGAAAATTAATAAAAAATATTATTTGTTTCCAAATTAGTCGATCGATACCGGCGGGTGGGCAATAACGTAACACCGAAAACATTTGTTTTTAATTTTTGTTCATTGACATTCATTACTACACACCAAAACAAAATGACGAATTTTACCTAAATAACGTAACCTGGTATATGGACCTTTTAACTGGTAACAACGCTATTGTATAGCAGCGGAAAATAAAAACACCATATTTTTACATTTTTAAAAATAAATTTTTGAGTAAATAAAAATTTAGCTGGGTTTTTGCTGAAAAATAAAACAATCATTTTTAACCGAAAATTTTTTTTCGATTTCAGGATATTTATTAACGTAAAATTATTTAAAAGAGTAAAAACAACTTCGTTTTCCATTTTTTAAAGCATCACAAATAACAGTAGGCTGAGAGCTGTCAAATGTATTCCACAAATGTGTATGTGTCAGGGGTTAGTATACTATGTAGTATTTGGTATCGATACCACATGTGTGTCACAGGTATTATCTAGTAGGTCTAGCTAGATATTTTCAAGGGTTTTGAAAGAGTAAAGCACTCTGATCTAATAGAAATAGGGTTCGAACAACAAAAAAAATCGTTACAGCAATCTGACAGCGGGATATTGTCGAACAAGCTCTTGTAAAAGAGGGAAAAATAAATCGAACCGACAGCTGCTATCCGGGGTGGAATGGCGGAGGCTTAGGGGTGGACAACAGTTTTTCACGATTTCTGGCTAATTTATTAGTTGAGACCCGCAGTGAAATGTTTCGATTTTTTCATGACGTATTATTTTTTATACAATTTTGATTCATAAAAATACTATTAAGATAAACTAGTTCCGTGCTACATGCAAATACTGTCTTATGATTGAAAACCACTCTCCAAAGATAAATATTCGAATTACCACGAAAAAAGAGTCATTTTTTCGATTTTTTCAATTTTCCGGTCATTTTTTCTATTGCAGTATACAGTTTTTTACCATTTATCGAAAGTAGACGTAACAACGAGTACGTGAGCCAAAACAGAACTCCGTAGGAAGCGTAGTTTTAAGAGGAATCGCAGTTAAAAATATCGCTTTTTTTTTAAAAAAATTAAATTTAACAACAACCTCTAAATATTTCCGTCTGAAAAAATTACTGCCTTTTTGCAACACTAAAAGGTATCTTTTGCCAGAGTTTCAGCATCATAAAAATTTTTTTGTCAACGAAAAAAATTAAAAACCAAAAAACCGTCTTTCCGCCATTTTTTCGAAAAATTTTGAGGTTAGGGTAAAAACGGTTCACACAAAATTTGTAGATCTTTTTATTTCCTACAACTTGTACCTTTGACTTTTTTCGATAGGATGCCCAGTTTAGCCAGAAATCGCGAAAAACTGTTGTCAACCCCTAAAAACCCCCCTATTCCACCCCGGATAGCAGCTGTCGGTTCGATTTATTTTTCCCTCTTTTACAAGAGCTTGTTCGACAATATCCCGCTGTCAGAGTGCTGTAACGAATTATTTTTTTACGACTAATTCTACTGGACTATTAGTATCGAGTTAGTTCGAAAGAATTTGATTCAAAGCTTCCTTTCTGGCCGTGAAATTAAGCTAATATTACATGGCGACGAATCAAAATTTCACACGATTTAGGCTGGTGTTCCTCACAGATCAATCCTATCACCCGCTCTTTTAATTTTTTTTATAAATGAGACTGCCTCCATCCCATTTCACCCAGTACACAGCTTAACTGGCGACGGTATTTTGGGTAGCTCCTATGGCTCCGAAAATATAAGGCAGGGGTTCCTTCTCGATCCTATGTGGGAACATCGAACTCATTCTTGGTTGGATCCGCAAGAATCTGGTAGAAATTAGCGTTTCCAAAAACGAGTACTGTCTTATTTCTAATAAGACCTGCACCGATTTTCCTTTCGCCTCAGTAGACGGTGTGGAACTAACGGCTGATTTATTTCTTAATATACTAAGCATAACATTTATCAAAGACCTGCTTCGCAACCACACATCTAAATCGCCAAACAAACATCTCAGTGCATGAGATTTCTTTAGAGAATTACTATAGACCTGACTAGATTGTTCCACCTTCCGCATTCCGTATTTTCGAACTCATACCACATCCAAGAGCTAAACACGAAAGACTTATCGCGTTCTCCTCCAGCAGTTTCCAGACTCCTATTAAGCTATCCTATCCTATATTCCTTCCTTGGAACAAATCCTGCTTACTTAAGTCTTTAACCATGATGAGCACATGACGAAGTCGTAAAGCCCGCACCATAAAAGAAGGGAAATGACCACCCCCATGTGGAATTGTGATTGAGAATATAAATGACCCGGTATTTTGCGTTTTTAAACAAACTGAGTTGCTCGCTTGTGAAGACTTGAGAGTCTCACTTCGCATGAAAACAGGGATTTTGAGATTCCCTTCTTTTATGGCGGGGCCTCTAGTTCATAAGGGGATTCATAAGCTTAGTTTTCTAGCATAAAAAGTAACTCGTCTTAAACTAATGACACATTCTCTATTCAAATCTATCGAATTAAGGATTTTCCAGCCAAGTTTTTTAAAAATCAATTAATTTCAATATTTTTTTTTATTTTTCCAGAGACCTGCAAGGGAACAACATCACCGTAATATTCGAGTCGGATTTTCAGCACTTATCAAAGCTTCGGATACTGTAAGTATTTTAGCATAAATCCTAAAAGATCCCCTCAAGTACCGCCAACAACAAATGCCCCAACAATCGCCATTCATCCAGGGTAAAGAGAACACATGTAGCCACCAAGTCCGCCAGTGTATATCACTGGTATGGTGGATCCACTTTAAATCTCCTCCACATTTTCCTCCATAAATAATATCCGACCATTAATCTTGGCTTGTAGACTTTTTGTCTGACACATCTCTTGCTCTTGGTTGAATTCATTGCCTGCCATGCAAGGTTTGGGGCCACTTTGATGGGGCTCGGATCTAATTCCTCTGGACATAAAAGAAGTCTTCGGAAACGCCTTTTTAAAAAGGGAAGAACAGCGCGAAGTACAAAAAAAACTTAATTAAGATTGCGCCCGGTGCACTGTGTTACATCAAACTCATTATACTTGGCCGTAAAGATAAGAGGAACATCATCCATCAGGTTTCAATGGAGTCCGAGTAGATTGAAGATGCCTCGAAGCCGTTCTATTCTGAGTATTCAGCCGAGATCTAGGATTCCAGAGTGCTAGCAAAGTGGCTCGCAAGACTCTCTAGTCACAGGTTGAAGCCTTTACGTATTTATTTGAAACAAAGTAGGTCCCGGGCATAATAAAAGCGGTCCGTTTTCCGTCGCGGTTTATTACAGAGGGCTCTGCTGTGCTGTTGTAGGAAATTACTTCACTCGGGGGCCTTTTTAGTACACCATGCAAGAGACGTGCTGGCATCTGTTTATTCGACGGGAGGATAAGATCAAACGTAGAGTTTCTAATTATTTTGTTAAGAGTACGCTAAGGAGTCCCCGTAAGCTAGTCAAGGTGAAGCGCAAAGATGAAGGCTTGATGCAGTGCGAATTCAATAACTGCCGATGTGCGATTTGATGATGAACACGGAAGCCGATGAAATTTAATGGCCCGAAGGTCTTTGAGAAGTCTCGCAAGATGGGAATTTTTTCCACGGAATGATTATATCTATCTTTCTGCAGGAAGGTGCAAGCCTTGTAGCCGCCGCTGCTGCCGCTTAACATCAGGGTCAAGTAAATACTTGGCATTTATTGCTGATGTATTAGGTGCAAGAAATCTTGAGTGTTTCTTGTTAAATCTTGCTACATCTGCCGGTTTCCATCTGTTATATATGCAAACGAAGACTTGAAAGAAGTTGTTGAGTTATTAATCATATGTAAAAGCATGAAAGTCGACACGAATCTATAAACATTTTACTGTTTTTCACTTTTTTTTGTACTTGTAAAATTGACGGTGTGAAGGTGAAAACTTGTTGTGCAGATTGAGGATGATTACTAAATCTCCCACATGCCTTTACTCATTACTGCAATTATATCTCTATGTTCTTTGAGCGTTGAGACCTCAAACAGAGTGAAAATTCCCAAAAAAAGGAAACTGGCTGAAAGATATTTCTTTTTAATTGGTTGCACTTGTTTCTTTTTTGTCGTTCCTTAATTGTAATTACACTGCTGCTGGTTCTGTGTTTGCCTTTGATTGATTGGAATCGGTTACCTTTTATGTAGAGCGCGGGTCGATAATGCATTGACGAGACTCAAGTAATTAAGGTTTGATAGTCTCCATTAAATTGATCGATGTGTTCAATGTGATGGCAGTGCACAATTCTGGCTTAATAGACGACATTCGTTTTTTTGTTTTTTGTGTAGCAAAACGAATTTAAGAGTGCTCCTAGTATGGTTCGTTTCTCATATTTCAAGCACGAATCTATCAAAAGTCTGTTGTATCAAATTAATATAATAGGCTTGAAATAATAACATAGCGTATTTACTTTAATTTTAACTTATTATTTTCTCACTATCCAAGTCTATTATGAATGAGTTTCTCTTTTCTTTTTCTTTTGGTCTAACATTGCTTAGTGCAGGAAAATTTCCTCTTCGACTACCGCTCTCCAACCCTCCCGGTCTCATGTCATTGCTCTCCAGCTTCTTTCGGTTTCGAATGCACATTGGTTCAATTAATGTTTGTGTATCTTAGAAACGTCTTTAAATAAAATGGTTTGAATGGTTTTTGGCGTGAAACTAGTACGGGTATTCGTGTCCTTATATACCAGCCACTTTGCACCCTGGTATTCACTACCACGAGCCATTCGTTAAGAAATACTTCTGATGGGCAATTAACAAAGACTGCAATCGTGGTCTCGTTTTTGCCTCGCTTGCCAAAAATCCAAAGTGACGAGACATACTAAGTTAATCGATTTGAGCATATCCTAATGGATATAGTGGACACCGTTCCACCATCTCGAGGTAAAACACTTTGTCACTGAATACATACCACGATTCGACGCACCCCTCGAAATCACTACTGATCAAGACAGGGTACACAGTTCAAATCCAAACTGTTTAATGAAGTTGCCAAATTAATCGGTCTCAAAACCGTTTACTATCCGCAAGACTAAACCTGAGAGGTAAGTTGCTTCGTACTGTCGACTTTTCTTTGTAAAGAGGGAAGATAAGAAAAAAGGAGAAATAGCATGGCGCTGCGTGGAATCGAACCATAGACTTCTGGGATGGTATCCTTCACCCTTATACTACCGAGGCCAACAGATGTATGTATGTATGGAACAGTCAGTCTTTTGAAGATTCTGTATAATTCAGAATCCTGTCCTTCCACCCGGAATTCGAAATTATTGTTGCGAGTGATTCCATCGTCCATAATGTAAATTGCCTGAGTTACCCAAGTTTAGCCAGTGGTGAAGCCGCTAAGCTCTTTGCAGACAATAATAATCTACATCAAATTGTAAATAATTCTGCGAGTGTAGTGACGTAGCAAGAAAAGGAGTCCATATGGGTAACCTATTTTTTTACATCGAAAGGAAAGCGATACTCCATCCACGTTAACTCTCGGCAATTCGGATGACTGCGAAGGCAGCGTTAATTACTCATATCGATCTTCTACTTCAACCAACACAAAACTGTCGGGCTGGAGCCGATTCACATCTTCAAAACTACTAACTGGGCCTTGTTTTTCCGTAGCAAAAAAGTCAACTCTGTCAATATCAATAGTTACGTAGACGGGAATGCATTTTTTCATTCCTCACTCTGCCAAAACTATAAAGCACAGATCAAATAAATGGTTGGCTTTGAGGACAGATTGAGAAGTATGATTCTTAATGTTACTCACTGCTGGCTGTAAAAACTTCTATCCTTGATAATTTCCATCAAGAAGAAGTTTACTTCATTCAAAATCCCGTCTTTATTTATAAGATGGATGTGAAAACGGAAAGAAAATACAAAGCCGATTTACAACCAACCACCTTGGTTCGCCTGGTATTCTTCTTTACCTGGCAATGCTTTTCCGCGCCCCCTCCCATCATCGAGTTTATTGGTAAATTAATGGATAAAGTGGAAATGGCTATGGTAATATACCCCTTTTGCTTCTTTAGAAAAAAGCCTCATCACCAATGTTTCAACTTACGCTAAACCACTGCGCAAATTCCTTGCTCCGTCATACTTCTCTCGAATTTAACCTTTATCTCATGGCGAAAACAGATGACTTGAACAACCCCTTTGACCAGCCCCTAAGATCAATTACTTCTCTCCAATCAATCATGAAAGCAATAATCCACAAAAAGTTAGGGAATATTTTGAATCCAAATAATTTGTAGACGAAAGGCAGTATCACTTTGGGCAAAAAACATCTAGTAGAGTCCTTCTTGTATGGCTAAGTGAGCATCTCCACCAAGTTTCTTTCTTGTTTTTTGCCCTTCATTTGATGTAATACTATATTATATAGTCGTTATAAATAATCTTCTTGCAAAGCTCTTTTATCCAATTCACAGTCTCGCTTGAGACGCTACTCTGCGTTCCTCTTATGCTTTCGAGAATGCAAGCCAAGCGTGAGTGTTCGTGATCACGAGCTTACATCTAATCCAATAAACAGGAATATCAAACTCATTGCTGCTTCAAGTCGCAAGAATCGTTGGTTTCCACTCGTCCAAAACGAAGCACTGTCTTAGTTTCATAAAACTTACACTATACCATTTATTTGAGGGTTTGGCTCTTACGGCAAATTCATCTCTTAGCGTAACACTAACGTAGCGTCTGCGATGGAATAACCACATATTCTAAATCGTTAAACGAATATCCCCTTGCTTGTAATTTCTTAAAAATGGAAATTCCTCTACCAGCCATCAGCCCAGCAAATCCTATATACGATCCCGCCTTGAATACCAATCTTTTATTCAGACCAGGGCTACGTAAATCATGTTATCGTCAATCAAAAAGGAGCAAAACCGCGCCGTCACACTCATCAGATACAGGAGCAAATACGCCACTATATGTAGAGCAAGTAAGCCACCCACAATATGTTTGCCGCATCATAATTTTACCGATATTACTACCATAGTGAATATTCCACCAAAATTAAAACTATGCTGTTTCCTCTGTATCACTTTAGCAACACCAGACAAGCTCGCTCGGCTCATTCTAACAATCTGCAGAAGTCATTTTCGCACACACGTCGGTCAAAGGATTCGTTCATGAGAAAAGTATAATTCCACTGTGGAACAACCATCCGCAGTCAGCGTTTCCGAACTCTTACAGCATCCAAAAGTTTAAAAGCAAGGTTCATCGCCTCTTCCTTAGATCTCGCGAGACTCCTCTTAGCAGTCTTAGACTGTCGTATACTCTATCTATTTTTCATAATTTCATAATTTGTGCGACATGACGAACTGGTAGCACAATAGGTGATTTCTCAGCTTAGCTCTGTCGCAAAGCTTGTAAGCTTAATTCTGTCGTATAAAATAAGGAACGAATAAGGAATAAAAAAAGATATTTAGGGTACCTCAATGGACACACTTAAGTGACAAGCCCAGAAAGCGAAACTACAAGAAGGCCAAGGATTGGAATAGTTTATCGAATCATAATCATTTTGCCTTATTGGGGCTGTCACCTTACCAAAATGAGAAATGTCGAATCCATTCTCATGCCGAAATTATTGCTATTGTGGTTGTCGAATTAGTGACGTTCTATTTCTATGTCACCTACAAATATCAAGTGAGACAAATTGTCACTGAATTCGCCGTTTTTCGACATAAAGTGACTGACAGCCGCAATTCGCCAAAAACTCACTTAAATCGACAAATGTCACTTTTTTCGGCAACCACAATTTTCACCTTACTTCGCCTTTTGTCATCATCAGGAGCCTTGTCTTTCTCCAGCTTTAACCTCCATAATTGTCGTTCTCTGGCCGTCTTTTCCAGTTTTTTATTCCAAACTGTCTTATGCCTTTCTTGACGTCGTCTATGTCTTTTATTAGGGCGTCCGACATGCACTGACCAATCCATCGCACCTAGTCTATTTGGACTTTGATAGCGCTTGGAATTTTACTGCTTTCATACAACTCTTGTCGTTGCTGAGTTGTATATTTTCCTCCAAATACCATCGTTTCCCTTGTAAATCGAACCAAAGATTTTCCTTTCGAATCTTCATACCAATGCTTCCTCTGCGGTCTTCAATATCAACTCTTCCCAACCATATGTATAGTAAGATAATCCTTATTAGTTGTGTACAATTTCAATTTTGTTTTCCTTGATGTATTTCTCAACGTCAGGTGTTTGTGTAGACCAAAGTAGCATTCATTAGCCAGTGTTATTCGTCTTCTGATTTCGGCCGATTTAACATTGTCTTTGTTATAATCGTCCGTAGGTATAACAACTCGTTTCCTACTTCTATATTATAGGTGTCGATCTTTATGTTTTGTCCGCTACTTCTGGCTTTTCTTGTGAACATATACTTCGTTTTGTTCTTGTTTATTTTCAACCCGATTTCTTTAGCATCTAGTGCTACAAAGGTCTCTTCCATGCATTCAAATGATCTTCGAGGAATAGCAATATCCTCGGCAAAGGCGAATATTTGCACTGATCTATCAAAAGTACATCCTGACATATTAGTCGATGCATCTCTTACCGCTTTTAGGGCAACGTTGAATAACAAGCGGGAGAGTGCTTCACCTTGCCTGAGCCCTCTATTTGTTTTCATTACGATTCACACTCTTAGGGCTAACTACAATGGTCTTAAGATGTCTTAAGACTACTTAAGATTTTGTACGCTACTATGGGGCTAGAACAAGTAACCACAATGGCCTTAAGACAATCTTTCGTTCTCTTTCGCAAATTTTCGTTAAGTCTTAAGGCTACGCTCAGAACCGTAGAATCTTAAAGAATCTTCAAGAAAGTAGCGTTTGCGATTAATATTTAATTTGGCGTTTTACAAAAACTAAAGTATCAGTGGAAATATAAGAAAAAAGATTATTTGAAATAAGGTGCTCTGTGGAAAAGATATTTAATAATGGAATATTTGGATTTATTAAAGGATTTAGCAACATTAACTAAATTAGTAAGCGAAGTGATGCGAAAAAAAAGAAACCGCGGTTGTGTAGTGTTCGAAAATTATATACAGACCGTTCTAAAAATGGTTATTGTAAAACCACTTTTTTAAAAATGAAAGGGACCGATCCTGGACAACTTTACATCCAGTATAGCTTTATTAAACTAGACGTCTCTATTTACTCCAGACTCGATTTGTTGTGATTACCTTTTACAAATGTCAAAACGTCTTCAGGCTATTATAGCTGAGCTTAAGATTCGTAAAGATTTGACAGAAAATTAGCCAGTCTTAAGAGAATTTGACGAGAAATCTTAAGACCATTGTAGTTAGCCCTATTGTAAGTATTTTGTAGTCGATGAATAACATAGCTATGAATGTTTATGTAAAATTCAACAGCTTTTTCTAGGGTTTTCCTGAGTACAAATAGTTGGTCTCTTGTGGATTTTCCAGGACGAAAACCACAGTGATATTTTCCTAGTATCCTTTCCCCTCGTCACTCTTGGTTTAAATTCTTTACGTTGTTGATTTACCTTTTTGCAAACATTTCTGGCATCATTTGTTTGTTGATTGTTCTATTTGTCTCAGTTCTTCCTCCCAATACTGCCTTTTTTCGCTTTATGTATTTTCTTCTCAATTACTCTCTTTTCTCGATACTCCTCTTCATAATATCTTGTTCTTGTTCATACTAAGTAGACATGATTTGGTAAGCTCTGTTTTTCTCCATTGTCGTCTGGGCGCATTCGTTATCGACGCAGTCTACTCTTAGTCCTTGTTGCACGAAACCTAGAACATCTTCTGCTGATCCTTTTATTGTTCATTTAACATCGTTCCATTGATGGTCTTCAAATCTTTGTGTGTGTTTTGACCATTGCTAATTCCGTTTATTCTTACTTTCAGTATAGGTTCACATATTCAGCCCTATTTGCCCTTCCTTCAATTCTGCCACATTATATTATCTGGCTCTGTTTCCTCTTCTAATTTTTATTGTAGACATCTTGGCCTTTCGTTCCTATTAAAAAGTGGTCGGTATGATACTCACGTCCAGCACATTGGATTTAAGGCGTGCGTTTATGATAAATTGTGTTGTTATGGTTACTCCATCTGACGAATTCCAGGCTACTTTTTGAATATCTTAATGCTGGATTTTGGTGCTGGAAATTACCATATTCTCCACCTTGGCGAAGTTAATCAGTCTTAACCTATTATTATCATTGTGATGTTCTTGCAAGCTAAACTTGCACAACCAACCACAATAAGTCTGATGATGTCAACCTCTGTAAGCTAGAAGTTAACTCGTTTGGCTCTATCTCAGAAGGCAGGGCTCGAATCTCTTGCACCGTTATGCCTCTTTATGTATCAACTCCTTCGGGTTAGGTATCATTTCTACTTACGTATCTAGCATCTTGATAGACATTCCCATTACTTTCTACCCTAATCATCGAGCTCCTGTTCGATCATCGAAGTCAGCGTTCTGTCGCAGTGGTATTGGGCAGAAACCGATGGAGATTACTCTTGTAACTGTTCCGTTCTCCTATATAAAATTTATTCGAGCTCATCGACAGTATAAAGCTGGCTGTATTTCTAAGTTCCAGAATTCCAGCTAAATAAATAACGATTGTCTATCTGAGAGGTTTCATAGTGGACAACACAATGAATGATTTGTTCTATATAAAGGATGGATTCTCCATGATAACATAAGTGTTCCAGCAAAAACTATGCTCAAACTACACACCAAACGAACTCCTAAATCCACTATATATCCGCGTAAAAAAGTTTAACTCGTTATTTTTTTCCTGAAACTTACACCAGCAACATTCGAATTTGTTTAAAATAGGCGCGCAGTTTAAACCAGCAAAAAGGGTTTGATAAATTAAATAACTTATAAGTTCACCTTAATTTTAGAATTTAAGCTTGAAAAACATTCGTTTAGAAATGCATCATTCAAATCGCTAAGCAAATTATTAGCTTATTCACAAAATCGCTTAATCTCTGCTTACAAAATATTGCTTTACACATGCTTCTGCTTGCTAAAAGAAATCAATGCTCTTTTATTCTGCTATTATTACGCACTATTTTTCTTCTTTTCTTCTATTTCGTTTCTTTAAATTTATTAGTTTTTATTTTTCTACTTTAAGTTCTTTAAACTATTTTTTTCGTTCTTAACATTTTCATAATGTCTCAAGTTCACCACCAATCATCCAAACTTCAAATGACATATTTTATGCGTAGTTCACAAGCTACAAAAGTTATTTCCCCCATTTCAACCGATATGATAAAAAATTTCATAAAATTAACAAAACATTCAAAGTAAATTTCATTTGACATCGAAATTGATTGTTTTACATTGGATATTGCCGTTCACATGTAAAATTTCGTTGCATAAAATATATTATGCCTATAAAGCATTTAAGTTTACCCAGAAATAACATGGGTCCTAATTAATCGCTAGATCGCTCTGCTAGACAAGCTCAGAATGAACATGCATCGAATACGTCTGTCATCAATCACCCTCCCCCCGTTCTACTACAAGAGGCGATTGAAGAAGAATATGACAACAACAACAAAAACAACAACAACAAAATAAGAAGTAGATAGCGGTAGTGGTATAGCGCCCCGTAATCCAATTCACGCATGTCGACTTTCAAATAAACACGCGCTCCCCTCTCTATACACAGAAATTCCAATTTTATATCCACATTTTCTGTCATTAATCTCAAATTCCTAAATGTCAAACAAAATAGTCAGAAAGCCGAAATGGCGTCGCTTTAATCTGCTATAAATGACACAAAACTGAACAATTAACAAAATAGCCTCAGAATATTGTGCTAAAGAATGGCTCTGAAGTCACTCAAGCCAACGGGAACGGGGCGGAGGTCCTTGTCCCATAATCCAACAGGCCAGAGAAACATAGTTGCATGTCAGAATCACATTTTGACAGGAATAACACGCACCAGAGCCATCTGGGGCGCAAAGATGTATTAATATCAGATTCCGCCATGACAAGTGAAACATCATTTTATGACAGCGACTCTGGGTGAACGCGTCAAGAGATGTGCACCTCTTCCGTCGCGCGGTATGTAGACTTTCACATAGGCGCCCGTGCACCGTTTATGTTTTGCCTATTCCCTATTCCATAAGAGCGATGGTGGTCCCCCGAGGGCTCAAATGTGCGATTGCCTACGGGGCGTTAGTACTTACTTAGCCCTGCACCTCCTCCGTCAAGGGACGTTCGTCTCTCTTGGTCACGAGCTCGCCGTGGAAAGTAATGATGGCCCATTCGGTCGGTTGTGGTCCTTTAGCCTGTAACTCTTTTAATAAATGTGAAAAAATTAATAACAACTTTATGATGGTTATAAATAATTTCCGTCTCTGCTTTTGACAGGCATTTAGCCGACAACCAGATTCACACCATCGAGAAAGATGCCCTGCAGGACCTCGTGTCATTGGAACGATTGTAAGTGATTTTTAATTGATTTTTTTTAATTTAATTTTTTTATGCTTGGTTTTTATCTCTTTTTTATTCATTTTAATTTTTCATTTTACTTTTTTAATTAAATGCATTCAGTTTTATATTGCTTGAAAATATAATTTGTAATTTTTACTTCTTCGAAAATGTTATGTATGACAATGATGAATGGTTGGGTTATAAAGCACTGAAAGAAGGGAGCTGCTTTTGGACACTGACACGTGTATAATTTAATCCATAAAACCATAAGTTAGAGGTGTAATATGCTTATAAAAGTCAGTCGGTTGCCATGAAAAGAAAACTAGTTGAGCACTATATTTGTTTATCAACAAAACTTAAGCCGAGGGTAGCATACTTAGCCTAGCGAGATTCCAATGTTCCACATTTACAAATAATGAGCATTTAGAAATTTTTTTCAAAATCTACAAAATATATGTCAGTGACAAAGAAAATAATCTGATTCCATGAAAATTTTGGTCCATAAGTAAATGAAGTATGAAATAAATTTGTTTATGAAGCAGTAATTTTGCCTGTGATCTAACCTCTCCTTTGCTGTGCAACATATTCGGGACTACTTTCGCGCATCAGATGCTTGAGATCGTGCAGATCAATCTCCAATACTCCAAGACACCACCCACAGACAACCTCCAGATTTATCCCAAGTAAGAAAAGGCGGATGTCGCCTTAATAGAAGAGCCCTGGTTACGAGGACGGAACATAAAACAAGGCTGGTACAAGCCATGGCTCATGACCTGCTTGCATCCTAGGGAAGTTCAGGCAGATGACAATAGCACTAACATCGAATGGAGCCAACCGGGAAATGGACGGAAAATTTCCAAGGTTGGGAGGAAGTGTTGGACATCAGGCCGGCTCCATACGTTGGCACCAAAGTTAGCTCCAACGCTACTTGTCCATCGTGTGGACCGAGAAATTTGCATTGGCGTGAGCATTGAGGGTTGGCCGTCGCATGTCGGAATCTGCTCCAACGTGCGCTGGTACCCGCGTTGGGACCAACGTGTGGAGCCGGTGTCACGCTGTGTACGGAATTGGAAATATTCAAAGTACAAAACTGGAGAGTATCAGATCAAGTGTCTTTCTCCGGTCACACTTTAAGGTAAACCTGCAGGTTCAAGCTCCCCGACCGCACAGAAACCCAAAAAGGATTGACTGGAAGAAGTTCGGTCAGGTCCTGAGAGCGAGACTCTCTAGAGTGCGTCCAGATGAAAGGATAGACCTTATAGAGAAATTCGAAGATACGGTTACCACTTTCGAAAACGCTATCCACACGGTGTATAAGGTATCCTGCTCAGTAAGGCGGAGCAAAAAAACCTTTCCTCCTTGGTGGAGTGAAGATCTCTCGAAACTCAAGTAGTTAACAAAAGAGATCTTCAATAATTACTAAAAACAAGGCCTTTGCAGCCTAACGCTGTACTTCTTGTCATTGCTTCAGCCAAGAGAGATACCGGGTTATTGCCAATCTATCCAGGATCCTCTCCAAAGAAAACTCCTGTCTGTCCTTTATAAAAAAGATAAACGGAACTTGGACGGAATCGTAAACGATACAGAGCTAAGTTAGTTAAGCTAGGTAGAAAGCACTCTTGTCTGGGTTCATGGACATAGGAAATTAACCGAAAAAGCCGACTATCTAGCAAAGCAGGTAGCCTCTCCCTGGGGTTCGGAGATCGTGATAGTGGGCAGCCCAATATATGGGTTCAAAAACGCAATTTTTGACTAACTTCTGCCAGTCAGCTAAAGGTGGGGCTCACTGGAGACCTATATTAACTTGACTTGGTCTACTTACAAAAAAGAAAGAGCATTTGGCTTAATAAGCATGGGGTATTGGCCCATAGGTGACCACGCTGCTGGGTATTCCGCACAACGTTTACTGCCATAGGTAGCTGCGGGTAGTCGTAGAGAGAAAAGCACTCGTTCAATTTCTGTACAAATGCCGGCTCTAGCTAAAGCGAGGCTGCGCAAAGAGATCTGCAGCTCTCCTGATAACCTTTCTAAACTCCACAGGATGGCTTTAGATATCCGCCACAGTCAGTCGAAAAAGAGTTTTTGAAATCAAAACGGCGTGTCATAGCGCGCCAAATATGCCTCCGATCGCACTTGAGGCAGGCCTTCACCTAACCTTCCCGTATGGTTATATCCCATCTCTGTGGAGGTTAGGCGAGATTTTGCTTTGTATGCAATGGAGAAAATAATCTACATATATATTAATGAAAGAAATTTTTTTTATGTATGTATGTGTGCTCGAACTTCGAATTCAAAATGGCCGCGCAAATATGGCCGAATTTGCCAATTGTGTTCCCATTCCAATGAAAGTGCGTATCTAGGAGTTTTTAAGGTCGAAAATAACGAATTTATGATCAAAACTTATAAATTGAAAATGGTCGCGCCAATACGGAAAGCAAATTTTGTCAATTGTATTCCTATTCTGATTCTAATCACTCTATACAACCTGTTTGTAAATAAAGCATACACAAAGCTTCTAGAAAAATATTCGTAACTTCTCGAATTGCCCAAGTACTTGAAGACCCCGACCCGAGTTAAAAATAAGTTGAAATAAATAAAGTTACAGCCCTATTTTCCCGAGAAAACCCATGTTTTCCCCATTGTCAGTTGTATGTAGATGCTTCAAGAGTTAGAAAACCTGAAAATCTTCACATCCTAGCTCCAAATG
Organism: Thereva nobilitata; assembly: GCA_963855945.1. Taxonomy (NCBI): domain Eukaryota; kingdom Metazoa; phylum Arthropoda; class Insecta; order Diptera; family Therevidae; genus Thereva; species Thereva nobilitata. The sequence goes on along the minus strand of OY979694.1, from coordinate 195,088,154 downwards.
GAAATACATTGAACATATTGTATCCTGAAGCTATTAGAATCGGTTCAGAATTCATCAACAAGATTTTGGGTAAGATGGTAAGGACAAGCGGAAATGTAGGATTTATATACATATAATATGTTAGAAAGAAAGAAACTATTCATCCGAAATTTTAATTATAAGTCTAGGATGCTGGTATATAAGACCCTCTAAGGGCTGGCGCCTGTGCTAACAAATAAAACCTGTGTCAGTGACATTTTTTTGATTATTGAATGTTTAATATAACCATAGCCAAATAAAAGGAAAGATATTCCATTTCATACAAGAAAAGTGTGCAAGTTCTTGTTGAGAGAGCTTTCCTATTTCCTCCATTTAAGCTTCCTCCAAGCGAAAGCCGCCCCTGCTAAATCTTTATTTTCAGTGGCACTGTCCAGATATTTGAGTAAATCTTATCTGAAGAGAGTAAATGGAAAGAAAAACGTCGGCGATGCATGGGAGCAGGGTTCTTTCAGAGCTATTCGCGTTTGCGCTTCTTTTTTTACAGGTTTTCTCATTTATGAATGGCATATTTACGAATGTGTATATTGTATTCTAGGTAAATTTCATTAAAGGGATTTGTTGGTGGAAATAAATGAAAATAAGAAGGAAGCTGTTTGTTTGATTTTTTGTTTAAATGACAAAAATCAATTACATATTTTTAGAAGTTACGATTTTATTTTTTCAGGTCCGACTTTTCGGTTTCTACTTTGCAAAAGTTAGTAAAATAGTGATTTTTGTGCGAATTTTGATTTCGTTTTGATTTATAACAATCATTTCCGCAATGTGTTTATTTTGCAGATTTGGAAAAGTTTTATTTTGGTCAAAGGTTCACAAGCAAATTATTGCGTTTTACAAGGATTTGAAAATGTAAAATATCAAATCATGAATAAATTTAGAAATATGAAAAGTGGAAATTATTTCTTTATGGCTATTTAAGGACATTCTCACTTAATAGTGCAGCCAATATAAGAATTCTATCTAATGGCCCTATAAAAAAATATCCAAATAACTTGAATTTTTTTTATCTTTATTATGATGTTCTACTGACATCCTGGAAAGTTTTCTTCTATTGGGCTAAATTTTAACTTGGCGCAATTATATCGAAACCGTTTTATTCGTATACGGGCGGGAAAGTTTCGGTGTCCCTCTAATACTAGTATTTTGTTAAAAAAAATACTCCTTTCCACACCACCGCAGGGGTAGAGTAATTGGCGAGTTTTTTTAAAGTGGTGTCCCCAGTAAGCCTAATCCACAAAACAATTTTAGGCGTTACATCCCTTACAGGCATGTATTTAGTCGTCATTGAGTAAGTCCGACATAAAATGTTGGCAGACGTAAAAACGGAGTAAGCTTCGATATAGTTTTGGCAGACAGTTGATTCTATACATTATTACAGAATAGAGTTCAATTATTTCAAGGAAAAAGGATTGTGTGTTTCTTTATATATAATATAAGATAAGGACACAACATAAAATTGCATTTGTTGTTGAATTTTCTATTCACGCTACTACTCCTAAGAATTTGATGAAATTAACAACTTCCCCTTTTAGGATTGTATAATTTTTTGCTTGGGATAGTTTTTTAATGAGCTCTTATCTTTAAATTGATGTGAATGCCACAAACAAAATTTTCGAAGAATAATAAGGATCAAATAATCTAAGATTTGTTTGTGGTGATCGTAACATTCATTTTCTTTATCTAACCAGTTGGAAAATTCAGATTTTTTACTTATTGTATCCATACAATGTTCAATTATTTTGCTTTTTAAACCTTTTATTTCAGGAGTACTCTGAACAAATTTAGCGAAGATTTTAACAAAGATTTTACAAATATTAAAAAAATAATCTGTAGGATTTTTAAGTGCACCAAAATCGGTACTTTTTGAATAATTTTTAAAATAAATAAAACTTTCCGAAGGTTTTGAATATTTAACAGTTTCGTTTGGGTTTCTCATAATCATTATCATTATCGCATAACAAACACTTTTCTTTTTTTGAAAAGCGGTCAATTATGAAACCTCCAAAATACCTTTAAGAAGTTTCTTCGACAGAAATCGAATCTTCATTTGCCCCACATTCCAACAAATCAATTGACTCGATTATGTTGCTAGCTTCGTGACCCTCATTAGTGACATCACCAATCGTCCGATCCTCAACAGTAAAAATACCATGATCGTTATTATTATTTATGGTTTTGCCATCACTAAATGAGTCAATAGCTATAAATTGCTGACTATCTTCGTCACAATTCTTCCTATGGGAAGATATAGACAAAATTTTGTTCAAAATAATTTTGCAAATAAAACTATTGAAATTATATATGGATTATTACTGAAGCCCCCTCTTAATCTTTCTAAGGAAAAAAGGTTTTCAATTGGGTGTCTTGGTTAAATTTCGAAGTCAGAACGAACTCTTTATTGGGAAACTCGTTTAATATTTCATCAGTTAAAAGAATAATGGATTTTAGAGTCAAAATCAATCCCCCAATCCAAAATATTTTGTTTTTGTTCTCAAATGAAATTGATTGAATGTAACGTAACATTTCAGAAAGATATTTCCTTGGAGTATTTGTTTGAGTTAATCCACACTTATACCAATTTCTACTAAAAGGTTCTTTACTATTGAGACAATCGAACAAGTTTTTGAGTTTTGAAAAGAAATCGGAAGTAGAAAGAGTAACTGATGAAACATTAGGGCTAAGCAAATTTAATTCTAAAGCAGTTTTAAGAGCAGCACAAACTGTGTTACTTAAAACTTGAAGAGCATAAGAAACCTTCATCTTTTCCCAAGAATTTGGCCATACATGTTTTGAAGTTAACTTCGGCACCATTTTAGTAGAACCATTTTTTTCTAAATTATAGAGTTATTTAACACAGTTCCAACTTACTGTTCCATCTTCACAGTGAATATCTTTTACCAATATTATCTTTTACCAGTATTACGTATTGATTTGAACAAATGCGGAACATCGAACATTGCAAAAATCTTTTGATTATTATAATAAAAAAAAGGGTCCTTTTCCGTTACTCCGAGAGAACTAAAGCAACTGCGATTGTTAGAAGCCTGATCTGAGACTATACTTCGGATTTTAAGACCAAGTTCACAACAGTAGTCTAAATTCAGCTTCATTTTTTCGGCTAATACTTTACTGTTAATTGGTTGATCGGTGGCAAAAAAACTAATAATAAATTTCCAATTAGAAAATAAACGAAATCAAAATTCGCACAAAAATCACTATTTTACTAACTTTTGCAAAGTAGAAACCGAAAAGTCGGACCTGAAAAAATAAAATCGTAACTTCTAAAAATATGTAATTGATTTTTGAAATCCCTTTAATGAAATTTACCTAGAATACAATATACACATTCGTAAATATGCCATTCATAAATGAGAAAACCTGTAAAAAAAGAAGCGCAAACGCGAATAGCTCTGAAAGAACCCTGCTCCCATGCATCGCCGACGTTTTTCTTTCCATTTACTCTCTTCAGATAAGATTTACTCAAATATCTGGACAGTGCCACCGAAAATAAAGATTTAGCAGGGGCGGCTTTCGCTTGGAGGAAGCTTAAATGGAGGAAATAGGAAAGCTCTCTCAACAAGAACTTGCACACTTTTCTTGTATGAAATGGAATATCTTTCCTTTTATTTGTCTATGCTAATAGTTATTTCTGGTGGGGGTTACCTTTTTAAGCTTATTTCATGTGTGTTTATTTTACCAGAAAGACCCATAAGTTTATCACGAGCAACGTCATGTGGGTCTTGACCCTTTAGCACCAACCGCTCTGTTGTTCCCAGCACGCATACCACGGAGGTAAGTGCACTGAACCGGCTCTTCACAATCAGATCCTAACCTTAAAAGAGAAATGGAAGCAAAGCAAAGAAATTGCGCTGGCGTCCTTTCTTGATATCAAGATAGCCTTCGATAGTATATGCTTTGATATTATAGCAAGCTGTCTAAGAAGACGAGCTATAAGCTATCACTGTTTGTGATTGAATCGTTTATTTGTTGGGAATTCTAAAATTAACTGTCACTCGTTTGGACAGGTATCCTAAAGGTTGACCTCACGAAAAATTTATATGAATCTCATCGATGATACTTCAGTTTGCCCCTCCTTAGACATATTAAGGTATACATATTAGACATATTAGGTCACTCTATCTAGGAAAACTTTAGCCCTGGGAAAGTTGTATTTCTATTAGCATAGCGACTGTTCGACATAAATTCTAGCAAAAGGACCCACAAAAAGTCATCTCCATCTATCTAATATCTAAAACTAGATGCAAAGTATTCCACTGGAACCAGCGCATGGCCAAATTAATCAAAATTTACGTAATGGTCCACCTTCCTACTTTTTGCAACTCACCACAGGAGACTCCGTACAATTTGGTCTACTTTGAAATATAAAAAAACAAATTTGAGAACGAGTGGTAACTTGGGCGATAGTCTTCATCTGGTATATGCTACAATGGCAGTATTATGAAAGAGATTCTATATACGGGAGTACATATCCATTAAAATCTCAAAATGGAAGCCCTTTTCTGTGTACATACAAAATAAGCTAACCTTGGATGCTCTAAGCTACTATAGGGTGAACTGTTATGGTATACGAATAGCTGCAAGAAAAGGTATATGTGACAGAATGTGGGATGCAAGCCCCAGGTTTAGTAAAGCAATTAGCTTTGGCACTTCGGCTAGTGTCTTTTAAGGAGAGGTGTTTGCTACAATTACAAAGAAGAGCCACACGAATAAAAAAAATTCCATCTTCTTTGACTACCAACAGATAATCATAGGCGCCCATTACACGTTCATGCAAGCGTCAATAAATTCCATCAGTCATGATTGATGGAAATCAAAATATACAGAGAAATACATCAGTCATCACTTTAGACTGTAGGTTTTCCGCCAGTCATACCAGTGACTGTAGCAAAACTGACAGCAAAACCTATCGTCTAATGGCCGCCATAGCTATAAGGTCGTGTACCACCAAATATAAACTAGTCTTGTACTGCCAACGGTGAACTGAGGTGAGGTGATGAACTCAGTATTCTGAATTAAGTCACCCTTGTTTGGATCCAAGGTCATCAGTACTTCCAAGACAATGAAAACGACTTCCTGGCCCGAATTTTGGGACTAAAAATCTTTGTTCCGAAACCGAATATTGGAAACCTCATCGATTTGATTAATGCCCCGGCTTCATCGACCTCAATTGAATAAAGGCTAAAGTCCAGTTCATGTTCAATTCGTGCTTGAAATTATTGTTGCTTTTTCGCCAGAAGTTAGAAATGAAAAAGCTCACTGGAATGACATTTCATTATTCCTGTTGATTACTTTCTTGTGAACGAGCTTTTACGTTTAACTTCAGTTCAAATCAGGGCGAACTAAGGTCTGTTTTATCCTCAGTTGAATATGTGGAAATTGATATGCGAACTAAGATTATTTTAAAGTTCAGTTCACCAATTTGCTCGAACTTGCGCAATTCGGCCGGTGAAGCCGGGGTATAAGAGAGCTCAATGCGGCCCACGGTATACAGAAACAAGGTAATGTAAAAGACTGAATATCGTAGAATATCGTATTAGTTCGACGTCACTCGGCAAGTCTTCCCCATACAAAATCGAAATTGTTGTTGTTGTTTTCTGTATTAACCTTGCCGGGTGACGTCGCCTTTTTCTACGATATTCGCACTTACGATACGATATTTCGTCTTTTACATTACCTTGTTTCTGTATACCGTGAATGCGGCCAAAGATACTGATACTGGTTGGCATGTTTGCTTGGCACTACAATCCAAATTACGTTCTAAGGAGCATCGAAAGGACTCCACCTAAGTTAGTGAGTTTGTGTTTCACACAAACAAATGTGTTTCGAACAAACAAATCTAATACCCCGGCTTCACCGGCGAATTGTGCAAGTTCGAGAAAATTAGTGTACTGAACTTCAATTTTTGCCTGAGTTCCCATACATTTTCACATTTTGAAGTCAGGAAAAATCACGCCTGAGTTCGAACAACAGAACATGAAATCGAGCTTGAACGTAAAAACTCGCTCAAAAGAGAGCAATCAACTGGAATAGTGGAATGCCATTGACTTCTGGCAAAAAAAGCAACAACAATTTCAAGCACTGAACTGGACTTTAATCGGTGAAGCTACTTATGTGGATTAAACTGAATATTATTGAATTGAGGCCGGTGAAGCCGGAAGACACAAATCTTTAAGTTGGTAGGTTCAAATACAAAATATTGATTTGAGCCTACATCTCTTATAAATGGAGTCACTCAAATTTTTGTTCTTTATAGCAAACAAAAATACACCTTTACATACCTAAAAAATGATCCTAATTATGTTTCTCTGTGATAATCAGTAAACATCCTGTATCTTAGTGGAGAGTGATGATCGCCCCCTCTTTAGAACAATTTGTCTCTTCAAATATATCCAGGAGTCACCCCTTAAAAGGTTAACCACTTAATCAAAAATCACCTTCTATATAGAGCTACGATCCATTGCAGCTAGTAAAATACCCCAAAACTCACAACTACCTTTGCTCCTGGTTTTGAGCATTCACGAGTTGCAGTTACGCATAAATTTTCCGCCAGGGGTTCAAGGTTTAAACTGTCAACAATAGATGGCTTTTCCTTTTTAAAAAGGGTAAGTAAACTGTGAGTTTACGTATTAAAATAAAAGATATTTTAAAACGAAAATATACAGAAGACGATAAAATGCATAATACGGATAAATAATACGGTAATATATAAAATAATTGTTTTTTACAAAAATAATAAATATTATGCAAATATCGCCCAATGGATCGTAGCTAGTGTAAAATCCCGTTTCTATGCAAAAAATATCTTTGTGTCCATATTTACCATATATCAGCAAGAACTATTTATACTTTTACTTCTAAGCTTAAAAAGAAACCATTTTCCATTTTTTTATTATTAACAAAAAAAACATAATCTTGCAATATCTTAAATAAATTTTCCATTTATAATTTAAAAGCATGAAAATATCTGCACTTTTTTTTCTTTATTTAATAACTTATTAAATTTATTAAAAAATTATGGTTTTATTTGCTTCATTAACTAAAAGATATTTTTTTCATAATTTTTTTTGCACGCAGACGCTTAAACAACAATCGACTTAAGGCCATTCCAGAAAACTTTGTGACAAGTTTGACGAACCTTTTGCGATTGTAAGTAAATTGCTTTGAGTGATTTAAACTCAGCTTAAATATTTAAAAACAAATATATTTATAAATAGCTTTAAGCATCCCCCCTTTTTTTCGTTTTATATTTTTTTTGTATTTATTTAGAACTTAACAACAACAAAAAATATACTTGAACCAAAATAATTCTTTTCCCTTAACTTTTTTGTGATGTTGGAGTTGTAGTAGAAGAAGAAGAAAAGGATCAAAAAAAATAAATATAGGAGAGCAGAGAGAGAGAAAGAGAAAAATATTGAATAATCCCCTTAGAAAAAAAAATGCGGAACAAAAATATAAAATCAAGACTATTCATCGTAAAATTGAATAAATTCTGCCCTTGTTAATGTTTAAGTAAACAGAAAAACCGAACAAATAAAAAACTTTTCCCTTTTTTTTTGTTTTCCCGCAGGGATGTATCGCACAACGGAATCACAACAATTCCACGAAGGGTCTTCAAAGGAGCCCAGACCCTTCGGAGTCTCAACTTGGACAATAATCAAATTATGTGCCTGGACGAGCAGGCATTCAAGGGACTGGCCGATTTAGAGATACTGTAAGTGCTGACATCTATTGTAATAATAATAACAACAGTTCCGTTACCCGCAAAGCACCCATATAACGCCCCCATCCCCTCCCCAACTCCTACACCGCATGAACCCCTTTGCTTATTGTTAATTCATCGAAGTTCATCAATAATTCATCGATTTGTGATCTTTTCATTTATTTTGTTGTTATTGTATTTGTTTATTTTTTTATTATTTACTTTTAATTTCAGGACATTGAACAAAAACAATCTGACAACACTGCCGCACAACTTGTTCACTGGCTTAACTCAGCTCCGTGCCCTCCGGCTATCGGACAATCCATTTGCATGCGATTGCCATCTATCGTGGCTGTCCAGATTCTTACGCAGCGCCTCACATCTAGCTCTGTACACGAGATGCCAGTCACCTAGCCAGCTGAAGGGCCAAAACGTGGCCGATCTGCACGACCAAGAGTTCAAATGTTCAGGTAAAGTGGGAAAATTTTTGCTCTAGACTCTAGAGAGACTAGAAGTCTCGAGGATTTTTAGGTTCTATCTGCATTACAAGGCATATCCACGTCGGTATGGTATCCATGCCCCGTAAAATGCCCTTTTGCATGTCCATTGCCAATGAAATTGCCATTCCGTGGAGCGCGTATTTTTTTTGTATTGAGTCAACGTCGATTTCTACATCTAGACATCATGAATTCGTACTTGCTGAGTGCACGTTTTAATTACTGCATAGGTTGGGGGTGTAGGGTCTAGTATGGCACAGGAAAACGTGCCGCACTACTATTAAGGAAACTTGTTAACATTTTTTCTAATTTTAATATGGCAAATTAATAACTGCTCGAGGGCATATTTTGTGTGGGAAATTAGTATGTTGAAGTTTTCCGACCGTTCACTTAAGCAACGTTCTTCAGAAATAATTTAGACCAGTTGGATTGTCAGCAAGGGGACCGAAGTCTTATCACGAGATTTTCTTGTTGATAGTGTGTACTGATTTGAATGTCAGAAGGTGTAAAATGCAAATTGGTTTACCATAAAGGTTCCAGTTAAGGCTTGTTGTTGCATGATATTGCTTGAAACTTGACCTTTGACTTGTCCAGTTTTGTGTCCTTATGCATGTGTCAATATTGTCATTGTAGAAGATTCTGTTTGAAGATAGTATCCATAGATTTAATCGCGTGGATTTATCCAAATGTGTAGTTTTCTTAGGCTTGGTACTAGCACTCTAACTGGCACCTGTATCAAATTTCATGCCGATATCTTCAGTAGTTAATGAGATACGCTTGTTTACTTTCATCCAACAAAAGTGCTTGATTCGATTTTTAAAATGAGTGAAAAAGTTAAGGTAAGATGTCCTCGGAGCGGGTTTTTCCGTTTCGGCAATAACCAGAAGTTAGCGGAGCTAATTTTATTTTTTATCTGAGAGACTAGTTTAAAGGTGAGTCTAGGTATGTCCAAAGCTTTTGACAGAGTATGGCACCCTGCTCTGTTGTCGAAAAAAACTCCAAACTATTGGTATCCACTCAGTTTTAAGGAAATGGATTAAGAGCTTCCTTTCTGGCCGTTCAATAAAGGTAGTATTGGAAGGGGTCGAATCTAATCCCCACACCATCTCGGCCGGAGTTCCTCAAGGATCTATTCTTTCACGCGCTCTTTTCCGAATGTTCATAAATGACCTGCTCTCAATCCCTTCCAATCCACTTCTCAGTTTCGCTGATGACAGTACTCTGCGTTATTCCTACTTTTTCGACAATATAAGACAAGCACGTGCCAGACCTTGTCTTCACCATCGTGAACTCATGTCCAACTCTATCAACAGGGACATCAAACACATTCTTGATTGGGGCCGCAAGAATCCCCTCCAACCCCTCCAAAACGAAGTACTGTCTTATTACTTATAAAACCTGCACCGACCGTCCTTCCGTCTCAGTGGGCAAAACAAACCTTACAGCTGATCCTTCTCTTAACATCTGGGGTATAACTCTATCTGAGGACTTGCGATGGAATGATCACATATTCCAAATCGCTAGACTAGCCCACTTGGCTCATTCTCATACCATGCAATCCCCCTTTTCGCGCACACTAACGTCTAAAAGTTTGTTTATAAATAGAACAATTTGGCTGTGGAATAATCTCCCACAATCAGTTTTCCCGAACTCATACAACACCCAAGAGTTCAAACGTAAGGTTTATCACCACCTGCTCCAACACCCCCAGACCTCCCCTGATCTATCATATTCTCTTCTATCTTTCAAACCAAGCTTACTACTAGAAATTTCACCATGACCCGAACTACATGACAGACTAGTAGTACAAAGGGTGATTTAATAATAATAATAATTTATTCTATAATCATTGTACAAAAGAACAAAATTCTTATACGCGTACAATTAAAAATGAACCGGTGAAACATCAGGTGATTCCTAAGTTTGGCTTTCACACATAAAAAAAAGCTTCTTCCTCCAGACGTCTCTCGCTTCCGCAGCTTGCCTCCAGTTTCTTATGTTGGGGAATTCTGCTACATCAACCTTAACACTGTCATCCACCTTGACCGTGTTTTGCCAACTACTGGTCTTTTGTCATCTGGTAGTAGATACAGGGCTTTTTTGGTATCCTTGAGTCATTCATTCTTTGGACATGACCGGCCAACGTAAACGCAGTAGCTTGAAAGGTTACACTCTTTGTATAGGTCGTAGGTCGTGGTAGCGTATTCTCCATGCATCTCTTCATTGATTGGACCGTATAACCTTCGGAGAACCTTCCTCTCAAATATATCCATCTTGTCTGCGAATTTTTTGGAGATATTCCATGCTTCATACCCATACGTAGCTTCTGTACGTATGATCGTTTTGTAGATTCTTATTTTGGGATTTCTGTGGATGGTTCTGGATTTCATTACTGGCAGTAGTGAGAAGGATGTTCTATTTGCGGGCGTTTAGTCTTCTTTGCATGTCTATCGCTTCATCGTTGTCTTCGCTGACTGTGGACCCCAGCTAGTTAAATTTTAGATATCACACAGAAAGTTCTAGTCAGAATGATAGTAGAAAGAAGAGTGAAAACTACCAACAGTGTTATTCCATCCGGTCCTATCCAATTTTACCACGAAAGAGCATTGACTTCGATAATCGAACAGGAGATGACTTCCTCGCTTATTGTGCTTACAGGCAATGGCACAATAGAGGGCAGGAAATTGCTGTAAATAGAGAGGACAAGAAAGAAGGGATATTATCTGAATGATGGAGATGGAAAGACGAAGAACCATACCGTGGAGTGGAATCGAACCGCAGCCCTCTTGGATGGAAGTGGGGCGCCTTAATCTACTGGGGCCAGTCATCCTAGAAACTACGTTTCTGGTTTCTTCTTCTTTCTTGCTTTAAAAGTCTCTTCCTCAGCAGCCTAACAACGTGTCACTATTCGAACCGAAAATCTTCAATGAAGTTGACAAATTACTCGGTACTCACCGAATTAGAACAACCGGCTACCATCCGTAGGCTAACGGTATGGTCGAACAGTTCCACCGGTTCCGATTCATCAAAGCAATCTTAATGGCAAGGGGCAACGCAATGGAGTGAAGTCTTGCTAAGGACTTTGCACAGCAATTAAGACCGAATTACAGTGCTCACCTGACGAACTTGTCAATGGTCAGAATCTGAGACTCTCCAATTCGATTTCCATCACAACTGATGAAAATTCAATAGAAGACTCAGGTTTTCTCGTCAAGCTAAATGGCACAACCAAGTCGATATCTATCGACCGGCTGAAACCAGCCTGCAGATGCGACCGAGACGACGAAGCCGAACCATCTAAAGTTTTAACATACCGTTAATGCTACTGGGGGAGTTTGTGGCAGCCGCGTACAACATAATTTACAAGTTTACGCAGGCGAAGAAACTCTTACACGATCAGAACGTTCAAAAGAATGCTACCTAGATCACCGATCGGTGATCCCGGCTTCGAGCAACTCCGCCTGGTTCTATGGTTGCTAACTTCGTTGCAGATACGGTCCGCAATTACACGTTCTCACTTTTATATAGAAATTAATTTCGAATTAAGTCTTGGTTTTACCCGAAGTGTAACAATATCGTAGGGCATACGTATCATCTCTGCTTTCTTTTACGAGAAAGGTGACTTCGACGAAGCTCGCAATACAATTTTCTGGCTACATAGTCCCCGTAGGTGGGTCGAAAGGTGCTACCGCGAAGCTACTGCCTATCTGTTCTGTGGGTCTCTATTCCGGTTTAAAAAACCACCTCCGTCTTATCTTGCACTCCCCCTACACGATCGGCTTACACTATCGCATTGCAGGCCTGAATCAGCTATCTAGCTGCTATCTCTCCTGGAATTCCTTCTTTCTCTCACTTTTTGGGCCTCACATTGCTTAAAATTTGGAAGATGGCCTTCAGCGTCACTTCTACCTTTCTTCATACATCGCCCGATCTCATCATCTGGTCCAGGTTGTTCTCTGTTGGTATCTGCACCTCGGGCGTTGTTTACAGTACAGTCAAGTGATTCACAAACCTCGCGTCCTCTAGGCCAGGATAATAATCCGGGCATTCTGGGCAGAATGGTGAATTGTCCAAACTGAAGCGAGGAAAATACGGCCAATAACTTCCATGTAGCTCACCTCTCTTTGTTTTTTAAGGGAATGTTATATGATCTTGCGACATAAGCGACTTACTTATTGGTAATATTAATGCATTATGTTTGATTGCATTCTTCAACAATTCAGAATCCTTAGTACTGCAAGTTTAGAGAAAAAAAATTTATACCATACATTGGCTGGTCTATACTATTTGGCCTATTTCTTCAATAAAGCATCAGATCATAAGTTCCATCAATCCTTGCAATTCTACAGTGATAGAACGCTGACTTCAATGATCGAACTTATGGCCTTTCTCTTTTATTGTAATGGAAGGCAAGAAATATGAAATATTTTCTGTGGGAGAAGTGGAAAGACGAACGGCTTTGCGTGGATTCGAACCACACTCTAGGATGGTAGACAGGCGCCTTTTCCCTTAGGTAGCCTCGGTAGTCCCAAAATTTAATACTGCTTTATAACATCGAAACTTCAAAAAATTATTTCCTACGTGATAAAATCTGCATAAAAATAAATTTTTAATTGGAAAATGAAATCGCATTCCACAATTGCCAATGGAAAAAACCCCGATCCGCAGATAATTCATCGCATAAAAAACGTTATTATCCGCTCTAGTTGTCAAAAGATATCGAAATGAAAATTATCAGGCTACAAAATCTGACAGGAATCGAAAAACATGACATTAAAACCATCAATATTAAATATAGAGTAACTGAATTGAAATGGACAGCACTTCATTATCGATAACCGCCATGGACGGTCGGTGTCGGTGTCTACGCCAATGCGCATTTAAAATATCGAAATAAAATCAACTCCTTTCACGCCCATTTGTTATGTGGAAATTGGCAAGAGGATATGCAAAACAGGACACAATCCAGTCAGAAAATCCACTTACAGTTCTCACTTGTATGCAAATAAATCGAGAATAGTGGAAACGTAATTACTGCGAAAATTTAATTCAGCAGCAGCACATCCCGGCGACGGCCATCGGGAGTTGGTAGCTGGCGAGCAAATCTGCTGGACTGGACACAATGTGGTGATTCTGTCGGAAAAGTTTATCCGGTAATGACAGAATGGGGATGAACGGGGTGCAGGATGGCCCCGATATGCACTTGAGGTTGAATACGATGATGTGGTGAAATTTTCATTTAAAAAGTCATCACTGGTTTGTTTCCAAATTAATTGGGATTGTCAGTGACAGCTCTTAAACTTTTATTTTTTGTCCACGGTACGTAATGGTTAAAAAGAGTTTTGGGTTTTTTAATTTAACGAAAATAAATTGAATGGGAAATTAAATGACGTTGAAGGGATAAAGGTAGAAACAGAATGGCACGGCGACCGTGGCGGAGTCCGCCGCTCAGAGAGTTTCCCATACATTTAATTTCTCCCCAGGCGGCGCGGACAAATTAAATGTATGGGAAACTCTCTGAGCGGCGGACTCCGCCACGGTCGCCGTGCCATTCTGTTTCTACCTTAAAGGTAGATTTTTTCACAGTAGGTACATTTCAGAGAAATAATCTGCGCCGAGAACAAGGAGCCATCGAACCAAACTTTCGTGTGTCCAAACTTTTCCACAAGGTCACAATGACAAGGTTCGGTCTACATGGTACTTGTAAACTTACAGCAAATACCCTATCTCTGTTTTATTTGTTTAATTCCTTGTGGGACGCACAAAGGTAATTATAAGAACTTTTCAGTCCCTTTTTGTTTTCCAGTTTTTACCCTTCTTGCCCCTACACATTTGGACCTTCGATATGTTTTCGAATATGGTGTCTTATATACAATACAATCAAGGTTATCTTTAATTATTTATGACCTGTACGCTGCAATTTTTGCCGTCTGAACAAATCTGTCACGATTTCATGATTTGTTCGGAAAGAAGATTTTTATCGAAAAATAGTATTGAATCAAAATGCAGCGCAAACACTAATTCACGGAAGTTTGCAGCTTGTTTGTTACTTTTGGCTGAGCTGCACATTTCGTAGAGCCTGCCTTATTGAAACATAAGTAGTTTTAAAGGGGCCTATCCACTAGCGAGCATGCATGACATGCAAGAACGAGCTTTTAGATGAACGGGGTAGTGGATATGAGGCTGCTCATCATCGCCGTGAGGACCTATTGGATTTTGAAGCTTAGATGGTAGAAAGAAAAAAAGGTTATATGATGTATAACTTTTCATCGGTGGGGGGAGCGTCTGCAGGCTTTTAAAAATGTAAAAAAAACAGTCACATGGAAATACTCGAGCGCGTCAGATATTAATAGGGTATATACCTTACGTTTCTCTGATGACGGAGGTATATTAATCTGCCGGTTTGCATGGTGGGGGCGGCCGTACGGAAGGGTTAAAAATGGGGAAAAAACAAATTTACTCGAGCGCGTCAGATATTCAGAGGGGATGTTAAGTGAACCCGAATGAAGCTCCCATTCAAAAGACTGACGATTCGGATCTGACGCAAGCTCGTGGTGGCTTCTTGAAAATGCAAAAAAATCGCCATTTTGAAATACTCGAGCGCGTCAGATTTTTATACAGACGGTTCCAGTTGATGTCCTGATCGCGCTGATCCATAATCTGACGATTATTTGGAGGGGTTCTCTTAATCTGACGGTTTGAAAAAAAAATTGTTCATGATTTTTTTTTAATTTTAATTTTACACAATATATATTATTGATTTATTATTTATAACTTCTTTATTTATAACTATACTGAATTCAGAAAAAAATATTTAAAAAAAAAATATGTTTCCAAAGAACCTCAAAGCGAAAAGAAGCGAAACGCAAGTGTTAAAAGTGACAGTGATATATTTATTTAAACCCATAATGTCATCTGCATCAGATGGCATTATAAACCTCTATACGGGAATCGATTTATCCGGGAATATTTCAAGTTATACTCAAATCAAACAGCTCAACACCTATTAGCAGCATTGAAATCGGTAAGACAATCACCCAAATTTTCGATGAATATTCAGAAATGAAATAAAAAAAGTAAGCAGAAATACCGTCTTTTTGGAAACAATCAGGGCCCATGTCGCCAACAAAATAGTGGGGAATACATGTGTCACTGCAGCTGCACGCGCTAAACTTTATTGATGATTTTTGTTATTTCGGCTTGTGGAAATCGGCAGATTATATTTTTCACGTTATCTTTGAATTATTTCCTTCAAATAAAATAAATTTCGACCGCGCTCGAGAATGCCGAGGTCACGATTTTTTTTTGCAAGTTTGTGACCCTCCCACTCCTTTACGTCACGTTCAAATCGTCAGATTAGTGGAATGTACACTTTTCCGCATGTACTTAACCCACCATACCTTAATCTGACGCGCTCGAGTATTTCCAACTATCGATTTTTTTTACTATTCTGATCGGCTGCCCTATGCGCGCGGCGCTATATAGAAGGCTTAGATATGGTAGAGGTACTCAACAGGGTGCAAGGTATCCCCCCATATACTAATCTGCCGCGCTCGAGTAAATCCCAAAATCCCCGCTTGGGCTCCCCTACTATTAATACTTCCTGGGCTATAGTAGCTTGACCTTTAGAACCGTAGAGGCGTGTTTCAAGTCTGCTTGAAGAAAAAACTAGTTGGGTTTTTGGTTTGATCCTTTCGGTCCACACGATCAACTTCCCAATATGATGAACGTTCATATTATGAATGTATATTTTAATAATAAAAGGACAATAATAAGAACAAATTGTAACAATTTTTTTTTTCCAAAGAAACAAAATCCCGTCCAAAAAGTGCTGATCTTAAATTTGAAAAATTCGTGATGTTTGGAAAGAGTAACGTAATTTTTGCACGATTTTTCAAGTGTGCTCGGATTTTGACAAATTGGGAAGCTATCGCTTGGGTTGGGAAGCTATCGCTCTGCTCAATCCAGAAAAGATAACTTCAACGGGCTTTATTAGAACGAGTATATTAGATATTAGAAAAAAAGTGCTTGTGGCCTTAGACGAAATCTTTTCATGGAAACGAAAAAAGGGTTCGACCGGATGTTATGAAATTTTTGTCAGAGCATATTTTCGTTAATATGCTTGCATCGGTAGCCCAAAGAAGTTGATACCATTTTTGGTTTACGCGATATCGTACAGGTAAAAAAATCACGTACATCGTTTAAACAAAAAAAACGGTTAGACCGAATTTTATGAAATTTTTTTTAGATTATAACTTCGGTAATACGCTACGATCGGCACCTCAACGAAGTCGGTGTCATTATCGGTTAGCGCAATATCGTGCAGTTACAAAAATCACATACGTCGTTTAAAACAAAAAAGCGGCTCGACCATATCATATTTCCGTTAATACGCTTCGAACGACACCACAACGAAGTCGATATCTTTTTTGGTTGTATCTGATATCGTGCAGGAAAAAATGACCACATACGTTTCACAACCGGCTGCTATTGAGGATATCGACCTTGCGAAATCAAAGCCCCGTTACAAAAATTATTTGTTTTGATTTTTTGTTACATTGGGCTTCGTGCAAATTAGTTCTCTTCGGTGTGAGCTTTTAGACGATCCAGGCGTTCAAATGCAAGGTCCGGCGCTTTTGTAATCCACTTCCCCTTAACATTGAAGTTGATTAAAAGTATGAATAAAAATTTTACCTGATAGTACGCATTCAGAATTGTATGAATCATCGTAGGAGCACTCAACCAGGTAACATAAACAATATAGAGGCTTTTACTGTAAAAAAAATTCTTTACAGAAAGAGGGTACAGTGAATTTCGACTACCTAATTTCAATCAGAGTTTCAAGGTTACCACTCACTAGAGCCGAAAATTACAATTTTTATAGTATATCTAACGAAAAAAACTAGGAGCAGTAGATTTTAGCTGACTCGCCAAGGACATGTCTAAACGTGTTTCGGTGCTTGGATTGGTTAAGCAATTGAGATTTACATAAATAATTTTCCAAGTTGTGCAATACCAGTTAACTAAACAAAAAATCCCGAATAAAGGCAAATAACGAAATAAAGCGAAATGTGCTTAATAGAAACCCTAACCTAAAAGGGCTCCTAAAGGAACCCAGCGGGGAAGAAGAGCGCTTCCACACGGCAGTTAATGCGCTTCTTTGGAAGCACGGAGTGCTTGCCTGTTCCATTCCACTTCATTGCAATTTTACATGGGGATGTCATCAGAAAGATGCGCTTCCCCTTTCTTTCCTTAAACGCGCTTCTGAAGCTTGTGAAATGGATGTAGCGGGAAGCACTTGCGATTATGGTTCTGTTTGGATATGCGAAGCTTTTAAGCTTTTTTTTAATTAAAGAGGAAGGAAAAGAGCTGAAGAGAGAGTAAATATTTCATACTTAAAAACAGAGCATTTTTGAGCATTAGACATAAAGAACATTTTGATATTCACACAAAAATTTCCAGTTATGCTCCTTCACAAATCACTACTCATTAGTTGCTCAGACCTATGAAAACTGAAATAAAAGCAAATCCACAGGGAATTGTCATGTACCAAGAGAATTCGCAGCTTGCATCAAACCTACTTCCGATACGAAATACTCTAGAAGCGCATCACTAAAGCTTCCAGTGGAAGCACTTGCTTTATTTCCCGCTGGGAAGTTACATAGAGAGTAAATTTTCAACCAAATCTGCCAAGCCTACCAAAATGATACCAAAGTTTCCCCATTCAAAATGTTCTCTACCAAAAAAGCTTTCATCCTAGCGAACAAATGAACCTTACCAAAATTTCCGCTACAAAAAGCTTTCATCTTAGCGAACTCACGGGCCGAAATATAACCCCAATAAGCTTTCATCTTATACAAAAACCTAAAACACCTCGCACACGTAGACGTTAAGCTTTTGATATCGTTTCAAGGGTCGTTTCGATTTTGAGGGTAGATATATGTAAAATCGAATTGCCCCGAATGCCCATAGCTATTCTACTCTCCTGGGGCTTATTTTTTACTAGATTGTGTCCGAGATCTAATGTTACTGGTTTCTTTGGACGTAACCGATATTCACTTCCTTGCTTCCCTAGTGAGTATGCCGAAGCCACTCCTACTGGGGTCGGTTTGCTTCCTGCCAGAATAAAAGAAAGACACCATTTGGACAGATATGCTCCCCGCATCGTGCCCTCTGGCCTTGTAAATTTTTATTTTTTGACCGGCTAATGCTTCCTTCCCAGGCTGTGAACATTTTGTTCGTTCCTCATATTTCATGTAGCCAACTGATATCGTCTAAGTCCGGCATGTTTGCTTCTTTGATGCCATTATTATGTTGTAGTCAGGATTCTGATAAGTGTGTACTACTTTCGTTCATGCTCCTATTTTCTATTCAAGCTAGATTTTTATAACTGAACACATTCTATTTCTTATGTGCAGAGACCTTCTAAATGTTGTAATTCTATTCAGAAATAATCTTGGAATTGCATATGGCAAGACAATGAATGCATTTCTCCTAACCAAAACTACATTCAAGTTAAAAGCAGGACATAAAAATCAATCAAGACGAAAGTCAACTACAATTTGTGACTTCTACAAACTGAATACAGCAATAAAAGCTCACATCTCAAAAAACCACGCGATTGTTCTTCCGTCATATTAGAAAATTGCTTCCTGAATTTGTTGAAGAATGAATTCTATCTTCCGAAACAAAACAATAACAAGGAAACGATTGAAATGAAATTTATTTGACCAAATAGTAAAATTGATAACATTCTTATTTCTTAATTTCCCCCCTTCCAGTATGACAAAAAAACAAATCACGTACAAAACTATGTTACAATGCTATTGTTTTCCACCTACTCGATACCAATAAAGGAAGACTTCCCCATAAATTGCATATCAATGCTTGGCTTAAAAAAGTAAAAATTCATAAATTATTGAAGACATTTCCATTTCATTTTATTACAAGATCGTGCATAGCCTTTCTGTATTATATGTATGCTCGAGAAGAAATTACCGAACAATATGCACAATATATGAATACATATCAAAGAGATATCATCTAGTCAAAAGCGACTCATTTGGAAATATGAACAGCAAAACTCAGCCATAAAACTCAATGTTTAACATCATTTCAACGACCACGTCCATTACCACACCTTTTTGCCATGTTGCTGCGGCTTTGCTGACTGACTTTACTGTATAGATACTCTGGGCTTGTATCAAGGTCTAGAGAGTTGGCTTATAGTATCCTATCACCTACGTGATAGTATAATTTTCGCTTTAAAGTTTCCCCATTTCGTGCCGTATCCATTGAAATTCAGACCACGCATTTAAGCATATATATATCGAACTTGAACTTCTCTCGACTCCATGCCATGAACCAAAATCTCGTTAATTGTTTTCCTGTTGAAGAAAAATAGGATGCGCCATCGGGGAGATTTTGTAGCCTTATCATTTGAGGATATCATTGCGCACACAAGTTTCTAATTTCAGGGTAATTAAGCGATTGTTTCACCATCTCGCATGAGTCACTCCCAGCTATTTATCAATCATCGCGACGGGAACAATCAATAAATTCCCATTCTCTAAGGCACGACTTATATAGGCACGCCAGACACCCAGATCGTGCCTTTGCTGCTATCTCTGGGAAAGATTTTCACTTGATATGTACCAGTATCATTCCCAAACGATGTCAGTGTTGGCCCGTTGAGTTGTCCTCGTGCAGCGTTTGTATATAGGGATCCAATACTATATAGATAGTAAACATCTCTCCCCAAAATCCTCACCCCACCTATCGAACGAAAAATACTGGCTCGAGAAGACAACAACGAGGGCTGTGTTCGCATCGAAAGAGGAGAGGAGATATGATCAAAGGTGGTGATAAGGCGAATGTAGCGAATATCGTGCCTTACCCAGAGATGTTGTCAATCAAGTGTCCGAGAAGATGTAATTAGAGGGGAAACTCAAACTTCTAACGGAGCCCCGGCCTAATCTAATCGACAGCCACTCGAAAGAGCTACCGCCACGCCAATAATGCTGGCAATGTAAGGCTCTCTAGACTGTGTGGTATCAAGCCCAATCAATCGGTCGATATCCAACGAATTATCCCCTGGTTCCTCCTATAGTGGTGGGGCTGCATACACAAGGGACCAGATAAATGGACTGATTTCCTGTAAGCACCACTTTACCACGGGTATCCGATGGGTTTGGGAGCAATTACACGGCAAATTATCATCACTCCTCTTAGTCGGAAGCCACCGTGTAAAACGGGGCATAGGGGAATGAGATAGCGCAAGATACCAACCAAGACAGCCCCGGTCCCATCATATTAAGAAAAAATAACGAAAGCCACCGATAGGGAAACGCGCTTTCAACTGTAGTTTTATTACCATTAATCTTGCCGGCTTCGAACCCGGGACCAAGAGATGCCCGCTCGGAATGAATACTGGTTCCACGGATGCCACTGCTGGAGACTCTCTCACGTGTACTTTTTTCTCTCTCCTAAGAAACAAGTTTTTGTGTCTTACGCGAAAGATGACTGCTTCCCGTCCCCAAAAAGTTGATCCAAGTCAAGATCAAGAAACAGTGGGAAAATTGTTCCCAAGAAACCGAGGGAAACCAGCCAAAGCCTTCGTTTATCCTCCTCTTATCTTGTTTTGTTTTTTTCTACTTCAGGTGTTCTTTGTTTTCGTGTGATTATTATCGACAGCTCCATGTAATTTGCTTTTTATCTTCGAGGATTGCTTTAAATTAGTAGATTTAAAGATTTTCTGTGTTTCTTATTGTAATTACGGCAGAGATTTTCAGTCTCTTAGGTTCAGAAAAGGGAAAAAAATTAAACCTAAAATCCCCCCCTAAAATTTTTCAACATTTATTTTTTCTGTTCGAGTCCCATAATATTTACCATTTAAGGCATTGGTCACGTTTAAATGGTTTTATTGGTGATTATTTATTGTTTTAAGAGGATTTTCTTGAGAGACTCCTAATTCCATATTTATTGCCTCTATAAACTTGAGTCTTAAACTTTTGTTCGGCATTGAGAGTTTAGCAATTTTACAAGGACTTCAAGCCTACATCATACACATTCTTACTGGGGGAGGATAAACAAGCTAATTTAGCTTGTGAAATATTAATGCGATTCAGAAGCTAACAAACAAAGTGGAATATGAATATTATTAAAATATCTTTTGAAGAAGGTGCAAATTATTTTTATTGGTAACTTAAAGGAAAATTTTAAAAGTTTTTAATAAATTTATGGTATCGTAAATATGTGGTATCACTTTCCCTTTAAAAGAAGCAGTAGGGAGCACAAAAATTATAATTACGTACTTACTCCGAGCAGCTTCGTCTGCATTAATATGATCTAGATCTCCTGCCTACATGACCCTACCGAACTTGATATTTGTCGCAACATATATTATCACGAAAACGAGCCTAAACCTCGTCATTCAATCTTCGAAATCACAATTTCTCAGGGTTGTCTGATGATTTTCCTTTCACATGGCTAAGAGATCAGATTGCTTTTTGTAAGCACCCAAGTCTCGGTTCCAATACTGGTAAGAGGATCGACTTAAAGCCGCCATACACGAACGATCCATCCATCCAAATGGCACTGGGCCAAGCCAAAACCTCCTCGTGTCTGGGGAATTTCGGATGGAATCGATTTGGCGCTTTAGAAGACCTTGGCTATTTTATATAGCCAGCTTACTGGTTAGTATGCGCCATATTGTACTGGCGTGAGGTACTACACTGTAAAAAAATATGTAAATTCACAGTCCAAATGTATAGTAAAATTACAAATCGCGGTATGAAATACTAATTTACTACACAATTATTGTAATTTTACTATAAATTTTGTAATTTCCCATAAAGAAATTGAGAATCTCCAATACTGATGACGTAAATGTTGATTACATAAATGTTATATTTTCAGTAAAATTACAAATTGTTCGTTGGAATGTAAGGTTTAAATTTTCCCTCTCATAGATATAATTCACAGGTAACAATGGAATACTGAGCATATATTCCCGATTGTTCTTAAATTAAGGTCAGACCTTTGACTTTGGTCAGGGTCTGGGCAGTTCTTGTAACAGCCAAGAAATTTTTGATAATTTTTGATGATTAGGGCCGATGCACAATTAAAGCTTCAAGCTGCAAACTTCAAGCTTCAAAATTTAGGATAAAAAAGTTTGTACAATGATTCACATTCACAACTTCAAGCTGCAGTGCTCAAATAAAGCAAAACTCAGATGAAGCTTGAAGTTTGAAGCTTGCAGCTTGAAGCTTTCATTGCGAATCGGTCCTTGCATGGTGAACAAAATGCTATTTTTATGTATAGGGAGAGGGCATACACAAAAGTTTTGGAAATTTTACACGAAGTGAAAACTCCAATACTGATTGTATTTTTACATCCACAAATAATAAGGGTATTCATGAAAACGTGTAAGTTTACACATTAGGTATACTCGTATATTTACGAGGCTTGTTTGATGAACGCACCTATGTTGACATGATGTATATAAACGATGTAATTCATCAACTGTTCAAACTGGTCGTGAATGTCTAAATTACTAAACTGAAAAATTCCAAAAAAGTATAAAAAAATAAACTACCTCATTCACCTTGCACTTAAAAAATTAAAACAGCTAATAATATGATGCCGAATTGGCATTTGCATATTTTACACATATCAGTTATGCAGTTTAAGCCAGAAATACATTGAAAATCAGTGCAGTGCTGTGCAGTGCAGTGCGTCGCTGTGGAACGGAAGGTGAAACACATTGCAAGAGCAGTGTTTTGACATTTGGTAAAGACATTTGGTCATCTTTTAGAAGTGTTTATGAATACAACGTTTTTACAATTGTTTTGTATAAAAATTCTTTGCTTCGCACTAATTCTATGAGTTTCTCCTCATTCATTTTGAATGAAAACCTAACTACATGTGTTATCAGAAGCAGTGCAAAGCAGTTTTTTAGAAATTAGCCTAAGCAAACCAGTGCTGTGCAGTGCAGTGTAGTGCTGTGAAAATAATGTGAATTGCCCCATTCAGTTACAAGAAGTCTAAAGTTCACTGCACTGCACAGCACAGCACTGCTTTTCAATGTAGTTCAGGCTTTACACAGCAAAACTTTACTGCAGGAACAGAATGTGTCGCTTGTCGCTGCCGCGGTCGCTGTCGCCGTCGCCGTGAAATATTAAAAGCATTCCACATCTATTACGTGAACAGAATTTGTCGCTGTCGCTAACCCTGCCGCAGTCGCGGTCGCCAGGTTTTCGGAAATTTGAAATTTTACGGGCGACAAATGACAGCTCGTGTGGATTGCTACGATTCAAGTATATAGAGCTGAAATTCTAGTATACAAATTTTAAGTTCGAGAACGTGTGCAGTCGTGTTCTTGGATTGCGTTGAAGGAAAGTAGTGAAATGCCAAAACAAGCACTCCGAACAAAAATTACGACTTGAATGCTGCACTCTGCTATATCATTCTGTTCAACAAAGCGACAAGTATAGCGACAGCAACGGCGACAGCGACGGCGACAGAGGCAGGGCAGCGACAAGCGACACATTCAGTTCCTGCAGTTAGCGTCAACTTATCTAGTGTGCGTATTTCACTTTCCATACAAATTTGGACAGTTAATTTACGAGGTGGTAAACTTATACGATTTACGCGGCTTACTAGGGTTTTACATGTTTTCATGAATATCCCTAATGTATATTTACTACACAGTTGGTAAAAATACGTAAAGTAGAATTGGAATATTCCTAATATATTGCAAATTTACAAAACTGCTTGTGAATAAAACTTCCAGGATTTTTTTTGTAAAATTACCACAAAAATTTTTTACAGTGTAGTAATGACGCCCGACAGAAGCGAAGCTTTTGCGCATTTTTCGGTAGAAGTATGTAAAGAATATATGGATATTTTAGAGGTTTCCAAATGTTCACAAAAAATTTTATTTTATATATAAATTATATGTTTCTTAATTGGTTTGTTTTTACGGGTTCCGGTAGTTACCCCAACGCCCAACCCCTATACCAGGAGGACCGGATCAGTGAATTTTATCGCATCGGATAGGGTGGCCCAGCTATACCTCTGGGCACTAGGTACGTCCGTCGTCGGTTGGTTATCCATCAGGCACCAGCGAGGAGGTATTTACATATTTACATGGTATTTACAGAGTATTTACAAAACATTCACAAATCATCATCGCGTTGCTCATGAGACTTACATTCAGTTATTGTATGACTTATATTTTCAGATTTGTTATGCGTTTAATCATTAATTTTGTACTCAATCCGTGTATCTCTAAGAGTATTTTTGTTACATGTGGTAAAACCAGTTTTCCACCTTCCTCTCGGCCTACACGGCAGGGAGTTCACCATGCGTAACTTTCTTGTCTTTACAAGGAGATATAGGAGCTTGTGGTAACTAAAATATGATACAAGAGTTGTCGATCAATTTTGTCAATGTATCGACTGATTACATCGTCTATAGTTGTCCCATATTTAGATGTCGAGCAGTTTGGATTATTATTCATTCTTAAATTACATTTTTCAAAAAGAAACTTAACCAATGGCTGTGATTTCTCATCTCGGAAATTGCAATTGAAATCTTCACCTAGTATCGACAACAACTTCTTTTACTGCCAAAAATTACCTTCCCGCATATCCAAGTCATTGTACAGACAGTGTTATTATTGACGTCGCTAGACTCACGTTTTCCTTTCACCCATTCTAGGGCCAGGTAAAAAAGTATTGGGGCCAGTCCATCCATTGTCTAAGAGCTTGTCGTACTTCGAACTCTTCTGTTACTTTTTTTTGATCCTTACTTTCGCCAATGAGCTATTCGCTGGGCATTAGATCAATTTGTTAAAGTTAACGGTGAAGATTTTTAAAAGTTAACGGTGACAATTTTTCCAGGTTTACTCCCCATACAAAATCCCCATAAAACGACCGGAAAAAAGTTTCGCTTCAAAAATAAGTGATTGGAGACAGTCCCCGTGTTCTTTTAATGAACTGGGTTTTGAGAGCTTTTGAGTTCCCATACAAAATCGAAAACCCAGGTTTTATCTGGGTCTTCTGGTTCTTCGATTTTGTATGGGAACTCAAAAGCTCCTCAAAAGCTCTCAAAACCCAGTTCATTAAAAGAACACGGGGAGTAACAGTCACAAGTTGTAAGGCGCCCATTACACGACAGGTTTTACTGTCAGTTTTTCCACAGTTTTGTCTACGAGTGACGGAAAACCTAACGTCTAAGGTGATGACTGACGTAATCCTCCGTATATTTCGATTTCCATTAATCATGACTGGAGGATTTGATTGCCGCTTGCATGGACGTGTAATGGCCGCCTAACACTTTCATGCATGTTTGCTGTTAATCACAGCTCAAAAGCTTCAATTTCCCCTTTCTCATTAATTCCGGTAACGAATTCGCCATCCAGCATGCACTAGACAGTATATTTCGGAATGAATGAATAGTATGTCGTAGATTTAAAACGTAATTAGCACTGGCCAGTATACTGCGTCATAATTAGTTTGTATATTCACTCGCAAACCAAATACAGACACGTACCTATATTTTTAAAAGCACATATGTGGCCGTAACTAGCACGCATAGCGAACAAATGCACCCGGTACTGTTATGACACACACGGGTACAAAAATTTAAAAATACGCTTGCCCTACCGGCATGCACGCTCCCGCCATAGGCACAAAAATTTAAAAATGCTTCCGCTATAGAGGTATGCACGCCTTTGTTACAGATATGAATGTATTCGTAATCGACCATTCCAAAAGCGAGTGTCGTTTTACTCAGCGGTCGCCCAACTAAGTACCCACGACTTTCAATTCAGCTTGACCTACGCAATCGAACGAGAACCGGTCTATTGAGTATGCTAATGCCGCCCTTTATGGTAGATCCACACTATGCGGACTTATCTCATACGCGCTTTTGCCTTTTTTTTCTTATAGAGTTTTTAATGGTAAAGGCATTACAGCCGAACTGCGCAAACAAAACCCTGTGCTTAAAAAGGTACATTGTACTTCCACACAATATGGCATTTTTAAATGAAAATTGATTTTTTTTCTCAATGTAGATTAATCAATATTCATTAAATAATTATTTTTTTCAGATTAGTTCTTATTTTAGGATCCAAAACTCACGATTCAGAAAATTAAAAGTCTTTCCCCCAACAGCGCGTGGGATGGGGATCTAAGTCCGCGTAGTGAGGACGGGCCTTTATGGTCACCAAGATAATTGCCCGTTTTCTTCGGCCTATACAATTTCTTAAAGCTCCAATTATGTTTCCTTGAGTTTTGTGTGTAAACGATTTCACCCTCCAAGTTGAACAACATTAGTTCGAAACTTTTTTCACGAAAACCTATCCAGGAAATTTCGGTCCGTTGCCGAACTTTTGCCCCACCCTGTATAAACGAGCAAAGCATTTTTTATAAATGTTACTAATCTATTAAAATTTTAAAAGTGTGATAAGAGATATCCGTATACAGAAAAGAGGATGAAAGTCTCATTCTGGAACTTTCAGCAACAGGATATCCGAAAATATTTAGAAAACATGAAAACATTCGTAAAACTTCTAATATTTTACACTGGTTTTTGACAGTGTAAAAAGATCTCGGATTACGGATAAAGATAGATATTGAAAATCCTGGTTGATGTTTACGGTCCCAAGATTTTATTAATAACAATCGACTATAGGAGTAGGAAGATAACTCCTGCTTGTCAGTTTATAAATCAATAGAGATCTCGAAAAGTGATTTCCCATGAGTCGCTGCTAGCTTTCAGTGTACGATGAAGTTTCTGCAGGAAGCCTAAATCGTTTGAGTATTCTTTGGATAGTACCTTGTGCAGTCTCGCGAAGTGGGTCTATCTCATAGTAAAACAATGTCTGATCAATTCTCATAGATATTTTTTCTCAATTCATTGGTATATTTAGTGAGTGGTTGCGAAGTTCCAATTACCCGTATTCTTGTTGAATAGCTCTCTGGTTTCTAAGCTCTTCTTACTCAGTGTCATACGTCCCACCAGGTGTAATCGAAAGGAATTAGAGTTGAGCCGGACTTACATGAGGAAGTACATTTGTCCCTTACACGATGATAAATTGTACTGAGGCTTCAATTTTTTGAAATGTCCCGGTTCAAATATAATGTCCTACTGGTATATGAGCGTGTAGCAAGGTAACTGAGGCGAGGTGTGATTGTATTCGTACTTCTTTTGAGGCAGTGAAATTTCCAACTTGAAATGAGGCGAGGTGAGTTTGTAAAACATAAATATACATTTTGAAGACATAGGTTTCCTACTTACTCGGAAGCAGTTTAATGCATATTAGAGTCAACACGTAAAAAAAAGTTCTTCATTGGTATTTATTTTCTTTCATTCTTTAATCATTTTTGTAAATTTTGGCGTTACAATGCACCTCGCCTCATTTGAAGTATGACATTGTACTGGCTCAAATAAAAAAAGAGGTACCTCTTACAAACTCGTTTTAAAATCGTGTCCTACCCAACAAAAAGTGGAATTATTTAGAGAAGTTTTGCGCATAATAATGTAATCTTCAAATAGAAAAGAAACCCAAAAGCAATGTAGTATTTTGTAAATAACAATAATGTAAGGTAGCTTATCTTACTAAATCAGAAAAACCTCGAAATTATCAACAATAAATATAGATTCAACAATCGCACCTTCACTTTCTTTCTCATTTTCTTTACTAATTAAATCATCCTATAGTAAGACAAATGTCAGTTTTTCTTCAACACTTTCCAAATTGCTGATACTAGTTCCAATAAACATCCTCACACTTATCTCGTTCGTTTTCCAAAGCACTTAAATTGCATCTTTAAAGAATCCTGTTTTCCCTCCACTGTTTCGCAATAAATGTTTCAAATTGAAATAACATTTCCTCGGATATTCACATTACTAAACTATAGTTTACTATCCACTTTAATCCTGTTCAACCTTGAATAGGTAAATGCGAATTTTATCTAACTCCCAGTTAGACCACAACAAAATACAGTTCTTGTCATGGACTATATATAATCAGCAAAAATACATCTTGTTCTGTTTACAGAGGCTCTTGTAGCCACCATTAGCCTTAATTGGATAATTAGCGTAATTAATAGCCACCTAAGTGAACAGAAAACCACAGTTAGTAGCAGTGATTAAGCGAACCGCCACTATACCCTCAGCAAAGTGGTGCAAATGCAGTATGCCCGGCCGCAAGTGCAGTTGGCAATATTTTTTACTATCTTCTTTATAATTGAGTATCTCTAAGCAGCGATGATAAATAATTTATCTTTTTTATTTCTTTCCCCCTTAGGCCTGACAGAGAATGCGCCTCTGGAATGCGGTATGACCAGTAGCTGTCCTCACCCGTGCAGATGTGCTGACGGGATCGTTGATTGCAGGGAGAAGAGCTTGACTAACGTCCCGGTGTCACTGCCAGATGACACTACGGAGCTGTAAGTAGCCCTCCATGGCTTAGTCAAAATCGATTTTTTGTAATTAAAATTAAATTTTGTTAATCAACAGACGTTTGGAGCAAAATTACATCACAGAACTTCCTCCGAAGGCGTTCGCGAATTTCCGCCGTCTGAGACGTATCGATCTGTCCAATAATAATATTTCGCGGGTTGCCCACGACGCCTTCAGTGGCCTAAAGGCGCTCACTACACTGTAAGTCGTCATCTAGCTATAGAAAATGTCCTGCACCATGGTTGCGGTTAATTTAAATGCTTTATGTGTATGTCCTTGCAGAGTTCTCTACGGAAATAAAATCAAGGATCTTCCGGCTGGTGTTTTCAAAGGCCTGTCATCCCTGCAGTTGCTCCTGTTGAATGCTAACGAAATATCATGCATTCGGAAGGATACATTCCGGGACTTGCACAGTCTGAGCCTACTGTCACTGTACGACAACAACATCCAGTCTCTGGCAAATGGGACTTTTGACTCGATGAAAAGCATCCAAACACTGTAAGTTGCTCGGTTTTTGCCCTGAATGCGTTATTTTCTTGTGAGCCATGCATAAATCCTTTTCAGTTGCCCCGTGTATTTTCCATTTTCCAGCTCATCCTGTCATTCAAAGTCCCTTCAACTCCACCCAATCCCATCCACCCCCTTTCCTACCCCACATCCACGTACAAATTGCATTGCAAGTCACATCCTCTTGTCGACGTCGTCGTCGTCGTGTCAACTTAAAATCCTGAAGCTACCATAGAGCAGCTTCAATTGCTCATTTAATTTACCCACCCACCCCTAAGCAAGGATTCTTAAGCAGTTGACATTTTGCATTTATTTCCTTTCGTTTCATGTTCCAACATCAACAAATACAACAACAAAAACAACAAAAACAAATAGTCACTTAGCAAGGAATCCATTCATCTGTGATTGCAACTTGAGATGGCTCGCGGATTACTTACATAAGAATCCGATTGAGACTAGCGGAGCTAGATGCGATGCCCCCAAACGGATGCATAGAAGAAGAATTGAAGCTTTGAGGGATGAAAAGTTTAAATGTAAGTAGATGCACTGTTTTTTTTCATTCCCTTTATTTTACTTTGGTGTTTGTGTTGGTTAAATCTTCTTTTGTGGCTTTCTTCAACCCAAGAAGAATTGTAAATAAGTTGAGGACATTTGAGAAGGAATTATTTTATTTTTTCTACTGTTTTTCAGAGGGTAGGAGATGAACGGGACAATTCAAACTTCATATTGTTTGCGATTGTTATTCTAATTTTTTGCTGGTAGAATTGTATTTTTGTGTACTTAACAAAAGAGGATAAAATTTCAAATAGTCTTTAGAAATATTCAATTACATTTAAGTATTTTTTTGTGGTAAAATTGAAAACTTCTACATCTTCTCTGTGCCAATATTATATTAGAAGGCGTTCGTAGTTTCGAAAAAGGCTCACTTTTACTAAGCG
Organism: Thereva nobilitata; assembly: GCA_963855945.1. Taxonomy (NCBI): domain Eukaryota; kingdom Metazoa; phylum Arthropoda; class Insecta; order Diptera; family Therevidae; genus Thereva; species Thereva nobilitata. The sequence continues at coordinate 195,057,984 of OY979694.1, read as the reverse complement.
TCATCTCTCACTAGACTTCTGTCAGAGTTTCAGCTATATCGATCAGCTCCACAAGATACACGCATCAATGCTATCATCATTTCGAACTATTAATTTTCAGCTTACAAGGATCGGGGTGAAGATTGCAGAATTGAGCACCCTCCCCTGGCCTATAAACTGGCAATTGGCAGTGTGAATTGATCAATGCATTGATTTATGTATCAAAGAGCGCGGAATAGTTGAGCCACAATAATCTTGAAAAATTGGGGGGAACAATTTTGGCAAATTATCAAATTTGCCGCGTTTGCTCTCAGTGGAGAAAGTATGCAATTGTGTGGTCCATCCGAAGGCTGGTTTGGTGTTTTTCTGTTGCAATTCTGACAATTTTCTGCGTCGATACATAACTATGAACAAAAAAAGAATGTGCTACTACTACACTCCAGGAACCAAGGAACAATCGAAACAGTGGCTTTCTAAAGGCGATAGGGCTCCGTGATGGCTATGTTTTTTTTTTGGTTACACGCGAAATCTTCTACATCGATTATTTGGCAAAAGGATAAACCATAAATGGAGAAGTATTATGCGTCGTTATATCACCGATTGAACGAAAATATCTAGAAAAAACCTCATTTAAGCCTGAACTATAATAGACGTAGATCGACGTACGTTTTTAACGAATGTAGACGTACGTATCTGTCATCGTAAACCGTGAAGTACAATCGACCATAATAATCGCAGTAAACATTGTTTGAATTTGCTACGATTTTGACATCACAACGCCGTCTACTGGGATCCAGGTCCCATAAGACGGCGTAATACTACGTTTAACGAAACATTAACGAAAACAAGTACATGTGATGTACGTTTATTATAGTCAATCATTAATTCTCATCATAAAGCCCTGGCAACGCAGGGATTGACGTACGTTCTTTCACGTCTATTATAGTTTCGGCTTTAGAAAGAAAAAGTTCTCTTAAATCAGGACAATACAGTTTCAATGGAGAAAATTATGGAATTAAAATTTCAATTATAAACATTCACTGTATTCCCCAGATTTGACCCCCAGTGCCTTTTTTTATTTCCAAACTTAAAAAAAATGGTTCTTCGCAAAAAGATTCACGTGGAAGCGCTTGCTTGCAGATTTCATCCTAGGGATCATTTTGTTATTGTACTATTCTGTTTATTCTATCGACGTATCGACGTTTTCTATCGTCTTTTTTTATCTGTTTAAAGTAATCAAGTTCCATAATTCTATGTTGTATATTTGTTTTTTATTCTATATATAGTGACTGAAGCTTGTATTTTGGGATTTTTATTGACCCATTGGCCTTCAACAATGATTATGGTGCTAGGCCAATCAATTGGACTAAATCATTCAGCTGGTTCAAAATCGACGAATTTATATTCCACAAATTTGGCCGATTTCCGGAACTATTCTCACTACTGCTAAAATAGCATTCACTGTAAAAAATTTCGGTGGTAATTTTACAAAAAAAATACTGGAAGTTTTTTGCCGGGTTCACAGTGTTAAAGTGCTAATTTTGCTATGTGCACAGTGTTAAATTGCAACTTTCGGAAAAATTTAAAAAATGTCAATAACAGCTGTTAAATTAAAAATATTCATAAAAGAAACTGCCCACAGAATTCTCTACCTTTACTAAAACTTTTGTTTGATCGGAGTTTACTTAATTTTAAAGTAAAATTTACTTACTTTTTCAGTAAAGTCTTGAATTTGGAGAGATTTCTTTTAATGAAATTTAATTCAACTAATCTCTTTCGGAGAAAAATGTATGGTACTGCCATCTAATGACGCAAAAGAGAAAAATACCGAAAATTAGCTTTTTATTAAGTTAATTTTCAAAAAATATGCATTCGTAAAGTTCTCAACTGAATTTTGTTGCAATAATTTTTTTATTTTTAATGTTTTTTATGTTTTTAAATATAAAATAATAAACATATATCACCTACTTTGGTATAACAATTCTGCTTATTCATTAGTGCGACAAACAGATGTCACTGATTAGTTCCGAATTTCGGAAATAATTCTAAATTTGAGTGTTGAAGTTGAAGTCGAGCCAACTTTAACTGATGTTCTCTAATTTTGACAAGAGATGCAAATACAGAATTATGCAGTGGAATGAACGAGACGAAAAATAAAATTAATTCAATTTCTCATTGTGCACGAGGCATTATTCACAAGCAGTTTTGTAAAATTGCAATATATATTATTAGGAATATTCCTAATCTACTTTACGTATTTTTACCAACTGTGTAGTAAATATAAATTATTTGAGGGATGTAAAAATACAATCAGTATTGGGGCTTTCTCTTCATAGTATTGTAAATTTCCAAAACTCTTGTTGCAACTTTTTACCAGAGAGAGACGAAAAGGGAAAACCCAAAGCTGAAGATTACCGCCCTGTGCCAATGTGCTTGGCCCTGCCTGAAATATTTCCAAGCGCCAAATTTTATTCTTAGTTAATGCATAATTAACATAACATTAACATTAATACATAAAAAATTAGCATTTTGCTCACAATGCCTTGTTAAGCATGTACGTGAAGCAATGCCTATCAAAATTTCTTGGCTGTTACAAGAACTGCCCAGACCCTGACAAAGTCAAACGTCTGGCCTTAACTTAAAAGCAATCTGGTTTATATGCTTAGTATTCCATTGTTACCTGTGAATTATATCCACGAGAGGAAAAATTTAAACCTAACATTCCAAAAACCGATTTGTAATTTTACTGAAAATTTATATTCTAAAATTACGCCTCTTTAGTAAAATTACAGTACAAAGTGTTAGGATTTTTTCAGTACATAACATTGATAAATATATAAGAAATATTGTAATTTTCCTACATAAACGATTTAGAGAAATACACAACATTGTGTAAAATATACGTCACATCCATGTAATCAACATTTACGTTATGCAGTATTGGAGATTTCCAATTTAATTATGTGAAGTTACAAAATTTATAGTAAAATTACAATAATTGTGTAGTAAATTAGTATTTCATATCTCGATTTGTAATTTTACTGTACATTTGCACTGTGAATTTACATATTTTTTTTACAGTGTTCCTTATTTACAGTTTGCCCCTTTAGAAGAAATTCGAGGAGCGCACTCCTAGGCCGATTCTCGAACACCATCTTCTAAATTTTGTCGATTCTTTAATCGTTCGTAGACATTGGAGGTCGAACAGAACGAGGCTATCGAACTACCAGTTTTCGGCCCTTTTTTAATGCTTTTTACCATTCATATGCTTGTCTGGCTCACATGCACGGTTCACCATAGGTCTTTTACAACATTCAGCGATTCAGAACATGAAATTTCATTTTAAATACAAAATCTAAGGCAAACTGTTTCTTCAACTAATTTTTCCATTGTAAAAATCATGGAGCACTAAAAAGTTTGATTAGCATAAACAACTCCTGTGAACACACTGAGGGACAGATGGGGCTTACAGAAATCAAATTCGCAATATTATTAGACGCGTGCTTCAAATGATTAATTCCAGTACTTTATACACAGAGTATGTACGCCATAGAAACAGGGCCGCGGCACCCATATGTGCAGACTGTGCATTTGCACTGAGCGGCACTTGGAGTGAAAATATCAATTATAGTTCATTATCTCTCATAGGAAGCAATTTTCGAAAAAAACATGTGGAGGCCTTTTTTGTGAAGATTTTCACGCTCTACAAGTTTGTTCTATACATTATATCAAAGTTCTCAACCCCTTCCAGGTTATTGATGGAATATCAATTTTCCAAGTTTTCCCGGGAATTTTCCACGGTTTCCATAGGTGTTCGCGTGCAGAGCAATTTTTTTTCTTAAAGTACTCTTCAAAAACTGCTCGTGTGCCAAAAATAATTTCTGTTGGTTGATTTAGAGCCCCAGTCATTCAAAATACTCTTTTTTATGTAAAAGACTACAGCTTAGAGTCCTCTTTGTACTGTCGACGATTCTATCATTGAGGGTATCTACCCTGGTATTCTTTTAGCTGTCACCGAACCAGTTCTACATACATTTCCCTATACCTCTCTCCTTAAAAACCAGTTCGGTTACAGTTGAAGCAATAAAATTCTAGATACCGTCATTGGCTCAAAGCACTGAATATGGCGCTTAGTAAAATTTCCCTTGGCGTTCTTTAAATGAACTCAAAAGCTCTCAAAACCCAGTTCATTAAAAAAACACGGCCAACGTCAGTTCGTAATCCACTTTGCCATTTATTACTTGCTTCGCTCTCCTTATGTTCCACTTGCTACGTGTAGGACATTGGGGTAACGTAGACTAGTCATGATTACTATGTAGTAAAACCGATTTTTAAGAAGAGAGGGGTGAAGGGGCGTGGTGAGTATGGAGTAAAATCAGTCTTACTACATGTTGAAGCGTGACTAGTTTACGTAGCCCCATTGGGGCGACTTAGACTAGTCATGCTTCAACATATTAACCCTGCAAACATTTAGATTCGGAAACGATTCGAGAACGATTTGCCAAAAGCGAAAGCTTGCTTCGAACTCGGACTCGTAAACGAATTCGAACGCAATAAAAGCGGAGTAAGAGGTCGAAACGCTTACTCGTGCTGATAACGAATCACATGCTCGTATCGATAGCAAATCGCTTCTGCGCCCTGCATATTCATGTACACGCACACATTGACCGAAAATCACTCCGCCGAGCAAAACAAGTCAAAAATTCAAACTTTCCAAACAAATCGTTGAGAAGAAACCAAAGGCTCTCAAAATTCCCTTTCAATAGGACTTCAAATCGGTGAAATGAAGTTATTTTGTTAGTGTAATTTGGAGATTTAAAGTCCCATTCAGGGGAAATCGGCTCTCAATATTTTTCTACGGCATGGCTTGTAATATAGAAGGCTTTGGGAGAAACAAATCAGCCAGGAAAGCTTTCATGTTGCGTTTTGAATCTATTTCTCGTACCCTTCGCAGGCAGTTTTCGAACCGAGAATGGCCCGGAAAGCGAGTCTCCGAGAAATTGTTTGCAGGGAAGACTGATTTTACTACATAGTCACCCACCCCCACCCCTCACCCGTCTCTTCTTAAAAAGCGGTTTTACTACATAGTAATCATGACTAGTCTACGTTACCCCATTGGAAGCAAAACCTTTATTTCGAACCATGATTTTACGGTTTCTTAAAGCCGGAATTACACTTTTGTGTTGTGGTGTGTCGTGGCGCGATCAGAGAGGCCAGATCGGGAACACAACAGAACGCGCCACACCACAACACACCATAATAATGTAATCAGCTCCATATAAAATATATGAATTAGATCACGACACAGACCGCCACGACAAACCACAATACAATAGTGTAATTCCTGCTTAAGAGTGAGTTGATTGGCTGATGCTACACGGAGACTCGAGAAATCGGCCGAAATCAGATTTGACTCGTGTAGTATTAAATAACCGCCCCTGTGCTGAAAGTCGAGTCGTGTTTCGTGACACGTCGTTTGAGTTGAAGAAAGTGACGTTTCAGTCGAATTAAGACTTTCAGCACAGGGGGTAGAAGTGTTAAGTTGAGTTTAGACCCCTGCGCTGAAAGTCGTAATTCGATTGAACCGTCACTTTCTTCAGCAGAGTAGTCACGTCGCACGACTCGACTTTCAGCACAGGGGCGGTTATTTAATACTACACGAGGCTGCTTTCGGCTTAGAATAATTCTTTACCTAATATTATTCTTTCGTTAAAGTTTCGTCATGTGCGTCATTCCTTCTATCCTCTCCTTCGTTTCTTTCCTATAAAACCGGTTTTTTCGTACTTCTTGAGTCTCCGTGTAGCACCCCCCCATTGTCTTTACAAAGTTGTAACCTGCATTCGATGGTTCACGACGACTTTTCTTTGAAGTCGGTCATATGCTTCTTTCCAGGTCTGCTGAGTGCAATATGACAGGTCAGTATATGTTCAGTTTCCTGCAAGAGTGACAGCGTTTCCTTCCCAGGTCTGTAAACGATAGCGTCTGTGAGCCTTCGCTCTAGGAGCCAACCCACCCTATTGCTTAGGATTTTTTCTAGGACTTCGGAAAATGTTTGTAGGGGCAATATTGGTTTGATTTTGGTGGGGACATTTTTGTTTTGTACTTTAGGGATGGGGCGGATCTTTGCTCATTTCCAGGCGTGTGGAAAACAGCCCGCGTTCACCACCTTATTATCCAGCCTAGCAGGCCTCTGCAAATAGAGTGATGGGGAGTTTCTGCTCATCCCATAAACTATTTTATCTATGCCCGGTGCTGAACCTTTGTACGAGTCCAAAACATCTTGGACTTCTCTTAAATTTATTAACCAGTCTAAATAACTCGAGAGCTGTTTGCCTATTTAGGTATATGTGAATACTTATCCTAAAATAACAAATGTTAAAATCCAGATCCAATCTCTCATTGATGCACCTTGAATCTGTAACCTGCGCTTTTGATTCCCTCTAAACTTCAATGATTATCTTTCTCTATCATTAACTTCATTTTGGTTTAAAATTTGAAACATTTTCATAACAACAACAATATAAAGCAATTTAAGGACTTATAATCTCGAAAAACTGTAAATGAACTCTGCAAAAATGTTGGTCCTGAAATGAAGATTTTTGCGATTAAAATTCCCAAAAAAAAAATCTAAATAAATAAGGAAAATTTCCCTTTATTTCAAAAAGCAATCAGCAGTAGCCCACTTAAAAATTGCCCCGAAGAAAAAGACCGTCTGCTCCTTTAAGTTTAGTCCTCCTATAAAGTGATTATAAGAACACCAAGATGAGGAGATAAAAAGTTTAAAGTTTTTAAGGAAAGAATTACAATCAGCCCTTGAGCGTCGGGGTTTTTTGTTTTCTCTTCCCAGCAAGGCCCTATTTAAAAAAAACAAGAACAAAAAAAAACGACACTCCGCCATTCTTAATTCCCACAACACTTCAAGGAATGAGAAATATTTTCCCCGGAAAAAGTTGTTCATAACCTTCCAATATGAACCCACCACCCCTGTGTGGAGGGTTGGTTTTATACGTGTTAATAAAGAGGCACGCTTACTAAAAGGAAGAAGATGATGAAGAAGAGGAGGAAGATGGAGCCAAGAAAAAAAGAAAGATGCTCCAAGTGCTAGAAGTTCAATTCCAGGGAAAAATTGAAGACGGGAAAAGTTTACCAGGAAAAACTTTTTCCATCTTCAGCACACCAAGTAGTATAGTTGCTTTTGGTCCTTGTGAGAGTTTTCCCTGCGAGAGGTTCTTGCTTCCAGCACTTTATTAACTGGCAGACGTCGATGTAAGGGCTTTTTTTCGAGGAGGAAAATTGAAGGAAATTTGGAGAAAATGCTCTTTTGGGACCATTTCCTCATTCCTTGTCCGATCGTTGGGTTCGTTTTCAATCAGCGGCTATTTTTGGTGCTTGTATCCCGAATCCCGATTTCAAGTGACAGTATTTTGTGACAGAATGACGGAAGGTCTCTTTTGAATTCATCATTGGGGGATCCGGATGAATGACGTACGCCCTCTCACTGTGTCAGGACACTTCCGGATGGGACTGTTGTTGGGTGAGTGATATCGCATCCGGGGATATATATGTGTGTGACAATTATGGGGACTTCAGATGCAATTACGAGTGTAGATTTCCGCATTTGGAGGCTTCCACCCCTCGTTAGGATTCATGTAAAATGACATGTAATTGCAGATAATTTGATTGCACCCTTGCCACTTGATTGGCTCCCAAAGCATAGGACCAGTGCTGATTGGGTGGGCTGAACCGATTCTCCAGAGAATAGTGGCAGTTTAATTCTAGCAAGTGGCTGCTTTTGTTAGTTCTAATTACACGGTATTAAGCCTGCACCCATCCCCATTTAATTGACGCAATTCACCGTCAAGTGGGAATTTCCGTGTATAGCTAACCCAGATAATTCAACAAACTCATACCAAACTGTTTCAATAATTATTGTTGAAATAGGGAAAATTTATATTGCAGCCAAAAGCCCCCTATGTGAGGACGAGGTATAGTAGTAATCCCCCATGGACTGTGTTCGACATGAAATTATCATGAGCTTTTATGCTTAGTCAACATTTATCATGTCCACCTAAAAGTTTAGCTTTCATGGACACCCTATATCCATGAACTATCCAAAAGCAATTATCGATTTTTTTTCTGAACTAGCAAACAACCTTCGTCTAGACCAAAGTTCATTTTCCGACTAGATTCAGGCGCCGTTCGTGTTGACAGGTGGTAGGGAAATGTCGCATAATCATGAGACTTTGTACCTTTAAACCAAGTGCGGCAGCAGCTCCTCCAAAACACGCAAAAAAAATTACTTTTTGAATAATTTTTGGGACCCAGGTATAAAAAAAATTTATAATAAAAAAAAGATAAAAAAACAACAAAAACACAACCCAAGAAGAAGGAAGAAAATGTTAAGAAAATTAATTTCACTCGAAAATAAAAGTAAAATTGTGTCACGTTTATGGTACATAAATCACTGCATAGAGTAAAATTTCAAAGAACGCGCCCTGGACCTGGAAATGTTTTGGCATAGCGCCAAATGGCTTCTGCTGGCACTGTGTGCATGCATATATAGTTTTGAAAATTAATTTCAAAATATTTTATAATGTGATGTTTGCACGTAATTTAGAGATTCGTTTTATGAAATGAATATTCGAGAATGTGGTATGAAAATTCAGATGAAAATTGTAAGGAAATCATAAGAAAGCATGTGAAGCAGGTGAGACTGCAATTAAAAAGTTTGTTTATATGGTCGAACGCGAGCTGTTTGCAATCACGAACATTTTATAAAAGATTACATAAGTTCATATACGATTTGAAAATAAAATTCAAAATTCAACTCTTTTAAAGAATACAGATTCATTCTTCTATGCAATTTTTTTCTAATAACCTGCTGAACATCACTCTGATCTCTAGGTATGATAGTCCGTCAAAGTAACTTAGCTCTTGGTAACTCGGACTCCCAGTCACCGCTAATTTCCCATATCGACCTTCTTGGATAGCAACCAACCAACCAACACAACTCTCGAAAGAACAGTTTAGCATTATGTGAAAGACAACTGGCTGGGACTTATTTGCTTCTTCTAAGACACTGGGAGGGATTTGTGCTTCCGTGTTCCGTAGAAAGAACGCCAACTCTACCGCTCTTTTTGTCTCTAGATTACGACGTACAAGCATGTGTTTTTTTTTCATTTTTCATTCAAGCAAGTCCACAAAGCACAAGTCAACTAGATTGGGTTTCCCCGAAATATGCAAAGCCTATCAAAAGTAAAGAAGCCGCCATTCAGAGCATTCAGGTGTTCTTCGAATGGGTCACTTTGTCGTGAATACATTAAGTTGAGAAACTCCTGAAAGTCTATCATCAGGAAAGTTAAATCATCATTCGATGACAGAGATGGCGAAGTAAGATCTTCAATGGTACCACCGCTGAGAGTAAAAATGTGTCCTTGATAGTTTCCACCAAGAAAAATCTAACTTCAAAGAAGATTTCCGAAATTGCTACGCTTCCCCCGCCTGCTCTGAGTTTTACATCTACTCAATGGAAAAATGTACGCGAAGTGTGTACGTGTCTTAAAGTCCTTGACGTCAATAAATCCACTGGGCCTGACAAAGAAGCCCTTGTGATCCTTAAAAAAATTGCCACACCATATTAACCCGAAGCTAGCCAGACTCTTGGAAACATTTTTAACTCATACCGAAAATCGTTGACTTCAACAACTCCTCAATCCTCAAGTCGGAATTAGCAGGAGACGGCCTCGTCGGAGATGTGAAATTTTGTTTTAATTCGCAATGTCTGCAGTCTCTCATTGATTGGCTGGAAGTCCAGAATTTGGGGCTTTAGAGATATATCGATTACAAAAGCTACTCGGAATTGACGTGTCCGGTTGAGAGGATGGTATAAGTTCTAACATTACTTCATATCTTTATTGATCCACCTTGTTTCTTGCAATTTTGCGATTTTTACTTTATATTCTTCAAGTTCCAAGAGCAGAGATCTTAGGGCTCCTGCTCTATTCATTATCCTTACGTTGCATGTAGCCAAATCGATGTCCATATTTCGTCCCTTGAGTCATAGCCGTCCAGCTCGAGGCCTTCTTAGAGGATTCGTACCACTGAATTTTTTCCGAGACCAGTTTTAACGCGCCGAACACTAGCATTCCCCCTCTCATCTTTGCTTGCTTGGCCCGGACGTGATGAATCGGACTAGGCTGTTGTGGTAAATTCAGTGGATATTACTCAGCTTTTACAACCCCAGAGCCCTGAAAGGTCCGAGATCCTGAGATCTGATATCAGCCTTAAATCCTGCAGGATAATTTAGATTGATATTAATTATAGAATCACGAATAAGGATAATCCTCGTTAATGCTTACGGTTCTAAGTACCTATTTTTACGACTAGTATTATTCATATCTTCAGAATTACGACATTCATATCTATTAATTTGCTGCCAGGACACAAAATCTACTATATTTCACATAAAATTACTTCATTTGAAAACGAATTTCTTAATTTAACGAAATCCATTAAAATCCACATATTTTTAACACGAAATAAAGTCATTCTTTGAGATTCGCCGAATTTTTATGTCTCAGTAATAAACAAACCAGGAAATTACCTTTTATAAAACTTTTCATCTTGCTACTCTCCCACGCTTGCCCCAACAACGCGAACCACTTAAAAAGCAATCTATCTTCTTCCCCAAAAAGGTGAGAAATATGTGAAAAAAATGTAATAAATAGTTAACTTGATATTGCGCAAAAAAAACTTGATATATTGTAAAATCTGTAAGTTCACAAAAAATCATGCAACTTTTCCAACTTTGAAAACAAAAAGAAGACATTTCACCATTAGACCTTTGAACTGACACACTTTTATTTACTGTTACACAAAATTAATCTGAAACCTTCCAACGGTTCTCATATTTCTTAAATGTTTCTATCTCTTCCGTTTAACCAAAAAAAATGAAGAAAAAGAAACATTTATTTTTTCATAAAGACGACATTTTCTCAAACCCACAAAAATTAGATTATCTTAATTGATGTCACCACGATTCCCATAATTCTTCTTCTTAAAGACGTGGATCAACTGGAGGCTCTTTTTGTAGAAAGATGGCCCCATCTGCAGGCTGACAATCAATAATGAACAGATTAAGGGCACATCAGCGTGGGCCAACGATGAACTCCAACTTGGACCAAGACACAGCATCAATTAATCTTGTTTAGGGAATGCCCTTGATTTAGTCCATAAAAACAGCCTAATTTGATATAATCATCACTTTATTAAAAATTAGAGAAAAATGAATTTTCGATAATATTTTTAACTACAGAACTTTTTTCTTTGATTTACCTTTCCAGGCACTGATGAATACCGGACAAAATATGCAGGTGAATGTAGAATTGACACAGAATGTCCAGCTGCTTGCCATTGCGACCGGACTGCTGTGGACTGCTCAGCGAGGGGTCTTAAAGAAATACCTCGCGACATACCTTTGTATACCACGGAATTGTATGAATCTATTTTTGTGAATTGGAATGGACCATTTTTTTAATAATATTTTTTTTTATTTTAGACTCCTCAACGATAATGAATTGGGACGAATTAAATCCGATGGCCTTTTTGGTCGGCTTCCGAATTTAGTTAAACTAGATTTGAGAAGGAATCAAATTACTGGAATTGAGCCTAATGCGTTTGAAGGCGCTTTAAAAATTCAGGATTTGCTGCTATCTGAAAATAAAATTAAGGAAATTCATAATAAAATGTTCCTGGGATTACATCATCTGAAATCACTGTAAGTAATGTCGTTGGGTTTAAAGGCTCTCGTGCTATTTGAAATTTTGTTTTAAATCTGATCTATTACACCAACCAAACTTACATCTGTTGCCTAAGATACTTGAGTCGTTTTTGAATAAGTTTTAAATTTCCTCGATTAAAAACTCGATTAGTAATTTAAGCATAAAACTTTTATCAATTATTTAGAGATACAAATCAACAAAATGTGTAAGATTTTCTGATGCTTTTCTGTGTGCAAATTCGTTCTACGATCATTTCTAATAGTTATACGCCTTCTGATTACCTTAAGAGTTTATTTTAACTGTTACACAATTTTACACATAAGATTAGATTACAGTTATAGAAATTATAAATCGGCAATCTTTGCTTTCCATACTAGGTTCTAAAATCTTTCAGCAAATATATTTAAGAGATTTGGATGACCTGTCCAAGATTTCAACACAGTTCTTCTTTCATCCAGTATGTTTTTTTGCCACTAATACTTAGATTAGCTTGATTAGATTAGGAGATTTCTCCTGCTCTATAGGAAATTCGTCTATTTCCCTTGTTCCCCATCCTGGTCTTGGCTTCCACCAGCGTTCGCCTCCATGATCGATCTTTCGATCTTTGGCCTGTCTTTTCCAGTTTCTTATTCCTGATTGTCTTATGTTTTCCTCGACGTCATCTATATATAATATCTTTAGGGCATCCACCGTTCCCCGTTTTCGTGTAGGCACATTCCCTAGCATTATATTTGCCGAGTTCCGTTCCGTACCTCGTTCGACATAACCAATCCATCGTAGATTTTATTCACTTTGGCAATATATTTGGAATTTTACTGCTTTCATACAACTCTGAGTTGTATTTGTTTCTTCAAATGCCATCCACCTGTATTCCCTTGTAAATCGAACGAACGAGTTTGCTTTCGAATCTTCCTACCAATGTTTCGTCTGCGTTCTTCAATATCCACACTTCCGAACCATATAGTAAGGCAAACCTTATAAGTGTTGTGTACAATTTCAATTTTGTTTCCTTGATATATTTTTCAACGTCAGTTGTTTGCATAGTCCGAAATTTCCGAGCTCCTACAACATCCAAGAGTTCAATCGCAGGGTTCATCGCCACGTTCTTCAATACCCTCCCGAACCCTTAACCTTCTCCTCCCGTACTAAGCTTACTGCTAGACATTGCACCATGACGTGAAAAAAATAGTCAAAGTAGCATTTATTAGTCAGTTATTCGCCTTCTGATTTCAGCCGTAATATCGTCTACTGCTTCTAGATTATATACAGTCAGCGTCAAAAGTGATGCAACACCTAAACACATTAACTTTCGCATTGAATATCTTCGTCATGTAAAAACGGAGAATAGTGCTTAATATCTTAAAATAATGCTATATTTATCAAGAAAATATTTTATAAAAAATTTCATTACAACTATTAAAACAAAAAAAATTGTTAAATTTTAAACATAAAATTCCAAGTGTTACCTCACTTTTGACTGATAAATGTATGGATTTTTTACAAAATGAAGTACAGTTTTTTTTTTAATAGTTGTAATGAAATATCAACGTTGTTGATAAATAAAGAAAGCATTGTTTTAAGATACTAAACACAATCTTCCGATTTTACATGACCAAGATATTCAAGTTAAAAATTTTAGGTGTTGCGTCACTTTTGACGCTGACTGTAGGTGTCTATGGTTATGTTTTGTCCGCTACTTCCGTTATGCTCTCGCTTATTTCCAACGTGAAGATTAGCAATATCAACGGCAAAGGCTAATATTTGCACTGGCCTATCAAGGTACATATTAATCGATGCATTTCTTACCGGTTTTTCTAGAGCCACCTAGAGCTAGTGTGTCACCTTGCCTTAATTCTCTATTTCTTCTGAGGGGATAATTCACCATTTATTCTGACTCGACACCTTTTTGTCAGTCCTACTAGGTGTTTAGGTATTCCAAGTTGCTCCATAGCATCAAACAACTCATTACGGTTCATACTATCGTAGAATATATAGTCGATAAATTGTTTACATTGAACTCAACAGCTTTTCACAATGGTTTCTCTGAATACAAATAGCTGGTCTGTTGTGGATCAATATGCCCTCGTTCCATTTATCAAGCATTTCTTTCCATCTACAGATTTACACTGTTATTTCATGCAGTTTTTGGATAGTTTCCTCTTCGCCTTGTTTAATGAGTTCCGCGGCTGTCAGCCTTATTATTTTTTAATCTTCGTACCGCTTCGTGTATTTCTTCCACCGTAGTGGCTACTGCTCTGTTACTTTCATTGTCCCCATTTAAGTTCTGTATATTTCCGGTGCCAATACGTCCCTGCTCTGGGTTCATTAATAGCATTATCTCGAGAAGTTTCTCAAGAAGTAAGAGCTTCCCATCAAACTCTTTCCCATCTTAGCACTAAATACACTTATTATTCAATTATATCATACCCAAATTCATATATGGAAATTATGGTGCTGTGGTTTTGGTGGTTTACAGAATCCATTCCAATTTATTTGCTTCATCATCACTACTGGTGCTGTACTCCTCTGTGAGCCTTAACCTTCTCAAGAATATTCGTTCGTTCTCTGACTTGCTTCTTACTCTTGGTAGTTTTGATAATTTTAATTGTGCAGAAGTCCATTTTTATATCATCTTTATATGATAGCTCTTCCAAGTTCTTTCTTGTGGCCTATTTCCAGCTGGCGTTTGGAGGAAGAGGATTTTGCGGGTGCTTCTTCAGACATTCTCATTACATCCAGCGTAGGCCTGAGAACCTGAATGGTTCTTTGCGTATTTGGTTGTATCTGCTTCTCCAGACACCCGCTTCATTTACTGTGATCCTGTGGGGAATTGTTCGGAAGTTCAGTTCCATAGTTGCGCTCAGTTTGAATTCTTCGTAGATTTTGCGTCGTAGAGCAAGAACTTATGCTTTTTTAAAGTGAATGAAAAAGAAGTGGATTTCTACATTGAATTCTTTCGTCTTCTCAATTGCTTATCGTAAAGAAAATATGTGATCGGTAGTGGACTTTTGTTTCCTCAACCCTCACTGGTAATTGCCAATTACTCTTTCAGTAAGGGAGTATACAGGATATATGAAAATATTTTATAGGCTGCGTTTAGTAGCGTAATACCTCTGCAGTTTAAAAAGTCAAGTTGATCACTTTTTTGTGTAAAAAAGAGATTGCACATTGCTATGTTCCATTCGTCAGGTAGATCTTTATGGGTCCAAATGTATTGTTCAATACATGTTATATTTTTAATGTATTACTACATCTTTTTTTAAATAGTTCAGCTGGTATAGGGTCGACACCTGGTAAATTGTTATTTTTTTTAAGTTTAGTTATAGCTTCTTCTACTTCCTGTACGGTAGGTTCAGGTATTCCTGGTTCTTTCGTTATAATCTAATATGTGTGCACAATGTCCTTCTTCATCTTGATCCAAGAATTTACTGGAATAATTTACACATCGAAGTAGTACTTGTCCTGTCTCGCTTAGAATTTTATAGTCACGTCAGTCATGAGCTTCAATAACAAGGGTAGTTTCTGAAATTGGCCCTGAACTATATAAAATTTCCCGCCTAAGAAATTCACTTTTATAACTCCCTTGTAATGATATATCGAGGTACTGAAACTTGTAACTTGAAAGCATAAAATAGTTCAGATTAATGTTTCTCTTGGAAGCTAAGCAAACATTTAAAACTTTAAAAATATAGCAAACATAGTTAAATTTCGGCTGATCAATTTCCTAACCAATCTGTTCAAGTCGTTTCACCAGACATCGACGCGAGATCCTTCTCATTGCCAAAGGTAACGCTGCACATTTCCTGCAATGCTGCAAATAGGTGAAATTCTTGAATAACATTCCGTTCTTCCTCAAATAGCTAGTTATACGAATTTATCATAGTCTTCTTTGGATAGACGACTTTAATGGTTCTCGACTTCATACTAATGTTGACACATAACAGTTCATGACCGCCATGATTGAAACCAGTTTGTGATCAGTTCGTGGAGGATCCATGCTTCAGTTTTTTAGTTATTCTCATCGAATGAAGAAGGGAGTTAAGTAAAGTGAAATGTATTAAATCACAACGTCCAATTATTTTTGAAATATTCAAACCAATCTCCAGTAATTCGGCTATATCGCCCTCGGTGCAATTTCCACAGACTGTCCTAGAATTTTTTAATCTTAAAGGTTGAATAAAGTAAAGGTGATCCAGTAAGGGATAAATATGCTTGTAAAGTGAACTCTGAAAGAGGCCAAAATGAAATAACCAAAATTCGAAAGGTACTATTTTTGCATTAACGCAAGAATTCGTAAGAAATATCTGAATATTGGATTCTGTGAAATACTATTCAATGAATATCGCATCGAAAATCACCATGTCTCCTGATTTATATATTTTTCAGCTTCCAAAATCCCTGGTTGAATAAATATATTTTTTATACGTCAATCTGCGTTCGCACCAATTCTGTTTCCCATTTGCCAGGCTTAAGTTAAAAACTCGCAAAATCATCTTCGTTTCAGACCACTTTCATTTAACTAGAAATCGAACATTGCCGAAATTTGCAGGTTTTGGTCTTAATCCGAGGGTCTGCCCAGAGATCGAGGTTTCAATTCTCACAGTCACACGAAGTGTTCCTTTTACCACCTAGTTACCATTCCTTCCTAATTTTTTTCTCTCTTCCAAGTAGCCCATTGGTCAACCAACATTTTTCGCAGTAGTATTGGCTGAGGAGCACTTCTTGGTCGCTTTCAGTCCTCTCTCTACTTTCTTTGGACTGGGTCTTGCTGCTAATCATTGCACTCTATGAAGAAATTAAATGATGCACCAGTATAAAAAGATTCTGGCCTAATCTTCTCATAAAAAATTAAAATTATTTCAAAATCCAGTAACATGTTGTCTATAAAATAGAACATTCGTGATAAGAAAAATCATAATCGTAGATCTCGATGCCATCTGATTGTATGTATCAGTAATATTTTGCGGAACTAAGACCATGATTACGAGTTTAGTTTCAACAATTCGTAACATTATTGATTTATGTCTTACGTCTATGAAGATGTTGTTCACATTAGAGATGGGACTTAATTGGGTAGCTAGAACGACTGTACACTTACAGAACGCTACATCATCAACTATACTACAACCCAAAAGACAATTTCCCCCAAAAAATTGGCGTCGAACATATCCTATTAGTGTGCAAGCATTGATAACTAAACATCGATGCCCTCTCGCATTAATGAATTATTCAATAAGGTCCAATAAAACAAACAACATAAGAAAACCCCCAAAAAATGATTCCCATTTAATTATACAGTTGCCACCGATAACAACGACCAAAAAAAAATGCCTAGAAATGTCAATAACTTGACACCAATAAATTGTGGTAGTTAACAGCTAAAATTAATGGCATCGCCTCTACCCGATAACATGACAATTTCTGGTGATAAGGTGTCACGCTTGTATTAAATTTCACGCCTTCCCAGGCCATCATAAAAATGCCTATATTCGTATCGTATACAAGTCCGTGTATGCCGCACTGAAAATATTCGTATCGTATCGTTTGGGAATAAAAATTCTGCCGTCGCGAACGCATATTTTATACCAATTAACTGGCAAAGTATAAATATTGAAAGTATGGCAATAAAAATCGCTTTCGAGGAAGGAATAAAACGAAATTTTATACCTTCACTAATAATAATCAATGAAAAAGCTGGAAATAAAAATGTTAAAATGTATTCTTGTATGGCGGCGGCCTATGTTTTCTGTGCTTAGAGGTGGAATTTTGAAATTTACCGAATTCACGTAAATTCGTTTCGAGTGGGAGATTTCTCTCAGTTTGGGTACATAAATCGTCATTAACTACCACAATTTGATTGATATTGATTAGTGTAGGTAGAGTAAATCAATTAATTGATTTTTAAGTACGTTAGTAAACAGAAGGTCTAGGCTCCAAAAATCGAAGATGCCTCCCACTGTGAATTTAAATTCTTAAGTTTTATTTCTTTCGAATATATTTTATAAATGACGATATCTAATCAGCATCTAGGTAACCTTGTTTAGTTTCTTATGTATAAGACAAAGCATAGGTCATCATCGTAGGTGGGGAGGTAAAGACGGCAGCTCCGTCTATTGGGCCATCCCATAAATATTGCTGTTTTATGCTTCAGTTATTTCAAAATTAAGGCACATATAGTAAATATAATCTTAATCTAAAATGTATTCTCCATAATTTCCTACAACGCTTTCCCACTTATCTGGTAGAGTTAGAACGAAGATGTATTTCTTGCCAGCATTTTTCAAGTATTTTTCTCAATATTAAGATTTAGCCTGTTGTCGATCTGTTCGTTCTAAACCCTGCTTGGTAATCTCCTATTTGTGTTCCATATATGGCTTCCATCTATTTAACATAATATGTGAAAGATCTTTGTAATCTGGGTTCAACAACGTGATTCGTCTGTACTTTTTACCCACAACCAGTCCAAAAGCACTAGCTAGACGAAGGAATCATCAGACCAAGTACCTCCGCCTTCGCAAGCCCTGTCGTATTGGTTAGGAAAAGGATTCCAGCTTGCGACTTTGTATCGATTTCAGAAAGCTGAACCGCCAAGGATCGCTATCCACTATCGTTGACGGAGGAAAGTTTGAAGGATCTCTATCGAGCATCTGTGTTCCCTACTCTCGATCTCCGAAATGGGTTCTTTTACGTGCAGATAGAGGAATCAAGTCGAACGTTTACTTCATTCGTAACTTCAGATGGGCAGTACGAATTCAATAAGGTGCCGTTCGGCCCGTGTAATTCGCCGTCGGGTTTCCAAAGGTTCATTAATATGATTTCCCAACCCCTGGTACGAGAGCGAGTAGTACTAGTGGATTTGGATGATGTCATCATACCCACGACTACTGAATCCGAAAATATAGAGAACAGGAAAAGAACCCTAAGCGTGGCTACGGAGCATGGTCTGCAGATAAAGTGGAAGAAGTGTAATAGACCGAGAGCCAACCGCTGAAAACCCTATGTTATCGGGAAGAAGAAAACAAGACCTATTGTAAGTAACATGAGAGATATGACATTACTTTAGACGTGGTGTGCCTGATCTAAAGTGTGGCCTAAGGTGAGAAATTAGGTAATATTAGTGGTGATTTTTTAGTCCAACCCTATGTTATCGACAACAAGGATAATTTTTTTTTAAATTGAGGATTACACGTTATATTTACTAAAACTCATGGTGTGCCACGCCCTCTGTGGCCGGACCATTGGCAGACCAGTATTTGTATAAGGTTTTTGGGGTCGATCCCTATATTATCGACAAGAAGGATAATTTTTTTTTTAAATTGAAGTATATTACTAAAACGCATTCTGTGCGGCGCCCTGGCTGTGGCCTAACCCCTGGCAGACCAGAATTTATATATTTTTTTTGTATGAAAAATGATTAAAATCGCGATATCTCCCGAACGGTCACTCGTAGAGAAAAAAGTGTAAAGAGTTTTTTTTGTAGAGAATCACAATATCTTTATTTGTTGTATTGACAATTTTGCAATAGCACTTACCGTTTACGAAGTATTTGCGAAAAACCATTTTCGCGACCTTTGACCTTGAATAACTTTTTTGGGCCAACGACAAGAAGGATAATTTTTTTTAAATATTTACTAAAACGCATGGTGTGCCGCACACTGTCTGTGGCCTCTCGTGGCCAGTGAGGTGGGTGGTGTTAGAAGAGTTCAATTGTAAAGTTCGTCATACGTCTGGCTCGTCTATACGCCATGTTGATGCGTTGAGCAGGTATCCGACGGTGTAAGTAAGAAAGTAAAGATGTCTCGAGAGTGGGGACTTTGATGACTTCATTTTAAGGCGTGATGTCCTATGCAAGTTTGTCGACGGCAACTATTTGCTGGTCGTACTGAAGGTAATGCAAAGAAACATCATAGGCGAAGTACATATCCTCGGCCACTTAAGCTCAAGAAAGCTAGAAAACATTCTACGTCAGGATTATAACATACACACCGAGCTTAAGCAGAAAAGTACAGAACGTCTTACAAAACTGTGTAGTGTAGCCTGCATCTTAGCATCGAGGAAGATGGGAAAGTGGGAATGCGCACCAAACCCAATCCAATAGGTTGACCGTCCTCTATATACTTACCAACTCGACCACTTAGGACCACTAGCATCTACATCAAAACTGTACAAGTACCTGTTCGTGGTCATCGACGCATTTACCAAATTTATTTGGATAAATCCGGTCAAGTGCACAGGCGCAGACGAGGTCATCAAGAAACTTGAAACACAGTGCGAAGTTTTTGGCAACCCTCATATGATTATCACCGACAGAGGGTCAGCTTTTACGTCAACATCTTTTCGTTCCTATTGCGAAGAGAGCGGAATCATACAGGTGATTTTCACCATAGGCGTTCCCCAAGGCAACGGACAAGTTGAACGCCTCAATCAAACGATCATAAGCGTTTTATCGAAAATGTCGGTGGAGACCGCCGAGAAATGGTTCAGATATGTACCTTAGCTGTAGAGAATATTAAATTTGACGATAAGTAGGGCATGCAGAAAACTCCTTTCCTGGTGTTGAGATGTTCAGCAAGGATAAGCGGAAACTGGCTAAGTTGATAGAAGAAGAAGTTATGCAGGCGTTTGAAGTTGAGCGAGATTTGTACCGACAGGAAGCGAAATCGCAGATTGCAAAGATCTAGGCAGAGAATCTTCTCGTTAAGGAAGCGAAAACCTGCGAGGAAATATAAGATCGGTGCTCTTGTAGCGATAAAGCGAAAGCAGTTCGCCGCCGACGCCAAGCTGTATCCGAAGTTTTTGGGCCCTTTCGAGGTTGTGGCGGTGAAGTACGACAATAGATACGACGTAATGCTGTTATGACACTTACTTTTTTTCAGACGAATCTTACACTTTTTAGTAAGTTTAGAAAGAGTCAAAAAATTTTTACGGAGATTTGGCATAAGTGAGAAGGATTAGAAATATGCTAAAATTGAAGCTAACCTACGCGAAAAGCTAACTCGAAAAGTGCCAGAAAAAATATGAACTTTTCATACTTTTTCGGGATCTTCATCTTAATTTTTGACATTTCAGACTTTTTTTTGACAAAATTAAAAGTTCGTGGCTATTAAGTGAAATTGAAAAGAAATCTTGTAAGTAAGTGCGGTGAATATGATAATATTATGTTTTTGCTAACTATGAAAAAGCATTTATCAAATATGAGTGCAAATGTAATATGTTCAAAATTGAAACTGCACGAAAATGCAAAGCCGCCTTCTCGCTCACACCAAGATGTCCTTGTCTTTTCATACTTAACAAGTAAGCGCTGAAAAAAAGTAAGTGTCATAACAGCATAAGGAAGGTCGGCTCTCATGAAGGTCTCGATTCGACGAGCTCTTCTTGCAATAACTTAAATATAAAATAAAAAACAAATTTTTTTTTATAAGACAATCCTGAACAAAGATCCCACAATGGTTGTTTTTTATGGACTGAGACAATTGTGCCAAGAAACCATTCTTTCAATTCGTTTCTGGTTCGAAAAGCAAAGGTCGTCGTTGTGTTGCCCATCTTGTTCTGAGGAATTGTTTGCCGATTTGTTGCAAGAGTGTTTTTGTACTAGTTTCGAGTTTCACTTTTTTATTTGAAATATTTTTAATATTTTTTTTGGAAGTACTATTTTCAACAGCTTCCAAGTCGGGTTTGCTCGAAGTATTTCCTTGTTTGCTTTATTAGCACTCTTCTCTACTTCCTTCCTTAATCCTCTTCATACTGTCGACCGAGTTCCATCTTTGATCCTTGAGTCAGGTTAATTTTAAACTTTTTTTCCTTTCTTTATTTTCTATATTAAGTCACGTAAATGACTCTTTCCGAATACTTTGACGGTGGTTTCCTTGTAGTTGTTGAGAATAATTTCCAGTTGGTTTAGTCTTTTACTACATCGTATTTTTCTCTTAGTTGAATTCAATTTTATCTGTTAATCTTTGAGTTTTTATTTGCTAACAAATTCGTGCTCTAACCCTTGAAAAAAAGTGTTTTTATCAGATTTATACAGAAAAGAAGTGATCTTCCCGCAGGTAACCTCTATAAATATACACAGAAATGAACTTGATGATATAGAATTGAGGTAGAAGAAACAACTAAATACAAAGGAATTTTGCAGATTCAAGTTTGGATGATAGAGAATAAAATTGCCATAAAACATTTTGCGACAGCCTTAATTTACTGCTCAATAAAAAATTCCAAATCGAATTGTCTTCACGTTCACAAGATTACCTTTATAAATCTTTTTTAAAAATATAAAAAAAAACAAATAAATTGAAACTTGTCTCTTTTTGTTACCTTTAAACCAGTCAAGATTTTATTGATTTCCCACTACCAAAAAAAATATCCAAATTCTCACAAGATTGTAATCACAAGACCTCCATTTATTACAAACTCCTTCTACTCCCCTCCGCCGAAAAAAAAAAGAATTTGCACACAACAGTAGAAAAAAAGCACGAGAAAATATCATCTTCCATCAATTTCATCTCCTTAAGGATTCCCACGTAATTTCACCTTTTATTCCCTGTAGAGCAACCTGACAAATTATCTTTTGTTTATTACATTTTTAATAAAAAACAAGGAGAGAAAAAAAGGAGCACGCGAATCCTGAATAGAAAAACATTGAAAAAAATATCCTTAATAAAGTCGTTTTCAATTTTTCTTTTCAGCTCACTGTACGACAATTTAATTTCCTGTGTAATGCCTGGATCCTTTGACTTCCTGGCATCGCTGCATACGCTGTAAGTATATACTATTATGGTTCCAGTACCTGTGTGTAAGTTTTACCTGTGTGTATTGATTTTTGTTCGATTTTCATTTCAATGCTGTTCAATCTGGCGCCTCTCAACCCCTTTATTTTTCGGCACAGGCTGAGATGTGGGCACGACTCCCATTTGCTTGGCAAAATTGAAAATTTGTTTGGATTTGCATCTCATAAATCTGAGTTCAGGTTTTCGTTCGTTCGTTTTTTTTTCATTTCAAGCGTTTTTTCAAGGATTTTCAATATTTTTCCTTGTGTTGTTGTTTATTTGGTTTCTTTCTGCATTTCAGTTCAATTTCAGTTTCATTTCAATGTTACAGTCTAGTTTTAATAAGTGCAATGCCTTAGGTGAGGCGAAAAGGGAAAATTACAAAACGCAATTTCGATTGTAGGCACTGATTCCAACAAGGAAGTTCATAGCTGCAGACGGAATGAAGAGAATATTTTGTCCATTGAAAACTTTTTCCATAGAATTGTTGTGTAGTTAGTTAAACCAATTAGTTAAACCATTCGAAGAGAGCTGCTTCTGTCAGTTTCGAGTCCAATTTTTGATTTGGTTTGGTTCAGAATAAAATCAGGCAACGCCAACAGGTAACAAGCTAGCAAGAGGCACAACGAGTTTAGTAACTTAACAAAATAAAAAATTCGTTTTAAGAAAACTAAGAAATAATTTCAGCCAAATTGCCATCGAGGTAGAAGTTTTCCTCCAAAATAAGTGCAGGGTGCTTTGACTCCAGAGCCTAACCAAGCAAAATATGGTCTCGCACTGCTAGGTCCCTGGTCGCTGTGGTGTCGGCAACAATGAGGATGCAGACAAGCTCGCGAAAGACTAGTTTGAGACGCTGGTCGAGGGCCCAGAAACCTTCTGTGGCATCTCATGGTCCACCTCCAAGTCGCTGATAGAGGACAAGGTTAAGGAACTAAACCTAGCCTATTAGGAATCAGTCCCAGGTCTTAGACCGGCTAAAGAACTAAGAAGACCCTTTGCTTTAAGCAGCGTTATAACTCTAAACAGGGCGGATCTTAGGCTGTTGGTGGGACCTCTGGCTGGTCATGAGGAGCTACGATACCACCAACACAACCTAGGAATACTTCAGGAGACAGAATGCTGGCTCTGCATGGAAGGCGACGGGACTTTCACACATGTTTTCTGTAAAAGTCCTGACTTGATCTGGCTTAGAAGATCAATTCTCAGAGATCTTCGGAGCCCCGCCCAATGTCAGTCTTCTTCAATTAAAGATCTTTCCCTTTAGTGGGGTATGTTCACAATAGCCCTAAATTGTTCGCTGTGCCCAGTTGCCTATATTGCCCCTCTTTTTTCGTACTTTCTTTTAGTGAGGAATCGGCTCCAAAAGTGAGTATAATCGGCTTATGAGCCCCTAGATTTGTAGGTCCGACAGCTTGAACAGGCTCACCAACCTACTAAAATATTTGTCGCTCCGATAACCTAGCTCGGGCTGAAAAATGAGAACCTTCTCAACACTATCGTGATCGTTTCAGAAAACATGAAAGCCATATTCATCATCCTTGAGTCAGAAACTGCAGGTGGGATCATCCGTTCTTTTGATCCTCCGTAGATGAAAATGAATGGTGACCAAACGAAGTAGTGTTCTGACATCCTTTATACTATCTCCCAGTAATTCTCTGGCTGCGTTGCAAAATGGCCCAAGCGAAAACCGCAGCGTTTACTGTATTTCACCAGAGTGCGATCGTTTAAGGCCCTTTTTTACGAGGGAGTGGTGAGAATCTTTCATCACTCGAGTTCGATTCTATGGGCCTCCCTGGCCATTCATACACGAGGGAGCATGGTTCTGCAACCAAAAGCTTTGCTGCAAGTTTTCTGAAAATACACGGAGCAACAGCGATGGAAGCAGCTTTTGTGTTGCTACGTGATATTTGTTCGTATTAGTGAGATGTCAAAGTTTTTATTAAAAACAAAATGGAGGTTTTTTCGCTATTATGAAATAATTTATTTGAAAAAATTCACTCACTCCCTCAATTCTCAATAATTAAAAGTTTTTTCTTATTATATACAAATTTTGACCAAATTTTACTGTTTGAAAGTTTTTTTCATCGCCAAAGCATTGATTTCTTATTGGTGTGAGTGCATGCTTTCCGTGTTCGCAGGCCAAAGGCAGGAGCACAAAAGTCTCCACCGGAGCACGAAACTCTCCACTTATTGCATCTCCCCACGCCTCCCTTGCCCGAAAAAAGCTTTTGCTCCGGAACCATGCTCCCTCGTGTATGAATGGCCTAACACGGCCTAAAAATACTTCCTTATCTTCCATTATTCCCGCGTGACCCGCTTACGCCTTTATATCACGGGGCTGGATCAGCTATTTATATCTCTCTCTATATTAGGTAGCATCTTCGCGAGTGCTGCACTGAGGACGGAAGCTACTCCCCCTCGGCGGCAACTGCACGCCGAAGTTGAGTCTTCGGTCAATAATCACTGCCAGAGGAAAACGAGCTGCGTTATGCACACATCCATTTAAAACCCATTCAAAGATCTATAAGCGAATATGCGCGCTTATACTCTACTCTATCAACTACGCTGCGTAGTGCACTTACCCTAAGTTTGAGCTGGGAGCGGATACCTGGTCCCCTACTTTAACCACTGTGGTCTTCACCTACTTCCGCTAGCTAATTAGCATTACTTCTCCTCAGTACTCAGCTAACAGTGGATCAGCCGTCACCCAAAAGTCAATTCCATACCTGTAAAAAAGCAATGGGAGATCCCTGACTGACCAAATCGTCCACCTTTCATTGCCTGCGAAGCCCTGATCAGCCCGGACCCATCCACTTTTGTTACAGCCCAAATCGAGCTTTCACCTCCTTTAGGGCGTTTCTGCAAGTTTCACATGTATTTCGTTGCCTAGGTCGTTGCCGTTGAGTCCATCCTGTCTGAAGGCATGCCTTGACGTTTCGGACGCTAGGGTTTTTACGGTGGAAGGTTGTCAGCCTGCCGCCCAACCCCCAACTTGGAGGACCATGTTGAGTGCGCGAAACACTCGCCTTTCACCTTCCTCTGTATGTTACTTTTGTATAGACAAAAGTATCCAGGGGTCACCCGATGTAAAATCAACATCTTCGGGGAGGTGGAGGCATTATTCGGTAGCGTGGCGGTAGATCTTAGATCGCGTAGACCTTAGATCGGAGATGGCGTTTCTCAGGACTTCTCTTTGGTGTACCGGCACCAACAAAGATCCCTGAGGCCGTTATTACCATTTTACCCCCACTATTGAGACTAGCGGGAAAAATTTGGGGCGCTGCCAAAATGATCCGAAGGGAGCAATATTGGAGCTTTAAGAAATTGTATAGCACGAAAAAAACGGGCAATTATCTTGATGGCCATGAAGAGTGCCATTAGTATACTCAATAGATCGGTTTACGTTCGATTACGTAGGTCAAGCAGCATTGGACGTGGTTAGTACTTTGTTGGGGGACCGCCTGGTAAAACCGCTGTTGACACTCGCGTTTGGAAGAACGCAAAGGGAATTACAAAAGGTGAACAAAAATACTTTTTTCTATTTTTGTGAATGCTTCAAAAACGCTTCTAAAGCAACACTAACGCCATTCATAAACGAGAGACCAGGCTTCTGTATCCAAAAGCTTTGCTGCAAGTTTGCTAAGCAATGGAGCAGCAACGATCGAAGTAGTTTTTGAGTTGCTTCACGATGTTTGTATATTTGCCTTTTCTTTATATTAAAAAAAAGCCCAAAAGTCTCCAGCGAAGTTCGAAACTCTCCACTTATTGCATTTCCGGACACTTCCTTACCCAAAAAAGCTTTTATTGCAGTATCAATTGCCTTGTCGTGTATGAATGGCCTAAAAGGAGTGCTCCCATCTGCGGACATGCAAGGCTAAAAATGATATAGAACTAGCATATGAAGGAGAGTGCTCCAAGCTTCCTAAAGCGCTCCATTTGCTGAGGTTACTTCCTTTCTTCGTGTAAAAGACCCGACTAGCAATTACTCCCGAAGAACCTTTCAGTAGTGTTTTGTGGAATTTTGCCGAGTTTCGTAAATCTTCTATGCCCTGGTAGAAGAGTCTACTAAATTTTTATTATTATACAGTGACAAAAAATACTAGTAAGATGCGGTTTTTAATATGGTCAAACTTTTGCTTTATAATTACTTCCTATTCCCCAAAATTTAAAAATTTTATTAGTGGGGAAGTAGGTTTTCTTCAGATATTGCTTCAACTACGGTTTTATATCAGACTTACTCAATTAAATATAGCAGCTTTAAAAATAAATATAGCTTTTAAACACGACTAATATAACAGGAAATAACTAAATGATTACCACTTCAAATTTGTTGTTTCCTATCGAATGTAGCTCTAAAAAGGTAAAGTTCAATATCAACTCGCATTTAGTTCAACATTCATAACCACTTGGGGTACTCATCAACAATAACACTTTCATAAAATAATCCATATAGAGCATATCCCCTGGTGCCTGAATGTTCTAATTTACAATCTGCGAGTATAAAAGCCGCTATATCCGCTCCAAAAAAAAGAATATGGCGCGAAAAACATAAAATCAATATCGAAAATAATTGCAGTTAAAGAGAATTTATAACATGAAAATTCGCGTATTTATTGAACATATCGACAGTCTGGCAAAAACTAATCTGACACATCTAAACCTATAAATTGCGAACCATCAGGATAACACAGCAAGCAATATCGCATATCGGATTCATTAGGTTAATGCTCAACAACACTCAGACCAGAGCTAAGTGCAATCAGTAAACGACTCAGTGCACATTCAACACCGGCACGAACACACACACACTACCTACCTTACAAATCCAATCATCAGGTGAGTGCTCACTTGATTAAAGGCGATTAAGTTAAACGCAGGTATCATGACTATATGGCGGAGTTAACCTACGGGAAAATTTACAAAAGGAAGAGAAGAACAGTACTTATAGGTAGATCTCGGCATAGGGAGAGAAACGAATGCGATTTTTTTTTGCTTTGTTTTGTTGGGATGTTGTTGTTGTTGTTGTGTCGAGATGAACTTGAGTTTGGCTTAAACTTTCCAGATTATTAATCGTGCGTTAACATATTGGTAAGATCGCACGTTAACATATTTCCAGCAGATAAGAGGGATTTAACATGAGGAAGAATGATATGATTATTGTTAATCAACTTTTTATTGGATGTTCAATGTTGGTTTGGTTGAGAAGAGATTCGAGTGGATTTCTGGATCTTTATTATAGCAACCAGAATTCGCTTTATGGCTAATCTAGCTTAGTTTTTCAATGTAATGATGTCGTGAAATTTCTATAGATGGTAAAAAGTCCATGGATTGTGCCAGAAAGGTTCACGCACACTCAGAAAATGATTCTTTAGGAAGAAGTTCGTCACAACTGTCTATAGCTCGGACAGTCAAGCAGCCCTAAAAGCTATTCGTTCATGCACAGTGAAATCAAAGCTTATGAATACATCGATTCCCCAAATGCTCTCGCATCCACTAACAGAGTTATTCTGAGGTTGATACCAAGCCATGAAGGATTCAGTGGAAATGAGCAGACAGATTGCCTAGTCAAAAGAGCCCGTGCATCTGTTTATCGGACCACAGCTTTTCTGTGGGACATCTGGTAGTCAAACGAAAAAGATTCTTCTGATATTGGGAAAAAAGGGCTTGGCCCACTCGTGTACCACTTATGAGACAAACCAACAAATTCATAACCCCTGCTGGAGCAAAAGCTAAGGAACTCCTCGAGCTTCTTCTTCTTGGATGGCGCTACAGTCCTTGCAGGACTCAGGCCTCTCGAAGTCTCCTCTTCCAGTCATCTCTACGTCTTGCTAGCTCTCTCCAATTTGTTATACGAAATTTCCGTATATCTGCTAGCACGTCATCTATCCACCTATTTCTTGGTCGTCCTATTCTTCTTCTTCCTGATGGTCTACCATTAAAAATCCTGGCTAGCATTCTATCTTCTGAAGCTCGTACAACGTGTCCGAGCCATCGCAGTCTATTCAGTCTTATGTATGTAGCTATATTAAGACATTTTTTAAACACCGAACTACGTAGAATCGATATAATATCAAATAAAATTAAACAAAAAACACACCTTAATGATTCTACTCGCAATTTATTGGAATATAAAAAAAAAAATATTTCATATTCTCAATAATAAAAACTCGAATGCATTTCGATTTGATTTACAAATCATCATCAGCAATCACGACTGAAGTAACTAAAATTTGCGTTGATCCATAGTAGGCATTAAACGATTTGAAACGGTCCGGTGTTATAGGAGAGAGAACAACACCGACTCGATGTTGCCATTGTCCAAATTAACGGTGTTATTGGTTTTGTGGATATAGGCACTTTCATAGGCATCGAGTCTTCTCTCGTCACGCACGCTTCTTATCAACTTTACGTTGTCAATAGAAATATTCAAATGCATTTTCTCTATGGCGTGAGCTGCAAATGCCGATTTTGTTACTTGCCTCTGCGTTACACACTTCTCATGTTCGCTGAATCTTTTCTTAATTGAACGTCTCGTTTGACCAATGTAGACAGAATCACATTCGTTACAGTCAATCCGGTAAATGCCCGATTTTTCTAGTGCGTCTTTTTTGTCTTTTGTGCTACCAAGCAAATCACCTAGTTTATTATCACCTTTGAAACTAGGTGATTTGCTTGGTAGCACAAAAGACAAAAAAGACGCACTAGAAAAATCGGGCATTTACCGGATTGACTGTAACGAATGTGATTCTGTCTACATTGGTCAAACGAGACGTTCAATTAAGAAAAGATTCAGCGAACATGAGAAGTGTGTAACGCAGAGGCAAGTAACAAAATCGGCATTTGCAGCTCACGCCATAGAGAAAATGCATTTGAATATTTCTATTGACAACGTAAAGTTGATAAGAAGCGTGCGTGACGAGAGAAGACTCGATGCCTATGAAAGTGCCTATATCCACAAAACCAATAACACCGTTAATTTGGACAATGGCAACATCGA
This sequence comes from Thereva nobilitata, assembly GCA_963855945.1. Taxonomy (NCBI): domain Eukaryota; kingdom Metazoa; phylum Arthropoda; class Insecta; order Diptera; family Therevidae; genus Thereva; species Thereva nobilitata. The sequence goes on along the minus strand of OY979694.1, from coordinate 195,028,462 downwards.
GTCGGTGTTGTTCTCTCTCCTATAACACCGGACCGTTTCAAATCGTTTAATGCCTACTATGGATCAACGCAAATTTTAGTTACTTCAGTCGTGATTGCTGATGATGATTTGTAAATCAAATCGAAATGCATTCGAGTTTTTATTATTGAGAATATGAAATATTTTTTTTTTTATATTCCAATAAATTGCGAGTAGAATCATTAAGGTGTGTTTTTTGTTTAATTTTATTTGATAGCTATATTAATTTCGTCATACATTTCTTGAAGTTCTTCGTTTGTCCTAATGCGCCATTCGTTCTGGTTAACCCTTACAGGACCAAATATTCTTCTTAAGATCTTCCTTTCGAAGATTTTAAGTTGATTTTCTGTTTGTTGGGTCAATGTCCAAGCCTCAGACCCATAGCATAGAACTGGGCGGATTAATGTTTTATATAGTCTGACCTTGCACTGTCTTGAAATTTCTTTGTTTTTTAGGACCGGGACTAGTGCGAAATAGGTTTTATTTGCGGCTACGATGCGTCTATGGATGTCGTCCTTTATCTTATTTTCTGCAGTAAGCATTGTCCCTAAATAGATAAAGTTTTCTACAATTTCCACACTATAATCATCAAGGCTGATACTACGCCCTAATCGTTGTCCTCGTTTTGATACGATCATATACTTTGTTTTTGTGTCATTTACTCGTAGATTGAACTTTGCTGAACTTTGGACAATTTTGGAAAAGGTTTCTTTTACATCTTGCGCCTTGCGTCCAATTATGACTATGTCATCTGCGAAGGCTAGTACCTGAATGTTCCTTGTGAAGATGCTATTTGCTCCATTAAGCTGTGTTTCCCTCATTATTGCTTCCAGCGCAATGTTAAAAAGTATTGGTGAGATCGCATCTCCTTGTCGCAGGCCTGATTCTTGAGGGAAGTTGATCGAGTTGCATCCTCGTATTCTCACTTGTGTTTTACAATTTTTGGTCGTCATTCTGCATAGGCCTATTAATTTCTTCGGGACACCCATTTCACTCATCTTCTTCCACAACTCTATTTTATTAAGCAGGTCGTAAGCATTTCTATAGTCAACAAAAAGAAGATGAATATCAATGCTTTCTTCCCAGCATTTTTCAAGTATTTGTCTCATTATGAAAATCTGGGGGCCTACTATGTATTCGGATCTGAAAGTTTTATTTTTCCGAAACCCTCTTCCGATTGGAAAGTGAATTGGTACTATGTAAAATTTTCAGATCGGAACAAAGTGTTACCAATGATATTTTCATTTGAAATCTGAATTTGATTGTCAAATCTGGATATCTGTGATTTTCAAATTGATTGATTGATTTTCAAAGTGTGAAGTGTTGGCATTTTCATAATTAAAAAGTTTGTTTTAATTAATTTTAAAATGGATTATAGCCTAATCACTTTATAATTTCTCAAAAGGGTCACAAATAATTTCCCGGACACTAAAGGCTCAAACAAAATAGAACCAACCCGTTAAGGAGCGGACGGAACGGATTGGTTCTGTTTGAGACTTAAGTTACGCATAGTCAAAGGTCACGAAAAGCAGTTTTCTCAAATATCTCGTAATATATGGGTTTTACGTAAATTTTGGCTAAGTAAAATTTGTTCGTGGGACAAATCTGCATAAAAATGTCCTACACAAAATTTAAGTAAAACAGCAATAGCTGCGGAGCCCGGAGCAACCCAAACGCAACTATTGTATACGAGTGCATGTGTTTGTTGCGTACGCTTGTGGCAGCGTTATGAGATCTCAGACGTTATTAGATTACAAGCCCATGTAGATTTCAACAGTTTAAGCCTTCTTCGGTGCATATAAAAGGTGGGCCATCTGTTAGTTTCCTTTTGAAATTGTTATTAAAGCTACATCGTTCAATATTTTTCAATGAATGTTACTTTATTGACGAAATACATCTTCCAATTATTTATGTAAAACAATTTCACTCAAATAGCTGCGGCGGCTGGCTCGGTAGTGAGCCGTTCTGTTCACCAAATTTTGCTTGTGGCATTATTTCACGAATAGCACGACGGATGTTTTCCTCAAGTGCGTCAGTTATTACTAGATCGTTGGAGTAGGGCGCCCATTACAGGTTCATGCAAGCGTCAATCAATTGCATCAGTCATGATTGATGGAAATCACAATATACAGATAATTACATCAGTCATCACCTTAGACAGTAGGTTTTACGTCAGTCAAAGGCAAAACTGTTGCAAAACTGACTGCAAAACCTATCGTCTAATGGATGCCTAAAAATGGTACTTAACATTTATCCCAAAAAATATTACATCGAATAAATGTTATTTGAGAAAAATTGATTCTCGTGACCTTTGACCCTCCATAACTTAAGTTCAAAGATGATGACGCCGACCACATACGGGATTTTTATGCTGATTTATCTCACGAACAAACTTTACTTAGGCAACGTCGTAACTTGAGTGGCCTCAGTTGGCTTTAAAGACTTTTGGGAATCTCGCTGGAAAATTTCCAGTTTGGGATTGTAAAATGAATATTCGAGCATTTCCAAATCGTTCTTGCTTAGTGCTCACTTTTTTTTATTTATCTTTTTAGGCCTAAAGTTACAATGTTAAACGTTAAATAATTATTTATTATTGAATTTCGTATGATTTAACAACTTTAACTTTTAATTAAAATAAAGAAAGTACTTCCGTAATGCTCGAAAGTTCTTCCTTCCGATACCAAATTGCATTCCTACGACTGAAGCAATAGTTTTCGGATTTTTTCTAAGGTAATCCCAATACATAGTAGGCCCCCAGCAAAATTAATTCCGAATATAAATGTCATTGGACTTTCGGATGAGGTGCGTTTGGAAAATCAGAATACTTAGTACGAAATTTCCGAATTCATATTAATTTACTTTCAGATCCGAATACATAGTAGGCCCCCTGGTCTGTTGTAGATCTATTTGTTCTAAATCCTGCTTGGTAATCGCCTACTTTATCCTCCAAATGTGGTTTCAGTCTATTAAATAAAATATGTGAAAGCACTTTGTAAGCTGTGTTCAACAAAGATATTGGTCTGTAGTTTTTGCAGTTCATCAATTCACCTTTTTTATGGACTGGGACTATTGTACCTAAAAGCCATTCTTCTGGCAACTTGCTACTTCTCCATAGTTTTACGATGAGGCTATGTAAGACATGGCATAACTTCTCCCCACCATTTTTTAAGATTTCCGGGGGTATGCCATCTGGACCTGGAGCCTTATGATTTTTTAGTTTCGCTATGGCATTTGCAACTTCTTCTATTGTAGGATCTGGCGTATCGTTTTCTGGGTCATCTGTACTCCGGTTGTCTGCTTCTCCCTGTGTTAGGTTTATGTTCTCTTTGAAGAAGTCTCTAAAGTATTTCTCCCACACCTCGAGTATGTCTTCGATACTACTAGCTATAGTACCATCTTCTCTTCTTACCATGGTGCAGGTGGGTTTGTATCCTTTCTTAATCATGTTGACTTCTTTGTAGAAACTCCTAGCGTCTTTATTAGTGTAGCTTTGCTTAATCGCACTTATTCTATTTCTAAAGTAGTCACGTTTTTTCTTCCTTAATAACTTTTTCGTGTCTCTTCGTGCTGCTACATATTTCTCGTGGTTTCCTCTGGTCATTCTTTCTAGGTACACCTGTCTTGCTTGGTTTTTTATTTCAATGCTTCTCTTGCATTGATCATCAAACCAGTGCCTCCTTCTCTCTTGGTTTTGTGTGCCTAATACACTGTTATTTGTCTCTGTGATTTTTTCTTTTATGGAGTTCCACATCACGTTCAGATCATTTTCCATTTCCAGGCTCCTTGCTATTTCCTCTAGCTTTCCTGTTAACATTCTTTCATACTGTTGTTTTGTTTCTTCATTTTTTAATTTTTCTATGTTCCACTTTGTTTGTCTATCATTGTTTGTTCTATGTCTTGTCGCTAGTTTTTTCGCCCTCATTTTCCCAACAACTAGGTAATGATCGGTGTCTACATTCGCTCCTCGGAAACTCCTTACATCCAGTATGCTACTTCCATGCCTAGTGTTAACTAGAACATGGTCGATTTGGTTATGGTGCCTGCCATCTGGTGATGTCCATGTCCTTTTGTGTATATTTTTATGGTTAAACCAGGTGCTAGCTATTGTCAAACTTCTTGCGAATTCGGCCATTCTGTTCCCGTTATCGTTTGATTCTTCGTGCAACGAGAATTTGCCAGCGTAGGGGTAATAATATGATTCTTTGCCCACTTTAGCGTTAAAGTCGCCTAATACGATTTTCATGTCGTAAGAAGGGACTTGGTCATAAGTCACTCTAAGAGTTTCATAGAATTCATCCTTTTCTTGTTCTGGTTTTTCTTCTGTAGGCGCGTGCACCGTGATGAATGTTATATTATGAAATCTGGATTTGATTCTTAGGGTCGCGATCCGATCGTTAAGCGGGGTGAAGTCTATTACATTGTTGAGTAGAGGTTTAAGTACACAGAACCCTACCCCAAAGTTTCTTCTGGAGTCATTATTGCCACTGTAGAATATCGTAGCGTCTCTTCGTTCTAGGACTCCTTTACCAGTCCATCTTAGCTCCTGTAATCCTGCAATGAGTATTCTATATCATCTAAGCTCATCTATCATTTCTGCCATTGCTCCAGGTCTATATAATGTTCTCACATTCCATGTTGCAAATTTTATATCGTTAGTCCTTAAATCATTAGTCCTGGGACGTTGCTGGGGTCTTTGCCGTAAATCCTGACTGTTCCGAGGCTGATTTCTCGATTCCATAACAAGAATTGTTTTCCGAGGAGAGGTTGTCAACCTTTCGCCCAACCCCCGAACCTGGGGGACCGGATCCGTGAATTATACCCCATCGGACAGGGTGGCCCAGCTATACCCCCGGGCACTGGGTACGTCCGTCGTCGGTTGGTTATCCAGGAGGCACCAGCGTGGAGGTGACGGTACGATTTTACCCCCCCTCCTCGAGCTTACTAGACTCAAACTCTTGTCTTAACAGACCTTCGCACAGGACATGCTCCTGTCAAATACCACACTACCACTACTCTATTAACTGGAGATTCACAGTATGAATGGAATCAGAAACAGAAAAGGCGGACCAAAAAGAAATCGAATTGAAGTTGCTAGTTCAGAAAATTGGAAGATGGCGATGTTGTACATAGGCGGCCCTATATCGGAGGAGTAACAAGAAAAGAAATTAAATTCTTTTTATTTTTGGCTTATTTCCCATTTTTTAAACATTGTAACTAATTGTGCCTGTTTGAAAATTGCCAACAATTCCGCCTGAAGGATACTAGTAGAATTACGCAAATTTGGAGATTTAGTGAGATGAAGAAAACTCCAGAGCCTACATCCGACTCCGATTTGTTCTCATCTGTCTACAAAAATAGGTCATAGTTCTTAGTTAGCTTGATGTTTTTCCATTCCTGGTGGGGATTTGAATACCGAAACCTGAGTTTAAGTTGAGTTTGTCATCATGTTACTATTCCCTGTGATAGAGAGCGCACTATATTACTCTTTTCATAAGTCTTCTCCACTCTAGCAACTTAGTTCCATTAGCCTTAGAACCGAGCCGGTTACTTGGTGCCTGATGTATAGATCAGATGACATCCGATCGAGAATTACGTCCATTGATTCAATTATATCTGTAGCCAACGAGTAAGCCGGTAACAATAGTCAAGAATACGCCAGGTAATGCGAGAGAGAGGTCAGACTCACGCAAGAGCCGTATATCAACACTGATCTTATTACTGCTATGTAGAGTGAGCGGGAGTGATGTGGGAGTGGGAGGGAGTGATGAGCGACTTAAAGCACCATCTCTTGCCTTAGGTTCGTTTTCTTCCTCGCTGTTAAGTCTCCGATTCAGCGGAACAGGAGCTGAACGGGATAAGCTCAATGATCGACGATTACTTGTAGGTAGACTGAAAACGGAGACTTTTATTCTGTTGGTGAAAAACATTAGTTCTGTCTGTTGAACAACCCATTATTCTTTCCATGAGCCTCGCTTGCCTGAACGATTCGGCCAGAACTTCTATATATTGGTAAATGCTCTCTACATCTTTGTCTCTTTATGGCCGAAATGAATTTCTAGTTGAGCCGTCCTTGCAGAATATTGTCTTTGTGTTTATAAGAAATCTTGAAACCCTCTTATTAAACTTATATTTTTAGAGGCATTTATGCCCTCGTAGCTAGCACACATAGCGAACACGAAGCGGACACGCTCCTACTCCCGTACAAAAATTGAAAAATACGACTGCCGCACGGGCTTGCACGCTCCCGCTAAAGGCACAAAAACCTAAAAATTCGTAATTGACCATTCTAAACGCGAATTTCGTTTTACCAAGCGGTCCCCCAACTAAGTACTAAGCACGTCCAATGCTGATTGACCTACGCCAATGGTGGCGAACCTATGGCACGCGTGCCAGAGATGGCACGTACGAACATTTTGCTGGCACGTGAACGATTTATTATTAAATTGGATTTAATGTAGATTAATTTTAAAATTAAACCATGTTTTAGATGAAGTTTCGTGTGCTTTTTTAAAATGAACCCGTCCAGTCATTACAAGGGTACTTACATATAGTCCAGGGGCCGGATTCCGCAAGCGCGAGTTTTGCACGACGATACAAAATAAAATTTCCTTGCGGCATCCGGCCCCAAGTACTGAAACGAAACATTAATCACTAATAAATCGATGGCTGACTGACTTTGCCTCCTGCTTTTCACTTCGTGCTGCTTTGAAACAAGTCTAAAAAAACTAGTGGGATGTGGATTTGACCCTTTTGCCTTTCGGTCCACACGATCAACTTCCCAGTATGATGAATGTTTAATATTATGAAGTGCTAAATCTACAGGATTTTTCTAGAGTATTTGCTTTTGCTGAACATTAGCAAACGAAAATTTCCTTCGTACTTCGTTCGCGACACTAGAGCGCATGGTCGATGGTGGAAAACAATTCTCTGTCCAAAAAGTACTGATCTAAGGTTTGAAAAATTCCTGATGTTTGTAAATCGTAACGTAATTTTTGCATGATTTTGCACGAGAGTACTCGGATTTTGACAAGTGATGTCTTGTTAGGAAGCTATCGCTGTCCGGTATTCAGAACAGGTAACTTATTTAGAATGGGTTTTATTCCAACGTGTTTATGAGATATTAGAAAAACTAACGCTAAACTAGTGCTTGTGATTCTTAGCCCAAGTCTTTTCATTTAAACAAAAAAAGGGTCGACCGAGTGTTATGAAATTTTTTCAGAACATGTTTTCGTTAATATGCTTCGATCGGCATCTCAAAGAATTCGATATCGTTCTTGGTTCATACGATATCGTGCAGGTACAAAAATCACGTCGAAAAAAACAAAACAAAAACATTTTATGAAAGATATGCCAATACTTTATCTATGCCGAGAGTTTTTTCTTAACGAAATAGCTGCCCAAATAAAACGCGTTGCAATTTCAACAAGATGACATTTCCGTCCACTGCGTTACTTTTCTTTGGCGATCATTTCAACAAATGTACGTACTTTCAATTTACGTGTAGAGCGCTCGAAACGATTTTCATTGGTAGCACACTCATTAATAAATGCTGACTTGATCTCTTCCCTTTTTTGATCAACATTGAGCAAAAAATCTACGATTAATCGCTCCCGTCGAAATATGAAATAGCATATTTTTATAAATATCGCTCGCGATAGGATTGGCCGTTTGCTTAAATGCTGATAACAAGGATATTTTGTGGCTGTTACTATGTACAACTTTGTGCTGCTTCAGATCCTCTGTTACATGGCTTATTATTTTTGTCGATTTTATTGGTGCTCAGATTACGCAATTTTCTGAAAAATTTTACATAATCAGCCGTGTAAGAACCATTTTGCATCCCCCGCCAGGTGTAAGAAACGGTTTTTCGTTATTAGTTATCGATAAACTACATACTGTCAAGGTTTCATATCTGCTCATATATCACATTTGAACCGGAATTCCTACATGTTTATAAAAATATTATGTATTGTGTAGCCCCTGGACTGGTGCCAATGTTTCATACTTTTTGTTAATAGCTAATCTGACTCTCCCGGAATATTGTTTCAATTGAGTTGTTCAAAGTCTTGTTGAGCACAAGTATTATTTTAATGAAAATAAGCGTTGATGGAAAATGCCAATATTATTAAATTTTTCTTTAATTTTAAAAATTTTGATTCTGGTAATATATTATTTTTGTTAATTAATTTTTGAAATTGTGTAAATAAAATTCTGAAACCCTAATTAAAAACTGTCCGGCACGCCAGCAACACGATAAGTAATATTTGTAATTTTCTGGGACGCACACATAAAAAGGTTCGCCACCACTGCCTACGCAATCGAATGAGAACCGCTCTATTAATTATGCAAATCGCACCCTGTTGTGGTCACCAAGGTAATTGACCTTTTTCTATTAATGTTCTATACAATTTCTTAAAGCTCCAATTTTTCTTCCTTAGGAGCATTTGACAGCACTCAAAATTCGCTCGTCTTAGCAGCGCTCCGAATTTTCCCCACTGTTGCACCGATAAAACTCTAAAGAATTTATTATCTACGGATAAATAGGGCGAGAAGTTCTGTACGAACAAAAATCTGTGTTGTTGACATTGCACCATGAAAGACTGGTAGTTCCCATGTAACTCCTTAGCGAAGATTTTCATATAAAAAACCGGTATGAGTTATGTCAATGCTGTTCCACGAAACTTGCAAACCACTTGGTGCAAACTTGTAAAGAGTCTTAATAATTACATGTTTATTGAACCACTTCCAAGAAGAAATCCAACACAAACCCACACGTTCATGCAACATAGTAGCCAAGTTAAACATTATCGCACCCATGTAGCAACATTATTTTATCCTGCTTTCATCCCTTAACATAATATTCATGAATATATTTTTTATAAAAAGAAGTGACACAAAACAGAAAACAATTTAAATCCTCTCGCATCTTACAACTTAGAAAGAGCTCAAACAAGTGTCTAGTGTCTTCTTAAAAGCAAAAAGGAATTATCTTTGACAAATCTCCGCCGATTTATCTTGAAATGAACAAAAACAAGATCGAAATCAGATACGAGTATCAAAGTGATTTGTTATTCCTCCCCGCCGCACACAAAGAGACCCAATAAACTTGATATCCTTCACTGGAAGTGATTCTGCACAGATTTTCCACCCAGTTTGCGCTTTTGCGCAACAAATGAACGCGCGACGTGATAAAGACAACAACAACAAAAAAGTTAAGTAAATAAATAAAATCTGACGAGGTGCACTGAGGATTTGCCCGAAGAACAGTCTTAAGCCGTCCATCCGTCCAACTGCAACTGAGGCGAAAATGAGCGATGAACAGACCGAGCGAGGTCGACTGTGCCCAACAGTCTTTAATTCAATTTGCATATCGTTAATGACCTGCCATTAAGAAACACAGTTTGCACTCGGCTTAACTCCACCTGGAGGACTACCTGGTGCCCAAGAGGTTGCTTCTTCACTGCTGAACCATCCGTTCAATTTTTTTCGTTGCAGCTCGTGCTGTGCCAGGCTCCATGTATATACGGAGCTGTCTATGCTTGGACCCAGTATTTGGTGGAGCAGGTCTCTATGTGTGCTCCGGCACTAGGAACTCACAGGGCACTTGTTGAATTAAATTCATGGGGTGTCATGGCAACAGACATTTGTTAGCTTTTCATTTTCTTGTTTTCCACTTTGCACCCAGTTTATTTTTCCAAGGGAGTTTTTTTTCTTCAAAAGGCTGCTTTACACCACAGATATTCATACTGAGCCCTTCAGGCTGCATTTATCCACTTTTGTCACACACAGTTTTTTTTGTTGTTTGCGGCTTCCTGTGGCAGGATAGCCAGAATTATAAAGATGTGAATTTCATTTAAAACCATTCATTTCGGTGTTGCTTTTAATTATCATAAAATTTGCTGAAAGGGTCTCGCACTAAATTAACAGGTCTAATGAGCATACTGTGATTATTGCAGCAATATTTAAGGCTAATGGCATTTTAATAGCGATTCGTGCTTTCATTAAATTCCATCAAGTCATTTGTAAAAAGAGATTCCAGGGACGAAGGAGGTCGAGAGAGGGAATATCAATTTACATGGAAGTCTTGAATACTTGAAAACGTATCAACAAAAAATCTATGAATACTTTGAGTTTGTCGACATTTTTAGTATAGACGTGCCTAATTACGTTTTTGGAAAGGAAGTTTTTATACAGCATTTAAAAAATCATGCTGGTATACTTATAAACGAAATAAAACTCAAATACAAGACGTAATTATGGAGGATTTAACGGAAATTTTGCTTCAAAAAAAAAGTTTCGCCAATTGGAAGTTGTTACAAACAGGAAGTAAGAGGGTGGATATTTTTACTTGTAGAATTATTGAACAGGTAATTTTGATACCTTTACACAAGAATATTGAACTCTTTTCTGTGCTTTTGTGCTTTATTTCTAATTTGTGACTATGTCTAGTTTAAGGATCGATGATAACTGGTTTATTGATTTTAACCGGCATTAATTCTCTTTTGAAACCAATTTTAACACAATTTCTATCTTACAAAATTATTTTCATAAAAATACACCAAAATACCCTAAATTATGGTAATTTTAACATGGTAATACAAAGCTGCGCAAAATTAGAAGAGGGGAAGGAAAATAGTTTTCAAACTGCAATATCCTTGCCAAAGAAGTAATCTGCTCTACGTTGTGGAAAATATGAACAGTCCAGTAAAATGATATTTCCCTTTCAGATATTTCATATGGGCACAGATTTTTCTTGTACGATTGTTACTAGTGTCATCCGCCGTGAGTTTCAAATTAAATTTTCGGTGGGATTGTAGCATTACTTTAATTAATCCCCGATACAATAATCTTTGTTTAGATTTTTGTAATATTCGGAGGCTTCATGAGAATTTTCTATACGTTATGTGCCATGTGGAACAACATGCCCCCGCTATTCTTGGGCTAAGTGAAATTCAAGTCTCACCGGACACTGATTCAGATCGATATCAGGTGACTAGGTATACCTTAGTGCACAAATTCTCCAACCAGGCGAGTATCAATGTATATTAGAAATGACGTGGCCTTTTGACAGCTTTCCATTTTAATCATCTTTGGATCAAAATAATCCTTCGTACCCACCTCATATCCTTCTGTTTTCTATACAGAAGTCTAATGTTAGTAATGAAGCTTACACCTCAGCCTTCGACGCTATTTCCGAACGGATCTCCGTTTTTGTATGTTCTCTGTCTTGGCAACGCGGACCACTGTCTAGTCAGCCTTAATTTCCCATATCCAGCTTGTGGCCCAATCAATACAGTTCCCAAAAGAACTGTCTGGCACTATGCGAAAGTCAATGGGTAGCAGCACATTCGCCTCTTACAAGCCACTGTTGGGATTTGTGTTTCTGTAGTGCCAATACGAACGATGCCGCTCTCTGGGTCACAAAAATTATACGAGCGGGAATGCTTGGCCATAAAGCTCTAGTCGAATTCAATGCTACCAAAATGAAGTATTGATTACGACGCTATTTGCATCATCGACTCTTTGACCCACCGTATGAATATACCAGCCCTGGCAAAAGTTTATTGTTACTATCAAAGGAGCTTTTCCATAAAAAACTCGCCCCGCTCTCCTGTTGCCACGGCAATATTATAACCACAAATCCAGATTAGCCAATTCGGCTCATTCCCTCTGCCTATAACCCCATTTTCGCGTACTTTACAAACTAGAAATTTATTCATAAATAGAACAACTCGACTGTGGATCAATCTTTCGCAGTAATTTTTATAGCATCCAACAGTTCAAATGCAGGGTTCCTCGCTATCTCCTTCAAACTCTTCTGATTCCTCATAACTCAAACCTATTCTACCCCCGTACTAAGCTAGACATTGCACCATGACATAGAGTTCAGCCGGACTTATAAGAGGCAGTACATTTGTCCCTTACACGATGGTAAATTTTACTGAGGCTACAAGTTTTTGAAATGTCCGTGTTCAAAAATATTGTACTACTACTCTTGGTATGAGCGTGTATAGAAATAAATTCATTCTTGATTTTCGATTTTAAACATACATCAGGAAATGAGTCGAGATGTGATTGTAAATACGTAGTGGAGAAACAGTTCGTACTTCTTTTGGGGCAGTGAAATTCAACTCGTGGTGGGTTTCTTCTCTCTTACTTCTTTTGGGGCAGTCAATTTTCCAACTTAGAATGAGGTGAGATGAAATTGTAAAATATAAATATTCTTCGTGGAGGCCTAGTTTTTTTAGTCTCTTACTCTTGCTCTGAGGCAGTTTAATGCATATTAGAATCAAACTGGTAAAAAAGCTCTTCATTGCTTGTTTTTGTCATTTTGACTCATTTGAAGTATGACATTGTACTGGCTCAAAAGAAAAAGGAGGCACCTCTTACAAACTCATTTTATAATCGGGTCCTACCCAACACTACCATGACGGGACCAACGACATAACGAATTGGTAGCACAAAAGGTGATTCCTGAGCTTCTTACTTTGCACTATCTTGAGATTACCTTGTTCTTTAGAATTGGGACTAGTGTGAAATGTGTCTTGTGCAAACGAGAATATTGCAGGCATGGCATAGTTGCTCCACACCATATTTTAAGATTTTTCTGGGTAGGACATCTGGACCTGAATTTAACGAGTTTTCAGTGTTCCTACGGCATTTGCAACTTTTTCTATTGTAGGCTCTGGCTCATAATTTTCTTGGTCATCTGTATTTCGGTTGTCTGTTTCTTCCTGGATTACTGTTTCATTGCATTGAATAAGTCTCATTTCTCCCAAAATCTCAAATATTTCATCGAAACTACTTGTCGTTTTTGCCTTTTACCGAACTTAACATTTGTAAATTCAAAAAGACGTCAAATTATTCGTAAGGTAGTTCTGTTTAAAAATGACCAAACCATTTTTTGTAGGATTAAAAATAAAACATTAGTACGGCTTCGAAGTTTATCGACCTGAAACAACCTGAGTACATACGGTATTCGGAGGGTGCATGGTATAAAGAGTACGATCTCAACCTATTTGTAAAAATTTGTATCGAGTGACCAAAAATACCATTGTCGTCCTGGAACGCAATTTAGTTCTGAACAGTATTGCTCCGAACTAATGGTGTGGTTTGCAGAATGCTCAACCTGATTAACCTTCATCTACCTACAACATATCGTTTATAATTTCAACTACCTGTTTATACAAGCAGGTGGTCAAGCTTGCATTATTCTTATCTATTATATTTACGCTTGTATTAACAAATTTAACATTTGGCGTATTTTCCTAAATATCAAAAATTTCTGATCTCATCGAAATCAAATCGCTAACTTTTAATCAAAGTATCTCAGAAATTCTTCTAAAAATCATCTTTAAATTTATTATTTCAAAACAAACGTAAAAATAATTTTATTAAAAAAAATCTCACTTTTCTCTTTTCAGAAATTTAGCATCAAATCCCTTCAACTGCAATTGCCATTTAGCATGGTTCTCTGACTGGTTAAGAAAACGTGGCCTTTCAGGCGGTACACCTAGATGTGCAGCCCCAACAAAAGTTCGTGATATCCAGATCAAAGATCTACCACATCACGAATTCAAATGTACACCGGACAATAGCGAAGGATGCCTAGGAGAGGGATACTGCCCACCGTCGTGTACATGTACAGGAACAGTGGTCAGATGCTCAAGGAATAAGCTCAAAGACATACCAAAAGGAATTCCACCAGAAACATCGGAACTTTACCTCGAATCAAATGAAATCAGTATGATCCACACCAATAGAATTAGCCACTTGAAGTCCTTAACTCGATTGTAAGTTTCTTTGAGTAGTAACCACTTTAACAGAGAACACGTGAGGGCGGATTAACACGTGATTGAATTTCTTTTGTTCTGTTCTTTTTTTGCAGGGATTTGAGTAACAATCAGATATCGATGCTCTCCAATTACACTTTTGCCAATCTGACCAGGTTATCAACTCTGTAAGTATCATTGTAAGGTTGTAGACTTTCAAATAAAATTCAAACGTCTACAATTCTCTGCCACTTAAAATACAATTGCAAAAAAGGAAGCTGGAAGCAATCCTTGTCTTATATAGTTCTTGAGGATTCTTATTTCTTGTACTTTGGTGTTCCACCTCCATTCCGAAGGAGACAAAATGCTTAATGTGCAATAAATTCCCATTAAGTCTCCTACAGAGCCGAGTAGTACGCCTGAAAATGGAGGTAGAGCAAATGCTATTCGGTGGCAGCTTAGATGTGAGAAATTATCAACGAAGACAGGACCTGCAGTCTACCATGCCCACAGACCATATATACGAAGAACATAGCACCGCTGCAGATACCTTATATCCTAGGGTACCCGCAATCGGGAAACTTCTTAGGCATGTGGCGGGGAATGCTTAAGCACGAACAACTTTTATAGTGTCTTATAAACTCCTTGCTAATGTCTTTTATTGAATTTTCTGATTCCATCCGATACCGAGTGGGAAAAAATTCATGAGCCTCGTCACAAAATCGGAACACGAATCCGGGTGGAGAGAAAAAATGGGGCACAGGTATTTCTTGCTTTTGTAGGTTCTTTTTAACAGACTGTGGCACAGTGCCACTTAATTTTCAAGTGATGTCGTTCAAGCACGTTCAAATAAACTCTCGCTTGCATATCGTTACGAAGTTTCCCAGCACGACAAATGGATTTTCCTCGTATTTTTTTTTTCAGATCAAGAAGGAAGAAAAACGTTCATATTGGAATAGTAGTTAGCTTAGGAGGAGCGTGTCTGGAGGAGTTCAATAGGTTTTTCGATTCTTTTTTATCGTTATTGTTGGGAAGAAGTGTTGTAGATTGCTTGTGCTGGATACGCGAAATGAAGTTAATTAAGTAATTTCTTCGATTTATTAAGAGAAAAAGGAGCAAACGATTTAATGGAACGATTTTTACGATCGTAGATAGAGATTCAGTAGATTGGTTTGAAATTATATGGTTGTAGGTCTTGTAAGAAGGAGATTTTACGTGAACATTTTGGGTACGTGAATAATTATCAATGAATTAATGTGGAGTGTTAGTTCTATTGCGAATAAAAACGATGTTAGTATTTTGGACGACAGATTGTGCTGATCCTACGTGGCTCTGAATTTGTTCGTATGCTCATATCGTTTTCAAAATCCATTGTAAAGACCTTCGAAACTTTCCTATTTCCTAAGATTGCCTTTTGTTTGATACTACACGATTTTCATCAGTGCTGTCCTATAAGCCGCATATATTTTCCATTGTATGAATTGAACGTGGTCCTCCTTATCGCACCCTATTGTTCAAACCAATCGGCTAGACTAGACTATAAATCGTGGTCATGAAAAATGTTATGAGTATTTATATTGAGACTTCCAAAACCTGGTTGAGTTAAAGTAATCATTGTTGATATACCAAAATTTCTGTGCAAATCCTTTACATGTGTGCTCCTCTGCAATGCTCTTTGATTGATTGGAAAGACATTACTTTTTCATTGCAATGCTAGGCCACACATTTTTTTGACAATTCGGCATGTATGACAACACATAAGTGACCAAATCTGATACATCCACAATATAAATCGCGACTTCCACGATCAAACCACCATTTATTTCGACCTTTGTGGAACTCCACTAATGGCGCAAAGCTGTCTTTGAAAAATGCCTTCTTCTTTCTTTGGTGAGGTATTGTGTCCAAAAGTACCGCGGTCACTTCACTTGGCCTATTGTACCATACGCCGATACCGCATATATCTGTAGTCCAGACCACTTGAACAGCTTCACCAGGCTGCTTGGGTTGTCGCTTATACTTGACTGTTCGAACTATAAAGGGGCACTCACAGAGAACATGAAGGGCAGACTTATCCTCCGCAAAGCTTGTAGGTGGCTCTTCCGCCCTTTTTATCCTCCATAAGTTGTAATTCAGGGCGCAGTGTCCCCCAACAAGTGTCCTGACTTTGACATCAAGCCAACAAGTGTCCAGACATTAATCCGTCAAGCGCCCCCACAATTTCTTAGCCGCGTTAGGAGACGGCACAGAAAGGAACCATACTAGTGCTTGTCCCAATATGCCGATGACTACAATGTAATTGGTCCATAAAAGTCCCACGAGTATAGTAGGAAACGGAGGGTCCATCCTGACAGAGCCTCCATATCAGGAAAAGGCATTATGAAATTGGGTGCGCCACGTGCCTAAAGAAGATCGGTAAACGACAGAAAAATTACTCACTGCCATGCAACCCTTGCCATGATAACTTTACAGCTTGGCTTGGTAGGCTTTGACGGGTAAGCTTCCTCTCATCTACTGCATTCGTCTGCTTGGGAGTGATTCTTGGGAAGTGTCATATCCGAATATTCGCCATCAGGTTGCACAGGCCAAAAGTCATTAATAAAGTATTTTGATCAATCGGATTACCCAAAAGACCAAAAAGTTCCTCAGCAATATTCTATTTTAATTACAGTCAACACCTTTACAAAAATCATAGCCAGGCTCTGCATCGAACTTCATCATTCGACTAATAATATCATAAATGGATTCATTAGAAATCATTATTACGATGCCCACAATATCTGTTTATTCTAGCTAAAGTCCAATCAATAAAGCTAAAATTATCAACCTAAAAAGTAAACTTAACTTCACTATAACACCATTGCAATCTGCTGCATTTACTACGCTTCATAAGTGCATTCCATGTAATGCAACTCACTAAATGTGTTGCTAACTACCTCAAGCATTACCACATTTTCCCTCAGTGCATATAGGCGTAACCGCTGCCAAAATTACTCGTATCTTTGGAAGGTTATTTGTCTTCTCAGCACATATCAAATAATATGGCTACGAAATTATGTTCTCGCCACCTTATTACCACAGTTAAGACAAACTTTATTGAAGTAGTTTTGCTTGAAGATGTTGAATCTTTGTCACATAAGGTTGGGTACTTTTTGGTATGAGAGAAGTTAGGTAAATGCTTAATTTAATAAAGTTTTATGGTTTTAGGAAATTTGTATGATGACTTGATTTTTTATGGATTATAAAATATAGTTGCATCAAAAAACATTTGACGAAATTAAATTTCTTATTAATATTAGATAACGACGCAATGACATGATCAGGGCAATCATCTCAAATGCTGAGAATAACAACTTCAATTAAGGGGTAACACCACTGTAGAGGTGCGAAAAAAGGCCAAATTTTGGGAATTAATTTAAAAAGTATGGAAAAAGGGATCGAAATTCTTTTCAGGCGATTGATCAAACATGTATTAAAGTATAAAAAAAAATTTTTTTTATTGACTTTTTGTTACAAAATGGTGGCGCCACAGTCGTTTTTCGAAATCGCCTTTTTGTTAAGGGCCTCCACGGGTGGACGGATTTCTCCGAAAGCTGAAGACCTGGAACAAAATCCAAATAGTTTCCTAATCTATTTGACCTTGCCCATAAAAGTATGTAGGAATTTTTTTTTAAACTGATTTTTGTAAAAATGGCGCACTTATGAAAAAAAAAATTGATTTTCGGCAAAAAAATGAGCAGTAAATTGTTTATAAAAAAATTTTTTTACAACGAATCAAAAAACGGCTACGTACTTTTGTAAAGAATGCAATTGTGAAGCTAATGTCAAAATTTCAAACCGATCCATGCAATAGTCTCCGAGTAATCCGTCCACCCAGTTCGAAAAACATGGTTTCCAGATAATCGCGCTTAAAGTTTTGAAAGTACTCTAATCTTTGAAAATTGTATTTTACCTTCACTGTGCGATGTACTGTAAAACACGTTTATTATTTTGTAGCGCACCCTGGTGGACACCTGGGGAACCCAAATAACCTTTTTGCTATAGCAGCACTTATTATTTCGACTGGTAAACGCAATATACAAGCAATAAGTCGGACCAACGCGCGCTCCGAGGCGCCGGGGAAAATCGAAAATTAAATCCTTCAAAATTATTTTTCTGTTATAGGACCAACTGCACATTGTTTTTGTTATCCTGAAGTATATTTCAAGCCAAAAAACAAAAATTCCATTTTTTCAAAATCCTACAGTGGTGTTACCCCTTAATTAAGTAAGCAGACCAATCTAACTTATAAAAAGAAAACTGGTCAGCCAAAAACATATACTTACATACATACTAAAAGCAACAGAAAAATGAAATAAGAGAAAAGATAGTATTACAACAGAAACAAAAGATCCTCTAGAATCAAAATAAAAGATTGATAAGTTAAAATTAATAACATAAGTTGTCAAAGCAGGAATAGTTTCATCGCGACGTTCTACGAAATCGCTAAGGGGCATGCAACTGCATAAAATGCATAAGAATTATGTGCCATTTTTCAAGCTAAAAAAAATATGGCACCAGACAAGAAATCCACACGGTAAAAATCGTTTCAAAAGACCAATTTATCAACTTACTAACGCAATTAACAGAATGTAATCAGTCTGCCAAAGTTAAATTCTGCTGATGACGAAATTAAAAATAAGCTAAATACAAAAGAAAACCTGGATTTATCCTAATCGCAGGAGCAATAATTAATAGACAAATTTGAACGAAAGAAGTTCGTTAAATTAAAAGATAAATATTTAAATTGAATCAGTAATCGGAGAGTAAAGTACAATGTCAGATGAATATGGTAGGTGAGGTAATGCTTCTCGTCTTAATTCTATGATTTAACCCATAATCTTTTTGATCTTGCAGGGCCTTATACAATACTTTTCAAGAACAGCTTGATTAACTCGATTAAATTGTTGACAATAAAATTTTGTAGCTATGGCTTGACTTAGCTCTACCACCTCAAAATAAGCTAGCAGTGATCTTGATATTAACTTCCATTTAACTAACTTACTAAAAACATCATATTACTTGCTTCAATAAAGAAACCTTTGAAAACAAAAGTGTAAACTCTTGTATATTCTTTGAGCTTGTACAAGTCTTGTGCCCGATTTCTTCACTTTAAACTTATCTACGGGTTTTCTAACTTTCGAATAAAGATAAACTTCGATTAAATGTGGGACGGTTTTCTTCACACGAATCCAAAGTTACGTATTCCACAGATAGTTAACCTACCATTCATATGGCATCTCTGCAAATTGCTGAGATATGTTTGGCTTTTGCGCAAGTCTCGTTAAAAAAACGCAAAATTATAATTTGGCGGTTTTTTTTGACGTCAAACATGGAAATAATTTAAATATATTTAAATTGTAATTGGGATACAGGCAAATACTTCCGCCTACTTAATACTTAATACTTAAATTAATGTTCTAATTTATAAATGAAAATGTATTTTTTCTAATTTTAATGTAATATTTTCCATTAAATTTTCCTCTTCGCTCTCATCGGTCGAGAAAACATTAACATTTATAAATGCGTCCATTTTTAATATAATTAAATATTTAAAAATATGTCAACAACAAATATTTTGACACTAACCAAGAGATAAACCCTCAAAATTGGCCAGTTAACTTTAACCCCGCGATAAGTCTTAACCCAACGATAGCAAAAGTGAAGAAAACCAATTTCTCTAGATATACTATGGATAAAGCTAGCAGAGGTATAACCCATTGTGAAGAAATCGGGCATTGATCAAGTACGACATGAAAAATAACGCAATGTCAATACTTTTTGATCATTACTATTAATTCTTACTATCTTACTAGACTAACCAGCTCAGTCTAGGAAATTGTTTTGGGAATAGTTTTGTATCGGCTTAGTTTTAATGATATATCGCTAGTTTACAGATGACACAGCTACCAAAACGGTAGAGAATAAATTCAAAGTTCTTAAAGCTTCTAAGTCATACATTGGCTTCATAAATAAGACGATTACACAACAATCGATCCTGTTCAATGGCACTCGAATACAGATGCTAATATTTTTTTTAAATACAGATGGTGAAAACATCGAAAGGCACTACGTGTAAACCCGAGTAGCGTGTGATTTTAATTCACGAAAACACCAACTTTGTTTTAAATAATTAAAACTGGTCAGAAAGACCAAACCTCCTATCGGAACAGGAGAATTTACCAGTTGGCGGACCTTTACTTTAACATGAAGGGATTTTTAGATCTCTGTGCAAGTCATTATTATGCATATACCAGGAAGCGCTTACCATGTTCCTCAAGACTTTTTTCTGGAACGTTTGGATTTTTTGTAGATGTGTCTTTTTGACACATCCCCATATTTGTATGCAGTTCAACTATTAGTCCCATCAATCTACAATAGCCCCTTGCAATTTTAGCGTTAATTGCCAACAGGAAACAAGAAATATGGCTATATAGGAAAAAAAATTCTAAAAAAGGGCCCGTTTTTTTTGAATTTGGAATGGCGAACCTAACCTAAAAAATTCCGGAAAGTGAGAAAAACGCGTTTTTGCATATGGCAAAAAAACTAGAACTCGGATCAAAAAAATCAAAGTATAAAGTTGTAGGTATTCAAATTATCTTTCGATTGATTTATATTGAACTATAGGTTAGCACACAAAACATAGAGCAAAATGGAAAAAACTGTTAAAAATCACGCTTTTTTAATTTGTTAATTACTTTTGTGCAACTCAACTTAGATATTTGTCATTTGGTGAAAATATTGCCTCTTGCTAGCTTTTGTTGTAAAATATTGAACACTTTCCTTGAAATTTGACTTTTTCTAATTATTTGTTCCCTGTTGGATTTGTGTAGATTGATTGGACTATATACCGGTTTGATAATTTGATTAAACAACAGAATCTTATTTTGTATTGTAAACTTAGATTTTTTACCTATACGCCAATAAATTTTATACCTTCTTCATATTTTTATTGATATGCTCTTTCCACTTTAACTTTGACATCTAGCATCATTCCCAAATATTTGGCCTTGTTTCCTTGAGGCACATCCAACCCCTTAGGCTTACTATTGGTGGATATTGTAACTTTTTATTAGTGAAATGAACATGCACTGGTTTTAATTTATTTAGTTGAATTTCCCAATTTTTTTTGTTCACAGTTATAATTTATTACATGCTTTTCGTAGTTTTCTTGTAACCTCTTCTATATTGCCATTATCAGCAAATGTAGCTACAAGTGTATTTTCCATTTGGGAGAGATCACTAGTGTAGAGGAAGTATAGTATATATGATTAATACTAGCTTGTCGGTCACCCGCTTCAATTTCTTCAAGTGTAGATACTACTCATCTTATTTGATTCTAAATAGTCTGTTTTTTAAATACATACTATCTGGGAAACACCTGACTCATTTTATTTATGTTTTATGCCTTACCTTTTAAAATGTTTGAGCTACGACTAGGAATATTGTGGAGCATATCTGGTTTTCTTCTAGCGCTTTTTCGATACTAAAAGTTTTGACATTAATTCATTTTTAGTTTCATTTTTAGGCTTCCCTGGTTTTAGTCTCAAAATAATTTCGGCTTTTTCCACACATATTTTACATACATATTTTAGTGTAATCACCGATTTTATTAGAAGAGTTAATTATGATATTGCTTTTTTCGGGAGTTGTTTTAAAGTTTCTGGTGTAATTAAGTCAAAACCTGGGGCCTTTTTGTTTTTAAATGTTCAATTTCATCAGCTATGCCTTTCCGTGTAAACTTTGCTATGACATTTTTTTGTCTGCAGCTATCCGTCGTAGTATTGTCATCTGAGTCAAGCTTGTTGGGCCGATATATTTCTTCAGTCTGCGTATGTATCAGCTTTGACTTTATCGTTTCTTGCCCACTCACCATTTCTTTTTCTAATTTGCGGGGCACGAAAAGTCCGTTTTTTATTCCCTTTGCGGCTTTCCATAAAGAGTAATTTGTTTTTCTTTAACCCATATATTTGTAATAAATTTTTTTTTTTTATTTTCCTTTTAAGGTTCTGAGTTACTCTATTAAAGCCGGCAATTACCATTCCAAAGGTGCGTGGTTCGATTCCGTGCATTGCCTTGGTCCTTCGTTTATCCACTTCTGCCAATGCCAAAACTAAGCCAGCATCGAGCTGTCTAGACTTCTCAACGTCCATTATATCATACTTTAGATAAATTCGGAATCTGCATTCAACATTAATATAGCTAGATACAAATTAAAATCCGAAAAGACATAGTCGACGATCATTTGTTACAATTTCATTGAAAATTGCCAAAGTCTTTATGTTAAAGTGTACTTCCCTTAAAAAGTAACAAAATACTAAGATTAAATGTAGACGATAGTAACACTCGCTTTCAATCTGAGGTCTTTTTCGACCCCAAGTGCAATTAAATGCTTATTATAAAAGAATTTTATTTACCAATGTGGCCAACTTTTCTTGACTTTTAACCTACATATATATTGTATATATACATATATATATTAGGGCGGGTCAAATTTTTGACCTACCTTTTACACCGCCTAGCGATATTCTATGGGTAATTTTAAGCAACTTTGCCCAAGAAACCATAGGTCGAAACTCGATTTTGAGTCTCCGGATTTTCAAAAATAGGTATTTTTTTGACAATATTTAAGATTTAATTTGACCGCTCCATTCAAAGGAGAAAAAACCAGTTTTTTCTCCAAGCACACGTATATAGGGGTTTTCGGGGTCATGTTTAATTTTATTTACGAGTGCCGCTAGATGGCGCTTTTGTACATTTTTACCTATATTTTGTAGGTTTTTTCACTATTTTTCAAGAAATACCCCAAATTATCAATGGCATAAAATGAATGCATAGGTCAAGTATATAAAAACAAAAACGTATTCAAATGCAATATTGCATCAAAAGTTCAAATGGAACTTTCGGAGATTTTAGATTAGGAACAAACCAACATTTACATTTTTATTATTTATTTTTATTTTTAGAAATAGAATTTGAAGGTACATTTGACAACCTAATTTTTAGATGGCCTAAAATGTTCAGTGTCGAGAATTGGGGCGGTCCCCATTCATGACAAAATTATTTTTTTGAAAAAAAGTGATAAAACCTACAAAATATGGATAAAATGTACAAAAGCGCCCTCTACCGGCACTCGTAAATAAAATTCAACATCAGAAATAGATTCCTTGACCCCGAAAACCCCTATATATGTACGTGTGCTTGGAGAAAAAACTTGTTTTTTTCTGTATTGAATGTAGCAATTAAATTAAATCTTAAATATTGTCAAAAAATACCTATTTTTGAAAATCCGGAGACTCAAAATCGACTTTCGACCTATGGTTTCTTTTGCAAAGTTGCTTAAAATTACCCATAGAAAATCGCTAGGGGGTGTAAACGGTCGACTTTTTTCATCCATACAAATTGACCCGCCCTATATATATGTATATACTTGTACTATATTAGTTATACAGGTATAACTGATTTGCGCGCATGCAACAATAGCTTTGCCATTAAAAATTGCTTGGGGTGAAAAAGGACCCCAGCTAGCGTTAATGCAATTTTAAAGCAGATAGGAAGCGAGGGGTAATCAATAATAAAAGGTTTACGAAAGTACTCAATAATCGATTTCTCCTTTTATAACAAGACTTTGTTACATTGCTATGAAATTGTATTCAGCTTAATTTTTAATAACCTCTAATATTCCCATCAATAAGTTTGTGTTTTTCCATAAAATGAGAAGTTTTCATTTTCTTAAGAATTTTCGTGATTGGAAATTGTATAATTTTCCTCCTTTTGCGTGATGAAAATTCATAACAAAACATTTTAATTTATTCATTTTTAAAAATTTGAACGATTTCAAAAATCAATTTTACCAATACCAATTAATCTAAAACGTTCTGTTCACTCATCTGAACGAAAATAACAACAATAAATGAATTTACCTTGCTCTTATTTGAAATTTATGGTACAAAAATTTATTTTCAATCAATATCCTTCCCATATATCAAAAGCATAAAAATTCAAGGACTTCCTCCTCTCGCAGAGAATACATCCATCCAGCTTCCTTCGTGTAATTTTTTTTAACAAAAATAAACGAATTTTAAATCTTCCACATCATAAAATTTTTTTTTCTTTGCTAAAATCCTTTTTATCCCGAAATAGGATCATCTCATACAACCGCCTACAATGTGTTCAACGACATGCCTTAACAGGACTAAAAAATCTTCGAGTACTATCGCTGCATGGTAATCAAATTTCGATGATACCAGAAGGTTCCTTTACAGATCTTGAATCAATCACACACATGTAAGTGCCAGAGAAAATCACTTTAAAAGAAATATCACCGCCATAATCCACCATAATCCCAGACCCAGACACCTACTCATGCCCCGATTTTGCAGTAGTAACCTTCCAGAATCCTTCCCAGTAACCACCCACAAAATATGTATCAGGATCCTGGGTGACTTATGTTTTTTAACTTTATAGCGCCCTTGGAAGTAATCCACTCTACTGTGACTGTTCGCTGAAGTGGTTCTCTGATTGGATCAAATTGGATTATGTTGAGCCGGGAATCGCCCGTTGTGCCGAGCCAGAATCAATGAAAGACAAATTGATCCTATCAACACCGTCGAATCACTTCGTCTGCAAGGATAAGGTCAGCAACGAGATTCTATCGAAGTGCGATGCCTGCTATACATTCCCGTGCCAAAACAAGGCAGAATGCCACCCGTTGTCGGAGCGACAGTATGAGTGCCGATGCCAGCCGGGTTTCCATGGGAAGCACTGCGAGTTCATGATTGATGCTTGCTATGGTAATCCTTGCCGAAATAACGCCACTTGTACTGTCCTGGAAGAAGGACGATTCTCCTGCCAATGCCGGCCAGGCTATACCGGTGCTAGATGTGAGACGAATATCGATGACTGCACCGACAACAAATGCCAGAATAATGCGACATGTATTGATGGAGTAGAGACGTATTCGTGCAGTTGCCAGCCCGGCTTCACAGGTGAGTCCTTCATATGCTTTGGTAGATACTGACATTAATTTTTAAATTTTTACTGCAATTCCTAGAATTTTTAAGATTTTCGACGTTTTATATTCCAGCTACGAGACCCAACTAAACAGTCAACAACTTAAATGTTCTAAGCTAATGTTTTGGACATTTTAAAAACTTTTTTAATTATAAATTTTCCCAGTACCCAGATTGGCTCTGTCATTTTGTGCGCTCTGCTTTATAAGCAGAAGAGATCTGTCGGCTTTTGTACATATTTCGCAAGTCTTTCAAGGCTTAATAGCAAAATTGATTTTTAATTAAAAACTTCGATCCTTATCAATTTAAAGAAAAAAAAACTGTCAAACTCATTAACAGGAAACGTTCAAGTAGAATAAAGAGCTCGGAAAACTGTTTTAATTAAACGGATGAGAAGTTTACGAAGAATTCAATAATGATCAATACACCGTGCTAAAGGGCATTTAATGTGAAAGTTTTCATGCTTCCTGGATGGTTGGACATTTTAAATTCGTTAATTTGATTCTCGAAGTAAACAGAATTGCTTGATATGAAAATTGAATTTAATTCACTGTTGTATTTTGAGTTTCCATGATGAAGAAGCATGAATATTTCTGTAAAGCAATTTTCGTTCTTACTCGCCATTGTGTACTTATGTTTGTGTAGAAGAAATTGGTCGATGGAATGTAATAGAACGGGGAAAATAATAAGTTTTGACTATCTAAAAACAAACTTAAGCAACATCATTATTCATTTTTGCAGATTAGAAGGAATCTGTGTTTTTAGCCATGTATCAAGTGATACAAGCAATGGTTTCAAGTACAGCAATAACTTCTATTCTCTCCAAAACCAAAGAGGCGATTATTAAGAAAAGGCTTATGGAGAACCTAGAGTCTAACCAAATCCTAAATGACAAGGCTTCAGATTGAACAAGTCCACCGGGGACCTTTTGGTGTGTCTGACTGAACACCTCAACCAAAGTAAGCATCGTCTTGCTGAGTCCGGTTTTGCTGCTCTGGATATCTCCAAGGCTAAATTATTAATAAAAAAAAATCAGATAAAACATCAAGGTCCTTTTTATATAGTAAGAAGGGAGTACTTAGGCATCTTGAAGTATCTTCTTACAGCTTTGTTAGTTCTCTCCAACTTGCTATTCATAGTTTCCTATTTCTTGGTCGCCCCTCATTTCTTTTTCCTGTTGGTCTGCCATTGAAATTTCTGGCTATCATTCTTTCTTCGCGTCTCACAGCGGTTCAGAACGCATGAAAACCTGGACAAAAGTCGAAAAATGAAAGTACCTACTAATAGTAGGTACTGTTGAATCTTGTAGAGGGGGCTTTGGAGCATCCGAAACGGAGTCGCTAACGTGCGTAACGTAACTTTTGTTTACCACGTGTTTGAATTCGAGCGATCGCTTCATTGTGTAAACGTAAGTTACAGTGAGTGCATTGTACGTGATAGTGAACGTTTGGCTTTAGTGATTTGTATGAAATATTTTTACAAATTTCGGAATGGGTGACATTAGTCAAGGTATGTTTAATATGATTAAACGTACGTATATGTGATCAAATATAGTCCATATAAACTCAGTCTAAACGGGGATCTGTAAATGTGATTATTTGTTCAAGATATTTAAATTTACCGTTGCATATATTTTTTCATCCGCCTTCATCCGCCTAATTGTTGATCTTAAATTGTACATTATAAGGTCCTGTAACGGTACATATGAAGAAGTATTGCCCCGGCTTGCCCCTGTAATTTTTATCACAAGCAACTTCATCCAGTTTTTTCAAAAGTAATCCGCCATTTTACATCCGCCATTTTGAATTTTCAGAATTTGATATCAAATTCGAATTACGTGATCCCGAAAACCCCTGTATACAAATCGCTGGTTTGCGAGAATAACGATGCAATTCAAAATTCTGTAAAATTAAACTAAATATGCTAAATGACCACAACAATCTTTGATAATTTATAGTAAACAGACACACAACGACAATTTCGCGTCAACTATCGTTAGAAAGATATATCGTCATTATTCATTTGAGACAAAACATTCTCGAGTAATTTATAAAAAAATTTAAAACGTCATTGTCTAAATCAATCAAGTTAGTTGCGTCACTATTCTCACAAACCAGCGAAATATTCATGCAAATCCATCGACTTTTTCCAAATCAGTCCACCATTTTGAATTTTCATTTTTTATTATCAAATTCGAATTCAGAGACATCAAAAACCCTTATTTACAAATATTTCTGTAAATCCAATGGATTTTTAACTTTTGTCCAGGTTTTAATGCCTTCTGAACCACTGTGCGTCTTGTTCAACATGTTCAAGTCACCGTAGTCTGTCCAGTCGTACATTTGTTCAAGCTCTTTGTCCGTTCGAATGCGCCACTCGTTCTGTTAAATCCTTATAAGCCCAAATACTCTTCGTAGAATTGTATGTCGTCTATATATTTAAAATATCGTCATATACATATCTTATTTTCTCCTGTAGGCATTTTCTCTAGGCATATAAAGTTGTCGCATCGTCTATGGTTCGGCCTAATTTTTGTCCTCTTTTTGATACAATCATGTACTTTGTTTTTGCGTCATTTACTCTTAGATTAAACTGTTCTTAGCTTCGTCTTGGACTTTACGTCAAATTATGACGACATCATCTGCAAAGGCTAGTTTCTAATGAAGATGCTATTTGCTCCATTTAGTATTGCTTTCCTCATTATTGCGTCCAAAGCGTCTATGCAGAGGTGTTAGATTTAGTTTTGAAACTCGAAATATTATTCCATTGCTTTTCTCAAACTGTAATTGTGATTTTATCTAATCCCTTCTGGGGATCAACGGCCAAGCTGTACTCAACGGCTTATATGTAAAGAAGCCAGAAAAGAGCTGCAAGATGGTTAGTTTCTATAATGGGAATAACCAAAAGTTTTAACATCTCTTTTAGATCAAATTTAAAGGAAAACTCATTAAATTACGTAAAACTGGCCGTGCTAAAGTGGTTCCGTTACTGGACGTTACCTTTTACGCCGAGGGTCTGTAAAAGTGGCAACACTGGAAGATAGGTTGATATGGAAGGTTCAAAAAATTGAAGTTTATATTATGTGTTTAACTCGATCAGTATGGTTACTTTTCAATACACCTGGGTACGTATGGCGCTATCCTTTTTTGCAAGATACCGGGAGCTGTATGTGTACGTACTAAACCTTGTTATACCGCGATAATTGCTGCACGCTATGATACCTCCTTTTTATGTACAGCATAGGGGGTGTTTATTTTTCAATCTACTGACATCCCTTCCTACTCCTATACCAAATTGCATTCTTACATCATAAATCGCTTGGTGTAATGCCATTTGCATCCGAGACTTTGTTGTTTGTGAGCCGGTTTATGGTTTTGCTTCCGTGCTTGGTGGTGGTAGCGTAAAATCATCAAAAAATATTCAAGGAACCTCCAATTCCCCAATTAGCTAATAATTAGAAATTAGTTAAAGTGCTCTTTCAATCGATCCAAAGATACCTTTGGGATCGGCGATCACATAATCCTCTGTGTTCTTGCAGTATTTCCGAAGTGGCGCGAACTGCACCATACCACGGACTCACAGCTAAGACTTCTGTGCCTGATTAGGTGTTCGCTTTTTCTTGGCAGCACTATCCTTCTTTTAAGGATTACTATTAAAATTCTTCTTACTGGGTCTACTCTCCTGTAGTTTATGCATTTTAGTTTGTTTTCTTTCTAATGTATCGATCATTATAATTCTTTCTGTCATTCCTCGGAGATTTTATTTTGTTGTGTTTAAAAACTTTAAAATAAGTTCATGTTGTATATTTTGTTCTAATCCTATGGACTTGTTGTTCCTCGTGGTTCTGAATTCTGAAAGCCTTTTGCACTTCATCTAGTAATAAGTATTCTAAACTATGATGGATCCTTTTCTACTATTTGTATTATATTAACCAGGTTAGCTTCTGACCTACGACCTCCATACGCGTTTAATAACTCTTTGAAGTGTTCTTTACATCTACCTTTCGTTTCATCTTTGTTGGATACAATGCCTGCTTTCTTATTCTTTCAGAGTGTGTTTTAGGTTTAAATTCACGCTCTAATAGGATAATTTTATATATTTCCCTAGTACTATTTTCTTAGAATTTTCTGTCTGCCCATCAAAGCGTAGGTACTTTA
This sequence comes from Thereva nobilitata, assembly GCA_963855945.1. Lineage (NCBI taxonomy): Eukaryota > Metazoa > Arthropoda > Insecta > Diptera > Therevidae > Thereva > Thereva nobilitata. The sequence goes on along the minus strand of OY979694.1, from coordinate 194,999,464 downwards.
TACATTCTCGTTTCTTTTCTTAATATTTCCTTGTCGAACCAGTCTGCCCTTCTGGCCTTGGATAGTAGATGGCCAACTTCTTCTATCACCCGTTGAACCCCATAAACCAATGATAACACTGACTAACTGGATATCAGGGAAATAACGGCACCGTGTGCAACTTCTATAAAATTACCATTAAGGTACAATGTCCGATGACAAAAGACAAGACTAGTGTTCAGATATATAGTTTCTGCTGCGCCCGTTTGCATTGCAAGTGGGCCCAAGTATAAAGCGCTTGGAGTTCACCAGACCAGATGTGGACCTTGTGTTCGGTGTGTGGGGCAGTCTAGGACTCCTTTTACTAATCTGATAGCTGAAAGAATGTTTCGCCTTTTCATTGCACGCAAGATCGTGATGTCCAGGAACCCTATTGAGAGTATAGCACATCAAGGGCGCGTTTGCATTCCCAAAGTAGTTTGGACTTGGTCCTACGGAGCTTGGATTTTAGATAGAATAAAGATCGACTTATAAGCATACGTCCTTCTTAAGTTTTTATAGTTGCATACCCAATACAGCGTACACCTCTGCTTGAAAGCCAGTAGCTAGGGCTCCCAAGTTGAACGCTCTACTAAACCTGGTTCTTTCGTCCCAAATTCCACCACTCATGCATGTGTCTTTCTAGGAGCCACTCCTGTACCATATGAGTCCACCCTGTGTTGATCTTGATAGTCATGGAATTTAATAGCATTCCCTCTATTAAGATCCCTTGTTTTGAAGATCATCTCCGAAGTGGCGATTCGATCTCTCCCGCCGGCCCGCGCATTTCTCTACTCCAAGATGGCGGGGTACCAGATGATTAAATAAAGTCTCCAGCAATGTCGTCGGGGATATTGGAATACCTCCGCGATGCAAAAAAGAATTCCTTCTTTAATTTTGTAGAAAAACTATCGTATGTCACTGAAATAAGATTTGTCGTTTCTTTCATATGCCGTTTCTTTCATATTCAAGTCATCTATTCTTTTAGCATTCTACTTTTATAGTCATTTCGAAAAAAATAACTTCAAATTTCAATTCTACCAAGTATTAGGTGATTCAGAGGTACTTGTAAGGCTTGGGTACACAGAGAGCGGTCTGTCGTTGCGGGCAGCGATCTCCGGCCGAGGCGGTCAGGCGGTGTAGTTGTATTACACAATTTGGCATTAGCTATGACAAACAGAACGCGGTCTACCGTCGCCTGCTAGTCTTTGTCGCGACGACAAGCGATCTGGTTGTACAAAATTACAGACTTTATCATGACCGCCTTGCCGCTTTCAGACAAAATGAGTGAAAAAACTGAAATTTTTATGGAAAATGTGCGTAAATACTGGTTTTTGCTTGATACTTTACACGAACATTATAAAAACTAGTGGGGCCCCTGTTTTAGTGCAGTAAAAAAAGGCCAAAAAAATGTGAAAAGATAGATAGTAGATAGGGAGCCTCGGTAGTCTATGGAGTAAGGCGCCTGGCTACTATCCCAGAGGTCCCAGGTTCGAGTCCCGGCAGAGCCCCACGGTCCTTCGCCTTTCCCACCTTCCCTCCTGTCATAGCCTTCCGCTAGCACTGCCCCGCTCCACCAAGCGCATGTCATCGGTTGGTTGATGGGATTCAACTTGTTTCAGGAGGCATAACACTCCAGCGAGTTGTTTCTCATTGCCCCGATGCCAGAGTCGCGATAGAAATGGTTGGGGTTAGGTGGTTGTGGCAGTTCCTTCCTACTTCTCTCTTCCCCTTCACTATCTATCGACTAGAGCTTGCTGTTCGACATTGCACTCTATACGAAGAAAATAGATTGTCGACAGTACAAAGGGCTTTCCCTGAGCTCTAGTCTTCCACATAAAAAAAAAAAAATATAGTCTGGTAACAGCAAAATTATGATTTTATCCTGTTTGGGATATCACCAGGAGTATATTGCTAAGTTTTGGACCTCGAAAAACTTGTGCTACTTTTGTTATAAACAATTAAAGTTTTTTTACCACGTTGTTCGAGCTTAAAATGTGAATTACTCCGGTTCTATAAGTCGGATCGGAGCAAACTAAATACCAGTCTCTTCGTAATTTCCAATAAATCCTCGTTGGTATCAAGTTTCTGAAGTACATACATAACCTACAAAACTGAAAAAATGAGAAAAAAACAGTATTTTTTTCAATTTAATGCCCAACACAGTCAACTACACCAATTTGCATCAAACTTTCAAAAAAATATACTTTTTGATGTTATAAAAAGTCCCTGAAAAATTGGTGTCAAAATACTGAACCCGTTGGCCAAAATTGCAAATGCCCGCCACTTTATGCCATTAAGTCAAAAATAAAAATTGCTTTTTTCAAAATGTAGGTCTTCATGCCACTAACGCAGACCGCCGCGGCGACCGCTGGATCGCTGCCCGCCGCGACAGACCGCTTTCTGTGTGCTCGAGCCTTTAACAAAAATAAAAAAATAAAAATAAGCTTTATTAGTTATCATACAAAAGAAACATTCTTAACATACTTTCTATAAAAGGTTGGCTGCTACTGCAGCTAACGTCGTCTATTCTGAAGCTCCAATTTCGATGACGCGTTGGAGCATTTGAGTGGTATTTGGCTAATGACGCGAGTAATGTTGGCTTTCAATTCCTCAATCGTAGCCCGGTTATCCATGTATACTTTGGACTTTACTATGGCATGAATTCACGGAGTGTGTGACAAGTAGGCTCATCATGTTGGAATCAATTATCATGGTGCGATAACGGAAGCCATTCACAGTTACGTTCCGGCTGGCCTCATTTTTGAAGAAATATGGACCAACCATTCCACCAGCCTGTTTTACCGTTGTTTTGTCTGGATGTAATGGCAGCTTTTGAACCTCTTCCGGTTTCTCTTCAGCCCAAATACGCCAATTTTACTTATTGACGTAGGCATTCAGTGGATTTACTTTAAGCTGTTCAAGAGCCCAAGCAATGAAACGGTGACCAGCCGGCTTCAATCCCTGCTTTTAAACCGAGATCCTTACGTAAAATTGACGTTCCATACGACAAGCCAAGGTGTTAAGAACGTCGCCCAATCGATTCATCACGGTCATTGCGTTATTGCGTACACTCTCAGCTACCGCAGCTATATTTTCTTCACTACGTGCTGGATCTGGTCTATTTGGTCGCGTATTAATGGTATAGCGAATTGTGCGGTACGCCGATTATGTGGACCATAAGTTGCTTTAAGCCGCCGAAACCTATGCCACGTAGAACGCTGATTTTCGTAATATAACTAAATAATTTGTAGACGCTGTGTCGGTGTAAGTCTTTCCATGATAAAATGTCAAGCAATACTAAATAATAAAAAATACCAGGACAGTTTGACACAACTCACGGGTAATCTGTCATAAAATCCCTACTGCAAAAGTACTTCTAAATGGATCACCCGTTAAAAGTATGAATCTCATTTTTTTTAATTTTGTACTCACTCATCACATTCTGTGTACTGTGAAATTAAATTTAAAACTTAAAATTAAACTTAATTTAGATATAAAGACAAAAGAAGTAGAAGTCCCCATGAAATCCATAGAACAAAAAATTGACCTAGAGCAACAACTCCAACTGTAAACATGACATGCACTACAAAATGCCATTTTCTATTCTAGTTAATGAACAATAAATTTCCACTGCATTACTTACTTTATGGACGTTATAATAAAAATGCAAAAACATTGTTAGTCCAGATAACGAACCATAAACTTTTTCCAACTTGAACATCCGTCAACTATAATCGAATACAGAAGAAAACTCTTTAATTTTCCGCTCATCCTTCATAAAGTTTGTCCTCCAGGCACGAAGACGTAACAACTTTGAAACTTTTTTGTGCATTTTCCCAAAGTCCTGAACGTCTACCACAGTATCGACTCAATCTCAGTATACATCCACCTCCACCCTTATTCTATATTTTTAAATTTATAGGCTGAAGTATAAGGAACAAAATTTTTCCAAACAGGATGGATAAAAAGAAAAAGCGCACGACGATGTAAATCAAAGTTGTGCTGCTCCACTTCGGGCTGTATTGGCTAGAAGCTAGCGTGTAAGATTTAGTATATAGGTAAGGAGTGTGCATGTAGTTTATATATACAGCGATAGAAAGGATATTCGAGATAAAATGCAAGCCGGTATAGGGTATAGGATTTTCCATAATGTCCCGTGCTGTACGTAGCCATCTGTTTGGGTATAAAGGGGTCGTTTTACGAGGCCACAAATTGTATAACTGCAAGTTTACGGTTCCTGAATCCATTATTAAAAGCAATAACAGGCTGCAAGCTTTTCGGTTTCAGTGCACCTTCAGTTATAATTTCCGAGTTTTCTTGTTCATCATTTACGCCCCAGTAGACTGTGAGTACAGCAATAACGAGAGCAAAAATAAGAAATTTTCCTTTTTATGAACTGGGGAAGAAGGAAGCATTAATAAAATCGCGACTATTACGAGACGGTAATAAAGACGTTGAAAATTTTATAGCTTAAGCACTTTTTATAGGTTCTTCTTAGTGCAGTATGTATATTGCATTTTCAGTGCTTTTATGACATAAGGGAGACATTCTCGAAACGGTTGAATGCCGGCTTTTATTGACGTTTAATTAAAGCTAAAATTATTTTAAAAAAATTTAAAATTGCTCTTAATGAATTTATAATGAAAGCTTTATTTATGGGTTTTTTGCATTGTTTTTATTTTTGCTAATACTAGTTTACATTTAAATACATTCTACTACAGTATATGTTGAACCTGTCCGACTGCGTCTATGGAAGCCCTACTGAACCTTCCTCCGTTCCAGCTAAGAGTGAAGAAGGAGGCTCTGGAGCGCTGCATCTACGGGGGATATTCTCCTTGAAACCAGGAGATCTTTTGGATCACCTATCGATTCTCGAGAAATTAAACCTGGAGCGATTGCTATCATGTCCGATATAATCCTGCCACTTTGAACTTCGACAAACCGTTTCGAAAGCAGGAACAACAATGTTACGCTGATGGGGGTTCCGGGCCACGAAGGTCACATTGGTAATGAAATTGCCGATGCCGTGGCTAGAGTAGAGGCAAGCTCATCACTTGTTGCCCTAGAAACTTGCAGCTCCTTAGCTAGCTGTCACGTTAGATCGGGATTCGGGTCCACTAGCTGTTTCATTATAGCTGGACAAGGACCCAAGACGCTCATCAAGCTAAAAGATTCATTCAAATCGACAAAGCTAAAGTGGGCACTCTTTTAAATTTCAAGAAGTGGAAGCTAACAATAATAACACAACTCCTGATGGGCCACTGTTCGCTCAATTATCATAAGCCGAATAGGCCTGGTAGTTGATTATACCTGTCGATCCTGTGCGGACGATTTTAACCAAATAAAATAGGTCACGGTGCCCATTAAGACGCCTCCTTAAAGAACCACTGCAGATGGCTTAAGCCGAAACACACTTTTGTGTTGTGGTGTGTCGTAGCCCTCTGTACCCAATCAGAAACGCCAAATCGGGACGCGCCAAACCACAACACACTATAATAATGTAATCAGCCCCATATAAAATATATGAATTAGATCCACGACACAGAGCGCCACGACCCACCACAACACAAAAGTGTGTTTTCGGCTTTATTCACTATAATGTACTGATCGCAGATAATAATGAGTGGTTCCAAAGTCTTGGGTATATGGTTCGGTAGGTTGGCTAGCTTCAGTCCCCATATACTTTTCCCATCCAGCGTAATACCCTAGACAGGCTAGCACCCTTAAACCGGATTATGTTGTCAGAATGACGTAGACTCCATTTTATTTCCATATCTTTTATATGGGTCCGATTCGTTTTGGCTTGGATTTGTCATTTTGGTCGCAAGTAAAGGCCGCTTTCAACAGATATTGATTTCTTTGAGCCGTTTCAGTTGACGACGATGTCTTTTTGTAATCGTAGGTATAGCCCTGCATTTGGAGGTTCTAAAGAAACGAAATCTACTATGGTGAAATAAGCATCCTTTTGAATTTGTTATCGAAGATGGTTGTTACACTTCAGTTCTGCAATTTAACTTACACAAGCAAAAGATGCTTAGTTCAGACGAGAAAACAAATCCAATTGAGCAGTCTCAGATTGCCGTACGAATGCCTTTTTTTCCAATAAGTAGGGTTGCTGCCATTGAAACGGCTTTAAGCTGCCGGTGGAACCGTTCAACTATCCCGTGGGCGTGGTCTGTACTCTTTCTTCTCCATGTACATGATACTCCAGCTTGCTTTTAAGTTTACCAGTTTCATCGTATACGAATTCATAATTTAGATTCGAATTGAGTACCTTGATCTGTAGTAATCTGAAGTGGTAAGCTAAACCGTGTGAAATTTTTCATGGCAAAAAGTTTTGCTACATACGAGTATGTCCCGAATGGGGTATGCTTCCGACCCTCTCGTGAAACGTTCGACGATAGTGAGGATGTTATCATATCCTCGAGATGGTGGAAGATATCCCACTATATTTATGTGTATAGAATCGAGTCAGTAATCCGTAAGCTTGAAAGTTTGTGTCTCGATACTTTCGGCTTTAGCCAACCAAAGCAAGAACGAAATACCTTATTTCAGTCTTTGTTTATTGCCTGCAAAAGTATTTCTTTCTGATAGTTCGTCGTATGGTAAGTATCACAAGATGCGACCAGAACGCTAGCTGTAGAGGTTATCCAAAACTATTTTTGAGAATGGTCCTTCGATATACAACTTACCAAACACACATAACTTCCATAGTTTCATAGTTTTAGATTTACCACTTTCAGTCTTTTGGAATACATGCCGAAGATTCCTAAGAGGCTCATTGAAACCTCTTTTTCTCGCGATAATATGTCATCAACGTACACCACACATCTCCAATGTAAAGCTTCACAAAAGACCTTATAGAACCTTATTGAACGTTCCCGCCATGTCGCACCCAAAAGCCATTATTTTGCAGAGCAAGACCGTCTTTACTCGATTTTTAAGATAGACTTCAACTTTCTAGCAATCGATTTTCAGTTTATATTTCAATAACTTTTTCACCAATAGTTTGCCTAGATACAAGTATATTCGACTATACAACTACAAAACATCTTATGCTACATATTATCTTTTGCTATTCACTTTCCAATATTTGACTCCTCAATCTAGTTCTGCTACTTCATTGAAACTAATAAGACCGGTGAAGCGTGTCCCATATAGTGCTGAACTCTATTTGCATGGTTTATATCATCTGGTTCAAATACGTCACCGAAGTCTTCAACAAGGTTTGTCTATCTTGATAATTTTCTTCACTTCGTTCCATATTTTTTTGCTTAGTTTTTCTATTTGTTTATTTACATCAAGGATCTTACCAAGTCTTCGTTTTTGGTTTAACAATATAAATTAGATAACTTGCCAGCGCTAAACTCTGCATCTTCACTCAAAATTTATTTTTAACTTGAAGTACTTCTTGCATCCGAGCTCTATAGATTTCTAAACATTCCATTAATACACATTCTTCTGTCAACATCGTGCTATATTCTCTGTATGTTTTCATTTATTCCAAGCCTACAATATCGGCTTATATGACCTCTCGACCTCTGCGATCTTGCCTAGGTAGAACATATTTGGTATTAGTTGCTGTCTAATTTCGTATAGCGAATGTTAAAATTTCAGCAATTTCAGTCTGCTTTACTGCTAGACTTATAGTCAAGCTTTGCCTTCCAGCGCATATATAACTAATCTTGTTGCTTCATTTAACTGATTACTGAAGCCTTCTCGAAAACTTGAAACCACTGATTTCACGCAAATCAATTTAGAATTCTTTGTAAATGTTATTGCGATAGATATGTTTATAAAAACACAAGAATTTTATATTTTTTTTAAATCATAAATAAATAAATTCAACAAATTATTAATGAATGTAAAATTTTCTTATTTCCCAGGTGAATTCTGCGATGCAAAAATAAAATTCTGTTCTGATGAATTCAATCCTTGTGCAAACGGTGCAAAATGTGTCGACCACTTTACACATTATAGTTGCGAATGTACGGCTGGATTCCATGGAGAAAATTGTACAGAAGATATCGATGATTGTCAGAATCACATGTGCCAGAATGGCGGTACATGTGTAGATGGTATTAACGATTACGTCTGCAAATGCCCAGAGGATTATACAGGAAAATACTGTGAAGGTACACCATTGGTTGCTATGATGTACCCGCAAACCTCGCCATGCCAAAATCATGAATGCAAACATGGAGTTTGCTTTCAGCCAAATCCTTCAGGATCTGACTATTTGTGCAAGTGCCATCCCGGCTATTCGGGAAAATGGTGCGAATATTTGACCAGTATCAGTTTTGTTCACAACAATTCATTTGTTGAAATGGAACCGCTGAGAACGAAACCTGAAGCGAATGTGACGATAGTATTCAGTAGCACACAACAGAATGGGGTTCTCATGTATGATGGAGAAAATGAACATCTAGCTGTTGAATTGTTCAACGGAAGAATTCGGGTTAGTTATGATGTGGGTAATTATCCCGTATCTACTATGTACAGCTTTGAAATGGTTGCTGATGGCAAATATCACATGGTTGAGCTGTTAGCGGTTAAAAAGAACTTTACTCTACGTGTAGACCGAGGTCTTGCTAGGTCAATCATAAATGATGGTCCGAAAGATTACCTAAAGCTTACAACTCCACTATTTTTGGGTGGTTTACCTATAGAGCCAGGTCAGCAAGCATACAAAAACTGGCACCTTAGAAATTTAACTAGTTTCAAGGGATGCATGAAGGAAGTTTGGATTAACCATAAATTAGTCGATTTTGGTAATGCAGCAAGACAACAGAAAATTACTCCCGGATGTGCTCTGCTCGACAGCGATACAGATGAAGATGAAGATGATATGGATGTTATGCATGAACCACCACATCTCTACCGAGAGGTAAGCTCCATAATATTTTCCGGGAAATTAATGTTCTAAATATAATTATTTTCAGCTGGATCCCTGTGAGAATCACAAATGCAGGAGAAACGGTAAATGTATACCAAATAGCAATGCTAAAGATGGTTATACATGCAAATGCAATAAGGGAACTAAAGGAAGATATTGCGACCAAGGTGAGGGCATCACAGAGCCCCCCACAACCACTGGTATACTAATCTCCTTTTACTAATTTTTTTTCTTCTTCATTTTGTTCATTCATGCTTTTTTTACATTAAGTTAGAATATCATGCTTTGATCTTATTAATTTTAACTAAATGCTTAACTCTTGGATTCGCTGGAGACTTTCTATCGCTATAATTCATTTTATTTAAAGATTTTTTTTTTCCTGTAAGATTAAGTTTCAACAAAAAGGGGTTCTTAAAAGACTGAAAATTAGAGCATCGCTAGAGGTTTAAGGTTTTCTTTTATATATTTACTTTTATTTTTTTTTCGGAAGAATATTAATATAGTAAGTAACTACAAGAGCAAGATGTAATAATGACACAAGTAATTTCTTATGGATACCGCCATATTGAATGTATGGATTTTATCAAGATTCTTAATGAACATAATACATATATGCAGCAAACACATAAAAATAACTTTCATTAAAAAAAGTCCCTGCGGAAAACAAATTTAACAATGAAGAATAAATTTAAAAACCACTGGAAATTAGCGACCATTTCCCCTATATTCGACATAATTGACTCCTAGCTTTTTTATTTGTTTCCAAAGTATTTAACAGTAGAAAGCATATATATTAGAAGACGCCATTAATAAATTTAAATACATTTAGCATTTACATAAGTTTGTTATGAAATCTCAGGTGTTTCTGTTTATATCATAATTCAACAAATATTAGACTACTTTCGCAAAAATAATGATTGCAACACTATCATAATACTAAAAAAAACCTTTCATGATAAAATCGAAGGCTTTTTTTACTAAGCCAAAAATCGTTTACATATTCTAAATATTTTTATCATGCGACCTTCAAAGATGCCGCTGTTGGACATCGCCAGGATCGTGTCGATCACCTCAGACAATAGCCAATTGTGGAACAAACCGGTAAAAAGAGAAATCAATACAGCACTCATTGCTGCGGGGAGGTACAAGCTAGAAAGTAAACTAAGCATTTTCTTTGCAGTTGTCATCATCAAGCTTGGGAGAGGTTTCAAATACAAAATAAGGTCTAAAGTCTAAATCTAAAGTCACTCCAATACTCTGCCATTTATTTCCGTAAAGATTTTTAACAAGTGCGGTTACAAAACAGTGCTCTTTCAGCACCAATTGTGAAGCTGCCATATACAAAATATACAATAATCGAAATCGAACTAAAGAATCAACTGTGAAGAATTTGTGAACAAGTAAGGTGCAATACGATGGCATCTGTCGCCTGAGGCAGTCCTAGGTTGTGGAGGTGATACCGAAGCCTTACATGGCCAGATATCCCACCAACAATCTAAGGTCCGCCGGTTCGGTTTAAAGTGATAACGCCCCTTAAGGCAAAGGGTCTTACTACTTCTTTCGCATGTCTAAAACTCAATAGACTCTATCAGGGACTTAGAGGTGGACCATGAGTAGCCCTGGACGAGCGCCTTAGACCCATATCTCGCGAGCTTGTCTGCAACCTCATTGCTCTCGCTACGCCAGTGTTCGAGAACCCAGCAGAGCGAGACTCTATTTTTCCTGGACAAGCTCTGAAGTTCGTCAAAGCATCCTGAAACTATTTTGGAAAAAAACTTCCACGTTCAAGGTACTCTTGATAACATTCTCAAGGTTAAGCTTAGCGCAGGACTAAATGGCATGTATTTCAGTCTGGAAAACAGGCACCGACACCAGGGGCCGTATTTGGTTTCTCGAGTCGATATCGACTTCTGTCGATAAATAAGAATTGGCATTTGGCGACACGATATCGACAACCTTCTCGTCTCGATAAAGACGTTTGACGTTTACGAAAAGGCTCAATTTATGCATACAATAAACTTTTAACAGTTTCTTTTTTAATTAAATATACGTGGTTTGGTGCCCTTGGAGTAATATGACACAATTTAATGGATTTCTACGGCAGCGCTTATCTGTCGATTTGGTCGTAATGCCAAATATGAAACTTAGGGAAAATCGAGAAGCTTTTTTTGTCGAGTCGATCCATCGACTCGAGAAACCAAATACGGCCCCAGCCCTTGTACCATGTGCCATCGTTGACTCGTCCAGACCAGTGGAGATTTGTTGCCCCCACAGCTACCCGAAATAATCATAAATCTCCTTGGAAGCGCAGTTCATCAACCATCGGATACGTAGCAAATTTAAATGTTTGGGATACCGTTAAGGATATCAACTTAGGTCCTTTGACTTTAAAGAGCAAGATTAATGAGATGTGAAGTCTCAAGGCGGCGGATTTCCATATGGAGATATGCAATGAAGTCAAACCCATCGCAAGTTTGTGAGAACTTCGCGTAGTCCAGCAATGTAGAAGCAGAAGGATAGCAAATACTTGTAGTCCGCTGCACTTGAGGATCGCCCTCATCCCTTTTGGTCTTAGACCACCAAACTACAGCTGCACACGTGACACGTGACACGTTTAACGATCATGTACATCATTTGAGGTCATTTGAGATCATTTTGAGGTGTCCTACAAAAAAGCCTTTAACGTGGCCATAGAGTCCTAGTGACTTTCTGAAGGCATTGTTCAGTTCAGTCTCTTTTCTGGCATTACTCCCACATATTTCACTGAGTCTGAGTACTCAACTGTCACACCCTGGCTACAAATAGGACCTTACTTAATTGCTCCTTTAATCTAGGGCGGAAACAGTTGCCCTCCAGCGGACTGTTTTGCGCGACAGCTCTCAGCTCTGACCAGGACCACGTTGTCGTAGGTCTTCCGACTCGACGGGATCCTTGCGGATTCCAATCAAGGGCCTGTTTGGCTAGATTCTCGTTTTCGCGTCGCAAGGTGTTGCCAACCCAATTCCATTTCCTTCGCCTGATTGGGCGTCTATTCTTTCTTGGCCGGCACGGCGCCATAGTTCCTCATTTGTGATTCTATCATGCCAGCGGATTTTTAGGATTCGACGTAGGCATCTGTTGATGAAAACTTGTAAGCGCCCTGTGATGAATTGGGTGACTTTCCATGTTTCGCAACCGTACAAAAGAACTGCCTTAACGTTGGAGTTGTGCAGCCGCAATTTGGTGTTAATTGAGATCTCCGTTGATCTCCATATGTGAAACAGGCATGCATATGCGCTTCTTGCTTTATTTATTCTGGAACTGACGTCTTCTTCTGTACCGCCGTTTTCGGTAATAATACTACCGAGGTAACAGAATTTGTTTACCAGTTCCACGTCACGGTTATTTAGCGCTGTCCGTTCAAGGATGTTTGCATTTATCCGCATTTCTTTTGTTTTAGTCGGATTTAACCTTAAGCCCGCCGAACTACTTTCTGTTGCCAAATTGTTTAACATGTTTTTGAGGTCCTGGTGTCTGTGGGCCAGCAAACAGATATCATCCCCGTAGTCGAGGTCCTTAAGGCCGTCTAACAATCCCCATTGTATGCCACCTGTTCTAGTATCTAGAGCGCTGACAAGAATGTCGTTTATTACTATAAGAAATAGTAATGGTGAAAGTAGGCATCCTTGTCGTACTCCTGAGTTCACCTCAAAGCTGTCGGATAATTTTCCATTATGGAGAACTCTGCATTTGGAATTATTGTATAGAGCTTTTATCAATTCTATTATTAAAAAAGGCACCAGGATGGCCCTATTTTCGTTGATTGATACGCCCCCCGTGGTACACCATCTTTGAACTTCTCGGAGTGCTGTTCTCATGACCTCTGTAATGGTCAAGTCAAACTTACCCGAGACAATGATGGCAATGATTGCATAGCCGATGACATCGAAACCTGATTCATGTAGTTTGGTCAAAAGTTCATCAACAAACAGTGACCGTAGTATCGGGGACAAGATTCCACCTTGAGGGCACCCCTTGACAAACTAGACATTAATGGTGCCAAAACTTAGGGTAGAAGAAATGTCTCGCCCTAGAAGCATGCCATTTATCCACTCAATTATGTGGGGATCCAGGTTTCTGAGAGCCAGTACTCTAGAAATAGAATTGTGTTTTCGAAAGCACCCTGGATACAAGCTTGGAGGGCTTTTTCCGTTTTGCGGACTAAGTGGTTAACCTCTGTTGAAGCGAGAGTTCCAGCTGGCACCTCAAGTTTGTAGCTATTTTTACTTTAATTCCGGGTGCCTGTGAGAATTCTTTCGACTTCTTCATCGAAGCAACACGGCGCACTGAATCCACTTGGAAAGGCGCAAAAAGGCTAGCCGGCATCGGTAGCCTAGTGGTTAAGGCGCCCAACTATCATGTCAGGGGTAAATGGTTAATCCACTACGCGGCATTATCATTCGTCTTTCCACTTAGCAGAAGTCAGCCTTTTGGCGCGTTACTATTGTTTGGGAACCGCTGGAATAAAACCGCGCGTTAGCTTTAGCAGTTCTTTTACTTTTCTCTCTGGTTTCTAGATAAAACCGTCGACAATACAAAGTGGGTTTATCTCTGAGCTCTACTCTTTATTATAAAAAAAATCGATTTAAATTAATTATTTTTTACTTGTACAAACACTGATGCGCTCAAATTTGGCGGAATATATTCGCTGGGGCTGTGAATTTTAATGTAAGCCTGCACTACACTACTCGCGAAGTTGCTTCGGCGAACTACTGCTCGAAGTTGATCAAAGCCCGAAGTACGTGACTAGACACTCGTGCAACCTCGCGAGGAGCTCAGTCGCCCGGCATCCCGCGCACCTCGGGTTCTTTGACTCGGTCGCAAAAACCGCCAAATATGCGCGAAGCGAAGTGAGGTTACACGAAGTGAATCGAAGTGCCTGTCTACACTCTCGACTTCGACCAACTTCGATCAACTTCGCGAGTAGTGTAGTGCAGGCATAAGCGTACTGGCTTGACGAGCCTTTCACGGAAATACTATGCAGTAGTGATAGCACGTGTAATCTATAGGGTTTGCAATCGTTCTACAAGTTTGTTTTCCTCTTATACATATTATAACATTGAAAATATTGCTAAGGAAAAAAGAAAATATCGTGCCCTTTCATTGTCAGGAAACATTTAAAAAACTGGTAAATAAATTTCACGCAGTCACTACTTTAATTTGCATTAAATTTTCCCTTAGAGCCATTTTCAGTCTTCAGTTAGTTCCAAGAGTAAGAATCTTCTTTAGTTCAGTTAATGTAGTTTCTATACAGTTTAATACTTAGACTTCATTTCATTAAAACAGTTGCATCAACATGTCGAAAGGAACAAGTTAGAGAATACTTCACCGAAAACGATTGCCGATCAAGGCAGCCACTCAAATATGCAAAATGTGTTGGAGGATGTGGAAATCAATGTTGTGCTGCTAAAATAGTTCGACGAAGAAAGGTAAACTTAACTTTTTTTAATTGTTATAAACAATAAAAATAAAATTATTCACTTTTATTATAGGTACGAATGGTATGCAGCAACAACGCTAAATATGTTAAAAATCTGGATATAGTACGAAAGTGCGGATGTACAAAGAAATGTTACTGACTGAAAGATGCGACTACCCAATTAAATACAAGTTTAGATATAGATGATACCCAGTTAAGTAGATATGATGATAAATTAAATAATAGTAGAAATAGCTATAATAGTGATAACAAAAAATACGAAGAAGAAGACATTACATTAAAAGAAGACTATGAAGATGAAGATAGTGCAACCGAAAATTATGATGATACAGAAAGAATGATGTCAAATCCAAATGCTGATTTTTTTGATGATGACGATGAGTACTATGATGATTATGAAGATGATAGTACTAATAATAATAATAACAATAATAAAAATAATAACGATGATGATGAAGACACAACAGATAATATAAATGACCAAAGTGAGTTAACAGCTGGTGGTAATAATGACGATGAAGATGATTTCATGAACGAAGAAGGTAGCGGAGGCTATGCATATGCCTACAGTAAATATAGAAATAATTTATATAAAAATAGATTAAGATTAGATTTTCTAGAAAAGTACAGAAGAAAACACCAAAAAACACAAAAACTAATACCTGACGACGATGAAGATGATGATTTACGTCGTGAAGGAAGTGGCAATTTTGATGCCAGCGATGATGAGGAAGATGATGATGCATTCTTTGCATCAAAAAGAAAATCAAATAGTAAATATTTTCGTAAAAACACAAATGATGCCATTAAAATAATTTCAACGCCACATGGTAAAGTTGGTATTGTTTATCAACAAACTGATTTAACAAAAGAAAAAAATAAAGAAAATACAAATATAGATGTAAGTTCCTCATCGGGAATAAAACCGCAGCAGAAAATCACTCCAGTACTTACAGCGGATGGTAAGGTAGCGCTATTATATCGTGGAGCGTCTGAGAATACTAAGTACGAACCAATATTGAATTTAACCCACAATTTTAATTATGACAATAAAACAAGTGCTGTAAATAATGCCAAATTAAATAACAATTTCGATGGAATTAGTGACATTAAAGAAGAAGAATCAAGTACAACTGAAGAAATATTAAAACCGAAAACTCTTGAAGATTCAACAACAACAACACCCGGCCCACAACGTATTGATAACGAACAGGAAAATTCAATACTACCAAGTATTAATAGGCCACTATCTGAGGTTCTAGGTATCAAGAAAAATCAATTTAAACAATTCCGTATCAAAGATACACCAACATCATCAACAACACCTGAAAATGATAAATTAACAACAGTTGACTTAAATAAGCTACCAAAATCGCCTAATTATGACTATGACTTTGGTCTAGATGTAACTGAATATGATGATCGCAACGAGAGATACAATAAAATATTATATTCGAATGGCGCTGCACCAAAGGTTAGTGAGTCAACAAATCCAACAATTTCAACATCTGAAATGCTATCAAAGACTGAAGTTGTTAATTTAGCAATCATTCCGCATTTTGATGAAGAATTCGAAAGACAACAACACTATAGAGAGCATGAGAATCGTCGTCATCACAGGCAACGTCATCGCCATAGGCATATTAATGAAGATTTATCTGGAGTTCATTGCATTATGCAGGCTATGATGGGCATAGCTGCTATATCAACAGTTTTTGGAATGCTCGGTGCATTCTTTAAGCAAAGAATTTTAGACCAAATACGTCTAATGCATTGGTAGGGCTGTAAGGGTATTCAATTGTAGATTTTTTGCGCTCATATTTATGTTATTATAAAAAATATATATGTAATATTATTTTAGTTAGTATTATGTGAAGAAGATAAAAGGCGCGATAATCACAATTTGAATACCCTTAACAGAATTTAAGAATATTTTTATATTTAAAATCTACCCAGCAAATATAAAAGAGAAACAATAATGTTAGATGAAAGAAGAATCTTTGATAAAAATTTAACTTTAACAACTATGTTAATTAATTTGATAATGGGTCAAGTTATATATTTTATCAGGTATCAACTTATTGAGACAAACAAAATTTTGTTGATAACATAAAGTTTAACTTTTACCTTTCTTATATTAAACCATTTTATACCTAGTTATATAATTAACAAGTTATCACATTCCCTTCATATTGGAAAACAAATGCAAAGCAATTCTTTTAAATTTCTGAACGATTGCCAGGTCTAAAACAGCGATCTTTGGAAACGATTTTCAACTTTCTTCTAGATCGATTTTAAGAAAACTTGGAGGATCATCTTTAAATTGAAATTGTCATTGAAATTAATTTTAAGAATCAGATTATCAAAATCATTGGAGTCATTATTTAAAAGTCGGTTCGTGTGGGCATAGCTTGTAAAATTTCGTTTCATTGAAAACAAAAGTCTATACTGAATTATTCTCTTAAATTAAAACAACTGTTCATCCATGACTTTTTTCTTTTGGTAGGTGCTGAGTCCAAAGGTACCACGGCCACTAGCTTAGCCCATTGTAGTACCGCCTTATATGTCAAATTTGTAGTCCAGACGGCTTAAACAGGTTCAGCAGTCTGTAGATTACCGTGTCCACATAATGCTAAAACGTGTTCGCTTTTCCACTCCCGTCTTGTTGGAATTTTGATTTTGAACTTCTTGCTGAACTCCAACTTAGAGATAATGTAGTCTGTGGTGTGGTGTGGAGATCAACCTATCAAACCATATGACTTTTCTTACCAATACCCACTTTCTTCTGCCCCTTTCAGTACTTTTCTTCTTCTGCGTTACAAGAGGCTAGGTACTTCTTGTGGAGCTGCATATGCATGCCGCTTTCTGGACCTTGCCTATATTGGTACAATTGTAACTCTTCCTTAATGCTGGCCACCATACTATTGATCCATATGTGAGGATGTGACGTACGATGGCTGTGCACATCCATAGCACCATTCGTGGCTTAAGTCCCCATTTCCTTCCAAGCATTTTCTTCCGTCCTGTCTATTTCCTGAATAATAAGTCCCCAGGTCAGTTTAGGGTCAAGTATAACACCTAGCTTCTTGGCCGTCGAGGCTAGATGTAACTGTACCCCGTCCAATCTTGGAAGTGGAAAGTTGGTTTCTTTGTTCTTGTAGTGAACAGCATCAGTTCTGTTTTTGCAGGGTTAGCACACAGACCACAACCTTTTGCCCATCTGCTAACGCTGTTCAGAGCTCTTTTAATAATCTCCCTCATAATGTGAAGGTATTTACCAGAAACTAGAATTACCACGTCCATTTTACGACCACTTTAGTTCCTTCTTCCTATAGTCTCCTGAGAATTTTATCCATTACCAGAAGCCATAGTAGCGGGGACTGCATTCCTCCCTGTGGTACGCCTCTAGTAACCCTTGTGTTAATTTTACAGTGTTACGTTCATAATTTCCCTATGGTATTACCGAATTAATTTCAACCATAAATGTTGCACAACTTGAATGCACTGAATGAAACTTAACAATAAAACGAAAGTACCATTTCCTCCCGCACTCACTTACACCAGCGTGTCCAGTATGTTATACATAGTAATTAGTTTGAAATAAAAAGCGTTTAAAATAAAAGCCATCTTAATTCTTTTTTACTTAAACAATCGGCATAGCCTCCACGAACACAACATACAGCTTCCAAGATCCGCATGAATCTTTCTGGTTTGCAGCAATGATTGCCTATAACAAATTAACGTACGAGTTAATTCTGTACGAGTTCAATGAATTATACCATCCGCGAAGAAGATCTAAAAATATGCCTTTTCTTTTGTAGAAATATTTCCATTTTATGTGATTTAGTTTAATATAAGAAAAGTAAAAGTTTGTCTTCTATCTAAAATAATTAAAAATGAACATGAATTAAAAAACTGGCAGCAACATCCTAAATCAGTACACAGTACACAGTACACTTCACAAACAAAGAAATAAATAAATACACAATAAATACAAACTATATATTCTAATTGAGTACATTAACCAGATTATACATAAATTATTATCCAAAATACCTATCGTGATTAATCGATATCACTTGACCCCTCAAAAAAAACTGAATTTTTTTAATAAACAAAAAAAAAGAAATTAAGAACATTTAACAAAACTTAAATTGTCTATTAATTATGTTAACTGAGCAGCTAGAGTAGAATTTTGCAATAATTTTTAAAAAAAAATAAAAATAAAAACGAATAAAAAACGTGTAAAAAGTTAATCCTTAAGAAAACAAAAACATCATAAAGCAACTACTCTCTCTAATTATCAACAACACCAAAAAAAGGAACAATTCAAAACAAACAAAAAAAAACACTCATAAAGACCAAAAAAAATCATAAGAAATTAACAAATGGGTAAATTAACAATGAAGAAAATTGTTACAAAATGTAAAAACAAAATGAAGTCATCACATCTAAACTGGGTAGTCGCATGTAAAAAAATTATTATTATTTAAAAAAAGAAACTGAAATAAATTATTAATTGTAATTATTTGTTTTCTCTTTTTTACACGAACAAAGAATAAAAATCGGAATAATTATAAGAAATAAAAAAAAGCAACAAAATTAATAAATTATAAATGTTTTAAATAAGGAAAAAAAATTGAAAAAAAAAATAAATAAAATTGAACAAGGAAATACAGGAAAAACAATAAAAATGCAAAGAAATTTTTTTATACTGTTTTTCTGATTATTGTAATTTTAGTTTTTTTTATTATTATATTAAAAGAAAATTTATTTATATTTAATTATAATTTCTTTTTTATTTTTTTAAAATAAAAATGATGTTTTGTAAAAAAAAGTTGATTTATTTTTATTTAATTTTCATATGAAAAAAAAAGTAACTAAGAGAAAATTTATTTTTTGAAATTATTTAATAGCAGTAAAATTATTGTTTATTAATAAATTTTTATTGCTAGACATTAATTATATTAATAAAATGCAGCTTATGTTATGCGGCCACTTGAAAATTGATGCAATTTGAAAAAAAAATGCTAATGTAAAGGAAAAGAAGGAAGTGCTCTGCTCTATACACGGTTATTTTTATACCCTTCCGAGTTCTAGTTAAAATCTTTATAATATGATAATTTTACGATAATTTATGATTCCCTTCTTCACTTAACATTCTGAAACATTATCTAGTAATATGAATAAAATATTAAATAATTAGTTGGTGCAGTAATCGTATTCTTTATAGGATTTTAGTGTTTTGAACAGCGATAATTGATTATTCTAGTTTTTAGCTTAGTAAATCCTTCTATATTTAGTTCTTCTTCTACTTCTTTGGACGAAGTATCAAGTCTAAAAGTATCACAGCTTGTACTTGGCCTATTGTACTACAACCCCTATATAGATTTGCATAGCCGGCGGATAATGTGGGTATGGTGGGTAGTATTACCCAACCGGAAAATTCCGGATGGGTAAAATACCCACCCGGAATTTGAGAGTAATCGAACTTGTAATATAGTCTAAGATCCGGCTGTAAACAATGACCACGATTCTTATTTGTAAACATACGCCGAGTTAACTTCGCCCATTCACTTTTATTCATTCTTATTCTATTAAAACTCCTCGGGTTCAATCACCTTTTTTTATATTCGTGAGCTCCTCATGAATGCCGACCGTTTATGTAGGACTCGAACCCACTGAAAACAGCTCCTGGTCTTCCACTTTCCTTACGTGACTGGCTTTTTAGCAGAGGATCACGGCGATGGATCTGCTTTTATATAGTTGCTAATACTCCTTGGCTTTCTTTGCCTTTCTCTCTTCTTCTCGGCTCTGGTTTCTTCCAGCCTCAACTTCGTGTGTATGGCCGTCAGCGTCGCTTCCACTTTCCTCTACCCATCAACGTTCCTAACATGTATCCTAGGATATTTTTCGGTGTTAGTGGCGCCTCGGCCATTGCCTCCATTTCAGCCCAATATTCGCCGAATCTCCCCATTAAAAGATGACGTGCTCTGCGTTATCCTGAATACCTGGGTATGCCGGGCACAGCGGTGATTCATCGTGCTCGAAACGATGGACGTATTTCCTAATCTTCCAAGTTCACTCAAGAACTGCGATTCACTTCCCCACGCTCCCTCGTAGCTCATCTCTCCACGTTTGGGATAAGTCTGTGGGTCCATCGGCCCTTAAAATACTCGTCCCTTCCTTCCCTTGCAATTCCATTACGGACTCGCAATACGTCATCTGCTGCTGCACTTTATTTGGCTACATCGGTCTTGGGCTCCCGCGTTGGGCAGCATCCTTGCAAATGTTGCGTAAATAACTGACGCTTTATCCGCCATGCTCTCCAAGTGTGCTTTAAAATTTAACCATGTACCTTAAGGCGGACTGGGAGTGAATTATCTGTTCCCATAACTTGATCCTTACGGACACTGGTTTCCTCAGACCAGGGCTTTCCGGCTACGCTTATATCTCCAAAATCACGCGCACAATTCGATCTGATCGAGGCGTGACCTGTTATAACTACCCCCACGTCATCCGCGAACCCGATACTCCTTTTGGTAGGCCTAGCCTCAACACATCATTATGCGTTGAATAACTCCGTATGTTGTTCTGTACGCCGTATGCTCATCTTCCGATTCACAATGTAGTGGCCTCCCTTCCTTGATTTTTAGGTAAAAAACCAAATAACAGTTTCAGAGGTGGCTGCATTTGTCTGACTACCCACCCGGGCCCAATACGTTCCGCCGGCACTGTAGATTTGTAAGTCAGGCCACTAAAACAAGTTTAGCAGTTTTAGTACTGTTCGAGCAAGGTAATATTAAACAACGAGATCCTGCTCCACACCTATACTATCCTTTACTAAATAGTAATTTGCACTATCATACTTCTCCAGAGTTTAGTCAGACTCTTGGAAACTTGCACATGTTCTGTCCATACCGAAAAAAGGTGACTCCAACAATCCATCCAACTACCGCCCAATAGCTATTACTTCTATTCTCTCCAAAGCCATCGAGACGATAATCAATAAAAAGCTTATAGGTTATCTAGAATCCAATCTAATTGCAAACCACAAACAGAACGGCTTCCGACAAAAAGGTCCACTGGTTTTATCTTTTCGTTTGCCTTACAGAACACCTCAGCTGAAGATTGCATCAATTTGGTGAGTCGCGTTTGGTTGCTCTAGATATCTTCAAGGCTTTCGATAGACTATGGCAGTCAACCCTGTTTGCTAAACTCAAAGCTATTGGAATTGACTAGATTGAGAGTTTCTTTCCGGGAGTTCAATCAAGGTAATAATGGATGGCGTCAAATCTGAACCCCACCCCATCTCTGTCCCCAGGGGTCAATTTTATCACCTGCTCTATTTCTTATTTTTATAAATAATGTACTCTCAATCCCCTCCAACCCATTTCACAGCATCGCTGAAGACGGTACTTTTCGTTACTGATATGACTTCGATAATGAAAGACAAGCACGTACCAGATCCTGCCTTGACGATCGCGAACTAATTGAACTCTTTTTCGACTGCGGCCGCAACAACCTTGTCGAATTCAATTCCTCCAATGCAATTGCAATTTTACTTATTTGCGTAACCAACGGAATGAAAATGCACGGTATTTTGTCTCAAAATTCGCTGTTTCCTGCTTGTGCTGATACCTATTGCTTGAGAATGCTGGCGAGTTGATGTTCGGAACAAGCTGTAGACGGCCTTTCTTATGTTTTTTGTCAAATATTGCACTCAACAACATAACATGATCCAAAAATTACATCGACAGTATAAAGGGTCAAAAAGGTATTTAAGGTCTTTCCGTACCTCCATAACTATACACTTTAATTGATCTTCTAGCTCTGTCTTGTGGACATCGCAACCTATATTTAGGAGACATACATATACTCGAGCAGACTGTGGTTTGCTTCTTACTTCAACTTGCATTAAGCAATATCTACATTTGTCTAATTGGACAATCGCAGGTGCTTGAATGTTCTTCAGTGTATATCTTCAGCAGAGATAGAAACGATTATTGTGGTGGATTTAAATGAAAATTAGCTAGCTAATGTTTCTGACAAAATCTGTGGTCTCATTAATAATTCATACACAAATAAAACTAGAAATATATTTTGAAATTCGCACTAAAACGTTCCAAAATACTATACTAAAGTAAGAACTGTACCTGCTTAAACAAATTCCAATTCCAATGAAACAGTAGCATTATATTCTAAGAATTTCTATGGCACTGCAGATATCAAAAGAGTTATATAATTGAAGCTTTATTGTTGGGTTTTGATTTTATGAAGACTTTTTTACCATTATTATACTTGTATAGTTTGAAAATCGTTAAATAGCATTAATAAAATAAATAATATTAAAGGATGAGTTATGCAAAATCGCATTGTAAGCCTTTAACTCAATTATTTCAGTAATATTCAAAAGCCTCCATGGAATAGATACTTAAAACAAATATCACTCCTTCACTTTACGTGCATAAATATATAATAACTGGAAGAATTATTGATGAATTCTAGCAATCTGTTTACACAGTCTTCTACCCATGAAGTTGGTATATATTTCAAATACAATTTAGTAATAAATGAAATATGTATTATTGCAAAAACCATTAGCATAAGAAGAAGCTTTTCTTATCAACATGCAACAACAGATAAGATATAGACCTGGAAGTACAAAATTAATCAAAAATTCTAATGGTATGAAATGGAAGGATAAAGATACTTTACAAACTTATACGCATTTGGAACAAAGCCAACTTAGGACATATTCCTAAAAGGGGGTCTATGTCAGATTGAATAATAGCCCCTCAGTCTAAAATCTTGTTCAAAATTCCTAGTGATAAAATAAAATTATATTTAAAATTTTTATTATTTTTCAATGAGCATAATTATTGTAGAAAGTATCTAGCCACAATCATGCCGTAAATAAGTAACTAGTGTCTCAAAGTGTTGGTAGCTGTAATTAAGAAGAAAAAAAATACTTAAGAAATTGAATTCAAAAATTGCTTACATTTATAGCACCAATAATTTTTTATAATATAATAAGGTAAGTTGATTATTAAGAAATGTAGTTATGCGAAAATTGAGTTCAATTAAAATATTGGGAAATTTTTACACTTGTGTTCGCTGTTATCATCATTAGAAGGCAATGGAATACAAGCTAGTCTTAGCTTAAATTATTTTCGCCTTCCAACGATCCCTCTCTCCTCTTCTTCTTACTTTATACCGCCAGCGTGCTTTGGTCGCCCTATTTCGCAAGTATGCGCTGCTAACGTTTTTTAAGTTTTTTTTCCGGTGATAATTAAGATACATACATTAAATATTACGATAACTATCTAATCATGTACAGGAAATTTATATGAACGTGGCGATATTTTATTCTAATTTTATTCGATAAATTTGTAGAGCACCAAAATACTGTCCATCCACCTAGATTTACTTAACGATCGCTAGTTTCTGGCTTACCTGTAAATGATAAATACGTATACATAACATCGCATATGCAAAGAACTTTGTGCCAGCTAGTTTTGAACGAATAGAACTTGCGTGAACTTAGTGAGCCTCTGCAAAAGTATAATTTTTATCAAACAGTATAAATCTGTGAAGAGTATGAATCTCTTTGTTTTTGAACGCTAACTACTAATTGTTAAGAAAGTATCGAGTTCTTCTATAAAGTTATGTTCATGTATATGTACTTCTTGACACCTCTCTCTGTTCACTTAAGATATTACGAAGAATCATTTGATTTTCAGGTATCGGCGTTTCAGCCCATTCTACACTCATCTTTAACGCTTTAAGGACATCAACTATAGTTAGGACATCAGTTCAGTTAGTTCTGTTGAGCTGTACAAATGCTGCCACAATTGTTGCCAAAGTTCGATTTCATTTTTAAAGTTTTGTAGATTGTAAAATTGGGCGAAGGTTTCACAAGCTTCTGTAAGATTTTCCAAATACATGGTTTGCATTTGCGAAACGTTCTATAAGAGAAGCTATAACTGAGTCCAAGTATGGTATTATTCAAGATCTCTTCCAGAATTTCGAAGGGCTTTCTGCAGGATGTTTGCTTTGATGACGTTGTCCCCCAACGAGGCGCGCCACTAATGTCGTGTCTTTCTCTAGTCCGACTTTTTTCGCAGACAGTAGTATCTCTTATAATTTCATCTCTGATTTTTCGGAATCGCCACGGAGGCTTTTGAGCAGTTGCAAAATGTGCTTTATGTTTCCAACGGGTTCCATCAAAGCCGAGTATTTGGCTAACAAAATAAGACTAGAATAAACGAAACTCTGTAGCTGAAAGCCATGCGGCAACTCGGGCCACTACCCAAACAGCTCTAATTTCCCCTATCAATCTTCTCTCCCAATGGACACAGCTGCTAACTGAACTGGTTGGAATTATGATAATTTCCAACTAGCTGAGGCTAATTTGCTTCTTCAAAGCCACCTACTGGGATTTGTATTTCTGTAGTAAGAACCCCAACTCTGTCTGTGTCACCAAAGTTATACGGGCAGGAATCTGATTGCTTTATTAACTTCGCTTTCTACCAAGTCTAGAAAGTCTAGATCGAATTGATAATTGGGATTGTACGAACTCTGAAAGAGTCACTTCGTCTTGAGCGCATTAAGTTAAGAAACTCATGTAAGTCTAACACCAGAAAAGTTAAATCATCGGTATGCCAGCTCCGATTACCAATAAACCAACCACTTAATGGACGGAGTTTTCTTCAGGACTCGGAGAGTGTATAGGTGCCTTAAAGAGTTTGGCCACTGACTTAAAAATTATTATAATAGATATCGACTACGCTCTAAAGAACTGAATTAAAAATGTTACTTCTGGTCGCTGAACAAGGTGGTTTGGATGGAGTCGACTCGTAACTTCCCACCATCCTTGCCAATATTCCCCAGATCTCAATTCTATAAACTGTGTTTTTCCTAATTTTTATAAACGACCTCAATCCCCGCCAAACTACTCATTAGTGATGGCACCATCTCTACCACCATAAGATGTGTTGAACCAGCTTAGAAGTGTAGCGCACTGGTATTCTATCGTTATTACTACAATGACTGTTCCACGGCATTACTTTTTCCCCCGAAACAAGACTCGCATCCTGCAGTCCTCCTTTTCGCGTACACTTAGGTGTAAAAGTTTATTTATAATCAGAACAACTCCGACCGCGGGACAATCTTCCGCAATCAGTATTTCCGAGCTCGTACAACATCCAATAGTTTGTCGTATCTTCGCATCGCAGACCCAGATTTCTTTTAGCCTACCCTATCCTCTGCCATTTAAGACATGAGGAACTAACAGTCCACATGGTGATCCCAAAGCTTAATCCTTATTTCATAAAAAATATTTTATTTCCTAGTCCTGTAAAAATATGTTTAGGAAACTCCCAGCACAACTTTCCGCTACTTACGAGGACAATTTAAATGAAATAAGCTTCATATAAAATACACAAATTGGTTTTAAACAGCCCTGTTCTACATGGCTTACAATATTACGATAGTCTGTGCAACCATTAATCGTCTCCTGGAAACTAATCCTGGGGCAGTTAAATGTTATTACGGTGCAGGTGAACAATTGTTTCCAACTTTACTGCAGTAAGGAGCTTAAAATTCACAATTAAGGAAATAGTTCCAAATAGGTGAGATTTGTGAATCTTGCATTTTCGAGTACAGCAGCGATAATGATTAAATCTACAAATTTATTTAAAACATTTGGCTATCTTGTACAAGTTAGCTACCAAACTCGGTGTGCTCGAAAGAAATTTAACATCGAGATGTCTGCAAATGTTAAAATTGAAATATCTACACCAACTTCAGACAACCTAGAATGACTCCAAATTGATGGTTGCATTTATTATTGCTACAATCAATGTAGATAGACGCATTGCAAGAACATTTCGCAGTTCTTCATATATTTTCTTCCTTTAATGAAAAAAAAATCTTCTATAAGCACAAAACCTTCTTCTCCTTTACAAAATAGCGAAATGTATATACAAAAAAAACAAGAAAATAATTACACTAATGTTAACAAAATGTACGCAAAGCTAATACACACATTTATAAGTTGCAGAACGAGTAAGTATACAACAATAAATTATTATATAATCCACTTTCGAAATGATACAATGAAATTTTCCATTTAATTTTCATCTTGTCATATAATATCAAAGAAACTGTATGGTTAAGCAACTCTCTTCTTTTTTTATTTGAAATTGTTTGTTGGCTTCATATTTTTGAAGAATTTCGTTTAGATAAGAAATAACAAATTTATTAAATTTATATGGAAATGGAGGAAATAATAAGAAAAAAAAATATTTATTATGAGATAACTTTTGTATTGTAGGTGTATAAAGGGAAAAATGAATCAATTAAAAAAAATGAATTATTATTGTATTATGATATTTATATAGTTGTAATATATAAGATAAAAAAATTGTAAATGTCTTTTTATGAAACCCCGAAATTCCTTATCTTTATTCAAAGCTCCTTTTCTTAATGCAAATTGGATAATTATTTGAATTATTTACCAATCTTCACTAGCGGTAGCACTGTTCTCCAATAAATGAATCAACTATAAAATGCGTGCCGAGATTGGCAGAACTGGTCCTTGCACACTAGGTACAACAAGCCAAATACTTAGGGGTGGCACTAGATGCCAAACTCTTGCGCATCATATTTATGTGAGTGTGGGTGCAACCCATGTGGTGAGCACCGCGGTCAAGTTAGGCCTTCTGTGTACATACTATACTAACGGAAAAGACCGCCAGCCCTCAGGACGAAGGCAAGACGATCTTTAGCTGAAAAAGAACGCACTTGATCGGAGTGCAGAAGCTCTCTGATAAACGTTCTTCTTCTAAGCCAGATCAGCGCAGAACATTCGCTGAGAACATGTGTGGAAGTCTCGTCGCCTTCTATGTAGAGTCGGCATTCTGTCTCCTGAGACAGTCCTAGGTTATGACGGTGATACCTCAGACGTACATGGCCAACCAAATATTTCACAAACAGCCTAAAGTGTGTCCTGTTTAAGTGATAATGCCCCTTAAGGCAAAGGGTCTTATTAGTTCCTTAGCCTGTCTTACGACCTGGGGCCTCCCAGTAGGCTAAATTCAGTCCCTTAAGCCAGGCCTGTGTGGTCTTGGACCACCAAATTAAGTAACACAGGTTCAACGATCGTGTTCTACACACAGTACATAATTTGTGATGTAGGACCCCATGCCTTACCCAAAAGCCTTTTATAGACCCACATAGTCCTAGTGGCTTTACTGATGGCGTAATCCAGTCGAACGTTCCAGTTCAGTCTCTCCCAGATATTTTACTGAGTCTGAGTACTCAACTGTCGTACCCTGGCTACAAATAGGTCCTTGGTCAAATTTATAACGTTTGGATAAAGGGACCTTATTTGGGTCGATTGATAGGCTCTTCGTGGTAAGCATCGGAGTCCTGTTCTCATGATCTCTGTAATGGTCAAGTCAAACTTTCCCGGGACAATGATGGCAAGATCATCTGCATAGACGATGGCAACTAAGCCAGATTGGTGTAGTTTGGTCAAAAGTGCATCCACAACCAGTGACCAGAGTAACGGGGACAGAACTCCACTAATAGTGGGGACACCTAAGGTAGAAGAGTTTCCACGCTCTTCAAGCGTGGCATTTATCCACCCAATTGTGTGGGGATGCAAGCTTCTGAAAACCAGTGCTCTAGAAATAGAATCATAGCCAGTGTTATCGAAAGCACCCTTAAGAACGAGGGCTTTCTAGATTTTGCTGAGTAAGTGGTGTAAAGCAACTCTTCTTGATTAACCCTTTGAGTAGTAGCCTTTCCATGGTCTTCAAAAGAAAAGACAAGCCAAGTTGTATGCTATACTAGCATGCATCTTCGAGAACTTAAGAAGGACCCCGGTAACAAGCAGATCTTTATCCTTTTAGATTACCTAGCGACAAGAGCCTGACACTATATTCATCGGTATTGTTGCGTTCACCAGCTTAGTAAATAGGGTTCTAGACGATTGCCTTCTATTGAAATATAAATATGTATATCGAAAGATACAACAGGTCCACACCTGGCATGGTCAATATCAAGTGATTTCTTCTTGTCTACCAAAGAATAGTTGATTCGCAATAGGACGAATATCATAACATTAGGCATTAGGCTGGCTGGATTATCGGGCACTGCGCCCTAAATTCTAAATTACCATCTATAATACCTGTGACACAATATACTTTTATTGTGGGGTGCTACACGGAAACTCAAGACGTACGAAAAACCCGGTTTTATAGGAAAGAAACGAAGGAGAGGAGAGAAAAGGCTCAACTATAATGCACGTAAGAAACGCACGTCGTCTGGGCGCTCTCGTGGAAATTAATGGATTCGGCCATATTGGACGTACGTCGGTCATATTTTGTTTCGTTAAGTTTCGTTAAACGTAAAAATGCGAATAGTTGGGCCTAAAGAAGGACGCACATGACGAAACTTGAACGAAAGAATTTTCACCCAAAAATTATCGGGGTGAATACTAACTCATACGCACATTTCTTTCTCTTCTCCCTTGTCAGATGTAAACAAAGACCGCGGTATACACACACAGTCAAAGCTTTCATGTAGGGTAAAGAATTATTCTAAGCCGACGACAGCCTCGTGTAGCATTAAATGGGCATATTCACACGCTGCCATAATTGTGGTGAGTAAAACCGTGTAACTGTCAATATAAAAATTTAAATTAAATTGAACGAGGCAGAATACACACATGACACTCGAGGCGCCATATCCGTAAACTGTCATATAAAAATATAAATCTCAACCTAATGAGCAGGAACACTACCATGACATTACAAATAATAAAATTTGAAAAGAGCAAAAAAATTGGAAGAAGTCCAGAAGGCTGAAGGCCTTTGCTGAGCAGCTGAGCTGAACAAAGAGAGAAATGGTAAAAACCTATCTCGCGAAACAATCACTGAACCCTTTACACCAGAAACAAGGACACGCCTGGCGGTGCTGCGGCTAGCTCGCCGTTGGGGGGGTTCGTGGCGTAGGGGCTCGTCATCAGAGACAGTTACTTTACATAAAAACATACTGTGAGTCAAAAAAGTTTACATACACTTAATATTTTTATAAATTTTCGTTTGAAAATCAAATACCATTATAGTTAGCTTCTTCAACCTTTTATATTCTATTTTGTGAAAGCAATTTACATTATAAAACCCAAAAAATAATTTAATTCAACAATTGTAATTAATAAAAAAATAAAAAATTAATAAATTAAGACAAAATTCATATCAAAAAAGTTTACGTACAAAACACGAATTCACCATTGTTATTAATTCTAAGTATCAGTATGTAATAAAACTAATATTTTGTTTGGTAGCCTTTTGCTTTTATAACCGCCTGCAACCTGTTTTTCATACTGGCGACCAGCGCAGATGTGTTTTCTGGCGTTATGTTCTCCCATTCTCTTATTCGAGCATCTTTAAGCGATTGGCGGGATGTTATAGTGTGTTTTCGAATACGGCGATCCAATAAATCCCATAAGTGCTCTATGGGATTTAAGTCTGGTGATTGTGGGGGTGAGTTTAATTGCTTTGGAATCCTGAAAATGCACCATTCTTTCACTATTTTTGCACAGTGCTTAGGGTCGTTGTCTTGCTGGAACATGAAAGATTGTTTATTGAGACCCATTTTTTCGACACTAGCCATCAAATTTCTTTGTAGAATGCTTAGGTAACCATACCTATCCATTGTTGTGTCAATGAATTCCAAATTACCAACTCCAGCAGTACTCATGCATCCCCAAAGCATCACATTACCACCGCCATGTTTTATTGTAGCATCAATATTTTCGTTATTTAATTCCGTATTCGCTTTTCTCCACACCTTCTAATGTCCATCGCTTCCAAAAATGTTGAATTTACTTTCGTCAGAAAAAACAACATTATTCCAAAAATCATTGCCCTTATTAATATGCTCTTTTGCGAAGTTTAACCGTTTCTTTCTATTTACTTTTGAAATAAAAGGTTTTCTTCGGGGTGATCGACCATGAAAACCGGCAGTATGCAGGATATTTCTCACAGTTTGCGGATTGCATGTTTTTCCTGTGGAATCTATCATTTGCTGGGTGATAATTGGTGCAGACGTTTTCGGAGCTTTCTTCACAATAGTTGTGATAACTCGCTGATCTTGCTCTGAAAATATTTTCGGGCGACCTTTTCTTGGTTTTACATTAATCGTTCCAGTATTTCCATAGCTTCTTATTATTGTTTGAACGCTCGAATGACTTTTCCCTACTATTGCACCTATTTGCCGAAGGGTTTTTTTCCATGTACAACTTTAAAATTAGTTTTCGAACGTCCAAAGATATTTCTTTACCTTTTCCCATTTTTTTTCGAAAAGAAATATTGTCAACACCTCAGAACACGAAATTCCTTAAAAATTTTATTTCATCTAACTTTTTCCTAAAATAAGTTACACCTATAACAAAAATATTGGGCTCACTATATCGAAATGCAAACAACTAAATGGCCTGTATGTAAACTTTTTTGATTCAAATTGTCTGCTTTAAATTGTCCTTTATTCTGGGAAGTCCCTATTTCTTAAATATAATTTGATACGCCACAAAAAAGTGTTACCAACATGCATAATTAATAAGTCATAGCTTCTATTTTCATAATTATTGGTGGTATTATTAATAAAAAGGCTTTTAAAGTAAACTATACGAGGTGTATGTAAACTTTTTTGACTCACAGTATGTACTGAAAAAAAAACTTTCGCGTGTCGTACAAAGAAACAAACTCTAAATAACGTTAGTCACCGAGATAGAACAAACAAAAAAAATACTAGTGGGGGTAGCCATACGAGAGGGGGGGGTGCTAGATTTCAAGCAGCCATGCTTACTGATTTAGGGATGCCGGGGGGGATCTGAAAAAAAAATTTATGGGGTACTTACCATTTGGATGATCAAAACCTCCCCTAGAGCGTCACCTCTACTCGGCGTCTACTCGTACTCCCCCATCATTAGCAATGCCAAAACAAAAAAAACCAAAAAAATTGCGAGAAGAAACCTCCAAAATGATTATACAACGATAATCCCACGAAAGTAATTACTTCAATTACCTTCTCCCAAACAAAACACCTTGCCACTCCTAGTAACTCAGACGGGGCGTAAATGAGTGTAGTAAATTTGAATGCTATACAGGAACCTTTAAATGTATTGTAGATGAAATTTACTTGTTAGAGAAAAACAGAGCTAAAGAATGCAAGAGATAGAAGTAACTTTTTATATGTGTGCCAGTTTTCACGCGTTTGCTTTTGCGTGAAAAATGTTTCGTTAAGTTCTTCCGCTCCCTTCCCTTTCTCATCTATAAAACCGGTTTTAGGCGCCATGAATGTGCACTGTGTGAATATGCCCAATGGGCCTATTCACACAGTGCACATTCATGGCGCCTAAAACCGGTTTTATAGATGAGAGAGGGAAGGGAGCGGAAGAACTTAACGAAACATTTTTCACGCAAAAGCAAACGCGTGAAAACTGGCACACATATAAAAAAGTTACTTCTATCTCTTGCATTCTTTAGCTCTGTTTTTCTCTAACAAGTAAATTTCATCTGCAATACATTTAAATGTTCCTGTATAGCATTCAAATTTACTACACTCATTTACGCCCCGTCTGAGTTACTAGGAGTTGAATAAAACCGGTTTTACTCACCACAATTATGGCAGCGTGTGAATATGCCCAATAACCGTGGCAAAAACCCACCATAATACCTGTGACACATATACCATCATAATAGGCCGCCATCCACGGTCAAACAAACCATCAAATTTCTGGCCAACATCGAAAAAATTCTAAGTGTGCGTGTATAAAATACAAGTTTTCGAAGTTGGCCGCTGTTTGAAGAAAATATTCGTCTGGTTTAATATTTCCTTCAAACAGCTTAAATGTGTGTGTGCATTTTTTATGTGTGCCATGTAAAGCATATGAAAGTTCGTTTTGTTTACAGGAATTGTCGCTCGGGATGTTTGAAGAAAGTTTCCCTCGTTGATGGCCAACAAATGTCAAAGCATAAATGTGTGCGCTGTTTGTCGAAAATTGGTTTGATGATTTGTTTGACCGTGGATGGGGGCCTAATGAAAGTAACCTTCATTATCGTGGCGAATACCCACCATAATACCTGTGACACATATACCATCATAATGAAAGTAACCTTCATTATCGTGGCAAAAACCCATACTATACTTTCATTATGATGGTAACTTTCATTATGACGGTCAAGGAAATGATGGGGTGACACATTACACTTTACTTTCATTAGCATCTGGCATATCAAGTGAGGATATAAACCTGCGTGTTTTTTGCTTTAATTTTAAGCTGTTTTAACATTTACCTAGTTTATAGCTACTCCAAAAATAATTCGAATTATGGATCATACAAAATTTTTTGTCGTATAAACGGGGTAATTCGAATTATGGCTTAAACCGAAATTTTTCGGCTTAAGCCAAAGTTAGAAGAATTTAACTTACCCGTTTATACGTTAATTCGAAATTTTGGCGTAAGTTTAAGTTAAATCGATTTAATTTTGCTGCTATAAACTTGGTAATAGATTATATACTAAGTAGATATGGACAAACATTTGTCCGACTACGACGCTAGATGGCGATAGTTACACTGATATGAATTTTTGGGATTCTAATTTCTGTTGTAAACCTCTAAAATCAACGGGGGTGGGTTTTCAACATTAATTTTATAATATTATTTCGTTCTACGTGCATAATAATCATAACATACAAAAATTTTCAATTTTATTAATTTTAAGTAAAACGTGAAGAAAAGAAGGTTTGCGCCTGAATTTAAAAAAGCATTACAAAGCCCTTCACGCATGTTGGGAGAAAAGCCAGAAGTTTTGGATCTAAAAATAGATTCCTGTGCGCATATTCCTTTTGTTTTGTTGTTTTGTTGTTGTTGGAAAATACGATTTCTTGGTCGGTGGCTGAAATTTATCAATGAATGAAGGGAATTATGAATGGAAGAGATATGCGAATGTAATCGGAAATTGGCTATCGTGTTTTTTTTCTATTTTGAGAAAAATGAAGTATGTAGGTTTTTTTTGAACAAAATTCAAGCCTTTTTGTATTGATTTTATTATTGATTATAATTATATAATAATTATAGAGAGAAAATATGTATGAGTCATTTAGTTTGGGTAAACTATTTCAAAATATAAATTTGAATATAATTGTTTACAGTAATAAAAAAACAATAAAAAAAATCAGAATTTCGCAATAGTAGTGGAATCATTGAAGGGAGAACAGTTCCGATTTTGAAATTTCTTTTAAAATGCTTGTATTAAGGGTAATTGTTTACTTTATCACCCCGCACCGCTTTGGGCGGAACACCAAAATAGTCGCGCCCTACTCCGAGAATGAGATCGAGGTTGGGGTTGGGGCGTGTTTGGGGGGGGCGCAATCCAGAGTCAAAATCGTTACTAATATAATTGCTTATTAAACCGCTATTTTTAAAAAAATACTTGTAAAAAAGTGATTTTTACGAAATTTCAAACCTGAATAACTTTTTAGAGGGTGGCCGACGGCTAATTCCAAAGGAAATGTGTTCAGGTCAACCCCCTATACAACCACTACCGCCTGCGGGGGTGGGCTGATAAAGTAAATAATTACCCAAAATTCTAAGATATGTACATAATGGAAGTGAATGAGATCAGTCTGTAAAAGTTTTATAGACTCCGAAACCGCTCAACCGATCGCCACAAAAATTTTACCATATGAGTTTGATAATATGGAGAGTGGTTATACGCTATCAACTTTGCTCTTAATACCCCTAAAGGTTGTGAAAAGAGGTGGAATAGGTTGTATGGGGAATTATTTTTTTCTTTAGTCAGATTTTCTTCAAGCTTAGTATAAATACTCCACATCATAAATAATGAAACACGTTTTCAAAATTTTTTCGAAATTCAATCACTAAGGGGGTGAAACAGGGTGGAAAAAGTTGTATGGGAAGTCATATATTTTTCATCAGATTTTCTTCGAACTTGGTATAAATGCTTACTATACAGCATAAATAATATAACACATGTTTCGGCATTTCTCGAAATTCAAACCCTAAGGAGGAGAAATGGGGGTTCAAAATTTGTGAAACTCGAAATGGTCTTCATTTAGGGTTCATCATTGGCTTCATGTAGGATTCGTTTTTGAGTTTCACATTTTGTTATTTCGAATCAAAAATACGAAAAAAATGCCTTTTTTGAAACGCTCATAGTATATATGAAAATTCGTATCACCTCAACTGCAAAATAAACGGAAGCTACTATTGGCTTATGGGTGCAGCGAGGCGCAACGGGTTCCAGCTAGTTCATCTATATATCCCACGCCATCACCCTTCATTGGTTTCAATAAAACCACCTCCTTGCTTACTTCCGATGGCATCAAATTTTAAAATTCAATGAAAATAATCCAAGAATTGGAAATAAAAATACTGCCGTGAACCATAATTAGTGGCGAGTCCCTCGACACAAAAACTCTCTGGTTTTGTGGTGACAAAAAGATTGCAAACAAGTTGGAATTCTTGATGTACAGGTTGCAACGAGATCCAAAATCAAAGAAGAAAGTTGTAGATGTAGACATATTGTGTAGTTATAAGCAATATGAGGGGACGCAAACCATTGTTTGGGACGACCAGCTTCAAAAAGGGAGTATGGTGTTACAGAAGTATTAGAAAACGGAAATAGAGATACATACATAAGCACAGACGAAGAAAAATGTAGGATAGAAAACTCTAGTATGTATTTACAAATTAACCGATAATTGAAAGAAGGAAAGCCGCTTGAAAAATTTAGCACAAACATTCGGTCGACATTGTCCGCACAGGCACTCCGTCACTTCAAAATACGACCGACAAAAGCCTCTTTCAAGTGGACCCACCATAAGTTCTATAATATACATATCTACAATATGTTCATTAATTTTTAATATTTTTTTATTGGTTCAAAGATAATTTTTTTTAAATGCTTGGCTTTTTCTCAAAAGTTGTTACTTTGCAAATTACTGAGTAGATAGAAAGGCCGGCCGTCTTCTGAACTACATACATTTTTGTTCTTTGCAGAAACTTAAAAGTAGAGCAATGCGTGCAACGGAAAAGCGGAAAATTGTTGCAGACTCTAATTCAAAGCCTTCTGTAAAACTGTAAAATTAACTTACATCTCAGTTCTAAGGAGCTGGTATGAGAGCTTTATTTCTGGCCGTTCAATCAAGGTGGTATTGGGTGGCTTCGAATCCAACAGTAATTCCATCTCGGCTGGCGTTCTCCAAGGGTCGATTCCCTCACCTGCTTTCTTTCTAATATTCATTAATGATCTGCTCTCAATCCCATCCAACCCACTTCATAGTTTTGTCTATGTCGGTACTCTGCGTTAATCCTACGCCTTCGACAATATAAGACTTTCCATACCTTATCTCCTAGAGCGTGAACGCATGAATCGTGTCGAATTCAACGCTACAAAAACAAAGTACTGTCTTATCTCTACAAAAACCTGCACCGTCCTTCCCTTTATCTCAGCGGGCAAAAAGAACATAATGTCTGACTCATATCTAAATATCTTAGACGTAATTTTATCTTCAGATCTACGATGGAATAATCACATATTCCAAATCGCCAAAAAAACTTATCAATGCCTAGGATTACTCCTTCAGCCAGCTGCCTTGGCTACAATTTACAAGTCCTACATTCCACCCTGCTTTGAATATAACTCGTCCCAAAAACTATTTTGGCTGGAGAAGGTGCCAGGCCGCACCTTTCTCCTCCATAGACCTTTTAAGCCACCGTAGGAATGTAGTAGGACTCATTAAGTTTTACCGCTTTTACCATAGCTTCCACAGTCGGTGTTTCTGAACCCAGCAGAGTTCAAACGCAAGGTTCATCGACATCTACTCACACACCCTCCAGACCTCTAACCTATCCCTTCTCTTCTATCCTTCAGACCAATCTTACTACTAGACATTGCACCATGACTTTAACGACATGACGGACTAGTGGTACAAAAGGTGATTCCTGAGCTTGACCATGCCACATAAAAAAATCAAAAATAAATATCATTTTATATATCTCAATACTAGTACAATTATTCGTAAAAATTTCAAGTTTCTACGAATTAAAATACCTGAGAAAAAAATCTAAAAATTTGTCACATTTTTCGCTCAAAAAAGTTAAATAATCCCAGGCCATTTCATTTTTCTCAACATAATAACAAACGCTCGATGCCAAATTTCCCGTCGTCTTGCCCATTAATTTCTTTACCCAATGTCAAATTTCACCCATCGGCCACGAAATCATCATCACAAAAAACGTAGGAATCTATTTTTAGATCAGCAGCCACTAAAATAAAAGCCGCAGCTAATAGCTGCGTTCCATTGGGCAATATTTGCTACTCCGGAGTACTCCCGGGTATACTCAACTACTCCTGCTCTTGCTTTGGGGTATTCCACTCCTATTAGAAACGCATAAAATTTCCGCCAGGTTTGCAAGCTTTAACTATTTAAAAATAGATGGCCTTTTGTTTTTTAAGGTTAAGTAAACTGTCGATTAATTATTTTAAAGTGTTTTTTTAAAGTAAATCTACAAAAACGGTAAATATAGTATACAGTAAGATATAAAATTTCCTTTTATTCAAAGAAAAATAATTATTTCAAATTTCTTTTAAGGGCAATAAATTAATTTGAGGTTATGTTTTACTCGTATTTTCTTCTGATATGAATAATCGTGTTCCATTGGCCATGTACTCCGGAGTACTCCGGATTAGAAAATTTTTGCCAATGGAACGCAGCTAATGATTTTTTTTCCAAAAGCGCGAAAGGCTTTTTCATAAACAAGGAAAAGTTTATTTCGGAAACTAACCATATAGAGGAGAACAAAACCCTGCGATACTAGCGCACGAAGTTCATAGCGTCGTAGTCTGATGTTATTTTGACACGCGTTTGTCCGTTTGTCCATTACTGTGTTTCCATGCAGAGTTTATCCTGAGTTTACTCAGATTAGCGCCCATGGAAACGGGGATGGAGTAAAGTGTCGTTAAATCCAAGTAAACTCAACGAAGCCAGTCCGATTAAGCCGGGTTTTGTATATGTGTGTGTTTCAGTATCCTTTACTGCACATATACCAACGGCGACGCAGTGTAAAATTAATTTTCTGTCACTTTAACCCAGAACCGTCATGGAAACAGCATCGAGTGATCTTGAGAGCAAAAGCTTTCTGTTTACTTAACGAAAACTCTACCCTGGCTCATGGAAACACAGTATATATCTACTAGTATATAATCAATGGTTTTAATATGGAATATTTAAAGAAATATTTTTTAAAGTAGTAAAGAAAATATCCTTGCAAATTGTTGCTTACTAACGTGAAATCAATTTATTTTATTTTAAAATGTAGTTTCCAATTTTCCAACAGATGTCACTTAACCGAAATTACAGTCCAAATGAAAATAAAATACTTTCATTTTGGACTTTCATTATACCTGTGACACACTATACTTTCATTATGATGGTAACTTTCATTATGATGGTCAAGGAAATGATGGGGTGACTCATTACACTTTACTTTCATTTGCATCTGGCATATCAAGTGAGGATATAAACCTGCGTGTTTTTTACTTTAATTTTAAGCTGTTTTAATTTGGAATATTTAAAAAAATATTTTTTAAAGTAGTAAAAAAAATATCCTTGCAAATTGTTGCTTAACTAACGTGAAATCCAATTATTTTATTTTAAAATGTAGTTTCCAATTTTCCAACAGATGTCACTTAACCGAAATTACAGTCCAAATGAAGGCAAAATACTTTCATTTTGGACTTTCATTATGGTGGGTTTTTGCCACGATAATGAAGGTTACTTTCATTATGATGGTATATGTGTCACAGGTATTATGGTGGGTTTTTGCCACGATAATGAAGGTTACTTTCATTATGATGGTATATGTGTCACAGGTATTAAATTAAATGATGGAAAAAGATGGAGGAAGACGGAAGGCAGAAATGGAAACGCATCGAGTTAAGTCGTTGAGTTGAAGTGTCATTTCAACTCAACCACAACTCAAGTCGACTCCCATGGAAACCCGGTAAATGAGTGTAGTAAATTTGAATGCTATACAGGAACCTTTAAATATATTGCAGATGAAATTTACTTGTTAGAGAAAAACAGAGCTAAAGAATGCCAGAGATAGAAGTAACTTTTTATATGTTATGATAGAAGTAACTTTTTATCGGTTAAGTGACATCTGTTGGAAAATTGGAAACTACATTTTAAAATAAAATAATTTGATTTGACGTTAGTTAAGCAACAATTTGCAAGGATATTTTCTTTACTACTTTAAAAAATATTTTTTTAAATATTCCAAATTAAAACAACTTAAAATTAAGCAAAAAAAAACGCAGGTTTATATCCTCACTTGATATGACAGGTGCAAATGAAAGTAAAATGTAATGTGTCACCCCATCATTTCCTTGACCATCATAATGAGAGTTACCATCATAATGAAAGTATAGTGTGTCACAGGTATAAAGGCCGTATCAGAACCTAAAAATATGCAGCGTGCAGCAGCAGCACCAGAGCAACATGCTGCAGTCGGTATCAGATTCTAGTCTTTTCCGCTGTGCAGCGCACTTTTTATTTGATAGCTAAACCTCAAATTAAAAATTTAAAAATCGCACTAGTTCTACCAATTATTAACTCCATGTCCTTTTAAATAATTTAAAACAAAAAATCCCGCGTCTCCAATCACTAAAATCACTTGCCGCATTACGAAGTGTCAAAAGTGCTGCATGTATATGCAGCAAAATTAGGATTTGAGATGAAAATGCAGCACGCTGGTCTGGTGCTGCTTTGCTTGTCATTTTACCAGCCTCAGCCAATAGAAACACTTGTCGTTGCAGCGCTGCATAGGTTCTGATACGGCCTTAAATCGGTTATATAAAAACTGTTAAAATCGTAGCTAGCGACATCTCCTATATCTACAAATATTTAAAAATTGAGTTTTCGTCATACGTCGTCAGTTTGATTTGCTGTACTTAGTACCAAAATAGAAGAAGACATATCAAAGCAACTTGAATTTGATTTCCCTCGTTTTGTTGCGGCTTTTAATCTATAATTGTGCAGCGTCTGTGTAGTCCGGTTCAAAATAACGTCAAGTTTTCTACGTGTTGCAAGAAAATAAACAGTTAACTAGTTAAATTTCCTGATATAACGTTCGATTAATTGTAAAACAATGCCTAAAAATAAGAAGAGCAAAGCGGCTTCCTCCAGCTCAGATAGTGATTCCGGTCCTGACGATGTTCGTAGAAAATCAAATTCAAACAATTTGCTATTATTATTACATTCTGGTTATTCTTCACATTTTAGAGAAATGTTCCTGCAGCGAAAAAATCAAAAACTTCAAACACGACAGCAGCCTCCGAGGAATCAGATAAAAAAGAATGGGTTTTAGAGAAGCTCCGTATGGTTCACATCAATGAGTTCCGTGGACGGAAGATGGTGGATATTCGTGAATTTTATGAGAAGGATGCCAAGATTCTGCCGGGCAAAAAAGGTATTTCGTTGTCCGCCACACAATGGAGAAAATTGGTGGAGATAGCCAGTGATGTTACCAAGGCGCTTGAAGAGTAAGCTCCGTTGGTTCAATTAAGAGTTTTTTTTTATTTGTAAGGCTTTATTTTTGAATTAAATTATAAATGTTGATAAAGCAATTGATTTTGTTTGTTTTTAAACAAATTCGAATAGCATTTCGGATCTATTGGCTTATTTTTCAAGCGAGTGTCTATTCGTACACCCGTTCATCCGTACATTGGGGATCTTCGGCTTTCCAATGTACGGGCCTTCCAATGTTCATTTCGTACACAGCCGTCCCCGTACCCATAGGCGAGTAAAAGCCGCGATATACGGGCTTTCCGATGTTTATTTCGTCACACCCGTGCACATGTACGCGTCAAGGCCCTCGTAAGTACATGCCTGGAAGCAGGCCAAAAATATTCTGACAGTTGTGGAATTAACATGGCCGAAGCCATACGAAGCAATTTTTTAAGTTTGTTTCTGCACTAAAAAGTGGTAAAATATTGTATATTATCACTTTTTGGTGCACATGGATTATCAGTGATTTAATAAAAAAAATTAAAATGAAGTGAGTGGTTAAGTGTATTTTAAGAGTGTTAATTGATTAGGTGACCATTTTTGTTTACATTCGCGGTGGTTTTTTCATGTTAATTTAGGGAAAAAATGTTGAATTTGGGTAGTAATATAATAAAAAGTGCTTTTTAAGTGATTAAAGATTATTATAGAATAGTTATTAAAAACATAAGTGCAGAAAAATGTGAAGGAAAAGTAAAAAAGTTATTGGCCTCGATTCCCAGATCCGGCGGATCGGCCACTCCCGCCGCAACTGCGGATTTGTGATCCGCAACAATTTTTTCGCTGATTTGAAACTTCAAATTTGCCTAAGCAATTCTGATATCGCGTATTTCATAATCGCGTGAGTGTTCACTCTGAATTTTTTCAGTAATTAAGTCCTCATTCAATCCGCAATCACGGTTTTGAATTCGCGACTGCGGATTTGAGAATCGCAAAGTGTCAAATCCGCACTCACTTCCGATCCCGCGGATCTGGGAATCGAGGCCATTGTTATTCATGTTGTGTGGTAGTACTTGCACTTATGTTTTTAATAACTCTTCTATAATAATTTTTAACTACTTTAAATTCACTTTTAATTCCATTACTACACAAATTCAACACTTTTTCCCTAAATTAACACGAAAAAACCACCGCGATTGTAAACAAAAATGGTCACCTAATCAATTAACACTCTTCAGGGGCGTAGCAACGAAATTTTTGCTGGGTGGGCAGGTTTGATATTTTTACCCTCCCCCCCCTAACTTTTCGATGATAATAGATAGAGATGGATTATTTTCTGTTTTGTTTGATCGGAAGAGATATTTTTACAGAAGAGAGTTTAGGCCAAGTCAATAATGCACGTTGCGCGAGCAAATGACTTATTCAGCTACAGCCTTCCAATTGCTGAAGAAGTGATTTGCTCGCGCAACGTGCATTATTGACTTGGCCCTTTCGTTTTGTGTTTGATTTTTTTTTGCTATTTTACGGTTTGTGTTTAAACCGGGGCCCCACTAGTATAAATATATTGCCACGGACAACTAATTAGAAACAGTTTCATAAAAATTGCATTTATACAGTTTTTATGTAGGAATCAAATTAAAGAATTTCCACCGAGGTCTCTTAATTTTTTTTAAATATACATATAATGATTGAAGGAAATCAATAACAATATCATAATGAATTCCTAACAGGATTGCTACATAAAAAATAAAAAATGTACAAATGCAATTTTTATGAAATTGTTTTTAATTAGTTGTCCGTTGCTGTACATTGTGGAGGCATACATTTCTTACTTACTCTAAGGCAGTTTAATGAATATTAGAATTAAACTTGTAAAAATGCACTTCATTGGTATTTATTTTTTGTTTTTGTCATTTTGGCACTACAATAGCACCTCGCCTCATTTGAAGTATGACATTGTACTGGCTCAAAAGAAAAAGAGATGCACCTCTTACAAACTCATTTTATAATCGTGTTCTACCCAACACTAGTCTAGAGGATTATCGATGAGTCATCTAATCCGGTTAGATTAGAAAGGTCGACTTTTTCGTGAAAAGCGATATTTTGCCCCTAAAATGGTCTTACACCAATTTGTATTTAAACAATAACATTTTTAATCCCTTCAACAAAGCGGGCATGGCCCACCCAGGGAAATTCCTGGGTGGGCAGCTGCCCATACGGTTCCTACACCCATGACACTCTTAAAATACACTTAACCACTAATTTTTTTTTTAATTTATGGACTCAGATCACTAAATAACTTATCACTGATAATCCGTGTGCACTAAAAAGTGATAAAATACAATATTTTACCACTTTTTATTCCAAAACCAAACTTAAAAAATTGCTTCGTACGGCTTCGGTCATGTTAATTCCACAACTGTCAGACGATTTTGGCCTCGCACAGACACAACCAAAAAGTCTGCTTCCAGGCCTGTACTTACGAGGGTCTTGTACGGGTGCTTTAACGAAATGTTCATTTCGTACACAGCCGTACTCCGTACACATGGCCGAGTAGAAGCCGCGATGTACGGGCTTTCCCATGTTCATTTCGCACACACCCGTACACATCTTCGGATTTCCAATGTACCAGAAATTGTTAAATCGAAATTCGTACACCCCCGTACACACCCGTACACATGTACGGGTGCTTTAGCGAAATGTTCCAATTCGTACACACCCGTACACATCTTCGGATTTCCAATGTACCAGAAACTGTTAAATCGAAATTCGTACACCCCCGTACACACCCGTACACATGTACGGGTGCTTTAACGAAATGTTCCAATTCGTACACACCCGTACACATCTTCGGATTTCCAATGTACCAGAAATTGTTAAATCGAAATTCGTACACACCACGACTTTTTGAACACGACGAAATTTTTGACGACATTTCGGTTTATATTTATATTACACTACATTTTTTCTGACCCATATTCTGTACGTCCGTACACCTGTTTGAATTAAATATAAAGAAAGTAAGGAAGATAAAAAAAATGTTTGTATACAAGTTTTTTTTAATAAATTTATTTATTCAAGTTTAGAAGAGATGGCAGCATCATCGGTACCTCCTTTGAAATTGGGCGTTAAATACCATTCCAAACAAGAGCTGCTAAACAGCGTTGAAGAATTTGAAAAGCAAACGATCGAAAAATTCAAACCCGCAAGATTTAAGAAAATCAACGCGGAAAAAAATGCCGCTGATAAAGAATATAATCAAAAATTGGTGTGGAAAGAATATGAGCTTATTTGCAATCACAATCCAAAACGATTTCTTGACAATTTGGTCACAAAAAGACGCCTAACAAAAAGCGAACGAGAGAAAATACCAGTTTGCCCAGCAACAATAAAATTTTACCCAGCGGACCGAAAACAAACACTCCGTGTCACAACTTTCGACACCATTCATAAAAATCACAATGTAGAGGCACTTTTACGAAAAAAATATGACAACGCCAAATCTGACATGAAGAAAGCCATGAGTACTACTTGTCCGAGCTCCGATCCGAGGCCAGGAACCTCATTTGAAAAATTCCCAGAGCCGGCTAATGATCATCATGAACTTGGCCAATTTAACTCCTCGGTACCTTATGTAATTGAAATTCCAGCTTCTGTCGATTGTGCGCGCGAAGAGAAAATAAATGTTACGA
This sequence comes from Thereva nobilitata, assembly GCA_963855945.1. Lineage (NCBI taxonomy): Eukaryota > Metazoa > Arthropoda > Insecta > Diptera > Therevidae > Thereva > Thereva nobilitata. Next base: position 194,955,771 of record OY979694.1, on the reverse strand, counting down.
GCGAGGAAAAGCAGCAAATATTTGTTTCTGTGAAGGACGCCAAATGTGACATGAAGAAAGCCATGAGTACTACTTGTCCGAGCTCCGATCCGAGGCCAGGAACCTCATTTGAAAAATTGCCAGAGCCGGGTAATGATCATCATGAACTTGCGCAATTTAACTCCTCTGTAGCTTATGTAATTGAAATTCCAGCTTCTGTCGATTGTGCGCGCGAAGAGAAAATAAATGTTACGAGCGAGGAAGAGCAGCAAATATTTGTTTCTGTGAAGGACGCCAAATCTGACATGAAGAAAGCCATGAGTACTACTTGTCCGAGCTCCGATCCGAGGCCAGGAACCTCATTTGAAAAATTGCCAGAGCCGGGTAATGATCATCATGAACTTGCGCAATTTAACTCCTCTGTAGCTTATGTAATTGAAATTCCAGCTTCTGTCGATTGTGCGCGCGAAGAGAAAATAAATGTTACGAGCGAGGAAGAGCAGCAAATATTTGTTTCTGTGAAGGACGCCAAATCTGACATGAAGAAAGCCATGAGTACTACTTGTCCGAGCTCCGATCCGAGGCCAGGAACCTCATTTGAAAAATTGCCAGAGCCGGGTAATGATCATCATGAACTTGCGCAATTTAACTCCTCTGTAGCTTATGTAATTGAAATTCCAACTTCTGTCGATTGTGCGCGCGAAGAGAAAATAAACGTTACGAGCGAGGAAGAGCAGCAAATATTTGTTTCTGTGAAGGACGCCAAATCTGACATGAAGAAAGCCATGAGTACTACTTGTCCGAGCTCCGATCCGAGGCCAGGAACCTCATTTGAAAAATTCCCAGAGCCGGGTAATGATCATCATGAACTTGGGCAATTTAACTCCTCTGTACCTTATGTAATTGAAATTCCAGCTTCTGTCGATTGTGCGCGCGAAGAGAAAATAAATGTTACGAGCGAGGAAGAACAGCAAATATTTGTTTCTGTGGAGGAATGCTTAAAAACTCTATCGGCTAAATTGTTATCCATGAATACAATCGATCGATCCTTGGCTTTAAAAAATTTGCTGATTTTTGCAGAAAAGGATTTCACTTTTGATGATTCAACCACTTCATTTGATGATACTACCACAAATCTCGAAAAAGTAAAGAAGGGAAGATGCCGTGGAAAAGTTCTCAAAGTTATTGGAACGAAAAAGAAAAGTTTAAAGATAACAAAATTTCAAGATGAAAAAGAACTTGAATCACCGCATGAATACTCACAAAAAAAAAATTGAAGAGAGAAAAAAATTGCCATCAGTTAAATTTGAAGATTTACCAGATAATAAAAAAATTGAAAAAATTCTGCATTGGCTCATTCCTGACATGGAAAATGACGTTTTAATTGCTCTGATTAACAAGTCGGAACAATTTATCAAAAGTGAAACAATGAGAAACATGTCACCTGATACAATTCCCGACCCTTTGGCAAACGAGCTCGTTGATTTAAATTTAATTAAAAAATACTTCACCAGTTCTCGAGATTTTTGGAAGTTGGGAAAACATGTTAAATCGAAATGGACTCGCAAGCTATGGCACTGTAAAGAGTGTAATGAAAAGTTACATGATGGAATATGCTGCGAAGCATGCTTGTATTGGTACCACGAAGATTGCATTGAGGCGACAAACAAGCCTCAGAAGGCTTTCCCTTGGTTTTGCATAAAAGATTGACGGACAGCTCCACCTGTTAAAACTGAAAGAGGTGTATTTAGTTGTTACAAGACTGCATGGAGACATTCAATTGTACCTACTATACCTACGGTAAGGCTACATATATTTTAAAGAAAGACACTATTAATAGCATTTTTTGTGCAGAATGTTTTGGCAGCCGCACCCACACTTTGTAAAATTGGTGTAGCACCAGTTGATCCTGGAATGATAAGGTCCTTACGTCATCGAGATCCTCGTTGGGCACGTCAGCAGCAAATGATTCATCAGCAAATTCAGATTAGTGAAGCCCCATCAACTTCCAACAGCTCCACCTGTTACGCTTAACGGTCCGGAAGTATTTAAAGTTTCCTTCCCAGAAGTGCACGTACACAAAAACGGTAAAAGATAACAGAACCTAGATAACAAGCAGAAACAAATTCACAGATAGGACATGGCACAATACTTAACGCGTTAATAGTAAATATGACAACAATAACAGGGATAAAAATAATAAAATGGTTTTCGCCGACATATACGCGGCATTGGGCCCAGTAAGTTACAAGACTCCATGGAGACATTCAATTGTACCTACTATACCTACGGTAAGGCTACATATATTTTAAAGAAAAACAATTGATTAATAGCATACGCCACTTAAATACTTGAAATATTTTGCATGTATATATTTTTTGATACAATCTTTTTGAAGTTATTTATATTATAATACCAGCAAAAAACCCTCCAAAACCACCACCACCAAGATCTTTTCACATAATGCAATAAGTCAATTATAGATAGATAGATTTTGAAAATTCTTTTATTGTTAATCCTTTTCAACTGCAAGTATCTGTTTGCGTATAAGTGTTTGTCTATAATATGATTTAAAGGAGTGAATTATGCCCTGATCGAGCGGCTGGATTAAACTTGTCGTATTTGGTGGGAGAAATCTGATTCTAACATAATTAGTTCCGATGGGGGCTTTATGACAGGATGCTTTATCTACAAATAAAATTACTTGCCTATTTTCTTTTTCCATTTCTTTCTCAAATTCTAGAATTATGGTAGTCCATATATCCATTAGTCTTGAATAATGATTTTATAAAATGTTCTATATATTCTATATTTTTTTTCTTTATTTATAAATTTAATATGTTATAAGTACCTTGGCTTAATAAGCATAATTTTAAAAAGCCAAAATTAAAAGATATTCTTGAATAATTATTTTATAAAATGTTCTCTATATTCTATATTTTTTTTCTTTATTTATGAATTTAATATGTTATAAGTACCTTGGCTTAATAAGCATAATTTTAAAAAGCCAAAATTAAAAAATATTCTTTAATAATGATTTTACAAAATGTTCTATATAGTTGATTCTATATTTTTTTCTAAATGAATTTAATATGCTATAAGTACCTTGGCTTAATAAGGATAGTATTAAAAAGCCAAAATTAAAAGATATTCTTGAATAATGATTTTATAAAATGTTCTATATATTCTAAATTTTTTTTTTTTTATTTATGAATTTAATATGTTATAAGTACCTTGGCTTAATAAGCATAATTTTAAAAAGCCAAAATTAAAAAATATTCTTTAATAATGATTTTACAAAATGTTCTATATAGTTGATTCTATATTTTTTTTCTTTATGAATTTAATATGCTATATGTACCTTGGTTTTAAAAAGCCAAAATTAAAAAATATTCTATATAGTTGATTCTATGTTTTTCTTCTTTATGAATTTAATATGGTCGTTGGTCACGTTTGAACTCTTGGATGTTGTAGGATGTTGTAGAAGTTCGGAAATACTGACTGCGAAAATATACCACAGTCGAGTTGTTCTGTTTAGAAACCAGCGGTACTTTTTCTTCGATTCAACTGCGTTACGGACTACCAATCTTTTTCACAATGGAATCAGCTTTCGATTGATCGATTGACGAATCGAATTTCGTACTAGGGGCCATTGAAAGGCAATGTTGTTTTAAGAAAGTTGTTGGTGTTTAAATAAAATAAACACAACACACGCATTCGACCATCAAAATGCAATCGTGAGCTGTCATCGACTACAATCGACTCGGTTCACTACAATCGAGAATGGGACTACTACTTTTTCGATCTAACATTCGTTCGAGAATCGGATAGGGGCCCAAGTTCAAAAAAGCTCAAACTAAACCATAGTAACGCCAATTGCTCCACCATCGGAGTCGAAATGTAGCTGCCGACTACACTTTATCGCTACTACCATAGCATCGGTTCTATCGAAATAAACGCTCTCCTGTTTCCACCGTAATCTTATTCCTGCACACTAGATTAGCCTGCTCGGCTAACGCCCTCTCCCTATAGCCCTCCTTTTCGTGCACTCTACAGACTAGAAAAATTTTGGGAAGCTCAGATAGAAAATATCGAAAAAGCTCATATAAACATAGCCATATAAAGTTTGACGACTAGGCAGCGAATTGCCGATAGGTAATTGGTATTGGTATTGTACCAATTATTGAAAATTTTCCTTATTCATTTATTTTCTGCAGAAAAAGTACGCCAAGAATGTTTTTAATACAATAAATCATACTAATACATACTAATAATGTGCTTTATTTAAATTTTACATATACATATGTACATAGTTCTAATTATTAGTAATCAAAGGATACGACAGAAATTTATCACTCTAGGCTTATTGCGCTTGTCCTTTGATAGAATCAGTAAACTTAACAATTAACACTTGTCTCAATGCAATACGTTTTTAATTTTTTTTTTAAAAATGATTTATTAATGATAATTTAAATGTATTTAAATGTATAAACAGAGAAAAATAACAACGCTAATACCAGTCAATAATTTTAAGCTACATAAAAATATTTTAAGTAAAGGCAAAATAATTATTCAGGCCAAAAATTTGAAGCCAATATCCATCTTATTTTGCTAACTATCTGCGTATTTCGTCCAATTCCTTTACAAAGTCTCTTCGATATTAAGTCCTGTCAGGGAAGCAAAAGTGGTTTAAAATAAGCCCAACAAAATATAGCTGCTGTTGACGGCGGCAAATCTTGCTTTCTATAGTAAATATTACATTCTTTTTCGGTTAATTTTTGAAAAACCACAGCATATTGACGATTAAAAAACATAACTCATTAGCCAAACGCTTAACAGGTCGTTGGCTCACTATAACAAAGTTCTATGTTACAATTTTTGTACTTATTGAGTTAAGAATTCTACAAGGTTCTACGGTGATAATTGATAGCCAATTTTTTGTATCTATTCAGCATTATAACCCTACATTAGTATATTAAAATGTTATGTAAGCATTAGGGCTACTATGTTTATATTTTACCAAAAAAAAAGATTTCAAAGTCTAATTACGGAACTTCATTAAAATTAACATAGAACCTTGTAATAGTGAGCCAACGAGGTGTCTAACGAATAGCTGAAATAATTTGTTGGAAGGAAAAGCTGCAAATAGAAAAAAATATTTCATATTATTAAAGGAACAAAACATAAATTCAAAACTATTCATGCAAAACTAAAATGGGTGCATTTCGATCTAAGTATTAATTGTAATTGGATTCATCAAAAGTGGCACTACGCTGTGCTTTAAATCAAATAGGTTGATCAGAGAAATTCGAATTATGATTATGAGAGATTTTATTGTCAATGTTTGGTGTTTGAGTTGCGCCCATCTCTTTGGCGATATTTAGAGCTACTAGGGGATCTCCTTGAGTTACAGGTGTATGTGGCGATATTCTAAGAATGAAAATTGTGTAAAGCAAGCAAATTATTAGTTTATTTATAAACTAACTTTGTAGGACTGCTTATTTTTTGTCGATTTTCATTGTCCAAATCTAAGTCTTCTTGAGAGCTTAGAGAACTTCATTGGACTCATAATCTCCTATTGTCATTATTTTGCTTTTCATGGCTGGCTGTGGACGCTTTACTGTTGTGGTTGCCTCTGAAGCTTGTTGATAATTTTCATGACACCTGCAAAGCTATCCATTCTTTGGAGTTACCTCGAAGCTAAATCACATGGTGGACTTGAGGGAGCAGATTTATATGACGATGAGTCACTCGACGGTGTTGATACTTTATTTACAGAATCTCCGGATAATAGTAAACCAGCACTATTAACCACATCCGATTTACCCTGTGGTTCAGTAGACCGGACTATACTACCAATTTTTTCTCGAAGCTTGTCAAATTTCGTGAAGTGCAGCTCTTCTTGGCAGGAGTTTTGTATTAAGGTGCTTCACACATCTATCAAAAATATTTATATCAAAATTTACCTGTTAATTTGTAAATTTTAAATATTAATTTACACTTATATTATTAGTCTATACAAGTCACGTCTTGTGGCGGTTCATAAAGAACAAAAAATCTAGAATCAACTCCTATAAGATATGGCAAAGGAGCGTGCAATACTTCTGCCAAACCAAGTGGACAAAGTGGAATGTAGTATTGTATTGCTGGCCTACAAATAATAATAATGAATAATAATGGAGATTAATATATATTTCTACGTTATGTTACCGCAGTGAATGTATTAAAATCTTTTGTTCAGTTAAAGCCAACAAAAGGACGTGTAAGCAATTTTCTGGTCCTAGATTAGATAAAAGCGATTTGAAGCCAGCACCGCTTCTTGTTAAAGGCGAATCTTCGGGCTGTAACACCCTAACATCATCAGTGAGCTTAAAAAAGATGAAACTATTATTTACTGATTTTATATATAATTATATAAAATTATCTGTAAATATATGCATGGTGACGGAAGCTTTATTAACATGCAAAGAATGGCGTTTTGTGAATTCTTTATTCCATCCCAATAATTCCGTTTGTTTTTCCGTTAAATGTTTATTTCGATTTAACAATTTCTGGTACATTGGAAATCCGAAGATGTGTACGGGTGTGTACGAATTGGAACATTTCGTTAAAGCACCCGTACATGTGTACGGGGGTGTACGAATTTCGATTTAACAGTTTCTGGTACATTAGAAATCCGAAGATGTGTACGGGTGTGTACGAATTGGAACATTTCGCTAAAGCACCCGTAAATGTGTACGGGTGTGTGCGAAATGAACATGGGAAAGCCCGTACATCGCGGCTTTTACTCGCCCATGTGTACAGGGACGGCTGTGTACGAAATGAACATTGGAAGGCCCGTACATTGGAAAGCCGAAGATACCCGATGTACGGATGAACGGGTGTACGGGGGTGTATGAATAGACACTCCCATTTTTCAATCAATGTTTTGATGCTCCCTCCAGTTCGCTATACTTAGTTTTTGGATATCTTCCAATAAGTTATCTATTTGCCTTCTTGGTCTTCCCGCTCTTTTATTTGCTGGTCTATAAATGAAAATGCTGGCTAGCATTCTTTCTTCATAGGTTCGTATAACATGTACAAGGTATCGCACTCTGCCCAGCTTTATGTGTGGATTCAAACATCAAACGCTTGTTCTCGTTTGCCATCGTTTTGATTAATCCTTACTATGGCATTGCCTTCAGATTTCCTAGTATTTGGGACTATTGCGTCTACGTAACCAGTCCTTGATCTTGTTCTCTTTTTGATATACTTTTTTTTTTGCTTTCGTGCCATTAACTCCAGATTAAACTTTGCTGAGCCTTTTACAATTTTTGAAACTGTTACCGCTTTGCATCTAAATATCACGATGTCATCTGCGAAGGCCTGAATGTTACATGTGAAGATACTCCATTTAGTAGTGCTTTCCTCATTATTGTTTCCAAAGCAATATTATCAAATATTGGCGAGATTGCATCTGCTTGTCGCCGACCCGTTTTTTTATAAGCAAAAACCAAGCTTAGGAATCACCTTTAGTACTACCAGTCTGCCATGACATTCAGGTCATGGTGCAACGTCTAATAGTAAGCTTAGTTTGAAGGATAAAAGAGAATAGGATAGGTTGGGTCGGTGTCTGGGAAGTCGTGAAGAAGATGGCGATGAGCCTTACGTGTGGACTGTACGAGTTCGGGAATGCTATCTGCGGGAGATTATTCCACAGCCGAGTTCTATTTATAAAAAAATTGTAGACCGGATTGTGCTTGAAAAGGGGGACCGCAGGATGTGAGGTTCAGCCGAGCAGTCTAGTCTGAGTTGTGGAGAAAATATTGCCGCGCAGATGATAATTTTAGCGGAACAGTCGTTATGGTAATAGCCATACAATGTTGTCAAGGCCGCTAAATTCCCGCGGTGGTTCAAAGAGTATGGAGCATGGAGCGATTAACGTATCAAGATATGGTATGTAGATGGTTATACCTTAATAATCTTCAACTGAGTCAGTCATCACTTTGGGGCGGTGCGTTTGTTTCGAGGTGAGCCTTGGCTTTCGCAATTCGAAGTCGTATTCTTTACTAATTGTGCTCACTTTTTCGAAAATTCTCCTGATATAGTCCGCAATCCTTCTTTCAATCAATTCTTGCCTCGCAGTGTTAGCTAGTCTAGCTTCGCCCATATAGGTCCATGGTTTTTCAAATATGGACATCTGAAAATCAACTGCTGCTGAGGTATTGTTGCTACGATGGCTGGTGGTTGACTAATTAAAGGCTCTGGGAGCACGCTTACGTCAATTAGAGACAAAGGAACCATGAAAGAAATTTCAGAAGGAAAAGTTCATTGGATAAATTTTTTTCCAGAGAATATTGCTCTTATTAGATTAATTTCATTTTTTTCTAAATGCGACTCCAGAATCACGTGGAAGGTTTCCGCGACTAGTTCGTTCCTTGTTTTCCGTTCCGGGTGGATACGAGTGAATTCACGGCGCCTTAATATTTTCAATTCATAGTTGATTGAATTTTTTGTGTAAAGGAACCTCAAACCCCTTGTCGTACTTGGAACTCTTCTTTTACTGCAATTTGTATCCTTACTTTCGCCAGTGAGCTATTCGTTGCGCATTTGATCAATCGAGGGGGCTCTTAATTCCAATAAGATCTTGTACAGCCTCTCTCTCGGTTTATAGTCATATAGTACAGTACAGATGTAATATTGATGCGCCAAAAATTCTTGGAAGGATGATTTTTCATAAATCGTTAATGGAGCATAAAAGAAGCTTAATTCTAAATTTGAGGGAAATTTCGAGTGGACGTTTTTTGGAAAACTCAAAAAAATTTTGAAAAGCGTTTTTCTCTGAATCTACGCATTTTAGAGAAAAGTTGTTTGAACAAAAAATGTAGAGGACATTGTTACCTACAATTTGTTTCATAGAGGTCAGGCTGTACAACTTCAAATACAGAAGCTAGGTGGCGCCAAAGTTTCCAAAAAAGTGTTTTTTCGGTTTTTGTCCCAGAATAAATGGTTTTTTTACAAAAGTGTAAATCAGTAAATTGTTCCTCTTAAAAATGTCTACAACATTTATTTAAACTTTTTTTCCCTCCGACTTACCGTTCCAAAGTTATAGCGTGCTGAAGTGTGAGAATTGTGCTCTGAAGATGGCACACAGGTTAATTTGAGTACAATCTTTTTACAAAAAAAACACACACTCATTTTACAAGAGCAAAGTTTTGACGCTTACACTCTCGAAAACTCGCATAGCAACTGAAAAATGGACGCTTCTTAGCAACAATAGCACCGTTAACTACACAGCGTAGCATTTACTGCCTATAACTTTGGAACGGTAAGTCGGAGGGAAAAAAAGTTTAAATAAATGTTGTAGACATTTTTAAGAGGAACAATTTATTGATTTACACTTTTGTAAAAAAAACCATTTATTCTGGGACAAAAACCGAAAAAACACTTTTTTGGAAACTTTGGCGCCACCTAGCTTCTGTATTTGAAGTTGTACAGCCTGACCTCTATGAAACAAATTGTAGGTAACAATGTCCTCTACATTTTTTGTTCAAACAACTTTTCTCTAAAATGCGTAGATTCAGAGAAAAACGCTTTTCAAATTTTTTTTGAGTTTTCCAAAAAACGTCCACTCGAAATTTCCCTCAAATTTAGAATTAAGCTTCTTTTATGCTCCATTAACGATTTATGAAAAATCATCCTTCCAAGAATTTTTGGGCGCATACCCCGATTTTCCAGCCCAGCTGTACTGTACTAATATGCCCGTTGAAAGTCGACAAATATCTGGTATACAATACATATATCTACATTCCTTTTCCAGGTTTTCTCCAGAATTTGCTTTAATGTCAGCAACTGATCCGCTGTCGACCTGTTTGTCCTAAAACCAGCTTAATATTCTCCTGTAATGCATCGGCTATAGGTCGATGGATATAAGCAGAGAAATGAGCACTTAATAGGCTGACCTGATTCTTCAGAGAAGTTTGTATTGAAAAGGCAGCCTGTGTTCTACACGTCGCCTTCATTAGTTAGAAAACCATTTCTAACGCTACTCCACAGATATCCTTTATAAAGCAGTTCTATAGTCCACAAACAGAAGATTCAGCCAGCTGTCCCAAGTTACCCCGCCTTGAATAAGAATGTAGCAATCCGTGCAAAAATTTATCAGCGATTGTTCCATCGTAACGAATGCTTTTCTTCCTCCATGGCAATGTTTTTCCGGAAGCCTGAGACTAGCCCGGCTCGTTTCCTCGTTGCATAGTAACGTGTGATTTCATATACAAGGAATTACCAATAATTTATAAGTCTTAGCAGATCGATGAAGAGGCGCTACACATATTTTTTGTTCCTTTGAGATTAATCGAACACAATCTCATTAGATAAGTCATTGATAAGAACTATAAGTGCTTTAACCTAATTCTGCGAGCTGGCGTCGTGTCTCGTAAATTGCTCATGTATTCAACTATTCTTTCACTCGCAAACACAGGTACTTCGTGAATGTCTCTATAAAGTATTAAATATTAAGAAATATTGAGTACCACTGTTCCTGTTTACTTTTCCGTTGCCAATAAATTAACTGTACTGGCTCAGTTTCAGCTTCAATTCAGTTAGTTCAACAATGATCGCAGAAGGGGAAATAATCAGTTTTACTGATTTCAGACTACTTGAAAATAACAGCAACTAAAAACTCGCATGTTATAAAATCTTATCACTGAAACTGTTTATCGCAATCCGCAACTCTGATGACCTGTTGCAGTATGAAAAGAAAAGATCTGACGAATTCTCATATAGATATATGTCTTTAATAAATAATTACAGTTAAAAATATAAAACATTAACAGCGAAATAAATTGCATCTACATGTAATGTATACGAGAACATGATAGTTGATGATTGCTTAGGAACTATTACAAAGAATTTTTTACAAATAAAAAGCTAAAACTGAACAAAATGTAACAATGATCAGGAATGGAATCCAAGTCTTAATAAAGCCCCAAAATCCAACATAATGGCCACAAACGAACATCCAGCAAGCCAAAACAACCATATTGAAGGTGTTCCGGCCCTTGTACTGCATTGTATTTAGTGCCATAGCAACATGGGAATGACAATTATCACAAAATAAATTATGCATTCGTGTTCCATAAACAACTGATGCCTTTGAAACGCCTTCGTCCCACTCAACAGGACCACCTTCAACTTGATACGGATCCAATATTAGGTATCGTGTCGGACGACCAAATGCCATATTATCTTCAGATACATAGTACGGTCCAGCAAAGTCTCTAATGACACCATTGGATAGTGCTATTCCCATGTGTCCGATAAATGGAAAGAACCATGTTAGGACAGGTATTGGTGTCCAGACAATGCAGAAAGGATACTTGTCCGTCTTAAAATTGATGGGTGCTGTCCCACTAACTGACATGTTGTTTTCTAGATTTTCCCTATAAAGAAATTAGTAGTTGATATTCTGTATATCACAATTCCTTTAATATCTGTACATTTATAGCGATTAAAACCGGTTTAAAGGCTACGTTTAAGCTAAAATCTTCAGAACAAGTCCGTCAAGTTCAATACACAGTGACATTTTAATTGAAGTTTACTTTTATGCTTCTTCTTGAATACGAGGTGAGATTTAAGTCAATCCAGTAATGATATATTAGTTAAAATTAACAGAAACAATTAATTTATTTTAAAAAAAATAGATTAATATAAACAATTTTACAATTTACAGAATAAATAGTGTTAGAAATTTATAAGTTTACTTCGTTAAAATTCTATTAATTTAAGACACCATGCAATAAAAATTCTTCGTTTTTTAGAGCAAGAAATTTGTCAATAAAATTAAATATTTAAACAAAATGGGGTATAATTCAGTCACTAACAATTATTTCAATTAAATTAATAATGCGTACTCGTAATACGCAAGAGGCTGCTTATATCTGCTAATTGCAAATAACCGCCAAAAATTTCTTAAACTAAAAACACGTTATTTGCCCTTCTGAGATGTAGGGGCGCTGTGGTCACTAAAGTTTTAACCGCCTGTTGTAGAAGTAAAAGGGACGTGTTGCACAAGATTAATACCTGTGACACACTATACTTTCATTATGATGGTAACTTTCATTATGATGGTCAAGGAAATTATGAGGTGACACATTACACTTTACTTTCATTTGCATCTGACATACCAAGTGAGGATATAAACCTGCGTGTTTTTTTGCTTTAATTTTAAGCTGTTTTAATTTGGAACATTTAAAAAAATATTTTTTAAAGCAGTAAAGAAAACATCCTTGCAAATTGTTGCTTAACTAACGTGAAATCAAATTATTTTATTTTAAAATGTAGTTTCCAATTTTCCAACAGATGTCACTTAACCGAAATTACAGTCCAAATGAAAGTAAAATACTTTCATTTTGGACTTTCATTATGGTGGGTTTTTGCCACGATAATGAAGGTTACTTTCATTATGATGGTATATGTGTCACAGGTATAATACCTGTGACACACTATACTTTCATTATGATGGTAACTTTCATTATCATGGTCAAGGAAATGATGGGGTGACACATTACACTTTACTTTCATTTGCATCTGGCATATCAAGTGAGGATATAAACCTGTGTGTTTTTTGCTTTAATTTTAAGTTATTTTAATTTGGAATATTTAAAACAAATATTTTTTAAAGTAGTAAAGGAAATGTCCTTGCAAATTGTTGCTTAACTAACGTGAAATCAAATTATTTTATTTTAAAATGTAGTTTCCAATTTTCCAACAGATGTCACTTAACCGAAATTACAGTCCAAATGAAGGTAAAATACTTTCATTTTGGACTTTCATTATGGTGGGTTTTTGCCACGATAATGAAGGTTACTTTCATTATGATGGTATATGTGTCACAGGTATAATTATTTTATTAAATGGATAATATTTTCGCCTGGATAATTTTATATACAATTTTATGGCAAATATATTGTTTTCCGACTTGGGTGACGATTAAAAGAAAACTATGACAATTTTCGGAAAAGTAAAACTAGTGAATTGTCGATCACCACAGGTAAAATAAAATTATTCCGGCTAACTTTTATTATATAATAAGTTCTGAATATAGTTTTAATAATAATTAATCTCAAGTTAACGAATAATACCCAAAATAAATTAATCTTCAAATAATTTAGCAAGGGTGAGATGTATGGTTTGGTTTCCATGAACGGTAGATGAAGGATAGAAGGACATATTATTATCCGTCTTTACCCCTCTTGGGAACTTAGGGCTTCCACGAAACTTCCCCATCGAACTCTGTTTTGAGTTTTAATCCAGGTTTTTTAATTTTTAATTTCTTTCATTACTATTCTTCTTCAGGGGTTTTTCGGTCTACCAACACCTGTACTTCCTTGCAGATTCCATTCAAGGGTTCTTTTTGTTAACTCATTATTTGCTTTTGGTAAGGTGTGTCCTATCCAAGTCCATTTTCTTTTCTTATCTGTTTGATAATTAATTTCGGTTTTATCAAATTCCAATTTTATTGACGAAAACTTGTATTTTGTTTATACCCGTTTGATTTATGAGTCTGGTTTCACTGCCATAGACTAATAAGAGATTTACACACTTTCCATCTGTTGAATGCGCCTTTAGCTATATCTTTGAAATATCCTCGCACTTCCTGTAGTAATCATACTACCAAGGTAACTGAACCCCTTCACGTCTTCTATTATACGTGCGCATTTGAGATCTTCCAGCCGTTCTACCATTCTCCATCTGTTTCGTCTTACTTCTCTGGTGAATTTCTTCATTATTTCGTCAAATATAATAGTAATAGTGAAGAGTAATGGTCAAAGGGGCAACCTTGTTTCACTCCAGTTGTTGTGAATGATTTTAGCTCTGCTTCATAGTATAACATCATGATCATTTTAATTAATTTTGTTGATAGTTTCGTCTTTTTTCAAGCTTCCCAAATAGCTCCCCTATAGATTGTGTCGAATGCTCGCTCGAAATCTACGAAGGTAATGTACAATAGTGACTTCCATCGATTGTACGACTATTAATATTAGTGATCTATCTATACATACGCAGCCTTTCCTAAACCCTACTTGTTGTTCTCTTAGCTGGCAATCTATTTTATCCTCCATTCTACGAAGGATTATCGAGGCCAGCATTTTTGCTACCATTATGTTTTGTATGGTAATAACTATTCAATTTCCGCATTCTTTTAGTTCTCCTTTTTTTGGCAAGTTGATAATTATTATTTATTTTATTTTTGATATAATTATTTATTTTATTATTATATTATTTATTAGAATTATTATATTAGATTTAGCCTTAAGCCTGCTGAACTACTTTCTGTTGCCAACTTGTTAAACATGTTTTTGAGGTCCTGATGTCTGTGGGCCAGCAAAGCAGTCTCTATACCATAGCTTTATAAGCCCGACGGATTGAACAGTTACAGTGATCTGCCTAAAGATTTGTCACTCAGACTTTTCTGGACAAGCAAGATCGAGCCGAAAAAAATACATTGATTCTCGCTATTGCGGTACAGCAGGGGCTCCCTCCGCTTTTCTAATGCTCCACAAATGGTAATTTGTAAACACACAAGCTATCCTAAGAATAAACAGCTTGGAGTCCACCAGGCCAGATGTTGATTTCCAGTGTTCCGTCCGATCGCCTAGGGCCCCACCAAACAGAGCCCGTCTGACTAAGGTGTCCGCCTTTGAATTGTACGCGAAGCCGTGTTGAGACTCACATAAAGATGACCCGAATGAGAATATAACCTAGCTCATCAAGGGTGCGCTGGCAGTCACCACATTGATTCTGATAACCCTTCCGTTGCTCTGACAATTGTAGAATGTCCCCAGTGAAAACCATCGCCCATTCGATCTCAGTCTTAGTGCTCATATGTTATCATGGTCGTTATGGAGGTGGAGCTTATGGAATTCACCGTTTTCAGCTGTTGGCCACCTGTCGGTTCACAAGCTCTACGGTAGGCCCAAAGAAAACCGCGAAACTTGTTTGCTATGTCATCCCTAAGCAGTTGGCTTGTTGTCCCCGTATTCTTTTAATGAACTGGGTTTTGAGAGCTTTTGAGGAGCTTTTGAGTTCCCATACAAAATCGAAGAACCAGAAGACCCAGATAAAACCTGGGTTTTCGATTTTGTATGGGAACTCAAAAGCTCTCAAAACCCAGTTCATTAAAAGAACACGGGGTGTGAGAAGTTTAAAGCTTTGAGTTCACAGTCCTACATAAACACACCGGTTGGAGACCATGTCAAGCGCTTGACGAATGCGCCATAACGTGGCGTTAGCTGTGCTGTGGTTCTACCTGTTACACCGCCTACTACGAGAACAGCTTCCTTTGCGTAACCTTGGGGGAAAAAGTTTTGGACATCGGGCAGTTATTGGAGGTTATCTACGAAAAGACACCACGGGAAGAAGATACAGCTCCCTGCGGTCATCCATTTATTTTGCTGTCTTCTCAAAATGGGTGACTATTAGCCTTCCAGAGATCGTCTTGTCAAAGAAGAGAGGAGTGGTTGGCGTGCAAAATTAGTACTTCTTATCTTCATTTTGCCAAAGTGTCCATTGTCCACAAGAAAGGTGAGAGATTTTTCGGCCTGAAAGATTTAGCCTGGGTGTAAAGAGAAGAGCCTTGCTCGGGTATAAATGCACTATTCATGTTCTTCCGGACAAATGTTATAAAACCAAGGGAAGGCGCTGAATTTGGAATAGTTTTACTTGGTGTAGGACGAATAGACTACGATGTCTTGGGCCAGGATTAGGCAGGATTTTCAATGGAGGACCATCACGAAAAAGAAGAGTAGGACGACCAAGAAATTGGTGGATGGATGACGTGCTAGGAAGACGTAGAGACGACTGGAACAAGAGACTTGAAGAGGCCCAAGTCCTACATGAACTGTAGCGCCATTTAAGAAGAAGCTTTTCCTGGTAAGTAGACCCGAGATTTTCTGACGTACTTTCAGGGCCATTTTGTTCACTAGGGGATAAACCTGAGTTAACTCGGAGATAGCTAACTCCGGGATAAATTTATCCCAAATGCATAAACTATGGAATAAAAATTTCGATTTGTTCACATTTTATCTCGGCTTTATACTCAGAGTATAACTTGGGGAATAAATTCCAGTATTTTCCAGTTTTAACTCAAAGTTATCTCATAGTTGCCTATAATTTACACAAATGAATTTAATTTGCGAAATATTAGATTTCCATGGATACGATTACTTTTTTTGACTTGTCTGACAGTTTTTCCTTTTTATCTCTATCGATAAAAATGTCGGAAAAGGTTAATAACGAAAATAATAAGCGTGGCCAATGAGCAAACTATTCAGAAGAGGACGAGAGATTGCTCCTGAAATGCGTATTGCGTAAGTCGCATATTTTAGAGTGCCGAAAGACGGATTCGGTATCCAACAACGCAAAGCAGAAAGCGTGGGCCGAACTTACAAAAGAATTTAATTCTTTGGGGCCCAACTATGTAAAATTTCATTTCTTTGCATACTTACTCATTCTGTGCATTTTGTGTGTAGATTCGCGATGAGAGCCAGCTACGCGGGAAGTACAAAAGCATTAAGAAGACATTGCGTCTAAATATTGCTGCTGAACGACACGAGCGTAAGAAAACTGGCGGTGGTAAAGCGCCACAAGAATGGAAGCCACGTAGCGACGAAATGCAATAGCTTGCTGCCACTATTTCTTTGTCCATTCATGGACTAAAATCGTCATTTGATGATGACGCCGAGCAGGAAAATTCGAGTACATCGGCGGCCAATAAATCTGATACTGCTAAAAAAGCCGATCCCCTAGTCGACAATGGCTTAATGGATAAGGAATGTGACGCTACGATTGAAGTCGTTTATGTTGAAGACCATTCTATGGGAGGGGTAAATCTAAATGAAATTGGTGCCAAATCAAATGAAAATTCACCGCTAAACATTGAAACATCAACTACGAATAATCCCTCGTCCCGTACAGTATCGGTATCCGACTGGTCAAAAGGCAATCCGGCTATGCTCCGAAAACCGCAACACCCGTTGCTGAAACGGTCGAAGGAAAAACGAAAATTATTTAATGATAGCGTTGACTTGATGGAGAAGAAAATGAAATTATTGGAAAGTGAGTTGGAACTCACGGAATTGCGGAAGAAGTTTGCAATAGAAGAACACAAGTTAAGAAGGAAGCACGCAAGAGAAGAGCATGCAGTGCGTATTCAATATTGGAAGGAAAAATCTAGACCTTCTCGAACACCAAATACATCCCCATACCAAATAACCGCTGACCGTAATAATTAAAATCGTTAATATGTTCATTGTTTTCTTTATTTTTGCTAATATGTATGTTCATTTCATGTTCATTTATATTATTTAAAATAATCAAATATTGATTTCGGCTTCTTTGTATTTGCGTTTCCTTAAGGACTTCATTCATTTTTTGCAGGACCTTAGGTATGTTTCTTCTAAGTGCGTAAATGTTAGCTTCTTTATTTAATCAGAACTATGCAAAAATGCTGTTAAACTGAAGAATGTACAATAGGCGTATTTATTATTTTTATTCGTTTTCTGCAGTTCTGATATTTGCATTCAAATTTTCTCTCGACATCATTTGTCGAAAGTATGGCATGAGCACACACTCGCGAACGTTACCTGCTGTATTTTGTTGATCGCATCGCACGGTAGGCATTTCAGCATCCAAGAGTAGTTCTTCAAAGCCATCGATGCCCGTTGATGCTTCCGGTACTTTTTCATTGATGGCAATATTATGTAGTACGGCGCAGGCAACAATGATTGCCTGCACGGTCTCAATACGCAAACGCATACCCAACGAAAGAATCGGAAAACGTCGTTTCCACACACCAAAAGTGCGTTCAATGACATTGCGTGTTCGTATGTGACTTTCGTTGTACAATTGTTCGGTAGCACTAGCAGGATGTAAAAGTGGGGTAGCCAAGTATTGCGAGTTTCTGTATCCGCTATCACCAATAATTATATAATTACCAAATTCATGTTGCTCAAGTTGGTTTTTAATGTTCGACGCATTAAAAATGGTCTGGTCGTGCGAGGCGCCCGGCCAACGTGCTACAATGTTAATTATTTTCATGTTTGCCATACATACTACTTGGGTGTTAATCGAGAACCAGCCTTTTCGATTACGGAAATTTTCCTGCGTCGTTTCCACCTGGTGACTGTATTTTGATGTGCGTACAATCTATAGCGCCAATCACTCGCGGAAATCGTGCGAAGTCATAAAATTTAGCACTTGCTGATAGCTTTTCTTCACTAGTGCGTGGCATTTTTATAAAATGTGGACGGTGTTGTGCAAGGGCGATAGTCACCTTGCGCAGAATAACACACACCGAACTGATAGAAACGCCAGCGAAGTCAGCGATGCTCACTTGTATCGATCCAAGCGCGTAAAAACGCAATGTGATCAATAACTGCGTTACAGGTCGTATGTAGCGTGTTCTGAAATAAATAAGTAAAAATAAGTACTAATACATTTCATTTAATTTTTTTTCTTGCATGTCACCTTTCGTGCGAATGCCGTAGAGATGGTTCAATAAGCTGAAGCACCCGGACAACCGTGTGTTTTGTCAAACGAAAACGATATAAAAAATCTACGTCCTCCCATTTTTCTAATCCAATGCGTTCCTGCATTGTATACTGCCGACGTTCCGCCACCAAATTCATTTCGTCGTCGTCGTCTAAAAGTTCCCATAATCTCTCGAAACGATTCATTTTTATTAGTTTGTTTTCCTGTGCACACTGCGTTATGTTGACAATTACAATAATGACATGTAAACTCGTGAAAAAATAAAAAATGAGAATAACTCGGGGATAAGTCTGAGTTAAAAGGCTTATCCAGCCGATTTCATGAGTTAACTATTCCCGGGGTTAAGCTAACTCAGAGATATTTCCGACATGCGCAGAAACGAGTAAATTTCTTAACTCGCAGTGAACAAATGCAATTTTGGAATAACCCTGGAATTAACCCAGAGATAAATTTATCTCCGAGTGAACAAAACGGCCCTCAATAGTGTTTTGGGGAGTTTTACCTCGTCTCAAAAATCTTCTATCCCTTTTTTGTTGTAAAATTATAAACTGGTCTGTTCAGAGTACAAAAAATGAACGTAAATTCAATTGGCTGAATTACTTAAATGTGATCCTGGCAGGTTCGCTGAGCTCTTTACAGAGACTAATGAACAGCATAAAATGCAGGCCAACTCCTTGATCTCTCAGCATCCAACGCGTTATTTCTTCGAAATTGGTTTGCCTCGTGGTAACTCGCACCACTGTCTAGTCAGCGCTTATTTCTGTGTCTGGCAGTATGGAAAAGGCAACTGCCTGGGGCTTATTAGTATCTGTCAGGCCGACTAGAATCTGTATTTAATTAGTGAGAAAGTTGACTTTGCCGCCTTCTGCATCACCAAAATTATACTGGCAGTAGTAGCTAGTAGGTTGATTCATTCTCCATTCTACTAAATCTATAGAACTTAGGTTGCACGGATGGTTTAATCGGAAGTGTATGAACGAACCACCATCATCATTTGATGACAGGAGAGAAGGTAAACTCATCAATGTGAGTACTGGCAGTAAAAACTTCCGGTCCTTGGTAATCTTTATCTTTATCCTCGAATTATTTCCTCTTCGATACCCCGATACTATAGTTATTACCGCCGAATGTACGTCGCACTCAATGGACGGGGTTCTCTTCAGGACTCATTAACTGTACAAGTGTCCCAAATAGCGTGGCGCCTATAAATTCATTTGCGCTGATAATTTACCCCATATTGTCCTTGGCTAAATCTACGCAAAAGCTCTCGTCTATCCAGACTTTTGAAAACTGGCTCATGTTCAGAAAGATACCGACTTCAACCGACCCCTCAAACTTCCACACAATAGTAACAACTTGAATTCTTTCAAAAATCATGGAGAAATTAATCAATATAAAGCTTATGGGCTAAAAAGATCTACTGGCTGCTTTCTTGTGTGACAGATAGAGCTCCTCAACCAGAGTATGGAATCCTGCTCTGCTGACTGAAATCCATGCTATTGGTATTGACCTAGTTCTAAATTACGAGATTAAGATATTTCCCGTTCAATCAGTGTAATATTGGAGGGCGTCGAATTCAAATTTCACGCTCTATGTCAGTATCTATTCTGAAACTATCTCAGAAAGTTTACTAGGCGAATACCAAACAGGATTTCCCTGGAGGAAGGCCAACCACCGACCAACTCTTCATACTAAAACAACTCCTAGAAAAATGCTGGGAGGGGAATGTTTACGTATACCAAATTTTTGTGGATTCAAGCTGGCATACGACTCCGTCCAGAGAAAGTAGCTATTGCAGATCCTACTCCAATTAGGAGTGGCAGCTAAGCTAGTACGTCTGATATAAGTAACCCACCTCGACACAAATGCCCGAGTAAGAGTTCAGAACACTCTTAGAGATGCCTTCCAAGTTAATCAAGGGCTCAAACAAGGGGATGAGCTGGTGCCTATGCTATTCAACCTAGCCTTGGAAGCAGTTATCAGCAAGACGTCAATTCAACGAAATTACACGCTGTTAAACAAATCCGCTCAGGCGATCGGGTATGCCGATGACATGAACATAGAAGGTAGGTCAGTCAGAGCAGTTAAGGAATGCTACTCAGATATTAAAGAAGCAACCAAAGAAGTAGGCTTGAGAATCAACGAGGATAAAACCAAGGTAATGCTGCAGACACGAGTAAATAGAGCAACGATAGGTAGCAACATAACGATAGACGAACATAAGTTAGGAGTAGCGGAGCATTTCGCATACTTAGGCCCAACCGTGACGAATAAAAACGTAGAGCTAGAAGAAATCAGAAGGAGGATTATACTCGGAAACAAGATCTTTTTCGCACACCGTAAATTGCTGAAATAGTAATACAGTAAAGACGAGTAATACATCGAAAGACGAAGTTTACACTAAGATACAAATTCGCCCTGTTATATGCTACGGGAGTGAAACGTGGACGCTCACAGGAAGATTTTGAGAAGCATAATAGGTCCAACTTGTCATCAGGAAGGGATATGGAGAAGCAGATATAACAGCAAGTTATATCAAATGTATGACCACATAGACAGTGACTTTGATAAAACTCAATAGACTTCGCTGGGCTGGACACATCGAGCGCATGCCAGAAGGCAGAACAGCAAAGAAGGTCTTCACTAGCATAATCGAAGGAGAAAGACCCGTAGGCAGGCCGAGGAAAAGATGGACTGAGGCGGTTGTAGCTGATGCGAAGACACTTCTCCACATATGCATATAACTGGAGAACTTCGGCCAGAAATCGAGAAGATTGCAGGAGAAGATTTAAGGAGGCCAAGGCTCTAGTTGGGCTGTAGTGCCATTGGAAGAAGAATCTATGTCAGTGCTAATAGACCTTAATTCTATCATCCGCCCTTTTTTAATTTTTTTTAATGACTTACTACTCTCCTCTAAGCCTCTAACCAGCTTTGTTGGTGACAGTACTTGGCTTCACTCCTAAAGCTAATAATCTAAACCAAGCACGTGCCAGACCCTGTCTTTATTGAATTCATGTCCAACTCAATCCACAGCGAAATTGAACTCATTCTTGATTAAGGCCACATGAATGGTTTTGAATTCAATGCGTCTATAACAAAGTACTGTCTCATCTCTAATAAAACCTGCACGATTCAGTGGACGGTCTAACTAATTAACTGCTGAACCTCCTCTTCATATCCTAGGCATAGCATTAACCAATGAACTGCATTGGAACAATCACATGTTCCAAATTTCTAGCTGAGCAGCCTAGCACCTGGGATTCCTTAAAACATACAATCTCGATGTTCAACTTATTGGTGATGGCGACATTTTTTCTTTCAATAGGGTCATTGAGCCACCGTAGGAATGTACCACTTCTGTAGAAATTTCACTGTATCATCAAACAGCGAATATGTAATAGCTTAAAAGAAAGGCGTACATTGAACAAAAAACGCGCATGGTTATTAAACTAATTTCTCAAGCTGAGCGAGCTCTTTTCATGTATCTTTGAGAAATTTGAAAATAATAACTGCTACTGGAATCTTCCTTGAAAGTCATGTAACAATCTTTTTGTCTACTCAATAGTCTGAAAGATCTTACACCTGATTTCAGCCAACGAACCAAAACAAAATTAGTTAATCAATAGCTACGTAA
The DNA here is from genome assembly GCA_963855945.1 of Thereva nobilitata. NCBI lineage: Eukaryota > Metazoa > Arthropoda > Insecta > Diptera > Therevidae > Thereva > Thereva nobilitata. The sequence goes on along the minus strand of OY979694.1, from coordinate 194,933,624 downwards.
TCACTTTTCCCTAACATCGGAAATGTCGAAAAAAGTGCGTCCACAGCGATTATATAATTGTCAAAAAAGCTAGATAAGTAGAGAAGTAGATAAAATTGGTGGTCCATCAGTGTTAACACTATTATCGGACGAAGTAGTGAAATTTTCGTTTTGTAGAATTGGGTGGCATGGTCGTGTGTCCGCCAGATGATGGAGCACATCTGGAGCTCCAATAACCTGTGAGGCAATGATACCAGACACAATAATTAATTGAGGTTTCATGCTTTCTTCTCTCCCCCAAAAAATTCACCATAATTCGTTCAGCATCTTAATAACTTGCGGCTTTAAACATCTCAAATCTACATTCATCTTCGCGGAATGGAGGATTGACGGTGTCTTGTCTTGTGGCTATTTGAAGCTATCTCCGCAGTCGAAAGAGTGTCCGTCGTGCGACCCTGTTTTTATTATTGCCTTGAGCTTGAGCTCTACTCTTCCATTGTTTCGTCGATAAATTATTATTATTCAAAATCTGGACTCACTCGTTATCAGCGATTGGCTCCGATGTAAACAAATAAAACAGCTGTTGTTGATTTATCACCGCGCGGTCTGAGAAAAGCGAAGTTCAGTCAATTTTCAGACGTAAGTGCAAAATGCGGCAAATTGTGAATTAGTCGAAAAAAAAACATAAATAAATAATAGAAACAAACTGCGGAAAAGTTCGTTCGCGTGCACTTGTGACGGTGACAAGCAAAGAAATTGGCTCGAATTTATCTCAATTTTTTTTAATATTCGCTTGTGAAAATTTTCTAATCATAGGCCCACCTTCGCTTTCCTCTTGTTATCTTCGAATTTGTGAAAGTGATTTTTTTTGTAGTTTAGTTCTATTATTGATTTTTGAATTTCTCTAAAAATTCTTTAAAAATTAAACGAATAAAATTAATAAGTTTTAATTAGTTTATGAATAAAAGATTTATGCGAATAAAGTCGAGTTTAGTATAAGTTCAGTTCTAAAAACTTGAATCTAAACTAGGAGACGCAGGTAAAGTCAATTGCAATTAATGTTATAATGAAAAATTAATGAAAACGCAATTATTAAAAAACTGGTATCAGTGAAAAAACAGTGGTGGCGGGATATTCAGATATTTGGATCGTTTAACTATTAAATAAACACATTTATTTTATTTTTTCTGTCTTCAAAGTGATGCGGTTTTATTTGCGTTTGATCATTTCGCGCCGAATGGAATCTGAGGCTTCTGTTGTGGATATTCTAATTTTGATAGACGCTTCCGCATAAGATAATCTCTCTCTCTTCATAATGCCAGCGTTATCGAGCAAATGATTTATTTGCAAAAGTAAAATGTGTAATCAGTTGTCTAGTTTTTCTGCATAAAATAGTCAATTATTCCTCATAACATCATTGTGTAATGACTGAGGTGATATTGAAGTGGCAGTATTCTCGATGATGATGATTAACCAAACTCTTCGTGGAAGTTTAGGGGCTCAAGTTAAGGACGCCATCGTTTTTGAGCTATAGCCTTCATTTTGGCCGATAGGAAATTCTCTAGAACAATTTTTTTCTCCAAATACATCCAGGAATCACCCCCAACGGAATAGTCCCTTAGTGGCCTGTTGTCAGTCGGCCAAGCCTGAAGATGTAACTTACCCCGTTGATGACTAGGTTAAACCCAGGTTCAACCCAGTCATAAACGGGGTCGAATTGATACTGGGTCCACTCAACTCAACACAGTGGTGGTAGCACGTAAGTTGTTTCAATCGACCTCTTCATACAAAAAATTTGGTAACACTTGAATTTTTGTATGAAGAGGTCGATTGAAACAACTTACGTGCTACCACCCAAGCTCTCCTACCCCAGTCGAGTTGAAATTTCGCCTCATATTCGCGGGCTGAGTTGTTAATTGGGTTGAAGTGACATTTGTTTTGTTTGTTTATTATCCGCGAAGTCTGCTTTCGGCGTGGGTTTTGTAGCCCGTTTATTTTTTAGGATAAAAGAAATGTTTGGGAGCATCAGGAAACAAAAACTATAAAGGAGAAGTTCACACAAAAATTTGAGGTTATGTTTTGATGTCAGTTCAACTCTATTTCAACCCAAAGTGAACTCAACTCGACATCATATATGGTGGTCGAAATTTCAACTCAACTTTTCAACCTAATCATAACTGTAACGGGGTAACTGTGAAAAATATGTCACATACGCGAACGTCAGCCAGTGACAATCACTGACATATAATAATGGACTGCTCATCAGACATTATTCCCATACAAACTCATGGCACCAAAAAGTATAGAAAAGTATAGTCCTCTCGCTCATCCATAAGTCCCTTTTGTCACTGAACTCAAATTTTGTTAAATTTCGTGTTAAGAGTTTAGTGCATTCACTGGCAGAAATAAAATCAGATAGTGCCAAACTTGAGAAAATAAAATTTGACATTCAAAAACTGCACACTTTTCCATTTTCTTAAATATTGACATTCAATAAACCACAGAATACGATAACTTCTTTATCTTTGCAGTAAAATAAGAACGGTAATAAAATTCTGGAATGATTTTAAGCGAAATTTAAAATAAAACCGCCACAACGGTTGCATGATATTAAAGTTGCCATAACTGATTTCATTTTTTCCTTTGAACTAATGTCAGAATATTTACAAAAAATAGATGGGTATAGTGATTTTTTTATTTCTGTCTCGTTTCGCCATAAGACCCAGAATCACTGACATTTAGATGAAACAGGGGTAGAGAACTCGCATGGTTTAACATAAATATTTGTAATTAATGAAAAAAGGCATTTTAAAAGGGAAATAACATCAAAATTGCATTTGTAATTTTTTTTAACAAAAGTTTATTTTGTTCCCATCGTCCAAAAACGAATAAAAAAATTTTAATTTACAAAAGTAACTGACCTTTTACATGTCAGTGAGAAAAGGTTTGTCAACTATGGAACGAATTGGTGCCATGAAAATCTCCTGATGAGCAGTCCATTCTATATGTCAGTGGTGACAATGGAATGAAGATTGGAATGAAATAATAGCAGCTCTTGAAGCTATGAGAAGTTATTCTGTCCGCTAACAAGTTCTGGTTAAAAATGAAGCGGCAGGACTATTAGCTCAATTAAATTCTGTAAACACGGTTATAATATCGGAATTTTGAGGTTCTTTACTAAAACAAATTAATATTTAGTCCAAGCGCTGTAGCCAAAATTTTACTAAAACCTGACACTAAAACCAATAGAGATGATTTTTGGAGAGTAATTTAAGAAAAAAAAAATGTTTTGCACACGAACAGCTATAGAAACTGTGGAAAATCCCCGGACAATTCCGAAAAATTAGTATTTCCTCTAAACGTGAAAGGGGTTGAAAATTTCGATATAATGTATAGGAACAAACTTGTAGAGCGTGAAAATCTTCACAAAAAACGTCTCTCATATTTTTTTCGAAAATTGCTTTCTATGAGAGATAATGATCTATAATGCCTGGTTTTCACTAGTAGAATTAGTGGTAGAGTAACTGGCCTACTTTTAAGCGGTAGAGTAACTTTACCACGGTGCTATCCCACTCAACTCTACTATAACCGAGCTTTCATTAGGTGAGCTCACAGGATAGTTAGTACTCCCCGAGTAAAAATAAATGATGGCCTTAGAACGGGCAAATGCCGACTGTGATTGAAACATAGTCCTCGGCCATCTGGCGGTTAACAGAAGGCTCGTAGCAGGACAGTACGGCCGTACAGGGGGCGATTGACGGTGAAACAACGGCCTTACAGTTCCAATAACAGCCATACGACGGTGGTACGGCGGCCGTATGGTTGCTATTACGGGTTTACGACGGGGGTACAGTGGCAGCAACGTGGATATTCGCCCTCCTATAAGAAAATATATTTCACTGCAATTAAATGTTTGGTTTTTTTTCGGTTGTGTTTTTTTTCCAAGCCGTTAAATAACAAAATTTCCCACTAAAATATAAATCAACACGCATCACACACTTCACGTACAACAAACCGACGACTGGCGAGCTCGTTTCTCTTGTGCATCGATATCTTTAAGTAAGATAAATCGAAAGAACCATTGTACATAACGAAAATGATGAAGTTCCCATAAAACACATTCAACAATACATTTGGTGCAGATTCTTTTTTTGGCTTAAATTTCCCGTCGAATGCCCGTTTCTACAGCTCAGTACTTGGCCTTTTAAATCTTTTGGTTAAATTTGGCCGTCGTAAGGCCGTATGTGCTCCCATTAAAAATGGTTAAAAACTCTACGGCCATCATATGCCCCTTAAAAAGCCAAGGGGCCGGTGTTCCCCCTTTATAAGGCCGTTTTTTATTTTTACTCGGGTCGACCAATATACTCTACCACTACTTCTACTAGTGAAAACCCGGCATAATGCGGGTTTTCGTTAGAAGAATTAGTGGTAGAGTAACTGGCGTACTTTTAAGCCAAGCTAACTCTACTTTACTTAGTTTGGTACAGTGCCCGTTTTCACTTAAATTGAAAATATTATGGTACAGAAGCTAGTAGTAAGCAGTGAAAAACTTGAAAAGTCAAGAATGAACCCTGGGCATCGTCGTTTAGCATTAAGAAAAGCTGTACAAAAAATTTTGTATGGGCGGCCTATCTTTTGCTTGGAGAAATAACTATAGGTATTGAGGAAGAACAATCAATATTTTTATAATCAATGCTTGTTTAAATTCCATAGGCATTCATATTCACCGAATAATTCTACTAATTTAGTAGTTTCTGTCTCAGACCACTTTATTTTTACACAAACACGCTAAATACTTCAACGGCACGAGGTTTTTTCTATGGTCGACTATCTCAACACTGTTTTCATTACCATAGTGGCGGTAGAGTAGAGTGGAAAGAAACAAGACGGCAAGTGGTAGAGTAACTTTACCACGGTGCTATTCCGCTCTACTCTACTATAAGCAAGTACTCTACTCTACCACTTACGTTTTCATTAGGCGAGTTCACAGGATAGTTAGTATTCGCCCAGTATATTCTACCACTAATTCTACTAATGAAAACCCGGCATAATTGATATATTCAGATTTCCGCGCGAATAAAGCCCGGGACACACATATCCGCACCGCGTCCGCACCGCATGACGGCCGTGTGTTGGACAACACACGGGGAGAAATTAAACAAGTAAAATTTGACTCGGTGCGGACACGGAGGCGCGGAAAAGTGCGGACTGACTCTTAAGATTTTACTTGTTTACTTTCTCTCCGTGTGTTGTCCAACACACGGCCGTCATGCGGTGCGGACAAGGTGCGTATATGTGTGTCCCGGGCTTAACTCAGGATATCATAAGATTTACCCGACGCTCGACTAAAATCTCTGTAAGGCGGCCATTACACGTTCATGAAAGCGGCAATCAATTCCACCAGTCATGATTAATGAAAATCAAAATATACGGAGGATTACGTCAGTCAACACCTTAGACGTTAGGTTTTCCGTCAGTCGTAGGCAAAACTGTGGAAAAACTGACAGCAAAACCTATCGTGTAATGGGCGCCTAACTCCCTTGTTTTTGGTCGAAAATTCATAAACTAAACGGTATATTAAAGGAAAATTCTTCAACAATTGTCAGCCGGCGCGTGTTGGCAAAAGTGGTTTTTATTTGATATTCAAAGGTGAAATAATGTTCTTTGATAAATAAACAATGTAATTTGACTACTTTTTTACGTGTGCCAAAAATCATTTCTATTGGTTTTAGTGTCAGGTTAAAACCCATGGTTCCTGGACTAATTATCTAGTTTCGAGGCTTTACGAGTTCACTTTTCACTTTCATACAAAAGAAACGGGAATCTTTTGATGCTTTTGAAGAGGCTAGTAGTATGTAGTATCACAAGAGAAGTATTGAGAGAAAGAAATGTGTCGTGACAGAGAAGTATATTGTTACAAGGACGTGGGGGTTAATAGCTTTTACCCAATATGCGGCGACCAATTGTTGGACGAGTTAAGGAGGCCCAAATCTTCATATAACGCAGTAACCGCCAATTTTGCATTCTTAAGCCGCATTTTCATGCCAAAAGTCAACACGAAAGTGCAGTGCAAGTTTCAGAACTTTCGTGCAACAGAGAAAAAATATACAAATTTCTGTGCGATAAAAGAGCTTCAAAGTGCACTTTCGCGTTGACTTTGGGATGTAAATGCAGCTTTATGTTCTTAATTATTAAAATATTTTTGCCTTTTTTCATTAATTTATGAAGCGGCAAATCATATAGGCCCAGGGCGCCAAATCTGGAAATATACCAGTGGGTACTGGACGTAGTATTATCCTCCTTGATGGATGGATGTCACCAAGGACCAAAAGTTTTTGCTGCTACTGGTTGAATAAAAGAGTTTACCTTTTAACCTATTATAAAATGTTGATTTGATTGACCTGTTCATGGTGAGTTTACAGGAATTCCTTACTTTGATATACTCTTGACGGCCACGATACCCTCAGGGAACTCTTGTACGCTCTGAAGGCAGCTTCTTTAGTTTTTATTGCGTTTATGTATTCCCGATTTAAACATCTGTGTTTTGCCCAGGCTTCGCAGATGTGGTAAAATGGGGAATGAACAAATGCATTCCTGCCTGTAAAAACGAGTAAGACCTAGCCATTTGGTCTTCACATAGTGCCAGACAGTTCTCTTATCTGGGTTGAATTTGGGTTGGAAACTGATATGACAAGTTAGCGCTAATTAGGCAGTGGTCCGAATTGCCACCCTTTATGGTGGATCCGCACCACGCGGACTTAGCTCATACGGGCTTTTGCCCTTTTTATACGCTTTATATTAGTTGTGTTTATTGAGCTGCTCTAGGTTGAGATATCTCAGGAAAAGGTGTTTCATGAGCAATTCGCTTGCTCTAACTCGCCTGAAGTTGCTCTGATTTGTGTTTCATGAGCTTGCTCTAAGTTGAGCTAGCTCACGGTTTTCTGCTCTACCTTTTTTGGTAGAGCAACTTCGGGCAAGCAATCAGCTGTTTGTCAACTGTCACAAAACGGCAACAGTTAATCGAAAACTGTTAAAAATAAATTACAGATACACGCCAGACCTCAATAAGAGTTTAAATTTAATATTTTAAATAGATTAAAAACTAAAATTAAAATTTCCACTTTAAAAACTGACAGATTGAACTTATGACAATTCACTTTGAGAATTGTTGCCCGAAAAGTGTTTCATGAGATTTCTTTCTCTGAATTGCTCCAACTTGCCTGATTGTTTTTTGACAGCTGCTCTACTGTGAGCTGCCTTGAGCTGCTCTGCTTTTTTTTCGGTCTCAATAAACACAACTATTAGCTTCACCTGTATGTATGTGTGTATGTATGTATGTATGTATGTATGTTCTATGTAAACAAATCTTGCAACTTGATTTTGACCCACTTCTATATAACCGATCAACTTCAAATTTTGCACATATGCATAGTTCGCGTGACAATGCAATCTGACCATTTTGTAAGAAAATCAAGATGGCGGTTCTAAGATGGCGGTCGATTTTTGCTATTGTGTTCCCCGACCCCCCGACATGGGTATCAAATGAAACGGCATGACAGGTAGAATACAATTAGCTGTATGGCGTCATTCCAAATTCAAAATGGCGGCAAAAAAAAATGGCGGACTACCTTTTTCTTTACAACCCACTCGATATGGGTATCAAATGAAAGGGTGTGACAATTAGAATACTATTATCTGTGTGGCGTCATTCCAAATTCAAAATGGCGGCCAACACAAAATGGCGGATTATCTTTTTCTTTACAACCCACTCGGTATGAGTATCAAATAAAAGGATGTGATAATAGAATACTTTTCGCTGTGGGGCGTCTTTCCAAATTCAAAATGGCGGCCACCACGAAATGGCGGTTTACCTTTTTCTTTACAACCCACTCGGTATGGGTATCAAATGAAAGGGTATGACGAGTATAGTATAGTAAGCTTTGTGATGTCGTTTTAAATCTAATATGGCGGTCACTACAAAATGGCCGAACACATACATATAATAGACTAAAAAATAGAAAATAAAAAATATAGTTTAAAAAAACTAAAAAATACGCTTTTATTTTAAAATGAACTAAAAAGTAAAAAATAATTTTGAATGTAAAGTTTTTATTGCTCCAGCCAGTATAAGAAAACAACCTACCTTTCGAAATCTAAAAAAGCGTGGGGCGCTAGCTAAAAGTTCCGGTGTTAATAACATAAGAATATAGAGAGGCCCACGCTTTTTTACATTTCGAAAGGTAGGTTGTTTTCTTATACTGGCTGGAGCAATAAAAACTTTACATTCAAAATTATTTTTTACTTTTTAGTTCATTTTAAAATAAAAGCGTATTTTTTAGTTTTTTTAAACTATATTTTTTTATATAGAGTTTAATGAAATTTTTACGATCTTTTTAATGGCAAAGGCAGTACGGCCAAACTGCGCGAACAAAAGTCTGTGCTTAAAAAGGTACATGCTTACTGTCTTTCAAATGAAAATTGATTTTTTATCAATGTAGATTAATTAATATGGGCCAAAAGCACGTGGGATCTAAGTTCGCGTAGTGAGGACGGCCCTTAACCCTTACCTTATTCAGGTTCGACTGCGATTTCCATTGAATAAATTGTACTGTGGCTTCATACTTGGTAGGCATGTGCCGCCCCTGTAAAAGTACAGCTTTGCAAAAAGCATGTCAAAAATAATTGGAAGCTCCATTCAGGTTCACCCTAGGAAGAAGCTTTTCTACCCCATTTAGCTGAGTAGACTTCTACCGCATTTTAAAAGAGAAGTGTCAGTTCGCGCGTGAACGTCGTTTCTGTGTTAAAAGTTAAAAGAATTTATCAAGTCCCCTTTTCATCCTTTTAGCATATTTAGCATATTTTTCACAAAATATTCTTTTAATAGGATTCATTTTATAAACTTTTTAATTTATGACCCTCTGGCTCCTCTAACCGTTTGCTTAATTATAATTTTTCCCTTCTTTACGTCAGACTTGTACCTTTTAGTGTGTCCTGAAGTGTGTGGCAAGGATTCGCCCTTAAGAAAAGAAGTCTAGAAAGTCGGGCCGAAAAAAAACAGATAAAAAACGGTGAAAAAGTGTTTTTTTTTGGTTCATTTGAATAAAGAGCAGAAGTTGTAAAAGGAAACTGACATAAAGGATAACACAATTTTCCTTTCCTTTTTTTTCTTTTTTTTGTGTACACATTTTCATCACTTCCCATTTGAGGTTGTGTCGATTATATCCTGTGCCGCTTTCCCGTGTACTCATTTTCATATTATCGCATCGCTTCCGAACGGCGTGCTATAAAGTGACAAATCGCCTTCTCCGTCTCATGTGAAATTGTGCTCTTATCTCTGACAGGATTACAAGTGCCTCCACCTGTCATGAAAATTTTAAGTTAATACAAAATAATAATAATAAATAAATATTTAAGTAACGAGAGGGGATGATAAACAAATATATTAAAAAAATGAAAAAAAGAAAAATTAAGTGAAATATAATATGGGGTTGTGTAAGAAATATATCAATGTCTGCAGAAAGGTTGTACGCGTAGTGCGTTGTGAGAAGTATTGTATTATCGCTGTATAAAAAGGGATAGTTTTTAAAAAATAACAAAAAAAAAATAAGAAAAGATTTTATTTTATTTAATTTTTTAAATTTTAAACAAGATATTTAATATAAACGTTTGTGTTTTTTTTTGGGGTATTTTTAAGTAAAATTAATTGAAATTCACTTAACATAATCCTAGAACAAACACATAGGAGCAACGAAGTAGAGTAACTACTTCAACAATTAATTGTATCCTTCTGACCAACGATGCGGTAGCTTCAGGGATTTTTTGAATCTGTCATCTACCCAGTACCAAGGCAACTAGAATCAAAGTACGTATGCATATCCACATCTATATATGTACATAATATAAAGTTTTCAAGTCCTACTTTATTTTGTTATACATGCCTATGTGTCTGTATGAATAATAATAGTTCAAAAATTGTGCAGAAAACACGATTCTAAAACTGGAATTATTGCCCTTATCCTTGCTGTAACCTTTAAGGAAACTACAATAGTAAAGAAAGAGAGCCGAGAGAGCTTTTTACTAGGGGCTTTTATTATTTTTGTCACCGCGTGACTACTATATATATATGCGCACGTTTGTACCGTAAACTTTACACTGTCATTCTAAATATTTTGTCAGGACTCTCTTATACAATTACAATTTTTTAAATTTTTAGTTTAAGATTAACGCACACACTTTTAACCACATATAGTACTCTCGCATTTGCAACTATACAAGAAAATGGTTAGGGAAGCTAATTCATTTTTACTGTTTACTTATGTACTGTACATACACCTTATTCCACCCCCTCACATATGGGGTTTGACTACGAATTTCAGAGAAGACGGCACACATTGAAGACGAGATTATGATGGTCCTTCGAGCGGCATACCTTTCTTCCTCTTGGCTGATACCATATTAGGAGTGGGTGTATAGACTTTATTTATCTGCCATACCAGGATGTTTTGTTGGCATCGTTTCAAGAGAATGAATTATTGAATAATCGTTTAACTTGTCACGTACATACTTTCAATTAAGGTTTTATCTTTATTATTGGATAATAAATGCTTCTATAATGCTAGTTTATTATTAAATGACTATGTAGACTTTATTAAATTTCAAAGTAAAATATCGATAGTTTTTTTTATTTAAATGACATTCAAACTTCACTATAGTTAATATCACGAAGCCCGTTGGGTCATATCATAATGACATTAAAAGTGTACGGCTTCACATTGATTTTTATTGCAAACTTAACTAATTTGATAATCGCATTACATATGAACATAATCTAAATTAAAGAAAGCGTAAGAAGGAAACTGAACACACAGCAGTTAATTGAAGCTCTAATCTGGTACGCAACCAATTTGATGAGCGAATCACATATATATTATATATTTAGTCCTCGCTGCATGAAGAATCAAACGAAAACGGGAAAAGAATTGCTGAATTTGCCATCGCAAGAAGTTTAACAACAGCTAGCTAGCATATTCACAAGATGATAAGGACATCACTAGATGGCAGATACAATAACAAAATTGATCATGTTCTAGTTAATACTATAAATGGTAGTAGCATATTGGATATAAGGAGTTACCGAGGAGCGAATGTGGACATCTATCACCACCTTGTTGTTGGGAAGTTGAGGACGAAAACACTGGAGACAAGACATAGAAGAAACGACACAGTCAAAAAAGTGGCACATGGAAAAATTAAGAAATGCGGAAACGAAACCAGAGTATGACAGAATATTAACAGGAAAGTAAGAGGAAATAACAGGAGGAATAAGGAAGAAATGGAAACTGATCTGAATCTGATGTGGAACTCGACAAAAGAAAATATTACAGAAACAAGAGACAAGAAACTACGAAAGAAGGAGGCATTCGCTTGACGATCAATGTAAGAGAAGCATTGAAATAAAAACCCAGGCAAGACTGAGATATACTTAGCAAGAATGACAAGAGGAAATCACGGAAAATACATAGGGCCTTTTCCACGACCGGACACCGAACAGAAAAAACAAACGAGCAAACTGGGGTTTATGGGAAAGAGGGTGAGAGAGGGGCCGGTTTTCCATCGTCCTCTCTCATCCGCTTTACCATAAACCCCAGTTTGTTCGTTCGTTTTGTCTGTTCGGTGTCCGGTCATGTAAAACCGGCCACAGCAGCCCGAAGGGATATGAAGAAGTTATTAAAGAAGAAAAAACTAGACTACTTCAGAAATATAATTAGTGCAATTAAACAAAGCTACAGTAATAAAGAAGCTAGGCGTTTCTACAGCGAAGTAAACATGATAAAGAAAGAAAACAACCCCACCTGCACCATGATAAGAAGAGAGCGTGGTAGGTGGTAATTTAACTAGTAGAATCGATGAAATACTCGAGATGTAAAAGAAATACTTTAGAGGCTTCTTCCAAGAGAACATAATTCTAATACAAAGAAAAGCATACAATCGAAGTACAGATGACACAAAAACGCCAGAGCCTCTAATAAATGTTCCAAATGGCGCAATGAAGCTCGAAAATCATAAAGCTCCAGGTGCAGATGGTATACTCACAGTAATCTTAAAAAATGGCGCGGAGAAACTATGGCATGTCTTACATAGTGGCATTTTCAAACTATGGAGGGAGAAGCAGAAAGATGCTGGAACAATGGTTTTTCGGCACAATTGTCCCAGTCCACAAAAAGGGGAATTGATGAGCTACAAAACCCAGGCCCGCCACATAGTGGGGGGCAACTGGGACGAATTGCCCGGGCCCCAGGCCAGAGGGGCCCCGAGAATAGATTGAAACCCAAAAAGTGAAAACCCCATAATCCTGCATACTAATGGCCTAGGGGCCCGAAACTATCTTGAAACCCAAAAGGTCAAGACCGCCATATTCCTGCGTTCAACTTGTCAAGGAAGCACTAATCCAGAGCCTGAAACCCAAGCATGCAGCACTCTAAAATATATGTTATGTTTGTATGGATATGGATTCTTCTACTCATCATACTTAAATAGTAAACACTATTTTTCTTGCTTTAATTTCCGCAGTCGTCGATGACATCGTCATAATCTATATTTTTTGCTAGCTCTCATTCTATTAATAATAATATCATGCAATGATTTAAACATGACTGACCCATACATGATTTCAGATATTTTAATTCATTTTTAATTTACTGAAACCGCGTTCACCAGTTGCAACACCAATAGGTATCACAATAAAAAGACAAAAGCAAATCCATAATTGAGGAAAAACAGATTGGAGACCTTTAACCAAGATTAAATTGGGAGATTTAGCTTGCCCTTAAGTAGTCTCTTTACTACCACTGAAGTAGTATAAGCTCGAATTGAAAAAAGAGAAAACCTACCCAGCGGGAAATGGAGCTAGAACGGTCCTTAAAAATCTTGGGGCGTTCCCCTTCCCATCCCAGTTCTATATCTTTTTTAACATTGCATGATCTCAGTGGGGAGTACTTCTTTTACTGCTGCTTTTTTTAGAAGCAGTCACAAAAGTATAAAAAACTTTCTAACCACCCAATTTATGTTATAGTGGATATGAGAAACAACTGCAATGTCGACAAGTTCACCTTGTGGAATTGCCTTTTCGTCCTCCCGAACGCGAGTGTCGACAGCGATTTCACCAAGCGGTCCCCCCAGTAAGTGCCAACCGCGTTCAATATGCTGCTTGACCACCGCATGGATTGGTCTATGTTTACCGTTTTCTTCGTTCCATGCAATTCCTTAAAGGATCAATTGGAGCATAACCAGCGCTTCGAATTCGCTTCCCTTAGTAGTGCTTCGAATTTTTCCCTTTGGTACAGCTTCTGGATTGATTGAAAGATGAGTACTGAGCCCCAATGCTAAGCACAAGGGCCTGTTTACAGAAGAATTGTTCCATTCTACGTTGCACATGTTCATACGCGAATAAAGAACCGACCGTTCGGTATCTACATATATTTAATGCCCTGAATCAACTTATTCTTACGTTACCACAAATTTTTCTTAGTCAAAGTTTTTTGGAATTTGAAAATCCCTAAAGGGCCCCAAAACATATTTTAGCCCCGGGCCCCGCAAGGTGATGTGGCGGGCCTGACAAAACCTACAGTCCAATCAAGCTGTTGAGCACAGCTTACAAAGTATTTTCACACATTTTGTTAAGAAGATTGAAACTACATATGTATATATGTATATACGGCAGACAAAGAGGAGATTAAAAAGCAGGATTTAGAAAGAACAGAGTTTCATATTAAGACAAATACTTATAGTCCAGTCAAATAAGCCAAAAAAATGGGTCAACCTTGAATGAGAGGTAATAAGCTGAAAAATTGTATGAACCTTTGGTTTGGCATTCTAAATGATGTGCCAAAAGTTTCATATAATCTCGTGTCCGCGTCTTGAGATATTAAAGGTCAAAAGGTCACAAAAATCAGTTTTTCGCAAATATCGTAAATTATCGGCTTTACATAAATTTTGGTTAAGTAAAGTTTGTTCATTAGATAAATCTGCATAAAAATGTCCTATACAAAATTTACGTAGAACTAATAGTTTTCGAAATTATGAGGCTGAGAAAACTCGGGCATCGCGCTGCATTCATTTCCGCGCTACGTTTGAAGTAGAATGCCAGCAGCGTTATTACATGGTATCACCAGTAGGCCTAGTCCATAGGTTACGAGTTATGATATAATTTTGTTGATTGTCTCTCTTAAGCCTGAGCCACGATACGAGCGGCGTGCGGCTAGCGGTAAGCGGCAGAGCGGTGATTCTGAGTTTTATTATGTATTGTTTTATATGGAAAACGCTCGAATCCGGCCACGATACGAGCGGGGAGGGTTGAGAGGTAGAGCGGCAATACTAAAGTGCCGCTCTACTGCCGCTCGCCGCTAATTCGAGACATTAAAATTTTCTGGTGTCGCTCACCGCTCACCCCTTGCCGCTCGTATCGTGGCCGAGGCTTTACTCTTCTATTTCCACTTCTTCTATATAGGGGCCATGGTGAGATTGTAAATACGAACCGGAGAGACATTTCTTACATTTTTTGAGGAAGTGAAATTTTGTACTGGAGAGACATTTCTTAATTTTTTTGAGGAAGTGAAATTTCCAACATGGTGAGGCGAGATTGTAAATACATACTGAATACATTTCTTATTTCTTTTGCGGCAGCAAAATTTCCAACTTGAAATTAGGCGAGTTGAGATTGTAAAATATAAATAAACATTGTAGAGACATAGATTTCTTACCTACTGAGGATCCTTTACACAAAAAATTCAATAAACTATGGATTGAAAATATTAGAAAAAATTGAAATTAATCTAATTAGAGCGCATTTTGTAGAAAAAAATTTATCCAATGAAATTTTCCTTCCGAAATTTTGCTCCATTTTTATCTTTCATGTTTCTTTCGGCGCTTTTTTTTATAAAAAACCTCGCCTAGAAATTGATTTTTTGAAGTGATTAATTTTTGGTCATTATTTTGTGATTTTATTTATTTCTTTAGCTCGGTGCATACTTTGGGTTTATCTCTCTGTCGGGTAGTTTAAAATAAAAACCAGGACCTAGGCGAAGCTAGGCTGATAGTGCGAGGGAAGAACTGATTAAAAGAAGGGAAAAACTTGCGGAGAATTTCACGAGACTTTTCGAAAAAGTGAGCGCAAAGCAAGAATTGCGAAAGCCAAGGCTCACCTCGCCAATGTGGAGATTATTACCGTATAGCCATCCACATACCATATTTTGATACGTTCATTGCTCATCATCATGATCGATCCCTAGATCATCGCAATATCTTATCAAATTTTGCCTGCCTTTTCTCCAGTAAAATGGAAACACTCAATGAAGAATTATGTGTGCAATTATTTGCCCCACCACGCCCCGTACTCTTCAATTTTGCATGAGGATTCTGAAAACATCTGGATCAATGAAGTTCAAATTTGGCGATGACGCATTGGCAGAAAGGACTTAAAAATTTCGCTTGAAGTATTCGACATTTGCAATGTACAAGATGCATTTCCGTACGTAAATCAAATTCTCCTCGTTATGCGCTACCTTATACGCTACGCTTATTCTCTACAATAGTCGTCTTAAAACGTATCTCAGATCGCCCATTTTTGAAGTTGGGCTAAAAGGTTTAGCCTCCATCAATATACATCATGAGGTCGAAATTGATGTGCAGAAAGTTTTAGATTATTTTTTTCGGTTCCTCGACGAGTTAATATGTTGACTAACAATATTATTGATGTACATTTTTAGCGCAATTAAAAGCATTTGATGATCGGGAACGTACATATTTTAGTTACGCCACTGAAGAGGGGAGGATCAATCGCCTTTTGTCCGCCTCAGCCAGAGTGGTCACAAACTAAGGATTATTACTTTTCCGTTTGTTCAAGGGATGTTGCAACTTGACCTCACGTTTTACTAAAAAATCTAATTGTACGACAATATTCCTAAATTATCGAAAAATGACCAAAATTTTATTTTGTTCAAGCATAGACGGGCTTTTATTTTTTTTCTTCGAATGCGCATAAAAAAATTCAATCCACTCATAGCAGACGAATGGGACCTGAAATAGTCCTCCCCCAAAATTGCTTCACCACACTCCATTACTCCAAACAACTTTATGCACAAAAATCTGCTACCAATTTAGCACTCTGAAGACGATTTTGGTAGTATGGGAGTAATGGGAGCCAGCGATGAAGGAAGAAGAAGATAAAAGCCGGGCTAGGTTAGATTTCTCTATGCGTTATATGCTTAGTGGTTCTATACAACTAGACTAAGGCCAGTATGGTGCTGGTGAATATTTAGTATATGGTTTTTGGCTGTAGACTCCATGGCGCCATCCCCGGGGATCCACCAGCTCCGCAGCAGGCTTCAGAGATCTGCCCCTCCTAATCATCCGAATATCCATGTGATAGTTCAAATGGAGTTCAACATCTAGCGTCATCACTAAGATTTTGACTTGTGAAAAACCTTCTAGGACAGTATCAATCGCGGTAATGTTCGTTTTCTGGTATATGGTACAAGAGCATTTTCATTGACGCTCAGTCCTTAGTACACTACCTAGAAACCAATGCGAGTGCGTGCTGCAAACGCTTTGACGTAGTAGGTGCCTTTCGCCGGTTTCCACGATGAGAACAAGGTCTGCGTAACTCTGGGCAAACATTTTTGTCACTTGAGAAGATTTAGAAAGGGAGATCTACCTCATGACATTACCAAATAAATCTGCTTCTTTCCCAAACTTGTACGTTCAAAACACGACTTTTTCACGCAAGACATCATTATGCTTGTAGAAATGTCTAACGATTTCCCTATCCTAAATGGTTTTTTCAATACAATTGGTTTATGGCGACATCAGTTCGTCGACGGACTTCGTTAATACTAGCTGTGTTCCAAAATTCGAGCAAAGTACTCGCAAGCAGTTGGCCTACTCGTTCCTACTTCTCAACAAAGGCATGATAAGAGAGAGAGAGAAAGCCAACTGCTTGCGAGCACTTTGCTCGAATTTTGGAACACAGCTACTACTTCTGCTACAGCTAATCTACGTTTTCGTGTAGTTTATCTATGGCCTATTAGCAACTCGAATTAGGTTTGCGTGACCGTTCATTTAAAAATAAAACTGTTTGAAAACGACAATAAATTTTAATTTTATTAATTAATTAAAAGTTGCATGATGTTCCATTAAAGCAGTTAACATTATTATGCACTTAAAAGCATAATAAGATTCAGAATGAATATGACTACAATGGATAATAAAATTTAACTTCAAATCACAGTGAACAAAGAAAGAATATAAATATTTTTAAAGGCCCTCAATCCGCACATGCAATTCTTAACTTCATACACAGACACACATTAAAAAAGTATAAATTTCTTTTTGATATAAACTCCTTTTCCTTAAAGATTTTGATATAAACGGTTGGAGCTTAATCCCAAAAAGATTCTATATCAGTACTTCCGATGTACTAATCTTTCCTTATCTTAATTGCATACTAATCTCGTTCGTCTTTTCCCAATCGCATAAAGAAGACTTCAATGAACCGAGCTGCAGAAGGAGTTTATAGATCTCCTTAACGTAGCATTTCCTCTACCATCAGAACAAAGCATTCAATGGTATAGGATTAACAGCCGGGCAGACACAGACGGACAAGACTCGCTGGATCTTTACAAATATTTTATTCTGTTTCTGCTCATGGATGATGGAGTCGCAAATTCTTCCCAGTTTATTGTGTCGTAAAATTGAGTGTTTTTTTTAACGACAGGGTATTAAGTGTACCGAAAAATAATGCTGTTTTTTCATCAGATTGAAAACTTCCGCTTTTTCTTTGTCAAGGATTCCTTCTGATTGACAGGGCGAAAAAAGATTTTACAGTGCTAAATTTCGTTAAGGATTTCGTTTCGGAAGTGAGAGTCGAATAGATCTGAGTTAGAAGATTAAATTTAGTTTCTGTAGCAACCTAGCAACGCTATGCTTTTTGTGTTTTTTCTACTGCTTCAGAACTATACTGTCTTTTCGATTTCTCTTCTTCTTATTGTCATGTCATAGCGTGAGGCCAGCTTTGCCCTCGTTAAATTGTCCTTCCACGCTTATCTATTTTCCTGCATTTTTGAGGAGTATAAAATCCTGCTGTCTTCTAATATAGTATCAACGTGTCACTTCTTTCTCGATCGACTCCTTTTTCTTTTTTGTAGTATTGATGACGACGAATCTAATCCCTACACCATCTCGGGCGGTGTTCCCCAAGGATCAATTCTCTTCCCGCTCTTTTTCTAATATTCATAAATGATCTGCTCGCAATTCCCCTAACCCGTTTCGACAGTTCCTTATTCCTACGCCTTTGACAACATAAGACAAGCAAGTGCCAGACCTTGTCTCTCAAGCCGTGAACTCAAGTCCAACTCTATCAACATGGACATCGAACCGATTCTTAATTGTGGCCGCAAGAATCGGGTCGAATTCAAGGCATTCAAAACAAAATACTGTCTTATCTCTAACAATACTTGCACCGTCCTTCCTTCTTTCTCAGCGGACCGCCTGTGTGGAATCTTACGGCTGACCCATCTCTTAATATCCTAGGCGTACTTTTATCTCTGATAGAATAATCACATATTCATGGGGTTCCTCAAGATATGCAGGTCCCTCCTCGAGGCTACAGTCTGCAAGTACCACATTTGGTCCCACCATGAATACCACTCGTTTCTTTGTGCAGGCGCCCCAAAAACAACCTGGACAAGGTGCAAAACCGCGCCATTAAACTCATTTATTGATAGCAGCTTTTGGGCCTGAATAGACTCTTTAAAGGAGTATCCACACACATCAGGGACGTGCCCGGGACGTTCGATTTTTGCTCCGGCCCGGACACGGACATGTGTGAACGAGTTCGTATAAAATGTACGCACCGATATTTTTTGAACCCCTGAGGGAACACTAATATGTGTGGATACTCCTTTACTCGTTCACACATGTCCGTGACCGGGCACGGGCTCGTTCACACAGGACAGAACACGGCCCCGTGACGTCCCGTACACGGCCCTGATATGTGCGGGTACTCCTTTAACCAACCTACCCCACACTTTTGTGATGACCCGTCAAAATTTGAGAGAGTAGTTGGGAAGTTTTGATGCATCCCATATAAACCAGACTTAGCACCCTCTGCTCTGATTATCATTTTTTCCGATCTCTGCAGAACTCCCTCAATGAAATTAAGCTGGCTTCAAAAAAAGCGTGTGAAAACTATTTGATTCAGTTTTTCAACCAAAAACCATAGAAGTTCTTCATTGACTCTACCTGAAAAATGACAAACATTGTCGATAATAATGGAGCATATTGTTTTATGAAAAAATTCATTTTCAGACTATAAGTAAACCAGTTGAGTTTTTTTTAAAAAAGAAAGGCTACGAAACTTTTACCCTAGACCAATATATTATGTTTTGTGGTCTTTTAATGCGTTTATTTGGGGCTATTTTATGATATATTATTTTGGCATCATTTATTTTGAGGCTTATTTCATTCTCAAGTTTCACAAATGGTTCAACCAATCTAGGGTCTAAGGTCTAGTCTAGGGAGTAAGGCGCCTGGCTACCATCCCAGAGGTCCCGGGTTCAAGTCCCGGCAGCACCATGGTCCTTCGCCTTTCCCACCTAAATAACTTTCCTGCAGTCTACTTAACTCTTTACATTTCTGATTCCTCTTGTCATAGCCTTCCGCTAGCCCTTCCCCGCTCCACCAGCGCATGTCATCGGTTGGTTGATGGGATTCAACTCATTTCAGGAGGCATAACACTCGAGCGAGTTGTTTCTCAAGGCCCCGATGCCAGAGTCGCGATAGTAATGATTGGGAGTAGATGGAATAAAAAATATCGCGGATTAGTTGTGGCAGCTCCTCCCCTCACTTCTCTCTCTCCCTTCACTATCTTCCGACGAGAGCTTGCTGTCCGGCATTGCACTCTATACGAAAAATAGATTGTCGACAGTACAAAGGGCTTTCCCTGAGCTCCCAGTCTTTCACATAAAAAAAACTATACTTATGTATTCCTTTGAGACGTTTTGATCGGCAGAAGCCATTAATTGCCATGACTTGTTGTATAGAGCGCCTATTTCTGTTTAGCTTGCCAATTGCAGAGATCGTACGATATCACACTGCACGATTCGCGCATTGATAGGCTAAGCCATCGTTTCTCAACCTTTTTAGTGTTGCGACCCTCTGAAAAGCCAAAAAATGAAGTAAAAAATCTTGCGACGCCCTCACTATAATATTGGTTGAAAGATAAAAAACCAAGAATTTGGAGCGATTTTCGCGGTAAGAAATCAAAAATTGAGTCTGATGGAGACGACAGTAAAACAAACGTGTTTTATCGGGTTCCATCTTCTTCCGTCAAATCTGTCGTAAAATTGAGTTATTAAGGTCGAATCACACATATCCGTAACGGCACGGCACCGATGCTTTCCGTGTCAGTGGCTTCCGTGATGAATTTTTCACTGACATTCTTTACTTTTTAGTTTTGAAATTTGGTCAGTGATCATGGAATTTAGCGTAGAATATTTTGCTGCAATTGCATTGCTCTTAGACGAGGGGAAAAGAATTGAAAAGAGAGTGGGTTCATCCCAGGTGGACTCTTCCGGAAGTGGAAGGAGAGTTCGCAACTTTATATAGTGGATTGGTGGGCCACGAAACTAACTTCTACGCGATGAGCCAAAACGCATTTAGTGATTTGCTAAAAAAAATCGAGAAGTTGATCCACACGAGTCGGTACCTATGTAGGAGGATGAAGTACATTTGGGCATTCAAGCAACCTTACATCAAACCAATCTTTGTATTTATTACTTATACATACATGTGTACTGTTATATTCCGAATAAAAGAAATCCTACAAAAAAATCGCACAGAACAGGTTTGAGTGTTTTTTCAATAAACTTTACCTAAATTTGTGTTGAATTCTTATAAAATTTTCCATTGAATTTAAAAAACATTTTTTTCACGTCCGCGATAAATTAAAAAATATCGGTGGCAATGTATTTTTTGCGGTTTTGCGGAGGTCTGAAGGGTACAGAGAACGTCGGTGCCTAACTGCGTCGAATGTGTGGGAACATGCCGCGCTTTTCCCAATTTGTTTCCATGGAATTACATCGTGCCGATATATTTTTTTCACTGTTGCCCCAGTACTGCACTGAAGTCGCCGTCACGTCACGGATATGTGTAGAACCTTTACCCCGAAAGTCGTGGCTAAATTGTTGGCTTTTATACGGTTGTTATTGCATGATTGGCTTGATTATAATTTTAAAAAACATTGTTTGTTAAAATAATTTTTTTGGACAGATTGCGACCCCCTTATGGCTAATGGCGACTCTCTTGCGGGTCGCGACCCCCAAGTTGAGAAACCATGGGTTAAGCTAATAAAGTTTCGTAGTTTAATAAAGTAGGTAAGGGGGATCTGGAGGTGATCCACTCCAACAAATGGCGATGAACCATACGTTTCTACTCTTCGGTATTGAACGAGTTTGGAAATACTGACTGCAGAAGAAGTCGGTGACACTGACACTGCTTTGCCAACCCTGTCACAGTATACCACCCACTCAATGGATGGAATTTTATTTACGATTCGTGAAATAAACAGGTGCGTCTGAAGAAGCTTGACGTCAATAAATTAAAGAATATTTTGAGGGAACATATACATGCTAATAAATCGGCCTTTGATTTGCTTTCTGTTATTAACTTTCACTCCTAAATTTCCTTTTATTGTGGTTGTGGATGAAGTGAAATTCTTTTTGATGGGAAATTTTTACCGCCTGTGGGCCTGTGGTAATAGATTTGATGATTTTACTTTTTCAGACTGCCATTGAATGATGATATATAGTAAGACTTTCGTGACAGTGCACTTAAAGGAATTTTTAAAAATATTGTACATTCCGCGAAATGACTCGGCCTGAGAATGTTCTGTTCATAACTCCGTAGTAGTCCAGTTAAATAAGGCAAAAAAAGGGGTCAACCTCGGAATGAGAGGTAATTAGCTGAAAATTTGTATGAACCTTTGTTTTGGCATTCTAAATTATGTGTCAAAAGTCTCATAAAATCTCGTGTCCGCGTCTTGAGATATTAGAGGTCAAAGGTCACCAAAATCAGTTTTTCGGAAATATCTCGTAAATTATCGGCTTTACGTAAATTTTTGTTAAGTAAAGTTTGTTCATTAGATAAATCTGCATAAAAGTGTCCTATACCGAATTTACGTAGAACCAATAGTTTTCGAGATAAAGGGCTGAGAAGTCTTGGTATCGTGCTGCATTCGTTTCCACACCACCTCTGAGGTAGAATGCAAGGGACGTTTTTTACATGGTGTTCTCGTAGGCCTAATCCATGGGTTACAAATTATGATAAAATTTCTTGATTATCTCTCTATCTCTTCTATTTCTACTTCTTGCATATTGTCATCTTCATCAGCACTCATCTCAGAGGAAAATAACGAAATGTGGTCGGCGTTATAATCATTCAACTCAGGTTCAATGGTTGTATCCTCGGACATCGAATTGAGACACGACTGGCCTCGACAAGAGCCATACGCTACGAAACATGGCAATCCTACTTTTCTGCATTCACTTGATGCATGTACCTTTGAACCTCCGAAACTTGAGTAGCCGGTCAGTTGGCTTTATGGACTTTTGAGAAATTATTTGTGACTCAAAAATAAAGAGAATCCCGGTCGAAAATCTCCAGTTGGCAGTTGTCAGAGGTACATGTATCAAGTGAATGCAAAAAAGTAAGATTGCCTTGTTCCGTAGCGTATGGCTCTTGTCGGGACCCGTCGTGTTTCAATAGTATGTCCGAGGATACAACCGTTGAATATAAGTTCAACGATGATGACGCCGACCACATTTCATTATTTTCTTCTGAGATAATTGTAGGTGAAGATGACAATATGGAAGAAGTGAAAGTAGAAGAGATAGAGAGATAAACAAAAAATTTTATCATAACTTGTAACCCATGGATTATGCCTACGGGAACACCATGAAAAAAACGCCCGTTGCATTCTACCTCAGAGGTGGTGCGGAAACGAATGCAGCACGGTGCCAAGACTTCTCAGGCCTTTATCTCGAAAACTATTGGTTCTACGTAAATTCAGTATAGGACACTTTTATGCAGATTTATCTAATGAACAAACTTTACTTAACCAAAATTTACGTAAAGCCGATAATTTACGAGATATTTCCGAAAAACTGATTTTGTTGATCTTTGACTTCTAATATCTCAAGACGCGGACACGAGATTTTATGAGACTTTTGACACATAATTTGGAATGCCAAAACAAAGGTTCATACAAATTTTCAGCTTATTACCTCTCATTCCGAGGTGAAACCCTAATTTGACTGGACTATAGGCGGTTCATTTGGCTTTAATTGCGTTCATGCATTCCCGGTTAAATCAACTTTTCGATCTAGACCTTATACACTTGGTACAGTGACGAGTGAACAGATGCATTCCCCTTAGATATACTTATAACTTTGCTGGCGTCAGGGGTCATCAGCCTGAAGTATTCCGTTATTGAAACTGAAATTCATCTGTCATTTAGTCTTGAGCTACATATAATGTTATTGGTATTTGGGGGAGTCATTTACCACGTGTACATGACCAAATCGAACGATCCAGAGATCGAAAGATTGAAAGTGAGAATCTGCCTATTTGACATCGTCGGATCGAGTAATTGAAGTTTAAATGGATTCAAACGTAATCGAAAAGCAATGAACATAACCTAAAATTTGTAGTTTTCGTATCGTTTTATTGTTGTTTCGCTTTTTCATCGAATTCCACTCGATCCTATTTGAATTCGATCTCCGTATACATGGATTTTTCTAAGATCCAAGCTGGCTTGAATACGGCTTCAATTTTGCATGTATACGTACTAATTGTTATCAAGCTGAGATCTTAACTCATTTTTGTTATTTTAAAATAGAAAAAAACATTCCTTCAACCTCGTAAGTGTATTTGATAAATATAAACGTAAATTCTGAACTCTATTTCTCGCTAGTAAAGTATATAATCTTCGTGTAAAATAAGTGGTTGGGTTGCAGGGACATAATTAAACTTTGCATGCCTATGTATCATCGAATATCTAAAAAAAACTTTAAATACCAAGGCTTTATTATTAAAAGACTTTATTTTAGCATACCACATCAATCCTCGCATGACTGAAATTAATGATCCCCAACAAGAAGGATTAACACATATTTTTTACGCATTGTCTCACATGTAAACTTTTACTGCTCCAAGACGACCCAAAATTTCCAAAACATTTTAATAAATGTCTAAAACACCAGCCCTTGTTCCCCCGTTTGTACCAGAGCCCCTCGCCGACGACATTTATTTGAATTTTCCAACATAGAGTCCAACAGTGGAATTCCATTGTAGGCTAGTTCCATTCTAAAGCATCCTTTGTCTGCAGATAGGACATCCCCCTTCATTAATCTTTCGGAATTCATTCCGCATAGAAGCTATGTAAGGAGCAGGGACATATTCTCGCATGAAACAATTTGCATCGGGGTAGGACGAGGAGTAGACGCAATCACAGTTGCCTTTGTTTAAAGGTACTGGGCCGAGATGCATAATCCCTGCTGTTATGCACAATGCGGTAATTGCTTATATACTCTTTTTCTCTTTCCGTGCAGCAGCAGCATTTCAGCTGGGAACACTATTGTATATGCCTATATTTTCTAGTTGTAAAATATCCTCTTCGTGCCTTCTGTGGCCCTACAACTGCAGACGTCTGGAGAAAAATTATTACTTGATTTATTTTCAGTTAAAATTCCTTTTTCCATAGAGTAAAAATTTGTAATTTGGTTTTGTGATGGCGACTGTACCTCGGGGCTCTATGAACAAGGAGAGATTTATATGCCACTGGCGTTAACGTAATTAGAAGTACAGTAATAACAAAAGTTCTAAGAATACCGGAAAAGTTGTATTTTTAGATTCCCTTGAGTTACTGCTTCCTAATTTTATACCCGGAAAGTTATGATAGAATTTTGGCAATTTGTCAAAAAGGGTGCTAAAGGGTTTTCAGAAAAGACTTCGTGGAATTTTTTCTACTTATTCGACTATACAATGGAAATTCAGTCTCGGTGTCTCGTAACTGTTTCATCCACCGGTGCTGTTTCCTAGAGGATATCAACCAGTTTGTCATCCCTAAACTCTAAGCATCCTCGTTTGCGTCATCTTTCAAGCGTAGCGCTGGTGTAGCCTGCTTTACCGCAAGCAGCTTTCCGAGTAGGTTTCCCGCATACTAGCTAGCAGGAGCGGCTTAGCCGATGAAGCAGAAGATGCAAAGCATCGGGGCGCCACACGAACACAGGGCGCTAAAATCATTTGAAATTTTTTTTATATTTAAAATTTTATCAAATTTTATTTTTTTTTTAAATGAGAGATTTTCGAATTCAGGCCCAAAACAAATTCGGCGCTGCATACCTCACGCCGCAAGCTTCACAGCATCAAATCAACCAGAATTTATTAATGCTGCCAGATTGACCGCTTCTTACTTCACGCTACAATGAAGTATGAAGCCAGTTTCGACCAATTTTCAAAATTTATGCGGCGTAAGTCCTGTCAACTTTAGATAAAAGGAATTGTAAAAACTGCCATATTTTATTTACTGTTGTGAAAAAGCGGTAATTTAAAATGGAAGAAAAAATAATAAATTTGGTGAGGAAAAATCCAAAAATTTTTTTTTAAATAAAATGCTTCTTCGTCTCTGTACATTTTAATGCCAACAATTCCCTCAAGTTGCCGTTGGTTTTTGCAGCTGCAGTGGCGTCTTTCCATCGGCTTCAGCTTCATAAAGCTTGCGGCCTGAAGTATGCAGCGCCGAATGTGTTTTGGGCCAGGGGCGATGGTGGGGAAATCCACACCGAAAATGCAGCTACGTCTCGGACGGACGCGACAAAGGAACGTGGTCGAAGGGCCGCACACAAGCAAGACTTTTTATACGAAAACTAAATATATTATATTTGAGCTACTAAGAACCTATAACTGTATAGCCCAAGCTTTTTAAACCCCCCCGACTAGCATTTAAAAAGGGGATTCCCTCCGGGGGCATGCCGAAAAAAGGATTAACCGTAGGTTCCTCATGAGGACTCCATGTGGCAAATGAGGGGCATGCCAAAAGGGAAATTTCCTCCTGAGCACCACAATGAGAGACATTTCCTCATGAACA
Source organism: Thereva nobilitata (assembly GCA_963855945.1). Lineage (NCBI taxonomy): Eukaryota > Metazoa > Arthropoda > Insecta > Diptera > Therevidae > Thereva > Thereva nobilitata. The sequence continues at coordinate 194,907,445 of OY979694.1, read as the reverse complement.
AAAAAAAATTAGCGATGAGATATGCCTTATCAATTAATTTCTCATAGGGGCCCTATGAGGCAAATCTCATTACAAATGAAATGGGGCAATCTCAACATATGCCTTACGTTTTCGGAAAGCTTTTTAAAAAGCTTAAAGGAGATACCCTTAAGCTTTAGTTTAATTCATACAAAGCTTTAGTTTTTGTTGTTGCATTGGTCCTCAGGGAATCATGTTGGTGACGGTGAATGTTGTTATTTAGCATACTCAATAGCCCGGTTCTGATTCGATTTCAGAAGTCAAGCAGTATTGGATGTGATTGGTACTCAGTTGGGGGCCGTATTGATAAAAACACAATCGCGTTTAAAAATATAAAGCTTTCGACACCGGCGCAGTTATTACTCACATATCCACTCCGAAATTCGGGATCGGGTATTAATGATTTTTCCTCAAGTGGGGCATTCCTTATGACGAGGTGCGAATGAGGAAAGGCGTTAGATGCCCTGTGTGGGCCTTATAGGGTAATCCACCCGCGTCCATATGAGGCTGTGGGTCTAGCTTCAGCCCTATCTGTACCCCTTATCTTAAACCCACAATGATTATGCTCCGCCGCCCTTGTTTTTGGCCTAAATTGTCTACAAAAAAGCCTTTGGTAGATAAAAAGACATTTCCTTTAATTGAAAGTTCTTGTATTCAGTTTTGTCTGTGTTCCAGAGTCATGTTAATATTTTCATTTTTTATTGAAGAAAAAAATTTCTGACATAATTTCCTATAACGGGCGCTTAACATAAAGTTGCATCGGGGCGCCAGCACCGCTAGAGCCGGGCCTGCTAGTTAGATATCTTGCCCAAGGGAGTCGAACAAGCTTGATTTCCTTCAAGTAGATCTCAATATGGCCTAGTCTTCGGAATCGTCCTCATTCACATACGGGGCAGACAATTCTCTGAACGACTTTCTGAACACAGTAGAGTGAGCTGAACCAAAGTAGATGTGAAAGACTGCACTAATTCAAAGCTGTGCACCTCTACCTTCTATGTGGGACCTTTAAAGAATTGGCTCGCATACGGGGACACCATGTACTTTGTTTGACTTTCGTTAATGTACAACCTCCATATTACCTCGATGGCTCTAACTGAGACTGTCCTGTACAACTGGTGATCTACCAATGGCGTAAGCCAGTATTTTGGGGTGTATGTTTTGAAATTGTTCCTTTTGCCATCATACGCGAATCTCTGATCACTTTCTCCAACTCCAGGGTTGAAGAGGAGATAGGCTAGACTGTCCACTTATCGAAGTCCATTATAGATGTTGATCAGTGCCGGTTTTAGGTATTTAGGCGCCCGGTGCGAGATATTTCTATGCGCCCTTAATTTTTTAAAGACATTTCTTTTGGTAGATTACATGTGTTATTAAGCACAAATTGCAGAATGAAGGTAAATACGGGCACCGTCGTCCTATTATATCTCTCTCACTCGAACTCACAAGCAGGATAGGAGGGCTCTGGAGCTTCCTGGGAAGCTCGGGTGGCTCCCAAGAGCTGCTATTGACCAGCATTGGTTTATTGCTAGAAACTGGAGACAGTAGATGCAGAGGTATAATAAAGCGCCCATGCCGGCGGTCTCTTACATTGTGTCCTAACACAAGCTTTGCTTACCTCTTGTGCACATCCAGCATTGCGTTTTGTATTTTGGAGGCGTTATCATTGAATAAATAAATAAATTATCACAATTGGAGCTACTTTGCGTGTCCATGCTCTATGAGACTGCTACATTGCGCACATTACACGCAGTATTCTCTATTTCAATCGCCACTTTCCATTCATCATAGAACCAATCTTTGCGATTTCTACGACTTTTTCCTAATATGAATCAGCAATACTTATAACAGTGCATTTAAAACCTATCAAACTCTCCCCGATGCCTGGCTCGTCGCCTCTAAAACTTACTATTTTTTCCTGAGCACGAGTTCTTGCCATTAGTGGTTCTGGGCTTTTCATTTGTTGCGGCAACCTCGTTAATTCGGTGGCGAATCCGCGAATACAAAGCTTTTCTGCATTTTATAGTTTTTCATATACTTTTTGATAATTGATTGATCAAAACTATTTGCATATTTTGTAGTAACTACTGCAGTTCCGTACGAAATTAGCTTGTTTCTTGCCATGTTCCAAAAATTATTTGTAGATATTTTGCCTTCTTCAGGATGAAAAAATTCGTGTTTTTTACCCCATTAGATAGGACCCAAACCAACTATATCTCCCGACTCTAAATACGTCCGTCGAGAAATTTAATTAGAATAACATTGATAAAAGCGAATGTGCAAAGTTAACTCGGCCACGGTTTATAAATAAGAATTATAGCTAACCGCCATACCCATATTATCCGCCGGCTATGGCTACGTCCCTGGTCTTGCATACGAATTTAACTAGCATGCACACCTTCACTCTGCGATCACCCAACACTAGAATTTGATAGATCATCTGAAGACCTCGGTAGTGTAGGGGTTAAAAAGACCTAATGTCATCGCAGAGACCAGAAGTAAAACTGAGTTTTGGCATTCACTGTTTTCTCTACTATTTTTCCGATCAGAGCCTTCCGATCGACATAGAACTGTTTGAGGGTGTTTACATTGGACGTAGGAACGAACGTTCGTCACGAGTTTGAAGGTGAAGGGGGAAGTGGAGGTGATGAAGGAAAATGACGAACGAAAATTAAAATTCTTGTTCGTGACGGAATGTGGAACAGTTTTTGATTGGTTATTGCAAGCCACGTGATTGTATCATTTTCAACTGTTTCACATTTTTCCTAAAATTGACGTTAGGAGTTAAATTCGTTATTTAAGATTTAAAGAAAAAAATTAAAATTTTACAATTAAACTAAACTAGTGTTATTCAAATTGTAAATTTGAATTTTTATTTTATGTTTTTAAAAATATTGTTTTAGGTTTATATAGAAAATTATTAATATTGCAAAAACAATTGAAATTGTAGTTAGAAAATTTTTATTAGAATTGAAATGTATTCGTGTCTGGTTTTTCCGTATGTATATTTTTTTTAAAGAATAAATTTAGTTTAGTTTTTTTAAACTATTTATTTTTTTATTTATTTAACTTCCTTTCCTCAAATGTTGAAACGTTTTAAGAATTTCTTAGGCCTGTATTCACCGACCTGGATAATAAATATCGTGGAGATTTCGTATTTACCGACCGCGATTTTCGGTACACGGATAAAGTTAATATCAGTTCCGAGCTGGTAATAAGTTAAATCCGCTGATTTCTATCCTCTGAATTTTCGAATTTTCAAAATTTAACAAAAAATGCGGGAATAAAATTGCAACTGAAGATGAATTAAATTTTTAATAACCATCACCCCTTGAGTGAATATATTTTAGTTCCTGATCTTAAATAAAAATATTCGCCGGCAAAACTGTTTTCAAATTGTTTTTGTTGGCAAAAACAGTTTTTGCATAAAGTTTTCATTAGTTTAGTCATAAAAAAGGTGGAAAACCCGAATGAATTTAATCGGATTCTTTCTCCATTATTTTGCAAAATAAATTATGCAAACATTGAAAACATAATCAAAACAAAATATATTTCTCCGATTCCAAACGTTTCAATCAAAGTGACAGTCGCTTTCGTCTAATTTTGTAATGTGAACATGAAGGGGGAAGAACGTACGTGGGCACGTTCCTTCCTACGTCTAGTGTAATCACCGTCTTTAAACGATGTACGTCCACAGTACAAATCAATGATTATTTCTCATCATTTATTCATTCTTAATTTTAGGTGATACAGGTGCCACGAATGATCATTCTTAAAAGAATGATCATTCGAAGAAGCCCGTGTATCAAGGTTAGCTTTTCCAGGCCACCAGCAAAGCTTCTGTTTATACCTCTCACTCGAACTCGAAGCTTTTGCCTACACCTTTCCTACTTGAACTCAGAAGCAGAAAAGGAGGGCTATGGAACTACCGGGAGCTTGGATCGGTCTCAAGAGCTGCTATTCCCAGCCCTTCCTTAGTGGAACTTCGCGTAAAAAAGAAAAGACAAGAGATCTTATAGCCTTATGACACTGGCTTCATCGTAGGCTGAAAATGCTGCCTTGGCTAGGCTGAAACCTGAAAGAAAAAATTCAAAGGAGATTTTCCCATATGTAAGAGTGAGAGGAATATACTCAAACTTTTCTTGGCTGGATTTTAAGTGTTATAAAAAGTCTAGAAAGCTGTTATAAAAAGCATAGGAAAAGAATGAAATTCATGTTTTTTTCTAAGCTTTTTATAACAGTTTGCTGCATCTCTCGACTTTTTATAACAGTGAGTGAAGAACAATAAATTGAAATGATTATAAATACATATAATTGAAGTTACAATAAATATAATTGAAGGCTAAATGTTTAGAACTGGGGCTCCGGTGTAAAATCGCTTCAAACAAATTTTGAGGTGTTTACGGTGATGTTTAAATGTCCCAACAGTAATTTCAAGGCGGGGGAGACCTGTTTTCCTTATTACAACGGGCGGGGATTGCGATTTGGGGGAGTCTATGATTTGCGTGGTGCCGCAGTTTGACGATAAAGTATCTCATCTATTATAAACTCTACTTGATCGTCTGTCCAAGGGAAGTTTCCATTTTTTATATTTTTTTCCCATTTCGTACGAACAAAACGGCAACAACTCACAATTTATAGTTCACAACAAATTTTGTTATGACCTGTCCAGAGGTGCCACGAAACTGGATTCCGATTGTTTTTAAATTAAGCATGACCAGGAATTAAAAAAGTGACCTGCGATCCCTGCAAGCTTTTGTATTGAAAGTAATAAACAAAAATCTCACTTTAAGACGTACACAGAGCCATAAAAAATCTCGATGTATGAAAGCATTTAATTGTAGGGAAACACAACGGTGGTAAAGAAGGACTCAGGTCAAAAACAGATTTTTATTGATGAAGAATCTTAATTTATGTACCTGATGTTGACGATGTTTAATTTTAAATACAATAAATTTAAATTAATTTAATTTTAAGAACAATAAATTTAAATATGTATATCAAATATTTCCCAAAGTATTTCTTCTAGATCCACTCACAACTATCTGTTATAATAATCAGACAATCGTTCTTACTCTCACATGCTATCTCTGTCACACAGTATAACAGATTTCGTCATTTTCAGCCTAGCCAAGGCAGCATTTTCAGCCTACGAATAAGCCAGTGTCATAAGGCTATTAGTAAAAACAGCAATAAAAAGAATATGATTCTATGGTATTTCTTATATTTTCCTAGTCAGGTTTCTTTTCGGCCGTTCAATCAAGATACTATTGAATGGCGTCAAATCTCACGCCCACACGATTTTTGCCGGTCTCTCCCAGTGGTCGATTTTATCACCCACTTTTTTTTATAATATTCATAAATTACCTCTCTGTCCCTTCCAACCCACTTTACAGCTTCCCTGATGACGGTACTCTACGTTTCCGATAATGCAAAATAAGAACGTGCCAGATCCTGTCTTGACGATCGTGTATCTTTGTCCAACTCAATCTCAATATTGAATTCATACACCGCCAGAATCGTGTCAAACTCAATGCCTTCAAAACGATGTACTGTCTTATAGCCTCGAAACATGGCAACGTAATTATGACGAAAATACGTCATTAATGACCAATGCCATTTAGGGGGTGGCACACGTTAAAATACGACATTATGTTTTGACAATTGTAATAACTGGGTATATATTGAAGAATCTCCCTCTATTTGGGTTTTCGTCGTAACGACGTAAAATTTTCTTTATTGGGTTTCACATTTACGAGGCTCGTATTCGTCATTAATGACAAATTGTCTTGTTAATTACGTCTCTGTGGCGAAGGAATTATTTCCAATAAAACCTGCAACATCTCTCCATCTGTGACGACAGTGGATGGTTAGAACTAATGGCTGATCCATCCCTTAATGTTAGGCTTGACATTAAAAAAGATCTGCGATGGAGTGGCCACATATTCCAAATCGCCAAACAAGCATGATTGGGTTTTTTTTAAGGCTGCGTGTTCCTCCTCCAGCCATCGGCCCAAACTACAATATACAAATCCTAGTCTTCTCGAATGCAACCCCCTTATTTGAGGTGGGATTTCGAAAACCACCTTGGCATGGTTAGATAAATCCCTTAAACTTATCGGAGACGACACTGTTTGCTCCACCATCCACCCATCGAGTCACGGTAGGAATGTAGCAGCCCTAACAAAACTGTATCGTTATGCGAATGCTCCATCGAAATAAACACTGTTCTGCCTCCACAGCAATGTTATACCAGCAACAGAAGCCTGTTCGGCTATTCCCTAGTAGGGAAAATCGCAAGTACTTACTCTGAGAAGTAGATTTGGAAGTACTTCTTTATTGAGTGTTTTCTTAAATACCAAAGAAGAACTTCTGTAATGGTTTATTATTAATGAAGAGAAAATGGGTTTAGTGCGTAGCTTGTCGTTCTCTTTCTTAAGGCGAGTTTACATCCCAAGATTAAAGTGGAAGAACAAAGTGGCCCTGTACAAAACTCAAGCGCAAAGTTTCGTCGAAAGCTCGAAACTTTTTACAACTGTCAAACGTAAAATGTTTAACACGGTCGCAGAGGAAACAATTTAATAAGCTGCAAAGCCTTTTAGATAGTTATATAAAATTAATGTGTAGTAAAAAAGACAATTTTATTAGTTTCAAACATTTTCCCACTTCGCAAAAAAATTAACGCATTTTTCAAATTGTCGAAAACAAGGTAAATATGCAAAAACTAGGCAAAGTGGCATATTTATAGGCGTTAGAATATTGAAATTTAACGAAATTAAAAGCTTTTTTTCGGTCTACGCATTCGTTAAGCAGATTATAGCCCTACTTTGAGGTAGCCGTTTTCTGTTGCCACGTTGGTGAAACAGAGAAAGAACCATACTACCTTCTATGCGATAAAGGAGCTCAGATTTGCTCTTCCACTTTATTCTTGGGGTGTAAACCCGCCTTTATTTCTCAAAAAATCAAAATATAAATTTATAGTCCAGTCAAAATAGATATTTGCCTGCGAGATAATTCGGAAGTTGCTGAAAATTGGAACAGCCCTTAAAAACAGCATTATAAATAAAATCGCTTTATTTTACCACCTCCACCCACCCCAACTGCATTACATTACACAAATTTGCAATATAATCGCTTTATATATGAGTTCAATGTGGTGTAAGTACTTCCAGATCTCATTCTAAGGAAGGAAAAAACGAAGCCATCGCCGTGTTAATGTAATGTCTTTTTTGTACTGGATGGAAGTACTTCAAAATGAATGTGGTGCAAGTATGTACTTCTACAACTCATTCTATGGAAGGGAAAAGGAGGTACGCCTAGGCCATCGCGGGGTAATGTAATGTCCTTTTTGTACTGGGTGGAAGTACTTGACTGATTCTGCAGAATGACTTCTAGAAGTACTTTTAGAAGTACTCCCATTCCCTACTGGGTCGCTTTGCCTCTCTTTTCGTTCACTCTACAGACAAAGAATTCGTTCATAAATAGAACAATTCGATTGTGGAACAACCTTACACAGTGTATATTTCCAAACACCTACAACATCCAAGAGTTCAACGCAGGGTTCATCGCTGTCTCCTTACCCCTCCCCCGCTTTCGCTACGCCTCTGAATCTGAATCGATGAACCCCTATTTTTGAAAAATTCAGTATTTAGTAGCGCTGGATCTGTAACTCCCTTTTTCGCCATGATACCATGTTAAAAAAAGTATTAAAAAGTATTAAAAAATACGGTATAGTTTATGCACCAGCTTCAAAACTCTGATTACATAAAAACTTTTATACTTTGATGAAGCTTTTAAAGTAGTTTTAAACAACTTTCTACCATCGGTATTTGTTAGTAGAAAAATGTTTAATTTGCAACTCAATGTTCGCCAGGCAAAATTATTTCTGTCTACAAACTTTGGAATCTCTACCCAAGTGTAAAACTGTGTTTTTATGAGAAATAGATGCTCGGGCGGTTTATTCAATTAACATTTTTTATGTGGAAGTTTAAGCTTGAATCCATATGAAAAGAAAAGCAAGAAAGGAAAAGTTTCACATCATCATTATTCATTAGATTGAAAAACTTTTTTACCTATACAAAATCATTCTTGGTTCCTGCAAAAATCTACTAACTCGCCTCGACCATTCGTGTAGAATATTCTTCAACAAGGAAAAAACCTTCGAAAATGTGAAACGTTTGCGTGACTATTATCTTCTCGTAATGACAATGTTAATTATATGTAAAACGGAGGAGGGGTTGTATTACTGTGCAATCCCTCGAGTCTCACATTCCCATTAGACCAGGAAAAAAGGATAAATTGTATTCAAAGCAAATAGACATTGTCACAATATTTGCCCAAGCAGCAGCAGCACCGGCACCTAGCAGCAAAGGGTTATTTTTACTGCCATACTAAACGTTTTGCCGGAAGGAAATTATAAAATGCTTGGCACATTACTAGGATTCTTCTGGATCCTAGAGGAAAAAGTGTGCTACGTCTGCTTGTCGTTCTCTCCACTCAGGTATGTGTTTTCTTTATTCCTATTATCTTTTTTTTGTTCTTAGTTACGGAAGTTTCTCATGTCATTTTTTTGGGGCCTCCTTGTGCTGTCGTGTCCTTTTATCTGTATCTTTTATGTACGCCCGGCCACTTATCCTTTATATCCTGCAAGGCATCATGTAATGCGTTTTTTTTTAAAAAGCTTCAACGAAAATTTTCTTGTATGTGCGCTCATTTTTCCTCGTCATACTATTGTTATTCCCGAGTATATCCTTCAAGCGTGCACATGTGAATCTATATAGGCGGTGACATTTATTTGCATATCCTGAAAAGGACACAATGCCTGTAGGGCACCCACAACTTCTATTTCCACAGCGAGCCTGGTCGGTCCTTCAATTCTCGATACAATGTGGGCTGATGTATTGCAATATCGTCAATGGGATGCTCGCAGAGATATGGAAAACAAAGCTTAGGCACGAGAAAATAAGTGTATCCTTTTTTATAGCCGAACACGAGGACTACAATTTTTTTTATTACGACTTTATTTCTTCATCGTGCCATTCAACCGCTACGGGATGACAGGGTGACTATCGATCTTAGAGACCTAATAGCCAGGGTCTTGGATACAATAAAAACCACCTGCTTTTGTGGGTGTATCAAAAGGAATTGGATGGCAATTAAATGGAAAACTGTCGCCTTCCCCGGAAGAAGGACTCTCGAATCGGTGTTTGGTCATTTGTTGGTATTCTCCTTCCAGGCCAATGGGTAATTTGCATTTACGGAAACACCACTAATTACAGCTTCGTTCACTGAATTCAATGCCTTATTTACACTCTCATGGATTTCGTTTTTTTTTGTTGTTCTACATTCTTGTATTCCTTCATACCTCGGATCCCTTTACAGGCAATGTTCTGTTGTAATGTTCACCTTGAAACAGTTCGCTGTAACGGTTCAGTCACGTAATATTTTTTTTACCTTTACAATTGTGGGCTTTCACAATGGATATATTTTACAGCGCGATTTTTTTTCTATTTTTACTCTGACGTCAGCTTGTATGGGATGTTATATATTGCACAAGCGAAAGCTTGAAAATAAATGGAGAAAAGCACGTAATTGGGTTAAGTTTTTACTTATGTTTTAAGCTTGTTCGCGCTCTTTATTTGTACTATATTGCATTGTCGCTGAATATTTAAAATAAGAAATGCACTTCTGTTGGCTTAAAAATATCACGAGAGAGGAATTATATTTAAAACTGAGTAGTGTTAGTTATAAAATAAAAAGGATTATAGCATTATTACTTGTGTAACTTCAAGTGTGTTAAATAAGTAAGAGAAATAAACAGGTAAAATCTGAAATAAACGTTCATGCTTTCACGTATCCTCTTTAGATCCATCCACTCGCGCCACAGACCAAATCTAGCCTTGGTCTCCTCTAGGGAATTTCTTCAAGTTTGACGGTCCTTTGCAGTATTTCGCAAGTTCCGAATAAGCATTGAGCATTGCCTCTGCGTCAGCCGTTACAAAGTCTATCCATCTCCTCCTGGGTCTGCTACTGGTCTATTTCTCGAAATATCGGCTACCATGAACCGTTTTGGAAAACGGTTGTCCTCCGTCCTTAGTACGTGGCCCGCAAGTCTTAGTCTCGTGATATTTATATAGACTAGTCGGGCTCCTGCACAATTGTGAAGAGTATATACTATTTTAATTGTCCCAAACCCCACAGTGGTTATTCGTCAAACCGTAACTTCCTTCTTTGGATCATTTCGAACTTGAATTTTGCAATCGCTTGAGCACGGTTCAAAAAGAAAGAGTTATCTCCTGGTTTATTTTTTTTAATTACATTAAAACTTCTTTATAAACCAAGTTCTCAGTGACAATTCCTTGAGGGGTAACTTCCTGTTTTAGACCACTTGAAACATCAATTTTACAATCGCTGTATACAACTGACCGTACGTAAAACATGGTTCCGCAAGAAAAAGACCAACTTTTTCAAATGTTTGACCTTGTGACTTATTTATTGTCATTGCATACGCTAGGGGCAGGGGAAATTGATGACGCTTGAAATTAAATGGAAGACCAGGGTCGTTTGATGTATCCAAGGAAATTCGTGGGATAAAGTGAATCTTACCTCTTTGAAATCCTGTAAGACACTCGCCTTGGATTACATTCACGCGAAAGTCCCGAATAGCTAATCTGGTTCCATTACACAAACCATTCTTAATAGAAAGGTTTCGTAGTAACAAAACTATGCAACCTGTTTAAATTTAACTTATGTGGGTTCAAAGTATTGAGAAATTCTACTGGAAAGTTTACTTGTGCTTGGTTAACTAAACTATCGTCATCTATTACCATGGAATCGATTGAAAGTATGACACTTCTTCCGCGTTAATTCTAGCAAGAACAGATTCATTTATTACATGGACGGGATCATTTTTGGAACATAAAACTGCTCTTTTAGAAATACTATGAACTATCTTGCGTTGTGAAAGTTTCACCAAACCCACCAGTAACAAAATTTTTCGAGATAAATTTAGAGAGAATTAAAATACTATGCTGAGTATTTTCTAATTCCTTGTGGACATTCAGCAGTAGAATTGCCAACTTGAAAAATCTTAATCAACAAAAGCTCTCATAATCCAGAACTTAAACCTGAACAATATGTACATTCCTTGCACAAATCATCTAAGCTGAATTTTTACGGTATAAAATTATTACAATAATCTTGAATGGCAGCCTTGAAAAATGCTTAAGGTTGCCTACGAATACAACCGGTAGAATTTGTAACATTTTGGCTTACATTTCCATTCATCACTTGCAATTCATTAGTTTGTCTCGATGCCCTCTTTTTAGCGATTTCTTCGCGATCTTGTTCGTAATAATTTCTATTTTGTGTGCTTCTTTTCATTTTAAAAATTCAAATGACCACAATAAGTCACTTTTGCACAATTTTTTTGCACTTTTTTTGATTATCCCTTATGACGTTTAGAAAAGATTCGACGATTTTCATATATTTCATTCAAGAGCAAGTAAACAAACTCTTTCAAGCTTTTCGAAAGGCAAAAACCATGGTACAAATACTTCATGTAAAATGCAAGGAATTATTTTTCCGAGGCTGCATTTAATTATTAGAACAAATATTTGAATGTTGTTGCAAATAAACAAAACCATTGTAAAACCAAATTAAAGAAGATTGTACTTAATATCAGAAACTTCACTTTTGAGGTATCCCATATATTTCATTAAACACCATTATATCCGTTGAATGCATTGAAAAATTAAAATTATTGGTAGCATATATTCTTACTTGGTGTACCATCGTATACCACGCAAAATTGCAATGAAATCGGTGCAGTAGTTTTCACGTGAAAATTTAAAAACAATTTATTTCCTAATAAAATTTCATAAAACGGCTACCAGTGACGTCACACCATAAAAGCTCTCCGTAAGAGCATACCTTGGGCAAAAACTTACGTTGAGAGAATATGAGTGAACTTTCAAAGCTTTCCATAAGCTCCCGAGCATGGTTAAAATTTAACTACACCATGGTTAACCACGGGAGTTTTTGAACGCCAAAAAGTTATGCTCGTGGTTATGTTGTAGTTAACCACGGAGTTTTTGAACGATAAAAGTTGACCATAGTTAACCATGGTTAACTATAGTAAGGTTTTTGAACGCGCTCCCGTTCTTCTATAGCCTAAGTCAGTGGTGGCGAACCTATGGCACGCGTGCCAGAGATGGCACGTACGAAAATTTTGCTGGCACGTGAACGATTTATTATTAAATTGGATTTAAGGTGACTTCCTACTTCGCGCGCTCGAAAAACGGCATATTTTTAGAAATTTTTTTTGAGAAAAGTATAATAGATATTTAAAAAAATTGTTTTTTGGGGTGAATGAATATACTCTTGAGTTCTATGAAAATTTTTTTTTATTTATTTTATACATAGTATATATTTAAACTGGAGCCAAACGTAAGGTGTAAAAAAAAATTACTGCTGCTGGTCGTCTTGATTTCTCAGTTTTGGCTTGACTGACAAAAAAAAAAATAATAATAATAATCTTTAGAACTGTGGCTATGGTCACGACTAGAATTTTTAAGTTTGCATTAAAAAAAAAAAATTATAAAGATTTGAAAAAAAAGTGCAAAAAAACGTGTGTTCTTTTTTGGTTTCTCATATAAAAAAAATAGTAAAAATTAAAATTTTTACTTGATTCTAGTCGTGACCATAGCTATACATATGCAGAATATGTGGTTAAAATTTGAGCATGATCGGACAACGGAGTTCCGAGAAAACATGACCACCAGGTGTAAAAATGTAGTTTCGAGATAAACGCGTTTTCATGAAAAATTTTGAAATAAAATTTACTTACGGCTAACTATCGATCCCTGCACCATATAGGAGACCTTCTACTTGTTCTAGAAGTTCATTCTCTTCTATCCTGAAATTTTTCCGTTTCGTCCTGGACTCCTTCGAAGCTTCAGAAGTCCGCTTCTCAGCTTGTTTGATACGAACCGCATCACGCTCTTGTGAATAACTGAATGCTGCACATACGATTTGAACACCCATAACTTCCAATATTTTTAGAACTGGCTTAAGTCCTTCATTGAATATGCAAGCTGCTGTTTTGGTTGCAATTTCTACCACCTGTTTTCCAGAAAACGTGTGTTTTGGGAACCATATTCCAAACAGTACCATTGAAGCACTCGTTGTTATTTTGGGTATGACCCCCAAGACATCTTTCTAACAAGTCTTGTTTCGTCAAATCTTCGTAGATAGGCTTCAAAACTGCTTGTACATCTTCAGCAAGAGTTGGAGGATGTCTGTAACCTCGAAGATTTTTTTTGGCCTTCCGTTTGCGGTACTCACACCAAGAGTCAGCTCCTGCTGGACAATATGAATGCTGTGGTTTGGAATCAGTTGAGATTTTATGGTAAAAGGTGGCCCATATTTCTTTGCGCATATTTTCTACTGAATTTGTATTTCTACGGATCGCTAGTCCGTAATAAGTGGACAGTTCTTTCATTAATTTAATAGTTAAATCCACAGATTTTGGGACAGATGTTTTTCCTTTTTTTGAAATTGAACTTTTTTTTGTTTTAAAAGTTGGAGTAATTTTTTTTTTCCTAATAGTTTCTTTATTTCCCGGAGTTTTAGTATTTTTTTTTTCAGCTTTTCTTAATTGAGTAAGAACTTTTTTAGCGTCACTTGCTCGCTTGAACATTCGCTTTTTTACGTGCAAAACGCACTCAACTTTTTTAACAGTAAACTCTTCCCCATATGGAAAAACATTCAGTAACATTTTAAAAGTCTTACAATCTCCATCACCTATGTAATGGCTATATCGCATTCCAAATTTTTCCGCAGATCGCATAAACATTTCCACTATACCATCAACCTCCATTTTGCCGGCACTTCCAACGTGGTTTGCCGAACAATCTACCTTATGCGTTTGGTACCAGGCCTCGTATTCAACTGTTTTTTCTTTACCTCTCCATTTTACACACTGTCTGCAAAAACTTGATCGTATCTCAACATCAAGGATTTTTTTGCTATATTTTCCGATTAAAGTAACAATACCAACAAGAGAAGTAAAACCTCTTTTCGCCCATGAACCATCGCCAGAAACTATTAGTTCATTCTGAGGGTTCCCTGCTTCGGAATTCAATTTCTTCTCTTCTTCAACAGCTTTACGCGTAACCAAATCAAAAACAGTTAATACTGCAATGCTTATGTTATCTAGTATTTTGTAATATGTTTGACTCAATATCCCTTTGCCTAAATCCATCAAACCAAAAAATGTATTTATACCTTGAAAACCGACACCAAGTAAACGCATAACATATACAAAACGTCGATTTATTTCGTAGCCATTTCCAATATACGGACTTGTTGGAATATACTTCTCTCCACAATTACACTTAATACAAATTTTAAAACCTAGTCCTCTTTCTCCATATCTAGTAAATGAAACATCTTTTTTACAATCCTTACACTGTAAATATTTTTGCATACTTGAAAACACGAGATAAAATTGTATTATACAATAGCTTATCGTATCATCACAAACAATGTCAAAACTATCATCACCTGTTTCTTTTAGTTTACATGTAGAAGTACTAGCATAATTTTTATTTAATTCAACAGTGTGTCTATTACCGAAAAATTTTCGTTTTTTAGGAGTTCTAGATTTTTTAGCCGAATTTCTACTTCTTTTTCTATCCATAATGCTACAATTTTAACGTTCAGATCTTACTGATTCAAAACTCAAAACACAACTAATTATTAAATATACATTCAAAGAGTAGTCAAAGTTTCCAACATCTGTAAAATGTAAATATAATAAAGGAATTATAACGGTACACAGAAGATCGTTTACAAAGCCTAAAGGCCCCCATACACGGTCAAATTGGATGGACATCGAAGTGTGGATGTACAACCAAAACTATCGATTGTGAGCCAGTCGGTGAAACTCATGGTACAGCATGGATGTACATCCAATTTGACAGTGTATGGGGGCCTTAACGTAAATATAAATGCAGGGCGGAGCGAACTTTTAGAAAGCCGGCTAGAAATAATCGAAGGAATGCTCGGATTTATTTAAAATTTTCTGAGAAAATTTTAATTGAAAAATGAAATAAAAAAAATTCCGTTTTTAAAAATTTCCGACTAGAAATAATAGAAGGAATGCTCGAATTTATTTATAATTTTCTGAGAACACTTTAAAATACAGTTACTTTTGAAAAATGAAATAAAAAAAAATTCCGTTTTCAAAAATTTGTGAAGTAGGAAGTCACCTTAATATAGATTAATTTTAAAATTAAGCCATGTTTTGGATGAAGTTTCGTGTACTTTCTTTAAAATGAACCACTCATTAAAAGGGTACTTACATATAGTCCAGGGGCCGGATTCCACAAGCGTGAGTGTGCACGATGATACAAAATAAAATTTCCTTGCGGAATCCGGCCCCAGGTACTGAAACGAAACATTAATCACTAATAAATCGATAGGGTGAAAACACAAAGAAAGCAGGTTGCCTGCTTTCCTATTGCCAGCGTCTAGCGGCGCCGATCGCCACAAAGAATATTCTCTGGAGAATAGACGCTGGCATAGGAAAGCAGGCAACCTGCTTTCTTTGTGTTTTCACCCATAGATGGTATCGCTGACTAACTTTCCCTCCTGCTTTGTACTTCGTGCTGCTTTGAAACAAGTCTAAAAAAAACTAGTGGGATGTGGATTTGACCCTTTCGCCTTTCGGCCCACACGATCAACTTCCCAGTATGATGAATGTTTAATATTATGAAGTGCTAAATCTACAGGATTTTCCTAGAGAATTTGCTTTTGCTGAACGTTAGCAAACGAACATTTCCTTCGTACTTCGTTCGCGACACTAGAGCGCATGGTCAATGGTGGAAAACAATTCCCGGTCCAAAATGTATTGATCTAAGGTTTGAAAAATTCCTGATGTTTGTAAAGGGTAACGTAATTTTTGCACGATTTTGCACGAGAGTACTCGGATTTTGACAAGTGATGTCTTGTTAGGAAGCTATAAGTGTGCGGTATCCAGAACAGGTAACTTTATTTAGAACGGATTTCATTCTAACGTGTTTATTAGATATTAGAAAAACTAATGCTAAACTAGTGCTTGTGATTCTTAGCCCAACTCTTTTCATTTAAAGCCCGGTATGCAAGGCTCAAGGAATTTGCTCAAGAAAACCTTTGCATTTATTTCCTTAAGAAAAATTGACAACAGTTCAGAAATTTTGACTTGTTTTATGATTGTTTGGAATGAATGAAATTGTTTTAATTAATAAGGAATTAAAACAGAATTAAAAAAATAATAATAAAAATTAATAAAATGTTTTGCGGAAAGTTCCTTTCAATTTCAAAAAACGGCTGAGGTGTCATGTAACCATGAACCGTTAAAATTCCTTCAAGAAATAAATGAATCGACACTTATTTCTGGAGGAAAAACTAAAATTTTATCAAGAGCGCCATCTGCGTGTCAGTAAAAACACGATACATATTTCTGGTGTGAATTTCTTGACTCAAGCATACCGGTTACAGAAATCGCTCCAGAAAGTATTTCTGAACGATTTCTTGACCATTTTTTTTACATAGGTTTAAGATAGGCAAAGAAATTTCTTGAGGCTTGCATACCGGGCGTAAACAAAAAAAAGGCTCGACCGAATGTTATGAAATTTTTTCAGAGCATGTTTTCGTTAATATGCTTCGATCGGCATCTCAAAAAATTCTATCGTTTTTGGTTCATACGATATCGTGCAGGTACAAAAATCACGTCGTTTAAACAAAAAAACGGCTCGACCAAATTTTATGAAAGATATGTCAATACTTGATCTATGCCGAGAGTTGTTTGTTAACGAAATATTTAACAGCTGCCCAAATAAAACGCGTTGTAATTTCAACACGATGACATTTCCGTCCACTGCCTTACTTTTCTTTTGCGATCATTTCAGCAAATGTACATTAATTTCAATTTACTAGGAGCGCTCGAAACGATTTTCATTGGTAGCACACCCATCAATAAATGCTGACTTGATCTCTTCCCTTTTTGATCAGCATTGAGCAAAAAAACTACGATTAATCGCTCCTTCCGAAATATGAAATAGCATAATTTTATAAATATCGCTTGCGAAAGGATTTACCGTTTGCTTAAATGCTGATAACAAGGATATTTTGTGGCTGTTACTATGTACAACTTTGTGCTGGTTCAGATCCTCTGTTACATGGCTTATTATTTTTGTCGATTTTATTGGTGCTCAGATTTCGCAATTTTCTGGGAAATTTTACATAATCAGCCGTGTAAGAACCATTTTGCAACCCCGCCAGGTGTAATAAACAGTTTTTCGTTATTAGTTATCCATAAACTACATACTGTCAAGGTTTTATATCTGCTCATATTTCGCATTTGAACCGGAATTCCCACATATTTATAAAAATATCGTGCAGAAACGCACCCGCGCGCAAACCCTGGACTGGTGCCAATGTTTCATACTTTTTGTTAATAGCTAATCTGACTATATGTCGTACGTGCTCATTATCAAACTCAAAGTCTTGTTGAGCACAAGTATTATTTTAATGAAAATAGGCGTTGATGGAAAATGCCAGTATTATTAAATTTTTCTTTAATTTTAAAAATTTTGATCCTGGTAATATATTATTTTTGTAAATTAATTTTTGAAATTGTGTAAATAAAATTCTGAAACCCTAAAATTAAAAACTGTCCGGCACGCCAGCAACACGATAAGTAATATTTGTAATTTTCTGGCACGCGCACATAAAAAGGTTCGCCACCACTGTCCTAAGTCATAGTCGGCCCCATAGCACAGTACTGGTCGTATTATTGTTTTGTAGAGAAAGAGAGAGTTTCGGGCAGTATTTGGTTTTGGGTATAGAAGCGTCTATTACTCAGTAGTATTTGTCTATTTATCTCTTCCTTATTTCTTCGTTTCTTTTTGTAATTGAAACCCCAAGGTAGATTGTTTTGTCGACTACTTGTAGGTTATTTTCGTCGATAGTTATATTTCTTCCTTTTCTAAATGTTCCAGCATTACCTTTGTTTTTTTCAGGCCTATCTCATTGACCGCCTCTTTGAGTTCGACATAAGTTTCTTTAGCTGGCAAAACGGATCATCCCACTGCATAACCTACCTAGCACCGATCCATAGATCATGCGATAAGCATTTAGTGGATAGTTATAGGGGCATTACCATCCTATCCACGATTCCTAAACTCTTCGAAAAGGTCGTACATGACAAGATTGCACCTCTTATAGATCCTAACATTAACGAACAAATTAAAAAATAAACCCATCTCTTTTATGCAGACAACCTGAAAATAGCGTTATAAGGTCGGGCACCGATGTATCATTCTTTCAGGCGAAACTTCATGCATTGCAAGACTGGTGCAACACTAATAAGTTGCTACTTAACACTAGCAAATGCCATGTAATAACCTTCTCCCGGAAAAAAAGCAATACACTACGATAATATTACTGCCAGAGCTAATAAACTCCTTGGTTTTATAAAAAGAAGGGCTAAGGAATTTGATAACATCTGGGTCACAAAAACACTTTTTTCACTGGTCCAATCGTGGAATACGCAGGCCCTGTCTGGGATCCCATATTTCACGCCAGTAGCAACAGGATTGAATCCATTCAAAAACAATTTCTCCTGTTCGCCCTAAGATTTTCAAAGCCTTCCACACTATACGGACAGGGGCAAAGTTTTGAATCCCGCTGTCATGTAGGAGAAAATGCTCATCTTATACCTTACCTTGGGTATTCTAAACGGCGATCTCAAGGTGAAGTTCTTGTCTTGAAGGCATACGAAACTGCTAAAGGAATACTCGCATTGCACGGACTACACAAGAAACGAGCCTATTAATAGATGTTGCATGGTCTTAAATGACCATAGTCTATGCTTTACTCATCCCACTAACAAACTGTCCTATAAAAGAAAATTAAGACTAATGATGAAACCCTAAACTCCCTTCATATCTGTTTTAGCTCCATTGTTAAAATAAGTATAGTATATATAGCCCAATTATACCTGTAGATACCTGACGTCGAGCATTTCCGGAGTTGTGATATTTTGCAAACTAACGGGTTTTTTTTTCAAAAAATTATAAACCATATAAAAAATTGAAAAAACAGCAAACAGCAACAGGATATTGTAAAGTGAGTCTTAAGGGGCCCATACACGGTCGAACAATTTGCGCAACGCAGCCCGTTGTGTAAACATTTTCCCGTCGGTTTTATGTGTTGCGCAACTGTTTGATGAAAATCAAACGCGTTTGAATATTTTTGTCCAACGGGCAGCGTTGCGCAAGTTGTTTCCTCTTGTATGGTGATGTTGGTGCATTCTAAAGTCACTTGCTGCAAAACTTGCAATTATAATTGCCAAACATGCCGCTTCAGACATGTTTTCTTCACGAAAACATAAACCAAACTGAAGTTTGCGCAACTCGTTGCCTAGTGCATGGACAATCACATATTTTTTGGCAAACACAAATTTGCGCAAATTGTTCGCTCGTATATAAAATAGCATACGTAAAAAAATCAGGACCAACATGGGAGCTTTTTTTGGCGCTGCAACAAATTTAATTTTTTAAATTCACTTAATTGCAAAACACATTGGCCTCGATTCCCGAATCCGGCGGATCGGAAGTAGTGCGGATTTGACATTTTGCGATTCCCTAATCCGCCGTGCGTGTGTAATCGTGAATCTAAACGTATAGCAATGCCAACCGGTAAACAATCTCCGAGAACAAAATTAAGGAATCTTAACTTAAACATACGGCATTTTGGACATAAGTGTCAAATCCGCACTCACTTCCGATCCGCCGGATTCGGGAATCGAGGCCATTAATGGTATTTTCTTTGTTGTCATAACTTTAAAGTGAGGATACGGTTTTTCGCAGTTTTTGGCTATATTTTGCAATGCAAAAATTCAAATTTTTAAATTCAAACTTACGCTAAGTTTTATCAAATCCAAAAACGAACAAAACATGTCCAACAAACTTTTCGCCTACAGGCGGTTAAGAGATATTTATCAAGAAAGGTAACGGAAAGAAACAGGGAATTATTCAGGTTTTGGGCTCCCATAAATTTTCCAGGCGTTTTCATGTTTGCGCACCCCCTAGATATTGTTGGGGATGTCATTTCTGACCAATTCCACCAAAAAAGTCCGTCACATCACACTAAAACCAACATTTATTCGTCTCACTTCTCTAGCGTCTGGACTATAGATCGATGCATACTTTGGTTGCGGTGTTTCTTCTGGCAGACCAGTGCCGCGGCCCCCATATGTGCAGACTGTGCATTTGCAAAAGACAAGGCATTTTTGGCGATGAGCGCAAAAATTTAAATGAGCGGCGACGATAACAAAAAGAAGACAAACATCAAGCAACACACTCAATAGATTACTAATGATTAATTAGCAAACGCAGCATGTAGGTACACAATATACAAACGATGAACGAAAGGCCACACAAAAACGCCCAAGAAGGGAATAGAAACCTAGAGTCGATTCCGTACATTATCCTTTCGAATGCGTAATGTCTAATTTCTAGATCGAAACATCTGTTCGATTAACATTGCGAGGTCCTAGGGTCGAAGGCATAACGACAACCTTTTGCATTACAATTCATTCCAGTATGAAGGCATATGAGCTACCTTTTGCATTACCATTCATTTCAATAAGGAGGTATAAGCACAAATAAGTAAAATGCAGAAGCCTACTCGAATAGGCTAAACGTGTTCCATGTTCCCCAAAGCGATTTGCAGTCATGTAGCTGGCTAGAGCATGGCAACTTTTGGTCGAGCTCCAGCAACAGACTAGTTGATCTATCGACTACAACGTAAATCACTAGCTGAACTAAGCAGCTTAGCTCAGCAGTTGGCAAATTTCTCAGCATAAAAATGTTATGCTATATAACTCAGCGGTAGTGAATTGACGTTATATAAAATAGATAAAAAATTTAGCTGTCAAAATAAATTTTAACTCAGCTATCCCATCCAACCGACACCCACAGCTCAGTTACTTTTTACACTGTGCTGTTCAGCAAAGCGGCTTTTTCGCTGAATGCGCTGGATGCGCCCAATGGCTTGGTTGACTTTGCCAAATAGAAAGAACATTTATTTAATTAACAATTTCTTATATATCTACTAATTCCTATAAAGATCAAAAAAACCCGGGAGCGAAAAAAAATGTTGCCCTTAAAGGGGGCAGCAAAGTGCCTAGCCGCGGCCTTGTGTCAGACCCACCCCGATGTACCTTGGTCTGAAGCCGTACGGTTTGTCATTTAGGATGTGGCTCGACTATAGATACCTCATAAGCCTTTTGTTCATAATCGCCTCCATGCAGGGGCGTAATTAAAATATGTGCGCCCCCCGCAGATTTCTGAAAGCGCCCTGCTATTATGCACCCGATTTGATCCTTCGTACTTACATTTTGAAAAAAAATGTCACTCGTAAGCTTTTTTATATGAAACGTTTATTAAATATTGTATAAAGTAATTTTTTTGTTGGCAAAATGATGAAATCTTAGATAATGCATTGCAATTAAAAAAACATGTTAATGATTAAAACAGACGCTGGTAAAAATGATTCTGTAAGAAAACGAAAGGTTTATATGTGTATGGAGGGGAATTGGGATTAGCTAAAAATTACCTATTGAATGCGTTAAAATTATACATTTATTTATGCATAAATATGATACAAATCGTATAAACATTATTATTAGTTACTTTTAGCGTATAACTTTCTATGGACGCTATCAATACATATAATGGACGCTACTGCCGTTCGAAAGATGTGATACGTTATCAACTAGAGGCACATAACACCGTCAGGATTTACTTTGCCTGATATGAGTGCAGCATGTAAATGGAAACAATAAAGGTAACAATAGAACACTTACAATAGCAAACAGCGCAGCGTACAACGATTAAGCAGAATTCAATTATGAAGGACATAGTTGTGTCCATCGTAGGGGACGTTCTTAAGTATACATTTCGGCATTGTTGAGCTGCAAAATAATTAATTCATAAGCTTAGCTTATGTTTGCTGATGATAAATTTCAATAGCGATTAATATGAAATAATGGACGTTACTGCAGTTTGAAAGACGTGATAGGTTATCAACTAGAAGCACATAAAACCATGAGGGTTACCTTTGTCTGGTATGAGTACAGCATGTAAATGAAAACAATAAAGAATAGAACAAGTGACAATAGAACATTTACAATAGCACGCAGGGCAGCACAGCGTACCAGGATTAGGCAGTATTCAATTATCAAGACTACATAGTTGACTCCATCGTAGGAGACGTACTTAAGTTCTGGCCATATAAAAACACATTGAATATCATGGAATGGATTTTACAATAATTACTACAACAGAATAACAGCCACAACAAGAATCTCCACTTTAGAAACGACAATGAGAATGGGACAGATCTATTTTTTATGATTTTGGTGTCGTTAACTTTATGGAGGACTTCACAAACAGCATGGTAATTTCGGCACATATTATTAAATTATTTTTTTTTCATTTTTGTTAATTTTTAACAATAGCTGTGTTCCAAAATTCAAGCCAAGTTCTCGCAAGTAGTTTGTAGCAACTCATGCCATGCCTTTGTTAAGAAGTTGCTACGAGTAGAAGCCAACTGCTTGCGAGAAGTTTGCTCGAATTTTGAAACACAGCTAATAATATTGTGCGATTGAAAGGAATATTTTATTATTTCTTGATTTTTTCATCGCGTGCAGAAACAATATATGGCCCGATTAGTCCAATCAATCTACAATAGCTCCTTGTAAATTTAGCGTTAATTGCCAACAGGAATCAAAAAATATGGTTATATAGAAAAAAAATTCTAAAAAAGATAGCGTTTTTTTTTTAATTTGGAATGGCGAACCTAACCTCGGAAAGTGAAAACACACTTTTTTGTGAATAACAAAAAAACTTGAGCTCGTATCGAAAAAAATTAAATTATAAAGTTGTAGGTATTCAAATTATCTTTCGATTGATATATATGTATAAAGTTATAGGTTAGGGCACAAAATATAGAGGAAAATGCAAAAAACCTGTTAAAAATCACGTTTTTTTAATTTGTTAATAACTTTTGTTTAACACAACTTAGATATTTGTTATTTGGAAAAAATATTGCTTCTTGCTAGCTGAAAAAACAGTTTAATTTTTGTTGCGAAATATTGAACACTTTCCTTGAAATTTCACTTTTTGTGAAAAAAGGCGTTCTTCTATAAACGCTCCTCTTGGTCTGCCGATTCTTCTAGAGTGCCGTTCTAGAGCTTAAAATTTTCTTCAAAACTTGTACTATCACGTACAAATAACAAAAAATCTATTTAAAGGTTTTACAGTGCTTAAAATGACCCCCAAAAACATATTAATCATGAAAAAACAAAGGTTCGATTGTAAAATCTAACTTTTTGAGTCTGTTTTTTCACTTTCAATATGTTTTTGGGGGTCATTTTAAGCACTGTAAAACCTTTAAATAGATTTTTGCTAAGTAAGCCCCTTGGTTTTCTGTCATAAAAGTAAAGCAGGAAAAATGAAATAAAGTGAAAAGAAAATGATGTCTGGAACAGAGTACGGAAACGAAATAATTCAAGTGCACACGGCTCACGTACGTAAGTAAGTAATTAACATTTCTCGTTATTACTCACGCACGTCACGTGAGCTGTGTGCATTTGAATTTTTTCGTGTGCGCACATGAGTCGAAAAATGAGTTTTGAGTCGTTCGTGTGCGCACGCGAGTGTGCGTTTCCGAACTCTGGTCTGGAATCAAAACTAGTACACGAGTTTTCCAAAGATATTCTCTTGGATACGTCCTCTACTTAAACTCTTACGACAACGGGAAGGACTCTATACAAATACGTCCGTGCATCTGTAATCTGGCAGACATCGTCGACATTTATCTTGTTTATGCGTAAGTCGAATTTCGGCTTAAGATATAATCTGGCTCCGTATAAACAGTCTTAAATCGAAATTCGTCTCAAGCTTAATTTATTTCAGCTTAAGACGAATTATTGTGAGTGTATTGTGTGAGGAGTTCTCAAAATGGTCGTACATTAAAAGTACAATGCAATTTTATGATGATAAAATGATGTATAATATGTGTACTGCATCGGTACTTAACCTGGAGCGCCGAATTAAAATGTTTAGAGGGCAGGAATACAGCAGGGGCTCAATGGCTCATATACGATTATTCCCCTCGATTCTTACAAAACATATTTGTGAATTTACAGTCCGGTGGTCAAATGACGAAAAGTTCGTTGTTTAACAAACTTTTCATCATTCTAAGATTGGATAGTACCGTGCACTATTAGACCAATGCCAAGGCGCTTTTGAGAGGCCAACATTTTGAAAAATTCTTAGCAGTATATGGATGGCGCGAAAATTTAGGATAAATGGTATATAAACGGGGAAAAATCGATTGGACCGTAACAGATGAACGGAATGGGGGTGGGGATGCGCAAATATGTGTCTTTAGGGGTGAAATGTGATTTTTACAATTTCTGGGAAAAGTAGACCTCGTATCGAAAAAAGTTCAATGTAAAAGTTGTACATATGTAAATAAAAAATCTATAACTTTCATTCAAACTATTTTTCGACATAACCTCAAAAAATGGAGAAAAACGCTAAAAACAGATTTTTTCATTTAGCTTTTTTATCTTTCACAAAAGTGATCCGATTTTAATGAAATTTTGTGAAAATGTACATTTTTATGTTTTGAAAAAGCTGCAAATTTTTTAAAGCGATTGATTATTTTGTTTTTTTTTAACGAATTTAATTTTAAAAATAGTCCTTATTTTCAATCAAAAAAGTTGACGGACAAACTTTTGATTTTTCAAATTTTTAGGACGGCTTTTTTTTCGTTGAGACCTCTAGTTTGAGATGGTGTAAAAAAATTATAGTGTCACAATGGAAAAACATCGAAAAGAACTCGAAAAACCAAAAACATTCTTTTTCAATTATTGATTCACCCCTAAAAACATCCATTTTCGCATCCCCACCGCCCTTTCGGTTATCTGTTGCGGTTCAATCGATTTATATTGATCCTAAATTTTCCCGCCATCCCTAAGAATTTTTTTTCTCAAAAATTGTCGGCACTGGTCTATATGTGAAATTTTAAATATTTATTTGCTCATTATTACTGAGTGGAAAGGAAGTTTGCTGGCCGAAATCGTAACTTCTTGCCAATTTCTTCTTATATTTGGAAATAATTTTTATGATCATTTTCAAAAGAAACATCATCTATGCGTCTCCGCCTCCGCTTGCGGTGCGAAGTCCGGTGGCTTATGTGATGGACTGCATAAAATATTTTTGTGTGTGGTGCGACCCCTAGGCGAGCGCCTATGTTGCCTATGCTTAAATCCGGCCCTGTGCGGCCGCACAGAAGGGCTAAAAATGGGGGGGGGGGATTTACTCGAACGCGTCAGTTATTCAGAGTGGATGTTAAGTGAACCCGAGCGAAGCTCCCATTCAAAAGACTGACGATTCGGATGTGACGCAAGCTTGTTGCGGCTTTTTGAAAAGGCAAAACAAATTTTTGAAATACTCGAGCGCGTCAGATTTTTATACAGACGGTTCAAGTTGATGTCCTGATCGTGCCGATCCATAATCTGACGATTATTTGGAGGGATTCTTTTAAGCTGACCGTTTGAAAAAAATAAAATTTTTTAATGGTTTTTTTTTTAAATTTATTATTTCACCCAAAATATATTATTGATTTATTATTTATAACTTTACTGGATTCAGAAAAAATTGGTAAAATAAAATAAAAATGTTGAAAATAAGTTTTTTCTTAATCTTCATATTCATCCGTGGAATTATCATCATACAGCAAGTCTGGTTCAATTTGGTCATTAATTTCTTCTAAAGTTTGCATATCTGTAACAAGAAATCGTTATAATACTAAACAATATTTTTTTTATTTCATGAAAAGCGTGTTATTAAAGTATTTAAAAGTAAATATACCGGAATCTGGAGTATCCGCTAGAATATCTGGTGTTATGACTACATTTTCATACGTTTCTGGTAATTGATCACCAACGAACCAAGTCATTTCCAATTTTCCATTTACATCTCTCCACCCGTAATCTATCGGTGACAGGTCGACGATGTTTGACTTGTGTGCATTCCTCCGCAAGCATGCAATATATCTCGTTCTTAATAAGTTCTGCAGTAAATCCGATTGGCATGGTGGCAAGTTACAAGCATCGTAATTAGAGAAGGGTTGGGATATATCTGACACCTCTTATGTCCTATTGAAGATTTCTATTCCAACTCGGTTGACATGAGCTATTTTTTTTTAAGCCGTATAGGTGGCAGATAAAACATTGCATGGTGTTAAAACTTTGATCTATATTATAATCCTCTGATCCCAAATCTGCTAATGCCTTTTGAAATATTTCTGACTGCATGAAAATTTCTAGAGGTCTTTTCTTGCCTCGTCTATAAAAATCCGGGTTGAAATCGCATCGTGTTAATGCTTGAAAAGCCGGTAGCGCTCGCGAAACTATTGGACCTAGCTTAACAGAGAGAGCGGAATCATTGATATATTGGCGTGCATTACCTACGCCGACATCCATCCATATTTTCACCGATCCTTGAAGATGCTCCGTATTGGCAAACATGATAAGGTTCTGATTGTAACAGTGATCTCCTTTAACTGACATGCAAGAAATACTGTTTTTGTATCAGCTGAACTGAATATACGTAACACAACTGTAACTAAATATACGTAACACAAGTC
Organism: Thereva nobilitata; assembly: GCA_963855945.1. Lineage (NCBI taxonomy): Eukaryota > Metazoa > Arthropoda > Insecta > Diptera > Therevidae > Thereva > Thereva nobilitata. Next base: position 194,880,658 of record OY979694.1, on the reverse strand, counting down.
GTGGTTCAGATAAATTGTTTTGTTACCGATAATCGCAGGCATCCCTTGATCAGTCCAATGATCAATAAAGAATTTGACAAGAGCTTCTTTGAACTTAATGTTTTTCATATCTTTCGCATAATATGCTGTTCTCGTTTGTTGAGGGCCGAAGATGTGACATCCTTGTCATTCAGACTACCTCGAAGAGTGTGCTCATAATCTTTGATCGAAGGTATAAAATAGCGATAAAATACAATGGCTTCTCTATTTGCTGAGTTATTAACAAGACATCTCAACATTATCGTACGTTAACCCTGATTTTCTCAGGGTCGGTTTGCTTCGACGATATTCCAAAACCGTCTTGCATTTTTTTAGTGTTTCCGACATAAATTTAACACACTTCAGAGACTATTTTGTCCACAAAACACACACTTCATAATATGGTCACTCATCGTCGTAGCAAATATTAAACTCACAAAATTTAATACACAAAACTTAAAACACAAAAAACAAATCAAAGCGTTGTACATATAATGCCACGAGTGCTATGATGGCGTTATGGTTGACGGAAAGTAGTGTGGGGACTGTGGGAGAAAGTGAGAGATAGAGAAAGAGTGAAAGAGAGAGAGGGGCGGAGTGGCGAATACATGGTTCACTGCAACTGCACGCGCTAAAATTTATTGAGGATTTTTGTTACTTCGGGTTGTGGAAATCGGCATATTATATTTTTCCCGTTATCTTTAAATTATTTCCTTCAAAATAAAAATAAATTCGACAGCGCTTGAAAATGCCGAGGTCACGTTTTTTTTGCAAGTTTGTGACCCTCCCACTCCCTTACGTCACACTCAAATCGTCAGATTATTGAATGCACACTTTTCAGCATGTAATTAAGCGACCATACCTTAATACATCGTTTCTCAAGCGAGGGGTCGCCATTAGATATACAAGGCTTTTTTGGTATCCTTGAGTCATCCATTCTTTGGACAGGACCGGGCCAACGTAAACGCTGTAGCTTGGCATATGTTGATAGTTTGCACTCTTTGTATAAGTCGTTCAATTCGTGATTGGGCCGTATATCCTTCGCAGAGCCTTCCTCTCTAATAAATCCATCTTCTCTGTGGATTTTTGAGAGATAGCTACTCCATGTCTCACACCCATACGAAGCTACTATACGTATATTACCCCGTTTATGACAATGTTCAACCCAGGTTGAACCCAGTCATAAACGGGGATCGAGCTGGAACTGGGTCCACTCAACCCAACTCAGGTCTCCTAACTGGGTCGAGTTGATATTTCGCCTCATAAACGCGCGTTGAGTTGAAATTGGGTTGAAGTGGTGTTTTTGTAGCGCGTTTATTTTTTTATATTAATTATATATCTAATAACAGTGGAAATTTAATTTGTACAATGGCTAAAAGAAATGTCTGGGAACATCAGGAAACAAAAACTTTGCTAGAAATAATGCAGGAACAAAATTCCCTTGATCTTTTGATGGTCAGTTCAACTCCATTTCAACCCAAAGTGAATTCACCTTGACATCATATACGGTGGTCGAAATTTCAACTCAAACTCGACTCAACTTTTCAACCTAATCATAAACGGGGTATATGATCGTTTTGTATATTCTTAGTTTGGTTTTTCTGTGGATGTCTCTGGATTTCATTACTGGCAGTAGTTACAAGTATGTTCTATTTGCGGCGTTTATTCTTCTTTGTACGTCTATCCTTTCGCTGACTGTGATCACCAGGTAGTTAAATTGGTTTACCCGTTTGAAGTTATATTTCCCCCATGTGGTGTTGTGGTTTTTTTCTTCTGTCCACCCTCGTAGAAATGTAATAACAACCGTATAAAATCCAAGAATTTCGCCAATTTTACGACCCATGTTGGCGGAAGAAAAAAATCGGCTGAAAACGTCGTTTATGGAGAAGCGGGTAAGAGAGGACGAAGGGGTGGGCAAATCTTACCCCTTTCACAATTGCATGCGAGCGAAAGACAAAAAGTGTTGAACTTGAACGAAAAGTTGAACGTGTAGAACCGGTCTTTCACTGGATTTTCGAGTGAACTTTTTGACAGCCGTGTGATTGTTGTTGTTTTCTGGAAGAAAAGATAGAGAAATAGCAGAAGGGAGAATTGAGGCTGGAGTACAATGATTGCGTTCCGAACCGCACCGTATCCGTACCTTTCCGTGGTGTTGGACAACTGGCTACAATACATCCTATTCATTCCGTTTTTGACAACTATCAAGTTTAAAAGAACTAAGTGCAGAAATGATAAAATGCTGTGTCCGAATAGATTTAATTTTTTTTATCAAAAATTCCCCGATATGTTTTTACTAATTCAATTAATTTTTCGTCTTACATATTAATGTTTTAAATTATCGAACACCAAATGACACCAAATGAGGTAATGTCTTCCGACCTTTTCGTAAAAAGATGGAATTTGCTTGAAAATCACCCCCAACAATGCGCTGTAAACCTTTCCTGTTCATCGGCGAACAAGTGCCAGTTCATCATCTCATCTGCGACAACACCTGTACTTAGTGGCATTAACTCAGTGGTCTCATAGAAAGGAGGGAGCTCGTGCAACCAATTCAGCAACTTATGTGCGTCAGTGTTTTCTCGCTTTTTCATAGTATCTATGCTGTCAACGTGTTGTTTTGACTGTGCGAGTTCCACTTTCGTAAAGTACTGAATCTTTTTGCACACGTTGTGTCAACGCCTGCGGTTACTCCATGGCCCATGGATGAGACCACCACTTGTACGGTTCGTCGGAGAAAAAAATTGTAGAACGTTTTATGTTCTTTCATTCTGAATAGAGAAGTTACTTAAAGAATGTTTTGTTAGCAAACCACCGATTCGCATTCGACACCCAAAAAACATATAGAATAGAAGAAATCGAAACTACCCCACAAATTGACTGTAATGCTCGCTACTCAGAACTTATAAATCCAAAATAGCAGCGCCAATATGGCGGACGAATTTTGTTAATTATGTTCCCCCGAGTAAAAATAAATGATGGCCTTAGAACGGGCAAATACCGACTGTGATTGAAACATAGTCCTCGGCCTTCTGGCGGTAAACAGAAGGCTCGTTGCAGGACAGTACGGCCGTACAGGGGGCGATTAACGGTGAAACAACGGCCATACAACGGTGGTACGGCGGCCGTATGGTTGCTACTACGGGTATACGACGGTGGTACAGTGGCAGCAGCGTGGATATTCGTCCTCCTATAAGAAAATATATTTCACTGCAATTAAATGTTTGATTTTTTTTCGGTTGTGTTTTTTTCAAGCCGTTAAATAACAAAATTTCCCACTAAAATATAAATCAACACGCACCACACACTTCACGTACAACAAACCGACAGCTCGTTTCTCTTGTGCATCGATACCTGTAAGTAGGATAAATCGAAAGAACCATTGTACATAACGAAAATGATGAAGTTCCCATAAAACACATTCAACAATACATTTGGTGCAGATTCTTTTTTTGGCTTAAATTTCCCGTCGAATGCCCGTTTCTACAGATCAGTACTTGGCCTTTTAAATGTTTTGGTCAAATTTGGCCGTCGTAAGGCCGCATGTGCTCCCATTAAAAATGGCTAAAAACTCTACGGCCATCATATGCCCCTTAAAAAGCCAAGCGGCCGGTGTTCGCCCTTTATAAGGCCGTTTTTTATTTTTACTCGGGCCGATTCCGATTAAATTTCCACATTTCCGAAATGCCCAAGCTTCGAAATTTTGCGGCTCGATATTCGAAATACAAAATGGCCACGCAAATATGGCCGAAATTCAAAATAGCCACGCAAATATGGTTTAATTTGCTTGCCAATTGTATTCCGATTCCAATGAAAATCGGTATCTGGGGTTTTTTAAGGTAGCAAATAATGAATTTACGATCAAAACTTATAAATTCAAAATTTCGGGCAAATATGGCTCACGAATTTTGCCGATTGTGTTCCGGAACAGCCTTATTTACCCAATTTGTTAACGTATGGCTCAGGCGCTCTAAGCAATCGGTTCAAAATTGATCAACAAGGTTTTTTTTGGAAGATGGTAAGGACAAACGGAAATGTGGGATTTATATATAATGGGTAAGAAGGAAAGAAACCCTTCACCCCTGAAATTGGAAATATAAGTCGACGAATCTGCAATGCGGGAAGGGGCTGGCAACTGGCAAGCAAATAAAACCTGGGTCAGTACCATTGCAGATGAGAACCCAGGACCAGTCAATTGTCAGACATGTAATTTTTCTGCATTATATTACATGTCTGATAACGGACCAACGGATGTCTGATGTTGGTTGAACCCAAACCCTTCCCTCCTTCGCTACGCCCCTGCCTCATGTTAATGGTTCTAAAAATTTAAGGAAACTGAATAATATTCGAAAAATGTCCATGAAGCCGGAGGCACACTATTGAAACGCGACGGGATTTGATGTGATGCCACATGCAACGCGTGTTGAGTCAAATCAAATCGTACATTTTCCATATTATTTGTTGGTACGTTGTTGGCACGGTCAACGTCGGCTGTTAACACGTTGCATTAGGTAGGCTTTTAATAGTGTGTTTCCGCCTTGAATTATCCTACATATCATGTTAATATATTTGCTCAAACTGGTTTGAGTCCGGTCAGAATTCTTAATAAGGACCGACAATGCATAGAAATCACGTGTTCAAAAACGACAGATTTTTAACTTACACCTAATATTCATTCTTCTATTTTATTCACTGATGTTTGCCAATTATTTCACAATGCCCGACAACGGCAAGTTTCTTTAGCATTGGTTCTAATTAGTTAAAGGTATGTAGTTATGCTTAAAGGATTTTTAAAAGACTTTGTAATTTAGTTAGCCGGCCTGTGCTGGAAAGTTCTGGCCTCTGACGCGCATCGTGCACGAAATGAAAGTTATGCTGATCAACGATCGAAGAAAGCCGCAGATGCAAAAGTCAAGGTAGGAGAACAGATTATCCACTCAGAAATGAACTTCCAAATTATCTTTTAATTGAAAATAAATGAACTCATTTTTTTTGTTCTAAAAGTTGCAGCTGTATGTTTATGACTGCTCTGCTATAGTCCCCTAATTACTTCAAAGAAAACCTGGGCATGGGTACAGTAGAGTAGAAAATATGATTAATCATCTAGTGTTTTATCTCATTCCATTTGTGTAATCCATTAGAATTTCAGCTCAAACTCGCAAAAGGATAACGAGTCCCACGGCTTTATTTTAACTAGCTTCATGGGCAATTAATAATTCTGAGTGAAAGCATAAAAACACCCGTCACTGAGGATTAAACCTGAATTTTTTGTTAATTCTTCAAACCTGCGTTACTCTAACTCTACACACATTGCGTTTATAATAGATATACAGAAAGTTATTTTCGATTTACGAAAAGTTTTATTTAAATAATTAAAATTTCAGGTGTGCGGATTAGTTTTCAACTGTTTTCACTTACCCTCTACCATATTTAAACCAAATTTTGGCATCCTTAATTGTTCAAAAAACACGAAACACTTTAAAAACCGCTTAAAATATTCAAAAACTGAACATGTAAAACCTTTACCCAGCCAAAAATCAACCAATCCCAAATTATGCTCCCTGAACCTTGACGAAAATAACCTTTACTCCCATCAGGTCAGGACCCCTGCATTTACTCCTGCTCCTGTCCCTGTTATCCGAAACAACAGAAAACGAGGGCCTCCCGTACACACATTAAGACAGGCCCGGTGCTCCTTATACTTATGGATTACAAGAACGATGGAATCCCTAATTTATTTCCTAGCCCCCATTTCGTTCTCCATCAATCATTGCCTTCGTCAGGATGAAAATATCTTTATGCAAGAAACGAAATTACGAAGCTGTGCTGCTACACAATCCTCAGTTCAAACGAAAAATGGAAACTTTCCTCCGACTGGGGAGGAGCGCCAGGCACGATGGAAGTTCCTGGATGAAAGAAGGAGGTGGAGGAAGAGGACTCCTAAGGTACACAGCACAGTAGTGATTGTATCCAAGTGAGGACTGCACTTAGTTGTAGCACGTCCCTCGTTCCCAAATGCAAATATCACACACAAAAACATCTAGATTTTGCTGATATTTCTAGACGAGATGTGAAAGGAATCTGAAAAGCCAAAAAATCCTTTGTAGGTAGATTGGATGAAGTAGACGAATTGTCTTCGGCGCAAGTTGTAAGGCGTTTGTTTTTTGGGGCTAGATCTACTTCCATCGTCGGTTGATGCTGAAGGAGGAGAAAGAGAAATTTCTTTTGTTGCAGAATTTTCTTTTCTTTTGCAGATTTTTTCTTGTCTTCGGTTTTTGTTCCATTTTTGGCATTCATGTTTTTTCAGAGCACACATAAAGATACGACAGCGTCAACCTGGCCTAGGCTAGGAAATTAGCAGGCGGTATAGCTGCCAGCATGGGAACGAGGGCAAATAAACAACAAGGAATCCCCGCGGGGGAGAGGAGCAATTTCCTATTTACGCAGCATGTGATATGTGAGCCCGAACAAGTATTTCCAATCAAAGCGCCACCCTTCATCACTCACTTCACTTCCGCAATCACAGAATTCGAGTTTGTTGAGACTAAAGAAAATATAACGACGGAGTAAGGAGCTTAAAAGCTCGTTTTATTACCGCTATTTGCCGTGTATCCATCACATCCTGCCGTGTGTGCCATGTGACATTTTACGCAACGATTAGGATTTACTTCAATAATGCGGAGGTTTCTTTCTTGGGATAAGGAGCACAAACAGCAAACACACAGAATTCCCCCCCCCCCTGCTGGCAGTGCTTTTATGCTATGACAGGGCCACAGCTGAAGAAGGGGCGACTGATGATGGATTCCTTGAAAAATCTGAGCCATAAATCAGGATTGTAAGCTGCCGACTAATTAAAGACTGGTCCTATTTTCGAGTTATTGAATAATTAAATTGAGAAAGTGGGGCAAGGACTACGCGCTTGCAATCCAGCTTGTATAGAGTAGAGATGTTTTATTTACATAGCTCTATTATAGGATCGTTGTCTATTTTGACAGGCTCTGAGGAAGCAATTAATATGATGGACTATTGCGCATCCTTAAACAATTTGCTGGGATATGTGATCAATCAAAATACCAATCAATCCTCTTTATGAGTATACACATTCCCGTTATAACGACAGATTATATCCTGCAGGGTGCAATAAGAAAATGTAATTTTTACTGTATTTGACACTCAGTCGGCATCGTTCTCTCGTAATGTCCCCATTAAATATCCTCATCCAGTCCGACAAGCATGCATCGTCCTGTGTTGGTTCGCATTAATAAATTATATCAGAGCCATTAAATCCATCAAGTCAGATGCCGCTGGGCCTGATGGGCATGTAAAATTGATTGCGCCCCAGATTTCAAGTATAATGCAGCGCGTAGTTTTTATTGTCATTGTTCCTTCGACCTCGCAGGTCCTTGCTTAAAGAATGGAAAATGGAATTCAGTAGGTACTAACAACGTGAACACAGTGTCACTGTTTATGACAAATGAAGTCGTTGGCTTTGTAGAAATATTTAAAAAAACCGCCGATAATAAAAACTCATTTTTTTCTGGCAATGAACAAGTGCTAACGACCTTCTTTCTGCTCGCAGTTAGGTTAACAAATTACTTTTGATACCAACTGTATTCAAAAAGATGAAATCTAATTTTATTTAGATAGGTCATGAAGATCTAACTTTCTGTGGTGCGCATCTCCAGACCCCTCGTATCCTGCTTGTGACTTGGAGTGAGAGAGGTATAAGCAAAAGCTTTAGTTAGGTTTAAGTTTGAGTAAGTGGTATAAACAAGAACTTTACAAAGCTTTACAAGAGCTTTTTTGTGCTCTAGAAAAGTCGAATGTTGCTCACCACTGAAGGACATCGAAGTATATTCAAAGAAATTCAAGATGAGACCCTGTTTAGAATCACCGGCTTCAAGCCAGTTTTATACGATGCATCGATTCCCTAAAAGCTCTCGTATTCAGTTACACAAATCTCCTGAAATGGATAGGGCATGAAGGATTCTATGGACTGCCTATTCCTTATGGCTTGACTAGGCATTAGTTTCGATAGGGACTTTATCATATTATGTTTCTCTTAGTGCTTCATAAAAATCATTCTTTGCTTGATCAGGTTTTTCTTCCGTGATAGACGTTATATTATCCAAATCAATCAACAGGCCATTGGAATAATTCCCATTCAAGTACTACATCAACTCTAATAAAACCTGCACTACCCTTCCTCCGTTTCAGCGGAAGGTCTAGAACTATCGGCTGAAAAATCTCCTAATGACCTAGGCATAACATTAACCGATAATCTGCGTTGGAATAATCGCATATTCCAACTTGCTAAGCACCGTTGAAATGTACCAAAATTTTACCACTGTTTCACCGATATAGATAATCTTCTGCATCCACGGCTAAGTTATTCCTCTCGGCTTACTCGCAAAGTGTGCCGCCCGTTTTGCGTACACTAAAGTCTAGAAATTCGTTTATCAACAGAACAACGCGATTATGGAACAAGCTTCCACAGACACGATTCGCGAACCCATACTGTTCTTTTATGTGACTTCTCCTTTTACCCGACAGTCATTATTTTGCTTTGTTGTGTGTGGTTCGGTAATGATATCTGTCTATAAAAACAGCAGTAATGGTTCATCCCTTGCTATTTAAAAATCCAATAACAAGGATGTTATTTCATAAAAATGACGCTACTGTCATTGAGCCAGTTCACACGATGCCATAAGTGTGTTGAGTAAAACCGGTTTTGATCGTTAATTTTTTCCGTTCCCGCCCCTCTCTCATCACCAAAACCGGTTTTACTTGCCATAAATATGGCACTGTGTGAGGAAGCCCATTTACAATTCAAAACATTATTATTCATTTGTCCTTCTGAAAACATACCAAATCCAAGAGCTCAAATGCAGGTTTCTTCCTCCTCTAGCACCCCCTTTACCAGGGGCGGCGGAGCGCGTGGGGATGGAAGGAAAAGTGCACACGCACTTTCGCTTTGGGTGGGGAAATCCACACCCAAAATATTTCACCCCAGAACGTTGCAGGGCCGTCTCGGACGTTGGCGACGAAGGAACATGGTCAGAGGGCCGCACGCAAGCAAGGCTTTTGATACGAAAACTATATATATTATATTAGAGCTATTAAGAACTTATTACTGTATGAGGCCAATCTCATTACAAATGAAATGGGGCTATCCCAACATCTGCCTTACGTTTTCGGAAAGCTTTTTAAGGAGCTTTAAAGAAATACCCTTAAGCTTTAGTTTAACTCATAAAAAGCTTTAGTTTTTGTTGTTGCATTAAAGCGAGAAACACAATTGGAGCTTTTCTGCCAGCTTTTCGGCTGGCTTGTAAATAAAATAAAATTTTGCAGACAAAACGCGACGACATTTTCCCCCGTTTAGTGAAGCACAGATTAATAAAAGATAGTGACAGCAGCCAGCTGAAAATTTAAAATTTTTTAAAGCTCGAGCTGGCCGAAAATCGGCATTTCGGCTGACCGAAAATCTGAAGCTGTTATTGTGACCAGATGCATGGTTTTCCATATGCCAAAAGCTCAAGCTGGCAGAAAAGCTCCAATTGTGTTTCTCGCCTTTCTCAGGGAATTAAGTTGGTGACCGTGAAGGGTTTCATTTAGCATACTCAATAGCTCGGTTCTGGCTCGATTACAGAGGTCAAGCAGCATTGGATGTGATTAGTACTCAGTTGGGGGCCGTATTGATAAAATCACACTCACGTTTAAAAATATAAATGTTTCGACACCGGCGCAGTTAGTACTCATATATCCTCGCCGATATTCTAAAAAATCACTCGGGGTCGGGTAGCAATGATTTTTTCTTGGGCATTACTTATGACGAGACGCGAATGAGGAAAGGCGTTAGATGCCTTGTGCGGGCCTTATAAGGTAATCTACACGGGGTCCACATGAGGCAGTGGATCTAGCCTCATAGGGGCCCTATCTTTACCCCTTACCTCAAAATGCTAGTCGGGCATTACCCCATAACAAAAGACTTTAAACTACATAACTCAATAGACAGCCGGTAAATAAATTGACCGATTAATTTTATACATTTTGACGTTATCTGTTCACATGCTCCCCACCCACAATGATTATGCTTCGCCGCCCCTGCCCTTTACCCGTATCCTTCACCTATTTTTTGAGCTAAGGCATTGCACCATGACGTGAAAAACAAGTACAGAGGGTGACTCCTTAGCTTAGACTTACACAGAAAATAAGTGTCTTTTCGTTCTAGGACTCCTTTACCATCTTAGTTGGTGGAATCTAGCGATGTGTACCTTATATCTTTTAAGTTCACTTCTGCCGTTGGTCCAATATAGACATTCTGACATTCCAGGTAGCGAAATTGCCGAAATTAATATAGTTTTTTTAAATCATTAGTCCTGTGTCGTGGCTGAAGTCTGTTCTGAAAATCCTGACTGTTCCGAGGAGGACTTCTCGATTTCGTGACAACATTTTTTTCCTAGGAGAAGTTGTCAATATCTCACCCAATCAACTATCAGGAGGACCGATCTCCGGATATTTATGTCCGAACGTAACATGGATAACCTGGTAATACCTCTAAAGCAGTGGCGTAGCTGAAGGTCCGCAGACCCCGCGGCGCGGGAGGCCTCCAGCTTTAGGGGGCCTCAGTGTCTTAAAAAAATTTTTTTTCCAATCTACGTGTATACCTACATTTTAAACCCCCAGCGAGCCAACCCCATGTAACCCAGAACTTCGTGAATCCCAAGCAATCGGAACCCACCTACACAGGAAGTTTTAAATAAATAAATTTAAAGAGAATTTTAAATAAATTTAGAACATTTTCATTTCCCTCGTACCAATAAATATAAACGTTATGACATATAAATAATTAAACATATAATAATTATGATGATAAGGTAAAACCTACTGGTGACCTACTGATTTCTTGTATCAGCAATACATTGATTGGTTGATGTATCACAATTTCAAAGCGAGCGCACAAGAAATAGAAGAATTGTGAATCCTCACGTAGTCTTGCGTACTAAATAGCGATAAAAATTTATTTAATGTTTTTTATTTATATAGTTATGAGTTTTTAATAGGCTTCTCAAGTCGATGTATTTTGAGTACTAAGAAAATGAGCTAGTTTAGTAAGTTCTAGGTTACGCAGGGTTGACTCGCTTAAGTCTTAGAACTTTTTGGGTTATCGCTGGGTTATAGAGGCCTTATTGAGATTTTGGCGGGGGGCCTCCGAAGTTTCAGCTACGCCACTGTTCTAAAGGCCCCTATACACACACAGGCCGCCGGCAGGCCGTCGCCTGAACGTTTCTCGCCTTTTGGCCAAGTATCACCACACACTCACCGGCCGCCTGCAGTCCAGGAGAACTGATCAAAATTTTTATGTGTTGGGCATTTATCGTCAGTCCGGGCCTTAAGATCTGAACTTCTATTCTGTCGAAACTTTTCGTTTAGGCCGAGAACATTTTTACACTTGAATCACTGACATATAGAATGGACTGCTTATAAGAAAATTTTCATAGCACCAATTCGTTCCATAGGTGGCAAACCTTTTTTTATAGACATGTATACACGTCTGCGACTTTTGTAAATTAAAATTTTTTACAATGTTATTTGGAAGATTGAAACAAAATAAATTTTTATTAAAAAAAAGAACAAATGTAATTTTGATGATTCTTCTCTTCACAAATGCTTTTTTTCATTAATTACATTTCTTTATGTTAAAACATGTGAGGTTCTCTATCCCTGTTTCAACAAAATTCCGGGGTTTATGGGGGAAAGAGAAAGAAGTAAAAAAATCACTCTACCCATCTACTTTTTGTAAATATTCTGACATTAGTTCAAAGGAAAAAATGAAATCAGGTATGGCAACTTAAATACCGTGCATGTGGCGGTTTTATTTTAAATTGCGCTTAAACATTATGTGATTTGTCATATGACTTTACTATCAATGAAGTCAAACCTAATTATAACATCTCAAATGACATTTGTTTTTGACATGTCATATGACTATCTGTCAAAATTTGCATTGATTATTTCTGTCTTGACTTGACCAAATTAAGTGTGAACACAATACGAAGTCAGATGGAGTATCAAATCGTAATTTTGGCAGTAAATTCTTAGGACAAATCACATAATGTAAAGGTACCTTTACCTTTCTTATTTTACTGCAAAAATAAAATAGTTGTTGTATTTTGTAGTTTATTGAAAGTGAAGAGTAAAAATATTTAAGAAAATGGAAAAGTGTGCAGATTTTAAATGTCAAATTTAATTTTTTTCGATTTTGGCACTATCTGATCTTATTTCCGCCAGTGAATGCACCGAGCTCATAACACGAAATTTAACAAAATTGGAGTTCGGTGACAAAAGGGGCTTATGGATCAGCAAAAGGACTATACTTTTTGGTGCCATGAGTTTGTATGGAAATAATTTCAGATGAGCAGTCCATTATTATGTTAGTGACATGAATTAACAGCCTGCTACGCTAAACCGTCGTCTTCGCCTGTGTGTCTGTGGGGAATCATGAGGTGGCCTGCAGGCCACGGCCGGTCAGGCGGTTGCCCAAGTCCTCATCTCTCGGTCAGACTGAGTAATGTATGGCCTTCATCGTGCCTTGCCTGCTGACCTGGCCTAAAAGGCCACGGCCTGTGTGTGAATGGGGGGCCTTAAGACACTAGGTCCATAAGATTGTTATATGTTCTTTTTAGACATCACAGTAGCAAATAGTAACACCTATACCTCCGATTTGTAGGCTTGACTGCTTTTGAACATGCTCAGCAGTCCGCTTAAAGATTTGCACAAGTTGCGCTGAATAACACCATCCTGCTCCTCGTCTTGGCGGAAAATGACAGAGGATGTAAAGAACAGAGTAATCTCACTCGCGGCCTAGCTTGCAGCTGACGTCCTCTGCCCTTCCGATACTCTATAGATGGTAATGTAGGGCGCAGTGTCCTGGCTACTTTTCTACTTCTTAAATGGCGCTGCTGTCCTTATAGGTCTAGGGCCTGTTAAAGTCTTTTCCTCCAGTCTTCTCTACGTCTTGCTAACTCTCTCCATTTGGTTATAAGAAGTTTTCGGATATCTTCTAGTACGTCCATCTATTTCTTGATCGTCCTACTCTTCATTTTCTTGTTGGTCTACCGTTGAAAATCATTATGGCTAGCATTCTTTCTTCCGAAGCTCGTCCATTTATTTCGTCATACATTTCTTCAAGCCCCTCGTTCGTTCTACTACGTCATTCGTTTTGGTTAACCCTTACAGGACCAAAGAACCACGGACCGTTGGGATGGTAGTCGGACGCCTTAAACCCTCCGCCTTTGTCCCAGCTTGGAATCGGCAGGATATCCTTGCGGAGTCATGCTTTAATTTTTAAATACCAAAAATACCGACTGTGAAATGAACAATATAGCCCAAAATCTCTTGTTATTTTCGAAATCAATCAATCAAAGACCACTCCTTTCGATTTTTCATTTTGTAAATGACACGAACCAGAACAATTGTTGAACGGAATTGTGCAGTTTTTTTGTGTTTCCGCCTAAAACAAGCTCGACCTGTCAGCTGTCAACTCGCATAATAAATATGTATGTCCTTTAAAAGAGGATTACCATGTCAGACCGCCTAGAAATAAATGAACAATATTGTAACTTTATTTAAATGTATTTTAAATCCCCACCCGGCATTACCGAAAAAAGGGAAGCACTACTCATAGCGCTATTATCTGGCACATAATTTATAAATTGAATCCTTTTGTAATCCCATTTTCAAAAAATTGCAACATTTAAATATTTTTCAAATTAATTTCACAAATAAATTAAATGAAGGATACTTAATAACTGCCTTCGCTTAATGTTCGTCGCATGTTAAAGTCCGAATAAATAAGAGATGATGGCTTCATTTGTCTCTGAAAATATCGAATTAATCCTGTATGTGGGTGTCCTGTGAGCATGCAGCAGTCTGTGTATGCCCACAGAATAACTAAATGACCGCTACCCGGAGAAGTAAATTAACTTCAATTTGCCTTTATCTAACAGAGAGGAAGTCGTCAGAACACAAATAATCCAGCTGAAGGGCTTTCACTGCCGGAGGATAGCAAATGTTTGAATACCAATCCACCCCCTTATCATCTTAGCACTTGAGCACGATGACTTCCTAGCAAAGTGACTTTATCTTATTATTGAAGTTCATTTTTTTTGGCTAGAAATATGATGGCAGTCAACACGTTTGCGATCCATTAAATTCTTTAAAACATAAGACTTTAAATCTTAACACATTTTCTTCGTCCATTTGAGGCCTGGAAAATTCTCAAGTGAGAAGGAAAATCGAAACTCATCAGAACCAATCGACGGGTGAAATTTTAAAGTGGCTTTGGCGAGGGCCATTGAAAAAAATCTCATGGCAGCTATGAAAAGGCCTCACGGGAGTCGCAGGAGGCGAAATAAATGGATCGGCTCAAGTCCGAAAAAAGCTTCCGTGAGGAGGTCGATGAGGAGGAGAAGGCAGAGGAGGATCTCGATGTGTTTTCTCTTTCCAAGGCTTTGACAAGGGAATTATGGAAGCCTGGGAGTCTGGTGGCCACAGGATAAATGGAGCCACTGCATGATTTATGTATGTTTAGAGTTTACTGATTTCGGCAGACATGATTTAGAAGATTTCCTTTTTCCTCTCCGTTTCCTTTTTTATCCTGCAGGGGCACAGTAAAAAAAAACGCCGCTTTTCTCTAAGGTGACGTTTTCCGTACCATATCATATCTTCCTTATAAATCGAAATGGAATCACAAGCCAGTTGGATAGTGAAGATACTGCTCCCGTATATGCTATATTATATTCCAGCCATCATCCAGATTATATATACGACTTCAATATTGTACTATACAACAAATCTCATGTTCACGTTCCCCGATCCCAAGGATGCTTCTGACATGAAGCGCAATAACGTCTGGATTCGGGATACTTCTGCTCCTGTTCCTGTCTGTTTTGCCTGCTTGCGGTGGGGCTAAGGGAAATAATGTAACGGGGTTAGGCTCAGAATTTTGCATTACTATGGAGCTGGATTGGACTGCATGTACACACAGAATGCAGATGAATTTTTCATTTATGGACACCATTCTTTTCGAATATTGGCATTTTGGCAGATGTTTTCGTTCTGGGTGGGCATTAATTCGCCTGAATAGCTGCTCGCTGAATACAGGATCAAGTTTTAATTTTAGATGGATTCTCAACGATTTTGATTGCATGCTTTTGGGGGTGTGCCTTTAAATTAAAAATGTTATTGGCATTTATTTAATATTTCACGCCCTTTTCACTCCATGAGGTTTCATTATGAGGCGAGAGTAATTAACGGAAATCTGCCATTGTCTGTTTTCGCCATTCATCTGTGAAAGTTTATACGTTGTTGAGTTCGCAATTGAAATACTGCAATAAATGGAGAGTTTTCAGTTCTTTCTTTAATAATTTCGCCTTCTATATTGTTCTTGAACTTAATGCCAAAAGTTGCAATATCACATGACTATACATGAGTAAAGACTCAGACGGCAATGTTTATTTGAGTGCTTTTGTAATTTTAGCGATAACCGTTTTGTTTGTCGAGAATAACAGCCATGACATGTTTTTATACGCTTTATATTAACTTCACCTAACAAAAAGTCCCAGTGCTAATAAAATAAGAATATAGGTAAAGAGTCGCACGCTTTTTTACATTTCGAAAGGTAGGTTGTTCCCATATACTGGCTGGAGCAATAATAAAAACTTTACATTCAAAATTATTTTTTACTTTTTAGTTCATTTTAAAATAAAGGCGTATTTTTTAATTTTTTAAACTATATTTTATATGGTAAACTAAGCTTCGGAATTACTCTTTATAGTTCTGGGCATTGCCTTGATAAAAGCAACACCTTTCCTATTATTAATTTGAGGCTGTTTGGCGTAATCTCTCTCGTTGTCCACAGTAGAGTTGAGAATCAATCGTCTGACATGGAAGTACATCTCATAGTGAACCGTTCCCTTCAAGTCCCCCCAATGCACCCAACATAACATTTTCCCAGGTCACTCCTGGCTTCGCGAAAGCTTGTGACGGCCACGGCCATTGTTCACGATCTTTGTCGCTTCCGATTGTCGTACATGACCCATTTTTCAACACCGGTTATGAGCCGTTTCGGAAATGGGTCGATTTCATTGCGCTTCAGCAGTGCATCGCAGATGTTAATTCGGTCTATCATGTTTTCGCGCTAAAGTCATGAGGAGCCCAAACATCGGGCTTCTTTTTATATCAAGCTTTATGTAAATGGTTCAAAATAGTTTTGGTTCCAAGCCTTGCACCAAGGATTGCGCCCATGAAGCATCTTCAGATACTTGAGTTTGTGCAGATCAACATCTAACAATCCAAGACAGCTTTTGATATCCTTCAGTTATTCCTAAATTAGAAATATCCCGGGATGCAAAGATGAAACATAAAAGGGCTCTTGGTCAGCAGTACACCTTCTACTACCGCTCGACCTATACATAGGTAAGCCAACCTTTTATCGTGGTTTAAAGGGACATTAAAGCCTACCTCTGCCCAAACTTCAATTCAACGAACTTAACCGTAATAACATTGGAAATCGGAAGAAAGAAAGGCCTTGACTTATCCTCAGCCTACATCGCTTATGACCTGCCTGCATCCCAGGGTTGTTCACAGCAGCACTAAAATCGAATGGAGCCTACCTGATCGTAGGGTGCAACGCCAATGCGAAACATACGCTTTGGGTATGCAACGAGATTAACAACCAGGAAGAATCATTATTCGATTTTATCATTTATTCAAACTTGCAGATTGAAACTCCTCAATCGTACATAAACCCAAGAAGGATAGACTAGAACAAGTTCGGTCAGGTCCTAAGAGCGAGAACCTCGAGAAAGCGCCCACTTATAGAGACAATCGAAGACAGGGTCAACACTTTCGAAAGCGTTATCCACACCGCGTATAAGGTATCTTGCCCAGTAAGGCGGAGCAAAAAACCTTACCTTCTTGATGGGATGAAGATCTCTCGAAGAAATTCGATTCGAGAAGCTCTCATAGCCATGAATGAAAAGGCAAATCTTAGGCTTAGTAACGATAAATAGCATACAACAAAAGCTAGATAGAAGTGGAGCCAAGATACTAAGTAGCATATGTAGACCACCTTCTGATGATGGTGTCAGGAATGTTTCCAATCGTGATTGGCCTGAACAGAGTTAGCAGTTGGGCAACAGACTATGGACTGACAGTTAAGCCAGGCAAAACTGAGCTAACGCTATTGGCCCAATCTACACTAGTATTCCTTCAGCAGCAGCAGAACCGGTATTTTAGGAAAAAGGTATAGAAATGACAAGAGGGACTGCTGCAAAATGTTCACCAGAACAATTTGGCGTGAAAACTTAACACATACACAATGTGCTTACTCGGTCTGATGTTGCAAATTTTTATAGTTTGTTTTTATGCTCTTCCCGATCTTACATGAAAGTTTCAAAACTTTTGGAATTATGTATTGTCAATTGATTCTCCACACTGACTGGCCTATATGTTGTAAATTTACAAAACTGCTTGTGAATAAAACTTTCAGTACTGTGCTGGAATTTTTTTTACAGTATAATTATAGGCACACACACATATCTCCGTGTAAAGAAAAATACTTCTCCTAAAAAAGACTCCGACGTGGTATTGCCAGAATTACAGCAATCATCACCGGGCATTAGCCCATAGAGGATCACGCTGCCAAGCAGGTTAGCCCCACTGACATATAGTAATGGACTGCTAAATAAGCAAAATCCCATACAAAAAAATGGCACCAAAAACTATTGTTGTCTCACTCCCCCGTTAAATTCCTATGAACTTTAATCGATTTTATAATAAAAAAACAGTTTAGTGCATGTCAGCGATATAAACATAATTAGAAAAAAGTATACAGGTATAAAGTTTTTTCTTCTTTCTCTCTCTTTCGTTATTTTTAAAAGTTCGTTAAACAGAGGGAAAGAACCCTCACATATTTAAAAAAAATACATTTATTTAACGAAAAAACTGCTACTAAATAAAAAATAATGATGGAAATTTATTTCTATTAATTATAACAGATAGTCGTGTCAAATTAGCAAAAGGGTACCCAGGACCAAATGGCCTAATTTTTTTTGGAAAATGTTCAGAAACACTTATTGATCAAGTGTTATATGGTCTGAAGGTGCGCTTTTGTTTTTATCTATTATTTATTTAACAAATGGCTAATGTTAGTGGACAATTAATGTTGCACTAATTAACAAATTAAAAATCTCGGAAAATATCTAACGAAATGGACCCAAAATCTTAACTCGAAGGTTTGCGAGGTCGGTAAACACGAGTCCGAGGTCCAAATTTAAAAATTCAAAATGGCGGATCCAATCTGAACGAAAACGAGCTAACCATTCCCGCGCAGCAGATTTTGATAAAGCGCCTTCACCGTACAAACCACAAATTATTTCACAAGCCTGCGCAACGTTCTTTCTTTTGTCGTAATAATATTGCTAAATCTAAATATGCATTTTTATTATTTTTCTTCAATTTGAAACGCAACCAATTATCCACCACAGTAGGAATGTCTACACACTCAAAGTAACTGTCAGCTTTCAAACGAACTTTTAGTATTCTCGTGATCAGTCAGCTCATGAATGATGTAATGTCTAGTATAGAGATAGAATGCAAGCTTAAAAGGATAGAAGAGGATAGCAGCGAAAGATTAAGAGCGATATAGAAGGATATTATTTAGGAGCTTTGGATATTGTTCGAACACAGAAATACTGACTGCGGAAGATTGTTCCATAATCGGGTTTTATTATTAATAAACGAATTTTATATGGCAGTGTGGCCGAAAGGAAAAGGAGTAGAAGGTGTGAAAGTGCCTAGCAGGCTAGGCTCATATCAAGCGAAAAACATAGCCGTAATGGCAGAATGTTATTTATCTCGGTGATGTTTTTGATGTCGATGTTTTTTTTTAAATGTAAAAACAACACAAAATAACACAAATAACACAACACGTTTGTGTTTTAGGTGGTAAGGACCACCTTTTTCACCAAATTTTATAATTAAATTGAAGCCCCAGGTGAAAAGGGGCTTCAAAAATAATAATAATAATAAAGTTCACCATATTTATAAGTGTAATAATTTTAGAGAACACGAGCTAAATAAAAATTTGAATGTCAACTGACACGTTAGCGTTTTTCATTTAATTAAAACTTGTTCCTTTACAGTCATTGGTATTGCATTACACACAGGAGTAAAGTCCGTTTTTATTGATGGTTCTACCATTGGGGGGTGCTACACAGGAGACTAAGACGCACTGGTGAAACCGGTTTTATGGGAGAGAAACGTAGAAAAGACAAGGGAAAGTAGGCCATTTTCCCCTTTCTTTTCTACGTTTCTCTCCCATAAAACCGGTTTCACCAGTGCGTCTTAGTCTCCTGTGTAGCACCCCCCATTGAGTGCAATGACGCACAACAATCTCTATTCGGAAAGATGGTAGACAGAAAAGTGATAGAACTGACAACGACAACATGCGATTTTATTCCAACGACTCCCATTTAATGCTATAACGACAGAGCTTCGCTTTTCGAACAAGATATATGGAAGTTACATGACATACTCAACACGAACTGAGTACAATTTTCGGTTCGGTTTGAGTCATGTAACTAGCAACCGACTGCAAAATTTGTGCCGAACGTGTTCTGAGCGGGTTCACAAGTTTTTGCTTGGTTGAGTACACTTTTCGTTCGGAATGTCATGTAACTAGCGATTGAAAAACCGAGATTGCTTTAACAAGGTGAAAAACTTTTTTTGTTGGAGTATTATAATTTCATTAAATACATAAAAAAAAATTTCCATTTGCACGAATAATTTCACTGACGAACTGACAATAATAAAACCAAAATTACAACCAAAAACTCAAGTTTGGTATGTCATATAGCACTCGACCGAAACTGCAAGCTCAGATCGAGTTGAGTTCGGGTTACTTTCGGTTTGTCATGTAACTTCCGTAATAGGCTTCCTCGCTTATTATGCCTTCAGGCGATGGCAGGAAAAAGGACAGACATTTTTTTGTAAACAGGTGAGACAAGAAAGAAGGAAACTAATCTATGTGGGGGAAATGGAAAGTCCAAAGACCATGCCGCGGACTGGTTTCGAACCAAGGACTTGTGAAAGGTAGTCGAGCTGCTTGATTCCTTTGCAACCGAGGCCGGGTTTTTTACAAAACTTCTTAGGAGTCACCCTTTGTTCTACCAATCCGTCATGTCGTACTTATCAGCGTAGATGGTCCGAAGGAAGGAATATAAGATAGCATAAGTTAATATGACTAATATGAGTCTGGAGGGTGCTGGAGAAGAAAGCAATGGACTTTGCGTTTGAACTCCTAGATGTTTTAGGAGTTCACACCATAGAGAAAAAAATTTTCACGAAGCCTACGAATAATGGAGCTTCGATTTTGCAAAGCCGATATCTTTAATATCAAAAGGACAAACTAGATAACATTGGATGGCGTCAAATATTAACCGCACACCTGCCGGCGTCGCCCAGAGCTAAACTTGCCATCAACACCTGGTCTATTTTTTTCTTCATAAATGACAGTTTCAGTTTTTTACAAGTCGCTATACTGCGGACTGCGGTACTCTTACGCCTTTGTCTATTGAAGACAAGTTGGTGCCAGACGTTTTTCTTATGTTTGCGAACTTCTTGAGCGAACTGCTTGCTTGGTTAATGTCCAAGCTTCTGACCCATGTCATAGAACAGGGCGGATTAATATTTTTATATTCTCACTTTGTATTTACCTTGAAACTTCTTAGTTCTTTAGTATTGGAAATACTGAGAAATAGGTTTTATTTGTGGCTACGATGCACCTATGAGTATTGTCTTTTACTCGCTGCGGTAAGCATTGTCTCTAAATACGTAAAGCTATCTACATCTATTAAAATGATGTTACGTTCTTATCAAGGTTTGCACCCTTTCTTTATAATGTTTATTTCTTTGTAGAATATTTACATCTTTGTTTCTGTACTTTTGTTTAACTCAACTGATTTTATTTTAGAAGTATGTACTTGGTTTTTTCTTATTTCCCATATTCTTGTTAAGCACGCTTGTCTTATCTGGTCTTTTATTTCAGTTTTTTCTTATATTGACGATCAAACCGCTACTGACTACTGCTCTCCTTTTGGCATACAAGAAATTCGTTTATAGACAAAATAAGTGGACTCTGGAACAATCTTCCGCAGTCAATATTTCCGAACTTGTACAACATCTAAAAGTTCATCGCTCTTCTTTCAGCATCCTCTCTTCATAAAGTAAAACCTATTCTTCCCTTGATTAAACCATGACGTGAGCAACTATATGGCGGACTGTTACCCTCAGGACACAATGAGGCGCACAACGCCAACTTTTACGGAAAAACAACAACAATTTATTTGAGAATTGTCGTTGTCGGCCTCATTGTGTCCCGGGAGTTAGTAGAATGGCTGATTCTCCTGATCTTAGAACTGCCACATAACATATGTGTTTGTTTTGGCTCTTCCACTTTCAATGGTGCCTTTGTCAATCAGAACTTTAAGCACACGCTCTATTATCATTGGGCCAACGCACACGGCGCATAGTTATGGCACATAAAACCGGTTTTATAGAAGAAAGAGGGAAGGGAAGGAAAGAACTTAACGAAACAATTTTCACGCAAAACCAAAAGCGTGAAAACTAACACATGCATATTATATTTTTTCTTATGTCAAATCTTCTTCTTTCTGAGCTCAGCATTTTCCCACTG
This sequence comes from Thereva nobilitata, assembly GCA_963855945.1. Classification (NCBI taxonomy): domain Eukaryota; kingdom Metazoa; phylum Arthropoda; class Insecta; order Diptera; family Therevidae; genus Thereva; species Thereva nobilitata. Next base: position 194,858,883 of record OY979694.1, on the reverse strand, counting down.
AAATTTTTTAACCATTCGCTTTTTGTTCATCAACCCTGTTCAATTGGTCTGAAAATTTTGTTTTTTTTTTGTGAGCATATTGAAAAGAGTGATATTAAGGACTTTTTTTATTATTTCTATTTGTCAACGATATAACAAGTAATTTTCATATGCACAAATACATTTAAAACTTGCTGTAAAGATTCAAGTTACTACACAAGATGCTATTACCCCGTCTGCGTTCCGAGGAGTGTAGTAAAACCGGTTTTATGTGCCATAACTATGATCTCGTGTGCGTTCCCGAGTAAAAATAAAAAACGGCCTTATAAAGGGCGAACACCGGCCGCTTGGCTTTTTAAGGGGCATATGATGGCCGTAGAGTTTTTAACAATTTTTAATGGGAGCATATACGGCCTTACGACGGCCAAATTTGACCAAAAGATTTAAAAGGCCAAGTACTGGGCTGTAGAAACGGGCATTCGACGGGAAATTTGAGCCAAAAAAAGAATCTGCACCAAATGTATTGTTGAATGTATTTTATGGGAACTTCATCATTTTCGTTATGTACAATGGTTCTTTCGATTTATCCTACTTAAAGATATCGATGCACAAGAGAAACGAGCTCGCCAGTCGTCGCGTCGGTTTGTTGTACGTGAAGTGTGTGGTGCGTGTTGATTTATATTTTAGTGGGAAATTTTGTTATTTAACGGCTTGAAAAAAAAAACACAACCGAAAAAAAAATCAAGCATTTAATTGCAGTGAAATATATTTTGTTATAGGAGGGCGAATATCCACTTGCTGCCACTGTACCACCGCACAGTGTGACGAGGCTATGGGACAAAACGGAAAAATATATGGGATTGAATATTGAATGTTAGAACCATAATCCTTGCAAACTAAAAATAATTTTCATGCATTTTGCGAAAAAGGACGAAAAAGGATTCAGGACCAAAAAAGGATATTCTCATTTGTAGACAGCTTAATGGACGGACTTTCATATACAATCATTAGAATTTGTCGATTATATTAACTTTAAGGAAATATAATTAATTATACGTACCAAGTTTGTATGGGAGTATATGAAAATTAAAAACTTCAAATGCGATTTTTAGAAGAAAAAATTTTTGTATTCAAATATAATGTAAAAAATTAATTTCATGATTCTGTATACACATTTTATTATATTATAATATTTACAATCAATATGGATTAAAATCAACATCAATTACATCGTCTTCGTACTCAGAATCTGTATAATCTTCATCTAAATCTAAGATATTTAACACGTCTTCATCTTTCGGAATTTCCTTCTTTGCCTTTGCCCCGCCTAAAACTTGATTTATGGGTCCGAAGAGAGGAACAGTCGCTTCATAAAATCTTCATTAGTAGCTATACGACCTGTTTTCCGAGTGTGTTCCAGTCGAAATCGCCGAACATCCTTTGTACGAGTTTCCTGTGCGTCTTCAGAAAACTTTCCAATTGGTAGAAGAAAATGCTTTATAACGTCTGACCCATGCATAAGTATCTTATGCACAGTTACAGGCATGGGGTACCAGTCATACAGGCTAACGTAGAGATTTGCTGTATCCTTAGTCAGTGCTTCAAATTTTCTGATGTTAATTGGTTGTCCTGATGTTAATGCCAATAAAATCGTCCTGAAATTTTTAATTAGTTCAGCATTAACTCCAGTAATTCTTGCACTTTTCTCCCATTCCAAGAAGAACTTTCTCGCCGTATTACCGTCATTGGTATTACCGAATCCTGCTAAAGGTTTATCCACATTCAACGCCATTTCCTTAGAAAACGCTTCCTGAATGGATTTCTTCCTATCATCGATCGCAGCTTTATTATCCTTGTTCTTCCTGTACACCTGCCACTCGAGTTTGTAACTAATATGAAGTAGGCACTGGAATGAGTTAATCCACGCATGAAGTGTGGATAATCCGTATCGGTAATTATCTTCCTTTGCAGATACCTGACTCGGGCCATCAGTTACAATAGAGTTCATTTGACCTGGCTTAGCTCCGCAAACGTAGCAATTAGCCGAACCTTTATTACCGGTAATATGGTTAATGACTTTCTGATCAACCATGGTCATAAACATATTATGTTTAATGGTTTTACCGGCAATTATCGTATTCTGAAGAAGCCGAATCTTTTCTTCTATTGCAGTAACCTCCTGGCGAACCAATGACTCACTTTCCTTTTCAAATATATATTTTATGGGCCGGCAATAATCTCTAGAGCTCGGTGTAGCATTTTCCCAAATTATAGTTCCGTCCGAATATTGCAGTTCAATAGGGACCATCGACATCATAAATAGGCTGGTGTCGGTTCCACTTCTGTCACCAAGTCTTTGTTTATACATACTGTGCCCAGAACTGCCATCACATCCCCATTTTGAAATTAGTGTTAAGTCCTGATTGTCGTCATCGCGCAGGTCAACTATTTTTACGACACTTTCCACTGTTTTATCCATAAGTGCTTGCAAATTGCATTCTGCTGATTTCTCACTTATAGTAAATTCGCTATCTTCTGGCAGAAAACTTTCTCTCATTTGTTTCAGTTTATAATAAGAGGGAAATATATCATGTCCGATCTCTTTACATTTGTTTCGGAGGTAGTTGTACTTTTCGGCACTTAGACCAAGATGGTACATAATAGTTAGAGTAGTCTCTTCGGTGAATGCGGCTGATGGGCAGCTCGAAAGGGTCCTACTCATGGTCTTGCCCTTAGTCGGTGAGTTTTCCAACTTATCCAACACATCTACAGCACTAAGTTCACCTTCCGCATGAAGTGATTTTCTTGACGCCGATAACAATTCTTCCGATCCAAATTTTTTAAATGTTCGCAGACGGTTCCTTTTTTGTCGATCACTGAGGGAACTAAATTCACCACTTGGAGGACGACCACGCTTCGACGGACCGGGCTGTTTGTCCTGATCTTCGAACACCTCATCCTCCATCTCGTCCTTATCGCCTTTCAAAGTGAAACTGAAAACCTTAGCCAAATAATCAGAATTTTTTTCTTCAAAACGATCCCAATGTTTGCCACACCCGATGAATTTCTTATTTAAATTCAAAAATTCAAGTCGTATAAAGTCCTGGACGTCGAACGTATCCTCCAGTACAAAACCTTCGTATTCGGGTCAAAATTTTGGTGAACAAATCTTCCACAGCTTCATTTTTCGATGAATTTCGACGTGCCTCCATGAAATCTTTTCCGCTGATTTTAACGACGCATTCTGAAAAATATTAAAAAAAATTAATTTGCGAGGGTTTGCGAAGGCACCACTATATGTTATTGGAAACTACATTAGCTGTACTAAAATGTGTAGAAGACCACATTTGTACCATATTTTACCATTTTTTTAAAAGCTTAAAGGAACTTCTGCGATTGAATTAAAAGTGATAATTTTTATATGATTTTTTTAATGTTCAGCAAAATTGTTATATATCAGTCTTATTTAAATAATTTTAATGAAATAATACTATACATACCATAAACTGTTGGATTCATTATGATAAAAAATTTACTTTCACTTTGTTTTCGTACAGAACTTGTTGAAACTTCGCACACAAATTTCTAACTGATTGAAATAGAATTTGCGTGCGACCTTAACTACAACTTTCAGTTGGAATTTTTCGGTCCTGGAAGGGATATTCCAGGAATTATCACTTTACTTTTGTACATTGGGTATATGTGAAAGAAGTTCAGGACATTTCATTGGTATTCGTGAAAAATGATTTATTTCCGATTTTCAATACCTTTCGTCACACTGTGCACCGTCGTATACCCGTAATAGCAACCATACGGCCGTCGTACCACCCTCGTATGGCCGTTGTTGGAACTGTAAGGCCGTTGTTTCACCGTCAATCGCCCCCTGTACGGCCGTACTGTCCTGCAACGAGCCGTCTGTTAACCGCCAGATGGCCGAGGACTATGTGTCAATCACAGTCGGCATTTGCCCGTTCTAAGCCCATCATTTATTTTTACTCGGGTTGGACCATTCACCATATACCATTTAATATCCATAGTTCATACTTTGTCTCCAATGTCACCAACCGATATTCCTTGCAGCACAAGGACACCAACCACTTATTTGTTAAAAAGACGCAAAAGCCATACAATATTTATTCTGTACTTAACACACACGCCAGTTTAGCTTGATGGCATCTCAAATTGGGACTCCCTGTTTAACTACTTTATTTTATCGGTTTTTATTATGTTCGCCTAAAATAGGCTTACCGCAGAGACCGATTCGCTCCACCCACGGGATAGATTGGACATTTTTTATGCAACCGCTTTCCATATTCCATTCGTGTTTCAACAAGGTTATATACAAAAGCCCACAAGTGTCTCATTATAAGTATGTAAATCGATTTTTACTGCTTTAGTTCGGACAAATGGACTATAATCGATACATTACCGCAGCATTATTTAATGATGCTTTATGCATGGTATGATGGCAAATTGCACGAAGCTGAGAATGTGGAACAAAGAGGACTAAATTCTGAGAAGGATTGCTCACCCCTCTCTCTTTCAAACTACTGGTTTCCAACAGAGCACTAATCAAATTGCTTCTGACATGCTTATAAACAAAAATCCCTTTTTTAAATAATTTAGCTACAGGTAATTCCCTCCAGGTGTGCCTATTTCAGGGTTATTTTCCAGTACATTTTTAGAAAAAAAAGGAGAACGAGCAAAACCTTTCAAAACATCATCAATCGTTGTTGATACATTAAGTTATTTTAAGGCATGACATGTAAGACTAATTTTGAAGCTCGGGTTTACTGACGCCGTTTATTATTTATTAAAATTGGTTAACAGCAAGAGAACGTCGCCGTATATCGTTCATGCCCCCACCATAAATAGCTGAGACATGCTACAATTTGTTGATTTTACCTGGCAAATGGTGGACGTTGAATTATTAAAATAAAGTCAATGACTTGAGGTGTTGTTCATAATTCAACTTCAACCGCGGTACATGCAAGGCTAAATTCTGGGTAGCCGGCAGTAATTGTTGTATGGCAAATCAATAGCAATTAAACAAAATATTTACAATTTTTTGTGGTTGTTGTTGGCATGCTATTAATCGATGAAGTTCCTTCCTATTTGGCTAATTACTTTCTCGCGTGTGTTTTAGTTATTAGGTGGTCGGAAGTTGTTAATGTCCCTTTAAAAATGGTCTTGATACACTCATATGGACACACAATAAATATTGAAGTTTATTTGAAGTTTTAATAAATGATTAACTTTTATTCAATTGTTTTGAAATGAGTCAAGTCGATTAATTATCCTCGTTAGGTTAGGACGCAGCTTTTTTTATGTGGAAAACCTAAGCTTAGGAATCAACCTTTTGCACTACCAGAGATTAGGTGCTTCAGGTCATGCTGCGAAAAAAGAGCAAAAGTTGCGATACAAAATCGCAGTTCTGTTCGAAAGTATTAGGAAAGGATTGCCAAGCCCGAAAATTCTCGTATTTACCCTGTTCTTCTTAAGAAATCCTAGGCATTGAGATGATTATTTTTTGGCGATTGGAATATGTGATCATTGCATCGCAGATCCTCAATTAAACGTATACCCAAGATGTTAAGAGATGAATGAGCCGTTAGATTCACACTGTTCACTGAGACAGAAGGAAGATCGGTGCATATGATATATTAGAGATGAGACAGTACTTCATTTTGGAGGCGTTGAATTCGACACGATTCTTGCCGCCCCAGCCAAGATAGAGGTGGACATGAGTTTACGATCAAGCAGACACAATTCACAGTTTACAACAGTTTGGGCCTCGGTAGTCGAGCGAGTAAGGCGCCTGGTTCCCATCCCAGAGGTCCCGGGTTCGAATCCCGGCAGCACCACGGTCCTGCGCCTTTCCCACCTTCTTTCTTCTTCCCTCCTTACATTCCTCCTGCCATTGTCATCGGCCCCGCTCCACCAGCGCATGTCATCGGTTGGTGGATGGGATTCAACTCGTTTCAGGAGGCCTAACACTCCAGCCAGTTGTCTCTCGTTACCCCGATGCCATAGTCGCGATAGAAATGGTTGGGAGTAGGTGGTTGTGGCAGTTCCTTAGACTTCTCTCTTTCCCTTCACTATCTATCGATTAGAGCTTGCTGTTCGACATTGCACTCTTTACGAAAAAAATAGAATGTCGACAGTACAAAGGGCTTTCCCTGAGCTCTAGACTTCGACATAAAAAACAACAGACATGTCGTTGGCTCACTATAACAAAGTTCTATGTTACAATTTTTGTACTTATTGAGTTAAGAATTGTACAAGGTTCTATGTGTAATATACTGAATTTTTGCAAAAACGAACTTCTATATGGAAGCACTTTACTATATAAAATATTCAATTTTACATAGTTCTATGTTGTTTTTCGTTACGAAAAGAAATAACGAAGTTCTATGTTAAACATAGAACCATTGAATTTTATCTTTATTTGTTGTTAGGATAACAAGGTTCTATGTTAAACATAGGACTTTGCTTATATAGAAAAATATTAGGTTGTCTTTGACCAAAGTTCTATGGCCGCTTGCAAAAATTCAGACGACTTCAGCAATCGAAGCCGTCAACTGTTCAAATATTCAGCTGAATTTCAAATCTGTAAGCAAACAGAGTAAGCATTTGAATTCGTTTGCATTTGATTGCTCCGACAGTTGCAGTAGGCTAAATTTTTGTAAGCGTCCTATGTTAGTTGTCAGTGTTAAACTTTGCGTTTGCGGGAACTTTACTGATTTAGACTTGTGTTTTTAAAGAGTGAGTTTTTAAAAAACGGACAAACAGCATGAAATGATGGATTATTCGAGTGATGATTCAGTGGTTGATAAAGATTTCGTTCCTCCAGCTCCTCGTTGTCGTGTATCCTCCAGTTCCACAGACTCTGACGAAGTTGGAAGGTTAGTTCAGTTAAATTTCATATCAAAATTTAAGTTCAAGAGATTTTTAAATTGATAATTTTCATGGACTAAACTAGTTCTTTTATTTTGAGGTCCGGACATAATCAATCGAGTTCAGAAAATGTACCAGAATCCAATGAGTGTGAAGCACAACCTAAAAAACGATCACGTAGGCTAGAGAGAAATGAAAAAGAATGGGTGTGTAATAAACGAAAAGATGCACGAAATAAGGGGTTAGAATATGTGTCTAGTCGAAAGAAGCTAATGCAGGCAAAAACGATTAGAAAAAGCAAGGATTGCCTAAATAAATGTGTGCTTAAATGTAGCCAAAAAATTACTGATGATGAAAGGTTAACAATTTTTACCGATTATTATACATTATCTTCCGAAGAAAAGCGAATGTTTTTGTTGAATAATACTAGTTGTTTACAACCTGATAGGAGACGCAAAGGAAAAAATGATGAAAATTCAAAGAAAAAAAACAGCTACCACTTTTTCTTCACTGTGAACACGGGGAAAATAAAAGTTTGTAAGAGTTTCTTCTGTGACACTTTAGCGATTAGCCCGAAGCCAATATATAACGTTCACAAGACAAAAAATAATGCCTCAAATACTCCTGTACCGAGTAAGCAAGGTAAACATACAAAAAGAGCCACAACTGAAGAAGATAAGCTGCTTATTAAAGAACACATTAATTCATTTCCCCGGATTCCATCACATTATTGCAGGAAATACTCCTCTAGAGAGTATTTAGAACGCTTTTTGACGATCAGAAAAATGTATTCTCTCTATAACGTCGTGATTGAAGAAAAGAACAAGCTTCCAGTTAAGGAAGAAGTATATCGACGAATATTCTGCAATGAGTTCAATATATATTTTCAAAAACCAAAAAAAGACAGATGCGATTTGTGCGAGGAGGTAGATATAAAATACAAAGAAGGACATACAGCAGAATTAGAAGACAAGATAAATAGGCACAAAATAGAAAAGGTGGCTGCTAGGGCAAACCGCGATCAGGACAGAAAAGGTACAGTGCCGGTATTGTGCTTTGATTGGGAGAATGTTTTATCCTGTCCCAAGGCAGAAGTAAGCAATTTTTTTTACAAAAGTAAGTTTGCTACTTATAACATGACTGGCCACCTTTCCACTAATAAAAAAGTGTACTGTGCAGTTTGGAGTGAGAACATTGCTGGAAGAAGTGGAAATGACATAGCAAGTGCCGTCTATAAAATTTTGAAACAGGTTCTGATTGACAACCCCCATTTCACAAGAATTATTTTATGGAGTGATAGTTGTGTTCCACAGAACCGCAACAGCATCATGAGCTATGCTTTAAGGCAGCTTATACACAATTTAACAAATTTGGAACAAATTAACTTGAAATTCTCAACACCTGGACATTCTTGCATTCAGGAAATTGATAATGTCCACAGCTGTATTGATAGGGTCCTATCAAAGGCTGAATATTATTCACCTTTATCTCTCATGAGATTATTATTGAGTGTAAATTCAGCTAAACCTTATTTTATTATACAAATGAGTACCAATGACTTCTTTAATTTTCAAGAAGCCTCTTCGGGGCTAAAATATTCATTAGTTCCTTTTTCCAAAGTGACAGAGCTTCGATTTACGAAGTCACAATTTGAAGTGAGCTTTAGATGTTCACACACTGCAGAATCATATACTGTAGCTAATGTGAGACCCCAGAAAACCCGAAGGAATGCAAGCACAAATTTTTTGACTGCACCAAAACTGTTGAAAAGACCTGTATTGTGCAAGACTAAAATAGATAATATACGGTCTATGTATCGATGGATGCCTACAATTGACAAGGAGTACTATGAGGCAATATTTAAAAAATAAAATGTTAATCTTTTTCAATATCGCCTGAACTTTTAGCATATTTTTATGATAATAAAGACATTTCATGTATAATTTTTTTTAATACTATGAGACATGGTAGATCCATTATAATAATTAATATAAATAAAAAAATAATACTTATAATAAACTATTTTTTTTATTTATCTCAGAGAAACAAAGTCCTAAGTCGTGGTTTTAAATAAATAAATAAATATTTTTCAATCACAAAGTTCTATGTATATTTTATTTCAATAATATTCTAGAATATAAAAAGTGAATAACCAATTTTTTGTATCTAATAAGCATTATACCCCCACATTAGCATATTGTAATGTGACATAAACATTAGGGCTACTATGTATACATTTTACCAAAGTCAAAAATTTCAAAGTCTAATTACTGAACTTCATTAAAATTAACATAGAACCTTGTAATAGTGAGCCAACGATGTGTCTGATGCACAAAGCGCTGTGGCATACTACTCGTCACCTTCGACTTGCCTACACTAGCTCAGGCTCAACAAGGTGACACCTTGTTAAAGTCGCTCCAGGACCATACTAGCAAGGGGGCATCCATAAATTACGTGAGGTGATTTTGGCGATTTTTCAACCCCCCTCCCCCCTTGGTGAGATGTCGTGAGATTTGGCTCGACCCCCCCCCCTCAATCTCACGTGAGATTTTTAAAATTTTAAAAAATTTGTAGGATTTACAGTATTATGCGTATTTTTAGTGTAAATAGCTTAAACTGTGCTTGATTGCGTTGGATTTATTTAAAAAAACATAATTTGTGTTGAAGAGCAGTACATACCACAAAATCATAACAGCACCAACTCGGCATGCACCCAATATGAACTACAATACCTGTGGATTACCATTTAGCAGGTGATTCTGCCTATCCTTTGGAAACCAACCTCACGGTGCCTTACAGGGATAATGATTTCTTAACAAGAGAACAGAAAAATTTCAATTCTAGTTTGAGTTCAACTCGTGTATTTGTAGAGCAAGCATATGGAATATAAAAAGAATTTAGAATTTTACAATAAATTGACATACGAAGGTTGACTTTGGCATCCACGGATTTGTTTTTAGAGAGTAACGACTTGACTGCTTGAATAGTAATGGTAGATCCATTTATGACTCTGGAGATGTACAAACTTCGGAGCATTCTTCTATAGATGTCACCTTTGGGTAAAAAACCTGTGACTGAATGACCCCGGGGGGCGGGGGGAGGGGGGGGGTGTTGTCCTGGAATGCGATTCGAAAGTCATGAAATTCGGAAATAAGGAAATGGTATCCTCCACCAATGCGAATTCGAATTAAATTTGTCCGCCTGTTATCGGATTTCAGTCCGCGAGTAAAGCCATTGCAGGATGCGCTGCATTTATTTGTTTGTTTGAAAATATTCTAAAAACTCTTTAAATATTCTTGAAACAATTAATTGTTCGCATCAAAATGTCAAATTAAGTTAATAAATGAAGTTGGTTGGCTGAAAATAATTTCTTTTAGAAGATTTATCAGGCATCGCTACTAGCTTCCGTTTGCTTCTTACTTTCGTATCGCCTTAGAAAAGCGGAGTCTGAAGTCACGACCAGCTTCTCAAATTGACGTTTGCGACCCCTGTACATCAGGATACAGATTCAAGAAGTGCGGATCTGTTAGACTTCCATTCTTCGCAACACTCGATAATAGCCGTGTTTTTTTAATGAACTATATAGTTCTTCCCCATACAAATCTGAAAACCCAGGTTTTTATCCAGGTCTTGGGACATTTCAAAATTTCCCTTTCTTTTCGGAATGTAGCATACTTACCGGCTGTCGGAAAAACGTCATTTAAAATAAAAACAACATAGAAGTGACGAGAGAAAATTTGAAGGCATGAGGAAACAAATAATTTATTTTTTAGAAACTTATTCATTATTTTCTAGAGGGGAATTCGTGTAACAGTTGTTTACTGACACGCAACTTCGGATTAATTTTAATATATTTAAAGCACTGAAGATGGCGCTTAGTGAAATTTCCCTTGTCGTTTTTTTAATGAACTGGATCGAAGACCTATATAGTTCATTAAAAAAACACGGCTAATGATAACAAAAGATTTTCAAAATCTATCTTGGCCTCTAGTAGGTATGTCTGAGCAGATGGTCTTCGATTCAAAATTCAGTCCTGTAAGATGCTTAGATAACTAATTATGTCGCCTGGTGCAAATGCCTGCTTTTTGTAGTGACAATGCATCGCAGATAGCATGTGTTCTGACTGATGTGAAAAGAACCGATTCTTAATATAATCTCTATGATTGTAGGATTGGGTACATTAAGCACTTGAGATACTTAGGAGGGCATTAGGTTCCAGGTTTTTCAATTGGGCTTCTAGGCCTTTTTGTTTTGTTTAAGCTTAGACCACACTAGTTCATCGTAGGGTCGCAATCTGCCCAAAAATGGTCGTATAAGTCAATGCATACATTACTTTCGCAGTTTTTCCAGACCATTGTTTAAAATGATAAGAATTTTTCATCACGTCATACACTCTTCATTCCCAGACATTTAAATTATTTTCTTTACTTTTTTTTGGATGGTATTTAAAACAGTGAACAAATACAGTGTAAACGGCAGTGCAAAATTTTTATACCCAATTGCTATTGAGTCGAAATATAGTAATAGTGTCACGTATACTTTTTATGTAATGGATTCATTATTCCTTTTCTATTTGCAATATGTATTGATAAAACCTTTCACCATGTTCATCTGATACTGCACCAAGGTTTTCGTGAATGAAATCTAAGTGCGGGTCCAAAAAGATGATTTTAAAGATTTTCTCATTTACAGATATTGTACTTAAAATTGAAAAAAACAAAAACATATTAAGAAATATTGCAAAAAAAATTGCAGGAAAATCGAAAAATACCCATATTGAGGGCTAAAACCCCCTAAAAAGTGGGCTTCTGAGGATAGAAAATCGGTAGACTTTATAACCGCTTATTAAGAAGCCTAAAGAGAAGCTCTCTGTAAATTTTCAGCCTGTGCCTAATTATTTCCGCTATATCGCTTTTTTCGGCTTAATTTAACTGTACTATTAATTTAACCCAGTTTTCTCGCGATTTTACACTGTTTCTTGCGGAAAAAAAATTACGTGATATTTGCGGGGACCCTCCCCCTCCCCCACGTGAGATTTGGCGAGATTCGGCTCGAACCCCCCCCCCCCCTAAACACCTGACGTAACTTATGGACGACCCCCAACCCAGGCCCGCCACATGGGGGGGGGGGCAACTGGGACGAATTGCCCCGGGCCCCCGGCTAAAGGGGGCCCCGAAAATAGATTGAAACCCAAAAAGTTAAAACGCCATATCCCTGCATACTAATCGCCAAGGGGCCCCGAAACTATCTTGAAACCCAAAAAGTCAAGACCGCCCTGTCCATGCGTTCTACTTGTCAAGCAAGCACTAATCTAGAGCCTGAAACCCAAGCATGCAGCACTCTAAAATATATGTTATGCTTGTATGGATATGGATTCTTCTACTCATCATACTTAAATAGTAAACACTAGAGAAGAGACAACTTACCCAGCGGGAATTGAAAAGCTCTCTTAAAAAGCTTGGGGCGTTCCCCTTCCCATCGCAGTTCTATATCTTTTTTAATATTGCATGATCGCCGTGGGAGCACTCCTTTTACTGCTGCTTTTTTTAGAAGCATTTTTGAAGCAGTTACAAAAGTTGAAAAAATTTTCTAACCCTCCAATTTATGTTGTAGTTGTAGCAGTGTCGAAAACCTTTATATTTTTGTTCACCTTGTGTAATTGCCTTTTCGTCATTCCAAATGCGAGTCTCGACAGCGGCTTTACCCGAGTAAAAATAAAAAACGGCCTTATAAAGGGCGAACACCGGCCGCTTGGCTTTTTAAGGGGCATATGATGGCCGTAGAGTTTTTAACCATTTTTAATGCGAGCACATACGGCCTTACGACGGCCAAATTTGACCAAAAGATTTAAAAGGCCAAGTACTGAACTGTAGAAACGGGCATTCGGGAAATTTTAGCCAAAAAAAACTGCACCAAATGTATTGTTGAATGCGCTTTATGCGTTTTATGGTTTTACTTCATCATTTTCGTTATGTGCAATGGTTCTTTCGACTTATCCTACTTAAAGATATCGATGCACAAGAGAAACGAGCTCGCCAGTCGTCGGTTTGTTGTACGTGAAGTGTGTGGTGCGTGTTGATTTATATTTTAGTGGGAAATTTTGTTATTTAACGGCTTGAAAAAAAAACACAACCGAAAAAAAATCAAACATTTAATTGCAGTGAAATATATTTTCTTATAGGAGGGCGAATATCCACGTTGCTGCCACTGTACCACCGTAATAGCAACCATACGGGCGCCGTACCACCGTCGTATGGCCGTTATTGGAACTGTAAGGCCGTTGTTTCACCGTCAATCGCCCCCTGTATGGCCGTACTGTCCTGCAACGAGCCTTCTGTTAACCGCCAGATGGTCGAGGACTATGTTTCAATCACAGTCGGCATTTGCCCGTTCTAAGGCCATCATTTATTTTTACTCGGACCAAACGGTCCCCAACTAAGTACCAACCGCGTCCAATATGCTGCTTGACCAACGCATCGAACGAGAACGGGTCTCTGTCTGCCGTTTTCTTCGTTCCATACAATTCCTTAAACATCCAATCGGAGCATATTAACAGTGCTCCGAATTCGCTTCCCTTAGTAGTGCTTCGAATTTTTCCCTCTAGCTTGGATTGATTCAGCCAAAAGAAAGATGAGTGCTGAGCCCCAGAGCTAAGCACAAGGGCGTGTCTACATAAACCTGTTCCACTCTAGGTTAAACTATGTAACTATGTAACGTTTTACTGGTTGTCCAGCCATCCGGAATATGGAAATTTCTGACTATTCCCAAGCTGGTTGAGCCATTAGCTGGAAATGTTCTGGTTCTGGGAGCCAGCGGAAGATACAACCAGCGCTGGTAGCCAGCTAAGCGGAAACCCCGCTTTAAAAACCGACAGTTCGGTATCTATATTTAATGCCTGAATGAACTTATTCTTAAGTTACCACAATTTTTTTTAGTCAAAGATTTTTTGGAATTTCAAAATCCTTAAGGTACTACTACCGGGAAAATTTTTCAAAAAATCGATTTTTTTTTCTTTTTATTTTACGATTCCTTATACTATGAAGAATAACCTACTTAATTTTTATACAGAAATTCGTAATAGAAAAAAAGTTACAGCACTGTGGGGTACTACTACCGGGAAAATTTTTCAAAAAATCGATTTTTTTTTCTTTTCATTTTACGATTCCTTATACTATGAAGAATAACCTACTTAATTTTTATACAGAAATTCGTAATAGAAAAAAAGTTACAGCACTGTGGGGTACTACTACCGGGGAAATTTTTCAAAAAATCGATTTTTTTTTCTTTTCATTTTACGATTCCTTATACTATGAAGAATAACCTACTTAATTTTTATAAAGAAATTCGTAATAGAAAAAAAGTTACAGCACTGTAGGGTACTACTACCGGGAAAAATTTCAAAAAACTTTTTTTTTCCATTTTTCGATTCCTTAGAGAAGAATAGCTTAGTTCATTTTTATAAAGAAATTCGTAATAGCATAAAAGTTATAGCATTTTATAGTCGACCGCCTTCGTAGTGTAAAAACCTTAAAAGAAGACAACGTGTGTCCCATTCGATCTAGTTGTTTGAAAGCGCAGCGTTTTCACTCAAACAACCAGAGCAAACGGAAAACTCATTGCCTTCTTTTATGGGTATAAAGATATATCTCCCGCCATTTTGTGGTGTCCGCAATATTAGATTTAAAATGACGTTATATAGATTACTGAATTATATTCGTCACACCCTTTAATTTGATACCCATACTGAGGGTTGTGAAGAAAAAGGTAATCCGCCATTTTGAATTTGGAATGACGCCACACAACTAATTGTATTCTACCTGTCATGCACTTCCATTTTGTACCCATGTGGGTGGGTCGGTGAACACAATTGCAAAAACCGGCCTCCATTTTGTAACCGCCATCTTGATTTTTTACTAAACGGTCAGATTGCACTGTCAGGCGAACTATGGGTATGTGCAAAATTTGAAGTCGATCGGTTAAATTTTCTATTTTTTAGTCTATTTTATGTATTCCGCCATTTTGTGTTGGCCGCCATTTTGAATTTGGAATGAAGCTACACCGCTAATTGTATTCTACCTGTCATACCCTTTCATTTGATACCCATGTCGGTGGTCGAGGAAGACAAATACAATAATCGGCCGCCATCTTGAAATCGCCATCTTTATTTTTGTACAAAATGGTCACATTCCATTGTCAAGAAAACTACGCATGTGTGCAAAATTTGAAGTTAATCGATTTCAAATGGTGGGTGGCATTAATAATTTTCTACTCAATAATGACGGACTCCCATACAAACTTTCATACCCTATTTCAACACCTTAAAGCCTTTGTTTCGGGAGAAAAAGTAGCCTATATCCTTCTCCAAGGTCTAATCTATCTCTGTACCAAGTTTAATCAAAATCGGTTAAGCGGTTTAGGCGCGAAAGCGTAACAGACAAACAGACAGAGTTTATAATATTAGTAGGGATAAAGCGAACCAAAACATTGAACACGTTTTTCTTGAAATTGCATTTTTTCAGCTGAGTGAGAATTAATCTCAGGATCTACTGAACCAATTTAAAACGCGTTTTTCTTGAAATAACATTTTTTCAACTAAGTGAGAGTTAATCTCAGGATCTACTGAACCGATTTTAATAAACTTGGGTGCGTTTTGTTTGTTAAGGTATACCCTTTTGTAATTTACCACATTTTAGAAAAAAAATTAAGAAAAAAAAATTTGGGAAGTGAAAAAGGGTGAAAAAAAATGCAATTTTGTCAAACTTTTTTTCAAACTTTCACCATTTTTTTTTTGTTTTTAATTTTTAACTAATTGTGGTAAATTACAAGGTAAGAAACTTTCCTTTATAAAATCCCGTTCGAATTTTTTGTTGCAAACTTCTCAATTCTGAGATTATCTCTCACACATCGGACTATCTCTTTTTTGAGCTCTTGACTTCAGCGCCCCCTACCTTATTGGCAAAAAATAGAAATAAACTAAAACATTTTTTTTTATAACCTTTAAGGACTAATAATGTTATAAAAAAAATTTTCTTGATAATATCTAACATAGCGGCTGAGAAAAAAAATATTAAAAAAGTGCTTATTTTTGGTCGTTTTTCCGGTAGTAGTACCTTAAAGGGCCCCCAAACATATTTTAGCCCCGGGCCCTCAAAGTTATTTTGGCGGGCCTGCCCCAACCACTCACGGGTACAACTAGGACAAACACCAATGCCATTATTACTGTGTGTGCTGTGAAACTAGTACAGGCATTCCTAGGCCTTATATACCCACTTCCATACGTAGGCTGGCATTCTGGCCATAAAGACTGCAATGAGTAATCTCGATCGTGCCTTGGTTGCCAAAAGTCTAAAGTGCCAAGACATACCAAATCTCCATTTGAAGCCTTTAAACCTTCAAAAAAATAGGTTTGATCATATCCATATGGATATAGTGGGACCTCTACCACCATCTCGTAGATACTACATTACATTTTAACGATAGTAGATCGATTTACTAGATGGCCTGAAGCATACCCAATTCGGGACATCTCCGCTTCAACAGTGGCCAAAAGATTCGTCACTGAATTGGTTCAACGCTTCGCCGTACCTCTTGAGATCGCAACCAATCAGGGTACACTCAGTTCAAATCGAAACTGTTCAATGAAGTCGTCGAATTGCTTGGCCCTTACAGAATCGGGACAACCGCCTACCATCCATAGGCAAACAGGATGTGCGAAAGGTTCCACCGGCAACTGAAAGCAGCCGTAACGACAAGGGACAATACTATTCATTGCAGTAAAGACTTGTCTTTCGTCATCTTTGTCATCCGCACGACAGTCAAAACAGATTTACAATGTTCACCAGTCGAGCTTGTTTCATGTCAGAATCACTACACAATTCGATTTCCATCCAAAAGATGAAAACCCAATCTTCTATATTAATAAAAGAAAGTTTCTGTATGTATGTATGTATGCGTGGATGTGTGCGCTATAGCGGGCGCACCAGTCATAGCAGAGCTTCGAAATTTTGCACGAAGGTCCGTTGGGGTCTTCCCTGAAACACCTCGAAGCCCGATTTTCGAAATTCAAAATGGCCGCCGAAAAATTACTGAAATTCAAAATAGCCATCCAAACATGAATTTGCAAATTGTGTTCCGGTTTCAATGAAAGTGGGTATCTAGGGGTTTTTAAGGTCGCTAATAACGAATTTGTGGTCAAAACTTATAAATTCAAAATGGCCGTGCCAATATGGCCGACAAATTTGCCAATTGTATTCCGATTCCAATGAAAATCGGTATCTGGGGTTTTTTGAGGTAGTAAATAACGAATGTTTGATCAGAACTCATAAATTTACGCGCCAATATGGCCGTCGAATTTGCCAATTGTGTTCCGATTCCAATGAAAATCGGTATCTGGGGTTTTTGAGGTACCAAATAACAAATGTTTAAACAAAACTTATAAATTCAAAATGGACGCGCCAATATGGCCGGCAATTTTGCCAATTGTGTTCCGATTCCAATGAAAGTGGATATCTAGGGGTTTTAAGGTTGCAAGTAACGAATTTATGATCAAAACTTATAAATTCAAAATGGCCGATGGGTTTGACAATTGTATTCCGATTTCAATGGAAATCGGTATCTGGGGTATTTTAAGGTAACAAATGCAGAATTTATGACCAAAACTTACAAATTTAAAATTTCGGGTCCAATATGGGGACGAATTTTGCCAAATAAGTGTCAGCTGTTTGTAAGTTGTTCAAGAGTTGGGAAATCGAAAAATCTTCACATCCTAGCTCCAAATGGAAGAACATTGAGCATGGTGTATCTGGTCATTTCCTCTATTGTCGTAAAGTTTGCCACATTCTTAAATGTAGGAAATTTCTTAAATTTCCCCTAACCAGTATAGAAACAGTGAAAACGGTAGAAATAGGTTTTCATATTAACATGAAGAACATCTCTATTTAATTCAGTAATAAAACGCTGTCCGGGTCATACGCCTGCAAGGATGATTTTCGGGGAACAGATTACGCTGCCAGGTGATTTAAAGTTTGGAGTCGCGCAACAGGATGAAGACCCACTACAACCTAAGGGCGAAAGGATCTAGATTTAAGGAAGGCGATCCAGTCTAGCTATAAAATCCTCTACGAATAAAAAGTAAATCGCCAAAACTACAAAGGAAATGGAACGGCCCCTCCACGGTCTTCACGAAGTTGAAGGATGTCATATATCGCATCCAAAAAGGTTCGATTGGTAAGAACGGAACCTGTAGGAATCTGTATTCGGGACGAACACTAAGAAAGAAGGGGGCAGTGTAACGGCTAACCGAAAAGAGAAAGATAAAATTCCAATTCACCCAGAAGTTTCATGTTCAGAGGCACGTACTTGAATACATACATAATGCAGTGTCACATCTCAATTTAGTATGGTTGTTCTAACTGAACCGCCAAGATAAGGATGGAGGAACACATGTGTGCAAGAAGTTTTGTTTTGAAATTAAAGTTGTTAAAAAGAAACAAATTGTTTCAATTAATCCCTGACAAATCCCAGAACGCTCAAGAAGAAATATTACAATATTTTTTATAGGTAATTCTAAATTTCTGTATGGTATCCAAAATCATTTTTTCCAGATTTTTTGTTGTTTTCATCATACTTTTTTCCTACCGCGGACAGTGCACACATAAACTTTTTTTATTTAAGGGGTCTTTCTGGTTACAAATTTTCAAAAAATTGAAAATTTTTTTACGCATTTTGCTAATAAATATACTCAAAAACATGATACAAAAGGTTTTAGAGCGATATCGTAATTCTAAAATTATTTTTGAACGTATACAGTGAGACGCTGTGAGAAAGAATTTTCGACGCTCGGCTGTGTTTCGATAATCTCGACTCCCCCCCTTTTTAACATCTGCTTCTATCTGATTCACTCTATACTATGAAGTATTATATTATACCCTGCAAACGTTTCGATTTATGCTGCAAGAGAAGTATGAGCAGGAGGAAGGACTTATTTACGGCCTGGGCATGGCAGATTAAAAAGGTATATAGTTTTTCTTTAAAAATTTTTTTAACAAAACTTCAAACGCGATTATCTAGAAACTATGTTTTTTAAGGTGGCGGGCACGATTTAAGAAAAACTACTTGACCAATTGTTCTGATTTTTGAATATGTTATTGTACACATTTATGGCTATCGCATGAACCAGAATCGTTTTAATTGGTAAAAAATTGTCCGATTTTCAGCCGATTTTCCACCCTAAAAAATTGGTTTTTTCGAAAAATGGCCGCTATTTTTTTATTTTTTGACAAAAACAAATTATTCTGGTTCATGCCATAGCCACTTCAACAAGGAATAATTTGCCTTTTTTTTGTTTTTTTCAGATCATCCATTCGCCCAAAATCATGCCCGCCGTAATTTTTTGATGTTTTTTTAAAAAAATCCGTATGTCAACAAAAAAAATTTTTTAAATCAAAAAAAATCTTTTTTGTAATACTGTTTTGTCAATAAACATACCTACAAACCATCGTACATCATATAACAATATAATTGTTTATGACTTTAAGAATGCGGACTGGGAGAGTATTGGCTTCGAATTATCCCTAGTCGACTGGGAACATAGGCTATCAAGTAGTGATCTTGACGAGATAGTTTCAAGCTTCTATACTATCATTTTCAACACCATCGACATATATGTACCCAAGATTAAAAAAAGGGATAAGGTATGGGAACCTTGGCTCGATAAAAACACTCGATCCCTACGTAATAAAAGAAACAAATTATATAATTTGATTAAAAATAACATAAATGTAGACGAGCGTTTGATATCCAAATACATTAGGCTAGCCTCAGAATTTAATGTTAGGTCTCGCGGGGCCTACACTGCATACATCAATTCTGTAGGAGATAGCATTATAAGAGATCCTAAAAAATTTTTCGACTTCGTCAACATTAAACGGAAAACCTCGGGCTATCCAACAACAATGACGAACGGTAGAGTACACTCCTCGTGCCCCCAAGAAATTTGTAATATGTTCGCTGATAGGTTTGGCGAAATTTATACCCCCACATCCAGTGTAACAGGCGCGGATCCCACTGTTACTTACAATGGCACCTCCCTTCTTATAAATAACATAACCCTGTCTGTTGACGAGGTAATGACTGGTCTAAATAATCTCGACACCAAAAAAGGTAACGGTCCTGACAATCTCCCTCCTATTTTCTTGCAGTGTTGTTTGAAACATATCTTATTCCCTCTTCATTTTATCTTCAACAAATCTCTATCCTTAGGAAAGTTTCCTACGCTATGGAAAAAATCCTACCTTACGCCAATCTATAAATCCTGTGATAAACACTCGGTAGAGAACTATAGGGGCATTGCCATTTTATCATCAATCCCTAAGCTTTTTGAAAAACTTGTTTTTGACAAGATTGCCCCTCTAATCGACCCATACCTAAATGAGCAGCAACACGGTTTCAGAAAAGGGCGTTCAACTACCTCAAACCTTATGGTCCTAATCTCAGAACTGCTATGTGGTATGGAAAGCGGCAACCAAATCGATGCTGTATACACTGACTTCAGCAAGGCCTTTGATCGAGTGGACCATAACATTCTAATTGGAAAACTGTTAAAATTTGGAATATCAGGTTCTGCCCTTGATTGGTTAAAATCATATCTGAACGGAAGAACACAGGTTATCAGATTCCAAGGATTCCTATCTGATGAAATCGAAGTAACCTCTGGCGTTCCTCAGGGTAGTCATCTCGGTGCTCTTCTTTTTAATATCTTCATCTCCGATCTATCAGAAAAATTAGTTAATATCCCACATCTCTTCTATGCGGATGACCTCAAAATATATAATGTCATTCAGTCCCAAACCGATGTCTCCTACTTGCAATCTAAGCTCAATGCCCTACAAGACTGGTGCAACACGAATAAATTGCAACTTAACACCAGCAAATGTCATGCAATTACCTTCTCCCGTAGAAGAAACCCACATAAGCAGTACTATTATCTCAACGACATGATGTTGAATCAGGTTGATCATATCGTAGATCTGGGTGTAGTCCTAGACAAAAAACTTAATTTCAATCTGCACTACGATAATATTACTGCCAGAGCCAACAAGCTTTTAGGTTTCATAAAGAGGAGGGCCAAGGAATTCGACAATGTATGGGTCACGAAAACACTCTTCTGTTCTCTAGTCCGCCCTATCCTGGAATATGCGTGTCCTATCTGATCCTATATTCCAAGTTAGTAGCAGCAGGATTGAATCAGTTCAGAAGAGATTTCTCCTTTTCGCCCTGAGAAATCTACATGACCCTCGCAACTACCAAACCCTACCGCACTACCTGGACAGGCTCAGAGTGCTTGACCTTATGCCGTTATCAAGCAGGAGAAAATTGCTCATATCTTGCGTTGCTTTTGACGTCCTTAGCGGAAAACTTAATGTGCAGTTTCTGTCGGACAAAATCAAATTCAAAGATGAAGTCCGACAGACCAGACACACTAAATTACTTAAAGAATACCCACATCGTACCGATTACGCTAGGAACGAGCCCGTCAACAGATGTTGTATTGTATTTAACAGTCATTCCTCCTGTTTCTCCCCTTCACTCAACAAGGCATCCTATAAGAAAAAACTTATATCCCTACTAACATAACCCCACCTTTCCTGACAATAGTAGCTTAAGTTTTCACTAGTTTTCAATAGTCATTAAATTAATGTGATTTCATTATTTATAATAAGAACTGTACTATGCAGTGTATGCTTCTCACCCAACATAAAAAAATCATCCTTTAAACAAAAAATTGTATCCCTCTTGACATCACAATCACCATGATAACCATAGACTTAAGCTGACAAAGTATAATTAACTATACCCTTTACCTGATAATATGGTATTTTGCATTGTATTTTCTGCATTGTAATTTTTGTAGTAGGTTTAAGTATGCCTTGTTTGGCAATAAATAAATATAAATATAATATAATATAAATATAAATATAAATATAAATATAAATTTTCAAAACGATATCTCTCTTCTTTTTATGAAAAAAAAAATTTTAAAAAAAATTTTTTTTTGAAAATGTAACCAGAAAGACCCCTTAAAGGCATTGCAACGCACTCGGGTTTTTTACTAGTAGAATAATAAAAATTTCTCATTCATCTTTGTTCTCATATGCCTCATATCTCACACCCCTCGACAACCAGTTCAAAAGGAATGCCAACAGCTCTGGAGAATTCCGAATGCTGTATCCCGTATTCATCCGAGTCTGTCGATTTGGGAAACCTTTCGAACCATACGAGGGCCCATTCCTGGTAATCAAATAATTGCAAAAACATTTTCTCGTCAAATTAAACGGCACAACCAAGTCAATAGCTATCAATAGGTTAAAGACAGCCTTCGGTTGCGACCGCGTCAACGAAACCGAGCCACCCAAAGCGGTAACTTTTCAGTAATACTCCCCTGGCGGAAAAGTATATGGCGACCGTGGAAAACCTAATTAACAAAGTTACGTAGTAAAAAACTCCCCATGCTCTCATAAACGTAGCCATGCAGAAAATTGCATCGCGGTGGTCTACGCCAAATTCCGACATGCTGAAAATAACATAAAATACATAAATTGGCTTCCGCCCTCGTGTGTGTTTCTGGATTTCGGCTGATATTAAAATAAAATTTTATTACAGTTTTGTAATCTAAAACGTAAAATGTGAAATATCTATATTTTGAGTGACCAAAACACCCCAATAACCATGTCCCCTTTACCATTACCAAAACTGCTTTATCGACATTTACCACATTTCCAAAATGATAGAAAAAACTTTAGAAGCGCACAAAGATTTAATGCTCTGCACTTTGTCCTCTTTCTCTTATTTTTTTCTAGTTTACTCTACTTTAGCTTGTAAGTTGTTTGTAAGTTTCCTTGTAAGTTGTAAAAGTCAGAGTTAGAACTTAGATTTATATAATTTGTTACAACTATTAATTTTCCTCTTACAAGCCACAAAGTTGAAAGCAAACTTAATTTTATAGCTGAAACCATCGCTTTTTTCTACGAAATCATTAGTTACCATCCAAAGATCCTACCTGGCATCCTGGAAGGGAATTAAAGTACATAAGTAAAACTCACAATGTAGCGCCGCCGGGGATTTGAATCTGGGTCCTGGTGTGCAGTGATTTACCTGCTCATCTGCCAAAGAAAGGAGTTGCTCCACGTTGGAAACTTTTCGGAATGAATTAATTATTATGTACAAATTAAAGTACCAATTAAAGGTGATATGTTGTATCATATAATTTTACATTAAAGTCGAGGAATTAATTGCTTTTTGTTTTTCAAATTTTTGTCAAAAACTTTTGTAATGAACTTAATATTTTTTCCTATTGCTCCCTTTGTAGTGAAATTTGTTGCTGTAATAACCATAAAAAAATATAAATTTTACTTCCAAGGAAAAATAAAAGAAATTGCTCGCCTGAGATTAGCTGGTCCGAGTCGACTAAACTTCTATTATATTTCACTCCCCGCTTTTCATTTGGCCAGCTTAGGTCAATAGGCCTGTAAACGATCTCGTTCACAAAGTTTGCAGCTTAATTAAGGCCCTCTAAAATCCTTGATAGTCATTATTTTCAATAAAACGAGATTTTCTTTTTCATTCCAGGAACGATAGGCTATAGCTGCATCCCTATCTTTCAAGCATTATGGATTGGAGCTGGGCCGTGGCCGGCATCTCCGAAGAGATGCCACGTACAACAGGTCCGGCATGTGCCGGTTTCCTAACGACAAGGAGAAAAATCGTCGAAGCCATTTTCATAACATCGCTGGGTGTTTTGGCCATAAAATGGGCGATGGTACGGCTACAGCCTTCTGTCACTCAGTTACATCCGGAGACTCCACCGCCTTTGGGTAAACAAATCCTGCTGATTGCCATGACCTTTATTTTAGGGATGGAAATGGGCTTCAAGTTTTCTACAAAAACGGTGATCTTCGCACTCAATCCATGCCATATCACAACGATAATACAAGTAAGTATACGCAACAGCACCACCATACCTTTAAAATATGCCTTAGCCATGCTCCACCTCCGCCCCCGCTTTATCACTGGCACTTCAGCTGTCTGCGGTCTGATGATATAACGGGGGTGACTTAAATTTCCCTAAAAAGATTTCCTTGAAGCTCTCTGTCGTGGGAGTTTCATTGCTCCGTGATAATGAAAAGACAGATTTTAATGACAGGGAGGCGCTGTAATGACAGACTCGGTCGATATTTGTATTATTGCTAAGCGGGCAATTTGTGTCAATTCGAAGTGTTGTTTAGAGGTGTGCTGCCTGTAATGTCCGGGAAATTGGTTTTTTTTTATGTCAAGGCGCTTTATGAAAAGACTAATGTCCTCGTTAGGGGTGTACTCGACTGTCGTTAAATTTCCAACAACATCCGAGGCACTTGTGAAATGCAAGGAGTTCACATTTTGATATAGTAGGTGGTGCTCAGCTTAGGCTTGCTTTTCCCTTTTTATTTGGGGAATGGTGACATAATTATATTTTTATGAAATGTTTTCTAAAGTAAAGGGGCCTCGTTTGTTGGAAAAGTTTATGACGTCTTAAATATTTTGTTTTTCACAGCATAACATATGCTTTAAGAGCTTGTAGTAAGGTTGTGAAATTTTAGTGAGATCCTTATGTATTACATTTAGGATAGGTACTTTGAATTACGAAAACAGCACTGGAATTTGTATTAACAAAATTACTTTGTTTAACGAGAAAAGAATTATTAACAAATTAATTTGTGACATTTAACATTACAAGTATTCTACTTTTCTATGCCTTTACAACTAAGGTAGCTCTCTTCATATTCAAATCAGGCAGTATTTAGAAAACTATCAAAATCATATTGGTAACTAATTTCGTTCCAGTGTGTCCTTAATTAACGGGAACTCTACAAGTGACCCGGAAAAACGTTATCAACTTGAACGGGAGTACTCCCAATTACACTGGAAGGTAAAAAGAAGCGTCCGATGTGATAAAAGGCGACAGATAAACGAGCTAGCAGAAAAGCTGAAAAAGGCGGCAAATACAGGCAACGCTAAGGTGCTGTACCAAATTCCTCAACAGCTCTCGGGAAAGCACTCGACTAAAAATCATGGCGTAAAGAGTGCGAATGGAAGGCTGATTTGCAGCGACGAGGAGCAACTCCAAAGATGGAGAGATTATTTCTTTGCCTCCTTGAATGAACAAGAACCTGAAAAAACCAGCAACAATGTACAACCAATAAGAATCACCACTCCTAGAGCATCCAAGTCAGAAATAGTAACCCCAATCCATGCAATGGTCAATTGCTGGAAAAGATGAGATCCCACCAGAATTGTTGAAAGCCGCTCAAGCCTCATAGCAGATGCGCTACATTCAATTCTGGAACACATGCACCTTTCTGGAGGGTTGAACAGTAGGTATCATAATCAAACTACCAAAAAAGTGGGACCTAGAAATATGTGATAAATGGAGAGGCATGTCTAATGTCTATTATCTACTGTAGGCAAAATCTTGGCCCCTAGTCCGATTCTAGCCAAACAGTCGAACGAATGTTATATCGAAAAAGTGGTAGTCCCATTCTCGATTGTAGTGAACCGAGTCGATTGCAGTCGATAACAGTTCACGATTGCATTTAGATAGTCGAATGCGTGTGTTGTGTTTATTTAATTTAAACATCAAAAACTTTCTTAAAACAACATTGCCATTAAATTTCCTTCGAAAAATTCATCAAAATGACAGTTACAATGGCGATACTTTTTGTTCGAATCGACTTCGTTACGGACTATCAATCTTTTTCACAATCGAATCAGCTTTTGATTCTTGATCGATTGACGAATGGAATTTCGAACTAGGGGCCCTTGTCTCATATATCACTACCTAGGATAAGACAAGCAGTAGAGCGAACGCGTAGAAGCCAGCATGCTGGATTTAGAAAGGGCCGCTCGTGCATAGACCATATTAACACTTGAGAATCATAGTGGAGCAGTCTACTGAATTGCGATCTCTCTTTACCTTGTTTTCATAGACTATGAGAAAGCGGTCGACTCAGTTAATATGAGCTTTATATGGCAGGCGCTACGGCAGCAAAATAATAGAATTAATAAAAGCTCCATATAACAATTCCAAATGCAGAATTCTTCACAATGAAAAATTATCCGGCAGCTTTGAGGTGAGATGAGGAGTACGATAAGGATGCCTACTTTCGCCACTACTCTTTCTTAAAGTAATAAAAGACGACAGCGATCTAGATAGTAGAACAGGTAGCATACCATGCGAATTGCTAGACCGCCTTAAGAATCTCAAGCAAAGAATCCGTTGAGCTGGAAGACCGAGAACAAGGTGGAGGAGAACACTATTAGCAGAGTCCGCAACAACTGGGAGATCCTGGACGGAGCTGACAGCTAGAGGCCATACGTTTCCGCCCCATGAGGGGTTAAAGGAGCATACGAAGAACTGTGCTTAATTTTAAGAGACTTCAGATAGGTACAGTACCGTGCGTATTAATTGAATCAAACACATATTTGGCAAAAAAATTGTTTATTATTATTATTATACATTTGGGTCATAATGAGTATTGAATATGGCTACCCCTCGCTTTTAGAACCAGTTTTACGCGTTGAGGCATAGATTCCACCAAACTTTTACAATTTTGGACAATTTGCTCATCTTTATATCATACTTGATTCAGTGAAGAAATTCAGCTATTTTTTGTGATGCAATGCATTTTTGCAAGTCTTTGCTTGCAGATAGCCCATAGGTTTTCTATCGGATTCAGATTGACCAGGGAACTCCCCGGATCTAAATCCGATAGCTAGATTTTTTAATCTCAACGTGGACATTGCAGATTTTAAATAATTTTTAATCAATGAATCGAAAACGCAACTCGAGTAAATTTCAAGTCAAGAACAAGACATCATGTAAACGTAATGAATTATATGTAACTAATTAATGTTCGGTAACTCTCCTTCAAAGTTAAACTAAAATATACAACTTTAATAAACCCAGAGAGCTGGAATCTCTTGCAGTCTGTCTGTAGCTTGAAAATTTCGTAGACGTACGAGCTTAAGCTTAAACTCTTCTCTGTCAATATCTTGAGGAGCTTGGTCTAGGTTGCATTTTTCATCATCGAAACCCAATATTATTACAGGCCATTTTTACGACAAATTCCGGAGCTACTGGAGCCTTTCTCGAACTTCAGCAGTTAGATCCCGCGCCATAAAAGAAGGGAATCTCAAAATCGCTGTTTCCATGCACATTGAGAGTTACATTGGCACATTGAACAACGTTACTCTGTTTGCTTAAAAACGCAAATAACGGACTCATTTATATTCTCTATCACTATTCCACATGCGCGCTCATTTCCCTTACTTTATGGCGTGTCTCTACTCTATCTCATGAAACATAAGTTTGCTAGGTATTGTGTGTTGAAGCATTTACAAAAACCTGGTTACAAAAAGAAGATCGATGTATGAGTTCCTCGCGAAAGTTGAACGCGAAAAACATGATAAACCAAATTAACATCTGCTGTATCTGCACTCGAGGAGAATCGTCGACTATGAGAAGCTTCTAGTTGATAAGACGATTCAACTAGAGAGATTACACCATGCAATTGAACTGAATAATAGAAAATCCACCGTAGGACAATCTGCTCAATATGGTAATTCTTAACAATTAATGGTAAACATGTCGTTTTCGGACTCTTTTTAGTTATACGTGCCATGGCCATGTCCTGATGTTTCCGGCAGGATTGCTAGCTCAGTCTGCTTTGCCGGCCGCCCCCTCTGCACCCCCACGCTACCCCACTGGCTAGGGGCTCACAAACTAAGAAGGACTGATGGGCCTTTCGGCTCCTCCTTCTCCCTCTCTCCACCTGCCTACTAAAGAGCTTTTCGACCACCGCTGTTTAGGCAGCATACAAAGTGCTCGATAAAGGGTGATTCCCCCTGGAAGATCTGCCACGTTCTCCAGAAATCCTTTTGGGCTTTCTTCTCCTGATGCTAGATAGATTCTACTTGATAGATTATACAGTCATTCTAACAAACTAGGCAAGTAGTTCTTCAAAATTTCTCTCGGTTATCTGGGGAGATGTTATGGTTCACTAGGCTGAAATCTCCATGCCGGACAAGGTATCTTCAGGTAGCTCCCTCAAAATTTGAGCTGACGTTGATTGCATCACTCGTACAACTCACTAATCCCTCTTCTTGGGTTTTATTTTTGATTTGGTCCATTGATATCCAACAATTTTGGAAGCAGCGGAAAGGACCATCCTGACAGAGCTTGCAAACTTTTATGCAACAGGATGCGTCCGGTGTCCAAAGGAGATAGGAAGCAGCAGTGCTCAACTACCTACAGCTATTCAGCCCTTGTCGCAATGTAATTTTCATCTTAGCTTAGTAAGCTTTAAAGAGGTTGTTCTGCGGCTCGTTCATATTAGCATGTCCTCTATTAAGAACTGTTACCAGTGGTCGCAAGTTGAGGGTTATGATAGCTATTCATAGTTGCGGCACGACCACCCATTTCTTATGTAGTAGTTTATTTTATTGGCTTGCAACTCACGATGTTTGCTCCAAAATGAGATAATACTCACAAGGGACCGAGATGTTTTCGCATCTTATTAATTTTAATTCACTGGCTTGATTTTTATATACACATGTACATATAAAAACAATTTTACATACTCGTAAAAATAGTTTCTCGAATTCTGTTACTTATTATGCTCAGCCAGTGCTCCACCAACACAATATGGTTAATAAAAAGAGCTTCAATCACTCTAAACCCATAAAAAATTCAATTTAATCTTCAAGCAGATGTTTATCTTATATTTTATCAACTTTTTACATCCCTAAAAGTTTGAAATCAGAAATAACCAGCACTTGCTTTGAATATCAATCACTTCAACCATCAAATTAAACATAAGGCAACCTTTCTTGAATATAATATTTAATACTGGCACAAAATATTAAATTGATTTATATTAATGCCAACAATATTCGTATTTTTTTTTGTAGATATACCTCTTAGTAGCGAGACCTAGTAAAACAACGACAGCTTTATTTAGGATACAAATGAATTATTTAAACGGACCATTATTAGCATTTTTATTTCCCGAAGCTGAATCACGACTTCTTCCCCTGGAGAACACGACTTATTGGATACAACATGGCCTAATGTTTATCATACCAATTTATTTGTTAAGATTAGGAGGTAAGTAATTCGCAAAAAAATTGTTATATTTAAATATATGCACATAAATATATGAGAAAATTCTTTTTTAGGTGCCTATCAAATGGAAGACGTTATGGACTTTAATTGGAATATCATTGCGTATTCATTACTGATTATTTATCATTTTTTATTTTTGCAAGCGATGTCAGTGGTAAGTATAGCACTAATAGACACACTTTTATACCTTAACATGCCTTAAGTTATACTAGAATAGATACATTCAATTAGCTTAAGACAATTTTCCTATTTTATACTAGCCAATTTCTTTATCCCATTCGAGACAACCAATTAGTAGCTCGTCAATGCTGCTACATTCCTACGATGGCTCAAAGGATCGATGGTGGAACAAACCGCGTCGTGAGGGCCCTTTTGAGTTGTATTTGAGAGCGGCCGAATGTAGGATTTGTATTTTACACAACGGGCTGATGGTTGAAGGAGAAACTAGTTCCTTTTAAGAAATCCCAAGCTCTAGGGTGCTTGTTTGGCGATTTGGAGTATTTGTTCATTCCATCGCAAATCTTTGGCTAATAACCCGCCTGAGATGTTAATGAATGGGTCGGCCATTAGTTCAACACCATTCACTGACACTGGTAGAAATATGTACGTTTTACTGGAAATAAAGCAGTAATTTGTTTTGGAGGCATTGAAATCGACACAATGAATGGTTTGACAATGATTGTGCACGTGTAACCCAGGAAAAGAATGTAGCATATGTATCAAGCAATGATACAGAAACACAGAACTAGAAATGCGATGGAGACATACAAAGAAAATACATCCAGGCCAAATTGATTGAGTGCTACCCGCAGACAAGAATTAAGGTCCCGTTAAATCGATGACTGGCCTTTTTTTTATGTTTGAAATAACATACACAAAAATTTTAAAGCGTAGTTAATTGAACTGCACATTTTTTATTTTTTGCACATACATTGCGGCCGACTGACCAGCTCCCCATATTCAGCTGACTGCCTCAATCGAGAATTATTTCTAAGTCCCTGTTAATTGAGTTGGACACTAGTCCACGATCGTCAAGACATTCCTTGTCTTGCATTACGGAAACAGTATAAGTAACGCAGAGTACCGTCGTCAGCGAAGCTGTGTAGTAGATTGGAGGGGATTGAAAATAGGCCATTTATAAACATAAGGAATAAGGCAGATGATGAATTTGACCCCTAGGGACCAGGCAGAGATTGGGTGGGTGTTCGATACAACGCGATCCAGTATTACCTTAATATAACGGCCGGAAAAGAAACTCAAACTAATTCCTTAGAACTGAGTCAACACCAGTAGCTTTGAATAGGGCTGAGTGCCATACACTATCGAAAGCCTTTGAGATATGTAGAGTTTACATTGTAGACAACCAGACCAGACTCACTAAATCGAGGCATATTTTGGTTGAGGTGTTCTGTAAGGCACACTAAAAGACCCAGTGGGCTTTTTTGTCTGAAGCCGTACTGTTTGTCGTTTATAATTAGCTTGGATTCTAGATATCCCATAGGCTTTTGTTGATTATAGTCTCCATGGTTTTGGAGAGAATAGAAGTAATTGCTATTGGAACCTCCAGGCACAACTTCTGGCAATTTTTCGTGCCTGCGTAGCAATGCAGTCATACCCAAGGCCGGAGGCAGGATAATTCTGTTATCAGATAGCCAAGCGGTCATCAAGGCATTAGGCTCTACTATTCTTAATTGTTTTATTTCTTAGCTGGTCGACAACTGCCACAAGGAGCTCCGGGAGTACAGTGTCACCGGGTAGCGGGTCACAGGAATTGAATAGCCCATGCTGGGGACAACTCTCGCAGGCACACAAGTGGAGAATGTACAGAAGCCTCTGTGCGTTGTAAAGAGAAACATCTCCATGTACTTTCTCTCAGTAGCTGGCTCCAGAAGGAGGAGCTCAGCATCATGCCCCAAGGGTAGGAAGACTTTACTTTATTACAACAACCAGAGATCGCGAGACCTCTTGGTGATGCCACGCAAGGATATCGCCAGAATCGTATCGATAAGAACGCGACACTGGAACGGGCTTCATGCAGCCAGATAGAGAATTCCGTATAAAACCCACTGCCGCAGCTGCGGAGTAGAACAGGCCAGTGAGACACACAGTGAGGATCTAAAATATCTTAGTTAGCTGTCTTCTTGCCTTCTTCTTAGCTCCAATTGTTTCCCAGCCTTTGGCTTGGATGGGACTGCTGCTCCTATCTAAAGCATGAGCAAAATGTTAAAAATACGAAGAAAATTGTGATTTTGCTCATGCTTTGAACCTACATATCTTCTTAATGGAGTCACTCAAGTTTCTGTTCTGTACACAAAATAAAAGAATACACATTTACCTAAAATATAAACCTAATTATATTACTTTACGATAGTTAGTCTAGGAGTAAGGTAAATATTAAAAAGATACAAATTGTTTTTCGTAAACACCCTGTATCTTAGTGGACAGTTGGGATGGACCCCCTCTCTAGAACAATTTTTTTCTCCAAATACATCCAGGAATCACCCCTGAAAATATTAGCCACGTAGTCCAACAACTGATTTATTGAACATATACAAATCGCGAATGAGTGCATATTAGTATTTTAAATCTTTAAAACGGCGATATCTCATGAATGGCAATTCGTACGGGAAAATCTATAAAATCTTTTTTGTAGATAATTGCATAATCAACAAAATTTGTAAACACTATTTTATGATAAGACTTACCGTTTAAGATGTATTTTCAAAAAATTGAAATTTTGACCCTAAAACCCCCTAAAAAGTGGGTTTCCCGGGGTAGAAAATCGGTAGACTTTATAACCCCTTATTAATAACCCTAAAAGGAAGCTCTCTGCCAAAAGCCTGTACCCAATCATTTCCGCTATTTCGCTTTTTTCGGCTTAATTTACCTGAACTAAAAGAGAAAACAATAGTTAGATATTATTTTTCCTTTCCTTTTTTAAATTTAAACTAATCTCAATATTTTTTATTCTTTTCCAGATATCAAGCGTCAATTTAAATCATATGTTGTGTGCAGCAGTATCAGACCCATTTCAAGGTCCAAATTATCGTCTGTGCGCTGTTGCACATCAAGCAATTTTATGCCCATTCCTATGTAAACTATTTAGTATAATATTTACAAAGACTAATCAAATACAGTTAGATGTAAAAATAATTAAGAATAATAGTCAAACAATATATAAGGATTATGAATACGATAATCAAAATATTGCAGCACCAACAATTGGCGGAACCGGAACAGCACCATCAGCGGCGGCGGCGGTGGGATCAATAACTACAAGAATTGATGATCAAATAATGACGACAAAAATTGATTAGTAAAATTTCCCAGATTGTTTTTTTAAGTCTTTCAGGTATTAGAATTTTTGTTTTATTTAATTTGGAATTAAATAATGTATAAAACAATAGCACTGTTTGTTAGATTGATGGATTTGTTCATCAAGTTATCGATTGTAGTTAATCATTTTAGATTTCAGGATAAAGAGAAGAGAGAATACTCATGCCTTTCCGATATTTTATTTTCGTAATTGA
Source organism: Thereva nobilitata (assembly GCA_963855945.1). Taxonomy (NCBI): domain Eukaryota; kingdom Metazoa; phylum Arthropoda; class Insecta; order Diptera; family Therevidae; genus Thereva; species Thereva nobilitata. The sequence continues at coordinate 194,826,261 of OY979694.1, read as the reverse complement.
GTGGATTGTTTATTTTTATTAATTCTATCAAGAACAAAGCATTTAATGTTTTATTATTTAATATTTATGTAAAGAAAGAAATTAAAAAATGTAAACTTTATAGGAGGAAGTTGTTCTTAACTTAAATGTTCCATTTAACATTTTTAATGCATCATTCTATGGGTAGGCCTGGAAATTTATTTATAGGTGCCCCCAAATATATATAAATAAAAAAATTATTTTACAGAAAACATTTAAAATTAAACAATAAGATGTAAAAGGTGTACTTTAACCTCAAAAATCCAGCATTAATACTATGTTTAAATTATAATATTTTACTAAAAATCGATTGAAAATTGTTCTGCGTGTTTTGAAATCTAGCGGCTGTAATATTTTTCATAACATATTACATATACTATACATATACATGGTGTACAATACTGGCAAGGACAAACTAACATCAACAGAGTCAAAAATTAAAAACCATTGCAATATATTTTTAGTAACAATAATTATACAAGTGATATGTATATTGAATACTAGGAAGGCCCCCGTAACCAATTTGAGAAGTTCTGAATTCGACTAAAAACCCTTTTGAGTACAAATTGACTGTATTATTCTTCTTCTTAAATGGCGCCATGGTTTCCTCTTCCAGTCGTCTCTAACTCTCTACGTATTGCTAGTTCTCTCCAATTGTTTATACGATCATGGTTTACAATGAAAATCCGGCCTAGCATTTTTCTTCCGAGGCTCATACAACTTGTGCGAGCCATCGTAGTTTTCTTAATTTAATGTCATACATTTTTTCAAGCTCTTCGTTCGTTCTAATGCATTCGTTTTGGTTAACGCTTACAGGAACAAATATTCTTCATAGGGTTTTCCTTTCGAAGATTTTGAGCTGACGTTCTGTTTGTTTGGTCAATGTCCAAGGCTCAGGGGCCGTATTTGGTTTCTCGAGTCGATATCGACTTCTGTCGATAAATAAAAATTGGCATTTGGCAACACGATATCGACAGCATTCTCGTCTCGATAAAGACGTTTGACGTTTATTAAAAGGCTCAATTTATGCATACAATAAACTTTTAACAATTTCTATTTTAATTAAATATACGTGGTTTGCTGCACTTGGAGTAATCTCACACAATTTGATGGTTTTGTATGGCAGCGTTTATCTGTCGATTTGGTCGAAATGCCAAATATGAAACTTAGAGAAAATCGAGAAGCTTTTTTGGTCGAGTCGATCCATCGACTCGAGAAACCAAATATGGCCCCAGGTCCGTAGCATAGAACTACGAAACAGGTTTTATTTGCGGCTACGATGCGTCTATGGATGTTATTTTATTTTCTGCGGTAAGCATTGTCCTTAAATATATAAAATTGTCTGCAATTTCTTATCAGGCAGATGCTTCGTCCTAATCGTTGTTCTCTTTTTGATGCGATCATGTACTTCGTTTTCGTGTCATTTACTCTTAGATTGAACTTTGCTCAGCTTCCTACAATTCTTGAAAAGGTTTCCTTTACGTCTTGCGCTTTGCGCACCATTATGACTATGTTAAGAGCGGTTCTCACTACACGGACTTAGATCCCACGCGCTTTTGGCCCATATTGATTAATCTACTTTGAGAAAAAATCAATTATCATTTGAAAGGCCGTACGCATGTACCTTTTTAAACACAGCCTTTTGTCCGCGCAGTTTGGCCGTACTGCCTTGCCATTAAAAAGGTCGTAAAAGAGTCATTAAACTCTGTATGAAAAAAGGCAAAAGCGCGTATGAGGTAAGTCCGCTTAGTGTGGATCCACCATTAATGAAATGTTGCAATCATATGGGGGAGCATGGTCAGATGCTATTAGACCGGGAGATGATGACAGAAGTTCAAGCACGATTTTCTCACTCATGCCTCTTGGAGTACCGAAAGTTACATCAGAGATAAGTGGAATCATCGCAAAATTGAGAGGTCCCCGCGGTGCCAACATTTTTTAAATAAATTTTTATTTTGTCACAAATTTTTGCTAGCTTAAACAATTTTCTACCTTCTGCCAATAATATAAAACGATAGTTAAGCACTGACCTTATGGTTATGATCGATGAGCTAGGCATAAGTGCAGCCAGGGTTCTAAGGGTTGATATGGTAGGGTGATAGTGTTAAAAAATGTGGGTGATAGTAGGTAATTTTGTCACGGCTGCCAATGTAAAATTTGAAATTATTCAACTTACACAGTCCATTAAAAATATTGGCATAAGGGCAAATAAGGGCTCAATGAATATCGGTTCTGCAAAAGTTGATAAAAATTTTTAACTGGGTTCTGTGAAACTATATAATATTTATGATAAATTGAACACTTTTTTTGAATCGGTATTACGATCGGGCGTATCTATACTGAAGGCATAGTCATAAAGTTGTAGAAAATTCGTGGAAATAACGACAATTTTTTCACTTATGCCATTTTGCATGTAGGTAGAAAAAGTTGTTTTAAACTAATAGCGAAAGAGGCATAAGTGCTACAAAAGGCTTATAAGTTAAAATCATTAATCAAGTATCAGCCAATGTAACGTCGGCTTTCGGGAGATTTATAATTGATTTAACAATTTTCGCACTCATGCTTTTTGGCACGTGGTTAGAAACAAATGTTATAGACCAATATTGAAAGAGACATAAGCGTCACAAAGGGCCTTATTATTAAAAATTATTCCAGAAGTTATAAGGATGTATACTGTATTTGTATGCAATTTTATTATCATAAAGACAGTTGAAATATTTGTAAAAATTGCAACCATCTTCTCACTTATTTTATGTAAAATACATAGAAAAAGTAAATTTAGAAAGTATAATAAAGAGCATAAAGGTACGTTTCCACTTATACACTTTTGAGTGGAAGTGTAAAGTTGCACTCGCAAAATGTAAAATGTATACTTGTAAACACAAGTTCCACCTGCTACACTCAAGTGTATATACACTTTTAAGTCTACATTTCCACTAATAAGTGTAGTTGTGTAAACGCGTTAAATTGAAAAGTGTAGTTCCACTTTACAAGTGTATCCACTTTTTTTAGTCCACAAAACATTTTTGTTCAATTTGCGAGTGGAGCGAGTGCAGATTATGTGTTTATGAAGGTTTTTAAATGGCACTTGTTCTTATTTTGTACCAACTCGTAAAATTGTTTACCCCTAGCACAGGTCGAAATACCCCTAAAATCATTGTTAAAACTTTAAAGAAAAAAAGTATATGTCGTTTTATTTTCAAACTATAAAGTATTAATAAATATTTTATCAATCATTAAATGTTAAAATATGCTTTATTAAGCATTACAATATACTTTATTCATACACTATTTAGTACTTCAAACAGTACTTCTGCTGTTCATAAATCCGAACATTAAAAAATCTAGCATTATTTTTGATGGATTAAAAATTTTGCATGGTAAGCAATCTCGTTGTTAAGTTCAGGCTATTCAAATTACCGCCAATGAATTAAACAACCAATCAGAATTCGAATAAAAAGCTAAGAGAAATTATGTATTTATGACGCCATCCAGAAACCGATTTTTTAGAATGGATGTTGGTGGTTTAAATGATCGTATAACTGTTTTGAATATTTCGGATAATTCTTACAATGCTCCTAAAATTACCCCTAAAAATTTCAAGCCGCTAAAAAAACCATTCAGCATTTTTTCACCATAAAATTTGCAGGGAAAACCCCCGTTGGCATCTCTGGTCAAAGGAGCTCAGAAGTTTCTATACTCTTTCTTTGAGTAATGTAAATAGGTTTAGCCATTTATGTGAAAGCCTTTCTATGTAATTTCTTTGTATGATTTTGTTCGAATAAATGGCAGTAACAAATAATCACCGTTTGCCAGGAATCGGGGAGTTAAAGACATCCGTTCTTTTTCCACAATAGCTTTCCTCATAAAAATGTTTTTTTCCTATAAGAGGACTAACATCATTTAGTACAAACTAGAAATCCGAAGCCGTCTTTCGTAGAAAGTTTCTATAACTAGCTTCATCTCCTAATTCGTGCTCTCACACCAGATTTTTAGCAAATCCTAGACTTTTCCGTTTTTAATCCACTCACGAGTCGAGCATATCCTTTTACTCACTTTGTTTCTAGCTTTTCTTAGTCTACGTAAACCAATTATCATTGCAGTTGTAAGAATTCCAGATCTGCGGAAAAAGTGTATAACTTCACTTTACACTTTCATTAAATGTATAAATGTAAACATAATTTCCACTTGAATGCATACATCTTAAAAAGTGGAGCAAAAAAAGTGTAACTTTCCACTTTCCACCGAGTGTAATCACTGAATAAGTTTATAAGTGTAAACTCATTTTACACTTACATTCGGTTCCATTCGCAAATGTATACACTTAAGTGTATAAGTGGAAACGTACCTTAAGTGTCGGAAATGTTATTTACATTAAATAGAAATAATTTTTATACAAGAAATTCGAACTGGAAAATTAAAAAAATAAATATTATGTATTATTATTATTATCCTGTGTTACCCCTCTCGGGAGCATAGGGCTTCCACAAAGCTTCTACATCGGACTCTGTTTTGAGCTATCCTCTTGGTTTCAATCCAGGTTTTGTCAACATTTTTGATTTTTTTCATTGCTGTCCTTCTCCATGTATTTTTAGGTCTACCGACACCTCTACTTCCTTGCGGATTCCATTCAAGTGCTTTTTTCGTTCAAGCATTATTTTCTTTTCGTAGGGTGTGCCCTATCCACGTCCATTTTCTTTTCTTTATCTGTTTGATAATTAGTTCTTGTTTTGTCAAATTCCATAATTCTAAGTTTGATATTTGCCTGGGCCAGAAATATTATGTATTATTCCCTTATATTTATTATGCATATACAAAGTTTTTTCACTATATATTTCTTGAATTTGAATTTCCTTCTCAAAAAAAATGGAGAAAAGACTATATGATGTCTTGCGCATTCGTGTGGACATCTGTATGCCTTATAATACGATAGAACATGTGACGATGATGATTATGAAGATGACAATAATAATGATACTGATGATATTGAATTGTAATATAATTTTTAAAACTTTTTCAATAATTTTCTACCATAAAGCCTTTTGTGGCACTTATGCCTCTTTCAATATTGGTTTATAACATCTTTTTCAACCAACATGCAAAATGGCATAAGTGAGAAAATTGTCAATGTTTCCACAAATTTCCTACAACTATTCCGATACTTTAAAGTATAAAAGCCCACCCAGGCACTGATGCCATTCAAACTAATGAACTTTTTAATTATTTATATTATATTGATCTTTGTTTGATTAATGAGAAAATCACAGAACCAAGCTAAAAAAATTTTATCAATTTCAAAGCAGCGGTGAGAAAAGTACCTACTATCACCCACATTTTTTAACACTTTCACCCTACCATATCAACCCTTGGAACCCTGGCTGCACTGATGCCTAGCTCATCGATCATAAGGTCAGTGCTTAACTGTGTAGGGGAGAACCATAGTGATCCAAGCGACATTTTTGTCAATATTTCCTTTTTGAATTGAATGGACAGAAAAAAATTAAATCTTTCATGCCATACTAATAGCCTTATGACACTGGCTTTTTCGTAGGCTGAAAATGCTGCCTTGGCTAGGCTGAAAATGACGAAATCTGTTATACTGTGTGACAGAGATAGCATGTGAGAGTAAGAACGATTGTCTGATTATTATAACAGATAGTTGTGAGTGAATACAGAAGGAATCCCCCAATTCGCAACCCCCTCACGTTTTAATAAAAAAAATATGTCTTCTCCGCCTTGAAATTACTATTGCGACATTCAAAAATTACCGTAAACACCTCAAAATTTTTTTGGAGCGATTTTACTCCGGAGCCCCAAATCTAAACATTTACCACTTCACTTCAAATATATCTATTGTCACTTCAATTATATATATTGTCACTTCAATTATATTTATTTCCACTTCTTATATATTTATAATCACTTCAATTTATTGTTATTCTCTCACTGTTATAAAAAGTCGAGAGATGCAGCAAACTGTTATAAAAAGCATAGAAAAAAGAACATGAATCTCATTCTTTTCCTATGCTGTTTATAACAGTTTTCTAGACTTTTTATAACACTTAAAATCCAGCCAAGAAAAGTTTGAGTATACTCCTCTCACTCTTACACATGGGAAAATCTCCTTTGAATTTTTTCTTTCACGTTTCAGCCTAGCCAAGGCAGCATTTTCAGCCTACGATAAAGCCAGTGTCATAAGGCTATAATCCAAGCACATAAATAACATCCCATTAATAAATTTTATGTGCTTGGATTAGTATGGCACGCAAGATTTTATACTTTTCTGTGAATTCAATTCAAAAATTTTATTTTTTCAAAAATGTCGCTTGGATCACTATGGTTCTCCCTTACACATACTATCGTTTTATAATATTGGCAGAAGGTAGAAAATTGTTTCAGAAAGAAAAAATTTGTGACAAAATAAAAACTGATTTAAAAAATGTTGGGACCGCGGGGACCGCTCAATTTTGAGATGATTCCACTTATCTCTGATGTAACTTTCGGTACTCCAAGAGGCGTGAGTGCAGAAAATCCTGCTTGAAGTTTTGTTCATCTCCCGGTCTATATGGGGGAGTATAACCGCCCTTAAACAAATTTCGAAGGGGAAATTACAATGCAAGTGCGCTTGTGCTGTATCCATACACGCAATCTTAACGTGTATGGAATTGTCATTTCCTCAAAATCGTGGTCATTTTCCTTTTGATTTGGCGGAAACAGAGAGCTGGTCAATGAAACTTCAATGCCCTGTATTAGTCCAGTCATTTTAGACATTAAAAATCTAACATTTAACAATAATTCCAAAAGTTTTAAAAGTTTGTTGAACCTATTGGTACACCGAGAAAACAATAAATCTAAATTTGCAACCTTCTCTGAAGTCCGGAACTTTGTTAAAATTGCAGATAAAGGGAATTTGTCTGCATTTTCGCCAAAAAAAATTCGAAAAGGGCTGCAAACTTGGAGTAGCGCTAAATGTATTATTTTATACCTCGTACCAGATTTGCTACCATGTTAAAGGAACGGAACATTGTTTTTTGTTCTGAGCATTTGCAACCAAAATTTAAAACTTTTCTTATTATTATTTCGAGGCCATTTTGTTCGAAAAAATGACAAATATTATAAATAAACATGTTCCGTACAACTCAAATGGTTGCAAATTTATGCAATTGTTCGGGACATTGTTCCGATGCAGTTCTCGAGTTTGCAAGACTTTTGGAATTTTGTCTGCAAGTTTATTTGCAAAAACCAGTATTTAATCAATTTTTAATAAAAGAATGTTCCGTAGCTTTAAATTGGTTGCAAATCTGATACGTGATATGAAATAAAGCATTCAACACTACTGCAAGTATGCAGAACTTTTGGAATTTTCTTCGCGACAATATTGCAAAATTTCATTTCTTCCAATTTTAACAATGTTCCGGACCTCGGCCAAGGCTGCAAAATTTTATAGTTTGTTTTTATGCTCTTCCCGATCTTACATGAAAGTTTCAAAACTTTTGGAATTATTGTTAATTGAATGTCCACACTGACTGGCCTATATCTGAAACTTCCATGTTCTGTGATTAATGCCACAAGCGATAAAAGGGATTCCCGCTGCTTGCTCAAGATCTCTTCTGGCTGAGGTATTCGGCATGCAAGTACCACCTAAAGTCGAGCCCTGCTTTGATACGTAGCCAGCCTTCTTGTTCCCGTCGATCAATCATCCACCCATAAATAATTTATACATAAATATCTTTTGGTCTCCCTTAGCGATATAAAATTCTAAAATAATCCGCTCCGTAGATAGTGCTGACAGTTTGCTGAATATGGCACCTATGCGTGCCTTGGGTTTATTTGAATCTTACTGCGGCGAACAAGCTTTATTATCTTCGTATTGAAAGCTTTATGCTGTTTGTGCTGAATCAAGGTCGTGTCATTTCTGTTATAACAAGCCTATCATTATATATTTGTCCGATAGCCGGTGTCCGAATGATTACGCTAGAATACTTCAGATTAGACGCTAAAATACTTCAGTTACCAATTCACGAAAGTACTCTTTCCATCGCTTTAGGAAGAATTTTGAATTGGTGTGAAATACGCCATATCACATTGACTGAAGTATTGCATGGTACGCAAACATTCATGTTTTCAGTTGCAAACTCCCATTCACCATCGAGCCAGTCGTTCCGGTTCTGTCACTTCTGGCAAACATATAGCGTCATCGATTTGGCAGCTCTAGTTGCGAGCGCAAGCACATTTCCTCTGGAGAGTGAGCAGTTTTGTTCGTTTGGCATCAGGTCTCTATTAACTTAAGCCGGAACAATAAAGACGTAGATCGATGTGCGTATTTAACAAACATACACGTACGTATCTCATACCATTTCACCATAAACTTTGACGTACAATCGATCATAATGGGACGTAAAACGTATATGTCAACTCTTGTAATCGCAGTCAACATTGTTTGAATTTAACTCTGAATACAACAAATATATGTACGATTTTTACTGGCATTGCAACGCCGTCAAATGGGATCCAGGTCCTATAAAGACGGCGTTATATTAGGCTTAACGAAAGTTAGTACATGTGATGAACGTTTATTATGGTCAATAATACATATTTACATTAGAGCACTCGAACCGCAGGGATTGACGTACGGTCTTTAATGTTTATTATAGTTCCGGCTTAATGTTCACTCACTAAAGGCGAGTTTTAAAGCCTAGTAGTTTCGTTGCGAAGGGAAGTTGTGTTGATTCGAGCGTATTTCGTAGATACAAAGATTTTCTATGCCTTAACACCCTCTCAGATCACCATAACAACAAGACAGGGTTGGCGTCTAAGTTTGTACTTTGGTACGTTCGTATCGTCATCAGGGAACGCGATCTATTAACGTATAGTCTATTTAGTTGCAACTGGCTGCCCCAGGTTTACCCCCGGGACTTTTTTTGGATGTCCTTACGCAAAAGGGTGTCGGATAGTTGCTGTGCAGCTCGAGTGAACGTTCTATGAAAAAATTTGTAAGCCATTTAGATTTTTTCGTAGTCATTTATTCCGGTCCTTATAAGTAATTGTTTATTCAGCAACAAGATTATTTTTCGTTATTAGCTTCATACCTACCGTTCTTAGAAAACACTAACCCGAATATATTAAACTGTTGTTTTCTAAAAAAAGTTACCAATGTCCACGGCTAAGATCGCACTTCGTCCAGTCCCAAATAGTTACGGCATGTGTATATTTCCATATACTACATGATAACCGTCGTATCCCTGTGATGGTTGATCAATTGCAGAATCACAGAGGAAATAACAGTCGTATTCAGACGTTAGTAATCAGCATCACTTATTATTAATTGAAATTGCTGTAACGTAGGGCTTACTTTTTTTTCAGTTTGTATTTTATTATATACAATCCACTCATATATTGTAAAAATATTATTTAAATTTAAAAATATGAATGTAAATAAAATGAACAAACAAATTTCACTCTAAACAAAGAGTGAAAATTGCATAACGGAGAAAATAATAATAAAATGCCTTTTAGCTACATAAGAGTATAGAAGTAAAAAAATAAATAAAGAAAAAAGAAATTGAAATTTTAAAGATTCAATCTTATGGATATTTTCCTAAAGTTTTAAAAGCATAATTTACTTAATAAAAATGAAGGAAGTTATTGTGATTTAGTTTTTGGCTTTGAACTCGTTTGTATTAAAAAAAATTAAAAAGTAATTAGCATGAAAATCTTTGGGCAGTTTTCTAGCCATATGAGGAGCAAGTAGAATTTTGTAAATATAAGTAAACGAACAAGTGATAAAAAAGAACTTAATTTGAAATATTTCGGGAGTTTTGATTCTGTTAAAACGAAATATTTAATATTATAGTTAGTCGACAATGTTTTTATTTTAATTTTCATGTTTCTGTCGACTTGTTTCCATTCCAGTGTTGCACAATAAAATCTCTTGTGCTAGCTTTAATAAAAAAAATATTTTAAGGAATTTCTCAACAATAAAAAACATACCTTAATGGTTTCTTCAATATAAAAAAAATGGTTCTACCGCTTGTAAAACAAATTAACGACTTAATTTAAAGCTTTAAATAATCTCGATAATAAAGAGAATAAAATTTTTTAGAATTTAGTAGATACAGAAAAACGGTAGAAAATATCTTATTTTCCCCAAAAATAAATTTCACACTAGGGAAAAATTTTCGATCAAATGTTTGCAGCGAAAATAGTAAATAATAAGAAAAGGTTTTAGAATGAGAATCAAATTAAAATAACATAAAATATACGTACCTATTTTTACCCTATCATTACATCTCTGCTTTTATTGAAAACAAAAAAACCTACAATCGATTTTTCTATACGCGAAGAGCGCGTGTAAAACTTGTAACAAATGATAAATAAAAAGAGAGAAAAACAAATAACAGTTAATTAGAAATTTTCTACATTCAATTTAATCTAGTGAAAGAAATACAACAACAATATAATAATAAAAAAAATAGGAACAGTGGACATTTGTTCAATTAAGAATTCAATTCGCCTAGCATATTATTATTATAAGCTCGAAAATGTATTTTTTTTAAGAATAAATGAATAAAAACAAAATGAATTTTTACAATAATAAACCAAATTGTTGATATTATTGAATTGTTTGAAAAAATTAATAAAAATATACCAAAAATCAAATTTGTTTTATTTGTATAATGCTTTAAAATGAAGATAACAACTACCTCGACTATCAAATTAAGAAACAGCAGTGAAGGCGCGATCGGGAGACTTCATCTCCTCCTCGCTGTAGCCTCACAGTTGCACAGCGAGTGCTCCGCAGGAGCGACAGCTAAAATCAACTACCAGCCTTATTCTGCTTAGTTGATAATTTTAATAGTGGTTTTATTTTTAGCTCCAACCTCTTGAAATTTAAAAGTTTGCGCGCTCTAGTTTTGTCCATTTGGGTAAATCTTTTAGCTTGACGAGCGCCCTGGGTCTTTTCCAGCTATGAAGAAATACCTGAAGGATCCAATTCCTGAAGGTCGATCTTACGTGGCAGCTGGCTAAGCTGCAGAAAGGTTTCGGGCCAACAGGCGCGGATTCAGGGGGTCATGACCCCCCCCCCCAAAAGCGCTCGCTGTTTAAAAAACAAAATTGACCAACTAAAAAAACAAAAAATAACCAAACGACCAAATCCGACCCAACTTTTTTTCAAATTAAAAAAACGACCTTAAAAAAATGACCTTCACGGTCAACTCTTTCTATATGTTTTGATTTGCAAACTCTGAAGTTAGCTGCATGCACAAAAAAGGACGCCTCTTCATCCAAAACACATTAGGCCACGTTTTCGTAGGGCACGTTTGTCTTTAATCCACCAGAAAATTCGGTTAGGTTCGGTTAGGTTAGGTTAGATATGGCTGAGCTGTTGGTTTAAGCTCATACACTTAGATCAAAAAGATAGGCCCATTGTGATGCCATAGTGATACCACTTTAAATTGGATGTTAAAGTGTCGTTTCTTCGCTAAACCATTTCGAGGAAGTAATGAATCTTCTCAGTTGCGGGATCCCAGTCTTCGAGATATCCGCAAGCGTGTTTAGAAAGGGTTCATCAAATGTGGTTAATCTCCTTCTGCTTAGGGCTGGGCAGTGACAGAGGAGTTGTGGTACACTTTCCTCCTCGTCCGGATTTTTACAGATTCTGTTTCTGCATCGTAGGTCTCAAGACCTAAGCGGGTCGCATGTGTCCCTATCAGACAGTGTCCGGTCAGCACTCCCACAGCTATGTTCGTTTTCTTAATGCGCTCTTCTGTGTTTTAATTCTAGAGGAGTTTCTTGTCCAGGACTACTCCCAAATATTTGGCACTATTGCTAAATTTGAGCCTGGCATTGTTTAGCCGTGGGGGTGTTAGAGGTGGGTTTTTATACCTCCTCGTGAAGAGGACAGAGGACGACGAAATTTTCCTTTAGTGGCGATGGCAATGTCATCCGCGTACGCCAGGACGTGATGGCCAACTGCCTCCATGCCTCGCAACAGCTGGTTCATAGTTACTACCCATAGGAGCGGGGAGAGTACTCCGCCTTGCGGGGTGCCTCTATTTACGGCCCTTCGGACCGAGCAGTCGCCTAGGATCGCGCTCACCGTCCTGCCAATAAGCATTTGATGGATGAGAGACACCAGTAATGCCTCGATCCGCAGTTCTGTCAAGGCCAGGGTAATGGCGTCCGGGAGTACGTTGTTAAACGCTCCCTCTATGCCAAGGAATGCCGCTAATGTATACTCCTTGACCTCGAGTGATTTTTCAATGGTTCAGACCAATGAACGGAGAGCAGCGTCAGTAGATTAGGCTGATTGGCCTGAAGTCTTTGGGTGTTGCGTGGGAGGCTTTTCCTGCCTTAGGTATAAAAATTACTTTCACCTCTTTCCAAATAGAGGGAATGCAGTTATTCTGAAGGCACCCGGTAAACATGGCCTGCAACCAGGGCAAGATGCATGTAACTAAGGTTGCACTGCATTTGTGCCGGCACTATGCCGTCCGGGCCTGAAGATTTATAGGGCTGGAAGTTGTTTATAGCCCATTTAATTCTTGCTCTACTTATGATAGATTTCACCAGCTGTGGTGAGGCTGCAGGGTTTAACGTTAGTACTACTCGGGAAGAGGGTGTCCATAAATAGTGTCAGTCCAATCGCCGTTTTAGTTGCGTAAATAACTAAGCATATTTGGCGCTTTAGTTAATATTTTACGTAGGGTGTGGTCAAAAAGTCAGCTAAATGCGCATTCCGGGCATTTAGTCGTCTAATGAGCAAAAACCACTGTAAACAAATTGCACGTGTTTGGTTTAATTTGACAGTGACTACAAAAAAGCTGTGCATTTTCGGCATTCAACATCAAGTGACTGCGCATTTAGCTGACTTTTTGACCGCATCCGTAGCCTTGAGGCTTCCGACGTGGACTCTATATTGCTGCAAAAGTTAGCCCAGGAGGTACGTTTGGCTTGCTTTATCTATTCAGCTTCGATTTATAGCAGCCCCAGGAGGTTGCACTGTTGCTGCGTCTAGCTGAATTAAATTCCTTTCTCCACTCTTTTCGGAGTTTTCAAGTTCGCGAGATCACCATGGGGGTTTGGAAGCCTCTTTATGCGGTCTGTTCGGACAGGCTGTATTAATGGCGTAAGTGATGAGTTTGCCCCTACTCTAAGCGCCATCGGAAATTTCATTACCATGGAGTCAATCCCAGTTATTCCCGGATTTGAGAGATAGGAGACAATCCAGGAGAGTATTTGATGACATCTTGTGGGATTTAATGGCCAACGCAGCTTGATTGTCCGAGAAAATAACGACATTAGATCTATTTGGAGCTCTATTAATACAAGCCTGGGCACACACCTTGATGGCGGGTATGCCAGGTTGAAAAATAATGGGAGTGGTTCCAAGGGCCATGGCTACTTTGCACCTTGGGCCATATGCGCCCAGCCCTTCGACATTATCGGCTTTGGAACCGTCTGCATAGCAGAAGCCGTGTAAGGGCCTGCCGGCCGTGCTGCCGTTCTGACCGACTTCTGATAATCGTCATAAAGGGCTTGTAGAAGTCCCAAGTGGGAGGAATGGAATCGGACAATGATAGCAATGGCTCCAGGTTTATTTCTTTGAGAATAAATAAGTAATCCACAAGGTCGCCTGGCTTAAAGCCGAAACTATAATAGGACGAAGGCAAGAACGTCTTTAGTTGAAGAAGACCGGACTTGAGCGGGACTCGTCATAAGCTCTCTGACCTGTATGTAACTACAAGTAAAAACTTGGGGGCGCTTTATGAAATTGTATCCTAATTAATTTTCAAATTTAATATTTTATGCTTTTTTGTTCTAAAACATTTCAAACTAAGCGCCCCAAACTTTTACTTGTAGTTACATACAGGTCAGAGAGCTTATGATGAGTCCCGCTCAAGTCCGGTCTTCTTCAACTAAAGGATTAAAAAAATGATTTTATACGTTTTAGTTCATCTTATTAATGCATATTTAAAAACCTTTTTAATAATTTAATATTTTTTAGTTTATCTAATAAAAGCTTGTTTTTAAATTTTTTTACTCCTTTCATTTTAAGTTTTGTTTTTTCACTTGAAATGACGCCACTGTATTCTACTTATCATACTCCCTCATTTGATATCCATATCGAGGGGGGGGTACAGAAAAAGGTAATGGTCATCTTGTGGTGGCCGCCTATTGGATTGAAAATGACGTCACATAGCTTACTGTATTCTACTCAAAAGACATCCCTCAGTCAAAACTGCCAACCGTCAGTTGCATGGGGCATTCCCAAAGTGGAATCAAGAGAGTTAACTGCGTTTCCACTCTGGGAATACCTCTCGGAAATTGAGGTCACAGCCAATCCAGAAATGTCATGTGAGTGATTCGACTCTCAGAATAAGCCTCACTCTTTCATTTGATACCCATGTCGGGGGGTTGTAAATAAAAAGGTAATCCGCCATTTTATGGTGGCCGCTATATTGGATGTACCATAAAATTGAATATACTATATTGTATTGGGCATTTTCAGTAATGCAAGTTGCGTGCGCAACTGACTTATTCAGCAATGGAATTGTGTTGCTGAATAAGTCAGTCGCGCACGCAACCTGCATTACTGAAAATGCCCATTGTCTTCACAACCAAAGGTGTGTGCCAAATTTGAGTAACGCCGGGTATCGGGAAGTGGTCGAAAAATAGACCACAAGATTCCTCGCTCATAGAGAACGATGTTAATATTAAGCTTGTAAAAAGATCTGCGTGGAGCAAGTTTCAGCAGCGAAAGAAATTGATGGCCCTCAAATAATCAAAAAGCTAGCAGGGGAACAATATATGTAATAGTAATGTTGCCCTAAAAGATAAGGATGGTAATCTAGTTGAATCGGAAGCAGAACAAACTCCGTCAAACATTTAATAATGTAATTGATGTAGATTGCACACCTTATCCTGCCATAAGTGCAGAGTCTTTTGACTTCACAGAACAGTTAAATCTGACCCTACCACATTAGACACGGCAATGGGATCTGTGTGGGACACAAATGTCAAAATGCCGCTATCAGTGTTATCAGGAATCCAAGACAGGAATGTTTTTTCATTACCAATTCTTTTAAATCTGTGCTATCAATGCCGAATAGATGATTTAATGGGAAATGCATGAACGCAATAAAAAAAGCATTAAGAGCGAATAACCGTTTTCCCTGTTATTTACGCTAAGTCGAATTTATGCCCCGACTTTATGCATTCGACTGAAACGTCACTTTCTTCAACTCAAATGACTTGTCACTCCCGACGAATCGACTTTCAGCACAGGGGTCAGCATCTCTGGTCTACCTGGACTGAATTCTTCTTTGATGACACTTATATGACATCCACTGCATCCGAGTATTTCACACACTCAATGAACCTCGATTTAAGCTAAGCCTCTGCATAGCCTTTGCCCTATTATACTTCTCCTGTGTTTTTCCAGTCTCTTGAAAACCAGAGTTCAGCCCATATAAAAAAGGTTTTTTTATAACACCTTTATTGGTATGGTTACTCCAATCTTAATCAATATTAATTTATTAGTATGGTTAACAATAGTACTTAAAGTAAACATAAACTTGTATGAGTTTTCTGCACCAGTATCCAGTTCCCTGTAGATATAGTATTCATAGAATTGTGGTATACAGTTAGTTCATGTGGTTTTAATTTTTTGAGTCGTCTTATTTCGTTGGTAGTATTCAATAAGTGTATATTCTCAACTTTGATGTGGGCAAGTCTCTTCTCGTGTTTAACGGCATATTCACGGATCACATCCCCTATCCATTTTATTTCCAAATCATTATGTATTTCTTTATTAGTCGCATGGCGGTAAGCGTTGGTGATCATTCGAAGAAATTTATTTTGGCTGCGTTGGATTACGTCTCGATTCGATTTATGAGTACAACCCCAGAACTGCACACCATACATCCATATCGGCTTGAACATAGACTGGTAGACCTGGGGCCGTATTTGGTTCTCGATTTTCTCAAGTTTCATATTTGGCATTTCGATCAATTCGACAGATAAGCGCTGCCTAATAAAACCATCAAATTGTGTAATATTACTTCAAGTCCAGCAAACCACGTATATTTAAATAAAATAGAAATTGCTAAAAGTTTATTGTATGCATAAGTTGAGATTTTGAATAAACGTCAAACGTCTTTATCGACACGTAAAGAGACAATAACGTTGTCGATATCATGTTGCCAAATGCCAATTTTTATTTATCGACTCGAGAAACCAAATACGGCCCCAGTCTATTACAATACAGGTTCATTTTGGAGTGATGTCCAATTAGCCAGTACATTTGTTGTTTTAGCCGAAACCATCGCAGCAATTGTTCCGCCGAAATTAACGCTCTCCTGCCTCCACGGAAAATTTATACCCACAACATAAGGTTAGCCTGGTCGGCTCTTTCTCCAATGTGTATAGCTCAATTTTTCGTGCAAGCTACGGACATTCTCCTTCGGAGAATTATTGACCTCGTGTATTGAGGGGGCTCTGCAATGACAATATGTACCACGACGTAGGGGTTATGAAGAGAATTAAACTTATGAGTGCTCGGAATGTCCTTTGCCACAACCTTCTATATTACAAGCCATGAACAAGGAAAATATTGAGAGCGAATTTCCGCTCAATCGGACCACAACTCGGTGAAATCACGTTATGTTGTTAGTGTAATTTGGAGAATTTGGGAGAATTTGGTGGTCCGATTCTCTCAATTGAGATTCTTGTTCATGGCTTGTAATATAGAAGGTTGTGCCTTTGCTGTAGATTGAACGGTTGTAGAGCTCAGAACACTCACATAAAAAAATTAACGATGCAAAAAAATAACAGCCGTAGAATGGTTCTCGTGCATGACAAACTTGTTTCAACTCACGTTCTGCTAAGTATTCAACTGAATCCGAAACAAAAAAAAAACTTGATACGACTACCTCAATTAAGATATAATATACTGACCTGCATCTAAGTTTATACAACAGGATCATAGCAATTTGAAAAAAAATTAATTTGCTTCCAAAACTAATCATTTAATATTCTTAAAGTTTCCAAAAATAAACCAATTAAGAACAAATTGAATCGTGTGAATACACTTAGTTCAAAAATTTATTGCATACAGAACAATAAATAAATTTTGATTTAATCTTTCCATTTACATGACAATAAAAAAATAAGACTCAAAAAGCTCTGAAAATAATTTTGCAATACTTATTTTGTATAATAACAAGGAAATAAAACAAAAATACTTATAAAATAATTCAAATAATCTAAAATGGGATATAAAATCTAAAACAAAATATGCCAAGACTTTACAAGTGATCAACACGTTTGGCTTAATTCATTTTTCTTTCACATTTCTTTAATCCAAAAATTAAAAAAAAATTAATCTTCTTAGTTATTTGTAATAAAAATTAGGAATAAAAAAAGAATTTTTAATTGTGTCTTAGCCAAGATTACTTGGTCAGTTTATATGGTACGAGTACCACTAAGATTTAAATATCTAGCGACTGATAGACCTGCAGTTTTGTCAGGCGCCTAAACACAATGAACTTAGTATAAAAAAGTATAAGTAGAAGTGAAATTTTTATAATAAACTTTAAATTCCTATTTTTTGTAGTGATATACATAGGTTTTATTTTCTTTCAAGTTAAACTGAAAAATTAGTTAATTTGTAAATCTAAATTTGAAGAAGCATTTTTTTTCTTTTTCAGATAAAACTGATTAAAAGCTTTGGACTGTTTTGTCACTATTGACTCAATCGATATCACTTGTATCTAATTCTTGGTCCGAAGCTGGTTCCACTTTTGTTCTAGCAAGGCGGCTTGAATTTACTGATTCTGTTACCGAGTTTCCCCAATCATCTGTCTCCATATCATCCCGCCCATTACCGTACACTAAAGAAAATATTTCATTTTATTCAAAAATAAGATCTTTCAATAAATTTGGTATTGCTCACTTTCAATATATTTTTCAAAATTTTTGGGAACCATCGTTTTTGCCTTTTCAATGTCTTCAAATGCACATTCACCTTTATCAAGACCTGAGATGATTTTCATTATAGATAATATGCTGTTGATTAATTATTTTGTACTCACCTAAAAGTAAACCCATTCTTTTTAGTACTTCAACATCGTCATGTATTTCAAACTTGTCACTGAATTTGAAATAGTACTCCGATCTGAAAGAATCAAAAGATCCATTTTTTTATATTGATAGTAATTACGGTATAGATGTATATTTATTTGGTTCGAATTGAGTTCTCCAGATTTATTTTTCAGAATCGCTTTTTATCCGCGAATCATGTTCGAATTAGCAAAGCTGCCGTACGCAACAAAACAACCAGATACACCTATGGCCATGGAAACAAGATGGCGTGTGACAACGAGATTGGACAAGCCTTAAAAATATTGTAATTTGTACTCCAGCCTTTATCTAACCCCGGGTCTCCACTGGAAATCAAGTATTGCATGCAATTTCGAATTGCAATGAAATTGCTCATCGAGATGCCCATATTATCTCTGGAATATTGCATGCAATTGCAATATGGGTATCTCGACGAGCAATTTCTTACTCAATACTTTATTTCCAGTGGAGACCCGGGGTAAGGCAGAAATCGTAGAGATCGGAATGACTGTTTAATTCATGAATGCAACCTGGCGACTGACGTAAGTATGCTGCGTAGGAGAGCAACGCAGCAGTCTCATATAAGGCAGACACGTGAAGAAGACCTCAGACGAAAAGAGAATGAATAGCTTATACCACCCCAGCTAAAAAATTCAAGGCTGCACCAATATGTGATGAAGTTTCCGCATTCCCGCTTAAAAGTTAGCAAAATCATGAATCGGGTCAAAACCCAAAGCTGTAAACACATGCATGCGTGCGAGCGTTGCATGCGATCACAGATAGTGAGTGCCTTCCATTTAGACACAGAGAGACACATTGTTACACTCGGGCACAATTAAGACAATGCTACCAACCCTCGCCAATTGAAATGTGATCGTTAATTTATAATTACAACAATATTGTTTCATTTTTAAGATTCCCAGCATTTATAAAATTTTTCGATTTACTTGTCAAACAAAAATAAAAACGAGGAAAAGAACTTAGGCCTCGCGCAGACTAAAAGCGTAGCACAGCGTAGCGCAGCACAACATATATTATCCAATGAAAGCTTGAGCGTATTTGCAGATTGAGAGCGTATCGCCTGCCTTTCCACCAAAGGGGCAGTGCGCACTTCGCCGACGGCAGCGCTGGAGACTGTCCTCAATCTGGCACCGCTCCACCTTGAGGTAGAGAAATCTCCAATAAACGCTGCGCTGCGGCTGAAAGCGAATCGCTACCTGGGCGCTGGTCTTGGGCGAGGACATTCTATAATAATCAACACTATAGAAGAGATTCCGGAAGCGGGGATGCTATCGGACTATAGGCCCTTTAAAATCTCAAAGTTTTAGCAACCTTCTGTGCACATACAAGACAGGTTAACCTGGACTTTTCATAAAGTATCGCCGGGTGGACTAGTATGGTAGACGGATGGCTCCAAAACAGAGACAGGTTTGGGCGCCGGAATCTAAAATGAAAGCCCCAGATTCAGTAGAGCGATAAGTCTAGGCACACTCTATAAGCAGAGGTCAACGCTATACTGGCATGCACTCATGAGAACTTAAGGAGGGCCAACGTGATCTTGGTGAGCTGGGCGTTTTCAATCAAGTTACCCTTGTCTGGGTCCCGGGTCATCGGGTTTTCAAAGGCAATGAAAAAGCGGATGCCCTAGCTAAAAAGGGCTCTGACATTGCATTCATCGGTCCAGAGCCGGCTATCGGAGCACCCACCAGTTGACTGCAAAGGTCGGTCAAGGAATTGTTAGGGCGCAATGATGTCAGGATACTTGTAGTGTTGAGCCGGACTTACAAGAGGCAGTACATTTGTCTCTTACATGATGTAAATTGTACTGAGGCCTCAGTTTTTTTAAATGTCCCGGTTCAAAAATAATGTCCTACTGGTATATGAGCGTGTATCAAGATAAATGAAGCGAGGTGTGATTGTAAATTATTTAATGGAAAGACATTTCTTCCTTCTTTTGCCACAGTAAAATTTCCAATGTGAATTGCGGCGAGGTGAGATTGTAAACATGAACTGGAGAGACATTTCTCACTTCTTTTGCCACAGTAAAATTTCCAATGTGAATTGCGTCGAGGTGAGATTGTAAACACGAACTGGAGAGACATTTCTCACTTCTTTTGCGGCAGTAAAATATCCACTTTAAGCTGAGCCGTGGTGAGATTGTAAATACGAATTGGATGGAGAGACATTTCTTACATTTTTCGAGGGAGTGAGGTTTTGTCCTAAAGAGACAAATCTTACATTTTTCGAGGGAGTGAGGTTTTGTCATGAAGAGACAATTCTTACATTTTTCGAGGGAGTGAGGTTGTGTCATGAAGAGACATTTCTTACATTTTTCGAGGGAATGAGGTTTTGTCCTGAAGAGACAATTCTTACATTTTTCGAGGGAGTGAGGTTTTGTCATGAAGAGACATTTCTTACATTTTTCGAGGGAGTGAGGTTTTGTCCTGAAGAGATAATTCTTACATTTTTTGAGGGAGTGAAATTTTGTGCTGGAGAGATATTTCTTACTTTTTTTGCAGTAGCAGAATTTCCAACTTGAAATTGGGCGAGGTGGGATTGCAAAATATAAATATATGGCCACGGACAACTAATTAGAAACAGTTTCATAAAAATTGCATTTATACAGTTTTTATGTTGGAATCAAATTAAAGAATTCCCACCACCTCCTCTTAATTTTTTTTAAATATATAATGATTGAAGGAAATCAATAACAATATCATAATGAATTCCTAACAGGATTGCTACATAAAAAATAAAAAATGTATAAATGCAATTTTTATGAAACTGTTTCTAATTAGTTGTCCGTGGCTGGACATTGTGGAGGCATAGATTTCTTACTTACTCTAAGGCAGTTTAATGAATATTAGAATTAAGCTTGTAAAAATGCACTTCATTGGTATTTATTTTCTTTCTTTTTTTTTAACCTGCTTGTTTTTGTCATTTTGGCATTACAATAGAACCTCGCCTCATTTGAAGTATGACATTGTACTGGCTCAAAAGAAAAAAGAGGCACCTCTTACAAACTCATTTTATAATCGTGTCCTACCCAACACTAGATACTTGTTGGCATGATTACCGGACACTGCGCCCTAAATTACCACTTATGGAGAATAAAAGGGCGGAGGGCCCCACCTGCCGACTTTGCCTGGAGGAGGATGAGTAGGCACTCCACGTTCTCTGTGAGTGTCCCGCAATAGCGAGGAGCAGGATTTCATTGTTCGAGGGGTCCCTGGCTCGATCATTCAAGTCTAAGCGACAAGCCACTAGGCAGACTGCTGAATTTGTTCAAGCGGTCTGGCCTAAAAATATGAGGTCGCAGTACGTTTGGACCCAGTACCTCACACAAGGAAAAAAAGTCAGAATGTCCATTGAAACTTTTGATTACATACTAGGAAACATTGAAGGTGATATTAGAAAGCAAAAAACAAACTTTCGTTAACCAATTTCACCAAAAGAAAGACTGATTGTTACTTTAAGGTAGGTACATATAATTTTAATGTCAAAAAGTAAGAAATGATAAAAATTCATATAAATTAATTTTAAACTAATAATATATAGTTATCCAAATTTAAGACTATGTTTGCAGAAGAAGTTGAGTCATCAAATGAGGTCCAAGTAGAGTGTGATGGTATAGGCCTGGCCTGTTCTGTGTGTTTCAAAATAACACTTTGAATTTTATTTCGTATTTGTAATTTTTCTACTTGAGCAAATTGCTTCATAAATGGAAGTAAACTTTTAAAGAATAAAAATCTTTTTCCTCATTTTTCTCTTCTAGAAAATCCATTTCCAATAATGCCGCTTCCTATGAGCGTAAAAATTCAAACCAACCACAAGGTTCAAATTACGCTCATCTACGCTACGCTACTGTACGGTACGCTATGTTTACGGTATACGCAATATCAAAGAAACAATGGATTTGAAAAAAACCCCGTTTGCGCTACGCTTGTAGTCTGCACGAAGCCTTATGTGTTCCATTTGGGTTTACACAGAACGACACAGAGCGACACGATGTGTCAGATACAATTGCCTTTCTGTGTCTAAATGGAAGGCACCCAGTATATAAGTGCGTGTACTCAAATGCGACCTGACATATCGTTGCGTAAACCGAACATGCATCGCGAAAGTTGGTGTAGTTTCAGCTTTTTCGCATTGCCGCATTCGCCCTCAATTGCCCAAACATAAGCACACAAGAAACACATGTAATCGTCACTTCGTCAATTATGCGGCAATGAAAACTCGTGGCATACTGAGGAAACACCACACACACCTTAGGTCTCTGATGTAGAAAGCTGCTCAAATATAGAGCGCACCACTCAGGCCAGGCAATTAATGAAATAATTGTGAAGATTGAAAAAGACGCATCCTTGCGTGAAGCAATTATCGCGGTATTACGTTGATGAGTACTGTGTATAAAGATGGTCCGAGGTTTGCGTAGCCCAAGACGACAGTGCTGGAAATAACCGCCGAGGTGCAGCTAACACCGGAGAACATCCTGGACCAGATGATGAGGTCGGAGGATATGTGTAGTATAAACTTGGCATTTGTTGATAGTTTACACTTCTTGTATAAGCCATACAATTCGTGATTGTAGCGTATTCTTCATACATTGTCCTTCTTCATTCATTGAGCCTTATATCGTTCGGAGAACTTTCCTATCAAATTTATCCATCTTATCTGCAGATTTTTGGGAGATGCTATATGCTTCACATTCATACGTAGCTACTGTACGTATGATTGTTTTGTAGATTCTTATGTTGGTTTTTCTGTGGATGTCTCTGGGTGTAATCGTTTTCAATTGTTTTCGCTGTGGACCCCAGGTAGTTAAATTGGTTTAAGTTATATTCCACTTAGGTGGTGTGGTTTCTTTTTCTGCTTTCCACCCTCAACTGAATTAGAATTTTGCTCTTGTCTTCATTTATTTGTAGTCTTACGGGTTTAGCCCCATCTTCTAAATCCATGAATTTTTTTACAGTGATCTGGCAAGGCAATTTATGACATCAGCATATCCTATAACTGTAATGATTTGTAAGCAAGGTTGCGTTTCTATCAATATTTACTATGAGAATTACTCCTTCTAGCCAATGATTAAATAGCATGGATGCCAACCCACCGCCCTGCTTTAAGCCTTGCTTGACTAGGAAGCACTCCGTCAGTTCTCCTTGTATTCTGACTGTACACCTTGTATTTTCCATTGTTATTTTTGTTAAGTTCACTAGCTTTAGGGAGATGTTTAAGTTCAGCATTGTCGCATAAATTTTTTGCCTGTCGATGCTGTCGTATGCTTGTTTGAAGTCGATGAAAAATCGATATACGTCAATTTGCTTTTCTGGTGTCATAATTATGTTGTAGACAGGGTTCTGATAAAAACCTGATGCTTTCATTTACATTCAGCACCTCGCTTCCTTTCGCCTTTTCATTTCATCTTCGCTGCCTGTGACTATAGTGCCCTCTTTAGTTCTACATATACCGGAGGAGGGTTTAAATCCTTTTTTGAAAAAGTTTATTTCCTTGTGTGCTTTCCGAGTTTTGTTTTGTGCAAAGTTTTCCTCTGCCCTCAGGATGTAGTTGTTAGAGAATAGTCTTTTCTTCTTCCTACAAATGCTTTCTGCTGTTCTTCTCGTTTCCTCGTATGTCAATTTCTTGCTCCTCGTGGGTATCTCTATGTATACACATATTTATCTATTTTTATTTCTACAGCTTCTTTACATTCCTCGTCGTACCATTCACGTTTGTAACCTAGAGAGAGAGACGATCAACGTTGAATTTCTTTTGTTTGTTGTTTCTTTTAACTTGAGTGGACAGCCGACATCGAAATTTAGCTTTAACTAGGAAGTGGTACTTTTCACAATCTGCACCTCTGCAGAATCTTATTTGGACGAGTATATGGTCTATTTGATTGCAGTATATTTCGGTGGGAGATTGCTATGTGTACAATTTTGGCGTTCAGGTCTCCTATCACCATCTTGATGTCATTGGCAGGGGCCGTATCATATGCATGCTCAAGATTATAATAGAAAGTGAGTCGTTTAATTTAACATAGTCGTTCACTTATTGGGTGAACCATAACCTTCTATATTTACAAGCCATGAACAAGAATCTCAATTGAGAGAATCGGACTACCAAATTCTCCCAAATTCTCCAAATTACACTAACAACATAACGTGACTTCACCGAGTTGTAGTCCGATTGAGCGGAAATTCGCTCTCAATATTTTCCTTGTTCATGGCTTGTAATATAGAAGGTTATGGGTGAACTCTATAACATTATGGGTAATGGACTTGTGTATTATGAACCCTACTCCTAAGAGATGCTCCTTCCGCAGCTGTAGAATACCCTGTAGTTATCAAGGTTAATTGATATTTCTAAGTAATATAGGAAATGTAATATGAAACATCCAAAAACCTTTTCTCAGAACGATTAAGTGACATAAGTAACGCACTGATAATTCATTCAAATTCAAAGCATTAGCATATTTTTAAAATCAGAGAAAGAGAATTGGAATATTATTCTGTAGGAAAGATATTACTATCCAAAATGAATCAAGGAGTTAGCTCTTGCACCATTTACAAGAACGTAAAAAAATTGGATACTCACTTGTCGGTCGACACACTGCAATTAATTTTAGTTGACTTGTGCGTATTTACAATTATAAATGGCAACTGAATAGATGAATTTGGTGTGGGTATAACTCCTTGTTTTTCAGCTTCCTTATTACGTTCAACTAACATTTTAAACGCCACTTGCTGCATAATAAGTTCCTTTAATTGTTGGAGTTTGCTATCAATACGTTCTCGTTGTTTTTGAATTTGTTTGTCAATATTACTGCATTGCTACAAAATAAAAATGAGAAATTTTACAATTCAAAATAATATTACAGTAATTTTGCGCTGAGTCCTACCTGCACAGAATTCGTTGGCAGTCCAATCCAACGAATTTCTTTCTTGTCTTTAGATATGATATTCATCGCCATTAAAACATTTAAGGCATCATAAACACGGCGACGAATATTCTTTTGATCACAATTTGGTGAGTCGTATGCTTGATTTTGCACCTCCTCAGCAACTAACTCATCGGCGACTTCATTATAAGTCGTAGAGCCTTTTTCTTTCACTTTTTCACAGACTTTCATTGAAAAATGTCTTAAACCCTTACCAACTTTATCAGATTTTCGACGACGTGAAATCGTACTTTGTACTGTATGGTGTGTGCTCGTATGACTGAAAAGATTTAGAATTTTATAAAGCATATAAAATGTTAAAATGATAAAAACTTACGGTTTTGATTTACTTGACGGACTATTCGTCTGTGATTGACTATTATGAATTATATGTTTATGTTGTTTACCTTCTACTTTATAGGAAGAAGTACTCTTTTAAAAAAGATTAAAGAATCAAATAAAATTACATTCAAGTTATGTAAGTTTCAAACATACCACATGGGAAGGGTCATATTTCGATGCAGTACTATGACGAGCATTACTAGTCTGTGTTGTTTGTGGTGAAAGTACTGTATATGAGGAATCTTAACGAAATTGGCATTAAATTATGATAATGAATATAGTAAATATAAACCTACTTCCCGCTTGCTGGATATTAAAGCTATTTTGTAGTTTCACATAATGAGTACCACTTGATGTCTCCTAAAAATTATTGAGCAATAATTTTTTAAATCATAAACTTAATAAATAATATTATTTACTGCTTGTGAACGTTGTGAACTATACACTCTGACCGGACTTGCATTTGGTTCCCTTTTTAATTCGCTAAGGTGGTCATATTGAGGGTAGTAATTTGAGGTATCTGTTGAATGTTCTTTTATTTTATTGTGATGAATTATTTTTACTATTTTTCATTCAAATAAGGATATATTTTTTTATTATATTAAATAATATTTATTTTTCGGTAGTCGAAATATGTATTGAAATTTGATGTTACAAGTAGAAGGTACAAGGTGTGAAATACTCGAGTTCAGTGATCAACTTTCATTAAACTTTCATTTTTTGATCATATCATAGAGAGTCAGCCATGGGAATAATCTTCAATCGAAGGAACTAGAGAAAAGATAACAATGAATGCACACGGTTTTCGTAAATGGACCCGTTCATTCATTCTTTACTCGACTTAGAGGGCACTACGACTTATATTTTATTTGGTCATTTTGCCAACCCTATCGTTAAAACCTTACAGGTTGATAGGCCCTTCGCAGACTTGTCCATCATTTAAAACCGGTTTTAATATGAGTTCAATAATACACTCTGAACTCACTTTTCTCCATCATTTTCGAGTAACGATTGTAATGCCTATGCAGTAGTGTAACGATTGCAATGCTAATGTAGTAGTCACAGAACGAAAATTAGCTCGTGTTAGTGTGATGGACGGAGAAACCAGAAAATGTTTGGGTGAACAAATGATGGAAAATGATGGAAGAAAAACTGTCTTCCCGGCGACCCCTTGCCTATAAAACCGGTTTTTATTTTGATGTTATGGACAAGTGTGCGGAAGGCCATACAGCCTAAAATTGATTTGATATTCGATTGAGGAGCCTTCACAGTCGCACAGCAAGAGCTCCAGCCCTATTTTGCTTAAATGATAATCGAGCTCTGTTATTATTTTTAGCTCCCACCAAAAGTTTGCCCACTTAGGTTTGTCGATTTGAATGAATTAACGCCTAGGGCCCTTATCCAGCAATGACAAAATCGCTGGCCGACCAAATTCCTGATAGCTGATCTTACGTGGCAGTTGTCAAGCTGCAGAAAAGTTCCGGGCCAACAAGTGATAGTTTGCCCCAACTCTGGACAGGCCATCTGCAATTCCATTACCAATGTGACCTTCGTGGCCCGGAATATACATCGGCGCAAGATTGGTGTACCTGCTGAGGGATTTCAGAGATAGTAGACAATCCAGCACAGCCTTTGATGATGATAGAATGACAATGTTAGAGCTATTTGAAACTCTATTAATAATAGTCTGGGCACACATCTGGATGGCGAGCACCTCAGCTTGAGGGGGTAGTGGCAAGAGTCATGCATGTTTTGCTTCTTGGGCCCTATACAACTAGTCCTACACCATTATCGGTTTTTAAAACGTCCGTATACAAAAAGGCCGTGCTTCCTCTAACGAGGGGCCTATCGTGGTGCAATTTTGACTTACTTCCGATAGCCGCCATAAACGGTTTGTCGAAGTCCAGAGTGGCAGGAATGATATCGGACAATGAAAGCATTGGCTCCAGGTTTAGTTCCTAGCGAATCGATGTGATCCACAAGGTTTCCTGGCCGTAAGGCCCCTGTCAGCGCCTTCTTCCTCACTACTAGGAGGAGCGGAGGAAGGTTCAGTAGGGCCTCCATAGCTGCAGTAGCTGCTTTTAGCCCTCCTGATACCAAGATCGAGACCAAGTCTTTTCACCTTGGCCAGCTTAATCACAGCGTCCTTTTATTTTGTCTTTACCCGCCATGCAATGGAAGTGGATGCATACGTGACCTTCGTGTTTGGCCAAAAAATTAATCTCGGTTTGAGGCCCCAGGTTTTGTCTACAAATTGACGACAAATATGGCGAGATGTAATTGCCTGGCAGTTATTTTCTCAATCTGAGTTTTCTAGGAGAGCTTTTTTACCATATAGAAAGGGAGCTTTTAAATTTACCTTCCTTCTATTAGTAACTGGAACAATGACAGTTGTGGGTCATAACCGCCGCTGATCTTTACGACCATATCATCTGCGTAGACCTGTGCTTTAAAGCCGTATTCAGCTCCGCAAGAAATTCGTCGATTTATCACAGGAGAGGTGATAGGACGCCTCATTGAGGACAGCCTTTAGCAGCCATTACCGATTTGCCATTCATCTCTGCAGTTATCAATCTGCTGCAGAGAAGCGACGTGATCCATCTCGCAGTGGGGCTTTAATGCCCTTTTTACTGCGACTTTATTGATCGCGTCAAAGGTAAGGCATTCTGAATATCTGCAAAAGCGCAGAGAGAGAGAGAGAGATTTCCTGGCCTGGAGGGACCTCTCGATATGTCCCACTAGCACGTGAATGGCCTGGTCGGTAGGCAAATTGCAAGCAGTGGAATAGGTTCGCTTAAAGGCCCTTAGGATTTTGCTTCCTTATACGATCTTCTCCCCAATTTAGGGATAACGACCACCCTAGCCTCACTCCAGCACCTCGGAATGTGGGCCAGCGCAAAGCTACATCGGAATAATGGCAGCATGATTGGTAGGATCTCTTCCAAGCCCCCTGAAGAAGAGCCGGGAAGATCTGGTCTTTTCCAGCACCCTTGAAGGTGCCAATGGCCCATTTGATCTTACCCGCAGTGAAAATCCAGTTTGCCAGGCCCTTGTACCTATTGTAGGACCGGCCAATCCGGGGTCAGTTACTTGAGAACCCTGGAAATGACTGCTCATTAAGAGCTACATGGTATCCCTGGTGTTCTCCGTAAAATACCCTTCAGGAGCCTTGACGGAGACAATGCTATTTGAGTGATCCTTAGACAAGACTTATTGTAACCTAATGGAGGCTGGAAGCTTGTCTAACTCTTCACAGAAGGCTTTCCATTACCTTCGTTTGGATCTTCTAAAATCTTTGTTGTAATCCGTAACAGCTTTCTTGTAAAGATCCCAGTTACCCGAAATCTTAGCCCTCTGAGATTATTTCTAGGATGTCTACTTAAGTCACATTTTAAATATAAAAGCGAAGAAAGCACTTTAGAGTAAACAGAGATTTAAATGAGCACAAAAAAAATGTTATAAGCACTAGCCAAATGTAGTTATTTTTTTGCCAAGCGGTATAAAGGGTATTTGGTTCTGTATATTCTGAGGTATCTTCAAATGGTCTATTGAACTTCTGTTATGTGTTTAACATAATGGATAACTACGATTAATGCTTTTGCTGAAAATAACATTGCAATTTAGCAATAACAACATAAAAGAGATTGTTTGTTTTCAGATAGAGGGAGCAACATGTAGTGTATGTAAATACGCGAGATCATAATCTCCTCGTGGTAGCCACGGGAAGCTGTCTTGAACGGGGTAGTCTAATATAATCGAGCCTACCAAGCCAAAATATGAAGTTATCGTGTCAAGGGCTGCATGGCAGTGGTTAGTTTCGGAACTGTCGTTTAACGATCTCCTCTGGGCACCCAATTGTATAATTCTTTATCCTGATATGAAGGTTTCGGTCCTTTTGGGACTTTTATAGACCAAGGCAAGAATTGGACTTGGGAAGCCCCACGAAGCATACCCGGGCCCCGCTTTCACAAATTCCGTCCGACAGACCGAAGACAGGACGGCGATCAGGAACCCGGGATGCCCAGAAGCAGACTCAGACAGCAAATTGGCAGCATTAGCATCACATATCATCTGGGGAGCAGGGTCCCCAGAAGAGGAAAAGGGGAAACCGCAATGATCCTCCTTATAAAAAAATTGTTTACCAGGGAGCTCATCTTCTCTTTCATTCTTCTTGTATCAAGCATCAATATTTCAAAAATGAATGCAATTAAGAAATACGATGAAAAATACAAAGCAGGTGGTATGGATGCTATCATGGGCCCGCGTTTTATTCAAATCATATTTGCCTGATATGGGTTGTGGCGAGGCGATGTATGGCCGCTAGCGTTGCTCGACTTGTTAATGTGAAAAATTCCATATGAAGAATGGACTTCGCTCTGACTGATCAAGCAACATGAACATATCAGATATGAAATCCTTCAAAATCTAAGAATCTAACAACAAACAATTTTAATCGGTCCGGTAAAGCTAGATCTCAAAAAAGAAAAACAACCGTATTTCCATATGAAGAAGGGCTAAGGAATTCGATAACATCTGGGTCACAAAACCACTTTTCTAATCACTGGTCCGCCCAATTCTGGAATACGCATGCCTGTCTGGGATCCCATATTTCGCCCCAGTAGCAACAGGATTGAATCCATTCAAAAACAATTTCTCCTGTTCGCACTAAGAAACCTATATAACCCCGCTGATTTATAGAAGTTTTCCACACTATACGGACAGGCTCAAAGTTTTGGATCTTTTACCGCCAGGGTTGGGTTGATTTTTATCAGGTGATTTAAATCATGATTTAAATCTCTTGATTTTTTAAAAGAAAATCATGATTAAATCAAAAATTGTGCATTTCAATTCTTTTTTAATTGGACCCATAAAACAAAACATAATAGAAAATTTTTAAAAATCAAAACCAGAATGCCAGAATACAAATGCAATGCTTATCAACAGAAAAAGTCTTAAAAAAGAAAAAAAAACTCATTTCTCTTCATTTTTGTTGTAAAGTCTGAACAAAAAAACTAATTTCTCTTCTTTCTCTATTCCCAAACTATTTCTTATATCAGAGTGTACAAATCCAAAAGTGCTGAACTGACGCCGATGAAGCAGTTGCGCACAAGAACTGTTTAATATTGGCAGTTGATTTGCGATTTCTGGCTCATCGCGTGACAACCTCCACTGCATTCCATTATTTATTATTTCGTCCGAAAACATAATGTTTAAATGGGCTACAACGGGCGTCAATGGTTTAAAAAAGCACATTATTGAGTGTTTTAATTAAAATCAAAAAAAATCATGATTTTTATTTTTTTGAAAAAATCATTGATTTTTGATTTTTTTAATTAAAATCAAATTTTGCCCAACCCTGTTTACCGCTGTCAGGCAGGAGAAAAATACTTATCTCATGCATTACCTTGGACATTCTAAACGGCTCAAGGTGAAGTTGTTTTCGGATAGGATAATATTCAATGATGTAGTTCGGCATACTAGGCATATGAAACTGCTTAAGGAATACTCTCATTGCATCGAGTACGCAAAGAACGAGCCCATTAATAGATGTTGCATGGTCTTCAATGATCATAATCTATGCTTTACCCATCCCACTAACAAACTGTCCTACAAAAGGAAATTAAAACTAATGATAAAACCCTTAATTCCCTTTATATTCTGTTTAAGCCTCCATTGTAAAATAAGTATAGTATGTTTAACCTACATATAGCCTAGTCCAATTATACCTGTACCTCACTTAAGTATCCTAATACGACAATTTAATTTAATGTAATTTTGTATACCTAAATTTAAGTGTGCCTTGTTTGGCAAATAAATAAATATGAGGTTTGGTCGGACGTATTTGAGCCATTTTGGAAAAATTTGATTTGATGTGTAAAAGCGAACCACATCCAAAATAGTTATATTCCTACAAAAGTGGACAATAAGGTACGAATAAGACCTTGGTTGAAGTTAACATAGGTTGTTCAGAAACAGGGTCCAAGTTTAAATAATACCAAGATTTATGCGGTTATTAGTTTAAGACGTTAACCGTCAAAGCAAATTGGAAATTAAAAAAATTGTTTTACTTACGAATACGAATTATCTCGTTTCGAGCAAGAGCCCTTGAACGCCAGACCTACGTCATAGTATAAAGGCTGAAAAAATTTCTGCGTAAGGGCACCACAGTACGTAGCAACGTTTGGCTACTAAGAACCTTGAGCCGCAGTGGCTTTGACAGATAATAGGTAGCAAATGTGAAGAAAATTGCTGCCTACTTACGTCATAGTATAAAATCTGATTTTTTGATATTTCATACTACATATTATAAATCAGTCCTCGATTACCAGACACTTTGAATGATGGAACCCTCGGCAGACAAAGTTTAATAAATTGTAATTGTACTTACGTTATAAGCCAGAACTATAATAGGCGTGAAAGAACGTACGTCAAACCCTGCGTTCCCAGGGCTCTATGATGAAAATGAACGATTGACTATAATAAACGTACATCACATGTACTTGTTTTCGTTAATGTTTCGTTATGGGAACTAGATCCCAGTTGACGGCGTTGTAATATCAAAATTGTAGCATACTTTTTGTAGTCACTGCAGGAACAGAATGTGTCGCTTGTCGCTGCCCTGCCTCTGTCGCCGTCGCTATGCTTGTCGCTTTGAGGAATGATATAGCAGAGTGCAGCATTCAAGTCGTAATTTTTGTTCGGAGTGCTTGTTTTGGTATTTCACTACTTTCCTTCAACGCAATCCAAGAAGACGACTGCACACGTTCTCGAATTTATAATTTGTATACTAGAATTTCAGCTGTATAGGTATGTACTTGAATCGTAGCAATCCACACGAGCTGTCATTTGTTGCCCGTAAAATTTCAAATTTCCGAAAACCTGGCAACAGGGTTAGCGACAGCGACAAATTCTGTTCGCGTAATAGGGGTGGAATGGTTTTAATATTTCACGGCGACGGCGGCAGCGACAAGCTACACATTCTGTTCCTGCAGTTAGACTAAAATTCAAACAATGTTTACTGCGATTATTATGGCCTATTATACGTCAAGGTCTTGCTGTCTTCCCAATTTTTAATTAATGTACTATTATATAAGATTTTAATCTTTGTACATGTTGTCTCAAATAAATAAATTAATTAAAATTAATTAATTAATTAATTAAATTAAGGTCTACAGTGAGAGATACGTACGTCTATTTTCGTTAAAAAAGTACGTCGATCTACTTCTATTATAGTTCAGGCTATAGTGTAAAAACTGAATTTTTTATATATAACTTGGGCAACTCTTTAAAGGTGTTTCCGAAGCAGGCAGACATAGTTGAAGGTCACCTATAGATGCGAGCGTAGAGACATGACTATGAAAGAGCATACAGCATCTGTTGACGGGCTCGTTCTTGACATACTGGGTGCAATATAGGTATTCCGTAGGTAATTTCGTGTGTATCGAACGATAAAAGCAATTTTTTCCAACTTGATAACGGTGTGAGATCAAGCATTTTGAGCCTGTCCAAGTAGTGAGGTAGGCTTTGGTAGTCATGCAGGTTATATAGATTTCTCAGGGCAAAAAGGAGAAATATCTTCGAACTGATTCAACCCTACTGCTGCTTGAAATATAGGATCCCAGATAGCAGGCGCACCACGCCTAAAGTATTCTCCTATCTCTAATGCAACTTACAATAGGTTTTGTTTTCTTCTTGCCGATAACATAGGTTTTCCAGCTGTCGGCTGTCGGTCTATATTGCTGTCCACCAAATGCTTATCACGGGATTTATAGATTGTGAGGTAGAATTTCTTCCATAGCGTAGGAAACTTTCCTAACGATAAAGATTTGTTGAAGATCAAATGAAGATGGAATAAGACATGTTTCGAACAGCACTGCAAAAAGATAGGTGCGAGATTGTCACGACCGTTACTTTTTTGGTATCAAGATTATTTATATCATTCATTACTTGGTCAACAGACAGGGATGTGTCATTTATAACAACGGAGGTGATAGTGTAAGTATCAATTGGATCTGCGCCTGTTGCACTAAATATGGGTTACAAAATTAGCCCGAGGTCTTCCGTTTAATATTAACGAAATCTAAAAATTTTTGGGAGCCCTTATGATGCTCTCTCCAAGAGATTTAATGTATGTAGTGTAGACCTCGCGAAACCTAACATTAAATTCTGGGGTTAACCTAATGCATTCGGATTTCAATCGCTCCTTTACATTTATGTTATTTCTGATCATATTATTTATTTCTTTGATTACGTAGAAATCGAGTGTGTTTATCAAGCTATGGTTCCGATACCATATCCTTTTTTTATATTTGTACATATTTGTCAATGGCGTTGAAAATGGAAAATGCGGGCATATAGAATGTACCGATGAATATAAGCCAGATTTGTCAGATTTGAGTCGTATACAAACGTGTTCGAAAGATAGCGAACTATTGGTCGTGATTAATTTACTGTTTAAAGAATCCTTGGCAGCTATAAATACTCAACCTCCTCTTGTGAAACCGGTGGAACTGCAATCTCTATCGCACCTGTAGATTGTCCAGCTGCTGTCCAAGATCCTTCATTTTGGGAATGTAGCCTTTTACCATGTATCGGTGAATAAAAGAACATTATAACGACACGATTTGCAGTCAATAAAGAGATTATTTAGTTTGGTTCTTATACCACTCGGAATAGGATCGGCCATTGTGGAAGTAATTAGTTATGGGCTGTAATATCTGTTCATCTCATCACGGCTCTTATGAAGCTGAGACAAGAAACAATGCTAGCTCATATTTTCAACCCATATTTTTCTTATGACGTTGTGCAACTGTATAGGGCCGGTTTACACGACCGGATACCGAACGGACAAAAGGAACGAACAAACTGGGTTTGTGGGGAAGAGGATGAGAGAGGACGATCGGGAGGGCGGACAATTTGAATGGAATTTTTCAGCGGACAGCGGAACGAGCATTTTGACAGTTCCTGCGTTGTTCTTGTTGCTAGGACAAGAAATCAAAAGAAAATTTCAAAAGGAAACAACAAAAAGCCAATCGGTTTTGACTAGTTGGTTTGTTCGAGTTCGCCCGTGCAAATGCTTATGCGACATTCCATATCGGACTTCAAAAGAGAAACAACGATTACAGCTAAATTTTCTCTGTGCAGTGTCTGTTTGCCCGGTCGTATAAATCGTAGCTGACATCAGATAGGAATTCCTTCGAGTTCATTTCAATATTTTTGAAATTTTCACGTATGTTTTTCAGCTGATCGGAAAATTTATACAAATTCGCGCATGTCAGTAGTGTTATTCCTTCAGCTTGAAAAACTTTGTTAAGTCCTCTAGTAGGTGCAGAAAAAATGTACGATTATACAACTTAAAAAATATCAACTGCCTTTTGGACAGTAGTCAACAGCACTATGACAGAGAAGATGTAAAGAGTGTGAAGAGCAAGGTACATAGGCTGATATGGATTTTTCGAAACTATATTTTGTTTCATTCCTTTATAGTTCCCAGACATATGTATTTGGAACATTAACAAAGGTTGGTGGTGTAACTTTTTAAATTGGCATGTTTATTCACTCAGATAAGGCAGTGCTTGATTGACTATATCCTCTCTAGTAGGGGAATTCATCTCTCCAAATAGTTAAGAAACGTTCAATAGATTGACCATCTTTACGACATATCGTACAATAATACTCTGTTGATCCACATGTGACATATTTCTAACTAGGAAAAAAAGTAATATCTTTTTGTGGTGCCTCTCTGAAGTTATGCCCTAGGCCGATGCCTAGGATACCTTATTATTAATCTACATATCACTGGATACATGTCATCATTTTATTTGCGTCAATAGCAGACTATCACATCTATTCACTCCAATTCATTTATAGATGTTGTTAATCAATAAAACAGAAAATTACACATGGTTTTTGGAATGCCAGTTTAATTGCAAGAGCACCAATCCATTTTGTTTCAAAAAAAATATGTTGGGCATTTGATGTAAATAAAATAATTCAGTTTCAAATAACAAGTAAGACGATAGTCCTTCCGACATCCTGTTTATGGAAAGATTACTATTGCTCAAACAAAATCCAAGTAAGATGAGTCAACCATCTGTGAGTTAGTATCTTCACGCATAGAAATTGCAGAATTCATCAAAAAGCAATCTTTTAAAACAAATCTTAACATGCTACAATTGAGACGTTTCCTGAACTACATTAAGATACAATATAAAAATGCGTGATCAGAAAAAAATGTAGTTCCCATGCCTAAAACGTGACACAAATAAAACAAAATAATCCAGTGGTCGTTCTACAAAGTAAAATTAAATCTTAAACCAAAAATTGACTTGGTAATGAATGTTATTGCTGTTTTCATATACATATGATTAAAAATAGTTATCTTAATAAGTAGAGCCCAATTATATTCTAATTTGTATGTACTGTGTACCTTTATATTGTTCTAGCCCACAAGAGACCAAAAAGAATCTTAAAGGGTTTTCAAGAACTATCCTAAAATGGAAATGTTCCCAATTATTCGCATCTAAGTTTCTTTTTTTTATAGCTCTTAAGAACGTGTTCATATGACACAGAACATCCATTAATGCTAAATATAAAGCACTTCATAAAACAGTACATATAAAAAAATCTGGATTAATGCTTATCAAGCAAAAAACCTTGTAGAATACGATTATTGATGGACTTGATTTGCGAATAACTATTTTGGCGGGCTTCCCACTATGTCCGGAATCTTCCAAATATGTCTGAAAATGCTTTCATATATATTTTTTGGTAATCAAATAAATGATAAAATTCCCGATTTTTATATAATTAAGTAGAATATTCAATTGAATAAAGGTGAAACAATTAATTTTCTTCTACGGCTAGGCATCTCCGCGTTGGCACATTCTGTCAAAAAAATATTCGGAAATATCCGAAGGCCAAATTCAATGCAGTTTTCAAGGCAACACTCTAGTCAAAACATCACAATGGAAATACGTTCCTAATTAATAAAACATTAAATAGAATTATTATTTAAAAACCTCCCGTTTACACTAGCAATCCGATTGTGCCCCCTTAAGGAATCAAGAATAATTTTACCATAAAATTCCTTAAACAGGTTCTCCTTTTTAATTTGTGAACAAAACGCCATCCACTCACACCTATGCCATACCTTTTGTGATAAAATTGCTGCCTTAAATATTGGATAATAATATTAATAAAAAATATCATATTTCGACCACGAAAATAATTAAATCTGACAATTTAAACAATAGGAACTAAACTTCCGCATAAGAATTTCTTCACTCAAGTTCAGAAACTTACCACGCTCATCTTGTAAAAAGTAATCAATTTCACTCCCCGTATGTGCCATTTTAACTTATTAATTAAAAACGATAATAATCTTATATTAATATAACCAGTATAATAACAAGAAATGTAGATTCTATTAATGAAAAATTTCTTTTTAAAAAATTTCCCGACACACGGTATACAACTCAAAATGGCGAGATTTTTAATGTTTTCCAATCAGCATTTAAGCATATTTTTAATTTTAAAATAAATCAATTTATGTTCAAAGGAATTTTATAAAAATTATACCACAAAAAAGTAAAAATATTAAATTTTCCAATGCAATTTATTTTATTTAATTATATACAATCATTTGCACGTTTTTTTATATTCAATTTGTGGCATTTAATGCAAAAATTCAAGCTGAGTTGATGCTGATGGGAGAACTCGGCGCGGTATTTCGTACGACAGCTGATTGGTCGAAGCGCGCCATTTACACCACAAATACAAAAATTTTGAAATGTTATGAAGTTGGATGTAGGTAATATTACCACATACAGATGGTGTTTGAAGTAATAAATAGAATAATTTATACTGAAAAGATAAAAACTTAATTAAGTGGCCGTTTTTATAATTAAAAGTTAAAGTATAAATAGTTCATGGCTATTTCATTTTACATACCTATATGTAGATTCGGAAGTAAAATAAAAACTTTTTTAATATTTTTCATCTATCAAAATAGTTTTAGAGATGCGTTTAGTAAAAAAATAATTATTTAAAATAAATAAAATAGAGCAATAGGAATTAACTGTTTTTTGTGACTAGAGTGTTTGTGGACTGGCATACAACATAAAATACAACCAATGTAATAATTAGAAACATTACAAGCTCCTTCTTCTTTCACTGCTTTATAGTAGTCCTTGGTGGCCCTGTGGGAGGATTTTGTCGGGTTGTTCTCCAACTTTTCTCTTGAAGGCGGGGAAGAATGAAGGACTTGCAGATTATAGCTCGGGCCGATGGCTAATGGAAGAATTTGGGTAATATTGCAGTTTAACCCCCTCACCTCAGATGACCTTGAAATTTTAATATGTTGTAGAGCTCAGCACGCTGATCAAGAATAGATATACACGTGGGGCGCGGAAAACATATATTCACACACGTTTCCATGACAGCTTGAGTGCTCGAAAGCTTGAAAATCTCAAGAACTCGAGCGCGTATATGCTTTGTCTACTTGAAGCGGCATATTAGCTTGAAATGAGCTTGAGCTCTTGAGCTGACATTTGAAGTCATTATTATATATCTTTCTTTTATCGCGCTTTTATTTCTTTATTAATAATTTAGTCACCTCATTACTTTTATGCCTGCACTACACATCGGAAGATGCCTCAGCCCTGGATACATCCGCCGATGTGTAGAGGGGGTTTTTGCTCGTCTCCGGACAATATTTAACATCCGGAGATACGTCTGTCCTGAATCCATTCTTGACGGATTTTTAGCCAGACGTCAGAGCGAACGCAAGGCTTGTGTCCACACATCTGCCGACGCATCAGTGTTGCGCGCATTTTGAATGCAGGTGGACGCGTCGGTGTATTGTTTTGAAGTGTATTGTTTTGAAAATGATTCACACTTAAGTAATAGCGATAAGTGCTAAATAAATAAATAGCAGCGGCCGCTACTGTCTCAACATCCATTTTTTGATGTCTTGCGTCTTCCGATGATCAACACAGACTGATTGATACGCGGACGTGTGGACGGCTCGCGGATTTATTCCCGGATGCATCTGTGGATCATCTCCCGGATGTATCTTTCGATGTGTAGTGCAGGCATTAGACATATTTACAAGCCTAACTTTCACAATTTCGAGTCCTCAAGCTTTCAAGCCCGGTTTACATGTCAAGCGCTCCGATCCGAAAAATCTTTTTGATCAACTCCAGTCAAGCTGCTTGCGTTTACATTTGTACTTGAAGTAAGCTTCATGGCTGTCATGGAAACGCAGTAATATAGTTTTCGGGCTTTAAAAAATATAAAAAAGAAGAGGTGATTTATTCTCCCCCTTTTTTAATACATTTTTAAAGCACTGCAGTGTCGGTAAGTATAAAAATGATCACCCCCCCCCCCCTTTTGCGAATTTCAACAGTTGATTTTCTACAGGATTTTGGATTGAAAAAAATATAAAGTTGATTATTAGTGATCGTTTTATTCTTTCAAAAAATCATCAATTTCGATTGGGAACATAAGGGTGAAAAAACGCCTTAATCCTCTCGCGACCTTGCACTGCTTTAAAAATGTATAACAAAAACCGTGCAAATTTTGTTCGCAAGATGGAATCCTTGCTTATCAATTTGGAATATCTATGGTATGTGATTATTCGGTTCGGATGTCGGATCTTTGGTTATTTTTATGCCTAGGAGATTAAGAGAAGATTCGGCCGTTAGTTCTAGAGCGTCCACTTAAACGGGGGAATGGTGGAGCAGTTGAGACAGTACTTAGTTTTTGATGGGTTGAATTCAACAAGATTCTTGCTGCCCCAATCAAGAATTTGTTCGATGTTTCTGTTGATTGAATTGGACATGAGTGCAAGATCGTGCAGATAAGGTCTGGCGCGTGCTTGTCTTACGTAACGAAGAATACGATCGTCAACAACGCTGTGAAGTGAATTGGGAGGTATGAGAGCAGGGCATTTATAAAAACTAGGAAGAGAGCTAGAATAGATAGAATTGAGCCCCGGAAACACCTGCAAGGCTGGCGTAGGGATTCGATTTGATGTCATCCAATACTACCTTATTTGCACCGCCAGAAAGAAAACTCCCAATCCAATTCTTTACAACAGAGTCGATAAAAATAGCTTGGAATATAGTCAAAAGTGCGAAATGCCATACTCTATCAAAAGCCCTATCTAGAGCAACTAGACCAGACTCACCAAAGCGACGGATTTATTTCTGTTATTTTTAAGAGAATAGAAGTGGTTGCTATTGTGCGGTAGTTATGGTGATTGTTAGAGTCACCTTTTTTGGTATATAGTCAAAGAGTCAGGATAAACTCCGGAGAAGTTTGAAAGGGCGTCTTTGCGCAGGGTTGAGCACATTTCAGTCCGCCTAGGATTTGCTTTCTGTTAGCACCTCCACCTTGTAAATGAAAGAAGCAGTTGTGGATGAAGTGAAATTTTTTCTGATGAATACCAAAGACCACAAGTTTTTACTGCCAGCAGTGAAGTTAATGATTTTACATTTTAATCTATCATCGAATGATGATTTTACTTTTCTGATGGTGGATTTACAGGAGTTTTCTCCGGATGGAAGGATAAACGAATTCGGAGAAACGTTCGGACATAGCATCAATGCATATAGTAGGGGAGCTGGCACTTGAAAAAATCGTGTCGTCCCAACCTTCTGCCGTTTGGTATATAAGCTTTTGAAGTAATTTTAAGCATTTTTTATAATATGACATTTTTGCGGGAAGTGGACCCATTTCGAGTTAGGGGTTTTGGGGGGTAAAAAGGGGGTTAAAATTGAAAAAAATTTCTGCCGCTGCGTATGTAGGTTCTACTAGAGCTAAATAACCGTTAAATACTAGTGGCAGAAATTTTTAACTATTTGCTAGGGTGGGGGGGAGAAAAATGGCAACTTCAGCTAGGGGTGGCTTGGGGAGGGTCCAAATGGTCAAAAATGTCGGTTTTAAAAAAAGAAACGAAAAAAAAAGTTTTCTTATTTACTACTTTTTATTATATTTTTGCCTGACTACAAGAGTGAATTAACAAAATTTTGTTAGAGCAAAAAAGCTATAAAAATTAGAAAAAGATAGAGAATGTAGGAAAAATTTCCGATTCATGATAAAAAAGAGAGCGGGGTATAGAAAGTGAAAAAAATCATTTATACAAAATAATACTATTCCCCAGTTGTTTGTATATAATGAATAAAATTCTTTTTAATATACATCTAGATACTAAGTGGGGTAAAAAGTAACCTCCTTGGGAATGAAAATTTTTTTTTTGTTTTTTTTATCTTAAACAATATAGACCTCTTTTAGCTCGATACACTTTTTCCAGCGATTTTCCAACTTCTTGATCGCGCCCGAAAAGTAATTTTCCGGAAGGTCTGCAAAATACTCCTCCGTGGCGTCGATGATATCCTCGCGTGAGCTGAATTTTTTATTGATGAGCCATCTTTTGAGGTTTGGGAAGAGATCCGAGTCCGAGGGAGCCAAATCGGGCGAATACGGTGGATGCGAGAGCAATTGGAGCCGTAAGTCATTGATTTTAGCCGTGGTTTCGATGCTCTTGTGCGCCGGCGCATAGTCTGGCAAAGACAAAATTTTTTTTCGCTTCATGTGAGGCCGTTTTGCAGCGATTTCGGCCTTCAATGCCCAGTAATAATCGCTGTTGATGGTTTTTCCTTTTTCAAGGTAGTCCACGAAGAGTATGCCATGACAATCCTCTGTAACCGCATCGGAGGGCCTGCCGCCGCGGGCGTGATCGGTAGTGGAGTTGCGGCCACCACGAAACTCTCGAAACCAATATTTGACGGTGTAATCTGACGGAGCATTACCCCCATAATATTTATCCAACTTTTCTTTTGTTTCCTTCGCCGTTTTGCCTCTCAAAAAATAATGTCGTTTTTGTCCATACTCAATATGATGCCAAACACGTCAACAACAATCACGGTATACAGAAACAAGGTAAAAAGACGAAATATCGTATCGTAAGTGCGAATATCGTAGAAAAAGGCGACGTCACCCGGCAAGGTTAATACAGAAAACAACAACAACAATTTCGATTTTGTATGGGGAAGACTTGCCGAGTGACGTCGCACTAATACGATATTCTACGATATTCAGTCTTTTACATTACCTTGTTTCTGTATACCGTGAACAACAATCAGCTGTCAAAACAAAACTAAAGACAGTACAGGGGCGGATCCACGGGGGGGGGGGGCGACTGGGGCGATCGCCCCCCTAAAATAAAAAAAATAAAAGTTTTTTATGAGAAATATACCTAGTAGTAAAATTTTGTAATTCACGAACATGCATAAAATGGTTTTTCAAAATATTATAGATAAATGTGCATTTACAGCCTCAACCTCTTTTTCATTTCACTCGGATTTCATTTTATTTCTTAGACATATCCCGAAATAGAAACATTCCAACAGTGTACTTTTAAATAAATATTCACAAGTTCATGGATATATAAACATTACAAATAATAAATATCCTTAAATTTTTTTATTTCTCAGATCGCCCCCCCCCCCTAAAAACTTTTCTAGATCCGCCCTTGAGACAGTATCGCACTGAAATTTGGCATGTCTGCCTAAATATGAACGGACTTCAAGGCACCATAACCTTTTTTGCAGTAGCAGCTCATTCTGGCGGTCAAGGAGGTTACTTTTCACCCCACCTAGTATTTTCACACACTTTAATGCAATTGGGTTCCCCTTATAATAAATCAGACGTGATCTCCTCATTCTCTTTATATTCAAGGCCGACACCCGGCAAAATTATACGATAAATTGGAGCAATTTAACTGCTCAAAAAAGAAATCATTTTGGGCGAAAGCGTGACTTTCGGCTACCCAACAAAACCCACCGCGTATTTATTGAGAAAGCCTCATGAAATCCGGTGCTCATATCTTCGAATTCTATTTCAAAATTTTTATCAATACACTGCAATTAAATGTTTTATTTTTTTTCGATTGTTGTTTTTTCTTCGAGCGGTTAAATAACAAAATTTCCCACTAAAATTTAAATCAACACTCACACACTTCACCGTGTGTACAGCTCAGAACTTGGCCATTTAAATCTTTTGGACAAGTTTGGCCGTCATGAGCCCGTATGTGCTCCCATTAAAAATGGTTAAAAACTCTACGGCAATCATATGCCCCTGAAAAAGCCAAGCGGGCGGTTTTCGCCCGTTGTAAGGCCATTTTTTTATTTTTACTCGGGTAGAATATTTATAAAGGTGCCTTATAATGAAAACCAAAAACACAAAAATCTTTGTATCGTGGCATCGCATGCGCAGGGTGGTAAGGGGGCATCCATAAATTACGTGAGGCGTTTTTGGCGATTTTCGACCCCCCCCCCCCCCTTGGTGAGATGTCGTGAGATTTGGCTCGACCCCCTCACCGCCCCCCTCAAAGTCACTTGAGATTTTTCAATTTTTAAAAAATTTCTTGTATTTACACTATTGTGCGTATTTGTAGTGTAAATATGTTTAATCTGTGCTGCGTTGGATTTAAAAAAACAAATTTTGTGTTGAAGAACAGTACCACAAAATCATCACAGTACTAACTCGGCATGCAGCCAATATAAACTACAATACCTGTAGATTACCACTTAGCAGGCGATTCTGCCTATCCTTTGGAAATCAATCTCATGATGCCTTACAGAGATAATGGTTTCTTAACAAGTGAACAGAAAAATTTCATTTCTAGTTACACTTTAGTGCAGCAAAGATTTTTTTATCGTTTTCTACATCCAAAAAAGTGCCTAAGTCCCAATTTTCAGCGAGATCACATATTGTGCGAGGTCAAAGCACTGACATATAGATATGGACTGCTAATTGACAACTTTCAATGGCACCATTTTTCTCCAGAAGAAAAAGACCTTTTCTATGTAAACAACAATTTTTTTTTCGAATTAAGAGGAAAATAAGTAATAAGATGTATGTTATAATTGATAGAAATAATTTTCCATCATTATTTTTTATTTAGTAGCAGCTTTTCGTTAAATTGTATT
Source organism: Thereva nobilitata (assembly GCA_963855945.1). Classification (NCBI taxonomy): domain Eukaryota; kingdom Metazoa; phylum Arthropoda; class Insecta; order Diptera; family Therevidae; genus Thereva; species Thereva nobilitata. The sequence continues at coordinate 194,782,845 of OY979694.1, read as the reverse complement.
TTTTTTAAATATGTGAGGGTTCTTTCCCTCTGATTAACGAACTTTTAAAAATAACGAAAGTAGAGAAAGAAGAAAAAACTCTATAGCTGTCTAGTTTTTTCTAATTATGTTTATATCGCTGACATGCACTGAACTGTTTTTTATTTTAAAACCGATTAAAGTTCATAGGATTTTAAAGGGGGAACGAGACAACGATAGTTTTTGGTGCCACTTTTTTGTATGGGATTTTGCCTATTTAGCAGTCCATATCTATATGTCAGTGGGTCAAAGTCTCTGACAACTGGGCTATATGTGCTTTATACATATATAAATTTCGTAAAAAAAGTCAGTACTTTAAAGTTAATTGGAAAGATAACGGTGCATGAGCGCCAGTTTTTTTTGTAAAAATAAATTGTTCCCGTCAAAATATATAATGTGTGAAAATTTCATCAATATTGGTGAAATAATATAGGAGTTATAACCTGTTCAATTATTGGAATTACAGTATTTTGAAGTAGAATCACAGCGTAACGGGACTTGAACGACACATTTTTTAACGTAGTTCATTTGTGCATATTTAACTGTACATTGTGTAAAAATTTCATCAAAATCGGAGGTGGGTACTTCTATACTTAATATTTACCGAAGTTTTTTGTTATCGAGATAATAGTGCAAATAATAAATAATTCTTCTTGAATTTCCCAAATTATCCCAGAAAGCGTTTCTTTACTCACCCCTCAAAAAAATCTCGGGATCCCATGGATCGGGGACTGCGTAAAGAAACAAAGCTAATGGGTGCCTTCCATTTAGACACAGAGAGACACAGTGTTACACTGTTTCCGACACAGAAGTGTTCCATCAACGACACAGCTAGGCACAGCCGGGCACAACTAAGACATGCTACCAACCCTCGCCAATTGAAATGCGATCGTTAATTTATAATTACAACAATATTGTTTCATTTTTAAGATTCCCAGCATTTATAAGATGTCGGGTAATTAATTTAAAGAAATTATGAACATAAAATTTACGATTTACTTGTCAAACGAAAATAAAAACGAGGAAAGTGCGCCGTGGCGGATTTTTCATGAACTTACATATGTGTTCCATTGAGTGAAATTACACGGCCATTCACTTGAAACTCACGTCAAACCTGTCTGTGTATGATTTGAGTATTACACGAAGCACCTAATTTTCAGCCTCTTTTCCGTGTAACGATTCTATTGTCTATTTGGTTGTGTACAAAGCAACAAAAATTCTCATAATTTTCGCAGTCCCAGAGAACAAAATTATGCTTGTGTTAGTGTAATTTGCTGTGAGACCGAAAACATTTTTGGATTTACAAGTGAGGCTCAACACATACCCTTCCCTGCGCCCCCTTGTCTAAAAAACCGGTTTATTGGAAATATTGGAAAGTGAGTCTGGGAAAGTGATAGGCCGTGTAATTTGGCTCATTTGGATTTACACAGAACGACACAGAGCGATATGCTGTGTCGGACACAATTGTCTTTCTGTGTCGAAATGGAAGGCACCCAATGCTGCGAGAGTGCGATGAGAGAACGAGACGAGTCTCGCCCAATACTCCGGTTTCGTTCATAACTCACGTTTCAATGTACAATAGTGCCAGTGCAAGTCGTTATATACCTTGTTTATGCGTAAGACGGTTTTAAGCTTAAAATCGGCTTAAGACGAATTGCTTGTATAAACAGATTCGGATTCTCTCTCAAACATTGAAAATTTACGTTCTATATTTTGCATTAACGTAACCTTAATCACTAACCGGAATAGAGTGAGATCATTCTTTTAATGTAAGACCAAAATCAGACCTTTTGAGATCTCCTCACACATGCACACAATAATTCGTCTTCGTCTTAAGCTGAAATAAATTAAACTTGAGGCGAGTTTCGACTTAAGACTGTTTATACGGAGCCGGATTCTATCTTAAGTCGAAATTCGACTTACGCATAAACAAGGTAATATACTGAGTTTCCATGCAGAGTTTACCCTGAGTTTACTCAGATTACGCGCCCATGTACTGTGTTTCCATGCAGAGTTTATCCTGAGTTTACTCAGATTAAGCGCCCATGGAAACGCGGATTGAGTAAAGTGTCGTTAAATCCAAGTAAACTCAACGAAGCCAGTCCGATTAAGCCGGGTTTTGTATATGTGTGTGCTTCAGTATCCTTTACTGCACATATACCAACGGCGACGCAATGTAAAATTAATTATCTGTCATTGTAACCCAGAACCGTCATGGAAACAGCATTGAGTGATCTTGAAAGAAAAAGCTTTCTGTTTACTTAACGAAAACTCTAGCCTGGCTCATGGAAACACAGTAATGGTAACGGGGGTTAAGTAAAGTTTCGTTAAATCCAAGTAAACTCAACGAAGCCAGTCCGATTAAGCCGGGTTTTGCATATGTGTGTTTCAGTATCCTTTACTGCACAAATACTAAGGGCGACATAATGTAAAATTATTTATCTGCTCAGTTCAACAAAGAACTGCCATGGAAACGGCAACGAGTGATCTTGAGAGAAAAAGCTTTCTGTTTACTTAACGCAAACTCTACCCTGGCTCACGGAACCACAGTAATATTTACGTCAAATTCAATGTAATTTTATATATTTTTATTTTTTTTATATTTTTAAAAGTAATTTGTGCTCAATCTATTAATTTTTCTATGTTTTCTCCACTAATTCTCTGCATGCCGGTCATCTAAATATGAAAACAAACACATATGATCTGTCATCGCATCTCGCTGCGTGAAAATTTCAATTTTTCGAAAATCTCTCGTCTCGCACTATCGCATCGCGTTACATTGTACATTGCGCCATTTAAAAGCCTGTTATGGAAAATGTTTTCGCAGCGCGTGCGAGACTCGTCTCGTTCTCGCAACGCACTCTCGCAACCTCTGACATATAGAATGGACTGCTCATCAGAAAATTTTCATGGCACTAATTCGTTCCATAGGTGGCAAACCTTTTTTCACTGACATGTAAACTCGTCAGTTACTTTTGTAAATTAAAATCTTTTATATTCGTTTTTGGACGATGGAAACAAAATAAATTTTTGTTAGAAAAAATAACAAATGCAATTTTGATATTATTATTTATTATATTTATGTTAAACCATGCGAGGTTCTCTACCCCTGTTTCATCTATGACCTGATTTACATGACACGTTTTTTGCTCTGCCTTGTCAAGAATTCTCTTTTGTGTTACGTGCGTGCCCACCGCTGTAGGTTTATAGACGGTGATTAGACTGTTCGTTCCTACGTACGTTCCTCACGAGCTTTATAGATGAACGGGGAAGTGGAGGTGATGAGGGGCATCATCTCCACTTCCCCGTTCATCTAAAAGCTCGTGAGGAACGTACGTAGGAACGAACAGTCTAATCACCGTCATACGATGAAGTTTTTAACGTGCGTCAAAAATGACGCATACTTGTGTTTTAACAGCGTGATGTTTGTGTGTGTGTGTTTGGTTGTTTGTATGACGAAAACGGGAGAAAAGAAAATCAAGAAAACGTCTGCTGTGAGTGGTGTACCCGTGATGGCAGTCCCTCTCGGCCCCTCAGCTTCCCTCTCCCAAAAACTCGTGCTTTATGCAGCAAAAAACGTGTCGTGTAGATCATGTCTATATGTCAGTGATTCCGGGTCTTATGGCGAAACGAGACAGAAATAAAAAAATCACTATACCCATCTATTTTTTGTAAATATTCTGACATTAGTTCAAAGGAAAAAATGAAATCAGGTATGGCAACTTTAATATCGTGCAACCGTTGTGGGGGTTTTATTTTAAATTTCGCTTAAAATAATTCCAGAATTTTATTTACCGTTCTTATTTTACTACAAAGATAAAAAAGTTATCGTATTTTGTGGTTTATTGAAAGTAAAGAGTAAAAATATTTAGCAAAAAGGAAAAGCGTGCAGTTTTTGATTGTTAAATTTTATTTTTCATGTTTGGCACTATCTGATTTTATTTCTGCCTGTGAATGCACTGAACACTTAACACGAAATTGAACAAAATTTGAGTTCAGTGACAAAAGGGGCTTTGGATGAGCGAGAGGACTATACTTTTTGGTGCCCTGAGTTTGTATGAAAATAATGTCTGATGAGCAGACCATTATTATATGTCAGTGCTCGCAACATTGTGAATGGGCCTTCAGTTATAGCCAGCAATGTCATTTCCATAACCATCGCGATTAACTGAAAGCGTCTTGTTGGAGTGTTACGCCTCCTAAAGCAAGGAGAGTCCCGTCAACTAACCGATAAAGGCTGTGACGCTGGCGGGGTCAAAATCGGGGTCCGGGAAAAGAGTAAAGAACTTGTTCGTATCCACTGTTGTTTCGGGTGTTGATAACACCTTCACTTGCGGGTTAAACATGAGCCGACACAGATTTTTTAGTGATTTTGTATCCATTGCATTGGGGAGTCCGGTCTGGTTACTCTAGATATGTCCAAGGCTTTTCAATACAAGATGCCAATATTACCGTATCTAGGACTGCGTAGCAGAATACAGTTGTGCATTGTGGTAAACAATTTTCTTTCCACGAACACTTCCTAGAAACTGTCGGACATGTTGAAAAGCTGCTAGCTAAGATTGTCGATATGACCATGTTTTTTTTATGTGGAAGACTAGAGCTTAGGGAAAGCCCTTTGTACTGTCGACAATCTATTTTCTTCGTATAGAGTGCAATGTCAAACAGAAAGCTCTAGTCGATAGATAGTGAAGGGGAAGAGAGAAGTAGGAAGGAACTGCCACAACCACTTAACCCCAACCATTTCTATCGCGACTCTGGCATCGGGGCAATGAGAAACAACTCGCTGGAGTGTTATGCCTCCTGAAACGAGTTGAATCTCATCAACCAACCGATGACATGCGCTTGGCGGAGCGTGGCAGTGCTAGCGGAAAGCTATGACAGGGGGAATGAGGAATGTAAGGAGGGAAGAAGAAAGAAGGTGGGAAAGGCGAAGGACCGTAGGGCTCTGCCGGGATTCGAACCCGGGACCTCTGAGATAGTAGGCAGGCGCCTTACTCCCTAGACTACCGAGGCCCCCATGTAACCTACCAAGTAGAAAACAGCGCTATCTGGTGCTGCCAACAAGAAGAAGGAGAAGTCTGAAGGGAAATCGGGAAACCTTGCAGAGAATAACCAAGCCCGTAGTTAGGAATCCGGGAAACACTAAGGCGCCGACCTGAGCTGCTGCCTTCCTGCTAAAGGTATTTAGATCTACTAAGAATATGGCAGCATTACTAAAGTCTTGAAGACGATTATTCACCTCAGATTTTTGGAGTAAAGATGGTAGGTAGGCTTACAAAATTCGCCTGTGGCAATAAAAAAAATTGACCAGTCAATGGCCGGTGGATCTGCCACCAAACAGCGGGTTTGGGAGGACCTAGCCTTAAAGTGTAGTTGAGTCGAGTAGATGAATTAGATTCTGAGTTCTTGACGATATTAGGTAACTATAACCGAAAGAGCATTTGATGGTGAAGAAAGTTGACCGGAATGGTCAAACTCTTGCGCTAAGCATTGACGAGAGAGATGCATCAGATAGAGCAAGCCATGTGCCTGTTCCATACAGGAATTGAGGGTGGCCAGAAACAGTACTGTAGTTGACGTCTCTAAATATCTGGCAGCGGAAATTTTTAGGGAGAAGCTGGAATATTATCATTCTCTGCTCAGCATATGTATCTTCCTGATGATTCCAGGGAGTCACTATCCTCCAAGAAGTTTAAGAAGATAGTAGGTCGCAGCAACAACAGCGGTCTAGATCATTATATGAGATATAATATGATCTGATGCAATTGCTGACTATAACGCTAGGGTTTCGTTCGGTGGAGTTTTAAAAACCGGTGAATACCTCTTTTATTATTTCTTAACTGCTAAGCCACCGAGCGGTCCTAGGGCGGCAAAACTTTAGGGGCGGCAAAATTTTGGAGGCTGCAAATTTTATAGAACGATTAAAATTTAAAAATCAATTTAACTTAGGTTTGCTCTGTACTCGGAAGCACTCTAAAAAATGAAGAGATCGAAAGTAGTACCTGTCGCCCTTGAGTCTATAAATGGTTTTCAAATTTTTTGTAACCATCGCCAAGGTCGCACAGGTGGTGGTGTTGCTAAATTTCTTAGGGACTACCTAAAATGATCACTCTATGAACTTTGATATTGAGTTTATTTGTGTTGAAGTCTCAAAAGGTTGTGAAAAACTTTTACTTGTCAGTGTTTACTCTCCCTCGGTCTATTTAAACCTGATAATTCCGCTGAACTGGAGGAGACCCTGGAGCATCTTTCTCATACGTATGCTCACATAGTTGTTGCCGGAGAATTTAATGTGAACTTATTAAAATCTTCCAGTCAAGAAAAATTCTTCAATAATACAATGAAGACCTTAGGCCTTGTTCAAATGAATACCTTGCCAACCTACAGGCGACGAACCCATCCCTACATGATGTCTTCCTTTGCTGCGAACCTAGAATGGTTCTCTTTCAAATTCAAATCTCTCCTCCCAGTTATTTGGACCACGACATCCTATTTGTTAGTTACAATTTTCGCGTTGACGCAATTACCAGGAAAGCTATAGTGTCTCGTGATTTTAAAATTATAAACCACGATCGGCTCCTGGTTCACTGTCAATTGCTTCCCTGGGATAATATTTTTACAGAAGACATAGATGATAAAATTGCTATTTTTGAGGAGTTTGCCGTACAGTTATATAGTTATATAACTGTACCGTATAGTTATACGTACATATGTATGCTGATGAGGTACAACTCTATTTTAGTGATACTAAGAATCAATTTGAGTAGTGCATAAATAAACTCTCAGAAGATTTGCATAACATAACTCATTGGTCTTCTTTAAATTCTCTAAAACTTAACCCATCTAAATCTCAATCATCATCTTCTCCAATTCTAACGCGTCTTCAACCGACCTCTCCCAACTCACCTTAATGGGTGGTGCTACACACGAGACTAATTCGGACGGGTGAAACCGCTTTTATGGGAGAGAAACGAAGTGAAGAAAGGGGAAAATAGCCCATTTCCCTTTTCTTCACTTCGTTTCTCTCCCATAAAAGCGGTTTCACCCGTCCGAATTAGTCTCGTGTGTAGCACCCCCCCCCCCCCTGGGACCCTTGTCGCCGGGTCAAAAATCTCGGTATTGTCTTGAACAGGAATATGACGTGTTGTGACCACATTAGCTTTATTCTGGACAAAGTATATAGTATTCTAAGGCTGCTTCGTATTCATCGTAGTCTCTTGTCACAAGCTGTTCGTATGAAGTTGGTTAAAGCTATACTCTTGCCGCACATAATTTATGGCCTCTGGGTCTTCCTTTCGATTCATCCTTTAACCGTAAGTTAGAAGTAGCCTTTAACAACTGCATACGTTACATTAATAACCTTCGCAGATAAGACCACATTTCGCCTCACCGGCACTCAGTTTTTGGATGTTCCTTAAGTGACTACCGAAATTTTAGGGTCTTGTGCTACTACCATGACATCATCAACAACCGAAAACCCTCCTATCTAAACGAATTTATCCAGCTCTCACAATCCCGCAGAAATAATGCTGTGATTATCCCCCGCTTTCGGCATCTATCGGGGCAACGCTCTTTCTTTGTTCACGTAGCTCAATTGTGGAACTCCATTCCTGTTGAAATACAATGATTTTTTTTGAATCAGTGTGTACTTTCAAAAGGCGTCTTTTTGAATTTATTTCTGGCAGGACAAACTGAAGCACGTGTATCACTAAGGAATATCTTTTTTTGTTTATTAGTTCTTTATATTTGCCTTTATAAAATCACATTTAAAATTTGATTTGCGAAAAACGAATTCTATTTGACAGTAGAACTGACTTAAAACTACTACTGCCGATAGCGATGTTAAGAGCTTAAGTATGTTCGCGTAAACATGGTCAATGTTGTCTATCCAAGCAAAATTGGTGCAAGAAATCAATTATGAGGATATAATTGGAGTTTTCACCCAAATTAGTAAAGCTTATAATAAAATATTTTCATTATTCGTAAATTAAATGTTTTATTATAAAAAGTATCACTACAAAGCAAAAAGGGCGCCATATCGGACGGGGCCTAGAGCGCAGTCGAGCTTAAATCCGCCACTGACTATCTGCGAAGATAGGGAGGCGATTATTAGAGCCTATAGCAAAATATTCCCCGTTGTTATGAGAAAGCATAATAGGAAAACTGATCCACTATAAGGAAGCTTTAATGTAATGAAGAGTGGCAACTGCTAGAATTACAAAAACTCACTAGCCATCTGTAAAGCGCCCCCAAGACGGTCAAACTCAAAACTTACGTGTTTGATCAAACCGTTTGCAGTCGCTTTGGAATTGCGTCAAACTAGAAGCGCAGTTTTAAAAGTCGCTTCAAACCAGACGGATCTATTTGCCACCGCCGCCCACAACGTCTCTCTCTTTACAAAAAATGTCCTGATCTTTCATATGTCATAGCCTCTGAAGGTACCTTTACATTATATGATTTGTCATATGACTTTACTGTCAATGAAGTCAAACCTAACATGAAATGTCAAATGACATTTGTTTTTGACATGTCATACGACTATCTGTCAAAATTTGCTTTGAATATTTCTGTTTTGACTTGTCAAAATTAAGTGTGAACACAATACGAAGTCGTATTTTTGACAGTAAAGGCATATGACAAATCACATAATGTAAAGGTACCTTCAGAGGCTATGACATATGAAAGATAAGGACATTTTTTGTAAAGAGGGAAGACAAGAAAGAAGGAGAGTTATCTAGGTCGAGAAAATGAGAAGGCGTACGATCATGACGCGGAGTGCGTTCGGTTCACGGAACTTTGGGATGGTAGTCGGGTGTCTTAACCCCCAGGCTACTTAGGCCGGAAATACCAGCGTTAAGTAGTATTACTAAGTTGTCATTTCAATACTGGGAACGAAATGAATATGCTACAATAGGAAGTTTCGAATTTAGATGTAACTACTAACTAGAGTTGAGCCGGACTTACACGAAGCAGTACATTTGTCCCTTACACGATGGTAAATTGTACTGAGGTTTGAAAATAATGTCCTCCCATAGTTAGTTTACCATAGTTAACCATAGTAAGATTTTTGAACGCGCGAAAAACCTTACTATGGTTAACCATGCTTCCGAGCAGGGTTAAAATTTAACTACACCATGGTTAACAACGGGAGTTTTTGAACGCAAAAAAGTTATGCTCGTGGTTATGTTGTAGTTAACCACAGAGTTTTTGAACGACAAAAGTTTGTAATAGTTAACCATAGTATGTTGTAGTTAACCACGGAGTTTTTGAACGACAAAAGTTTACCATAGTTAACCATGGTTAACCATAGTAAAGTTTTGAACGCACTCCTGGAGAGCGTTCAAAAACCTTACTATGGTAAACCACGAGGTAAGCTGTGGTTATGCTGCATCACTTCACTTAACCACGAAAGTTTATGTTTAACCATTGAGGTTTTTGAACGCACCGTGGTTAACTACAGGTTAACGAAGAAAAAAAAAATAAAAACAAAATTTTCCATAAAATAGTCCCCGATAATTGCGTCAATTATTTCATTAATTATTTATTTGCAATAATCCCACAAATCCCACTTTGATTTGTTCATGTGTTTACATTAAAACAAAGTCAGAGAGTTGTTTTTATTCTTCTTCTTCTTAACTATCGCTAACCATGCTCCCGAGCAGGGTTAAAATTGAACTACACCATTTTTGAACGCCAAAAAGCTATGCTCGTGGTTATGTTGTAGTTAACCACGGAGTTTTTGAACGACAAAAGTTTACCATAGTTAACTATGGTTAACCATAGTAAGGTTTTTGAACGCGCTCCAGGTCATTTCCTCTATTGTCGTGAAGTTTGCCACATTCTGAAATATAGAAAATTTCTTAAATTTCCCCTAACCAGTATAGAAACAGTAAAAACGGTAGAAATAAGTTTTAAAATTAATATAAAGAACATCCCAATATAACTCAATAAAAAACGCTGTTCAGGACAGTTATCCACAGTTCTACCCGTCAGACGCCTGCAAGGATGATTTTTGATGGAAACAAATTACGCTGCCAAGTGATTTAAATTTGGGAATCGCCCAACAGGATGAAGACCCACTACGACCTAAGGGCGAACGGATCTAGATTTAAGGAAGGCGATCGAGTCTAGCTATAACGGTAAAGCCCAAAACAGAATGAATGCAGAAACTTCGACTTTGACTTCACCGTTGCAGTAAAGTCGAATTTGCTGCACAGCGCTAACACATTCATTTCAGAACTTCAAAGTCTATAATTTGACAGATAAGGCCGTATCAGAACCTAAAAATATGCAGCGTGCAGCAGCAGCACCAGAGCAACATGCTGCAGTCGGTATCAGATCCTAGTCTTTTCCGCTGTGCAGCGCACTTTTTATTTGATAGCTAAACCTCAAATTAAAAATTTATAAATTGCACTAGTTCTACCAATTATTACTCCATGTCCTTTTAAATAATTTAAAACAAAAAATCCCGCGTCTCCTTGTTTAAAATCACTTGCCGCATTACGAAGTGTCAAAAGTGCTGCATATATATGCAGCAAAATTAGGATTTGAGATGAAAATGCAGCACGCTGGTCTGGTGCTGCTTTGCTTGTCATTTTACCAGCCTCAGCCAATAGAAACACTTGTCGTTGCAGCGCTGCAGAGGTTCTGATACGGCCTATAGAATTTACAATTGCGATCACCATTTAATAACATAACAAAAATTATAAATTTTAAAAAATTTACCAATTTTTTTTTATTGTATGTGACTTTTACGTATATTACCTGCAATTATAAAATTTTGCATACGATAAACTCAATCAATTTAAATTTTCTAATTTGGCTACAGTGGCAAAATTGAAATGTTGTGATGGTAGTTCTGAAATTTTTGCAGCAACTTTTAAAATTTTCAAAGTCGAAGTCGGCGCAAAGTTTACTGCATTGATTCTGTTAACTGAACGTGAGTACTATAGAAAATGTATGAAACTGTCAAATTGCAAAGTTGAAGTCGAAGTTTCTGCATTCATTCTGTTTTGGGCTTAAGTCGCCAAAACTACAAAGGAAGTGAGAGGGCCCCTCCACGGAAATCACGAGGTTAAACGATGTCATCTATCGCATCTAAAAAGATTCGATCGGTAAGAACGGGACCTGTAGGAAGCTGTATTCGGGACGAACACTAAGTAAGCAGGGGGCAGTGTAACGGCTAACCGAAAAGAGAAAGTTAAAATTCCAATTCACCGAGAAGTTTTATGTTCATAGGCACCTACTTTAATACATACATAACGCGGAGTCACATCTCAATTTAGTAAGGTTGTGTTTCATTTACGGGAAGGGATTGGAGGGGTTTAAAAAAATTTATCCACAACCATCGTGATCAGCTACATCGAAAACGGGGACATATATTTTGGCGCTGATATTACAAAAAAAATTAAATATTGGCCGATGTAGGAGTTGGTGGGGGTCGTGGAGTTTAAAATTATTAAAATGCATAAATATGATTCATTTACCAAGTTTATAGCAGCAAAATTAAATCGATTTAATTTAAACTTACGCCAAAATTTCGAATTAACGTATAAACGGGTAACTTACATTCTTCTAACTTTGGCTTAAGCCGAAAAATTTCGGTTTAAGCCATAATTCGGATTACCCCGTTTATACGACAAAAAATTTTGTATGATCCATAATTCGAATTATTTTTGGAGTAGCTATAAACTAGGTAATTGACTATTCAAACTTGGCTATTAATCTTTGCATATTAAAAATAATCATATTTATTTTCAATTATAATAAATTTCTCATCAAAATCACTCCCATAAATTTGAAGCACAACCTTTTCCATACTCTTTCTTGTTTAAAACCCACAAAACAACAACAAAAAAATCAGCTGTCATCAATTTAACTACAAATTCTCACAAAACGTACGTTGAGCGCGGTTCTTTTCGAATTTTTACGTTTAACGAAGCTTAACGAAACAAAATATGACCGACGTACGTCCAATATGGCCGAACCCATTAATTTCCATGAGAGCGCCCAGATGACGTGCGTTTCTTACGTGCATTATATACTGTGTTTCCATGAGCCAGGGTAGAGTTTTCGTTAAGTAAACAGAAAGCTTTTTCTCTCAAGATCACTCGATGCTGTTTCCATGACGGTTCTGGGTTAAAGTGGCAGAAAATTTATTTTACATTGCGTCGTCGTTGGTATATGTGCAGTAAAGGATACTGAAACACACACATATACAAAACCCGGCTTAAGGCCCAATTATATAGCAGAAACGAAAACGAACCGAAACGAAAAGAATGAAATAAATCGTATGAAAATGTATGAACGCGGTTATATAAACGAACAGAACCGAATCAGAACGAACGATATAAATTTATTTCATTTCGGTATTCGTTTCAGCTATTCAGCCCGTTATTTTGACAGTTCGGCAGACGACAGTTTGTTTCAAAATTACAAGAAGTGGAAGAACGAAAAAGTAAAATACAGTCAATACAAGGGGAAAAAATTGAAATTTTGATTTCTTTTGTGAGAAACTATCCCGAATTGTTTGATAAAAAACATAAAAAATACAGGGATTCAAGGAGTAAGGAGGTTCTTTGGAAAAAAATTTCTGAAGATCTGGAGTGTTCTGGTATATACTCGAGATTACAGTGATAATTTTCAGTTATTTTTTGGTTAATACGAAAAATTCTCATTCTTTTTCTAGTATTAGTTGTTAAAAAAAAGTGGACGTATTTACGGGATAAGTTCCAGAGGGAACTGAATCAAAGAAATATCCCCTCAGGCAGTGGTGCTTCACAGTCATCGGAATGGGTCCACATGTCTGATTTAATGTTTTTAAAAGACAGTATTAAAGCCCCAAAGTAAGTAAATAATTATGTAGTAAGAATAGATTACTAAATATCATTTTTAAATATTACAGGACCCAGGGTAACTACGAGAATAGTAATTCTGAGCCTTCATTGGATTTCTTGGAAGATTACGACGAGGAGTATTTAGAAGAAGCAATGGGCAGCACAGAAGAAACCCACAGCAGGGCTAGCACCAACAAAAAACAAGCTACTGGGGATGATGACACCACAGCAATTTTAAAAATTCTAAGAAAAAAATATGAAGAGAAGGATGACGCTGTGGAACATTTTTGTTCTTTTTTGAAAACCTATCTAAAGAACTTCTCTCAAACGCTCAAAGATGAGAGTATTGCCTACATCACAAATTATATCATGAAGCAAAATTCGAAGAATACTTTATAATTAAACATTTTAGTGTATTTATTTACTATGTTATTTTTTAATTGAATTATTTTATTTATTGATGTTATTTTTGAAGTGAATTATTTTATTTATTTATGTTATTTTTTAATTGAATTTTTTATTTTGTGTTATTTTTGAATTGAATTATTTTATTTTAGTTTATTTTTTTGTTATTCGTATTTTTTCTCGGTTCATGAAAAATTTATACTGAGGTATTGTTGTATACATTTGGTATATGTATTCATTTTAATATTTATATTGAAGTAATTATATTAATAATTAAAAAAGTTTTGTTTTAATAATTTCTACCATTTCACATGTATTTATTTCACTGAATTACAAGTTCATTGTGAAACAATATTATTTTGCCAACTAACAGAACCAGCGTTATTTAAATAATTCTTTAACTTATTTCTTAATTCATAAGCTGTTGTGTTAGATCTGTTAGATCCTGTTCTACGAACAGATTCCAAGGGGGATATTTCGTCTCTCCATTGTCCTTGTATAACTTGTCCATCACTTAAGCTGGTGTCGGCATAGTTTGGAGGACAGTATTGAAAAGATGACGAAGAATTTCTACCTATCAAAAAATTATGTAATGCAGTTGTAGCAAGCACAATTGTAACTGCATTGCATGGTAGAAGATGCATGCTTGTGAATAATATTCTCCAGCGTGCAGCTAAAATTCCAAAAGCGTTTTCGATTGTTCTTCGCGCTCGAGATAGCCGGTAATTAAAAATTCTTTCTTCATTTGTCAATTGATTCAATCCCGGATAAGGACGCATTAAATTTTCCATTAATGGAAATGCAGCATCGCCTAAAAATTTGAAAATAAAATTGTGGTATAAGGAGTATTTTATTACTTAAGTCTCAAACAGAACCAATCCGTTCTGTCCGCTCCGCTCCGAAAGCTTATAGAAATGTCGAATTTCCAACTTTAGAAACGGACGGAACGGATTGGTTTTGTTAATTCAATTATTATACATACCTACGAAGTAGTAAGGAAAAGATACAGATGTATTAGGCAGATACTTTGGACTTGGTACATTCAACGTCTTGTTTAAAATTTGCTTTCCAAAACTGGAATTACGAAACACACCGCCATCGCTCTGACTGCCAAATGCGCCAACATCAACCATCGTGAATTTGTATTGTGAGTCACACACTGCCATTAATACTATACTGTGGTATTTTTTATAATTAAAATAAGTTGAGCCTGAATTTACTGGACATACTATGGCTATATGCTTTCCGTCCATAGCTCCGAGGCAGTTGGGCATATTCCAATGACGTGCGAAACCTGCTTCTATATTCTTCCAATCATCTGAAGCAACTTGAGGCATACATGATGGCCTCAAGGTTTTATAAATTATTTTGCAAGTTTCCAAAATAATTTGTCTCGTTGTAGTTTTCCCGAGATGATAACTCCAGGAAATAGATTGCATAGAATCCCCTTGGGAAAGATATCTGCAGTACATTAATTAATATAACATTAGTATTCATGAATGAATATGTTTTAGAGCTACCTACAGTAATGTAATAGCAAGCCGCATCTCAGGTGAAATAGCTTTCTTTGAAGACTTTTGTAAATCACTTTGCACTAACGATAATAAATATTGGAAACTTTCTACTGTCATTCTTGTATATTTAAAAAACTGTTCACTGTCATTATTTTTAATACTTAAAAACATAACATTGAAAAAACCCATTTTCTCTCTGCTCCTGTTCACAGGTCGCACACTCCAACGACGGGTTCGCTTTGCTTTGTTTTTATTCTTGATCTTTTTAATTAAGAGCAGAATTAACAGATCAAGCTCGACATCCGCCATAATTTATATAAATTGTATATTATATGTACGTATTTATCGAAAATAAAAAACTCTTCTACTCAAATCAAAACTTGTGAAGAAAAGTCAAAAACCGATTAGCTCAGGCACCTATATAATCGCTATCATTCTCAAGTTCATTTCGTTTTCGTTTCGGTTCGTTTTCGTTTCTGCTATATAATTGGGCCTTTAATCGGAATGGCTTCGTTGAGTTTACTTGGATTTAACGACACTTTACTCAATCCCCGTTTCCATGGGCGCTAATCTGAGTAAACTCAGGATAAACTCTGCATGGAAACACAGTAATAGTTGGGCCTTAAGCTTTAAAAAATTCTTCTTCCCAAGCGATCTTCGATCCCAGCATGAGACTCAGGTAACTGTTCTTTAGTGTTGCCAGTCAAAACATATAAAAATTTGGAGAAAACCCCTCGTTGGCCTTTTAAGATCCCCAAGGATAAATGATACTTAAGAATCCTTTTTTCGTCGAAAGTCCTTTTTTTGGCATTTTTACTTAGTAGCTTGAAGATTTGTGTTCAAAATGATGTATATATCACAGCGCTAGCAAAATATTTGCACTTTGTACGATTTTTTAAAAGAACTTGTATTATGCAAATTTCGAAATATTTATGTACCGTTATTTATGAAACTACCTAAAATTTTGGCAAAATATTGCACCTACGTAATACTAGTCACTAGTACTCCAAATGTATGAAATATGAAGGAAATCCGAGAAGGTCGGGAATTTTCATGGAATGGCCCAATAATGGTAAAATCAACCGCTCGAGCAAGCTACGTTATGAAACACGAGTAAGGCGTTAAGACTGCTTCGATGAAGAGTGTTTAGAGTAACAACAGATAAGAATAAAGCATATGCTAATATGCTGCAAAGATACAGAACTAGAAATTCCGTAGCGACCTATAAAGAAAAACGACGAATTGACAAACGTACGCACAAAAGAAAGAAGAAGACGTGACTGGAAGAACAAATTGCAGATATAAGCGAGCTCGGGAATAATAACGAAGTAAGAAAGTTATATGAGAAAAAGAACAAGCAAAGTAAAGAGTTTTAAACCCAGAGTATCGATGTGTAAGGACAAAAACGGTAATATACTGACTGACGACTAAAATCAAAGTGAAAGTGATATGAACCAACCCAATAGAACCGCACTACTAGATAACGATAGTGATACTGGTACTGCCAATGAAAGTGAGTTGCCGATAACGGACGACGCAAAGAAGCTATGACGAACCTTAAAAACAATAAAGCCACAGGAAAAGATAGCTTAGCAACTGAGATGTGGAAATATGGCGGCTAAGAATTAAGGAATGGATTACACAAGCTTGTAGAAACGATCTGGCGTCAGAAAAAGATCCTACTTGAATGGACGGAAAGTGTGATATATCCCCTGCATAAAAAAGGAGATCAACTCGTATGTGAGAACTATAGAAGAATAGCCCTCTTCAACTCAGCGTATAAAATACTGTCTACTATTTTGTATAAAAAACTTATATCCATCGCCGACCGCATTATAGGTAGCTATCAATGTGGCTTTCGACCAGGTAGGTCCACTACAAACCATATTTCCACTCTAAGAAGAATTTTGGAAAAATCATGTGAACTCAACATCAATATTCACGTACTGTTTATATACTTCAAACAAGCATATGACAGCGCGAAGCGTGAGGAGCTATTTAAAGCTATGGAGTGCTTCCGATTTCTAAAACACCTAATCGAAGTAACAAAATCTCAAGACGTAGAGTAAGAGTTGAATGAGACCTCTCAGAAAGTTTCACTACACAGAGGGGCCTGATACAAGTTGACGCGTTGTCAGGCCTCCCATTTAACATAGTGTTGAAGAAGGTGGTAAGAGACGCTGGGGTAGAAACGAAGGGATCTACCTTTAACACTATCTTGCACTTCAAAAAGATACACAACCCCAAGACAAACCATTACAATATATACTTATAATATAGAAACCGTTAAAGAATTTACTTATCTTGGAACAGTATTGCAAGCTGCCGACGGAGATCAGGAGCGCGTTCAAAAACCTTACTATTACCAAGTTTATAGCAGCAAAATTAAATCGATTTAACTTAAAGTTACGCCAAAATTTCGAATTAACGTATAAACGGGTATTTAATATACAATCGATTTCAACTTACATTCTTATAACTTTGGCTTAAGCCGAAAAATTTCGGTTTAAGCCATAATTCGAATTATCCCGTTTATACGACAAAAAATTTTGGATGATCCATAATTCGAATTATTTTTGGAGTAGCTATAAACTAGGTATATGGTTAACCATGGTTAACTATGGTAAGCTTTTGTCGTTCAAAAACTCCGTGGTTAACTACAACATAACCACGAGCATAACTTTTTGGCGTTCAAAAACTCTCGTGGTTAACCATGGTGTAGTTCAATTTTAACCCTGCTCGGGAGCATGGTTAGCGATAGTTAAGAAGAAGAAGAATAAAAACAACTCTCTGACAGTTGTTTTAATGTTACACATATGAACAAATTAAAGTGGGGTTTGTGGGATTATTGCAAATAAATAATTAATGAAATAATTGAAGCAATTATCGGGGACTATTTTATGGAAAATTTTGTTTTAATTTTTTTTCTTCTTCTTTAACCTGTAGTTAATCACGGTGCGTTCAAAAACCTCAATGGTTAAACATAAACTTTCGTGGTTAAGTGAAGTGATGCAGCATAACCACAGCTTACCTCGTGGTTTACCATAGTAAGGGTTTTGAACGCGCTCCAGAAGGAGAATAAAGGTTGCCAACAGGAGCTATTTCGGCCTTTGACAACATATTACATCACAAATCTTGTCGAGAGGAATGAAGTGTAAACTACATATATACCACGCTAATCAAGCCCGTTCTGATGTTTAGAGCACTGCGACAACATGGTGACATCGACTCGCTTCCCTATTCACTAGCTACGTAAGTGGCCGTAAGTGCGTCGGAAAGTAAACAGCATTTTACAGAGAAGCTTTTGCCTCTCGGTTCTGAAGGTCTCTAGCCCTGTCTAAGAAAAGAACCAAATTCTTCTTAACTCTCATTCTCCCCGCTATCAGGCTGGTATCTCTCCTTTTCTTCTTTTTCCTTTGCCTTTTTTGGGCTTCGTATTGCTTAAGCTTCTGGTGGGTGACCTTCAGCACCACTTCCACAACTCTCCACACACCCTCCGCCTTATCACTCGGCCCAGGATTTTCTCCGGTGTCAGCTGCACCACTATGTTTCTATTGACGCAGTTCTCTGGACTGACGAGGGCGAGATTGAAAAGTATTGGCGCTAGTCCATTCCCTTGTCGTACTTCGAAGTCTTATGTTACTGCATTGTGGATCTTTACTTCCATCGCACTTGTTGCGCACTTGATCAGTCGTACCAGCTTTAAGAGGACTGCTGATGAACTCCTAGAGCTACTAAATGGCCAAAAAATTGTCGCCGTTTTTCATCCTGGCTGCAAGTGAAACGGAAGGTATCATGTCAATGCATCTGCAGCAGGGACTTGATTTGGTCTCCAGCTGGTACGCCAGCGTAGGACTAAATGTCAATCCCGACAAAACGACTCTGTTTCCATAGACCAGGAGGCGAATATTTCTAGGAGGGTATTCGCAGACAGAACACGGGTCGGGGGGCTTCAAAGGCAATGAAAATACGGATGCTGCGTCCGCGGTACTTCAGGCCCCAGTGCCTCTCCAAAAGAGAGAAAGAAAGAAGAAAAAGCCTATTATTATATATTGCACCATGGCACGAACATGACATGACCGACTAATAGTAGAAAGTGGATTTTCTGTGCTTCAACTTTTACAAAAGTCTCAATGGCAATAATATCTACAAATTTAATCCTTTGTACATCAAAATACTCATCTTGTCTTTTCTATAACGGAACTTCGATTGTGTTCCGCTTGTATAGACTTCTTTACAATAAAGGTATTGAAAGGATGAGGAAATGCCGGTCCATACCAGTTTTTAGCTTATTGTGAGAATATTATTTTTGTTAGAAACACTTGGGTCTTCAATATTGGTTATTCTGAAGTCATTTTCGATGTAAAAAACCGGCTTGAACCACTCTTTGTACTACCAGTCCTTCATGTTCTTCAGGTCATGGAGCAATGTCCAGTAGTAAGCTTAATTTGAATAGAATAGATTAAGTGTCGGGGGTTCTCGAGTAAATATCGATAAACCTTACATTTGATCTATAGGAGTTATACGAGCCCGGAAATACAAACTGCGGTAGATTGCCCCACAGTCGAGTTGTTCTATTTCAAAACACACTAATAGAATGTAGTCCGCGGGAAAAGGAGGACTCAGGATGTGTGAGGGAGCTGAGTGGGCTAGTCTGTTGTGGGAAAAAGAGTATTAGGATTTTTCCAAAATATATACATTCTTCTATCTTTAATATCTGACATATTTTTCACATTTTCGGCATTCAGCCGAAATATAAACCACAGTGCCTAGCAACGTATGCAGAACTCGAAATAAATATCTATGTTTAGAAAATTTTCGGCGGGCTTCATTCATATTTCATAACGTGTTTTTATTCCTCTTGTCGACATGAGCGCTGAAGTTTAGCAGCAGCTCATCTCGAGACAAGAACCCCTTTTGAAATATTCGCCAAAACACCGAAACGTCACTTTTCGCCAAAATGTCGAATGACGTCCCAAGTGTTTTGAAGTGTACATGCGTGTATGAGTGCAATTTGCGAAGTTTTGTAAATAAATCGAATTTTTTGTGTTTTTGATAAGCATAATGTTACATTTATACCTTTAATATTGTACTGCAAAGTACATTAATAAAGTTGAAATAAAAATAAAGGTGTTACCAAGTTACAAAAACGGAGAAAATTGATTACAAAAGACAACTAACACCGTTTGGTCGGGCAATTGACAGCAGGTGAAAAATGGGCGAACCGATCGCTTCTAGTCTACCAGATAATGTGCTAGAAGTGATCTTCTCGTATTTAGATCTTCGAGATTTAAGAAATTGTTCTTTGGTTTGTAAAAATTGGTATCGTTATCTAAACGATGAGAACAATGATGTGTGGCGTATGCATTGCATACGGAAACTCGCAGAGGAAGCCCTCAAATCCGATTTATTGTCGTCTGTGCCAACATATAAGGCAAAACTACGAGCTTTCTATCACGCATGGAATCCAAACGATTGCTCCAGGAATGTTTACATCAAGCCTAATGGATTTACACTTCACAGGTATGAGTGGAATGGGTTGGTTAATCCTAACCTAAGCATTGTTTTTTTTCGTTTCCATTTCATACATTTTTACCCCGCGAAATTTATTGACAATAACATTTATTATACAATGTACTTACAGAAATCCCGTTGCACAAAGCACAGATGCAACGAGAAGTAAAATTGGCTTCAGGCAGGGGCGACATGCTTGGGAGGTGATTTGGGAGGGCCCTTTGGGTACAGTGGCTGTGATTGGTATATCAACCAAAGAGGCTGCACTTCAGTGTCATGGATATGTAGCCTTACTTGGCTCTGACGATCAAAGTTGGGGCTGGAATCTAGTCGATAATCATTTGTTACATAATGGTGATGCTCAGGGGAATTATCCTCTGCTTAATAATGCCCCAAAATACCAGGTAAAATGCGTAGTTTTTTCATCCAGCCAACTTTGTAATATATTTATTCTTCCAGGTTGGGGAAAGAATTAGAGTAATTTTAGACTGCGATGATAACACTCTATCATTTGAGAAAAATTATGAATTTTTAGGTGTTGCATTTCGAGGTAAGAAATTATACTACGTCTTGACAATAACTCAATAAAAACTGCCGTATATGTACTGATTAATAAGAATACAAGTTTTTGGATACATTTTTTCTCTAAAATTACCGTCATTTAATGAATGATAAAGATAACAAAGAATGGCACTTAAGCTAAAAATAACTATTGCTAAAGGTTAAAGGTATCCTTGATTGTATATTTCATGCATGCTTCTCGTATTATAATCAATTTTTAGTATCATTAAATTTATTCCTTGGGTGTAAGTTTGGCAACATTTTAAATATACTGATATAGCAACCCTCCGCTATATACGTATTTATTAAATATTATGCTGTAATGAGAAGAACTAGGATATGGTTTATTTGTATCAATTTCTTTTTTATTATTCAATGAAATACGAGGACAATAGAGCTTTACCGCACAAAAAAATGTTGTGATGGAAGATAAAGCCTATCTTATCGTTCAATGCAGGCTTTTTGAATCGCTTGTTGCCATTTAGCTTTTTAATAGTAGGTATAACTATTCCTTTGGGACAGTACCCTGCCCAAAAATAGACGATTCTTTTCCAATACAATTTGCTATCGATTTAATTTTTCAAAATTCGCATATCACAAGTCGATTATTCAGATTAGCGCAAATACTTTAAACTGGTCTTTAGTGCCCCTTTTTCGACCTTGCTTATTACTAGATACTACTCTACTCTACTATTTTGCAATTACTCAAACAGAAGGCGAATTTTATGTGGAAAAACCAAGTTTAGAATTCATCATTTGTACTGCCAATTTAGGTCATGGTGCAATGTCTAATAGTAGGCTTAGTTTGAAGGACAAAAGAGATAGGATAGGATGGTGGTGGTATGAGGAGTGCTCAAACACAATGCGACTAATCTTACTCTAGGATGTATGAGTTCTGTAATACTGACTGTGGCAGATTGTTTCACCGAGTCTAGTATTTATGTCTATAAACAAATTCCTAGAATGGAGTGTGCGCAAAAGGATAACTGGACGCTGTGGGATGTAGCTGAAATGTCTCGTCTTGTGTGTCGGGAATATCGTTTACTGTGTTTCCATTTAATTCTACTAACAAACATAATATCTAGTGGCCCAGGTGTAAGGAAGCTATAAAGCTTTCATATGAAGTTCTAGGTGAAGCACGCAGACATGCCCGCAGTGAGTGGCGCGACGATGAATGCAGGATAGCAACAGAACAGAAAGGGAAGCATAGTGGTAGTAGATATGGATGGAGGAATACTTACCGAACGACTGGAAGGAAGCCATAATTTTCCCCATCCATAAGAAAGGAGATAAACTACCCTGTGAGAACTATAGGGGGATTTCATTGCTTTCTATAAGATATAAAATATTCGCAACCTCTATAAAAAGTAAGCTGAAACCTATGTCAGAAAGTTTACTAGGCGAATACCAAGTCGGCTTCCTGAGAAGATGCTCAATCACCGACCATCTCTTCACACTAAAACAACTCCTAGAAAACTGCTGGGAGAGGAATGTTAACGTATACCAGATCTTTGTAGACTTCAAGCAGGCATACGACTCCATCCAGAGAAAGAAGATACTTCAGATCCTGCTCGAATTAGGTGTACCAGCTTAACTAGTTCGTCGGATACAATTAACTCACCTCGACACAAATGCCCGAGTAAGAGTTCAGAACACTCTTACAGATGCCTTCCCAGTTAATCAAGGGCTCAAACTGGTGCCTATGCTCAAACTGGTGCATATGATGGACTGGTGCCTATGCTATTCAACCTAGCCTTGGAAGCAGTCCTCAGAAAGACGTCAATTCACCTGCACGCTGGTAAACAAATCCGCGCAGGTGATCCGGTATGCCGATGGCATCAACATAGTAGGCAGGTCATTCAGAAAAGTTAAGGAATGCTACTCAGACATTAAAGAAGCAGCTAAAGCAGTAGGCTTGAGCATAAACGAGGATAAAACCAAGGTAATGCTGCAAACACGAGGAAATACATGAACATAAGTTAGAAGTAGTGGACCATTTCGCATACTTAGGCTCAAACCTGTCGAATAAAAACGAAGAGCTAGAAGAAATCAGTAGGAGAATTCTATTCGGAAACAAAACCTTTTTCGTACACTGTAAATTGCTGAAATTCTGGAACAATAAATCGAAAGACGAAGTTTACACTATATAAGACACTTATTCGCCCTGTTATATGCTACGGGAGTGAATCATTGGCGCTCACACAAAGGATAGAGGACATGCTAAATTCCTTTAAAAGGAAGATTTTGAGAAGCATAATAGGCCCAATTTGTGAGGAAGGACAAGGAGAATCAGATATAACAGCGAGTTATACCAAATCTATGACAACATACACTGTACATGTACATAAAAATCAATAGATTTCGCTGGGCTAGACGCGTCGAGCGCATGCTGGAAGACAGAGCAGCAAAGAAGGTCTTCACTGGCATCATCGAAGGAGAAAGACCCGTAGCAGGCCGAGGAAAAGGTGGAAGGATGGGGTTGCTGTAGATGCGGAGACATTACTCCACTTATCGAACTGGAGAACTTCGGCCAAAAATCAAGAAGACTGGAGGGAGAGATTAGAACAGGCCAAGGCTCGAGTTGGGCTGTAGCGCCATTGGAAGAAGAAGAGTAACAGAACAGAAAATTAAGGCGTATAAAAGAAAACTAAAAGGACATTAATTTCGAAACGCAGAAGAAGATTGCAGAGTTAGGCAAAGAGGGGAAAAAGTATATAAAAGAAAGAAAAGAAAATACGAAAAGCGCAAGATAAAAGAACTAGAAACCCTTCATAGCGAGGGAGAAATAAGCCAGTTCTGCAATAAAATAAGAGAGGACAGAAAAGAATTTTAACCTAAGTGTCAGCTTGCAGAAACGTTCACGGAAATATTCTAAGCGACACAGGACAAGTTCTAAATCAATGGGTGGAACATTTCAGTAAACTCTTGGACCAACATGAAGAAGTATATAGTGGACAGACATTTGATAATAACAAAGGAACCAGGAATGCAGAAGCAGTACCAGAACCTACCGTACAGGAGATAGAAGAAGCTATAAATAAGCTTAAAAATAACAAGTCCCCAGGTATAGACAACATACCAGCCGAAATATTTAAAAAATGTAGTAATACAATAAAAATACATATACAAAAGATTGTACAATACATTCGTAAGCATAAAGATCTATTATTCTATAGGAATAATCTGTCCTCTACACAAAAAATATAGTTTAAAAAAACTAAAAAATACGCTTTTATTTTAAAATGAACCAAAAAGTAAAAAAAAATTTTGAATGTAAAGTTTTCATTACTCTAGCCAGTATATGGGAGCGCAACCTGCCTTTCGAAATGTAAAAAAGCGTGGGACTCTACCTATATTCTTTTTTTATAAATTAACACCGGAACTTTTCGCTAGCGGCCCACGCTTTTTTACATTTCGAAAGGTACGTTGTTTCCAGTTTCCATATACTGGCTGGAGCAATGAAAACTTTACATTCAAAATAATTTTTTACTTTTTAGTTCATTTTAAAATAAAAGCGTATTTTTTAGTTTTTTTAAATTATATTTTTTATTTTCTACTTTTTAGTCTATTATATGTGTTCCGCCATTTTGTAGTGACCGCAATATTAGATTTAAAATGACGTCACACAGATTACTGTACTATACTCGTCTTACATTTTCATTTGATACCCATACCGAGTGCGTTGTCATGAAAAAGGTAAACCGCTATTTTGCCTTGGCTGCCATTTTGAATTTGGAATGACGCCACGGAGCTAATAGTATTCTAATTGTCACACCCTTTCATTTGATACCCATACCGAGTGGGTTGTAAAGAATAAGGTAGTCCGCCATTTTGTTTTGGCCGCCATTTTGAATTTTGAATGACGCCACATAGCTAATCGTATTCTACCTGTCATGCCCTTTCATTTGAGACCCAAGTCGGAGGGTCGGGAACACAATAGCAAAAATCAGCCGCCATCTTGATTATCTTACAAAATGGTCAGATTGCATTGTCACTCGAGCTATGCATTTGTGCAAAATTTGAAGTTGATCGGTTGTATGGAAGTGGGTCAAAATCAAGTTGCAAGATTTGTTTACATAGAACATACATACATACATATGTACATACATACATCTGGTAAAGCTAATATAAAGCAAAAACATACATACATACAAACATACATACATGCATACATACAGAGACACATACATACAGGTGAGCTTATATAAAGCGTACAAAAAGCGGACTAAATTGAATGTTCAAACTACGGAGGAATTACGTTACTCATCGTAGCGTAAAAAATATTCTCGTATATCCTGCATAATCGCTTATTGTACCAGTATGAAATAATAGGGGTATTCTGATCTGTGTTAAACGTCGAGAAATCGTAAAATGTTATCTTCGAAATAGACAAGATCGTGAGCGACCACTTTAAATTTCCATGTGAAAATGTTATTTTTTATATTAATTTGCACTTTTCAAATAAAACTTTTAATCAAAATAAATTTTAAACAGCTGTTGACAGTAAAAGAAAAAAAATTACGTGCCATTTTCGATCTCGATCTCGAGTTGTTGAATAAACACGCCTTTTCAGATGTTATTTGCTAAAATCGAAACAAATGTCATTTACTAAGGAAAGTTTCTCGATTTGTTAAACTTTTTTCTCGATTTAACACAAATAACACGAATAACACAAATAACACAGATCATGAATACCCCTAGTAATTGACAATTACAAGTGCGGATTCAGTAAACAAAAGTCCACAACCTATCATATATTTTCATTACGACAGGCAATTGAGAAGACGAAAGATTTCAATAAAGAGACACACCTCTTTTTCATTGACTTATGATCTTGCGCTACGACCAAAAATCTGCGAAGCAATGGTGGAACTGGATCAATTAATTCAGCTCACTAAAACCTCATTAAGTCAAGCAATAAACACAGTAAAAATATAGAACAACGTATCGGTGCCCTTTGAAACAAAGAGAGCATCAAGATCTCACGCCCATGGGATCTGTAATGAGAATGCCTGAAAAAGCGCCCCCAAAATTTCTGTACCTCCAAACGCCAAAGTCAAGAAGGTCACAAGGAAGACTCAGGAAGAGATATAAAGACGACATAGAAATAGACTTACGCACAATTGGGATTACCAATTGGAAGGGAAAGACGCAAGACCGAGAACGTTGGAAATATTTTCTTGTGGTTTTTACGGTATGAAATGGTGTGAATAAAAACTAAGTGAACACATTTTTATCATACAATTTTAGATTTGATTGTTTTCGCAATTAAGAGTGGGCGACTTGTTTCAAGGACTTGACATTAATTACGCTTTTTCAATGCATATTTTGAGTTGAAAACCAAATCTAGACTGACTGGTACAAGTGTATAATAATAAGTAGATTTATTTCCAATTCTTGAAATTTCTTCTTCTTCTTCTTTGTGGTGGTGAGGCTCCGCAGTCTGCCTAATAGCTTGTCGCTTAGACTTGATAGTTCGAGCACGGTCTCGTTAATGATCGAGACCCTGCTCCTCATTATCGCGGGGCGCTCAGAGAAAACATGAAGGACAAACTCATTCTCCTCAAGTCAAAGCCTGAAGGTGGGATGTTCCGCCCTTCTTATCCTCCATACCTCGTAATTCAGGGCGCACTGCCCAGTAATCAAGCCAACAAGCGTCCTGACATCGTTTTTAAAGGAACAGAGTGTCGTTGCACTGTTAGAAATATTTGTCGTTGGAGGAAATATGCATTTATACCCGGGACAGACTAGCACCATTAATGACGAATATGACGTCAGAATGACGTAGACCCATATAAAAGATATGGAAGTAAAATGGAGTCTACGTCATTCTGACGTCATATTCGTCATTAATGGTGCTAGTCTGTCCCGGGTATAAAACGGGAATAATTTTTTTTCATTAAGTTTAATTCTTTTATAAATATTAATTCCATTTGTTCATTTCAATTTGTCCATTTTTTCAGTATAAAAATTCGGTATCTACTTTCGTGGTGGGAACTTGAGGGTCTCACTGCGCATGGAAATAGCAATTTATAGCTTTCCTTATTTTTTCACGAGGCTATATTTTGGACTTGGTCCTACGGGGCCCTATCGCTCTGATTGCCGCTTGGCCATCAGAGAAAAAAAAGTCCATTTGTTTTTGTAGGCCCTTCTTAAGATTTCATGAGTGCATGCCAGTATATCGTGCACCTCTGCTTGAAATACAGTCGCTTAGGGGGCCTAGGCTTATCGCTCTACTAAATCTAGGGCTTTCACTCTGGGTTCTGGAAAGACGAAGGACGAAGGCGCGGACTGGTCTCGAACCACAGACTTCTGAAATGGTAGTCAGGCGCGTTAATCCCTACGCTACCGAAGCTGGGAAAGAAGAAAAGGTGACATAGTCGCAATATTTATTTATTTATTTATTTATTTATAAGCCAAACAAGACTACTTAAATTACATTACATAGTGACTTATATTACTATTCAGTCTTATAAATTATAAAACTGACGCTTAAAGAAAAATAATAATAATTGTAAGTAGGAAGGATTCATGCTATTAGTAGGGATCTAATTTTTTTTTAAAGGATATTTTATCAATTGAAGGTAAAAAACATGATCCATTGCTATTGAAGACCATACAGCATCTGTTGACGGGCTCGTTCTTTGCATATTCAGTGCGATGCTGGTACTCCTTAAGTAGCTTCGTGTTAGTCCGGGAGCCAGCGACATTTTTTGGTGACTCATTTTATCGTCGATCAAAGTATGTAATTATCCTCAATAAGGTCTAGTAAGTCGCGAAAATCGACCACTTACAACCAGTTAGCGGGACAACGTATACTGGGAGCATCAACAACATGTAATAAACAATAGAAAAAAAACCTCATATCATCGTCGTTCATATTTTGAGGGGTTGTCAATTGACATCAGACGTTGTCAAAAAACGACCACTTACATTTGTTGGGCGGGACAATCAATCACTTACAAGCGCGCAAACGTGCAAAAAAATGTCAAAAATTGACTTATTTCATCGTTGCTCAAATTTTACATGGTTACAGAGGACCATATTTAACATGTAAAAATACTGTGCTTACAATCGATTCGCGGGGCGAACCTACTTTAAGTGATCGTCAAAGCTGCCGCTGCAAGAGTCAGCGCGGCCTCGGAAAAGTTCCATTCGATGCAACAGGTGGGAATTCTAGAAAACGGCGTAAAAACAAAACAAGCAAGTCCTGGAGCTCACTCGCAGTTTGAACGTTCAAATGCGTGCACGCTCTGTGAAATATATTTGGATGTAAAAGTGGAAATGTCCAAATTAAAATGTGTTTTTTGCAAGAGCGCATCAGATAAGGACTTATTTTTTCACTAGAAAATCTCGCTCGAAATTCGTTCGGATAAGTGTTTGAAATGGGGCGACGACGTCTCTTTGCCCGCGACAGTTACTCAACACGACGGATACCATAGGCCCTTCGCACACTTGTCCATAATTTCAAACCGGTTTTAATATATTTAAAATATTCTGACAGTTGTGGAATTAACATGGCCGAAGTCATACGAAGCAATTTTTTAAGTTTGTTTTTGCACTAAAAAGTGGTAAAATATTGTATATTATCACTTTTTGGTGCACATGGATTATCAGTGATTAGTGCTTTAATAAAAAAAATTAAAATGAAGTGAGTGGTTAAGTGTATTTTAAGAGTGTTAATTGATTAGGTGACCATTTTTGTTTACATTCGCGGTGGTTTTTTCGTGTTAATTTAGGGAAAAAATGTTGAATTTGTGTAGTAATATAATAAAAAGTGCTTTTTAAGTGATTAAAGATTATTATAGAATAGTTATTAAAAACATAAGTGCAGAAAAATGTGAAGGAAAAGTGAAAAAGTTATTGTTATTCATGTTGTGTGGTAGTACTTGCACTTATGTTTTTAATAACTTTTCTATAATAATTTTTAACTACTTTAAGTTCACTTTTAATTCCATTACTACACAAATTCAACACTTTTTCCCTAAATTAACACGAAAAAACCACCGCGATTGTAAACAAAAATGGTCACCTAATCAATTAACACTCTTAAAATACACTTAACCACTAATTTTTTTTTAATTTATGGACTCAGATCACTAAATAACTTATCACTGATAATCCGTATGCAAAAAAGTGATAAAATACAATATTTTACCACTTTTTATTCCAAAACCAAAGTTAAAAAATTGCTTCGTACGGATTCGGCCATGTTAATTCCACAACTATCAGACGAAACCAAAGCGCAACCAAAAAGTCTGCTTCCAGGCCTGTACTTACGAGGGTCTTGACACTACACAATCTTCGATGCGCACTCATTTTAGTTTTTTCTCAGAATTTCAGAGAATTGTAAAAAAATCCTTTGGAAAAAGGGTCATTCCACTTTTTATGGCCTTTTTAAAGCGCCGCCTTCTAGTGTACTATCAAAATTGCGTCATCATTCTAAGAAAATGGCTAAAAATATATGGGAAACAAGAGTGTGCATTCCAGGATTGTGTAATGGCGGTGTGCAAAAATTGATTCAAGACGATTTGAAGCGAAAGATTCCGTATTTTCACTGTCTGAGCCATTAATTTCATTTGGTCATAATCAAGGCCAATTTTTTGACCAGGTTTGATATTTAGCTGTCAATCTTTGATTATGAATGTCTACTGTGCTTAATGCAAAATTTTTCCGTTGCCACAAACAATTGAACCAGTAACAAAAGCATGGTAAGGTCGAGCGATGCGATACAAAAATTCGAAGGCACTCATTAGAGCCGTTTATACTGCGATCGAAAAAATAAGAACAGACCTACATATTTTCCAGAAATACTACTCTGAAGCAACAAAAGTTTTGAAGAAATTACACCCTAGAGAATCTGCTCTCGCTTCAAAGCGCCCTCGCCTAAACCGAAATCGACGCCAATCAACAATGCTAAAGGATTCTGTTGTCGAAGAAACTCTGCGAGAACTAAGCGAATCGTCCGTCAGCCTGAAATCGACATTTTACAAAACGATCAACATTGTGTTAATCGAAATGACAAAACGTTTCGTAAGAGACCATACCTATCTCACAGCTATCGATACAGTAGATGAAATGGATTTGAAAAAGCTGCAGCCTTTGACCGAGTTGGGCATCGAATTGCTAAATGAAATTGAGCTAAAAACGAAAATTCGTCCAAAGAATGAGAAATTGAACGATTTGAAAAGGCATGAGTTTAAAAAATTCAAGACTGTTGTACTGACAGAGCTGTATAAGGTGCGCCAGGGAATAAATAATTTTACTTATAGATTAAATTTTTATATATGAACACGGTTCTTTTAAGATTCGATGAACTAAAAAATCGCAAAGTGCAATTATTTTAAAAAAATGATTAAATGTTATTGTTTAAAAAAATAAACTACATATATGAAGTATGAGAAAAACGCGTGGGGGGCTAAGCCCCCCTAGCCCCTGGGTTGCTACGGCCTTGACACAAATGTCGTCCAAGAACAATGTCTCAAAATCTCCACGTTGCCGCCGAGTGTTCCGCGCCATACGTTCAAGTGACTTACGATTTAAGCGATAGCTAAGATTGCCTTTCAATTGCAAATCACAGAACAGTCACGATTTGACAAGGTGTTCATTTATTTGGGGATGTTTCTCGTTATGATGGCGTACTTTAAATCGATTGGGAAATTCATCGACAAATGCGGTCTCACATACATCATGGTTGATTCCGGACTTCTCGCCGAGGGCTGAACAGTTTCAATCGGAATCGGAATCAATCGGAAAACATTTCAATCGATGCAAAAGACTTCATCCATTCATTTGTTTAGCACTTGAAAATTTGCACTTCCAGAGTTTTCTGATCGAAGAAAATGTCGCCTTACCCGAAAGCGTAGAACATTACTTGAGAGATAAAATAATTGAAGTAAAGGTAGAAACAGAATGGCACGGCGACCGTGGCGGAGTCCGCCGCTCAGAGAGTTTCCCATACATTTAATTTGTCCGCGCCGCCTGGGGAGAAATTAAATGTATGGGAAACTCTCTGAGCGGCGGACTCCGCCACGGTCGCCGTGACATTCTGTTTCTACCTTAATGCTCTTCTTCACAAAACATGGCATTTTGTTAGAAAAAATCCTTTAAGGTGAACTCGTGGATGGCAAACAACCGCACTGCAAACCCAAGTGTGTGATATTAAAACGCATCGTAAAATCATGTAGTCACTTTTTACGCGTTTCAAATGTGTTATTTTTAATACCCGAAAAGTGTGTAAATTTAACACATAAAGCGCGTGTTTAAAACACACCAAATATGTATTGCTTTGAAGCTTTTGAGTGAAGCTTTTTCAGCGTCGCTTTGCGGAGAGTAAACTTAAAAAAATCTTCACAGTAAAATTAAAATTTTCGATGTAAGCTGCAACGACTTGTCTCGATGCCCTTCTGTTACCAACTGACTGTAAAGAGAAGTCGTGGAGCTCTTTGGTCATTGAGTATTTAAATAAAGAATTACAATTGTAAAACGATAAAACGTTACAATTTCTTTAGCGTGTAAAAAATATTATACGCTGAACGCGTGTGATTTTTACACGTATGTTTTATCCGCATTATTTTAACACGGTTTATTCCTAAAATGCTTTATTTTAACACGATTGGCCGAATTTACACGCTTATGAAGTGTGTAATGTGTTAAATTCACACGGAAAAAATATTCTGGGGTTTGCAGTGCGCGCGCGGACTCTTGCAGCGGCAGCTTTGACGATCACTTAAAGTAGGTTTGTCCCGCGAATCGATTGTAAGCACAGTATTTTTACATGTTAAATATGGTCCCCTGTAACCATGTAAAATTTGAGCAACGATGAAATAAGTCAATTTTTGAAAATTTTTTGCACGTTCGCGCGCTTGTAAGTGATTGATTGTCCCGCCCAACAAATGTAAGTGGTCGGTTTTTGACAACGTCTGATGTCAATTGACAACTCCTCAAAATATGAACGATGATGATATGAGGTTTTTTTTCTATTGTTTATTACATGTTGTCAGCACTCCTGACAACAAAAGGTCTCGAGGTGCGATGTAAGTGGTCAGTTTCTGTGATAAGCACAAACAAATTGAACACCCTGATATACTTTCATTGACGATGAAATCGGCACATTTTTACTGTCGCTGGCTCCCGGACTATATGTCTTGTATGTCGAACATCATCATTGAATTTGATCATACGTGATAGAAATTGTACTTTAAGGTTACCATTTATAATGTCTAGGGTAAGGCATGAAATAAGCATTTTTCTTCTCCCCGATAGTGACATGAGATCCATAATTTTGAGCCGGTCCTCGTATGGTGGTAGGCTTCGGAAGTCGTCTGGATCGTGCAGATGTCTCAGCGCGAAAAGGAGAAATTTCTTTTGAACAGATTCAATCCTGTTTCTGTTAACCTCAAATATGGGGTCCCAGATTGGACAAGCATATTCCAGGATTGGGCGGACTAAGGAACAAAATAGTGTTTTTGTAACCCATACATTACCGAACTCTTTAGCCCTTCTCTTTATAAAGCCAAGAAGCTTATTGGCCCTTGCAGTAATATTATCGTAGTGCATATTGAAATTTAGTTTTTTGTCTAGGACAACGCCTAAATCCACAATATGATCGACATGATCCAATATCTTTTCGTTGAGATAATAGCTCTGCAGCTGAGTGGTTTTCTTTCGCGAGAAGGTAATTGCATGGCATTTGCTGGTGTTGAGATGTAATTTATTGACTATGCACCAATCCTGCAATACCTTGAGTTTCGACTGGAGAAGGGATACGTCGGTTTGGGACTTAATGGAGCTATATATTTTGAGGTCATCTGCGTAGAAGAGATGAGGAATGTTACCTAATTTTTCAGATAAATCAGAGATGAAGATATTGAAAAGTAGAGGGCCTAGATGGCTACCTTGAGGAACGCCGGAAGTTACGTCAATTTCCTTAGATAGAAATCCTTGGAATCTGATAACCTGTGATCTTCCGTCAAGATATGATTTTATCCATTCCAGCGGGAGTCCTGAAATTCCAAATTTTGATAGCTTTGAAATTAGGGTATTGTGGTCAACTCGGTCAAATGCTTTGCTGAAGTCGGTATAAACTGCATCAAATTGATAACCGTTCTCCATCCCACAAAGCACTTCGGAGATTAGAACCATAAGATTAGAAGTGGTTGAGCGCCCTTTTCTGAAACCGTGTTGTTGTTCGTTAAGTTGAGGATGGATGGAGGGGATGTTATCAATTCTAGTGTTAAGATTATTGTTGGGTTCTCTATATTTGGAGGGTGCTACATGTGGTGTTAGTGTGTTAGTTATTGGAGGAATGACAGCAGAGGATTTGGAGGGGATGTTATTGCTATTAAGATCATTATTGGCTCGTCTATGTTTGGAGGATGCTACATGTCGTGTTAGTGTGTTAACAATTTTGGAGCTTGTCCTAGTGTTAGAACTAACTCTAGATTTAGTCACACCACTTATTACTATTTGAGATATCTTATTCCTAGATGTAGCACTGGTTTTCCAACGGCAGAGGGTTAAGTTATTCCATCTGAAAATGTCGGATTCTGAAGTCAGGAACAGCCATTCATATCTAGTGGGTATTGTGACCTTGAAGTTATTGAACTTTTTCCTTCTGTTAGGCGAAACTGCTTCACAACTGTGGATTTCCACCGAAAAGTATTTTTGGAAAAATTTCCCTATCCACGACGAATCAGCCTCTGGTGGTGCGCCTCTGAGGAAGTAGGTTGAAACATCCATGTCAATTTTTGCAGTGTTCGGTGTGTTGTTATTTTTGACACGTTCCGGTGTTTTCCTTGTTTGGAACTGTGGGTGGTTGTTAATCTTCTTATGATTTTTTGCAGACAGCTTGCTTATGGTACCAGTATGCTGTCGTTTCCTTCTATTGCTGCTCCCTGAATTTGTCGGTGCCCGTTGATCCTTGCCAGTTTTGTTGTTTCTTTCCAGCCGGGCATCCCATTCTGCCTGATACCAAGTTGTGCCGAACTTACTTATCGTACGGTCAGCCAAATGAAGCGGTGGTAGCTGAAGCGGCGAATTTCCCGAAATAGATAAAGTCTGCTGGTGGAGGCTGTTGATTGGGGACCTCAGAATAAAGTTCTCGTCGTAGATAATATCGCTGATGTTGTTGCTTATAATGTTTTCTCTGGTATAGGAGGTTGCACTGCCGTCTAACAGGTGATCTTCTAGTTCCTCGGAGAGCGGGATTGTAGGTTTATTTATTTCAGGAATTATCACAGGGTTATTGTGTGTCGAGAATAATTCCTTCAGGTTTGATAATTCTGCTCCAAGATGACAAAATTGTAAGTTTAGGTCCGTTTTGAGCTTTGCCATTGCGTCTTCCAGCAGAGAGAGCTTATCAAAAGTGTCGTAGATTTTGGAGAGTGGCAGTGATTGTTGGTTTTCACTAATGCATGTATTATTGTCAGTAGTAATTTTTATTTTTTTAATACATGAGCTGATCGTATTGAACTCGAATTTCATTAGTTTCGATAGGTGGTCGATCAAAGCGTCATTATTCGATTCCTTTCAGATGGATAATTTGTCCAATCTAGATTTAATAAGTTCAAAGTTTCTGGAGTAACTTTGATAATTATTATCTATTCGATCGACTGCACGCGAAAGCTCATCAACATTCTCCAAGAGGAAATGAGTGTTTTTTTTCCATAATAAGAGCTTTCTCACTGCGAGCTTCGAAGTCCGCTCTCATGTTGTTGATAGTCTCGCTCAAATTTAAGACATTGTCGTTGTTGGACTTAATGAGTCAAATTACACGGCCTATCACTTTCCCAGACTCACTTTCCAATATTTCCAATAAACCGGTTTTTTTAGACAAGGGGGCGCAGGGAAGGGTATGTGTTGAGCCTCACTTCTAAATCCAAAAATGTTTTCGGTCTCACAGCAAATTACACTAACACAAGCATAATTTTGTTCTCTGGGACTGCGAAAAATATGAGAATTTTTGTTGCTTTGTACACAACCACATGGACAATAGAATCGTTACACGGAAAAGAGGCTGAAAATTAGGTGCTTCGTGTAATACTCAAATCATACACAGACAGGTTTGACGTGAGTCTCAAGTGAATGGCCGTGTAATTTCACTCAATGGCTAGCAATATATGAGATAGATTTATTGACTTACAATCTGAGCAGTAGAACTTGAAAGCTTTACCGTAGTCTTTCATACATTTGATGGCCGTGCGGGAAAGTCCGATACAAGAAGCGTGGAAAGAGCTTTCACATACTCCGTTACACGATACCCATTCGATTTCATCAGCGTGTGAGATATCAGCTGAGCAATTGTTATTACTGCACTTGTACATTTTTAATTGTCGAGCGGTGATGAAATAATTTAAAATTATGGAAGTCCAAAGTCCAATTAAATTGTGACGAAAAAGTAGGTTTTACGAATTTTGAACTAATAGCATATAAAGCTAAAACTTATAGTATAAAACACTCCCGGAAATGAATGGAACACAAATTATAATAGTTTACAGAATGGTCGCAGGGAGGAAAGGGCAAATTGCTAGTGAACTCGCGACAACACGATCGACACGGCTGCAATTACGGAAGTTCGTTTACATGAAATCAGGAGCAAAGATCCTGTAGAAACACTAGTCACTTGACACCAGCACAGATTTAAGTTAAATTGGGTATTTGTTTATTAATAGGGCCCCGATGTACAGAAATTACACAGAAATAAGACAAGAAGGTGAAGACTACGGAAAAACGCGTCTACTCACGTTGACTGTTAACGGAAGCAGATTATATCATAATTATAACAGATCAATTTTTTGCTCTTGCCTTTGTCAGTTGCTGTTGGTTTCGCGGGGATGTTTATTCGTATGTGTTATTATTTCGCATGTCCGAACAGAATTTTTTTGATTTGGACCCTTGCTTTTATAGGCCCTTCGCAGACTTGTCCATAATTTAAAACCGGTTTTATTATGAGTTCAATAATACACTCGGAACTCACTTTTCTCCATCATTTTCGTGTAACGATTGTAATGCCTATGTAGTAGTGTGGGGTGCAAGCACAGCGAAGCAGCTTTACTTAGAACGAAAATATGCTTGTGTTAATGTAATGGACGGTGAAACCATAAAATGTTTGGGTGAACAAATGATGGAAAATTATGGAAGAAAAGTTGTCTTCCCTGCGACCCCTTGCCTATAAAACCGGTTTTGGTTTTGATGTTATGGACAAGTGTGCGGAAGGCCATTAACCATGGAGATAACACTAGTTTACACGAAAAATGAACCTAATGAAAAAAGTGTTTTTTAACCTAATTTGAGGTCGCTGAAAACGAAAATGAAACTCATTTTTTTTCCAAAGAACCGTAATGGAGAAATTAGCAAAACGGCTTTTTTCCATTTTTTTTTTCATTTACTGCCAAATTCTCGAGAACCAAGAGCCAAGCTTAGCTTAAAAAATGCACTCTTTTACGCAGAATACTCCCAACTATCTAAAACTGAAAAAGTTAAGGTTCTACCTTTCCAACTTCCAGAGTAATGAGCCATCGAATCAAAATTTTGATTTTTTTTAATAAAAATATCAACTTCAACTATCTTTTTCTCCAAAAAATACGTACACTGTAAAAAATTTCTGTGGTAATTTTACAAAAAGTTTTATTCACAAGCAGTTTTGTAAATTTGCAATATATATTATTAGGAATATTCCTAATCTACTTTATGTATTACCAACTGTGTAGTAAATATAAATTATTTGTGGGATGTAAAAATACAATCAGTATTGGAGCTTTCTCTTCATAGTTTTGTAAATTTCCAAAACTCTTCTTGCAACTTTTTACCAAAGAGAGACGAAAAGGGAAAACCCCAAAGCTGAAGATTACCGCTCTGTGCCAATGTGCTTGGCCCTGCCTGAAATATTTCCAAGCGCCAAAGTTTATTCTTAGTTAATGCGCACTCCCTATATATACATAAAAAATTTGCATTTAGCTCACAATGCCTTGGTTAAGCATGTACGTGAAGCAATGCCTATCAAAATTTCTAGGCTGTTACCAGAACTGCCCAGACCCTGACAAAGTCAAAGGTCTGGCCTTAACTTAATAGCAATTGGGTTTATATGCTTAGTGTTCCATTGTTACATGTGAATTATATCCACAAGAGGAAAAATTTAAACCTTACATTCCAATAACCGATTTGTAATTTTACTGAAAATTTATGTTCTAAAATTACGCTTCTGTAGTAAAATTACAGTACAAAGTGTTAGGATTTTTTCAGTACATAACATTGATAAATATAAGAAATATTGTAATTTTCCTACATAAACGATTTAGAAAAATACACAACATTGTGTAAAATATACGTCACATTCATGTAATCAACATTTACGTTATGCAGTATTGGAGATTTCCAATTTCATTTTGTGAAGTTACAAAATTTATAGTAAAATTACAATAATTGTGTAGTAAATTAGAGTTTCATATCGCGATTTGTAATTTTACTGTACATTTGCACTGTGAATTTACATATTTTTTTTACAGTGCAGTTAACCAATATTGTTTTTTCCAAAATTAGAAAGCTTGGACAATTTACTATGAATAATGTCAAAACAATTTTTATGCTACGGCCTTTACTTTAGAAGTTATAAGCAATTTTGATGTTAAAATTGGCTTTATTTTGTAAGACCTTGGCCTTATTTTGTGCTTTTTTACTATTTTTTTTCACCTAAGCTTTGTCGAAAAGTACCATATAAAGTCAATTTTAACATCAAAATTTGCTAATATCTTCAACAGCAAATGCCGTAACGCCAAATTGTCCATACATTATTCATAGGAAATTGTTCAGGCTTTCTAATTTTGGAAAAAAAATATTGGTTAACTACGTATTTTTTAGAGAAAAAGGTAGTTGAAGTTGATATTTTTATTAAAAAAAATCAAAATTTTGACTTTGATGGCTCATTACTCTGGAAATTGTCAAGGTAGAACCTTAACTTTTACAGTTTTAGATTGGTGGGAGTATTCTGAGTAAAAGAGTGCATTTTTTAAGCTAAGCTTGACTCTTGGTTCTCGAGAATCTGGCAATAAATGAAAAAATGGAAAAAAGCCGTTTTGCTAATTTCTCGATAACGGTTCTTTGGAAAAATAAATGAGTGTCATTTTCGTTTTCAGCGACCTCAAATTAGGCTAAAAAACACTTTTCTTATTAGGTTCACGCAATTAAGCAAAAATTTGAAAACTAGTGTAATAGGCGTCTGTTATCCAAAGTTATTGTTTAACGAAAATCCTTTATTAAACGAAATGTTGAAAAAAAGTGGATTTTCGATGCAAATATTGAAACAGGAAGAGAATATGGCAACTATTAAAACATGTTCGAAAAGAACCACAATTCTTATCAAACTTTTAAATGATATAAATTGTGGATATACAGCCACGGAAAACCAATTAGAAACAGTTTCATAAAAATTGCATTTATACATTGTTTTGTGTTTGTGTAGGAATTAAATTAAAGAACTCCCATGCCCTTCTTAAATTTTTTTTAATATACATATAATGGTGGGCTTATTGAAGGAAAGCAATAGCAATAACATAATTCCTAACAGGATTGCTACATAAAAACATACAAAATGTATAAATGCAATTTTTATAAAACTGTTTCTAATTAGTTGTCTGTGGCTGTAGACGAATATCAATAAAAAAAATGCTTTTTGAAGATTTAGATTTTTAGCCTTACTCTTTTGTCTTCTACTAATTAATCTACATTTTCTTTTTCCTTTTTGCAATTGTTTGCCTTTTAACTTTGACTAACTAGTGTCTGAGTCGCAACTTGTACCTCTGAAGTCACAATATTTTTTGATATCTAGCCATTTAGCAGAGTAGTTTTCCGGTTCCTTTGACATTGTGCGCCCTTGATGAGCTATTTTCATCGATCCAGAACAACTTGATGAAAATCCTCCTAGAAGATCGAGCTCTGATGAAATACACCGGACATTGGAGGTTCACTTTTGGTTTAGTGAACTCCAAGGAGTTTATTTTATGGCCGGCTTGCAATGCGCCCAGAGAATTACTGGGGCGCAATCGAAAGGATTTAGGATGCAGCTGCCAAGTACTTCTTCGTTAGCTGCTTTCTAATACCTTGTAATCAAGACTTGTTCCTCAACAATTTTGTTTTCAAAAAAGTAAGTTGCCAGCCTACTGCAAATCTGCTCAAAGGTGCAATATATTGATCGCTTCACTTCCTTCCGCTTTGTTTTTTTAGCCAACCTCCGTTGCAGATTGCCAGCACAGCCACTAGAAAGTGGATTTAGGGATTTAAAAGGAGAGGTGCGAAGCTTATTATCTGTTCTAGATGCAGATCTATCAAGTTGTACATCCCCACCCTTTTGATGTTAATTGTAATTGCCAATTTATTGCATGAATTATAATTACTATTTCTGGGTTGGATACAAAATGAATGTTAACTCTTATAGGCTGTATATTCCGCAATTCATTCAAATTGTTGTATTATATAAAGGAATTCAGGACGCTGAGAAATTGTTATTCTTATCTTTGAATTTGGTGCACAGTAGCATTTCAGCTGTGCTCTTTAGGCTTTCTAGTAGTGAAGCTATTTAGATATTTGGACAGCATCTTACTCATTTGCTTCACCATCGATTTATTAGGCCTACGTAACAGCCACCAAGATAAACGATCCTCTGTCTGCATCACAATATTTACATATATGCTAGACTAGCCCGATCAGCTCATCAATTATATCTAACTGTCCTGCAAACTAAGCTAGCTACTACTACACATTACACCATGACATAACAGTACTGACATAGAAAAGCTACAACGAAAAAACAACAGTTGCTAATATAAATTTTTCTTTTCTCTTTTCAGGTTTACCAGATAAGAAATTTTATCCGACAGTTTCAGCAGTATACGGTAACACGGAAGTTTCTATGGTATATTTAGGTCCTCCACTGGATGGGTAATTGTTTATACTTATCGGATTTTTTATTCGTTAAAAACAAATGGGCGGATTTAAGATAAAGAGTGAATATATAAAAGTAAAATCAAAGGAAATAAAACCAAATCAAATAAAACTAAATCAACATTCCATAAAGTCGGAAATCAGACAGACGTAAGCAAGAAAGGAGAAAAAAAGAATACAAGGAACTAAAAATCATAAATCGTTAGATATTTAGGAATAATTTTTTAGTTATAAATTAAACAAAAAAATGAGTCGGATATACAAAATGCAATCGCAAAGTGATCACAGCTGAATTCAACAACTAACCAAAACTATTTTGAAATAAACTATATATAGTTATACACACTCAACACTCTAAATTCACACACAAACACTTTTACCTTAATTAGGCAAAAATTACTACCCTCCATTGATGAGACAAAAAAAAACTTTTTGATATTAAAGAATTTGGAAAAAGGATATGAAAAAAAATAATTTAAAAAAAAAATCGTGACACACAAAGAATTACTAGTATTAAGCAATGACTTTCTACTTTTAAGATGAAAATTTCAACACACGTCAATAGGTTGAGATAAAAACAGATAAAATGTGTTTATCTAAACTCTAATATTTATGTAATTTTAGGGAAAATGAATATTTATTGTTTTATCGTTTTTAATTTTTAGTTTATTTATTGATATTAAGTAAGTATGATGTGAAAACCAAAAAAACATAAAAAAAATGAAAATTTTCGATAAAATTTTATAATCGATATTTTAATAGGAGCATTTCTTAATTTTTGTGTTAATTTGAATTTTGTTTGAATGTTTTAGTTTTTACACAAAGTATAAGCAATGTGGATCGGTTGAATCATATGCCTCTACAAAAATATGAGGCTTTATAATTAGTTAGATTTTTTCATATAAAGTACACAGTGCCATTTTTATTTCTTAGTTTTCATTAATTCTGTATGAGGTGAGTTTATGTTTAAACATTTACATTGCAAGGCATAATAATTGATATTATTGTCGAAGCTCTCTTTCTGGTTGGTTTGCTTAAGTGCTATACAGTATAGATTTATTTGCTATTCTGATTAATCATTCAGTTTGCGTCGGATATACACAGCCATAGGATAGGTTCAGGTATAAATATGGCGTTTTGCGGTATCTCTTTAATTTTATGACTCCCTCTTACTCAGGCAAACTGCATATCATTTAGGACTTGCCGATTTCCTGTGGCATTTTTTGGGGATTTTCAGGACATTTTCAAGAATTTTACATATAAAAAGCGCCGCAATAGGATAGTTCATGAAGAAAAGTAATAATTTTACTAATTTTGAAGGAATTTAATAATTGAAAGACTATATTATGATTTTTTTACAGTGTTTTTTAGTATTAATAATGGCCCCTATTGCCGAATCCGGCGGATCTGACATTCCCGCCGCAGCTGAGTGATTATTGAATCCGACGAAAAAACTGCAATAATAACTGCCGTTCACTACCACTCGGAATGTTTTCGGTAATCGCAAACTATCAACTAGACACATTCACGTTCGCGCCAGCGAATTCGGGAATAGAGACCAATGTGTATTTCCTCCGTGTTTCTTGAAGACATAGACTTGTATAGTTCCTGAAGTAGCAAGATCGGTATTTTACTCCACTTCTTTAATCCCGACAAATTTTCTCCTCTCGAACACGGCTAGTTCCATTGGCGGACATGGTTTAATGCTTGGATTTGAAAAGCCTTGACAGAAGGTATGACTAAATCTGCACATCTTTATAGTGCTATCACGCTTTGCTTTCGGTCCAGCAACAACTCGTCATATCTTCTATAAAAAAAATTGGGTTAGTTACACCATTTTTATAACTCAAGAACGGCTTCGTTGGATTTGTCTCCGCCCCGAATAGCAGAATAACTATTAAAACATCGGAAAACCTCACGAAAAAAAATTTAATAAGAAAACTCATTTTCTCATACATTTTGTATGGAACAGCTTTTTTGATGATATCTCGAGAACGGATTGACTGATTTCGATGAATTTTGTTTTTTTTGTTCGTCTCGGCCTCGAGTGAAGTAGATATTCCTACTAATATAGAGGAATTGACACTTTTTTGTGACGGCTGTTTTTTTTTTGAGATATTGGGTCCAAAAGTACCGCGGCCATTCGGTTGACCTATTGTACTACACCCTTATACCTCATATTTATTGGCCAGACCGCTGGAACTAGTTCAGCAGTGTGCCTAGTGGCTTGTCGTTTCCACTTGACTGTTCAAGCTTCCCGTCCGCAATCCTGCCTTCGGTCCGTTCTCGGAAGGAGTTCACGAAAGCGGGCTCGGGTATGCCCGTGGGCTCCCCAATTGCACTCCGGCCCTCCTTGCCCCTTTCAGTGAGACCAGAACCTTAGGGCAGAACGACGGCGGTCTGGGTCTGCTTGTTGTTCCAGTAGGAGGCTAATTGCGATTCCACGCTTATTTTTGAATTTATTAATTTATGATGATGGGAGTTGTGATATCGAATCTTATATCAAAACCAACAAATAAAATAAAAATAATGATAACAGTTAGTCATGCCAAAGCAAAAACCTTGATACAAAAACGAACGAAAATAAATAAAAACACTCGACACCGCAGTCGAAGAACCCATAATTACATCAGGGAATTCTTACCCATAATTATAACTTGCACATGTAACCAAAGTGCAAGACGCCGGTTATGCTCATGTGTGCATGTAAGTGACCCCTGTCAGTTTGCGGCTAATAAAATCGAGCCTTCGACTCTTTTCTGTGTCAACTGTGACCTGACATTTTTTTATGAGTGTACACAAATATTCTCGGGATTGAGAAATAAATTATTGAACCCGGAAAATATGGATTTTGCTATGTATGAAAATTGGTGTGCATAAGTCATGAATATTGAAAAGACCAATGTCCATCCCTTATGCACTGAAAGATCCCCACTTTTAATTTTAAGAACTTGTATAAATACTGTAGGCAAGAATGGTAGTTTTAAGTTTTGGCTATAGTTCGGCTCCTTAAGACTGTTTACAAATGAAGTCCAAGTCTTTTATTCTAATTCGGCATTCGTGCCTTATGATCTGCAGAACCTAACTGCTTAGTGAATATCATAGGAATTTTTGTTTCGGCAATCAGTGCCTATTAATTTGCGGCCTGACGCTAAGGTATTTTTCTGATAAGTCTCCGATGCAACACACACAACAGAGTGTTCTCCCTAGATTACATGGGAGCTTGTGCTGCCAATTTTCTGGCAGGTCCAAAAACTTTGGGTCTCTGCTTCTTGGCTACCCGGGTTCCAGACCACCGTCCTTTCTTTGGTCTGTAGGGAACGAGTTCACGAAAGCGGGGCTTGGGTGTGCTCCGTGGGGCTCCCCAATTCCACTTCGGCCCTCCTTCCTTTGGCCCTCTCCAGATAAATTGGCCCACAAAAGTCCCAACAGTATAGTAGGAAAAGTAAGGTCCATCCTGACAGAACCTCCATATCAGAATAAGGCATTATACAACTGGGTGCGCCCGGTGCCCAGAGGAGATTGTTAAGTGACAGTGCAAAATCTACCCACTGCCATGCAGCCCTCGACACGATAAACTTTACATCTTGGCTTGGTAGGCCCGATCGTATTAGTCCATCATATTAGTGGCCACCACGAGGAGGTTATGATCGCACTTCCACCAGTCCAAGATAGTTACGGCACGTGCGTATTTAAATATTTAAATACATTACATGTTGCTCCCCTATCTCGGTGGTGACTGACCACCAACACGCCTGTGCTGGCCAAATAAAAATTACCAACAAACTGCACATTCTTATGCATTGGCTGATGAATAAAGCACGGCAGAATATCAAACATATCTGCCTGTTTTATCCTGTCAGAGGTCTTAGCTTTATGCCCGCTGATCGAGTGTTTGCCAGATTGGAGAAGGAAATTAAAAGGACTCACGTCATTACTATAAAGGGAAAATACTATTCAATTTATGAAAAGCATGTTAATTTGAAGAAACTTGGAAGCGACCGGTCCCTTTTTGACATTAAAGGGTTAGAAGAACATTATAAAAAACTACCAGCTGTCCAGACTTTCAAGAAAATTGCAATGAACAAGATTGGCAGAACACGTTGCAGTGTCCAAGCTTTTGAAACTTTCAGGTTTGAGTCAGGAAATGTACCGGTCCAAACTTTATTCAAAAAAGGTAAAAGACACAATAAAGAACTAAGGTCTTTACCATCTGCTCAAAAAGGTTATCAAGTTATTGAATAAACAATTTGGTGATAATTGGGCTGAGCAGTCGGAACTTGCCTGGTACAAATAGATCTTATTGGATGAAAATAATACTATCAGCGATGAATCAGTACAAGATTGTGAGGCAGAAGAATGTGAATGCCTGGAGCCTGATTTGTGGTACCTTCTTCTTCTTTAACGGCTCTACAGCCGGGATCCGGTCCTGGCCTCTCGCAACTGTTCTCTCCACCGGTCCCGATTTTGAGCCGATGTCATCCAGTTTGGCATCCCTATGCTCTGCCTGGTCTACGCCATCCTTCCAGCGGAGGTTGGGTCTCCCTCGCTGTCGCACCCCTTAAGTCTTACCGTGGTACCTAATAGTGTAATAAAACAAAAAATCCTTTATTAAACTACATGTTATTTCTTATTATTCTATGGTTTATCTATAGGGAATATTTTCCTTTATTCAAATCAAAAAGGACTATTTCAAAAGTGTCCAGTCAAATATCAAGTATTCAAAACCACTCTGTAATATAAGCTGTAGTATGTTCTTAAGGACCTAGTAATTATATTAAAGAAAAAGACAGACAAAACCATAAGTTTTTACTGTTTCCCCAAAA
Organism: Thereva nobilitata; assembly: GCA_963855945.1. NCBI lineage: Eukaryota > Metazoa > Arthropoda > Insecta > Diptera > Therevidae > Thereva > Thereva nobilitata. The sequence goes on along the minus strand of OY979694.1, from coordinate 194,738,232 downwards.
TTTGCTTATGGTGACTTTAGTCCCTTTTGAACCGACACTCCTCATATAATGAGCACTCATAAATACGTTCTCTTCTCATTTTTGCTTTGTTTACACATTTCCAATAGCTTTTCACAAATCAATTACAACAAATTTATTGAAAGGACAGGACAAGGTCTGTCGGATCAGCTAGTTTACACTATAAATGTGATCTCGATACAGTTCAATCAGTGCCACAACGATTCTTGTCATCAGAGGCTATATCGAGATGTAGTCGCGCCTCAACAGGTGTCAAAAAGTAAATTTCAATGCGTACAAGCACACGTCTTATCCATGTACGCAATCAGGGGCCGGTTCGTGTATCTCGGACGTCGATAATCGTTCGAAACGAATTTGAGAACGAAATTTGTCAAGCAAAAATTGGGCGTTCGCGTAGTTTGAAAGAAAATTTTTCGTTTTCAGTAATTAAAAACCACGTTACTGAAACGCGAAATTTTTTTACTAAGCCTACCAAGCACTCGATAACATAAGACCTTTCGAGAGCTTTCAAACGAAAATTTAGAATTTTTTCGAACTATGCGAACTGTAAAAGAAAGAAAATTCGTTGTTGAATTACACGAACCGGATCCAGGTTACAAGATCGAAGGCTGAACGGGAGCGATAGTGTAACACGGCCATTGTTTTTCTTATACAATTTGTTATGGGATTTAGAGCGAAACGGTGCGGTTTTATAGTTTATTGAAACTAATAGGATCGTTGGCTTTTACAAACCGTGCGCGAGTTTCTGACTTCATGCTACTATTTTTAACGCAAGATAGGTAAACCAATGTATTACTTACAATTCACGTTCCTCTATCTTGAAACTGGGATCTAGTAGGGCTACAATGTATTTTGTTTGGCTTTCAATATGTGCAGTCCCAGTGTAATCAGCCCTTAAAGTTCTACCAATGATATCAATGTGGTCTATGCAAGGTAGTATTTCTTGTTGCGGTACCTAAATCTCGAATAACTTGCTCCAAGGTAAGGTTGAAGAGTTTGGCCACTTACATTAATTATAGGTAAAACGTATTTACATTTAGTTCTAACCTCTGAAGTATCGAATTTTCAAAATTGAACAAAATTGTGAGCGAAAATTCAAAAAATAAAATATGAAATATCCACGATATTTATTATCAAAGTGGCTAAGGTAATATTCCAACCTATTGCGATACAGGTAGCTGCTGTCATAGCCTACCTGGGTCTACGCATTGCTCCCCTTCTAGCTGGGGTCTGCGTTGCAGTTTGGTGACGTCTGTACCTTAAAGAATTTTTTTTTTTAGCCTTACCAGGCGAAGCACCAGGCGGATGTTGCTGAGGAGGTGGAGAAGGTTGAAATACAGGATCTGCTGCTGCTTTTCCTTGTAAATTTGTGCTATGTAGTTAATTTAGATTTGATTTAGTTGATTGAAACCGCCTATGTTCTGTTGAAATTGATGTGGTACCTGTGATATAATTGGACCATTCGGCATTTGTATTTGAGCTAAATTCCAATGCGCTAATTGATGTGCCACTCTTTCCCTTTGCCTTATGATATGACTATTAATAGCTGCTGCTAACTGTATGGATAAACTGCTTAGTTTCTCTGCAATGTTACTACCGCTGCTTGCAGGGCACGTTTCTATCTAAAGCTTGCTGAAACTGGAGAGAATACGACCACAGGCAATTTGCTCGTTTTGAGATCGGTAATGATTTCCTTAATAGTTTCGTCACCGAACCATAGACGCGACGTTCAATACCTCCGTTCCGGCTTCATCCAGTTCCTTCGGTTTTTATACCCAAATGCGACTCATTGCTACTACGTGTTGTGCTATTTCATCCGCGGCATTTATCACCTAGATCACCTAGGAACATCGAATCGAACAACCCTGCGACCATGAATTGTAGACGCAAGCCAACATGATTTAGCTGCGATTCTCTTTCAAATAGTCGACCATAGGTAATTAAGTCCCCTTTACAGGCTACAAGCGGGAAAGTACCGACCGCCGAAACTCGTCACCATTCATACGAATTGGAAGTCTTGTTGTTTATTAAGTTTTTCGGACTATCAGGGCACCATGTCCAAGAACAATAAAGCGATAATGATAGACAGTTTAGCTAGGCTCCGATTTAGCACCATATGCATATAGAATTATGCCATCGTTTTTTTCAGTTTGGAAGATTTCCCATTTGCCTTTGGAGGGCATTTGGAGATCGAAACCTGGGTAGTTCTGCAGTTTTGATGGTCGTTTCAGGTCGCTTTAATCGTTTTTTCACGACCAGCCCTGTTCTGACGCTTAGATCATTAACTTACTACCCGAAAGGAATAATTTTCAGTAGGAATCAATCGAGATGAAATTACCACGGTCACTTGCAACGCTGCTTCGGACAATAAGATAAGTACCATTTTCAGTGGTAAAGACGTCTTCTCTACTCACCAGTTCACTTCCGTAGCTTCAGGGCATATGCATGCTGCCTGCGGCCTCATGTATAAATCATGTATCAGATCAAGCTCATTGCTTCCGCGAGAATTATAGACAGAGCCCCCGTGACCCCAAGACATTGCATTCTGTGGACTTGGTCTAGCCTGGATTTGATATATTCTTTTGCAGGGACGGGCACCATAAGGCAGACCCGTATGTAAACACTGGTATAAATAATGCTGTGTAGGGATAGCGCACTATTTGCAGCTTGAAGTCCCATCTTTTGTGGAAGGTCATAGAAAACTATGTTGGCCTTCTTTGTACTCTCTTCTTTGTTGAAACTCTAAATCAAGTATTTAGTTTTTCGGGATAGGTTCTATGTTCGACCATTTATTGTAGGTAGATTGAAATCGGTGATCTTTGTTTTATTTGTTTTTTTTCAGGTTAACAGATATCCCACTTGCTAGTCTTTCCAAGAGCCATAGCCACATTGATTGTGAAAAGAAACTTTTCAGATACTGAGACTACTATATGGTCCGCCTAGGTAATTGTCTTTATCCTAGGGCCTTCTTCTCTATTAAAATACTCAAATGCTTTTTACTCGAAACTGTTATTCGAAATGTTCTTCAAAGCATCTTCTATGTCCAGGAAAGCTGCCATGCTAAAATTTTTGTATTCTAGAGAGTATTATATGGTCCGCACTGCTTCATAGTTGTAAATTATACCAACACAATAAAATATCAAGGTATTTTAAAATGAATTACAATTACATTATTTTAACTCAGAGATAATAATGATCGACAAAATTCTACATTCGCTCGCTTTAGTGAATATAATAAATAAAGCTGCATTAGCTACTACCAATTATGCTTATTCTCAATGTCAATTAAATTTTAACAATTGGTCAAAGTCCTTAGCTAATGTTAGCTTTCTTGGGAAAAATGTATAAACTTTCATCAACTCACCTCAAAATAATGACCGTATTATTTACTTTTTCTTAACCACAATTCATAACTTAAGTTCACATCAAGAGACTCAACATATGCATTTAATTTAAAAACTTTTTAATAATATTAAATAAATGTGTACCATTTTAAAATATTATTTTTCATCTAAAATATCACTTTTCTCAAGAACTTAGTTTTAATTTACATTTTTTTCTGTTTTCTTTATCATCGGTGCTAGTCAGTAATAGTCTAAGTTTACCCTTATCAATACTCAGTTTAAGGTAATTAAAAATGTCCAGTTATTGAAATAAATGAGAGAAAATGCTCAGAAGTCATATAGTATTATTTATTGTATACGAAAGTTTATTTCAATAGTGTATATTTTTCATCCATACTTTGGAAGCTGTTTGAATTGAGCTCGTATCTTAAAATAATTTAATTCGCCAACAAGATGATTCTAAATGAGATGAAATCCCACTAAATTTGAAATGCATATAAAGACATGATCCAATTGGTACAGGAGCGAAAGTCGATGGATCGTCAAGCTTAACTAAAGTATTTATTCAAGAAAAGTCCAGCGAAGACGTTAACCCATTTGAAGCACATTTTTATTTAAAAAGTTTTATGGATCATCGCAAGCATGCTAACAAGAGCTGGCAATAACTAAAAATCAAATTGACCATGGTCTAGTTAATATAAGAATGGTAGTAGCATAATAAATCATAAAATCTAACAAGGAGCGAATGTGGACACCGATCACTACCTAGTTGCTGAGGAAATAAGGAAGAAAAAACTAGCGAGAACCCTTAGAAGGAACAATCAGATAAAATGGCACATTGAGAAATGACAAAGCAAGAGTGTGAAAGGAAAAATAGGAGGAGATCACAACGGAAATGGAAACTGATTCAAGTGTGAAAAGGAATTCAACAGAAGAAAAACATGCAGAAACAAATTGTATTAAGTGCACAAAAAACGGAGGATAGATGAAATGGTTTGATAAACAATACAAGAGAAGCATGAAATAAAAGCTAGGCTGGTGTATTTGGCAAGAAGCACAGAAAAAATCATGACAAGTAGCCCGAGGAGACAAGGAAACGTTATTAAGGGACAAACCTATCGGCACCATGGTAAGGAAGAGTGGTGCTGTAGCTAGGAGTATCGATGACATACTTGAGGTGTAGGTGAAATACTTTAGAGACTTTGAAAGGTAGCATAGCGAAAATACGGAAAGAAACGTACTACCAAATTACAGATTACCCGTACGCGTTAGAAAAGGAATAAATAGGAAAAGTTTCAAATGCCACAGGAAGACTTGAAAATTATAAATATCCAGATGGTATACCAATAGAAATCCTACAATATGGTGGGAAGAAAATATGCCATGCCTTGCATACTCTCGTTTCCAAACTATGGAGAAGCAAGCAGATGCCGGTAGAATGGTTTCTAGGCACACTGGTCATAATCTACACAAAACGTGAATTGATGTACAGCAAAAACTACGACCAATAATTTTGTTGAACGCATCTTTTAAAGTACTTTCACATATTCTTCCAAACCATAATGGAAGACAAATTTGGAGATTACCAAGAAGGGATTTAGAAATAAAAGGTCGATAACAGAGAAGATTTTCATATTGAGACAAATACTTGAAAAATAGTGTGGAAGAAAGCATAGGTATATATCTTCTCATTGTGGAATATAGAACTCTTAGGAGCTCCTTTAGAGCATTTAGGAGCAGCATGTGAGAAATGGATTTTCCGAGAAAGTTGATAAAACAGTGTAAAATAATAACGAATTACTGTACAACACAAGTGAGAATAAAAGTTTGCTCAAGAATGAGGTCTGCGAAAAGGGGATGAGATCACCCGAATATTTTTTATTATTGCTTTAGAAGCAAGTATGAAGAAAGCAGTATGTACTAAACGGAGTAACAAAAACCATAGTTACAAGTATCATTCAGATACTAGCCTTCGCAGATGACATCGTCATAATTGATCGCAAACTGCAAGACGTAGAGGATTTTTTGCAAAAACTTACAAAGTTTTGTCGTTACCCGTATCATTTGTTCATTCGCCATTCTACCAAATCTATGAAGCCTAGACAGAACAGATGGTTTAATTGGGAGTGCATGAAAGAAGTCGCTTTCAGAGCGTACAAGAGTTCTCGGAGTGAATCGCTCCGTCGAGAGTACATAAAACTAAGAAACTCTGAAAATCCGCCATCAGGAAAGTCAAATCATCATTTGAGAACAAGTAGATAAGTGAACTCCTTAATGCAACGGCTGGCAGCAAATATTTCTGGTACTTGTAAGTTCTATCAAGAAGGATTTTACAAGATCCGGCTTTAGACCAAAAAGGTCCACATGAAACCTTTTAATGTGTCTAACAGGACATCTCAACGGGGAGCGAACTAACGGCTAAGAAAGGCTTCGGAAGGTGGTGGATTTGTCATTTCTATCAAAACCCGAGAAGAGTCACTGCAGATGAACACCCAGCAGCTCTCAAGTCCTAATCGCTCTTTTCCGCGGTGACCATTTCTTTGGAAGGAGCTAATGGGAGACGGTCGAATGACGAGTCTGCGCCATAAAACAGAATTAGCAAACAATGCCTCAGACCCGCATTGATAACACAACAAAATCAGGCGAAGGAAATGTAATCGGATTGGCTACACCTTGTGACGCGAAAACGAGAATCTAGCCAAACAGGATCTTGATTGGAATCCGCAAAGAACCCGTTGAGTTGAGAAGATCTAAAACAACATGGACGAGAACCTTATTAGCAGAGACCACAGCAACTGGGAGATCCTGGACAAAGCTGAGAGCTGTAGCACGAAACAGAGTCCGTTGGAGGGCAACTGTTTCCGCCCTATGTCCCACGAGGGATTAAGGAGAAGAAGAACAGAACACCTCAACCAAAGTTTGCATCGATTTTGTGAGTCAAATCTGGTTGCTCCCAAGAAGAAATGAGTAAGCCCTATCCAAATTGGCCATCCCAAAATGGCACACAGTTATTTTAGCTAGTTTGTTTGGGGTGGGAAATTTGTAATGGAAACTAGCGGTACCTAGGCAGTGGTCCGAATTGCCGAGAGGTGGATGAACTTCGACAGAGTACATCGTTGGGTGAAAAGTAATGAATAGGTTCAAGGAGATAAGAACGTCAGGGACTCTCATGGGGTGATCCACAATTTGATGTAGATTATTAGTGTCTGCAAAAGGCTCAACGTCTTTGTCAGAAATACTACAAACACATTTGAGTAACTCAGCCAGTTTACATTGTGAACATTAAAATCACCGGCAAAAATGATTTCACGGGACTTCTGTATAGGAAGCAAAAGTATGGTTTGTAAGCCTCATCATCACTAATATAAACGGCAATAGCCCTATGAGAAAGAGGTTTTACACTAGTGTACCCCGATACCTAATAATGACCTAAGTCTACATCAGATGTTTGGGTTTCACTAAGTGATTTAAAATTCGATAAGTGACACTCCACAAAAGAAAAATCCGCCTGAAGCGCCGAGTGTTACGAAAGTCCAAACAAACATTTTTGTAACAGGACTTCAGATGCGCGGGATCAATAGCCACAAGATTCTTGTGGCCCAACAGTCGCCGCAACAATCAGAGTCAATAAACTTAGTCCTCGTCAGATTGTTATGCCTCTTGGGCAGAGCAAATTCCATCGACCGACCGACGAGATATTGGTTACAATGGTAAGTTTCCTATTAACAAATGCTTCCTAATAAGTTTATGTTTAATTGTAATTCGTGATATATTTCTCTTTGTTGGAATTGTTCTTTCCGCAAATACTATGTAACCTACGACTTTCGGAGCTATTGTCAAGTCATGAATTGTGGATTTCAGTTCTGCCATTACATTTCGATGTTTTTATTAATCTCTATTCTTTTTGGCATGTTGAGTGATCTCTGGTTGAAAAAGAATAAATAGGGCAGTGGCGTAAGGTTCAGGATAAGGGAAGCAATGCGCCGGGCGTCAAAATTAATGTACGCCGCGAAAGATAAAAGTAAAAGTATTGAAGGCTTTAATTAAAAAAACTGAAAAATAAAAAATATGAAAACGAATTAAGTAATTAACCCCATGCAAAAAGCAGAAAACCGTACTACCAATCTATTTTGTACTCGTACTTTCAAATCATGCAGATCTAATTCTGAAATACGCTGCGTACCTCGCATACGCCCCTATTTCTTTTTGTAACCGGCGCCTACCAACATTACACAACATTCTCCTTGCAAAAAAAACACTTCAGGCAACCCATACTCGAAAACACAATTCAAAAAAATAATTTCCTTCCCTTTAAATCATCATTAAAGAGACTCATAAAAAACATAATGGAAGGTACAAAGTTATCAGCTTACATTCAATACACACCTCCTGCCACCCGATTAGAATAAACAATAGACTCATATGCTTTAATTATTTTAAATTTTATATATTTCATACATTTCAAATAATTAAAGAGTTTAAAAATGTAAATTACCATTTTTATACTTGCCAATATTAGTCCAGTAGAAATAGGGTTCGAACAACAAAAAAATTCGTTACAGCAATCTGACAGTGGGATGTTGTCGAACAAGCTCTTGTAAAAGAGGGAAAAATAAATCGAACCGACAGCGGTTATCCGGGGAGGAATGGGGGGGTTTTTAGGGGTTGAAAACAGTTTTTCGCAATTTCTGGCTAAACTGTACATTCTATCGAAAAAAGTTAAAAGTAAAAGTTGTAGGAAATCAAAAGATCTACAACTTTTGTATTTACCATTTTTCCCTAAATTCAAAATTTTTCGAGAAAATGGCGGAAAACCGGTTTTTCGGTTTTTTATTTGTTTCTTTGACAAAAAAATTTCTATGAAGCTGAAACTTGGGCAAAAGATATATTACTATGATTACATGCATACTTGAAGTCGGCTTCAAGTAGACTTGAAAGTCATATAACCTCAGATCGACTTCAAGTCTACTTCACTCAAGTCGGCCAGAAAAAATTGTCGGATCGACTTGAACTAGCCATGTAACCCCTGCTTCAGCGCTCGAATTTTGAAATTAGTTCTCTGTTGATTGTGGAATTCACTTCCTGTGCAATTCACTTAATAAATTTATTTTATTTATATAAGCTGGACATAAAATTGTTTCTTCCATCACTTATTTCGCGGCAAATTTATGCGAAGTGTCAAATATATTTCAAGCCAGCTTGAAGTCAAGCTCTCAAGTAGGTAAGCTGTCGCCGCGGATTAAACTGTCAGTTCAAGTTCAAGTCAAGTCCTCAGTCCGACATGTAACCTTAGTACATGTTAGTGTTGCAAAAATGCAGTAATTTTTTCAGACGGAAATATTTAGAGGTTGTTGTTAAATTTAATTTTTTTTTAAAAAAAAGGGAAATTTTTAACTGCGATTCCTCTTAAAACTACATGTCCTACGGAGTTCTGTTTTGGCACACTTACTCGTTGTTACGTCTACTTCCGATAAATGGTAAAAAAAGGTATACTGCAATGGAAAAAATGGCCACACTTGTGTTTAAATTGCTTTAATTTAGGAAATTGCTCAAATGCTGAACTTCCACAAATTTCTATAGACGAAAGTGACTCGGAAGAAATGGAAACAGATCAATGTACTGTGACTGAAACAGTGCTCAATGAAACTGTCGAAAACACTGAAGAATCGTCCAGTTTTATGGCATCTGATGAAGAGAATTTGCAACACTCTGCAAAGAGAGCAAGATTAGAGAAAAATTCATAAAGAAGACTTTAATGCATATTTTTTTCAATTTGGCGTTTTAAGCATGTTCAAAAAAATATTTAATTTTTTTACCCCATTTATGTATTTCATGCTGTTAATATTTATGTATTTGATTTTGGATCTTGTATCAGTTGGAAATAAATGGTGGAGTTTTTTTTATTCAATTGAATTTTTCTCCACTCAAAACAAGGTGAATTGTGTTTTATTTAATATGTAGTACCGATTTCCAGAGTGTTCCTAAGCTATCGAAATGTAATTAATACAATGACGTATTATTTTTTTACAACTTTCATTTATAAAAATACTATTATTATAAACTTGTTCCGTGCCACATGCAAATACTGTCTTATGATTAAAACCCACTCTCGAAAACCCGTATCATTGTAGATCCACTCTATTACCTATTCTATGAATACATGCTGTTCAGTTAATTTTGGATTTCCAGTAAAAAACAAAAATTGTTCGTAAATGCATATTTGGGATGTGCATTTCTTACGTTTTGTTTGATAATTACAATCCTATGTACGACGATCGTAGAAGGCACTAAAATGCACACTATACTTTTTTGTTAATTAAATAAAGTAAACATAACAATGGCATCTATAATTTGTTTCTGAATAATCGTCGTTAACGTGAATATAACAATTTTCCGGCCATTTTTTCCATTGCAGTATACCTTTTTTTTACCATTTATCGGAAGTAGACGTAACAACGAGTAAGTGTGCCAAAACAGAACTCCGTAGGACATGTAGTTTTAAGAGGAATCGCAGTTAAAAATTTCCCTTTTTTTTTAAAAAAAATTAAATTTAACAACAACCTCTAAATATTTCCGTCTGAAAAAATTACTGCATTTTTGCAACACTAACAGGTATCTTTTGCCCAAGTTTCAGCTTCATAGAAATTTTTTTATCAAAGAAAAAAATAAAAAACCGAAAAACCGGTTTTCCGCCATTTTCTCGAAAAATTTTGAGGTTAGGGAAAAATGGTAAATACAAAAGTTGTAGATCTTTTTATTTCCTACTACTTTTACTTTTAACTTTTTTCGATAGAATGTACAGTTTAGCCAGAAAATGCGAAAAACTGTTTTAAACCCCTAAAAACCCCCCCATTCCTCCCCGGATAACCGCTGTCGGTTCGATTTATTTTTCCCTCTTTTACAAGAGCTTGTTCGACAATATCCCACTGTCAGATTGCTGTAACGAATTATTTTTTTTTTCTTCTCATTTTTACGACTAATTCTACTGGACTAAAAGTACACCATATTTTTTTATGAAATTTATATATAATGTATATTTTTGTCTGCATAATAAATTGGTTTTAAAAAAAATTGCCTCGTATATACCGTTTTTTTAATACATTTCTAAAGCACGTCATTGTATGGGAGTATGTAATAATAACTGCCACATTCCACTTTTAATTATTTTAAAATTTATGTATTTCATATTATTTGGCAATTATCGCATTTTGGAAATTTAAGTACTATAAAGTTAAATAAAAAAGTAACGATGCGTTAGTGCCAATTTTTTTCTCCAAAAATAAATTGTCCACATCGAAATATACAATATGTGTAAATTTCATCAATATTGGTGAAATAATATGGCAATAATTGCATTTTGAATTTTTGAAATTTCGGCAATTTGAGGTTGAATTACAAGATAACGGGACTTGACCGACATTTTTTATTAACATACCTGAGTTGTACATAATTAACCGTATCGTGTGTAAAAATTTCATCAAAATCGGGCGTGGATGAGTTAATCTGAACATTTACCGCGACAGAAAACAATCCAATTTTCTAGATAACCATCGATGTTGAATTCATGTACCATACGCGTGAAACCTAGTTTTTAATAAGCTACTTATCAGCAAAGTTAACAATAATTAATTAATCTAATGAAGATTTTGCAAATGCCTATAAGAATATTTGGAGATTAATAAATGAACGACCTAGTTTTAAGCCTATCAAATGATGTAACCTAACACTTGCCCACAAGGTAACCCGAGCTATTTCCAAATTGAGAAAAAAAATTATAACTAAAAACGTAAATGCACAATTTTAACTTCCATTATGTTCTATTTTTTGGTTATTTTGTTTTTATACAATTGTATTTTACAATATAAGTTATTGATTCATACTATCCTGCTGCAGCTCTTCATCCTCATCAAAAATATCTTCAAAATCATTGTAAAAATCCGAGTGAACATGCTTCTCAGTGGTAGCCAAATCCATTAACAATCCAGACGTCCCACCGGCCTAAAATATACATATTATATTTAGCAATATATAATTAATTAAAACAATAATAATTTTTTTTACAGATATTGGGCTTACTTCTTCCATGTCCATAAACCCAGCACCTTCCGGAAACATTTCATCAGCAACAATAGTTGGCTTCATTTCTACTATTTGGGGTTCCGTTTTGGCAATTTTTAAGAAAACTTTGAAAAGAAATGAAATTTAATTTTTTTTTGTTTGTTTGCACAATTTTTCGCAGCAAGTTCTTAAAACGTGCTAATCGCGAGACTTTTGTTTGTATACAATTGAAACTAGGGACAATGACATGCCAATTGACATTTAACTGATAGCATAATGTCAAAACGATATTATTTGGTTCACGTATAGAGGCGCTATAGTAGGAGAAAATTAATTAAATTCTTTTGAATTTCGGATTTTGAAAATTATTAATTTTGTTCGTTTGCAATTAAAATTTTAATATTAATTTTATCAAACACAAATTTAAAGTAAATTCATTTTAAATGTCTTCGAAGCATAATAATTAAGAGGTAAGTGTTAATTAATTGCAATAGGCGCATTTAATTGATAATTTTGGTGAATACAAATGTGTTTTGCATTTATTAAGTAATTTCAGATAATCATGCTTTAAGCTAAGTATGCTGTTCTTAAGTACGGCGGTCAAGAAAAGTGCTCTTATTATTTCTCGACCCCGGTACAGAAAATTTTGACAAGTGAATGTGAAGACTTTTTTCCTTGACTAAAATTGACATTTGACATTTATGTGTAGGAAAATAATATCTGGCTGCGGGAAATGTTTTTTTAGAGTCCTTCCGCACAATAAAAAAAAGGAATTTTCTCAGAAACGTATTTTAAAACAACACTAAAATAATGAAGAATCACTTAAACTGTCCTTTATTTATATTAAGCTCTATAAAAAAATAATGAAAACACTTCCCGCGGCCAAAGCTATTTTCCGTCACAAACGAAATGTCAATTTCGGTCAAGAAAAAATTGTCTTCCCAATTTTTTCTTAACCGCATCAGAAAAAGGCTCCATCTACGTGTCAGAATAGGACTAGCACTTTTCTTGACCGAACAGCGTACTAGGTACAGAAATTTCTTGAGCAAAAATTCCTCGAGCATTTCTTGACCGATTACTTAAGCGTTTTTTTACATAAAGTTTATATGGGGAAATTTTTCTTGACCGCCGTACTTAGGAACAGCATACTTAGCTTTAACCATTACATACTATTTTTTACCTGACAAACCAAGCATTGAGTCGTAAAGTTGAGGTGACTTTTTACAGAACTTTTTTCACTTTAGAAACAATACGCACAACTGCATATGCCTAATCCCACTTAATTAACTGCAATCGTTGACAGTGCTTGGATTTATCGTATCTCAGCTACCTAAATCCCCGTTTCTAAGAGTTATCTCAAGGCAAAACTCTGCAGGGAAACATATTGTGTGTTCGGACTAAAACTGTGGTCCCTTTTGGCCATTTTACACGAAGACTTAAACACGTAAACTCTCAGGGCATTCTTAAAGTTTACTGAGCCTGTAATTCGGGGTTTGAGAGGGTGACAGTTTTTTTTCATCTTACTATGTAAAAGTCTTCAAATGACGACACAAAGCATCAATTACTTGCTTTAGCGAGTTCAGGCTTTCGTTCATTAAGGTTGAAAGCGGATATAAAAATTCGCACTATACTCCCAATGTTCTCCAAGTCCGTACGCCTCCATTACCCCAAAACACCTTTATAAACTGGGATTGCAAATTCGTCGACTCGTGTGCGGAAGGCCTTAAATTCATGAAAAATCCGCCACAGCGCACTTTCCTCGTTTTCGTTTTCATCGTAAAGGCGATCACCCAGATTGGGCTAATTCTGAAAGTGCCGGCCAACAAAAAAAACTTATTATTTCAATAATTTTTATAACCACCAAAGTTCTAAGTCAATTCTCTGAGATTATATTTAACCTCAAAATATTATTCAGCTTAGTATTATAAAGTATTATAAGAGTAGGAGGAGTAGTAGTAAAGAGGTTTATAGAAGCGATGGTAGTGAGCACTACACCACCGCCGTGATGAGCGATGCAGCTCTATCCACCGCTCAGGTTTGGTTTTTTATCATATAATAAGGAGTTTCAATAAGAAACGGAAGACAAAAATCTATTTATTTACTATCCGTATTATGATTATTATAATTCTCCTGATCTTACATAAATATCCTCTAAAGCTTCCGCAGGAATATATATGACAGTCAGGTGCATTACTTGCCCCATGTACCACACAATGCACATCATATGGGAGCAGCAGCCGATAGTTATTCTGCCAATATTACCGTGCAGTGATAATGGACAATGGCTTGTCGACCTCTGAGAGCCCTATCTATGCCTATATAAACATTATATGTTCGTGATCGGACATGCCGAGATTGAATTCGATCTCTAAGTATTTACAGATCGCTTCCTTCACAGATGTTCAGTAGGTATTTGTCCTCCGAGTTCATTTACGAACATACCAGTTGCCGCTATCGTACCTTTTATATTTTTACAATATATCCCACGTTATTACTTTACGTATCAAAATCGTAGCAATTATTATAGTATTAAAGTAATAACATTTTATTTCACAGACTTTTAAGGTTTAATATTACCTCGGAGACTTGACTTAGAACTTTGGTGTGATAATAAAAAATGTTTATTTTGTCATAATTTATTGGAAGAATTAGTTTATTTTTGTTGGCCGGGCTTTTACAATTAGCCCAAAAATGTATGGCGGCTGAGTGATCTCCTTTATATTGATTATTTCTTTAAATAAATTACCCGACTTCTTATAAATCCTGGAAGCTTAAAAATGAAACAATATTGTTATAGATTATAAATTTACGATCACTTTTCAATTGGCGGGTGTTGATAGCATTGTTGTTTGTGCCCGGCTATGTCGTTGATGGAACACTTCTGTGTCGGAAACTGTATAACATTGTATCTCGTTGTGTTTAAATGTAAAGACCCATTATTGTAAGAAAATTGCCTTTGCAGCACGATAATACTATCAAAGCTAAGGTTGATTATTCTAAAAGTTTAACAAATTTTTAAAACAACATGGTAAAATAAGCTAAACAGCTTTTGCTATTCTGTCTTAAAGCAGGTAAATAAAATGAACTATAATTTAGTTTCGTCTATTTTCGTTAAAATAATAAAAAAAGTGATTTTTTCTTGCTTATACCTTTTAATTACAATTTAATAAAATTTGTATTAATAAGGGCAAAAGATAATGGAAACTTTTAATTGCTTGAATAAATTATAAAAGCACAAATAAATTCATTCACTACATATATATGTACGCCTTTGTACAAATTTTTTGAGAACGATGTGCCACCTATATTTGAATTAAACTTATTACGGCTTGTTTTCGAAAATGGCCAGTCTTCTTTACCGAAAAATGCAGAAAGGAGAATCCTACATCTTGTAAAACTATTTTCTTATAATAAGGTGTTTTAAAAATATTATTAATTGTGTTTAATGATTAATTAAAAGCATTTATTCTAATATAAATGAAATATATAATATATAAGTGCTAATAAATTGGTTTTTGTTAAATAATTTACTATAAATGACGTAAAAAATGTTGAATAAAACAGCGGCATAGATTCGTGTGTATGTTCTCCCCGAGATGAAAATTTATGAGTGAAGTTTTTTTCAGAGAAACGTCAATAATTATTATGAGTGAAAAAAATGTGTATAATTGTGTTTTATTAAAAATAAACAATTGTGCATTAAATATAATTTAAATTAAAAAAATAAATTACGCTTCATAAATAAATTTTGATTCAATTAAAATTCTAACACTTCTAAAAACACAAGCAGAATCAAGAAAAAAATCTTTTTTTTTCGATCAGAGATACGCATACATTTACGCAATCAAAGTTTTCATATGTACACAATGACATAATCATCCCACAACAATATATATGTATACAAAAAGTGACATTTCCACATACATTTTTACATGATTTATAAAATACATGAACAACGACCCTTTAACCTACACATTTGCATAGCAAACATAAACAATGACAAAGGACTGTGAGAAAAACTAAAAAAAAAGGAAAAAAACGAAAAGAAACTTAAAGAACAAAAATCTGGGAAAAGCGGAAATTCTAGAATACAGAAAAATCTATCAACAGGAAGTTACGCAGCGTGCATTTTAAAATGTTGTGCAAAATGTAAATGAAAACTTTGATAAAAGTTATTCTTTTTTTTTTGGTAAAAGTCCGACGACTTCTCACGTTGAAAGAAAAGAGATTCCAACACGGGGAAAAGGCGAGGAATTTTTTTTGTTTCATCACGATTTTGCATCAATGCAAGTCCTAAAGTAGACTGCATACGATATAAAATTTGCAGCCCAAAAGCGAACCTTATTTAGAGCCCACAGCCTATGATTGTACCCAGGCAGCTAGCCACAGTGTATTGGACCTCGACTTCCGTGGGCACGGCCTTTGTATTTTTCCTTTGAGCTTAGGACCAAGGAAATGAATGGCTCATGAATTCTTCAATATTGTGTAAGTTTTTATATCAAAATACAAGCGAACAGATCGCCTTTATCCAGTTTTGTTTTATGTTCTCTAATTTCCATTTTTATGATGGATGTTTTATTTTCAGAATGGCACACATTTTGGTGTTATTAAAATTCAGTGCAAGAATATGCACTGTGCACCTACTTCTGCCTAAAAAATACAATGAAAGAAATCTATTTTTAATTAATATAAGCCCAGATATCATGTGTAAAATTATACTAAAATACTTTTACTTTCAAATAATGTTTTGAGTGTAAAGTATACATCTCTATGGCCAAGAAGCTGCGTAGTGGTAGGGGAAGTGTTGCTAAATATTTATAACATCCAGTAGACGCGGTTGTACGTCGCCACCGTATAAAACCGATTTCGCAGCTTCAGAGAGACCTTTATTTCTTTTTCAGTTTTTGTACTGAAAAGGCTAGGATGCCTGAAGCAGTGTAGGCTTTTCAAGCACAGATTATATTAGAAAGTAGGCAATATCTTGCTAAAGCTAACGATTGGGATATTCTAAACCCACGATATTAGAGAATTCAACAAAGCGATTCAAGAAGCACAAATTCAGCGAACTTTACCATATTTCAATTTGAGGTAAACAAAAACGGATTTCTTGCTCAAATGTTGATTTTTTTTTTTTTTTATGTGAAAAAACCAAGCTTAGGAATCACCCTTTGTACTACCAGTCCGTCATGTCGTTCACGTCATGGTGCAATGTCTAGTAGTAGCTTGGTTTGAAGGATAGAAAAAAGGATAGGAAAGGAAAGGTTAGAGGGGGTCTGGGGGATGCTCGAGGAGATGTCGGTGAACCTTACGTTTGAACTCGAAGATGTTGTACGAGTTCGGAAATACTGACTGCGGGAGATTATTCCACAGTCGAGTTGTTCTATTCAAAAACGAACCTCTAGACTGTATTGTGCGAGAAAGGGGGGGCTGGAGGGTATGGGGGTGAGCCGAGCGGGCTAGTCTTGTGTTGCGGGAAAAATATTGCCGTGCAGGCAGGAGGTTCTGAATTTCAGTGGAACAATCGCTATGGTAATAGCGATAAAATATACAGAGGGCTGCTACATTCCTACGGTGGCTTAAGGAGTCTATAGAGGCGCGAAAGGGGCCATCACCAATGAGTTTGATGGCACGATTTTGCACCTTGTCGAGGCAAGCCAAGGTGGTCTTTGGGGCGCCTGCCCAGATATACGAGTTGTACTCAAGGCGGGGCCGAATGTAGGATTTGTAGATTGTAGCCAGGGCGGCTGGCTGGAGGAGTTACTTGCATCTCTTGAGAAACCCAAGACATTGGGAGGCTTGTTTTGCGATTTGGAATATGTGGTCATTCAATCGCAGATCCTCAGTTAAAGTTACCCCTAGGATGTTAAGAGTTGAGCCAGCCGTTAGATTCTCTTTGCCCACTGAAATAGGAGGAATATCGGTGTTAGCTTTGGTGGAGATGAGACAGTACTTCGTTTTGGTGGCGTTAAATTCAACACGATTCATGCGGCCCCAATCAAGAATCGATTTGATGTCTTTGTTGATCGAAGCGGACATCAGTTCACGATAGTGAAGACAAGGTCTGGCGCGCGCTTGTCTTATATTGTCGAAGGCATAAGAGTAACGCAGAGTACCGTCATCAGCGAAGCAGTGAAGTGGGTTCGAGGGGATTGAGAGCAGATCATTAATGAAGATTAGGAAAAGTGCGGGTGATAGGATTGATCCGTGGGGAACACCTGCCGAAATGGCGTGGGGGTTGGATTCGACGCCATCCAATACTACCTTGATTGAACGGCCAGAAAGGAAGCTCTTAATCCAGTTCCTTAGAACTAAGTTTATACCAATAGCTTGGAGTTTGGTCAACAGAGCGGGGTGCCATACTCTGTCAAAGGCCTTTGAAATATCTAGAGCAACCAGACCAGACTCACCAAAGCGATGGATGCTTTGGTTGAGATGCTCGGTTAAACACACAAGGAGATCGCCAGTAGACCGTTTTGGTCTAAAGCCGTACTGCCCGTCGTGTATAATTTGGTTGGATTCAAGGTAATTCATCAGCTTTCTATTGATTATTGTCTCCATTATCTTGGAGAGAACAGAAGTAATTGCTATTGGGCGGTAGTTTAAAGGGTCGTTGGCTTCACCTTTTTTTGGAATGGGCTGAACGTGAGCTAGTTTCCAAGAATCAGGATACACTCCGGAGAAATAAGACAGGGCAAAGAGTTTGCGCAGAGGTTTAGCCAAAGGTGAGGCACATATTTTAAGAACCATAGGGGGAATTTTATCAGGGCCAGTGGATTTGTTGACGTCAAGCTCTTTGAGACACCTATAAACCTCGCGAGTCCTGAAGTAAACCCCGTCCATTGAGTGGGTGGTATACTCGAGGGTGGGGGGTGTCATAGCAGTATCAGGTAAAGAAGAATTTGAGGCGAACAGAGATGCTAATATGTCGGCCTTGGATTTGCTATCTGTTACCACTTCCTTGTTGTGAATGAAAGGATATGAATGATATTGCAAGATTCATCATCCTGTTCCGTTACAGCTCATCATGTATTTTGGCTCTTTTCCGTCTTTGGGGCTTCGGGGTTTGTGGTTTTATCCAATGTAGCGCCGTAGTCTTTCGTCTTCCAACCCAGATATTTCTTTACAGCACAGCAATATCCTAATCTCTCTTCTGTGATTGGTTGTAAGCACAACAAGCGAAGAAGCTTCTTTTCTCAAAGGAAGCTAATTATAATATAATCATTTAATCCTGGTTCAAAAGCTCTTCTGGAAACCCCAGATTGACAGATTAACTCATCATCAGCCTCCATGAGCGTCGATTTCTGGTCCGTCTTTTCAAGTTCCAGTTTCTTATGTCTTCGTCGACGTCGTCTTTATATCTTTTCTTACGACATCCTGCTCTCCGTTTTCTTGTCGCTACTCCCCGGCACTATCTTTGTCGGGTTCTGTTCCGTGCTTCGTTCAACATGACCAATTCATCGTAGTCTGTTTATTTTGATCACTTTGACAATGGTTCGAATTTTACTGCTTTCATTAGTTGTATCCTTTCCTCCAAATGCAATCCACCTGTATTCCCTTGTAAACCGAACGAATAATTTTCCTTTTGAATCTTCATACCAATGCTTCGTCTGCGTTCTTCAATGTCTACACTTCCGAACCATATAGTAAGACAGTCCTTATTAGTATTGTGCACAGTTTTTGTTTTGTTTTCCTTGATATATTTCTCGACGTCAGGTGTTTGCGCAGTCGGTAGTAGCATTTACTGGCTAGTGTTATTCGTCTTCTAATTTCGGTCGATGTATAATCTTTTGTTATAATCTTCCCTAGGTATAAAAGCTGTGGCTTCTACTACTGGCTTTTTTTTCAACAACACAATCATGCATATAGGGTTACCCTTCTAATTCAGAAGGTACACTTCTTAGCTGGGCCAAGAAAAATTTACCAGCTCAGCACGAGTAGCACTGAGATAGGCTCAACTAAAGCATGCAACATATAAATTGAATATGCAATCCCGAAAAAGTCACATCTCGCACATTTTTATATGCGAGATATGACCCCTAGAGATTGCACATTCAATTAAAACAGAAAGAAATGCAATACACAAAGAAGCGTGCAAGAAAAGTCAGTCAAGTGAGATTGAAAAGACTCCTTCTAAGGACGTCCTTACTAATGCTCACGCTAAAAACATCACAGCACAGCACAGCACGAGACATCAAACGGAGAAACGTGGAAAAAGAAAGAAAGAGTTGGACACGCAAGGAGTCACACCACATTTAAAAGAATCTTTTTAAGGACATCTTCACTAGTATGCATGCTAAAAACACTCCTATTATTGTTAACATTTAAAAGCATGCGATTAAACGGTTCGTATAACCCATAGTTGGTGTTAGATGAATTAATGTACAATAGAGGTTGACCTCTCAGGTTATAGTTATTCACTCTAAATGACGTACGGCCTCGTAAGAAGTCTAAGTCAACCATGTCATTCAATAACCGATGAACGAATATAACGTCAGCGACTCGCGACGTTTATGGTGAGAGCTTAAATTGAGCAATTTAAGTCTGCTCTCATAAGGCGGAAGAATAAGTGGGTCATTCCACGGTAGGTGGCTGAGTGCAAATCGGACGAACTTCCTTTGAACCGATTCGATTCTACCAACATGGGAGGAGTAGTAAGGAGACCATACCTGGGAGGCGTATTCAAGTAAAGGCCTAACTAAAGATATGTACAAGTGCTTTGTGATAAGGGGGTTGTTGAATTCCTTGGACCATCTTTTTATAAATCCCAGGACTGAATTTCCCTTGGAAGAAATATAATTGATGTGGGTGGAAAAATCCAACTTACTATCTAACCTAACCCCTAGATCGATTACAGAATTTGCGCGTGAGACTTTGTTGTCGAGAAAAGTAGTCATAGGTTATAACGCCATGTTTTCTACAAAAAGTCATGACCTCACATTTACTAATATTAAGGACCAGGTTGTTGTTGGAACACCAAGAATAGAAGGTGTTTAGGTCTGCTTGCAGAAGTTTGCAATCCTCGATACTCCGTATATGGCGGTACAGTTTGATGTCATCGACGTAAATAATGATTTTACAGTGCCTTAGCAGGGCAACAATGTCATTAATTGATAAAATAAAAAGAAGAGGACCAAGATGACTGCCTTGCGGGACACCAGAGGACGCTTCAATGTTTTTAGATTTGACTCCGCGGAATAGAAGCTGGTAGGTTCTGTCGGCTAAGTACGACTGGACCATACCACCAGGGTATGCGGAAAGCCTATTTTTTTAGTTTTAGAACTATAATAGAGTGAGAGAGCTTGTCGAAAGCCTTACTGAAATCTGTGTAAACACAGTCAGTTTGGTAGCCAGTGACAAAGCCTCGAACAGTGTGAGAAGAGAACTCCAGTAAATTAGTAGTAGTGGAACAAGCTGCAAGAAAGCCATGTTGGTTAGTTGAGATAAGTCTCTTGCAGATAGGGGCAATAGCAGAATAAACAATAGATTCAAAAAGTTTTGCTATATATGATAACTTCGCAATTGGTCTGTAATTAGATATTTCGTTCTTACAACCCTTTTTATGAACGGGGATTATAAAAGAGTTCTTCCATAAGGTTGGGAAGTTATATGTTTCTAGATATCTTCCCTGGTTATGGACAAAGATAAGTTTTGAGCCGAAAATTGTCTTTATGAGGTTGGAAGACAGGAGACGAGAAAGATTTGAGGAAGAACGATGCGAACTTGTCGCAAATCTCGGATGAATTAGAACTAACAGAGTTCTCGTATTGCATGGTGTTACGGTAATTATCAACTTTTTTCTTAGAGTTGATAAATTGAAAGAATGCTCTGGGATTCCCATACAATTTACCTTCCATGTTACTAAGGTACTCTTTATAGAGATCCTCGGAGAGAGCATGGAATTGGTCATAGCAATGGAGAAATGCATAGAAACTCGCAGTGTCTTTTCTCTTTAGATAGGTTTTCCAGAGTTTATTCTTCTGGTTTTTGGTCTGTCTCAACTAATTATTGTACCAGGGTTGAGGATGATCTGGTCAATTTTAGAGGCTCAATAGGTACACAGGATGCGAAGGTTTCATACAGGACGGAGTAAAAACTTTTTACGTCGTCATCCAACTCATTAGAGGAAAGCAAGCTATTGAAATCGATCAAAGTGATCTTGGATGACAGTACTTCAAGGTTGGCCTTTTTAAATTTAAAAGTAAAGGTTGACTCTTCCGGGATTAGCTTATTGTTAAAGGCAAAACAATAGCTGAGTAGGAGAGGATGGTGATAATTATCAACAGGCGACAAGACAATTGAGCTAGGCTCAACATACATGTTGTCTGAGTCGGAAAAGAATATAAGATCTAACCACCTACCTAAAATATTATTCACACCGCTCATTTGGTTCAAACCGCATGAGAATAAGGAATTCAGAAAGTCGGATTCCCTATCATTAAGGTTGTTTTCAGGTAGGTAGTTATCGTCCTCATCGGGAGATACCCATTGAACATTGGGTAAGTTAAAATCTCCTAAAAGTAGGAGTTTGTCTTTGGAGTCCATCATATCCTGGATATGATTAATGCATGATATTAGAATATCATAGAGGTTTTGACCTCTATCGTCAAGAGTACACTTTGTTTTGTTCGATTATATTTTGCGACTCGCTCAAGTGCTACAAAGGTATTGTTAAGAAATTAATACATTAATCGAATAAATTCCCATTACATTTAATAATGTCATTACATATTAATATTTTTATCAGCAAATTATACTTCATGCATTCAAATGATCTTCCAAGGATAGCAACATCGTTAGCAAGGCTAATATTTGCACTGAGGTATCAAAGGCACAACCTGATGTATTAATCGATGCATCTCTTACCGCTTTTTCTAGGGCGACATTGAATTACAAGGAGGAGAGTGCGTCACTTGGTCTTAATCCTCTATTTGTTTGATGGCTGGTCTGTTGTGGATATTCCAGGACGAAAACCACATTGATAATCTTCTAGTATCCTTTTCAGTTAGTCTATTATAGAATATACGTGAAAATACTTTGTATGCTATATTCAATAGCGTTACTCCTCTGTATTTACTACATTATAGTGGAACCTGTAGTTCCTGTTAAGGCAATTATATCTCCCCATTTCCGTAAATTTTCAGGCGAAACCTAGGGCCTCAAGGTTAATCTTTTGACTATATACTATGTTCATAAGGCCCATGGCAACGTATGCATCTATGGTGGATCAAAAGTCAAGACCAAACAAAAGGATACCGTGAATAAGCTGCGCAAGTTTCAAAGGGTGGCCTGGCTCGGTATGACGGTAGCTAAAAGCACCTGCCGACTGCGGTATGGAAGTCCTACTGAACCTCCCTCTGCTCCACCTACAAAAACGAGCTGGGCATATATGGCCCGAGGTTATAAAATAACCATGGCCCTTGGCACCACCCCTTTCCGTGTGCCCAGACTTGAATTAATATAGCTCCAACATCGTCGTGGAGTTTTTTTTTACCAAAAACTTGCACAACGATGGGTTTAAGCAATGGTGCTTTATGGTAGTGCAAAATCCATGTATTTTATTCCCACAAATCTGTCCGTTTTCGATTTCAGCGGATATTCTCTCGAAGACGCTTCATGACGCCCTAGTAGTATTTCTTACTCGCCGTTTGTCGCTTTGGAAGGACCTCGGACTGCGCTACACCACGGTAATCAATGAAAACTGTCAGCATGATCTTGATTGTGAATTTTAGGTTTCGAGACTCTCATGGCGATTTTCGAGAACCAGCTTCTTGTTTTTTTCGACATTTTCGTCGTTTATAGACGTTGAAGATAGACCAATACTAGGCAAATCAACTACACTACATCTCGCTCCTCTTTGAATGTTTGTTTTTCACATGCAATATTTTCAACCATTCGTCATGGAAATTTCGTTTTCAACCAAAAATTTAAGGCTGCTTCTTTATTCAACTAAATTTTCCATTGTAAAAATAACGGAGCAGTCAAAAGTATGATTAACGACATAAAGATCTGCTATGAACACACCGAGTATCAGACGTGGTTTAAATACGGCATGCTACTCGGCACACCGTTATCAGCTAACAAAAACAATTTAGCACGCCTATCGTATAATAAATTGTAGGTACTTTTTACGCAGTGTATGGGCAGTTTGTCCCTCTTACACATCGCGCTTATGATGTTTGTTATGGATGAATGGCATATCACACCTTGACATATTTTTTTGCGATACAATTGTGTCCTTGCAAGCGAAATGTCCAGTAATGAACTCACTCACAAAATTGCTGGACCTAATCGTGATTTCTCTAAAAGTATTCTCTGCCTAGTGCAATATCTAGTCATAGGACTAGTTCAAAAGATATACTGAGGGTGGAGTATGTTAAAATTGTTATTTGGAGCAAAACTCGAACTAGATTGAAAGTTTTCTACCTAGTATTCAATCAAATTAGTATTGGATAGTTTTAAATCTGAGCTCCATACTACCCCCTGCCGTCATTCCCAAAGAATCAATTCTATTACTTGCCGTATTTCTAATCTTTATAAAGACCTCCTCTTACCTCTTTTCAATACACTTCAAAGTTTCGCTGGTGAGGGTACTCTGCGTTACTTTTACAATTTCGATAATGCAAGATCCTTTCTTTACCTCGTAAGCTTATGTCCAACAACAAGGGCATCAAACTCAGTGTTTATTGCGACTGCAATAATCGTGACGAATTGAATGTTTCCAAAACGAAGTACTCTTTTTTTCTCTAACAAAACCTGCAACACCTCCCCCACCCTTTGTTGTACGATAATATCTTCAAAGTCGTCATTCAAGCACCACAGGCCTGAGATTTCTTAAGAGATATAAATGTCTTCGGCTAATAGGTCGTGTTTTAATCTACAAATCTAACATTAATCTACAAATCTGCTTATTAATGAACTGTAAAGAAACATTTACTAACCTTCGTAGATGACTTAGTCAGAATTAAACGCAAAGTAAGACGTAAAGGAAACCTTTTTAAGAATTGTAAAAAGCTCATCAAAATTTAATTTAAGAGTAAATGACACGAAAACAAAGTATATGATTGTATCAAAAAGAGAACAGCGATTACAAGAAAGCATCAGCCTTGATGATCTACTGGAAATTGTAGAGAATTTTATATATTTAGGGATAATACTTACCGAAGAAAATAAGCTGAAGGACGACATAACGCGTAGTACTAACTACTCACGTGAAATGGAATTGGGCATTTTGGGCTAGTGAAAAAGTAACCGTGGTGAGTTAATCTGCTGTGCGTAACTTTGTAGAAAAGTGTTTTCCATTCTGCAAAAAATAAGTCTAAATATGTATATAATATTAATTATCTACTTTTTAATAATAATTCACAAAACGCATTTTGATATTCACTTATCGCGTTTTTTCAGTAATCGCCTTTTCAACGTTTAACAGCTCACAACTTTTAACGCGGAAAAATGCCCAAGCGCATTGAAATGAAAATGAAATCTCGTGGTGAATGTATGCCGTTTGATTTATTCACCAAAAAATTCACGTGAATGTAGTAAGACAAATGAAATTTTAACAAGGGAAATTTTCGCTCGTGAAAACTTACATTGAGTAGCTTATTTAAATTCCATTTCATCTGAACTTAGGACTAGGCTTAAGGTGTTAAGGCGTTCGACGACCATCCCAGAGGTCTGAGGTTCGGTCCACGCAACTGTAAGGTTGATCGTCTTTCCACTTTTCCCACCAAGAAACGATTTTTTCTTTCTTGTCTTCTCTTTTTACAGGACAATTTCCTGTTTCTCTTCTGTTTTCGCTACACTTCTGTCTTCTTTACCGTGGGCGATTTGGAACTAGCAACTGATTTATCTCTTAAAATCCTGGGTGGTGGAGATTTGTCAAGGATTGCAAAACAAGCATTCCAATGCCTTAGATTCTACCGTTAGCCAGCAGCTCAATCTACAACTTCTTCATTCGACTCCGTCTCAGAAACGGTAACGTAGCCGAATAACGTGCTCGAAAGCTGATCGACAGCGAAGTAATTTGCTCAAACATCAACCCATTGAGCGATAATGGCAATATATTCAGGCCTATTCTTCACTCCGCAGGAATCGATTCCGCTGGAATTTTCATACAATCGTATGCTAGCAATGTAAGAAAATTTCAGCGGAATCAATTCCAGCGAAGTTCAGAATAGGCCTGATTAGTTTTCGCAAAATTTTTTCGCTATTACAAAAGCGATTAGTCCACGGAATAAACGCTCTCGTGCTTGCACATGAATGTTATTCTTACAACTGAAGACGAGCCCGTTTATAAATGAACAATTGCACTGAGGAACAATCTTCCTCGTAGAAAGAAGAATCAAGAAATACCAATGCCAACACGGGCTTTACTCCATCGGCTCCGATACGATAGAAGTCTTCTTTGCCAAAGTCAATGGCAGAAGATTGGGCAAGCAATTCCTGTAAAGAAGGAAGTCAAGTAAGAACGAATGTTATGTAGGTGGAAGAAGCAGGGTTGGGTTGATTTTTATCAGATGATTTAAATCATGATTTTAATCATGATTTAAATCACTTGATTTTTTCAAATAAAAATCATGATTAAATCAAAAATTCTTCTTTAATTGGACCCATAAGACAAAACATAATAGAATATTTTTAAAAATCAAAACCAGAATGCAAGAATACAAATACAATGGTTGTCAACAGAAAAAGTCCTAACAAGAAAAAAAAACCCATTTCTCTTCACTTTCGTTGTAAAGTCTGAACAAAAAAACTAATTTCCCTCCTTTCTCTATTCCCAACCTATTTCTTATATCAGAGTGTACAAATCCAAAAGTGCTGAACATTCTTTCCGCAGTTGATTTGCGATTTCTGGCTCATCCATCTGTGGCAACCTCCACTGGATTCCATTACTTATTATTTCGTCCGAAAACATAATGTTTAAATGGGCTACAACGGGCGTCAATGGCTTAAAAAAGCACATTATTCAGTGTTTTAATTAAAATCAAAAAATCATGATTTTTATGATTTTTTTGAAAAAATCATTGATTTTTGATTTTTTTAATTAAAATCAAATTTTGCCCAATCCTGCGAAGAAGTGGTACCATATTTCTGTGAGGCCCTCGAACCCCAATCTCTGAGATGGTAATTGGAAGCATCACCTTGAGGCCACTGAACCCGAAGTAAATTCTTATTCGCCTTATGAAAGTGGGAAACGGAGGTACTTCCTTCCAAACCCTGTGACATTTGTGGTCCGGCGTTCTTACATATTGGGCCTGATTGTTGAATCCGGCGGATTTGGGATTCCCGCCGCTAAAGAGTTTCACTTTCACTTGTCGCTGCGATTGTTCCACTTCCACTTTCGACTGTGAAATTCTCCATTCACTTTCCCGCCGGAGATTCAACAATCAGAACCTGTCAAATTCGCATTCACTTCCCTGCCGGCGGATTCAACAATAAGGCCCATTATAATTTTTTTGTTTTCATTAGTTAAAAATGTTTGCAATAAAATAGTTCAATATATTAAAATTACCCAATTTATTTTTCAGCAAAAAATTGTTACACTATGGAATATGATGTAACACCAGATCGCCCGGATCCAGGAGCACCACCAAATCTCGGGCATAATGAAGTGGTTACCACCGATAGTTTTCATTCAACAGTGCAAGTATCAACAAATCAACATTATGCCCATCGACATCATAATCATGTTCAAAGGAATATTAACTTTGATCCAGAACCTCCAATTCTTCAGCCAGAAGAAAGGGATCCTTTAGCATTAGATTTAGCACCAGATTCATCATTGCGGCTTGATAGTCCACCAAAATTAGTTAAGCATACTCACAGTTTACGACGTCATGTTCCTCGTATCATTGTTAAACCGATTCCTGAAAAGAGTCCCCCAATTATTGATAAAATTGAGAAACCTAAAAATTCAACAACAACAACAACAGTAACACCAACAACACCAACAACAGCAGCAACAACAACACAGGCATCGACAATGCGAGAAGTTTTAGCATCAATTCCTGGCTTTAGTATGAAGCCAAGAAGAAGATCAAATAAGAAAATGTCGACTGCTGCACAAATAGAACAAACAAAAGATGGTAAAATAGATTTAGAAACGCCTGATTCTGTTCTGGTCGGCACAAATCTTAGAGCTTTGCTCAATAAGCATACATTTTCTCTACTGCCTCCACTTTATCAATATAATTTAGTACAGTTGTTGCCCAGTGTAGATCGACCGACAATCGAGAGTGATTCAACTCCAATTCGTTTAAGTTCATCAAGTTTAAATAACGAATTTTTTGCTCGAGCTTGCTTAGAATGGCGTGAACGTTTATCAGAAGGTGAATTCACACCAGAAAATCAAGTTAAATTAAAAACGGAAGCTGAAAAGGAAAAGAATAAGCTTGATCCATGGAAATTGAAACATTTCGAGCCTATATGGGGTGAGAAAAGTTTTTCAAAAGCAAACAGTGATAAACAATCCCGCCCTTCGTTAAAAACGACAATCAAGTTAAAACCAACTACTACAATTGCGTCTTCAACCCCTCCGAGTTCGACAGAATGCACGTCTTCGTCGAACGAACAAATTAATCCTAGTACTACTATTTCTCCTAATGCAACTGTTGTTACAACAACATCAACAACAATTTCAACGCCTTCTGGTAGTTCTGGATCGCCCAAAAAACGAAATACAAAAACTGTAACAAGGGCGCAACAACAATTACAATTTGAAACGCAACCACCATCTAATTCTGCAACAGTAGACCAATCATTGGGCAATCGAGTTAAAGCAAAAGATGAATGTGATTCGGGTATAGAGGAAATCGTAATAGAATCAAGTAAATCAGAGCCGGGGACTAGTCCGCAAGAAATAGCAGCATCGGAAAGCATTCCTGAACAACCACCAGAAAAAATTGAAGAAATTGAAGTTAAATTAGAAAGTACTGTAAAAGAGGATGAAGATGCATACCTACAAGAAGGTGGTACAGTTCTTTTTGAAATAGAAGTTAATTCAATTGATACATGTGAAACGAATCAAAGCGATGATTATTTAGTTATGAATCATGCACAAAAACGATCATCTAGCCCCGAATTTAACGAAACTAAACAAATTAAATTTAGTAGGACTGATAATCAGGTTGAAATTGATAATGTTCAAAATGATGGATCAACTGCTGTTAGTGAAGATCTTAAAGATGATGATGTCCTAAATGAAATGCAATTCTCAGAGGACCGTGATAATTCAGAGATGCTGAGTGAAAAGACTTGCAATAGTATAGATTTAGGTGTTAAATTAGAATTAAGTCAGGATATATTATATAATAATCAGGCGGAAGTTTGTAATACCATTGAATCAGAAAAACTAGACGATGAAGCAATTCTAAATGATGCCGATGAATTAATATCGCATGATTATCATCAAGCAGAAAATTTCGAGGAACCAACGCCGAATACATTTAATTTTCAAACAAATACATTTAGCTTTCAAGGAAACACATTTGGTTTTCAAACATCCGCTGGTAATTCGTTATATTCCCAACAAACGGATGATCATCAACAACAGCCAGAACATGGTCAACAAATGGCAAGTTCTTCTCAGGAAATGGTAGAAAGTTTTATAGTTTCTGATTTAACTAATGGTGGTGTTGGGGCTATGTTAACTTGCTCAGAAGAAACTAGTAGTAGTACATCTGGATTAGTTGATTGTAGTGGAGATAATAGTGCTGATGATGCAGCTGTAGATGATTTAGAACCTAGTATTCAAACTATTCCTATAGAAGAAGATCCCATCGAACAAAAATTTGCTGATGCGGAAAATTATGTTTTAGAATCGGGAGAAATTAGTACTGATAGTGGTGGTAAATTTAGTTTAAATTAATATATTTTTTTTTATCTAATCACATTATATTTGTTCCAGAAGCAAGTAATTTGGCCATAGGTGATTCAAATAAAGCAAGAGAAGAAAGCTCAACAAAAATGTTCAGTGCAATAGTTAAAGGTAAGCAAAGATCTTTCTTTTTTTGTAATCATAAAAGCATAAAATCTATATTAACTACAGAAATTTCTATCCGTAGACTTTATTCAAACTTATTTCTATTAATCCTTTGATAGGCATTTTTAATTAGGCATTTCTACACAGAAACGTATTTATTTGATTTGAATTTTGCATTAGGTCGACAAATTCTTTCATTGCCAAAGTATCGGCGTTAACATTCAAATGACCGCAAAAGCCCCATGTTGTAAAAAATTGGGTTTTTGCGCCTCCTAATAGACTTTTGAGGCGTAGAATAATATAATATTATTCGATCACACCGGTCCATGCCAGACCACTAGCATTATAGTCAACTAAAACATTTGGTAGGTTAGGTTATTTACCATCAGCCTTATTATGGTTGTCACTTATGGTGTCAAATGGCGAAGTGAGACAAAAATGCTATTATGGTTCTTTAAAAAAGTAACATTTTAGAGAGATAAGGCGAATTACAGTTGTCACTGATATCGAGACACGGTGAATTCAGTGACAATTGTTCTCACTTGATGTTTGTAAGTGAGATTTTTCTCATTTGATTTTAAAGGTGACATTTCTCACTGTGGTGAAATAACCACCATAATAAGGGCCCTCATCTGTTATATGTCGTAACGAGCTTAGGATGATATACTGTACTTGTTGGTCAGAAGGGCTAAGAACACAATCTGTAGGTTTGCCTCGATGAGGATGAGTCAGCACTTCACGTTCCATATATGTAGTGGGTCTTAAAAGAAAATTTTAGAAGTGATCTAATAAAAGTTTTGTTTTCGCTTTAAGGAAAAAAATTGAATTGACAGGAGAAATTGGGAGACGCGAAGAATTTATTCACATGTAAAACTGTACAAAATAATACTCTGTATGTCGTTAATAAGTAAATAATAGAGGCATTTATAAACCGTTAATTATGTGCATAACATTGCCTTATATGGAAATATGTTCATCCAATTATCTTTTTTCACATTCATAAAGTCTTCTTTGACGGCTCTTCAAACGCGATCCGGGTCTGGCTTCTCGAAACTAGTCTCTTCACCAATCCCTATTCTGAGCCGAAGTCATGCAGTTTGACATGCTTAAGCTCTGGTTGTCCTAGTCTACGCCATCTTTCCATCGGAGGTTGAGTCTCCCTCGCTCTCGCACCTCATAGATCTCATCGCAGAGAACTTTTCCTCGAGCAGGTTCATCTTCACTCATACGAGCTAGATGCCCTGCCCACCGGATCCTACCGAGCTTTATTTTCTTCACAACATCTATGTCGCGCGATAGCTCTTGTAGATCTCGTTGTTGCAGTTTCCGGAATCGTCTTTAGGTACATAAGGGGCCAATAATTCTCCGAAGGATTTTCTTCTTGAACACGGCTAAAAGATTAGAGTGCTTTTTGCAAAGGTAAGACCATCGTCTTATATAGTAGCAGTTGAGACGTTATGATCAGATGCTTGGATTTGAAGAGCCTTAACAGACTATAAAAGGCTTTGTTGGTTTTTAGCAGCCGTGCGCGTATTTCTGGTTCCACGGTAATGTCGGCTGCTACTATTTACCCAAGGCAGGTAAATGATTTTACTTCTTCAAACTCGTGTTTCTTAACTTTGATTGTGGGACGGGACCAATATTAGGTGCTCTTGCAAACGAGCCCACCATGTACTTTGATTTGCTTTCGTTGATGTGCAATCCCAGCTTTCGTGCCGCATGCTCCATCTGGGTGAAAGCTTCCTGTACAGCTCTTAGTGTTCTTCCAAGGATGTTAATGTCGTCGGCATAAGCAAGTTATTGGGTGGACTTGTGGAGGATTTTGCCTCTTGATATCACCGCCGAATCTCGGATTACTTTCTGGAACGCCAGGTTGAAAAGGAGACAGGCCAGACCATCCCCTTCTCGGAGTCCATTACAGATGTTGATTGGTCTGGACAGTGCTCCGGATACCTTTACTTAGCTTGTCACGTTGGTCGTGGTCAACCTACACAATCGTGTTAGCGTATTGCGCATGCCGAATTCTCTCATGGCTCTGTAGAGCTCTACTCTGGCTATTTTTCAGAGGCGACTGCACAACATCAAACGATTGATGAATTAATTGTGCAAGTATGGGGAAACAGGAAGCCAGAAGACTCGCCAGAAGGCGTCTTCTGCACTTTCTTTCTAAGCTTTATTTTTTCACGATTTATGTCGTGATATTGCCCATAGATTTAATTATTGTAGATCCTCTGGAATAATTCTCCCTCACATAAGAGGCCAACAATTCTCTGAAGGACTGAAGGAAGAACATTTTGCCACGATAATTACTGCGCGCTGTGATATATCATTTTTTATGTCTGTAATACAATACCGGTTTTACACGACCGGACACCGAACAGACAAAACGAACGAACAAGCTGGGGTTTATGGGAAAGAGGGTGAGCGAGGGGCCGGTTTTCCATCGTCCTCTTTCACCGTCTTCACCATAAACCCCAGTTTGTTCGTTCGTTTTGTCTGTTCGGTGTCCGGTCGTGTAAAACCGGCCTTTCCGATCTTCTGGCCTTGCTAACTGACAACAACTTCATGAACTGCTTGGTGTAGCATAGGCCATATTTCATCAGCTCCTCAGCAGATAGCACCCAAGGTCTCACTATTTTTTAATGGGTTTATGACTTGACTTATTTGCTTGGTGGCGGCAGTGTAGAATCATCATTAGATGTTGGTGAGATCTTGCAGAACTGACTTCATTTTTCACTCTAATTGCATTTAAATTTCGTATATTACGTCATACCATGAACTGCTCGGCAAAACCCCGCGCCGGTTTCGGTCTTCGCCCTTTGTACTCTTGTAGTTCACATATGAGATTCTTCTAACAGGTATGGGTGCTGTCAATAATGCACGTTGCGCGAGCAATTGAATTTGTTGCTTTTGCACACAGGTCAATAAAAGCAAAACTATTTTCGTCAGATGTTCAATAATGCAGTGTGCACTTGCCAACTGCTGCAAATGCGCAAACGTTTTAAACACTGTGCGAGGAATAAAAATCTAGCTGTCATTTTACAGAAGGTGTTGTATGCCCGCAAAATTAGCTAGAATAAGTGTTTGATAACTCAAAAAAAGAAGTGAGGCAAACATAAAGCCTGAGTGCTTAGTAAATACTTTATTTTTGATACAAATTTTGACATAAAATATTGTGACGATTATGGTCAATTTTATCAGGAGCGCGTTCAAAAACCTTACTATGGTAAACCACGAGGTAAGCTGTGGTTATGCTGCATCACTTCACTTAACCACGAAAGTTTATGTTTAACCATGGAGGTTTTTGAACGCACTGTGGTTAACTACAGGTTAAAGAAAAATAAAAAAATAAAAACAAAATTTTCCATAAAATAGTCCCCGCTAATTGCATCAATTATTTCATTAATTATTTATTTGCAATAATCCCACAAATCCCACTTTGATTTGTTCATGTGTTTACATTAAAACAACTGTCAGAGAGTTGTTTTTATTCTTCTTCTTCTTAACTATCGCTAACCATGCTCCCGAGCAGGGTTAAAATTTTACTACACCATGGTTAACCACGAGAGTTTTTGAACGCCAAAAAGCTATGCTCGTGGTTATGTTGTAGTTAACCACGGAGTTTTTGAACGACAAAAGTTTACCATAGTTAACCATGGTTAACCATAGTAAGGTTTTTGAACGCGCTCCAGATCATTCACACAGGCAAAAGATTTGTCTGACCATAACCTTCTATATTTACAAGCCATGAACAAGAATCTCAATTGAGAGAATCGGACTACCAAATTCTCGCAAATTCTCCAAATTACACTAACAACATAACGTGACTTCACCGAGTTGTAGTCCGATTGAGCGGAAATTCGCTCTCAATATTTTCCTTGTTCATGGCTTGTAATATAGAAGGTTATGGTCTGACGTTATGCTGATTGTGTGTGCAGCGTCAAACAAGCATTGCACAGTGCATTATTGACAGCACCCTATATATTTCCATCTATGAACTATTTTTTCCTCTTCTTCTGAACCTTTTGCATTTTCTTTGCAAGCCCATGTTTTGTGATAATGCAGCACTGCAGCACCATTATTTAGTTCAAACTCTAGCTTACATTCGCTATCGACCTAATTGTGGTATATGGTTCGGGCTATATTGATTCGAGCTTGATTTACGAATATAAGGCTTTTCTGCGTTTTACAGCGCTCTCTCACTAAACTAACAAGATATTTATCCAAGTCATACTACCTCGATACGCTATCATCCTCATCAGGCTCAAGAGGTAACGAAGATCTATTTGGCTTCGAATAACGTATGTTTTTTTACTTGCTCCCGTCTCTATAACTATTGTTCATTGTCATTAGTGTTCTCATTCAAGCTGTGATGCCGTGTGGTTATGTATATGCTGTGTTGGTTATGTATATACGGGTTCCAAGTCTGTTTAGCGTTCAAGCTCGCAGGATGATTTTTATATCAAACATTCTTTTTACGGCATAAACATTTTATTTTTCTTATACTGCCCTCCAGCGGACTCTGATTTGTGCGACAGCTCTCACCTCCGTCAAGGAACTCCCAGTTGATATAGCTTCTGCTAAAGTTCTCCTCCACGTTGTTTTAAGTCTTCTAATTCGACAAGCTCCTTGCGGATTCCAGTCAAGGGCCTGTTGGGCTAGATTTTCGTTCTCCTTCTTCTTAAATAGCGCTACAGTCCAGTCGTCCCTACGTCTTACTAGCTCTCTCCAATTTGTTATACGTACATTATAAGTTTCCGTATATCTTCTAGCATTTTATCCATCCACCTATTTCTTGGTCGCCCTACTCTTCTTTTTCCTGATGGGGTACCATTGAAAATCCTGGCTAGCATTCTTTCCTCAGGAGCTCGTACAACGCGTCCGAGCCATCGTAGTCGATTCAATTTTATGTATGCAACCACATTTATCTCTTCAAGCTCTTCGTTTGTTCTAATGCGCCATTCGTTCTAGTTAACCCTTTCAGGACCAAATATTCTAAATTTTGAGATGATTTTCTGTTTGTTTTGTCAATGTCCCAGCCTCACGCCCGTAGCATACAACTGGGCGGATTAATGTTTTAGATATTCTCACTTGGCATTGTCTTGAGATTTCTTGGTTTTTTTAGGACCGGGATTAGTGTGAAATATGTTTTATTTGCGGCTACGATGCGTCTATGGATGTCGTCCTTGATCTTATTTTCTGCAGTAATCATTGTCCCTAAGTAGTTAAAATAGTCTACAATTTCCACTCTAGGATCGGTAAGGCTTCGCCCTGAGCGTTTTCCTCTTTTTGATACAATCATTCTCGTTCTCCCGTCGCAAAGTGTGGCCAATCCAATTCCATTTCCTTCGCCTGATTTCGTCATCTATCTTTTCTTGGCCGGAACGGGTACTTGGCAAGAATCCTTGTCAAACTCCTGAGCTCACCTCAAAGCTGGCGGATAATTTTCCATTATGGAGAACTCGTTTCATTTCATTTGGAAATATTGTATCGAGCTTTTATCAGATTGGCTGTGCTAAAAATGTTTAAAATTCGTGAAACGATAAATAAACAAAAACAGATGTACGAGAAAGTTAAATATTTATTAAACTACAATTCAACAGTCCTGGTAAAGACGATAGTTGGATGCTATAATTTAGTTACGCCAAAATGATTTAGGCATAAACGTGGCCATAATAGCTCATGGTCTCTTTTAAGTGAGGGCATAATCGGTGGTCACTGCTTAGGCTTAGAAACTATTGTACTACGATCAGCCCGGAAGAAATAGAGCACGTGCATATTTTTATCTGTTATATATTATTCTATTAGAATGATTGAGCTGCATAGTTTAGCTGCATAGCTACATTGTTTAGTGCATAGTTTTCTTTTTTCAGCTTCATAATCAACATACTTCAAGGGAATTTGAATAATAATAATACTTCAAGAAATCTTTTTATCTAGGTATCTAAAAATAAATAAATCTCATTTTCTTTCATTTTTCACAGAATAAATTAATTGCAACCTTTATCTAGAATTTTATTTCTATCACCATACCTTAAGTATGACTGGTACACGTCTTTCCTTTCCATTTCGCAGTTTGTTTATCTTGAAATTCAATATCCATAATTTTCCTGCGCAGCAAATAGGAACTACGAAAGTTTGTTGCGTATGCGATGCTGTGAAATTTAAATGATTTCAGTGAGGGACGCTGAAATAAAACAAAATTCTTTGAATTTTAGACACATCCATCTTCATTGCGGTTGTAGTCCATCAACGAATGCTTGCATGAAGAAGTGCTAATGTTTCTCTTTGTTTTGATTACTTTCAGTGATTCCATCTACCAGTGAATCAGACAATATTCAAGAGGACAGCAATCGGAATTGTGAGGCTAATCAGACACAGGAACGCCATCAGAAACGGTTGCCAACTACATCATCGGGTGTTATTTCGTGTTCGTCATCATCATCATCGTCTTCGGCATCGTCGTTATCATCATCGCAATCAAATGTTGTCCAAGAGAGTCCCACTGCCAGAGATATCTTTCATCATGTAGCACACGATTGGAATTTTGGAATTAAAGTTGAACATAACGATCGGAATATAGCCGTGATGGATTCATCTTCATCGGATGGCGGAACATCGGATATTCCTAATAATAGCATCGGTGATGTGGGTGATAATACAGGGTCCGTGGAAGGTGACGGAATTTTTAATGCTCATCAAGTGCAGTCATGTTTTGGAACAGCTGTTATGGGACAGGCGAGTCAAGTTTCTGTTAACATATTTTTCTCGTATGGTAGAAATTGATTTTTTTTCCTTTTTATAATTTCTCATAATTGAATTGTTTTCTTTTCTTTAATAATAGTAGTGCTATTTTGAATTTACACTTTTAATTTATCATAAGAAACATTCCGGTAAAAGTGATGAAACACATATTTTAATTGTTACGCGTTAAAACAAGGTATTGAAAACTGTACGCATTGATACTAGATAACAAAAAATCTGGCGGAATAAATGAAATTAAAGTGAAGCGATTATGCGTTTTAAATATTTTTGTTGCCGGTTGTTGTTTAACGTGAAACCAATGCTGTTTGTTTTTAAATTAATTGCTTCAAATATTCTTCTGCATTTTTTATGAGTGATCGTGTAAGCTTAATGGAATATATTAATTAAAAATATCTGATTTTGCATGGTGTTCAAATGTAATCAAATTAGGTTTACATGTGTGATTTGTGCGAAGGCACCCCTAGTGTTTTTTATATACTTAAAAGACTAAAAATGTGTAGTTATAATTAATTTTGTTGTAAGTGTGGCATTAGAAAACATGTTTTTCTTACTACAATAAGTCTGATCAAAGAACGTAACTACAGTATTGACATTAAGTTTAGGATCACATCCGCTTTTCCTATATTCTTATATATTTTTTGAAATGTATAAAAAACGAATTGAAGTGTTAAGATTGTTTTCAAATTTAGGATCAGCGTAATTCTTTCTTAATATGATTATGATCATGATCTATAATTCGTCTTGCAATAAAGTAACTAACGGCATTGTTTTGATATTGGTTAATTCAAGAAGCTCCACACATTCCCATTCAAAGAAGTAATATTGTTTTTCTCAGCCAAAGGTGTGCATTTCATACAGTGTGTGAAATAGGATTGTCCTGAATACAATCTTCAAAGAAAATCAACAAATTATCCTCATGTATCTTGATAAAACGTGATCTTCTCTTGCATATATGTGCAGGTTCGTAAAACAAAACCAGAAATCCAAAACCATTATCGGGCAAAGTAGGATTTTATATCTTTTACATACAAGACGAAAGATCCGAAATAGATTTTTTTTGTGCTGTTGAATTCACGATTTGTGGGATGATTTCGAAGCCCCTTACATAACCACCAAACAGACTATTTGTAACCAAAACAGACTATTTGTGCTGGCATTCTTATATTAGGCGAAACATTTTGCATTCGACGCCTTCTTCTGTTCCTTTAATCTCTAGTGGGATAAAGTGCGGCAATAGTAGCCCTCCAGCGGGAACTCTGTTTTGTGCGATAACTCTAAGCACTGTCCAGAATCTTACAGTGGTTGCGGCCTCTGCTAATAGGGTTCACCTCCACATTGTTCTATGTCTTTCAATTCGGCGGATTCCAGTCAAGGACCGGTTTGCCTAGATACTCGTTTTCGCGCCGCAAGGTGTGGCCAATCCAATTCGATTTCTTTCGCCTGATTTCATCATATATCATTTCTTGCCAGCGTCATAGTTCTTCATAGTTGGTGTAAGTTGAGATCTGCGTCGATCCCCATATGGGAAACAGGCATGCATATGTACTTCTTGCATTTATTCTGGAATTCACATCTTCTGCCCCGCCATTTTCGGTGATAATGCTACCAAGGTAAGAAAATTTATCTACCAATTCCACGTTACGGTTATTCAGCGCTGTGCGTTCAATGGTGTTTGCATTTATCCGCATTTCTTTAGTTTCAATCGGATTTAGCCATAGGCCTGCCGAACTAATTTCTGTTGCTAAATTGTTGGCACATATTTTTGAGGTCCTGATGCCTATGGGCCAGAAAACAGATATCATCCGCGTATCTAGTCGAGATCCTTAAGGCGGTCTAGCAATACCCATTGAATGCCACCTAGGTCTACTATTTAGGGTGCTGTCAATGTTGTATTTTATTACTATAAGAAAGAATAATGGCGAAAGTAGACATCCTTGTCGTACTCCTGACTATCCTCCGGAAAGGTGCAGGTGTTCCATGCTATTTCCAGGATTGGATGTAGCGCGCCTGCTATGAGGCTTGAATCTTCTTTCA
Source organism: Thereva nobilitata (assembly GCA_963855945.1). Taxonomy (NCBI): domain Eukaryota; kingdom Metazoa; phylum Arthropoda; class Insecta; order Diptera; family Therevidae; genus Thereva; species Thereva nobilitata. Next base: position 194,700,033 of record OY979694.1, on the reverse strand, counting down.
ACAATTCTGGTATCCCATCTTTCCAGGTTCCTGTGAAAATAAACCGTTCAGGGCGCGAAAAAATAATCCCCATCTTTGGACTTGCTCCTCGTCGCTGCACAGCAGCCTTGCATCGGCATGCTTGGCGAGAGCTGTTTAGTAGAGTGCTTTCTCGGGAGCTGTTTAGTAATTTGGTACAGCACCTTACTGTTGCCAGTGTTTGCCGCGTTTTTTGCTTTTTCTGCGAGCTCTTTAATCTGTTGCCTTTTATCACGTCGGACACTTCGCTTTACCTCCCGGTGTGATTGGCAGTATTCTCGTTCAGGTTGATGACGTTTTCCCGGGTCGCTTGTAGAGTTTACGTTAAAAAGGCTTACCTGCGTTCTATTTTTTGCCAGGTTGTGTCCGAGATCTAGTCTCGCCGGTGTCTTTGGGCATAACCGATGCTTGTGTCCGCTGTTAATATAGGGCCCTTTGTCGTACTCCACAGCTCTTCAAACGCTTTGCTGGTTTAAGGTTTGATGCGGACTCTCAGCAAATTCTCGCCTCCTAATGCTCTACCGCCGAGGGCCTACGTTGAACCGTCTATGGTTTATGGCATAGCTACTGTCATCATCCAGAATAGTTCTCCATCTGTGGCTTATAGCCACGTGATCTATCTGATTTCTCGTTCTACCATCAGGCGACACCAGTAAATTCCACCTACCGTGAGTTGGTGGGAAATACAGAAGTCAACGAAAAGCTCACCAGGCAGGGGCACCGTAATAATCCTCTCAGCAACTGGTGACCGGCTAATGGGGCTGGACTTTAGCGAATATTATGCCAACGCCATTCCTACGGCTTTCGGTTTCATTTGTCTCAGAATATAAGAAGGACTCACTATCTGGGCAGACATGCTCCTCGTATCGTGCCATTTGGTCTCGCTAAGTCCCATTCTCTTGATATTATAGCCGTCCACCAGAAAGTAGCGTTCAATTCAAAATATTGTGTGTCGATCCGACAATTCTTGGGAACCATTTAAATTGTCGACAACAAGATCGTCCACTTACGCTTCACAACGTTGTCGACTCACCAATAACAAAAAATTGTTAGGCAAAATTTAGCTTCCTCACAAAGAGAGTGGCCACATTATACAAAACATATCGTCTTCTTTCAGCAAAAATTATTTGAAATGCTCTTCTGAATGGACTCATTGTTGGCGGTCAAGAAATTTGTTTATTTTGTCAGATTAATTGACTGAAGATTCATTTCGGTCTTGCTAATATCAGAGAGTTTGTATAGGTCCCAATCAGCCATTTTCCACACTTTTCAGAATTTTTGAGTAACTAACAAAGGCCGACGACGAATTACTCATGTCTTGAAACTTTCATCTTTTCCCATTGATTATGCAAAAGCTTGTCTATTATCGTCTTCTAAGTTTCTGTTCTCGGATTTTAAATATATTGCCCTGTCTTTAGAATTACATTTCAACGATCCAGACGTAAATTTTTATTATTTCGAGCTCTGTAGATTTTGTATTCTTAGGTGCAAGTAGCATTTAAATCGTTAACAAAAGATTTGTTTTTACATTTGAAAAAAAAGATAATCAATTTTACAGATAAAACAAGAACATGAACTTCCCATGACTGCAGCTGAAATGGAAGTATCGAGCACTGTAATAAGCAATTCCAATAATTCGAACGATAGCAGTGATCAAAGTGTAAATGAAATAACAATACACAGTAGTAAAATTGATACACATACCACAAATAGCTTTGGCGGATCAACACACCATTCCCGCCAAGATATTGCAGCACAATCAAATCAACGATCTTGTGAGAGCCTTCAACCTCATGTTTCGCAGTTTGGTGGCCAACAAATTCACTTTAATCTGCAGCAAAACTTATCGCAACAACAAAATTTAATACAACATTATAGTGATAATTCACAAAGCAATATTCAAATGCCTTCATCTCAGCTTCAGCAGCAACTTATTAATAAATTAGTTCAGAAATCTGGTTTTTCTCAGCATCCGCAAAGAGCATATTTATCTCTGTCATCGACTCAACCGCTAAAAGTCATTCCAAGTTCTGCTATTCCTACAACCATTGCCCAACAGCGGCCTAAATTGATAAGCGGTAAAGGGCGACGGACATCTAATAAACTACCACCTGGGGCTGTGAATCTTGAAAGAAGTTATCAAATATGTCAAGCTGTTATACAAAATAGTCCGAATCGCCATCAGTTGACAGCACAATTGAGGCCGCCACCTTCAATGTTAGCAGCGTCTACAAGTGGAGCAAAGAAAGATGATCAAGTATCATCTTCTAGTAGAACGATATACAGGGTAAAATCTTATTTAATATAATACTGTTGAAAATATTAAAATTGTTTCTTTTCGTATTTGATAGGTGATTGCTCCCAGATTGGGATTTCCTAGGAAAAAATTTGTCCAACGACAACCATCACCAACACTTTTGAGACACGTTTATTCAACTGCAGGCAGTGGTAATGGTGGTAGCCAAGGTGTTGCTTTGGTACAACAGCAAGCAATGTCCGCTCAACAACAATCTCTTATTCAAGGAGATCAACAGCAAACTGGACAATATGTTCTTATTCATAGAGCCAACGTTGGCGCTGCTGATAATCAAGCTCCCAGGGCTTCAAGTGCGCCACCCGCACAAAATCAGGTAAGATGTCTTGATTCTCTTCAAAAGACTTTCATTATTATTTTAATTTAAAGCAAATTCATGGGGTTAATGGAGTACCAATAAGTGGACGCGGACGTCCCGCTTCAGTTGATGTAGATTCTCCGAATACAATGCATGAAAATCAGCATGTAATTGGTCCTAATCCAGGTGTTCAAGCCGTAACAAGAAGAACCGTTAACCACGGTAAGTACGAATTCATTAAATATATTTTATTTTTTAATTATAAGCGCGATTTTTGGACATTGCTATTTTTATTACGAAATTATTTTTAAATCGATCCCAGGCTGTTTTAAAAGCGTTAATGCGAGGAATACTACATAGTCAGATGCTTGCTAAAAAACGTCATAGGTTGAAATATTCGCGGACTTCTCAGTCGTATCGTCCTCTGAGTCGAGTAGACATGACTTCTCAAATATCTCACAATAAAAAAATCGGGGGCCTGAAAACCTCGAATATTCCTTTTTCATTTTTTTTGCACCAATAGAATTTGCATTGACAAACACTTTGTTATATTTGATAAAATCAAGTAAATTTGTAGCGGACTTTGGTAAAGTATTTTAACAATATTCAATCATTGTCTATTTGATACAATTGAAAAGCCTGGTTTGGTTTTACTCTTAATCAATTTTATTTGGATTTGTTTGAGACAATAAATATGCCTAAGAACGTGCATTAGAGATCTTCAGGCATAAAAAGCTTTTACGTCAGTATGTTCAATTATAGAACACCTATTATCCCAGAAAAATTTTAGCACCGTTCAAACTTAGGTTGGCAGATAAATTCCGCCATGCTCATCTAATTGCTCCTTTAATCCCTCATGGGACATAGGGCGGAAACAGTTGCCCTCCAGCGGACTCTGTTTTGCGCGACAGCTCTCAGCTCTGACCAGGATCTCCCGGTTGTTGCGGCCTCTGCTAATAGGGTTCTCCTCCACGTTGTTCTAGGTCTTCCGACTCGACGGGTTCCTTGCGGATTCCAGTCGAGGGCCTGTTTGGCTAGATTCTCGTTTTCGCGTCGCAAGGTGTGGCCAATCCAATTCCATTTCCTTCGCCTGATTTGGTCGTCTATCCTTTCTTGGCCGGCACGGCGCCATAGTTCTTCATTTGAAATTCTATCTTGCCAGCGGATTTTTAGGATACGACGTAGGCATCTGTTGATGAAAACTTGTAGGCGCCCTGTGATGAATTGAGTGACTTTCCATGTTTCGCAACCGTACAAAAGAACTGCCTTAACGTTGGAGTTGAACAGCCGCAATTTGGTGTTAATTGAGATCTCCGTCGATCTCCATATGTGAAACAGGCATGCATATGCGCTTCTTGCTTTATTTATTCTGGAACTGACGTCTTCTTCTGTACCGCCGTTTTCGGTAATAATACTACCGAGGTAACAGAATTTATCTACCAGTTCCACGTCACGGTTATTTAGCGCTGTTGGTTCAAGGGTGTTTGCATTTATCCGCATTTCTTTGGTTTTAGTCGGATTTAACCTTAAGCCTGCTGAACTACTTTCTGTTGCCAAATTGTTTAACATGTTTCTGAGGTCCTGGTGTCTGTGGGCCAGCAAACAGATATCATCCGCGTAGTCGAGGTCCTTAAGGCGGTCTAACAATCCCCATTGTATGCCACCTGTTCTAGTATCTAGAGCGCTGACAAGGATGTCGTTTATTACTATAAGAAATAGTAATGGCGAAAGTAGGCATCCTTGCCGTACTCCTGAGCTCACTTCAAAGCTGTCGGAGAGTTTTCCATTGTGAAGAACTCTGCATTTGGAATTGTTGTATAGAGCTTTTATCAATTCTATTATTTTATCCGGCAGTCCACGTTGCCGAAGAGCTCGCCATATAAAGCTCCTATTAACCGAGTCGAACGCTTTCTCATAGTCTACGAAAGCAAGGTAAAGGGGGGATCGGAATTCAGTAGACTGCTCCACTATGATTCTCAAGGTGTTAATGTGGTCTATGCAGGAGCGGCCTTTTCTGAATCCAGCCTGCTGTCTTCTAAGCGTTCGATCTACTGCCTCTCTTATCCTTGATAGTAATATGTGGGACAAGATTTTGCCCACAGTAGATAATAGACAGATGCCTCTCCAGTTGTCACATATTGTTAGGTCCCCCTTTTTTGGTATTTTGACTATGATACCTTCCGTCCAATCCTCCGGAAAGGTACAGGTGTTCCATGCTATTTCCAGGATTGGCTGTAGCGCATCTGCTATGAGGCTTGAGTCGGCTTTCAACAATTCTGGCGGGATGCCATCTTTTCCAGCTGCTTTACCATTGGCCATTGCATGAATTGCGGTTACTATTTCAGTCTTGGATGGGGCACGAGTGGTGATTCTTATTGGCTGTGCATTGTTGCTGTTGTTTTCCTGAGGTTCCTGTGTAAATGAACCATTCAGGGCGGCGAAGAAGTAATCTCTCCATCTTTGGAGTTGCTCCTCGTCGCTGCACAGCAGCCTTCCATCCGCACTCTTTACGGCATGCTTTTTAGTAGAGTGCTTTCCCGATAGCTGTTTAGTGATTTGGTACAGCACCTTACTGTTGCCTGTGTTTGCCGCGTTTTCCGCTTTCTCTGCGAGCTCATTTATCTGCCGCCTTTTATCACGCCGGACACTTCTCTTTACCTCCCGGTGCAATTGGGAGTATTCCCGTTCAAGTTGTTGTCGTTTTTCCGGGTCGCTTGTAGAGTTCACGTTATTTTTGAGGGCCCTTCTGCGTTCAATTTTTTGCCAGGTTGTGTCCGAGATCCAGTGTTGCTGGTTTCTTTGGACATAACCTATGCTTGTTTCCGCTGCTGTTATTATAGCGCCCTTTGTTGTGCTCCACAGCTCTTCAATATTTGTGTCGTCAGAAACGGTTTGCTGGTTTAAGATTTCTTGCAGTTTGCCAGCAAATTCTCGCTTTTTGGTGCTCTCACGCAGAAGGTCTACGTTAAACCGTCGACGGTTTATGGCATCGCGTTGGACGTTTCTGATTGCAGCGATTTTTAGGCGGATAGTTGCTACTACCAAATGGTGGTCACTTCCAGTGTCTGCTCCCCTAAAGCTCCTGACATCCTCCAGAATAGTTCGCCATCTGCGACTGACGGCCACGTGATCTATCTGGTTTCTCGTTCTACCATCGGGCGATACCCAGGTCTCCTTGTGTATCTTCTTGTGACAAAAGTAAGTTCCACCTACCATGAGTTGATGGGAACTACAAAAGTCAACGAAAAGTTCACCATTGTGATTGGTATCTTGGCTTAGGCCTTGATTTCCAATTGTGTTTTCAAGGCCGGTGTTGTTGGGGCCGATCTGTGCATTTAAGTCACCCATCAAAACAATGATGTCTCCCCTTGGAATAGAGCGAAAAACCTCATTCAGTCGCATATAGAACTCGTCTTTGATGTCATCGTCTGCGTCTTCAGTTGGAGCGTAGCATTGGACTATCGTAGTACTTCTTAGTCTGGTACGTAGGCGCACGGTAATAATCCTCTCAGAAACTGGTGACCAGCTAATGAGGCTGGACCTGGCTTCCTTGGTGAGTATTACGCCAACGCCATTCCTACGATTTTCAGTTTCGTTTCTCCCAGAATATAAGAAGGACTCACCGTTTGGGCAGATATGTTCCCCCGCATCGGGCCATCTGGTCTCGCTGAGTCCCATGACCTTGATTTTATAGCGGTTCATCTCGTTGAGCACTTCATCCAGCCGTCCATCAGCAAGCAGAGTTCTCACATTCCATGATCCGATTCGTGTCCTGTTTCGAAAAGCAAAGGTCGTCGTCGTGTTGTCCGTCCGGTTCCGAGGCAATGTTTGCCGATTCGTAGCAATTGTGTGTTTTATGGGAGCGGGTTGCTAACCCTCAGCCCAACCGACTTAAAACTCTGTTTTGTGGCGCAGAGAACTCGCCATTCGACCGTCTCCCGTTAGCTCCTTCCGAAGAAGTACCCCAGGGGGCACCGCGGGGAGGTGGGATTAGGACTTGCTAACAGAGCTGCTAGGTGTTCGTCTGCAGTGACTCTTCTCGGATTTTGGCAGAAGTGAAAAATCGGGTGCCACCACCTTCCGAGGTCTTTGTTAGCCATTCGCCCCCCATGCCATGCTCATGTCGGCATTAAAAAATTTGGTAGCAGAAAAAATTCAATATAAAAAATCCATAACACCCTCATGAATTACCTCTGATAGTCTAGAGGCGATCCAGTCTTCTGGAAGCCATATAATATTGAGCATGTACTTAAATAGGGTAATAATAATCTTCGAAACTACCAAAGCGATTACTATGCAATTACTTCTTTTCTATCTAAAACAATGGGAACAAAAAACAAAAAAAAAATATGGAAAACCAAATCTTAAATAATACAGATGATTTTCGCCATCAAATGTTTCCTTGGCGACTCTTTGTTTGGCTTATTGAATACCTTTAACAAATTTTGTATTCCCTCAGCAAATAGGACCTGGTTGTTCTGGATACTTTGCACCTTTTGACAGATTTCTAGAGCATTCGGTCGTTTGTCAAAACATCGAGGAGACGAAGAACCTTGCGTTTATACTCTGCATGTTATAGGGAGTTCTGAAATATTGACTGAGGAAGACTGGAACAACATTCCTACGGTGGCTTAATGTGTCTAAGAAGGAGCAAATGGACCTATCACCAATGAGTTTACGAGCGCGGTTTTGACACAATAAGACAGTTTTAGGCGCCCAGCCCATATAAGAGAATTGTATTGCGGACTCGAATGGAAGACTTGTAGATTGCAGTGCCGCTATATGCAGGAGGAATTTACATCTCTTTCTCTTAAGAAATGCCAGGCTCTGGAATTCAATTTTTATTGGAGGATCTTGAAAAACCGAACCGTTTTTGTATCATAGAGTTGTATTGCCGATCAGCAAGCTCTTGTTGGCTTCGTATGTGAGTAATGACCATTCTGGAGATACGATCTCGTTGGACTTCTTTTCGTAAGATATCTAGTTCGTATGACTGCTCAGAAAGCCTTTCGCGGTAGGATTAATGCAATGTGACACCAAGTTTGACAGAATTTGCTCTAAAAGGATGTCAAAGACCAGAAAATCCGGAGGTTAGGGATAATATTTTGGTCATTTTATCTTTGGTTTTGGAGAGAATAGAAGTAATTGCTATTGTGCCACATTAGGTTAAGTGTGGCTGTATTAGAGTGTTGGGGGTTGATCTGCACGAACTTAAGCACCTGCAGGTGGTCCCTGGGTACAGTCCTCGGCTCCGTCCTCCAAATTCAAACCATCCAACAGTTCGTCCAGATTGGGAGAATCCTCTTCTGGGCAGGGGTTTGGAATTTTTTTAGTTTGGCATAACTTATGCCAAACCTAGCCGTCATTCATTATTCTCCAATATCGTTTATATGGAGAACGAATGAAATGCTATTTTTCAGCGCTTCCTCTGCTATGATGACCACCCAGCCATCCAATGGAACAACAGGATTTTGAGCCTGGATACACTGGATAAGCTTTCCGGTATCCAGGGGTGTGGAAGCACGGATCGGAGAGGATCGAGGTCGTTTCTGTCCCTGCTGGCACTCGAGAGGGTTGGTTTGATTTTGTGCCAAAGGGAAAATAGGAAAAGCCTGTTCGTATTGTTGTCCCTAGCGGTGGCTCGCTAGTTAACCAGCTTACCATCGCCGACATAGCCCAATGCTACCTTGAGGGCCGCAAGCCCCACCACCGCGACAAGGTGTAGGTACCTGGTGAGGACAAAGTATCATAGGGTATTATGTGAGGCGAAATGTAAGACATATAGCGGATATATTGTCGAGTCCAGCGAATTTATTGAGGTCAGGCCCTTTAAAGCATTTATACACTCCGTAAGTCTTTTAAGTAAATCTTATACATTGTGTTATCATAGGGTTGGTTTAAAAGAACTGCTATTTGTTATAAATATTTATATAATGTAATTTTAAAAGTAATTCATTTTTTCAGGTTTATCTTATGGTGATATTAGTATGGATCCAAATCATCAAAGTTATGTTGTAGCCGGAGAAAATACACCACCAAATTGTGCATGCTCGCTAAATGCAATGGTTATATGTCAACAATGCGGTGCATTCTGCCACGATGACTGTATTAGTTCATCTAAATTATGTATATCCTGTGTTATAAGATGAAAACATCAATAAATATTAAGTAAATTAAACAAGAAGGTATTTAAAAAGAAGGAAACAAAAAAATTAATATGAAAATATAATTCGCTTATAATGCTTCTATAATTATAAAAAAAAACTCGTTATTCATTAATTTCCATGCCTTTAATAATGTTACAACACAACAATTATCTGACTAGTTTTAAAGGATATTAAAAGTAAAAAAAATAAATAAATAAAATAAAGTAAAAATTGAAAATTAACAAAATATAACATTAAAAAGAAACCAAGAAATAAACAAACAAATAACGTTGTGAAAATATTACATATTTAATAACAATAATAATAGTGTTATACAAAAAAATAATAAAGAAGAAACAAAAAATAACGAAAAAAAATTATCTGACTGCAAGGTAGAATTATATATTATAAAAAAAATACTCTTTTTATCTGTAACCTCCAAAATTATATTTTTATTTTTTTTATATATACATATATATATTATTTTTCTAGTGGAGGAAGTTTATTTATTTTTATTAAGGAAAAAAATCATTTTCAGAATGCAAAGAAAAAGCACATTTTTAAATTTTTGTAAATAATTTTATTACTTTTCTTAAATAAGCAAAATAATGAGGAGACGAAAAAGAATTTGCAAAAAAAATATGAAAAAAAAATATTTTTAAGATAAAAGTTTTTAAGTTTAATGAATTTTTATTGCACATACTTTTTACAAACAAAACAAAAAAACAAAAATTTTATGTGAGAAGTGATTAAACACGATTTTTTAATGTGTGCAGTGTATATTATGTGAAATAATAATAATAATTATCAACACTGAAAAAAATCACGTTTTATTTTTTACAACAAAACAAAAATCCACGTAATTCTTTGAATTCAAGTTATTAATTATATTAAATACGTGAATTTTAAAATCACTTCTTACAATATTACAACAAAAGCAATTTTTTGCTACACTTATTAAAAGTGTAAAACAGAAATTTCTTCCTAAAATATTGCTCCACAAAAAAAACAATTATTCTGTTTTCATTATATTATAATTCACTGTACATAACAAAAAAGAAGTTCATTTCTCTGCTCCATTTTTTGATTTAAATTTTTTTTTAATTTAATGAAAGGGAAAAAAATAATATTGATGAAGAAAAAACTACTTAAGAGAATTATGAAACTCATTAGAAAGTTATTAAAAAAAATGTAAATACTTTGTCTAAGATAGAAAAAAATTTCATTACACAAATTATTTTTGCTTTTTTTTAAAATCTTAAAGTATTGTTGTTTTCTTTATTTGTTCCCTTTTTGTTAACATGTTGAGATGGTCATATTCATGTTGAAGATTTTATTTTTGTATTTTAAAAAAATTTTAGACGGAGTTTTCTTTTCTGAATTTTACACTAGACGATTTGCCTTTTGGGGGCCCGCACACAACGCATTCATGAGTGAAGAAAATGATGTAGGAATGTATCGTAGGTAAAGAATTTTTTATATTATATTCAAAATTAAGATAAAATATATATATATATAAAGGAGGGGACTAGCCAATTAAAAGAAGGACGCGTTATATTGTTTCTCGACCGATGCCCTGCTGTATTTAGTTCTCTTTATTACGTCACGAGCTAAAGATGTTATTCGTAATATCATCTTTTTGAAATAATAGCTTATATTTTAGGGATCCAGGTTCAATCTTATATGGCTAATATTTGGGGCGGCACTCTATTAGTGTATTGTGACATAAACTTTGATTTACCTATAAATGTAAAGAAGTTTTGAGTTATTAGCGTCAAAAATTGCTTTGCTTAATCTTCTCTGCATTTAAAAGTTAAGTTGATAATTGCGTTCAAAAGATAATAATGCTAATTTTTATCTATCGACAAAAAACGGCAACAAATCAATATAAAAAAGGGTTTGTGACTTTCCTTTTGTTAGTGGGTGGGGTCGTATCTAAAGACCACTTTATCTCCGCTGGGGCACTCCGCCTCGAGTATATCACCCGCCCTTATTATAATCATTATGAAAGACCTTTTCTCAATTCCTTTTAACCCATTTCATAGCCTCGCTGATGACAATGCTTGGCCTTATTACTAGTGCTAGGGCTTGTTTTTAGGATCGTAAAAAAAGTGTAGAATTTAAAACTTTTTAAACTGAGTACTATCTAATCTTTAATAAAATCTGCAATCTGGATGGTGTGGAGCTAATGGCCGATTCACCTTTTAACGCCCAAGCCGTAAAACTGAGCGAGAATCTGCGATGAATGATCTTCTTAAATGGTGCTACAGTCCTTGTAGGACTCCGATCTCTTGAAGGCTTTTCTTCCAGTCGTCTCTACGTTATGCCAGCTCTCTCCAGTTTGTTAAACAAAGTTTGAGTATATCTTCAGCACGTCACCCATCCACATTTTTCTTGGTTGTCCTACACTTCTTTTCTCCGATGGTCTACCATTGCAAATCGGGGCTAGCATTCTTCCTTCCGAAGCTCGTATAACGTGTCCGAACCATCGTAGTCTACTCAATTTTATGGCTGCATTCGAAAATTCAGCCAGCTGCGCAGAATTGGCAGCACATCATTCAAAAAATCAAAACCGCTGCAGCCGATACTGCGATACTGCCAATTCTGCGCAGCTGGCTGAATTTTCGAATGCAGCCATAAAATTTAGTAGACTACGATGGTTCGGACACGTTATTCGAGCTTCGGAAGAAAGAATGCTAGCCCCGATTTGCAATGTATGTATGTAACTATATTTACAGGACCAAATATTCTTCTAAGGATTTTCCGTTGAGCTGGTTTTCTGTTTGTTCAACTCAAGTTTGCACAAGTCTCAGGCTGGGCGAACGCTGGTCGCACAACACAGCAGAGAAAACTGTGTTTCATCATATCTAAGCTACCATCGCATATTTGGGACAGCACAGGCACAGCAGTCGCAGAGGCATCTGCCTCAGCTCTGCGGGTTGTGATTGAAACACAGTTTCCTCTGTCGGTAAGACACAGTCAAGAAGCAGTGAAGAGTTTTTCAATTTTATATGACACAAATAATAAAAATTATTTAAGAGAAAGTTTGAAAAATAAAATATGGCGTAAAATTACAATTGAATTAGGATATTAAGACGGTAAAAATAAATTTGATATAACAATTTCCACAATACAAAATTGTGTACTGCGTTATATGACCTGCGTTCAATATTCGCTGTTGGACAGAAAATTATGTCTCTGCTGGCTCCCAGCTGATTATCTATGCTGTGCTGTGCTGTGTTAGGGCGGGGGGTGTTATGAAAGGTGGTAATTGCGGGGGGGGGGGGCGGTGGGTGAGGCTCGGGTTTAATGGTTGTCTGAGAGTAAGAATATGTTGGTTGGCCAATACCCGTGATCAGTTAAACCCATCCCCAATCTTCTTCGGGCAGTATCAGGGGAAGGGGTTTAACGGGGGGGGGTGCACGACGATAGGCGAGAGAAAGGGGGGGGGGGGGGCGACGATAGGGGAGAGAAAGGGGAGACTTCTGTTCTACATGAGGGTTATATGATTAGAGGTTGAAGTGTCATTGGTTGCCTACGTGGTAATTCCGGTAACATCAAGTTAGTTCGGGGTGTTATGAAAGGGGGTCAATGTTCGGTGGTGAGGGGTTGGGGGTAATGGTTGTCTGAGAGTCAAAAGATGTTGGTTGGCCAATACCCAATCTTCTTCTGCGAAGTATTAGGGGAGGGGTTTTGATGGTCGGGAGAGGGGGGGGGGGTAGGGGTTTTGGCGACGAGAGAGGAGAGAAAGGGGAGCCGAAAGCCATTTTTCATACAAAACGTGCGGGGTCCTTTGATCAGTTGTTGATTTGCCTGGGCTGAAGCCACATTGGTGTTGGCATATTATGTTTCTAGCGTATATGGCCATCCTGTTTTGTAGGATTGCGGAGAATATCTTATACCATATTTAACCAGCTCTGGGGAATGACATCTGCCTCGTTGTTTTTGAGCCGATTTATGGCCTTTTTGGAACAAGTTTATTCCCTTGTATACTTCCCGTGTTTTGTTTTGTGCAAAGTTTTTCTCTGCCCTCGGAAGGAACACAACGTCTTAACTACATATTCAGGCCTATTCTGAACTCCGCTGGAATTTTCTTACATTGATAGCATACAGGTCAGAATTTTTTTATAGCAATCGTATTTACCATGGATAGAATTTTTTCTTACAGCTCATAAATTAGGAATAAGTGACAGCGTTACAAAGTGGGCGTAGCAGGATTGATGTAACTTAAGAGCTGTGCTAGAAACCGAGCTCTCCGAGCTCAATTGTCTTCCAAGTAATAGAAACTGTCCTATTTCGTGCTTCTTGCTGTGGTATATTTGGCTGTTAACCATTAAGAAAATTCATTTTGTCACTTGAACATGTGTTTACCACGACTGTTTACCACAACTTTGCACGCATCGCTGGAATGATAAAAATACGTGCATAGCCCGCAGTTAACTTCGCAGAGGATTCATAACAATGCCCATCGCAACAGCTTGCTTGGAACAAGCCGGCCTCGGCAGTTTAGCGATTAAGGCCTCCAACTATCTGGATTTCGATCCCTTGTAGCGACACGGTGCTTTGTCTTTTACTTCTCCTACCTAGATAGCATTCCTTTTTACTTATTTTCCCCCCATAAAGCAATGCTCTAACCATTCTTCTGTCGTAATCTGTATGCATAAGCGAGAGAACCATCTTTCGATCGCCGATATCAGCTCTCTGTCGCGGTTGAATTGAATACGAGCCTGTGGAGTGAAACCGCGTGATGACATTCCTCCATTACTTTCAAACTAGAACCAGGCTGGTGTTTTGTAGAGGCAGACACTATCAGCAGGTAACGGATTTCGAGCCAGGCATTAGTCTTGAGTTCCGCCCGAAAGAAATATTTTTGATAATGCATGCGGTCTTTGTAGGCATTGTTACAGCTACATATGAAGAGAGGTCCAGAGGAACACATCGGCTCAGTATACGTTTTTTTTTCAAAAATGTCTAGAAGAGGTTAGTATTAGATGATTTCATAAGCTTTTGTTGGTCATACTGCCTGCAGAAGGTGATTCAATCAATTTAGCATCAAAATTGATCCAGTACCAGAGCTGATTTGTACGGAAAGATACCTTTGCGGCTTGCAGTGTTATACCAGTCTCGGAAAGACATGATTGCTGGGACTGTACAAAAAACTTATTCGAGGCTTGGACTCTGCTGTCTGGATAGTAAAAATTTGGTTTAGTAAATTTTAAAACGGGGGCGAAACGAAATGACAACAGGCGGTATAAAGGTCATTCTGTACAAAATTGGGTTATTTCGTTTCGGCACTGTAGTTTCGAAGAAGACAAACTACAAATGAGCCGCTACGAAGACGATGCCATCGACATACGCTATAGATTATAACGGCTTAGTAATTCAACATTAATATTATGTGGGCCCTGAGCTTGGTTATTTCTTTGTTTACCTACATATATCATTCTTTCCATAATTTATTGTAGGAACATCAATAGCAACATGAAGATAATTTATTCTTGTTCTTTCAATAGGTTGGTTCTCCATTGCTGTCTTCTTGATCTCCTTTATTTATTATTTTTTTATTCGCCTATCTTCCTAAGGCGTATATAAAACCATCGTTGATATTAACTCAGAGTAGATCACTATTTCCAAAAAAAATAAAATAACATATTCTTCTGAAGGAAAATAAAGTGATTTAAAGCAATAAAACAGCCAAATATCATAATCCATCCACACCAAACAGCCAAATATCATAATCCATCTTGCTGCTTGATCGGGATCATAAATTTACTCCAGACATGGTAGAAAATGGTGCGGGGCCTCCAGATATCTTGCATGCTTTTCCTTTTGTGCGTCAACATCTGTGTAGGCTTTAATTTGTCTGACCACCAACATTTTTTATTAATAAATAATTAAATTTTAATGATACTATTTACATTTTATTTTACGTTGCTACCTGTGTCCCCGCAGACCAATTTGCTTGGAGTAATATTTCACCCATGGCATTTTAAGGTTTTCAAGTCGAGCTTGCGGAAAGAGAATTTGTAACCTCATATGGAGCCATAATTCGCGATAAAGTCCGAAAGTTTGGACTTTCTCATAAAAACGTCGTCATTTTACAAAGTTCTAGCTATTTTGCTAAGCACACGTTGTTTAACGGCTCGCCTTTATAAACATTAGCGTTTCTATAGCCCGCAAAGAGAAGATGCACTATATATCTACGATTTCTTCCCAGCATCTTTTAAGTATTTGTCTCATTGTAAATCTGGGGCCGCATTTGGTTTCTCGAGTCGATATCGACTTCTGTCGATAAATGAAAATTGGCATTTGGCAACACGATATCGACAACTTTATCGTCTCTTTACGTGTCGATAAATACTTTTGACGTTTATTAGAAAGCTAAATTTATGCATACAATAAACTTTTAACCATTTCTCTTTTAATTAAATATACGTGGTTTGCTGCACTTGGAGTAATATCACATAATTTTATGGTTTTGTATGGCAGTACTTATCTGTCGATTTGGTCGTTACGCCAAATATGAAACTTAAGGCGCGATTCCATTGAAGCAACACTGGACGACATGTGGCATGATACTTGTTTCCTACTGTTGCCTGATTACATGTGTGCGACTATGTGCCACAAAATTCAATAATGTAGCATGCGGAATTTGCCTCCCCATATCGAATACGCTTTGTCGTCGATACTTGTAGCATGCTTCTAAAACGATTCCATTTAGGCAACTTCAGTTTGGTGCATCATGCCTTTACAACGTAAATTATAAATTATAATTAATATACCCTAGTGTTGACTGCGAAGCCGAAGACTAGTTATCTGACGGAGGTATTTTTCGAGAAGCGTCCTTTTAATAAGAAGTTGGCTAAAGGAAAGCTAAATTGACTCAGCCAGAACCACCTCCTAATAGCAACGAGTAAACGTCGTAAGCAATCTCGACGGATGATGCGTTCCATCTTCAGGAACCCTTCCATGAAACCCTTTAGCCGTCACCACAAGGGCACTTGCCATAGACTGCACAATTTTAGGTGTTCATACGCTCGTAGAGTAGTGGAAAATACTTTTAGGTTGCTAGCAAGTGTGTTCTGTGTATTTAGAAAACCACTAATGATTAATTTGGAAAACTATGAAATTGTCGCAGAAACATG
Organism: Thereva nobilitata; assembly: GCA_963855945.1. Taxonomy (NCBI): domain Eukaryota; kingdom Metazoa; phylum Arthropoda; class Insecta; order Diptera; family Therevidae; genus Thereva; species Thereva nobilitata. The sequence continues at coordinate 194,684,112 of OY979694.1, read as the reverse complement.
CATTTGTCTTCATAATTTTTTGAGAAGGAGAAAAACATCGCGATCAATACACGGTGCTCAAGCAACTTTCGATAATGAAACGCAAGAGGGAAATATTATTGCGGATGACGGAGGGCAGTTGTCCAAGTCGATTCTGGTCTGCAGGGATTGCCATGAAAGTTCTGCAGGGAAAGCTGTAAAAGTGAGAAATTAATTTAAGAGATATTTTCAATCAGATGAAGGATGTGTGCCTTGGCAGGACCTTTACGCCTAACTTTTATTGTAATATTCAAATATATATTTCAGTATGCCACTAGTAACATAATATAGTTTTTATGTAGTAATTTAAAAAAACGTCCTCCGGATCACTGCCAGCAGTTTACAACGTTGATTTTGGTACATCAACGTCTCCTAAAAAACTTAACAGCTCAAATACAAATTGTAATTCTTCATTTTCCTTAATTTGTCATTTTTAATTTCCGGTGAATTATGGTAATCGTCATAAATGAGACTGTTTTTTCACAATTCCATTCCATGTCGCAGGATACAAGCCGCACCGATCCGCTGACTGTTGGATAGCGGCGACACTGTTCGACACGTTGAAATATGTCGAAAGGTGATGCATGGGTCCTGGCAAAAACTATCAAATCGTAGCAGGCGGCAAGGAGACTCATTTTTTGTCGCTTCATGTTCCTTCAATGGAAAGACTGTGTGCAGCATGCGCCAATGCCGCATGCTACGTGTTGCCTAAAAGTTGCCTCAGTGGAATTGCGCCTTTAGAGAAAATCGAGAAGCTTTTTTTGTCGAGTCGATCCATCGACTCGAGAAACCAAATACGGCCCCTGGTCTAGTCTGATCTCATAATTCTTCCATATATGATTTTAGTCAATTTAACAAGATATGTGATAGTACTGTTTCAGCAATGTGAGTGGTTGTGGTTGCTTCACCATGGCTGCAAACGAGAGTATGTAATGTATGGCATAGTTTTTCTCCACTAGGTAGGTATAGGGTGTCTCTAGTGAGACTAGAGGATTTTGATGTACCTCAGGTTTGGTGGTTTTTTGACCGACTATGGTGGAGATCTAAAGCCTCCCTCTGGAGCTTCCCCACTATATTTTAAGGTTTCTTTTGGTGTGCCATCTGGACCTGGGCCTTTATAATTTTTGAGTTTTGCTATCGTATTTACAATTTTTTGTATTGTAGGCTCTGGGAAGTCAATTTCTGGGTGTTTGTTTTCTTTGAAGAAGTCTCGAAAACAATTCTTCCACACCCATGGGCGTAACTAGAGGATTTTTCTTGGGGGCCAAGTCCTTTGTATTCGAAATGCAAAGTACTACTCAAGAAAGTACCGGGAATTGGTCAATGAAACACAAAATATATATTATTCATCCAAATTTATTGTACCGCCTTCAAAGTAGGCCCCTTCGGAAATAACAGCCGCAAATTCTCTTTTGTCATCTAACGACTGAAAACAGGTGCCTCAAAGTGGTAATTTGAGTTTTGGAAAAAGAAAAAAGTCGGCTGGAGCGATATCAGGGGAATACTGTGGCTGTTCGATAAGATTTGTGGAGTTTTTTGTCCGAAATTCGTTCACAATGACAGCTTTATTGTGAGATGATGCGGTATCGTGGTGCAAAATCCATGAGTTTCCACAAATCTGGTCTTTTTCTACGAATTTGCTTTCTCAAACGCCGCATAACGCTCAGATAATATTTTTTATTTACTGTCACATTCTGGCAAGAATTCCGAGTACACAACACCGCGGAAATCGTGTCAACGTCATCTTCACCTTCAATTTTGATCGACTTTGAAGTACTTTTTTCGGTTTCGGCTCAGTTGGAAGGCGCCATTCTGAAGCTTGTTGACTGGTTTGCATGTCAAACTCGTAAGCCCATGCTTCATCAGCGGCTATCTCTCTCAAACTTAAACGACGATTTTCAGTCAGCAATTCCTTTACTTTAGCGATGTTAAGTTCAGCTGAAGACGTAGATGGCCGACCAGAGCGAGGCAAATCTTCCACCACATCTCGACTGCTTTTAAATGCATTGTACCACTCATACACAAGTGTTTTTGATAAAGTCGATGCACCGTAAACATTTTCAGTGTTTCGGCGAAATTCCAATTATTGCAATGCAAAATTTAAGACAGATACTTTGTTCGATATTTTTATCCATTGTAAACATCGTGAAACATACTTGAACTGAACAGCCAAAATGCACACTGTAAACAAACCAAATGACAAGTGACGCTCAAACTCCGAGGAATTCCCATTTTGTCAGAAAAAACTAAACTGCGTACTGCTTTAAAGTAACTCTAATCGTATACCTTTCTTTTACAGAGACATGAAGCACTTCTTCAGCTGGCACTTTTTGCTTAGTTATCAATATTGAGAATCTGTCCTGGATTATTGTGTTCCTAAGCCAAGTTTTTATGCGCCTCATAGCAGAGAAACTCTTTTCGCAACCAGCTGAGCTCACCGGAAGGCCTACAGCAACTTGCAATAGCTTGTATAGGTTGGGAGTGAGATAGCTCTTCACCTTCACGGGCAATACTTTTTCATGTTTTCCATAGAGCGCGCGGCGAATTTTGAACATCCAGGCGCTCAATTAGCTTTTTCCTGGGGCGGCATGGCCATTCTGGTGTGGGCCCTGTCCTCCCCCCCCCCTATGTCCACACCTCAAATGTGTCATCGATACTTCTAGCTTTAATAGCATCTTTATTTCTTGCCGTGGTGCGGAGGTTTGTACCCTTTCTTTATTATAATATGTTTCTTTTTTTGTAGAAACTTCTAGGATCTTTATTATTGTAGTTTTGTTTAATTGCATTGGTCGTCTGAAGTAGACTCGTTTTTGCTTTTTCAAAGCTCGTTCGTTTCCTTTCGGGCTGCTACGTTTTCATGATTTCCTCATATCCTTCTTGTTAGATACGTTTGCCTTGCTTTTATTTCAATTTTGGTCGTCCTATAGCACTTTTGAATTTTAGGCAGTCTTAGCTATATCCTGAAAGATTGAACTACTACCTGGAAACTAAAATTACTACAACAGCAGCCTAAAGAATCTAGAATTAAAATTTGGGGTTTCCAATAGTTTTTTAAACATGCACAAAACTGCTTTAGTAAGGACTCAGTTTAGCAGAATTGGAAGTTATTTAGAAATATTTTCACTTATGTTTGTCGTAAAGAAATGAATCTAGTACATATGTACTTAATAAGGAAGGTTTTAAAAATTGCGTTATTAAAAATTTGCGCACTCTTTTGAGCAGCACAATTTACAGAAAGCTTAGGCTGCAGTTTATAAATCGAATTTGGAACTGATCCTTTTTTGTTTTTATAGAAAAATTCATTTTGTATGACTAGGAAAATTTAGAAATGTGTTAGGAAAAAGTAATTAACATAAGAAAAGGGCTTGATTTTGCTATTTAGAGATATTTGTGTAAATGATAATATTGATGTGATCATTTCAATTTTAGTAAGTGAGAACGATAAAAAAAATCATAATATATTAGTTTGTTCGCGGTTTTCTTTTTAACTTTTTTCATAGTAATGTAAAATTATGTATTTAAAATGTTTATAAAACATTTTCTAATGTTTTACTTTTTATAAATTTCTATGTTTTATTAGTATTGTTTAAGATTCAAGATTAAAAAGAAAATTTTATTACTAGAAAAGTAACAATGAGAAAGGAAAATACAATTTTTTTATTTACTGAACTTATAAATAAAAAATAAAAAAATTATTTGTTAGTGTTTTAATTTCTTTTTTCAAATAAGATTAGAATTTGAATTGTTAATGAGGTCATATTTAAGATGACCGCGTTACAAAGGACCTCGATCGACACCGAACAAAGCAATTGAAACGTCTGGAAAGCGGGTGGTATGTAATTTTAAAGGCTTGATCGATTTTAGTTAGGATTAGTTTATATCTTGCCCATTAGGTACAGTCACAAATGAAATGATGTAACCACACACTGCAACTTTTACTCCTTGTACACGCCATCAAGAGCCGTGGCCTCCATCTAGATTTGTTCCCTGCAGTAGTCCTCCAGTTATTCAGTCTTAATTTTCTCAAGTCTTCCAGAACATTAACTTTCCTATTTTACTGGAATCTTTTTCATTTGGTTCTTTTTACAGATCTCATTAAGGGGTCAAGAAAGTAGCAAGTAAGAATTTGGTTCCTGATGACGATAAAAACATACCGAGGTGCCAACTTCGACTTGGAACAGTATCTTTTTTTTATGTGAAAAAATCAAAATGATAAGGAACCTTACCTTTTGTTATGCAAAAACTGCAGGGTATGTGAGTGAGCGTATTGCCGTAACAACAAAACAATTTTTTTAAAATAAGTTATAACATACATTTTAGTAAAATTTTCTGCTCTTTCACGTGACGCTATTAGTTTTTCGATTTTTTTTTATTTTTCGATATATAACGCAAGAACCAAATTTTCGAATTTGTTTTCGATAGTGTGAACTTAGCATACACTTTAGCGCAGCAAAGATTTTTTTATCGTTTTCTACATCCAAAAAAGTACCTAAGTCCCAATTTTCAGCGAGATCACATATTTGCGAGGTCAAAGTCTCTGACAACTGGGCTATATGTGTGTAATATCACTAGTACACGTTGAAGGAAAAATTTGGTATTCTAATCATTTAATAGATCAGTTTAATTCATTTGCTTATTGACTGTATTCAAATTTTAAAATGTGTTCTTAGGGTGTTCTTATGATAAATACAGATAAAAAATGCAATCCAGTAGACATTGAACACAATTTTAAATGTATAATAAAACCTCTATTGTATTATTTTAATAAAAATACATTCATTTTTTTTAGATATATATAATATTCTGATATTTATTCTCTCGTAATACAAACATGCCTAAAAGCGTAACTAATCCTAACGTTGTTAACAATTGGTATTTTTTTTGAATTAAATAAACAAAAAATAAAATAAAACGTGAAGTTTTAAATAATAATGAAAAATAGCAATGAATTTCTAAAGGGGAACAATAATAATAATAATAATAAAATTATAATAGCAATATATACCGGAGGCACAAGCTTAATTTCATGATGCTGCTACGGAATTAATTACTTCTTGATATATAGACTGAACTTCCGCCATTCCACCAATACCAGTATCACCGCACATAAGTGTTTTCTCAATGCATGGTACTTCTATATGTCCCCAGCTCTTGAGTTTTGTTATTTGTTCGGTAGTTACTGGATGTTCATACATTCTAGTATTCATAGCTGGACAGAATAATAGTGGCTTACTAAGATCCCATGCTCTCGTTGTACACAGTAGAAGATTGTCACAAATACCCTGCGAAATAAAATAGATTTATTTAAATATATGTATACTTCAAAAGAAATAATAGACATTGACAGTAACTATTTCATTATAACATTATTACATCAACAGAAGTTTAAAGAGATTAAAAATATAATTACTTTTCAATTGAAATCATCTTTAGTATATAAAAAATATAAAGTTAAGCCTCTTGACAACGGAAAACCTATGAAAGTGTAGTCGGAGGAGGACTCTACAAAGGTATGTGAGAATTCGGCTTCTTAAATAAAAGTATGTAAGTTGTTAATGGTACTTTAGAATAAGCTGGAAGATCTTAATATATAAAAACTACGTGTCACAATGTTTGTACACGTTAATCTCCGAAACCGCCCAACAGATTTAGCTTTAAAAAAGCACTCCGATTTTTACGAGTGACAACGTATGAATTAGTGTATTGAGTGTACAATGTGTACAGTATGTACAGTGTGTACAGTGTCCCAGCGCGAAAAAGAATTAATTCAGAATTACTTTAGAACTAGTTCCCACACAAACGAACTAATTCCATTTGTATTCTTTTGTATGAAACGAATGAATTACTTTTACATGGCCATTGCAGAGGGCGGAATAAATTTATTCACTCTGCATTACAAAGTAATGTGTTCTGAACTAGTTACAAAGTATTCTATTCTGAATGTGTTAACTGATCCCATCAAAGGTAGTCAAGAAAAACTCAGATAACCTTAACGCATAAACAGAAATGTAAACCTTACCCTACTGTGTGTTCCAGACCATAGGAATATACAGGGAAACGAAATAGCTGACGAATTAGCAAGGGATGTTTCCATCGTGGATGCCTATTCAGCGGAAAAGACTTCCCTATCAAGTAAAAGATATTATTTACGAAGTATAGGTCTTGGACAATGCAAGATGGGAAGGATTAAAAACATGGTTGGTACGAACCTAGCCAGAGCTATACCTATGTAGTCGGAAGACTGACCAATAGGAGAGCATGCATCAAGAATTGGCATCCCATTCAACACATCATGCCGTAGCTGCAAGGATCCAAATGAAAACGAAACTATTGCGCACTTCGTGTGCAAATGTTCGCCACTAACAAGGACCAGACACAGTGCATTTGGCAGCCACATACTCATCAGCAGCAGCTACATACTAATCATGGTGTGCCTTACATACTCAGAACCGACAGCTACAATCAGCTGCTAGTTCAATTCTGCTTAAAATGATAATTAAGCGAACAGTGGCTAGTCAGGAGCTCTGTTATTCTTTTTAGGTCCCTCCTGTTGAGATTTGTTTGGCCGCTTTAGCTTTTCGATTTGAATGAATCGTTTAGCTTAGAAATAGCTGGTTCCAATTCTTGATAGCCGATCTTACATTTCATTACCGATGTGGCCTTCGAGGCACGGGATCCACACCAGCAAAAGATTTTTGTTCTAGATTTCAGTTGAACTCTCAATTTCCTAGACAAATAAATAATAACCAAAATCGAAATGAGCTACAACCACCGTCACTGGTTGAGGTAAAACATCCTGTAGATCTGCTAAAGAACTGTTGTTCCGTCGGCTTTTTCCTGGAGATGATGACATATTCGTATCAGATGAGGTGAAATTTGAAGGGAAGAAGTTCTGCCTGAGCAATCGAATATACTGACACAATATCGGAAGTGTTTTCAAGAATTATCTATGAAAGGCTCATTTCAAGCACCAGCAGATCGCAAATTACTAAGCACGTTTTCAGCGGGGAAAATAAACACCCGAACAAATTATCCCTCTTTGTCAAGCACTTGAAAAAACAAGAGAATATAAGTATAACAACATATCAAGTTTTTATTGTTTTAGGTGAAAACCAAGCTAAGAAATCATACTTCCAGTCCGTTATGGTGCGTTGTTTTGTAGTAAGCTTAATTTGAAGGGAGGGAGAGGAAACAGGACAGTTTAAGGAGTCCGGAGGTTGGCGAAGAAGGACAGAGTGAACCATGAGTTTGAGCTTCTTGATGTTATAGGGATCTGGAAATACTAGATATACAGAAAATTGTTCCGCAGTGGAGAGGTTTAATTTTAGAATGTATTTTTATACTAAAGTTTGCGCGACAGGAAGGGCAGAAACTTGTGGGACTTTTCGAGCGGCGGGAAAAACATTTCAGTGGAGGCAGGAAACTTTAGCTAATGTAAAATTTTGCCAGGATTGAAACCTTCTTAAGGTGGGTCTATATGTCTAAGAGATGAGTTTGAGAGCGTGATTTCTACTCTATCTAGTTGTGGCGATGTGCTTTTCAAGGACCAGTTCAGATAAACGAATTGTATGCAAGACGAGGTCGAATATAGGACTTTTCAATTACAGCCCGGTCCGCTGATTGAAGGAGAAATTTGTATCTCTTAAGGAATCCAGGCACTGTGATACATATTTTTGCGGTTTGTGATTCTATCGCAAATTTTTGATTAATGTTATATCTAGGATATTAAGAGATAGAGCAGGTGTTCTTTCCAAACCGTTAACTGAGACAAAAGGAATGGTGCAAGTTTTATTAGAGATAAGATAGAACTATAAATAGTCAAGGCCGACATTATTCTTGTAGTTCCAATCAGAAATAAGCTGATCTAATTGGATATGAGTTGGCGATGATGAATACAAAGTTTGGCATGTGCTTTCTTGCGAAAGATTTTAAATAGTCATCAGTAAAGTAGGTTAGAGTGAATTAAGACCAAGTTATATATGAAAATCAAGAAAAGGGCGGTTGATAGAATTGGGCTATGGAGATCACCGTCGGAGATGATGAGAGATTAAGAATCGAGGAAATCCAATACTATCTTGATAGAACTGCCAGAAAAGAAGCTCCCAATCTAGTTCTTTAGAACTGAATCCATAGGCTACCAAACTATGTCAGAATTTATGAAGATATTTAGAACAATCAGGCCGTGGTCGTCAAAGCAATGCATACTTCCGTTGAGCAGTTTTGTTAGAGATGTAGGTTGATCGCGCATAGATCTATATAAATTAAGTCGTACTCATAGAACAAAGTTTTCTTTAAGGCGATAGGGGTATATTGGCAGGTCCAGCGGATTTTTTTGACATTAAGGGTTTTTTGAAGCTTCCATATACCGCGCGAGTCATGAAGAAGACCCAGTCCATTGATTGTGGGGACACTTGGAGACGAGGATAGCATAGCAATGATTTCTTGTCTGTTATTGCCAACCCACACAACGGAAAATGAATGAATATTACAAAAATGTTTATCGGTGATGAACTTGCATAAATTGAAAACTTCAATTACATCCGGATGTAACCGTGACATAACCTGCGGAGTAATGAGAAGTCTCGTTAAGTCTCCTGATACGAGACCAGTTCCGTCCTCGGACCAGCCTGCCTTTACCGGCTGGAAGTGATCAAGGTTCCTTACTTACTTTGTCGGTTCATCATTTTGTTGAATTAGCGGAATGGAGGCCTTATTTTAGTTTTCACCACTTCATTGACTTCAAAATATCACATGACAAAGGATAACAGAACAGATAAACTCAGACAGTTTTGTAACTACAAGTAAGACAAGGAGATGCTTTATTATGACTTCTATTCAACCTAGTACTGGAAAATATAATAAGAGCAATGAATGTGAATGGATTTGAGAATAAGAAATTGGATGAAATCTTTATAAATATTGAAAAAGAAGCAAAGAAAATGGGGTTATCTGTAAATGAAGAAAAAACAAAAAATATTTATATCAATAACATCGGAAGGAAGAATTAGAAAGGTGTACATAATTTTTGAGGTGGTACAGGAGTTTAAGTACTTTCTATAAGATAAAGTAATTGCGAAAAGATGCTACTATAGCTGGGATGTCTCCACATTGATGAGGATAAACAATGTTTAATCATAAACTTATATCATCTAACACCAAAGATACAAAAGAGTTTTCCGTGGGTGCTTCCCAACACTTTTTAAATAATTAACTAACTTATTGGAAAATGAATTTAAACATAAAACAAACTCTTAAAATTTCAGAAATTATGAGAGAATTATATTTATGTAACACTTGATCTTTATAAAAAATAAATTATTGCTAAAATTCAGTGCTTTTCGTTGCGTTTGAATTAAAATCCTCATTTGCAAGCAAACTATTTTTCCTTTAAGAATGACTACAACTGTAACATAAAAAGCAACTAACTCAAACGACTGGGAAATAAAATGCCTCTATTATGAACAAATTAAAACGGACAGATAAAATTGTACATACTGTTGCCATCTTAGCCAGCGAGTTAGCATCTAGGGGAGCAATAACCATAAGGTCTGCCCATTTGCCCAGGTCAATGTGCAGCACTGGATCACCACGTTTATTCCACATTAACCATTCATCTTCATCGTTAAAGATCTGAATGCCAAGTGGAATATCTTTTGAATCAAAGAAATGCTTTGCGCGTTCAGTCACAATAATTTTAATCTACAAAATAAGAATAATTGTTTAGTTGTTCAATTTTATATTGCAGTCAACTTTTTCTCATTTTACCACAAATTTATAAGGACTTTCACTATCTGAAAGCATCCTAATTAGAAGCGGAAGTTTAATTGTTGCTACACTACCGGTACACCCGATAATAATGTTCTTGGTTGGTTTGCTCATCTTATCGTTTATAATTGAACAAGTTTCACTAGAGAATAAGAGGTTCTTTTACAGATGTCTTACTACGTTTCAGTAACCGAATTGTTACCAAATGTTTTATTTCTTGTTTTCAGAATCAAAACCAAGTTTAGACCAATTCTCTTTAGCCATTAACTGGTTGTCCATGCGACACTCTAAGTAATTCTTTGCTTCTTCTCGGCACTTAGAATTATTATCGTTATTTTTACGGAGACAGCTCATATATTCAAGCATCAGCCTCTTGCAGATGTTTTCATGATCCAGTGGGAAGCTGCCTTTGTCCGGTGGTGTTGGAGTGAACGTCTTTTGACTGAATGTATGTGATGCCATAACCTGTAGACGGATGAGTAATAGATTATCATATAAACATATTTATAGAGTTAAAGGGAATTAGATAAAAAAAAATTTCACTTAGTCTACACCTTACCTGTCATCCGAACATTTGACAGTTTATCTCCGGCGAAATTTATCAACAGGTTAAGTCATGACGTCATGTACATCGGAACTCCCAATCTTTTTTTGTTCCTATCGGTAAAAGCGACATCTTTATTTGAAAATTTAGTTTAGAATAGAGCGCTGATGTTGTTAGCAAGATTATTTCAAGCTATGTATTTGACCGTTTGCCATCAATTTGCGGTTTGAGTTAAAAAGAAAGTAATTAATATCTGTATTAAATCGAGGAAGCAATACGTGATATGTATCCCCTAACGTAATAAAACCACTGCAGTTTAAAGCAAAAACCTTCGTTGTGGCAATTTGCTGTGCACATCTTAAAAGCTGGTGGCAATAGTAAATAATTAATTGCATTTCATATTCATACTTTTGGTAACCTGTAGTTAGGATAAAGTAATTTTCGCATAAAGCTAAATAAATTATTAATTCAGTTATGTTGCTTTTAAGGGAATGCAGTAGAACGCAGAGGTCAAACATGGTCTGATGAATAATTTCAAGGTATTTCTTAAGTGTTTTAAAAGCTTCATGACATAAGTTTTATTTCTATTTTCGAAAAGGATGCATTTAATATTTACTTTAGTTTGCATGAAAAAATTTAGATCCAGTGGCTTTGATATACAGGGATACGCCTATGACCTCGTCATCATAATAAGGGATAAGGAGGACTTCACTATCTCAAATGCCCGGTTCACATTATTCCAGTCCAGTAATCCAGCGAGTCAATCCAGTCCAGTGCTGGATTGGATCATATCGTCCACATTATTCCAGTCCAGTAATCCAGAGTGTCAATCCAGTCCAGTGCTCGACAACGCGTGTTCACTGTTCAACGTTTAATCCAGCCCTGGATTGGTCGTCCACACTATTCCAGTGGCGCTGGAATGGGCGAGTTGGAATGAAAAAGTAGACTGTCATTCCAGCCACTGGACTGGATTGTTCACTGGAATGGGTACACTCCAGTGCCGGTTCACATTATTCCAGTGGCATTCCAGCGCTGGTTTCGATCGCTGGACTGGATTGCTACTGGAATAATGTCAACCGGTAAAAAAATTTGCATGAACCCTAGAAAAACATTTATCGTATCCTTCCCCAGAATAAGGAAGCGAAATGTTGAACCTGCATCGGAAAACGATTGACGTCAGTGCTGTTCAGTAAAATTCAAATACCTAGGCATCACTCGGCTGGAACTTAAATTATGGTGATCTAATTATGCGTTAATAGGTGATCGAATATGATACTAGTCATCAAACCCAGGATCACCTACGCAGCTTTAGCTTGGTGGCCAAAAATCAAAGAGAACAAGACCCAGAGGATGTTCGAAAAAGGATGACAGCAGCTATGAATACTCAGTGGCGGATCTAGAAATTTATTTTGAGGGGGCCCTCCTCATCGAGTGGCGGATCTTAACACTGTTTGCGAAGGGGGTGGGGTTCGACAAATATAAATAAAAACTCAAAGCTTTTATTTTCAGTAAACTTTTATTTATTTAAATATAATAAGGTTAAGCCTTCTTCCCTTTTGTTTAGCAAATCGTTCGATAATCTTGTAAATATACGCTTTAATGTCATGGTGAATATTCAACAAGGCTAGACCCGTAAGCATGTTTTCACCCAATTCAAGGAAATCCTTATATTGGATTGCCAACGACAATGCTTTGTTGACATCTTCGCTGCTATCAGTTATACGTTTCGGAATTAATATGACCAGATCAAAAGAATTTAACGTTTCTTTAGTTGAGCGTTCTTTCAAATCTGCAATAACGTAGTCTAAGACCGGGATATAAATTGACCTCAAGTAATACTCTTCCACGTTATCTGTGAATGGATTAGATCGATGTTCTTTTCGAGCTTTTGAGGAATTGCGCAATTTCGTCTCCACGAAAAGATTTTCGAAGAATTCAGATGCCTTTTCTCGATATGATTGTAAAATACCCAGCACGTCTTGAAGAGCATCATTTGCACAAACCAAGTCTAACGTTTCACAGAAGGGTGCTAAACTGTTCCCAGAAAATAGTAAAGAACAAGTACTGATACCAAGAAGAAGATACTGTTCTCGAAGGCACTCCAAAGACAAAAAGCTTTTGAAGATGTGGATTTGTCCTGCCAATTCGCGATTTTATCAAGTGCGTTCACGATTTCTGGCAACTGCGAAGGAAATGGAAAACGTCTCCACCCATCTAGTTTCGCCAAAGACCTCTGAAAGCTATACAGAGTTCTTCTTGAAATAATTGAGTCCATTTGGTTGAAGCATTAGCGAACTGAATCACTTTTTCATAGTCCCCATAGAATTTTTGCAGGACACCACACTGCAAATGCGTGCAAGAGAATTATTCAAAGAATGATTGTAGCATGGGCATCTTTTGACATTCGTTGTTTCAAGCTGGATCGTTGCAACAGCTCCAAGACTCTTTTGGTGTGTAGAAATCATTATCCTGAAATTGTCAGTTCCGATTCCGACACATTTCGAGGTATCCAAAGCAAAAGACTTGACAGTATCCAGAATCTATAATATAATCTCTAAATAGACAAACGAATCGATTATTTTTATTAACAGTAAAAAGGACTGAAGTTCGCCTTTCATCATAATTTTTTTCAAGTGCGCTCATTTGTTCGATGTAAAATTAATTACTGACCCATCGTTTAAGCTCCTAGGTGTGAAATTAACTAAAGATCAGTCTGGAACTTAAGCTAGTTTGCAATAGTAAGGATAAATTCCGGTGGAGTGTGACGACGCAAAAAGATTGTGCAGCCAGGGGTGAGGCACATTTATATATGTATGACCGTATGGTATGGAGTATATCGTCAGGGCCAGTGGATTTTTTTGATGGGAAGCTCGTAGAGACACCTATACACTTCACGAGTCCTGAAGCTAAAGCGGGGGCTGCATAGCAGTGTCGGGTAAAAAATAATACGAAGCGAACAGAGATGCTTATAAATCGGCATTGGATTTGCTTTGTGATATTACCTCTCGCTTGTAGACAAAAGTAGGGGTTGTGGATGAAGTGAAATTCTTCTCTATGGAAGTAACCAAGGACCAGCAATTTCTAGTACGAGTAGCATTAAACATGTTACTTTTCAGCCTGTCATCAAATGATGATTTAACTATACTGTTGAAGGAATTACAAGAGTTGCTCGACTTTTCTAGATGTAACAACCGCAATTTAATGGGTTCATCAATTTAAAAGAGAAATTGCTGCAATATAGAAAATTATTTATGATTTCATGCCTTGCACTACTTTATCGAACGAAATGTGCTCCAAAAATTAGAGCCATGGCAATTGGTTAGTTTTCATTGACCGAAAATATATTAAAATTGCATATGAAACCTGCAATGAAACCTAACGAAGCCCAGCTACGCTTAAAAGCAACCTGTGGAGTGGGTATTCCTGAGATAACCTCAAGGATATATAAATAAGGGAGGCACTGGGGAAAGAATACAATCGGCTAGAGAAGCTACTCTGTTGCGCTACTTGTTATCTTTATACCACTTAAACGAAGATAAAAATGCTCGGTCTGGTAAGTTCTGTCTAGAGTAGGTTCAATTCCTAGATGAATGCTTAAGTGCCCTCGAGTGAATTTTGATGGAAGTCATGGGATTGCCTCTCCTCAACCCATTCCTCTATTTCCATCCACTGTAGTGGATTTGATCCTGCCAACATAAATTGAAAGGTACACAGAATGCGAACGGCTGAAAACAATTGGCCAAATCCTAGATTCTGGTTCTGCAGTTAGGCTTAATAACAAGCATTCAACTCTGCCATTGGTATAAGGACTAGCAGCATCCAGTATCTATGCCGCCGCGACCTCATCTCTTAGGGCTTGGGCAAACTTCCATCGCACATTCATGCACGAGATTCATGTTTCAATATAATCCACTTTTGCAATTTTCTCGCATCGCTGAGATACTCCCGTGGATTATCATCCATATTTGGCTGGCTCTTGACCATGTTCTGCGGCTGGTTCCTGTTTTAACTCTGCTCACGTTTTTTCCCGTTTTTTTATTGTTGGTGGCGAAACTTGAGTCCAGAGTCCAACCTACATAAATTGCCAAGGGCTTAATTAAACGCCCTTGAAAGCCGAAATTTCTGGTCAGTGGTGAGGGATTATGGTCACCACACATGGAGGATAAATTGAATCGGAATGCTTAACTGCTAGTGGAGAAAGGTGGAACACTTTCTAGGATTTTTGAAGCCCACATAATATGGATGCTTTGGTTCATTATGCGTCAGATAAATGGACAGTAATGGTCAAAGGATATCGTTACCTGGACTTTGTTAAATATTGCTCCGATCATCCTGTAGTGTATGTACATATATATACTAATGATGGCTTTAGTTCTAATGCTTTTGGCAATTTTCTGGATCAGCATCTGAAGGTGTGTACCTATGCATACTTGTGTGTGGTTGATTACTTCATTTAAGCAAATATTACGGTAAATGTTTGAATTTAGGATGTTCATGGAGTTTATGGGATCACTTGTGTGGAAGCACGTTATAGAAACTGTTGCTTTGGATATGCTTAGGTGATAAATTATTTACGCTTCATTTCCATGGCAAATGGAATAGAAAAAAGTTTTTGGGTGTGTGGTGATTTAAAACGTGATTGGGTTAAGTGGGAGTAAGAAATTCTCTGGATGTAATACACACGTTTTCAGTAATATGATTTGGGATTTGGAAAATAAACCCATTTAATGAAAATGCTGCAGCTATAGCGAGAGATTTCACAAATATTTAGAGTGCTTTGATACCAACCAATCTGAGAAATGTGGTTCATGGCAAAAGAAATTCATGAACTCCGCCAGAATATCTCTTCTCAATAAGGGGTCGAGTTTGGCAGCCTCTCCTAGGAAAATAATTATTGGTATGAAATCGAAAAATCAGCCTCGGACGAGTCTGGATTTACAGAATATACCCCAGCAACGGCACATCGTAGGTATGAGGTCGCCCGATTACGATCCAAGAGGTTCATGGTTCGATTCCTTCGTCTTTTAACTTATCTCACGCAGCTAAATACCTTATTTCTTGCCTTCCCCTTTACAAAGATTCCCTGCTCTTTCTACTGACATTGCTCCTAAGCATAAAGCCAAACCTAAACGAAAAGTAACGCAGAAGTGAAGTAGACTTACTTCCACTGAAGTAGATGTAACTTCCACTTCACCTCCATTTTGGTCACTCTCATACATTCATATCCAATGGTACGTAACTTCACTTCACTTTACTTCCCATCTAGGTTTGGCCAATAATAAAGCCTTCTCCTGTTTTCACTGAAGTTAGTGTTTTGTGGCGGTACTGTTTGCTGGGAGTCGGTGTAAGGCCAACCATTTACCAAAGCTGCATATCGTCGTTGCGACCTTAAGACCTCTTATGTGACACTTTTATCGAAATTAACTTTTTTAATTGAATGTTAACTTCATGATGCCATCGATGGCAAAAACTCTCATCTTGATACTTCAACTCATTTTGCAGTTATAAAAAATACTCCTTCTTCTTCTTCTTCTTCGATGGCTCTACAGCCCAATTCGAGCCTTGGCCTCCATCAGCTTCTTCCTCCAGACCTCTCTCTGTTGCGCAGCTTGCCTCCAGTTTCTGATGTTTAGGAGTGTTGCTGCATCAGCCTTAACACTGTCTTCCCACCTTGACCGTGGTTTGCCAACTGGTCTTTTGCCATCTGGTAGTAAATATAGTGCTTTCTTTGGTATCCTTGAGTCATCCATTGTTTGGACATAGCCGGCCCAACGTAAGCTTGGCATGTGTTGAAAGTTTACACTCTTTTTATAGATCGTACAATTCGTGATTGTAGCGTATTCTCCATGCGTTATCTTCATTGGTTGGGCCGTAAATCCTTCGGAGAACCTTCCTCTCAAAAATATCCATCTTATCTGCGGACTTTTGGGAGAAACTCCATGCTTCACACCCATACGTAGCTACTGTGCGTATGATCGTTTTATAGATTCTTATTTTCGTTTTTCTGTGGATGTCTCTGGATTTCATTACTGGCAGTAGTGAGAAGTACCCGAGTAAAAATAATTATATAGAAAGACATATAATTGGATATATTTATATATAAATTAATTATATATAATTATATATGAAATTTGCCCCGATATAATTATATAGAAATATATATTTTTATATATAATAAGGAAAATCATATACAATTATACAGAATTGTATATATGCAATTATATCTTTTATTTCGCCAATTTTCTCAGACATGGAATGTTCTACATGCTTTTTATCGTGGTAGCGCCAGTTATTTTTAAGAGCGTGATCCTGGCTAAACTCTAAAACAGATATAATGAGATATTTTTGACAGCATACCTATACTAACTTTTTTCCCATCATTTTTCAGCCACACACCTTTTTCTTGAGGTCTTTCTCCACCCTTGATTGAGCTTTGGGAGTGCGACTGGAGAATGTGCATTTTAGTATGTGATTTTCCCGAAAATCTCCATCTACCAATTGATAATATTTATTTCATCAAAATTATTGTAAGGCATTATATATTATTTTATATCGCTATATATGATCAGATATAATTGCACAAATTCATTTGTAAACTTTATATACAGTTTTATATAATGATATAGAGTTATATATCATCCCATGTTGAACAATACAATTATATAAAATCGTCTAAAACTGTTGAAATATTTTATATAAGATTTTATATAATTTGGTTTCTTCTTCTTCTTTCCACCCTCGACTGAATTAGAATCTTGCTCTTGTCTGCATTTATTTGCAGCCCTATACGTTTAGCTTCATCTTCTAATTCTGTGAAGATTTCTCTAAGGTATGACAGTGATCTCGCAAGGCAGTTTATGTCATCGGCATATCCTGCCAACTGTTTTGATTTGTTAAGCAGGGTTGCGTTCGCATCAATGTGTACTTTGCGAATTACTCCTTCTAGGCAGAGATTATATAGCATGGCTGCCAACCCATCGCCCTGCTTTAGGCCTTGCTTGACTGGGAAGGATTCCGTCAATCCTCCTTGTATTCTGACTGCACACCTTGTGTTCTCCATTGTCATTTTTGTTAACTTAACTATTTTTAGGGGGATGTTTAGGTCCAACATAGTCTCATACATTTTTTCCCTGTCGATGCTGTCGTATGCTTGTTTGAAATCTATGAAAAGTTGATAGACGTCAATGTTGTATTCCCAGTATTTTCGGAGGACCTGCCTTATTGAAAAGAGTTGGTCCATTGTAGACCTATTTCTTCGGAATCCAGCTTGGTACTCACTTATTGCGGCTTCTGCATAAGGTTCCAGTCTGGCTTTGATAATGTTTGTCATTAGTTTGTATACCGTGCTTAGAAGAGACATGCCTCTATAGTTTGCACAGTTGAATTTGTCCCCTTTCTTGTGTATTGGGCAGATAATGCTTTGCTCCCATTCTGCAGGCATTTTTTCATTCCTCCATATGCAGCATAGTAGTTCGTGTATAGCTGCTGAAAGCGGTTCGCCTCCTTGTTTTATCAGCTCTGCTGGGATGTTGTCAATTCCTGGAGATTTGTTGTTTTTTAAGGCTCTTATGGCACTTTGTACTTCTTCCATGGTTGGAACATTTGTTTCTCTGGTGTCATCGTTATGTTGTAGACGGGGTTCTGGTACACGTATGATGCTTTCATTTTCGTTCAGCAGCTCGCTGAAAAATTCCTTCCACCTTTTCTTTACATCTTCGCTGCCTGTGACTATAGTGCCTTCTTTTGTTCTACACATACCGGAGGAGGGTTTGAAGCCTTTCTTGAACAAGTTTACTTCCTTGTATGCTTTTCGTGTTTTGTTTTGTCTAAGTTTTCCTCTGCCCTCAAGATGTAATTGTTGAGGAATTGTCTTATCTTCTTCCTACAAATGTTTTTCGCTGTTCTTCTCGTTTCCTCGCAGTTCAATTTCTTGCTCCTCGTCGGTCTCTCTATCTATATTTTTCTATTTTTATTTCTGGCCTCTATAGCTGCTTTGCATTCCTCGTCGTACCATTCACTGGCTCTGCCTGCGCGTTTGTAGTCTACAGTTTGCTTCGTGACATCTGTCAGTGTCGTCTTCAATCTTAAAAAAAAAATACTCCTATGTGGTCCTAAAAAGTTGGCAATTTTAAATGTCTTATGTGAAAGCAAGACCCTCGTAAGTACAGGCCTGGAAGCAGACAGGCCAACTAATACTAACATAGCTGAAAAGTGGCCAAAAATTTCTGACAGTTGTGGAATTAACATGGCCGAAGCCATAAAAAGCAATTTTTTAAGTTTGTTTTTGCACTAAAAAGTGGTAAAATATTGTATATTTTCACTTTTTGGTGCACATGGATTATCAGTGATTAGTGCTTTAGTGATTTAATAAAAAAAATTAAAATGAAGTGAGTGGTTAAGTGTATTTTAAGAGTGTTAATTGATTAGGTGACCATTTTTGTTTACATTCGCGGTGGTTTTTTCGTGTAAATTTAGGGAAAAAATGTTGAATTTGTGTAGTAACATAATAAAAAGTGCTTTTTAAGTGATTAAAGATTATTATAGGATAGTTATTAAAAACATAAGTGCAGAAAAATGTGAAGGAAAAGTGAAAAAGTTATTGTTATTCATGTTGTGTGGTAGTACTTGCACTTATGTTTTTAATAACTCTTCTATAATAATTTTTAACTACTTTAAATTCACTTTTAATTCCATTACTACACAAATTCAACACTTTTTCCCTAAATTAACACGAAAAAACCACCGCGATTGTAAACAAAAATGGTCACCTAATCAATTAACACTCTTAAAATACACTTAACCACTAATTTTTTTTTACTTTATGGACTCAGATCACTAAATAACTTATCACTGATAATCCGTGTGCACTAAAAAGTGATAAAATACATTATTTTACCACTTTTTATTCCAAAAGCAAAGTTAAAAAATTGCTTCGTACGGCTTCGGCCATGTTAATTCCACAACTGTCAGACGATTTTGGCCCCGCACAGACACAACCAAAAAGTCTGCTTCCAGGCCTGTACTTACGAGGGCCTTGGTGAAAGTGATAATTACTTCCACATAAATGAAAAAGCAAAAAATATCTTATGTCGCCCTCAAAGGTTTTGTTCATAACATTAAATTCCATTGTTAGTATACAACTTAAAGCAAAACTAGTTGTTTTAAGTTTTTTTCACAAAACAGTTTTTTTTCAGTTTTCCTAAAGTCTTACATTTTGCACATAGGAGATCTTAAGGACGCAGCGACGATATGCAGCTTTTCGTCATTTATATGGATGTATATGGAGCAAATTGTCACATCTCGATTTGCTACATAACTCCCCAAGCAATAAGTGACGAAAAGCTGCATATGAAGCTTATGAAGCTTTGGTATACGGACGGCCTAAAAAAACCGCGTGTTGGCGGTTTCAGTTCTTTCATTCTCTCTAACTGCCATCTTTCCCAGGACATCAGAGGGCGTCGTAGCAGGGGTTTATCTAGAGACCACCTACAGTTCACTGCCACTGGGTATTCGCACTTTAAAGGAAATTAATTTGAATGACGATATATCAGCACCCTTTTTAACAAGTTTTTTGCACAAAATGGCAATATTACAAGCATTTGGAGCGAAGATCCTTGGCGTAGCACTAACAGAGGATTTGCGAATTACGATGGAACATATTTCAAATAGAAAAAAAATCCTTAAGAGATGCAAACCAGCATCTGAACATACTCCTGGCGGCATGGAAATACTTTTCCCGCAGTAACCCCTCGGTTCATCCTATGTCCTGCAGACCTCCTTTGGCGCCTATTACGATGTGAAAACTCTGTTTATAAATAGAACAACCGACTGTAGACCAGTCTTCCACAGTCGGTATTTCCGAACTTGTACAACATCCAAGAGTTGAAACGTGATATTCATCGACATCTGCGTCAAAAACACAGACTCTGATTGTGTTCTATCCTTCAAAGTAAGCTAACTACTAAATATTGCACCATGACCCGAACGACAAGGCGGACTGGTAGTACAAGTGGTGATACATAAGCTTACCTTTTATAACATAAAAAAATATGGGTTTGAATATTTCTATTAATGATTCGTTTTTTCCCAATGAACAATTTTTTTCCACAATATTCGCTTTAAACCTCAAACTCAAATATTTTATGCTATCGAAACTTTATCACATAATTTATAAAAGCCATGAATTTCAGAATTGAACCGAACCTCCCTGTTTGCTGGATTTAGTCATTAGAGCCTCGACACTTGCACGTAATTCACGAAACATGTCACCGCTGGGAACGAGGTGTAGAATCAATAATGATGGCTCCATCAAAAAAAATGTTTTTTAGTTCCGGATAAAATAGCTTCAACACAGCACCTCCATTACCGCTACCCATGGAATCACTTAAATCCAATGGGGCCCTACCAGCATTCAATCAACTTGAAATGTATGCATCCTATCAAACACAACCGAGCAGTCTATGGGGAAATGGCCGCTGAAGTTTTTTTTAGGACTTCATAATTTTGTCACCGTAGATCCACCCTTGTCATCCCTACAAAAATGCCGATTTGGTTATCGAAAGTGTAGAGATGCCCCCAAATAGCACAAATAAATAATTTAAATTCCAAAGCTACAGCGAAAGGGACTTCGAACACACAAAAAACGGAGGCGGCTTTGCTACAAGGTGAGATAATGGGTACCAGGTGTCCTATCCATCTAGGGAGCAGTGATGTTCGCCAAAATGGGAATTCCCCAAAAAGGGTTGAATCCAAATCGCGCCTAGTAGAGATAACTAATCCGGCTAAACGTAAAAATCCAATGGCCCTGCTTTACGGTGCGCGATTTTAGGGGTAGGCGGCTATCTCCATGAGGGTGGACATGGACGCTGTAAGTCTCCCCTTGCTAGGACCATAACGAACTGGTTTTTGTCGGGTGGTCCTGGGCGATGCTCAACTGTGCAGGCTACAGGCAAAGTGCCAGCAGATTTGATGGTGATCTCCTTACATAACTTTCACATGGACGTCAAATGGGGGCGCGGTGGTGTGTATACACGGAGTCTTATGAAGCCACTTTTTGTGGGTGGCTGGGGGCCATTTGACTTTTTTCTGGCTGCGAATTGACTTTCCTCCTTTAGTATATTGCCGGATGTTTGTTACTGGCATTTAAGTGCTGATAGTGCTCTGCCTGCCAGAGGATGTGCCCAGGAAGTATTTTGCCAGTTGTGTATGACAAACTCCCAGCAGTAGGGCAGATAAGAAGAGCCTGAAAGAACCCAGCAAGCATTTCTTTTATCTAAGTTTGAATATTGTCCTTACATTGAAGGTTAATTTCTTTTGAGAGGAAAATAGGAATTTTAGGGGTTAAACTGCTGCGAAGTAGATTCTGAACTTTCCAAGTTGAGTAATAATCGTTTGGCGATTTATTTTCCGATTTGGGGTTTATAAACTAATAGTTAATAAAGAGGGTCAACTTCGTTATGGGTTTTGTTTTGATAAATCCGAGGCTCAAAGGCTCTGTTTGTCTGTGACCAACTTTCATTTTCGAAAACTACTGCCATTATACCTTAAATTGTATGTTTCGTTCA
The DNA here is from genome assembly GCA_963855945.1 of Thereva nobilitata. Classification (NCBI taxonomy): domain Eukaryota; kingdom Metazoa; phylum Arthropoda; class Insecta; order Diptera; family Therevidae; genus Thereva; species Thereva nobilitata. The sequence goes on along the minus strand of OY979694.1, from coordinate 194,662,221 downwards.
GGAGATCTAAAACTGACAAAAAGGCCCAAAAGCTCCGATCGGCAGCAAGGGCGGATCTAGAAACTTTTTACAGGGGGGGCCATTCATATTTTTACCCCTCCCCCCCAACCAATTTTTTTACCGTAATAAATTTTATTAAATTATTTAATGACTTTTTTCATTAATTTCTTACACGAATGTAGTGTTTTCACTGAATGATAACTTTTGCATCAATATTATGATGTTTCAAAAAACGCGCCATTCCCAGCGGGAAATATTAGACGTGCTTCCTACCGAAGCACAAAAGAATCGCTTTTATGTCACTGCCAAAGGAATCTCCCTCCCCTGAATGTTGTCCCAGAGAGAGAGAGAATCTATATTTTTTTGAGTCATTTCATCCATGAACTGGGATGAACGTCAACGCAAAATAAAATTTATAAAGACTTTTAACTATAGCAGTAGGAAATAAAACCAAAAAAAAGCTTTTTCCCAACTGGCATAAGGGAACCGATCCAATTGTGCTTCCTTCTGCATTCCTATGAATCGCTTTCGAATCGGTACAAATGAACTTAATTGAATCGCTTCTCCGCTAGGACATGCAATGTTAAAAAAGAAATGTAAGGCAAGGCTAAGAGAAGCACTCCTCTGCTTCAAAGGAAGCGATTCAGTACCTTTTCTGAATCGCTTCATTTCCCGCTGGGTTCTAAATGACACTAGTTCAGTATTATCCCAGCGGGAAATGAAGCGATTCAGAAAAGGAGAGAGAATTTTTTTTATCGTTTGCCTCGAGCAACGCTACCTCGGAAAGAAGTTTTTCAACTTTGAGACGTCCCAAAACTTGGCTGCGCAGTACTATGACTGAAGATCGTCTGTTAGGTTTAGCTCTTTTGCACATTCATTGCGATATAAATGTAGATATACAAAAAGTCATTGACCGTTTTGCTTCGAAAAAAAATCGACGGTTGAACATCATACTTTGAAGTATTTGTCGGTAAATTTTTATTGTGATTTGTAAATGTGAAGAAACGAAATCCAAAGATTTGTTGATCTCAAAACGAAAACAGATTTTAGCAAATTAAATCATAATCGCAAAATAAAAAGTGTTAATTTTTATTTCATCTGTCTTCTTTTTTAAGTTGAAAAAATAAATCATAATCGCAAAATAAAAAGTGTTAATTTTTATTTCATCTGTCCCCCCTGGCCCCGCCCCTGGATCCGCCCTTGATCGGCAGTAGACTTAAATCCAATAAACAAAGTTCAGATTATGGATGAAGTAACAGGACAATTGGAAACTCACAGGTCTCGATTATGCTCCACTAAGATTCATCTCAGCAATGTTCTATACGATATATCTTTTACTAAGAGGATCGACAGCTTCATAATCAACTTGATTCGAGGTCATATGGGGAGAGAGAGTGAGTGAGAGCGATATATCTCTTATTCGAGGAGGGTTCTATCCCAACACGGAATATCCCAGAATAGCTTGTAAACGCGACAGAGGCAACCAGGATAAAGAAAGTTTGCTCTAAGATAAATCGATGGTGTCCCTGTTTTTTATGTGGAATCTAAGCCCAGGAGTCACCCTTTATACTATCGATCAGGTCATTCACGTCATGGTGCAATATCTAGTAGTAAACTTAGATCGAAGGATAGGGTAAGTTAAAGGCTATGAAATGCATGACGAGGATAGGAAGAACTCTGCCTTTGAACTGGTGGATGTGCTATGAGTTCGGGAATGCTGACTGTGAGTAGGTAGTAGGACGCTTTAGCGTGGGAGAAAATGTACAGCGTGATCTGCAGCCATGCGTGACGGCCAGCCATGCGTGATGGGTAGCCATGATTGATGGGCAGCCATGCGTGGACGGGCAGCACGCATGACTGCACATTTATTCCCACGCAAAAGGGTCCTATTACCTACTCGCTGCGGAAGGTTGCTCCGTAGTCCGGTTATAAGAAAATTCCTAGACCGAAGTGTGCCCGAAACTAACTGCGAAATTGCGGACTGTGCGAGTGAGCCAAATAGACTAGTCTTGTATTGCAGGAAAAACATACTCGTGGAGACATAAGGTTATTTATTGCGGTGCGGCATTCTTACAGCGGCTCAATGATTTAATTCAAGAGAAAATGCGAGTTGTGCATGAGTTGACGATCATGATTGCAAGGTCTGGCATGTCCTTTTTATACATAATCGAAGCGGTAGAAGTAATGCAGAGTATCATGTTTAGTAAAGCTGTGATGTGGTTTGGAGGCATCTATAAAACTAGGAACAGAGCGAGTGTTAGAATTGAGCCCTGGGGAGCACCGGTAGATATGGTGTAAGGTTTGGATTCGACACCATCCAAGTTAGTCTCCATTCTTTTGGAGAGAATAGAAGTGCCCAATAGCAGCTAGTTAGTGGGGTTGTTTAAGTCAACTATGGGCTCAACACAAGGCAGTTTCCAAAAGTCTGTAAAAACTCCGGGGATGTATGGAAGGGCATAGAATTTACGCATATTTTTAGCCAAAGGTGAGGGATATTTTTTAAGGGTCTTAGAAGGAATGTTATCAGGGACAGTGGCTTTTTTGGTGTCAAGCCGCTTAAGAAACCTATACACTTTACAAGTCCTAAATAAAACTATCCGTTGAGTGGGACGATCTCTCGATGGGGGGAGGTGGCACGGACGATATCGAGTAAGGATGAATTTGAGGCGAACAGATATGCAAGTAATTCGGCCATGGATTTGCTTTCTTCTATCAAATCCCCAAGAGCGAGTTGTGTATGAGGAGAAATTTTTCCTGATAGAAGTTACCAAGACAGGATTGATATGTTTCTCTTAACACGCCATTGAATGATGATTCGACTTTTCTGATGGTCGTCTTACGGGAGTGTCTCAGCTTAATGTAATCAAGTTGAAGTGTAATCTCGGATAAACGGTTTCCTTGGATTTAATTGCGTCGATACACTACCGATTGACCAATCCGTGCGGCCTAGGCCTTATAATTTTGAAGGAGTGTGGAAGGAATCCCACCAATATAAATTTGTTGATGCAGAGAGTTGATGTTTTGGGAAATTGGGTGAGAGGTAAGGAAAAGATCAAAGAAGTTGGCCCCTTCGTCTGCAGTGCAATAAACTTGCGTATTATAATCTAAAATCTGGTGCCTATTATTAATCTCTCCGAAGATCTCAGCGTCTCTATTAACTGGTGCTAGTTATTCAGGGTACCCACACACCTGATACCGATCTAAGTCACCATCAAATAAAATATAGGTTTCTTTTAATGCGAAAGGAGCGTGGGGAGAGAGAATTCGGAAAGAAATTGGCGAAATTTTTTTATATCGTGTCTTCAAATGCGCATGGTTATAAACCTCAGTTGCAGTCGACTTGCCAATGTCATAACCATCGGGGTTAACGGAAAGCGCCACTCAGGAGCGTTATGCTTCGTAAAAATGCCTTAAGAAATGTCGTCAACTAACCGCAAAACACGTGGCTTTCTTCTATCGGCTCCTATTTAAAGGTACCACGGGGGAACGCTGACTTCGAACGGTGATGGCATCTTCGCTTGTATAGCTTACAGGGAGTGCCAGATTTTTTTGATTGGGATTTTTTTTGTAAGGAGGGAATACAAGAGTGGCCCTCGAGCGATTCCTACCCAGAATGCTGATTGGGAAATGTGTTTCCGAAACAAAAACGTCAACTCTGCTGCTATGCACGTCACCAGGATCTCTCACTCATTCCCCATTCAACCAAATCTGAGAGGCCTATGCAGAATACATGGTGGATCGGGATTGGATTGCGTAAAATCTCATCCCCATACCATTTCTGGAGGTGTCTACCATGGGACAATTTTATAAACCCATCTTTTCTAATCTTCATAAGTGACCCCGTCCAAGTGGGATGATGATGATACTGTACGTTACAGTTACTCATACGTCTTCAATAATGTAATACAAGCACGTGCCAGATTCTGTTTTGACAAGACCCTCGTAAGTACAGGCCTGGAAGCAGAGTTTGTGTTTGTGTTGGTAATAGACCCATTATCTGTCAAATAGGAAGAAATTATATGGAGGAGGTAAAAGTTCGGGATGTTTTGCCGTAAAAAGTCATAAAATAATATATTTAACCAGTTTTTGTTGCAATAGGATTACCAGTTAATAGTGCTTTAGTGATTTATTTAAGAAATGTTAAAAAAATCGAGTGGTTAAGTGTGTTTTAAGTGTGTTAATTGTAAAGGTGGCCAATTTTGTTTACATTTGCGGTGGTTTTTTCTTGTTTATTTAGCGGAAAAATGTTGAATTTGTGTAGTAATATAATAAAAAGTGCTTTTTGAATGATTAAAGATTATTATAGAATAGTTATTAAACACATTAAGTGCAAGTACCACCATACAACATGCATAACAATAACTTTTTCACTTTTCCTTCATATTTTTCTGCACTTATGTTTTTAATAAGTATTCTATAATAATCTTTAATCACTCAAAAAGCACTTTTTATTATATTACTACACAAATTCAACATTTTTCCGCTAAATAAACAAGAAAAAACCACCGCGAATGTAAACAAAATTGGCCACCTTCACATTTAACACACTTAAACTCTCAATTTTTTTAAATTTTCTTAATTAAATCACTAAAGCACTATTCACTGGTAATCCTATTGCAACAAAAACTGGTTAAATATATTATTTTATGACTTTTTACGGCAAACTAATGCAAAAATATTCCGAACTTTACATCACGGCGTATAAATCCAACAAAAGTGACAGATTCTGGGACTACGAGCAGCTGCGTTAGTGTTAGTGAGATAGGCAACTTCCAGGCCTGTACTTGAGAAGGTCTTGGTTTTGACTATCGCGAACTTATGTCCAACTCAATCAACAAGGACATTGTACTCTTCCTCGATTATGGCCGCCAGAATCGTGTCGAATTCAATGCTTCCAAAACAAGTTGCTGCCTTTTTATACGCTTTATATTAGCTTCACCTGTATGTATGTGTCTCTGTAAGTATGCATGTATGTCTGTTTGTATGTTTGTAGGTATGTATGTTTTAGCTTTATATTAGCTTTACCAGATGTATGTATGTATGTATGTATGTATGTATGTATGTATGTATGTATGTTCTATGTAAACAAATCTTGCAACTTGATTTTGACCCACTTCTATATAACCGATCAACTTCAAATTTTGCACATATGCATAGTTCGCGTGACAATGCAATCTGACCATTTTGTAAGAAAATCAATATGGCGGTTCCAAGATGGCGGTCGATTTTTGCTATTGTGTTCCCCGACCCCCCGACATGGGTATCAAATGAAACGGCATGACAGGTAGAATACAATTAGATGTATGGCGTCATTCCAAATTCAAAATGGCGGCAAATAAAATGGCGGACTACCTTTTTCTTTACAACCCACTCGATATGGGTATCAAATGAAAGGGTGTGACAATTAGAATACTATTATCTGTGTGACGTCATTCCAAATTCAAAATGGCGGCCAACACAAAATGGCGGATTATCTTTTTCTTTACAACCCACTCGGTATGAGTATCAAATAAAAGGATGTGATAATAGAATACTTTTCGCTGTGGGGCGTCTTTCCAAATTCAAAATGGCGGCCACCACAAAATGGCGGTTTACCTTTTTCTTTACAACCCACTCGGTATGGGTATCAAATGAAAGTGTATGACGAGTATAGTATAGTAAGCTTTGTGATGTCGTTTTAAATCTAATATGGCGGTCACTACAAAATGGCCGAACACATACATATAATAGACTAAAAAATAGAAAATAAAAAATATAGTTTAAAAAAACTAAAAAATACGCTTTTATTTTAAAATGAACTAAAAAGTAAAAAATAATTTTGAATGTAAAGTTTTTATTGCTCCAGCCAGTATAAGAAAACAACCTACCTTTCGAAATCTAAAAAAAGCGTGGGGCGCTAGCTAAAAGTTCCGGTGTTAATAAAATAAGAATATAGAGAGCCCCACGCTTTTTTACATTTCGAAAGGTAGGTTGTTTTCTTATACTGGCTGGAGCAATAAAAACTTTACATTCAAAATTATTTTTTACTTTTTAGTTCATTTTAAAATAAAAGCGTATTTTTTAGTTTTTTTAAACTATATTTTTTTCCAATAAAACCAGCAAAATCTCTCCATCCGTGTCATTGGATTGTGTAGAACTAATGGCTGACATCTCCCTTAACATCTTAGGCGTGACATTAGTCAAAGACCTGCGATGGAATGACCACATAATCCAAATCGCCAAAAAAGCATCCTAGTGCTTGAAATTTCTGTAGAGGCGCAAGTTGCTCCTTCATCCATCGGTCCGAGCTGTAATATACAAATCCTACATTCGGCCTTTTCTCTCTCGAATAAACCACCTGACGCTTTGAAAACCACCTTGGTGTGGTTAGCTAAAATTCAAAATAGCGCCCTAAAAACTTATAGGAGGCAACACAGTTTGTTCCACGATCAACCGTTTGAGCCACCGTAGGAATTTACCAGCCCTGACAAAATTCTATCGTTATTATTATAGAGCAATCGCTAAATGAAAGCTCTCCTGCCTCCACGACAATCTTATACCCGAAACACGACATTATCCTGTTTGGCTTATTCTGTGTGATGACAGCTTTTCGTGCACGCTAGAGACGAAGAATTCGTTCATAAAGAGAACAACCCAACTGTGGAACAACGTTACAAAGTCTGTATTTCCGAACTCCCACAAAATCCAAGAGTTCAAACTCAAGGCTGTATCAGATCCAAATTTGGAAGCAGCGGCAGAAGCAGAGACAGAAGCAGAATTCTGCCTGCTGAATCAGAATCAAGTAAAGCAGCAGCAACGGCAGAATTTTTATTTCACAGTAAATTCTTTGTAAATTATTCTTTAATAATAATAAATTCTTCGTAAAATGTCACACAACAATAAATTCTCAATTTTCCACGTCCATTAGTCATTTAAAAACAACTTGCCAAGTTAAAGATGTATGAAATGTCAAAAAATTCTGCTTTGCTTGTCACTTGACCAGCGTAAGCCAATAGAAACAGTTCTCTGTCGACGGTTCTGCTTTCTGCTTTGGATCTGATAGAGCCTTCAAGGTTCATCACCGCTAGTAGTCGGGCGCTGTAACGCTACGTTAGCAAGACCGGCTTAGTTTATAATTTTAATCGAAAGATTAGGAATTACACAGACAGCACTGTAATCACCAAAAAAGAAAAAGGAAGGAGATCGTAAAAAAAGATTGGAAAAGAAATCGGTGATAGAATTGAGCCTTAGGATAGGCATAGTGTAGGCCGGATACCGTACTCTATTAAAAGCTTTGAAGTTATCAGAACAAAATTTTTCAAACCAATTTCTGCACTCCTTTTCACATTTTCGCCTTTTCAGTAATAAATAACGAAAATATGCCGAAAATACACTTTCAGCTGATCGAAGTTACTCAGGTTTGCATTATTGTAACATTTCAACAGGCGCGGATTCAAGGGGTGGTCACGGGGGTCATGACCCCCCCCCCAAAAGTAGTGCCGTGGCCAGACAATTGTGAGGCTCTGTGCAATTGAGAGTCCAAAAAATTTTTTCGTTCGCTTCGCTCGCGGCTTGTCCTGCACAGCGGTCCGTCCCCGTGGCAGAATTATGGCCCTTATGCTGATTTTTGTGGCTCATACTCATTTATGTGGCCCATTCGATGAAGTAAAAATGCAAATAATGAGTTCAAATAATTTTTATTGCCAAAGCAATTTTTCACTCGCAAGGCCCCAAACACGCGGGGCCCTGTGAAGTTGCACACAAAAACAAAAAATAACCAAACGCCCAAAACCGACCCAACTTTTTTGCAAATTAAAAAAACAACCTGAAAAAATGACCTTCAAGGTCAACAACCTTCAAGGTCAAGTTAGCTGCTAAAGGGCACGTCTTCCTCAAAAACACATTAGGGCACGTTTTCGTAGGGCACGTTTGTTTTTAATCCACCAGAAAATTCGCTAAGTTTTGTTCGTTTTGTTAATTTTGTTTTTGTTTTTTTAGGAGTAGAAATTTTTTTCCGCCACTTTTAATTCCGTGACCCCCCAAAACAAAATTCTAGATCCGCGCCTGCATTTCAATGGCAAATTGTCGCTATGAAACATTCAATTTTTTCCTAGAATCAAAAGGGAAAATGTTAATAAACAACACATCAGCTTTCAAAATTGCTATGTCAACTTCATGCCCTGTGGCGACAATTAAGTCAAAATATACAGGCATGGAAATTGTTTAGGCTCAGAAATATAGCAGAGCTTCAAAGGGTTACATGCTGAAGTAATTTTTGCGTTTTTTGTACCATGTCAAACTGCCTACTTCTGTTGCAGTTTCATATCGATAGTTGCAGATGATATAAAATTGGCATTAACTTTTTACTCTCTCTACCCATTCTGCAGAACTACTGGCCTAAACCCTCTGCAAATACTTTACAGAATCGACCCACAAGACCGACTGTCGTAGTCCACAAGGATTTTAATATCGTGCTCGATAATACCAATTCGGCTTAAACTTTTTACCTTACTTAAATTTGATCAAAATCTCAGCGATTGGTTGTGTCTTATTTTAAAACATGCATAAACCAACCTCCTGCAGGTCCAGGTGGCACGTAACTTGATATTAAATACCATCAGCAAAATGAACTGCCAGAACTTAATTAGAACTCATTAACTCGGCGTCCCATAAGATACGAAACTTTGATAATATCCATCTTATTGGAATGCGCCCTTATCGCTATTCGTTGTTAAACTCTGGCCCATGTTTCCCGCGCGCTCAGGCAGTTACCTGATTAAAGTTTCTATTACATTCCAGAAAGTGCATAGCACCTGTAGTGCAAATGCGCTCTCTGATGATGGTATGTTGGGAAAGGACTAATAATTAAAAGTTAAACAAACCATAAAACGTGCCAGTTATACTCTGCTCTGCACTTTTCGGTGGGTGGTCGTTCGGTGCCATTTGCACTAGAACCTCATTGGATGGTATTCAACCTGAAAACGCCACCAATTTTAGAGCAGTTGTGAAAATATTTATATATAGCCCACAGCCTCAAGGCTCTAGTCGCTTTAATGAGGAAAGGATCGTAGGTGGAGTTGAGGAGTGGGATGAGCGCCAGCAAGTTTTTGCACTAATTAGAAATTTAAAAATCCCACCACTCCCGGATTGAACGTTTTCCCCTGTAAGCCGCCACAAGGCGGATTTGCAATTAAGTGCCAGAAAAGTTCGCACCCAGTAATTGTGCTTAAGCCAGGACCCATAATGGGTATAGTGTATAGAATACATATGAGATTGGAATGCACATTTCCTTCGCTATTCACATCAACCAATTACTGGCGTTTTTAAATTGCTCATTTATCGCAGTCTGATGTACTGCAGGCATTTTTTAGACTCAAGTACAGTCCCAGTTTGTTTTTGGCTTGCTATTAATTATTCAAAACTTTAAGTCGAGTCAAATTTAGTGGTTTCCGCAGAAGCTTCGTTGAAATTTCCGCATTTCTACACTTCATTTATATAAAGGCTGCTAAAAATGTGTGTTTTATCCACACAAAAACGCGATGCAGTAGCGGCTTAGACAAATAAGCCCAACCGTGACCGACTAGTAGATATGTCAAACAGAATACCCCAACAAATGTATATGGGAGGTGACTCTGGTTTGGTTCTTCTAGATATTTGTCTGGACTCTCGTAAGTGAACGCACAGCGCCGGCTTTAGGGGTGGGCGAACCGGGCGACCTCCCGAGGGCGCCAGGTCCAAGAGGGCGCCGCCATTACCACCGAGATCCAGTAATGTGTTCATTTATTTAGTTTTTAAGTGATAACGCCTCCACAATACAAGACATAATGCCGGATGTGCACAGGAGGTAAACAAAGCTTAGGTTTGAAAAGACGTAAAAGACATCCGATAAGGGCGCTTTATTATACTTTTGGATCTATTGGCCCAATTTATACTAGTATTCCTTCAGCAGCAGCAGAACCAGCTTTTTACGAGACAGGTATGGAAAGGACAAAAGGGTACTGTAGTAACATGTTCACCAGAAAATTTCGGCTTGAAAACTTAACACATACACAATGTGCTTCTACTTACTCTCTTACTTTACCGTGGGTAGCAAAATTATCGACACGCACATAGATATCTTCGTGTAAAGACAAGAAAGTTACTCGCGAAAGGCCAGTGTAGACTTAGATAAACTTGTAAAACCGGTTCTGCTGCTGCTGAAGGAATACTAGTGTAGATTAGGGGTGCCCACTTAGAAAATACATCGATTTTTTATTTGGATGAAATACATTGAGATTGTGCATCGGTGTTTTCCGACATCGTCAGACTTTGCCGTTTTCCAGCTCTTGTGGAATAATTTTTTAAGATCTTCCCACAAAGAAAAGTTCTCTTCTGGTTTGTCAGAATGATCTGAAGAATCAGATTCTCCGGTCTCATTTTGTGCTATAGTTTTCTTCTCTGACTTTTTCGACAGCCGAAGAGCAAGCTATTGGGTCTGCAATCTACTTTTTTTAACCTCGGATCTAACATCGTGGCTATAGCGAAGGGAGTCACTCTCTCTATAACACTCATTATCTTGTCAATCTCTTTATGGACAAGCGTCTCACTTCTTTGGCAAGAAAATCTTCGAGTCTAAAGGGTTTAACTTTTAAAACAAGGGTTATTCTAGTTTAGGATAGATTCGATATTTTATGAAAATACAACGATGTATAGAGTAAATAAATAGCTTTTCAAAACATTGGATCGATTCGATATTTCGTATTGTAAACTTCGAGTGGATTCGATACATCGATGTATATGGAATATCGCTAGGGTAGATACCCATATTGTCTCCAATTTCTAGCAGTACACCAGTGCTGGGCAATAGCAGCTCTTGGGAGCCGAGACACACGAACTTCGCAGGTAGTTCCAGAGCCCTCCTAACCTGCTTCTTAGTTTCAGTGTTCTCTATTTTCTTCTTGTGGGCTTAAAGACCCGTTATTACTCGTGATCAAGCCGAAAAGCACAGCACAGTCTTACCTCTGTGCAAGGGCAAAATTAAGGGCGCCTAAAAATATCTCGTGCGGGGCGCCAAAGTACCTAAAGCCGGCCCTGTGAACGCAGTTACAGTGAAGGACGCCTACCCAGTGCCTCATATAGACCGTCTCTTGGGGCGACCTTAAGGATGCTTTCTAGCAAAGTACCTTAGAAGAAAGATCCAGAGAGAATACCGCTTTCACCGTCGTAGGAAAACCGCTGTACCAATTTACACTGATGCAGTTCGGGTTTGTAACGCTCCTCAACGCATGTGTCGCCTCATGGATAGAGTGATACCTGGCTTGCATAGAGAAAAGGGGTTTGTCTTGTGGTGTCCTCAGCTTTTGAGACCTACGTCAAACTTGTGGAACAAGTAACGGACTGCTTCGCAAACCGGTTCTGCGTAAGGGAGGTACTTCACCTTCGTAAGGGAGGTACTGCCTAAAGAGCGTCAAATTTGCCGAACTGGAACTGAAGAAATGGCTGTTTCCTTGCTAGTCACCCCAGGCATCACCGCCCCTTTTACATTCAATGTGACGCAAGCAAGAAGTGCATAGAAAGCGTTGTGTTCCAAAGGTATGGCGATGAGAAATATCCCATCGCCTACAACTATTCCACTACGGAATTAGAGTGCTACGCTACGGTGTTGAGCGTTAAAAAGTTCCGAGCTGTACTGCATCGGCTCAAAATCGGGACGGGTGGAGAGAGAGAGTACTGCATCGCGGTTGTAGACCCGCTAAAGAAGAAGGAGATAGTATTGCCAGTATTCAGGAGGAATTTGCATTTCTTGTTTGTCGATGTGGAATACGCCTAAGATGTTAAGGGATGGGTCAGCAGTTAGTTTTTCACCGTCCATGGACACAGATGGGAGATGTTGCAGATTTTGTAAGAAATAAGACAGTACTTCGTTTTGGAACCATGGCAAACGACACGGTTCTTATGGCCTCAGTTCATCAAGAATGAGAGTCATCAGTAATACTGTAAAGTGGGTTGGAGGGATTGAGAGTAGGTCGTTTATACGGATTAGACATAGAGAAGGTGACAGAATTGATACCTGGCGAAGCCCGACATAGACGCCAGGATTTGACGCCGTCTAGTAGATATTACCTTTATTGAGCGGCCGAAAAATGTTCTTAGAGATGTTTGGGTTGCTGGTTGTTGCTGTCCTCTTGCCAATGTCGCATATGCACAGCTATAGAACAATTGTAGCTTTATGAGGTTATCAGTTTTGTTTTTGTTGTAGGACAGCCATGTTCTCTTGGGCGTGCTGCTTATTGTTAATTTCTTTCATCTTGCACTCGCAAGCTTTCGTTCCCTTGTATATTCCTATGGCCTGGAACAAACAGTAGGGTGACGTTTACATTCCTGCTTAGGCGTTTAAGCTCATCTGACTAGCTTTGATGGGCTCAGGGTGGAGTTGAAAGCCTAGAATGCAGCTTGGCTCTCCACCATATTCTGTCTTGTAGAGTTGTCTTCTTTCGACAGGTTGACACGCCTCTCAAATTGCCCGAATTTCTGCTTGGAAGTCACTGAATCCGCCCAGGAGTAGGGATTCTTTGACTATATTAAATGATTCAGAGAAGACCCCTGCACCTACTCCGCAGTTCATCTCTGAACCGTCTGTGCAGATTACCGTGTCCATATCTGTTGAAACGTGTCCACTTTTTCTCCCCCGTTTGTTGGAATTTTAACTTTGAACTTCTTGCTCAACTCCAACTTGGAGACAATGTAGTCTGTGGTGGTTGGGATCAATCCTCTATCAATCATACCAAGAAGAACCGTATTGCTCTTCTTGCCAGTACGACGACACTACAAGATGTTAGGGACTTAGTTGAAGAAAGCAGTGGGTGGTATTTAACGCGTCCCATGGCTCCTGTCCTGTGGTGGGTAGGCATGCCACACTCTGGGTACTGCCTAGATTGGTGCAGTTCTACGACTTCCTTAATGCTGGGCGCCATACTAGATTGATTCATATGTGAGAATGGGACGTACGATGACACCAATAACACCATTCGCGGCTTAAATCTCCATTTTCTCCTGATTGTTTCCTGAGTCTCCAGTTCAGTTGAGTGTCACGTAATCATGAAGGTACTTGACCATTGAGGCTAGATGTGAGACTAGTGAACAGCATCGGTCCTATCTTTGCAGGGTTAACATACCCCGTGTTCTTTTAATGAACTGGGTTTTGAGAGCTTTTGAGGACCTTTTGAGTTCCCATACAAAATCGAAGAACCAGAAGACCCAGATAAAACCTGGGTTTTCGATTTTGTATGGGAACTCAAAAGGTCCTCAAAAGCTCTCAAAACCCAGTTCATTAAAAGAACACGGGGTATGTTAACCCTGCAAAGATAGGACCGATGCTGTTCACTAGTCTCACATCTAGCCTCAATGGTCAAGTACCTTCATGATTACGTGACACTCAACTGAACTGGAGACTCAGGAAACAATCAGGAGAAAATGGAGATTTAAGCCGCGAATGGTGTTATTGGTGTCATCGTACGTCCCATTCTCACATATGAATCAATCTAGTATGGCGCCCAGCATTAAGGAAGTCGTAGAACTGCACCAATCTAGGCAGTACCCAGAGTGTGGCATGCCTACCCACCACAGGACAGGAGCCATGGGACGCGTTAAATACCACCCACTGCTTTCTTCAACTAAGTCCCTAACATCTTGTAGTGTCGTCGTACTGGCAAGAAGAGCAATACGGTTCTTCTTGGTATGATTGATAGAGGATTGATCCCAACCACCACAGACTACATTGTCTCCAAGTTGGAGTTGAGCAAGAAGTTCAAAGTTAAAATTCCAACAAACGGGAGAGAAAAAGTGGACACGTTTCAACAGATATGGACACGGTAATCTGCACAGACGGTTCAGAGATGATCGTCGGTCTTGAGATTATTTAATTGTTTGAATACACTCGAATTTTCAAAAAAAAACACACAAAAAACATCTAATGGTGTTACATCACATGACTTTGCACCAATTGACATCTGCATTTCGTGAAATTACACATTGATCGCAAAAACGAAATGTTTTCTCGAGTTGTGTGGCATGTAGCGCCGTTTTACTGGAAATAGACATCAGACACATCAATACCTGTCCATGGTTGAAATTGTACTATTTTCGACTAAAACAAAATGGCTTATGTCATTTGGAAAGACATCAAGAGTCAACATTAGCTGCGATCCATTGGGACTGGTAAACTACTCAAAACTGCTGCTAGCTACTCGCAACTACCCTTGCTCTTGTTTTTGGGCAGATACATTTTACTGGTAATTATCAAAAATCGTGTTCCATTGGTGATGTGCTCGCAAGTACTTGCGAGTAGAAAAAATCGCCCAATGGATCGCAGCTATTATAGAGTGCTGACATCTAGGCGTCACATGTGGATGGCCATTTATCAGCTTGTACTTGGACAAAATATCGGCTGGCTTCTGTGAATCTGGAGCTCTGTACAGAGGGCGAAGTTGCATGAAGAACTTTTCAAATAATTTAGATGGTTTCTTTTACTTAAACTTTGTCTTTAAATCTAGTCTCTGAGGGTAGAGATTGATCATATTAGCCTATCCACTCTTTTAGTAGAGTTAACCGTGGCCCATTTCTTGGCCTTTCCATAACATCAATCCAGAATAGTTACTGCAACCGCATATACTACCATGTAATTCCCTCCATTCCGCTGATGGTTGGCCAACAGTATTTTTGCATATCATTCTTTTTTAGGTCAATGCAAAGCAAAAACTTTGAAAGCAAAAACCAAAAACCGCTTTTTTTCAATTTTTCAATTGCAAAAAATATTCTCGCTTCAATAACCAAACTGAAAATAATTTAGAATACCGCAAAAATTCGCCCGCATATAAAAAGTTCTATCGAATGATTATTTCCGCTTAAATGTGGATTAATTCTCGTAAGCCTGCAAAAATCCGTGTCGCATCTAGATAACAAAATATACACCGAAATCTCTCGTACAGCAGACCGCCGTCCTGTGGTTATTTCTATTTAAATTGACCGCGAAAATCTTTTTAATTCGTGATTTATTAGGGGTTGCGTGCGCCCCCATAAAGTACATCCCCTTAGCCACCCAGTTCACCCAGTCCCCCCCCCCCGGTGCAGCTACATCAGGCCCAGCTTTATCAGTCAGAGTGAAGCAGTCAATTTATTTTCATGGTATTGGGTGTTCCCAGTGTGTTTATGTCGAAATCCTGTGCTGAGTGGTGGGGGTGGATGGGCAGGATTTTATCTAGGGTGCATTTTGCATATAAAAGGGAAATATTTATTAAATTGATAGAAATAGCTTTTTGGGGAAATGTTTATGGTAAACTTCATTTCGTATGCGTTTTATTTAGGACAAGCCCAATTTTTGCAATTTGAATAAGCGGAATTTAGTTTGAAAGCGAAAAGTGTTTCGTGTTATGTGATAATGTGTGCGATAATGTATTTTGTAATGCAAACTGAGTAGGTACTATCAAAAGTGCATTATTCAGATCGACACTTTCACTTGTGTATAGCAGGGTGCTGTCGGTACCGGTTATAATCAGCAATAAACATATTTTCTATTATTCTGCTCTATTCACCAGAGCCTATTTCATCCAGTTTTTATTTTATTATCGTTTATGTGTTATACATTAGCTGGTAGTGTTTCTTGTAACTGCCTGTTCCCAATGAGACCGTCAACGATAATTTCCCCTCAACGCACGGTAAGAGCATTCCCAGTGATACCGACACCGCCACCGCCATTGACAGAAATCATTTTCTGTGCAAGAAAATTGTGTAATAATTTTTATTATTTAAATTATTAAAATGAGCTGTCGCACTAAAATAACAATAATTCATCACAAAAATTTAAAATAAAATAAATACGAAAGCATAAATAAGCACAGGAAACAACAAAAAACATAAGAAAGCACATGTAACTCAAATATAATCTACAACTAGCAACTAGGTGGCATGTATGTAGAAAATTAAGCGAAAAAATATAGTTTAAAAAACACTAAAAAATACGCTTTTATTTTAAAATGAACTGAAAAGTAAAAAATAATTTTGAATGTAAAGTGTTTATTGCTCCAGCCAGTATGTGGAAACAACCTACCTTTCGAAATGTAAAAAAGGGTGGGACTCTACCTATATTCCTATTTTATTAACTTTTCGCTAGCGGCCCACACTTTTTTACATTTTGAAAGGTAGGTTGTTTCCACATACTGGCTGGAGCAATAAACACTTTACATTCAGAATTATTTTTTACTTTTCAGTTCATTTTAAAATAAAAGCGTATTTTTTAGTGTTTTTTAAACTATATTTTTTATTTTCTATTTTTTAGTCTATTAGTCTTCCGCCATTTTGTAGTGACCGCCATATTAACTTTAAAATGACGTCACACAGCATACTGTACTATACTCGTCATACACTTTCATTTGATACTCATACCGAGAGCGTTGTAAGGAAACAGGTAAACCGGCATTTAGTGTTGGCCGCCATTTTGAATTTGGAATGACGTCACACAGCTAATAGTATTCACATATGTCACACTCTTTTATTTGATACCCATAGCGAGCGCATTGTAAAGAAAAAGGTAATCCGCTATTTTGTGTTGGTCGCCATTTTGAATTTGAAATGACGCCACATAGCTAATAGTATTTTACTTGTCATACCCTATCATTTGATACCCATGTCGGGAGTCGGGAAGCACAATAGAAAAATTCAGACGCCACCTTGGAACCGCCATCTTGATTATTTCACAAAATGGTCAGATTGCATTGTCACGCGAACTACACATATGTGCAAAATTTGAAGTTGATCGGTTATATGCAAGTGGGTGAAAATTTGTTTACATACATACAGAAAGTATTCAAAAGTTGAAATAAATCTACTCTGCGATTTTTGTACGCTATCATTAAGAGTAAAATCGTAGAAATTCAATGAATGTGTTTTGGATAAAATCGGTTCAGGGGAACAGGTGGAAAAAAGTTAATAATGGTAGCGAAAACAAGTTTTTCAATGTTTTAGGTGCGAAAAAATTTTGTTTTTGGAAAACAAAAAATAGCAGGTAATAGCGCTTAAAAAGATGAAAAGTGTGAGTTTTGGACAATTGAAATCGGTCAACAGGTTTTTGCTTAATACGTTTTTATAAATCTTGTTTAATGTGGAAAAAACATTTTATAATTCATTTTTATATAATTGTAGGTAGAACCAAAGCAGGTATTTTGTAAATAAATAAAAAATAATAATTTTTTTGTTATTAAATCGAACTCACCACCATCAGCATGTAATATTGGAAATATCATCCAACCATCCCGACACCCACTACAAGTTACATATGCATATTTTTCAGGGATGGTGTATATTTAACCCTCCGGCCAACTTTAATTATTTCAGATGCAAAGGGTAGAGCTGGGGTGATGGTACATAGAATGTAACAACATGTTTTTTGTATCAGAAAAGTTTCCTCCGTTTAATAAATAGTTCCAATGTATTTTACACAAAATTTTCAATTTAAATAATGGCTACGCCCTTGTAATGCTTGCAGCTAAAATAATTAAAGTAGAGTAATGTAAAGTAAAAAGTAAAAAAAATGGTGTGCATAGGACCACACGTTGGAAGGGAAAACCTCTATGGCCAGTAGTGTTGAGCCGGACTTACACGAGGCAGTACATTTGTCCCTTACACGATGTAAATTGTACTGAGGCCTCAGTTTTTTTAATGTCCGGTTCAAAAATAATGTCCTACTTGTATATAAGCGTGTATCGAGATAAATGAAGCGAGGTGTGATTGTAAATTACTTAGTGGAGAGACATTTCTTCCTTCTTTTGCGGCAGTAAATTACCCAATTTGAACTGCGGCGGGGTGAGATTGTAAATAGGAACTGGATGGAGAGACATTTCTTACATTTTTCGAGGGAGTAAGTTTTTGTCCTGAAGAGATAATTCTTACCAGTTTTGAGGGAGTGAAATTTTGGGCTGGAGACACATTTATTACTTCTAGCAGAATTTCCAACTTGAAAGTAGGCGAGGTGGGACTGCAAAATATAAATATATGGCCACGGACAACTAATTAGAAACAGTTTCATACAAATTGCATTTATACAGTTTTTATTTAGGAACCAAATTAAAGAATTCCCACCACCTCTCTTAATTTTTTTTTAAATATATAATGATAGAAGGAAATCAATAAAAATATCATAATGAATTAACAGGATTGCTACATAAAAACATAAAAAATGTATAAATGCAATTTTTATGAAACTGTTTCTAATTAGTTGTCCGCGGCTGTACATTGTGAAGGCATAGATTTCTTATTTACGTTAAGGCAATTTAATGAATATTAGAATTAAACTTGTAAAAATGCACTTCATTGGTATTTATTTTCTTTCTTTTTTTTAATCTGCTTGTTTTTGTCATTTTGGCATTACAATAGAACCTCGCCTCATTTGAAGTATGACATTGTACTGGCTCAAAAGAAAAAAGAGGCACCTCTTACAAACTCATTTTATAATCGTGTCCTACCCAACACTAATAGCCAGTCTATATTTCCAAATTAATCTTTGCTCTACACGAGGATAAGGATCAATAAATTTTGTCTATGAATATTCCATTTAAGTTTATTTTATTGTTACTTGATGCAATAACATAAGAAAAACAAAAACATAATAGATAATACATAATACATAGTGCATAGCATATAATACATAGTACATAGTGCAGAGCACATAGTACATATTACATAATACATAGTACGTAGTACATAGGGGCGCATTTGAAATATTTTTTTGCGGTCTTGGAAACATATTTCTAGACAGTCGTTCTTATTTAATTATACAGTCGTTATACCGGTTTTTATGCGCCCCATGTTTTTATTTTAGTCTGTTAAAAGTCCCGGATTATTACTTAATCTGCTGACGCAGCGCCCCTTGGCACACGACATAAGAAGACAGCACTGCTACTATTGCACGATTTCTTGCCAGACGTCAGAATCTCAAGAAGGTCCACGTTTGTGTTGTAATTATTTTATAGTTTTTGGTACAGCTTATGATTTAAAATAAAACCATTTAACTTAAAAGTTTTTTTTACCTATTTTTATTGTATTCTTTTTAATCTTAATTCAGTCATTTTTGGATTTTCCTTTCTACAAAATTCTGGTAAAGTGATTTGTTATGCATACCATATTGCTAGCGCCATTTTGAATTTTCAAATTTTTACCACAGATTCGTCATTTGTGACCTTAAAAACTCCCCGATACCGATTTTCAATGGATTCAGAACACATTTGCAAAATTCATACGCCATATTGGCGTCGCCATTTTGAATTTTCAAATTTTGATCACAGAATCGTCATTTGTGGCCCTAAAAACCACCGATACCGATTTTCAATGGAATCGGAACACCGTTGCAAAATTCGTCCGCCATCTTGGAACAGCCATCTTGATTCTTTTACAAAATTGTCAGATTGCATTGTCCCGGGAACTCAATGTGTGTACATAGTTTCATAAGAATCGGTTTGGTAGAAGTAGTTGAAAAAGCTGTCGGAAGATTTGAACCAAAGAAATATACGAGGTCAAGCTAAATAAAACCATTAATAATGCATAATAATATAAAATGCATATTAATCCATAACACATAATCATAAATAAGAATACATAATAATATATAATAATACATAAAACAAACTAAAACCCCCAAAATCACAAAAAAAGTGCGCGTGATGGTACGCAAAAAAGTGCGCGTGGCACGAGCTTTTAGTTTTTTCCCCAGGGCCAAAAAGTGTGCAACGTGCCTATAGAAGTTTTCACTTCAAAAAATACTGACTACTGTCCATTGTGAACATGGATTGATGTTGAGTAGAAAAGAAACTTTTGTCGGTTATACAATTTTGAAGAAATCGAAAAAGGCGAAGAGGCGAGCGGTGTTAAGTTACTCTTTTTAATATTACAAGCTGCAAGATCGACTATGTTCGTTATTTGTTTTGTACCTCCCGATTAGGTTGATATCATTTTAAACACCTTCAACTTTGCATGATTTATTGTTAAAATAACAAGAATTGGTTGACATTTATATTCAAAGATGAAAACTCACACTACAAACATTTGAAAGGGTTAAAGGACATCTTTTATAATAATCAAAGAAAGCTGACATAAAATACTTAAAGCACACCTTTAGTACCTTTATGTTCTCAACATTTATCATGATATTACGATATTTATGAGGGAGGACAATCCTTTCACAAAAGGCAGAGGAGAAACGTTAATCTATTTCCATCTGAAATTCTTGGCTAGATAGATATCGTCCCCTCATTTCCTCGTTCGCTCCTGTCTTCTGGAGCTGTTGAAAGATTGTCAGTGCGCTTTATTGCCTCGAAATCTCATGAAATGCCTTTTTGTGGTACTGTAAAGCTCCGTTCGATAATAATGAAGGCACTTCGCCAGAACAGTGTAGTTCCTTCACCTACAGACCAAAAGACGTTATCCAAATGCATTCTTCTGTTAAACTAGGTGCTCCATGGTACTCCACATTGGTTGGCGGTGGCTGGAAGGGTTTGGGGGTTGGGTTTTATGCACTTCATAGCCATTCAAACAGAGGTTTTCTCCTCTACATTGCGAAATGGTAGCTTTGTAAGAGCTACGGGACGGGCTGAGATAGCAAACGAGGGTGCAATGTGGTTTCAGGACTGTGATAGATTTATGGATACCACCGGTCGTCCACTGTTCTGTAGTGAAATCCATCGTGGATATTATAAGGGACTGTGGAATATGGCAACCATGAAACTAACTAACTTACTAACTAGGTTATCGCCGCTTGAATACGTACAGATATATAAGTTTCTTTAAGAGTTTGTTGAATTTTGAAGCGTTTTATAAATTGCTGCAAGACATTCTGGCAGCAGCAGCGGCTGGCAATTTAAATTTATAGAATGCACGTTTGATTACTGTTTCTTTACTATCTACATTTATTCTGAGTTGATGTTTGAGTTTGTTTTATTTTGGTTAAGTCATTTCTTGGTAAAATCAGTTATTTTTGATGATGCGATTACGGCAGCTTGTTTCTAATTTTGAAATCAAGCCACATAGTCAGAAGCAGTCCTTGAGACCAGTAGACCTCTTTTTTGTTGAAAACAATGAAAGCAGTGGCGACAGACCTAGTAGAAGCCACCATGCGTGACAGGCTGTCAAGGCTACAGAAACGGCACTACAACAACGCGTCCGATAAGATACAGTTCAGTAAATCGAAGAATGCTCTTGTGCGGCGTGAGGTCATTCACATTGTAGTGAGGTGTGCGGAAAACATGCTGAAAACATAGCAATAACTATTCAGACAAGATACTCGCGGCTTTGAGGAAGAATCCACAAAGATTGCCCACAAAACGTGATTCTATTACCTTTAATGGTGGGACCACACTACGCGGACTTGGGTCGTACGCGCTTTTGCCTTTTTTTTCATATAGCTTTTGAAAAGCTCATAGTGTGTGGACGCACAATGTACCTTTTTAAGCACAGCCTTTTGTCCGCGTTGTTGTGCCGCACGACCTTTACCATGGACAAAGTCGTAAAAAAGTCGTAAAAAAGTCATAAAACTCTATATGAAAAAAAGGCAAAAGCGCGTACGACCCAAGTCCGCGTAGTGTGGTCCCACCATTACTGTGAAACATCATTATGGACCTTTTGCTAAGGAGCCTAGAAGAACTAGGTGTGAACACTGCCAAGTATATGACGAACATGGTACGAGGCACGCACGATTTTAGACACTTTTGGACAAGATTGTTTTGTTGTTGTTTTTTCTTAGTTTTGACAAATGTGTATATGAAATTATAAGAACAGAAAATGTAGAACAAAAAAGTACAAAAATGCGTTCATTAGATTTTCTGTTCTAAGTTGTAAGGCCGCTGTAAACAAAAAAAAGCACAACACCCACCGCACCACAAAGACAAAACCGCTGTAAAACACATTACGAAACAGAACAGTGACGCGCAGCAAGGATCCAATGTAAAAAGCCGGTGGCCAGGGATGAAAACTCAATTGGATACGATTTCTCCCCCAACCGATCCCAATTTCCCTTTAAGTCAAAGAATTTCCTTCCTGAACATAAAATCCATGGAGGCTATACAAGGAGACAAAACTCCGTGTTGTCAATTTTCGTTTGATAATTGGTGGCGCTGCAGTCAAATGTACCCCAAAAA
The DNA here is from genome assembly GCA_963855945.1 of Thereva nobilitata. Classification (NCBI taxonomy): domain Eukaryota; kingdom Metazoa; phylum Arthropoda; class Insecta; order Diptera; family Therevidae; genus Thereva; species Thereva nobilitata. The sequence goes on along the minus strand of OY979694.1, from coordinate 194,640,085 downwards.
ACATGGCCGATTGTATTTATCCGGTTCATGGTAAAGTTCTTTTATTACTAATATATTTTATGTTTACCAGCTTACAGCTGTTTACCAGCTTCTAAATTCGATTTTATATCAATGCGATTATTCGTAATTAATCAATTTTTGATGTTTCCAATGAATTTTTATCAAATTCATGCGGGGTACATCGGACAAAGGTGACATCTGTGGCCAAAAATGAAGTAGAAGTTTAGTTTCTTCTACCCATCCATTTCCTGTCATTTTCCCCATAAGAGTTTTGTCTCCTTGTATATTCTCCATGATAAAATCCATAAAATTGAAAAACACATTTATTTAACTGATAAAATAAATAACAAATAAATCAACAAAGTCTTCGTCATTGCTTAGGGGGCATCCATAAATTACGTGAGGTGATTTTGGCGATTTTTCGACCCCCCTCCCCCTTGGTGAGATGTCGTGAGATTTGGCTCGACCCCCTCCTTTGTAGGATTTACACAATTATGCGTATTTTTAGTGTAAATACCTTAATCTGTGCTTGATTGCGTTGGATTTATTTAAAAAAACATAAGTTGTGTTGAAGAACAGTACCAGAAAATCATAACAGCACCAACTCGGAATGCACCCAATATAAACTACAATACCTGTGGATTACCATTTAGCAGGTGCTTCTGCCTATTCTTTGGAAACCAACCTCATGGTGCCTTACAGGGATAATGATTTCTTAACAAGAGAACAGAAAAATTTCAATGCTAATTTGAGCTCAACTCGTGTATTTGTAGAGCAAGCATATGGAAAATAAAAAAAATTTAGAATTTTACATTATATTGACATACGAAGGTTGGCTTTGGTATCCACTGATTCGTTTTTAGAGAGTAACGACTTGACTGTTTGAATAGTAATGGTAGAGCCATTTATGACTCTAGAGATGAACAAACTTCGGAGCATTCTTCTATAGATGTCACCTTTGGGTAAAAAACGTGTGACTGAATGACCCGGGGGAGGTTTATCCTGGAATGCGATTCGAAAGTCAAGAAATTCGGAAATAAGAAAATGGTATCCTCTACCAATGCGAATTCGAATTAAATTTGTCCGCCTGTTATCGGATTTCAGTCCGCGAGTAAAGCCATTGCCGCATGCGCTGCATTTATTTGTTTGTTTTAAAATATTCAAAAACTCTTTAAATATTCTTGAAACAATTTATTGTTCGCATCAGAATGTCAAATTAAGTTAATAAATGAAGTTGGTTGGCTGAAAATAATTTCTTTTAGAAGATTTATCAGGCATCGCTACTAGCTTCCGTTTTCTTCCTACTTTCGTATGGCCTTAGAAAAGCGTAGTTTGAAGTCAAAGCCAGCTTCTCAAATTGACGTTTGAGCCGCCTGTACATCAGGATACAGATTCAAGAAGTGCGGATTTGTTAGACTTCCATTCTTCACAACTCTCGATAAAGATAACAAAAGGTTTTTAAAATCTATCTTGGCCTCTAGTAGGTATGTCAGAGCAGATGGTCGTCGATTCAAAATTCGAGTCCTGTAAGATGCTTAGATAGCTAATTATGTCGCCTGGTGCAAATGTCTGCTTTTGGTATAGTGACAATGCACCGCAGATAGCATGTGTTCTGACTGATGTGAAAAGAGCCGATTCTTAATATAATCTCTATGATTGCAGTAGGATTGGGTACATTATGCACTTGAGATACTTAGGAGGGCATTAGGTTCCAGGTTTTTCAATTGGGCTTCTAGGCCTTTTTGTTTTGTTTAAGCTTAGACCCCCACACTAGTTCATCGCAATCTGTCCAAAAATGGTCGTATAAGTCAATGCATACATTACTTTCGCAGTTTTTCCCAGACCATTGTATAAAATGATAAGAATTTTTCATCACGTCATACACTCTTCATTCCCAGATATTTAAATTATTTTCTTTACTTTTTTTTGAATGTTCCAGTAGGATGGTATTTAAAACAGTGAACAAATACAGTGTAAACGGCAGTGGCTAAATTTGTATACTCAATTGCTATTGAGTCGAAATATAGTAATAGTATCATGTACGCTTTTTATGTAATGGATTCATTATTCCTTCTCTATTTGCAATATGTATTGATAAAACCTTTCACGATGCTTATCTGAGACTGCACCAAGCTTTTCGTGAATGATAAGTGCGGATCCAAAAAGACGATTTTAAAGATTTTCTCATTTATAGTACAGATATTGTACTTAAAATTTGAAAAAAAACAAAAGGATATTAAGAAATATTGCAAAAAAAAATACAGCGAAATCGAAAAATACCCATTTTGAGGGCTAGAACTCCCTAAAAAGTGGGCTTCTCGGGGTAGAAAATCGGTAGAATTTATAACCCCTTGTTGAGAAGCCTAAAAAGAAGCGCTCTGCGAATTTTCAGCCTGTACCTAATTATTTTCGCTATATCGCTTTTTTCGGCTTAATTTACCTGTACTATTAATTTAACCCAGTTTTCTCGCAATTTTACACTGTTTCTTGCGGAAAAAAAGTACGTGATATTTGCGGAGACCCTCCCCCTCCCCCACGTGAGATTTGGTGAGATTCGGCTCGACCCCTCCCCCCCTAAACACCTCACGTAATTTATGGACGCCCCCTTAGGAAAAAATCTTTTTTGGTTTAACATAAACAAGTCATTTCGAGTTCACAAACCTTGATTGTCGATGTTCGAAAAGCGATTTGCTTGAATTCGACAGTAAAAAAATAAAAAATATTTCATATAATTCTTCAGAGCAATTAGAACATTAACTAATTCTTCATTTGACTGAAAAAGGCATTAGCACGTTCATAGCTTCATATGTTCAACACAATGCAATTGTCTTCTTACATATGGTTACATGCACACTTGAAGTGGGCTTCAAGTAGACTTGAAAGTCATGTAACCTCACATCGACTTCAAGTCTACTTCACTCAAGTCGGTCCAAAAAATTTGTCGGATCGACTTGAACTAGCCATGAAACCCCTTCTTCAGCGCTTGAGTTTTGAAATTAGATTGTGCAATTCATTTCCTGTGCAATTCACTTAATAAATTTATTTTATTTATATAAACTGCACATAAAATTGTTTCTTCCAACACGTATTTCGCGGCTTTATGCGAAGTGTCAAATATATTCAAGCCAGCTTGAAGTCAAGCTCTCAAGTAGGTAAGCTGTCGCCGCGGATTAAACTATCAGTTCAAGTTCCAGTCAAGTCATCAATCCGACATGTAACCTTAGTATAGCAATACAGCATGAACAGCAGCAGAAGAGTTGATTCCTCTGCCTGAGAACTGGACGGAACCATAGGAGCGTTGAACGTATGGTTTACAGACAGACAAAACAGACAAGGCACGGAGAATTGATCTGGTGGCGCCGAACGACCAATAAATTTACAAGCCACGGAGAGTTGATCCATCCATTGTTGGGACCCGCATAGTCCACCCCTACTTTGGAAAAAGAGCGAGCAATGTTCACTCTTGGAGCCGGGAGATTACTCATGAGTTGTGGTGCTATGAATGAACGATGGCGAAGACAGGTTAGGAATTTACGACACACATGCTTTGACACAATGCTCCGCATTCTTAAATTCCAATATCGCTGTCGCAACAGTCCTCACAGCAAGGTTGCTCTTGGGTGTAGTGTGCATGGTTCTCCCGCACCAACATTGCCATTACTGCGTGATGTTTTCGCAACACTATTGGATGCCTGGTGTTGAAACTGACCTCTTCCTTTTTGTATTCGTTCCCCAACACGAATCAGGCCCTTGTTGTCTAAAAATGGGGCAAGGTTGGAAATCTTGCTTTTTAGTTTACCAACGTCCTTGGATGTCAAGTTTTGAGGATCTTCTTGCAACGCTGAACTTTGTACGTATTTAAGGCATTTGAGATTTGCATCCATTATTTCACTCACTGACAAGTACCCCAGATTTCTATTGCCCGTTGAAGACTACAATTGGAGCTGAACCGATCGCAATATGCGAGTACGTGAATGAACGTTGAAAGGGATGAGATTCGGCTACCCATATCAGCAAAAGAGTCAACAGCAGTTGGTTGTACACTCCGCGCCACTTGATTAGGTTCAACTAGTATTTGTATGAAAACCCCAAATTACCTTAATCTACTTCAGAAAAAAGTAATTAACAGAAACGGAGGTCATACCCATTATTGAAAATAAAAAAGATAAAGAATAATTTTGCATTTATGCAAATATATTATTTAATTTAAGCTGAACCTAATCAAGTGTCCCACCTCAACTACCCTTCAAGTAAAAATAGGACCATTATTAAAACATCGGTGCAATTAAATATCAAGAAATGGATTTATTCCCCGATAAATGCAAGCTTTAAGACGTGGAACATTCTCTGAAATAGGTTAAGGTAATTTGGGGTTTTCATACAAATTCTAGTTTGAACCTAATCAAGTGGCGTGGAGTGTACACAAGCTAGAGAAAATTTCTTCCTTTCTTCTGCTTTCACCTTTGAGGTTTTTTGTTGAAGGGTATTCGGTGGCCAATTGCTGTCCTCACTGGACAGCCATTTCGGGCCTAGCCACTAGATTTCCAAGTCTTTCAATTAATTTGGTGGAATTTCACGAGAAGCTAAATCTGCCGGGTCGTCCTTTGAAGGAACTTGACTCCATTTTGCACTGGGAACGATGTCCAAAATCTCGGTGGTTCTATTTGCGACGAAATACAAAGCCGAGGAACGTCTGAGAGCCAACACAAGACGATTCACGAATTTGTCCATGTGTAAATTTCTGAGGCAGTAGCAGATAAGGCTTTCATGACCTTGACTCGAAGATGCAAGTTACACTATCCATCATTTCGTTTATTACCCCCATACACAAACCGATTTTTTAGTCAAGGGGTCGCAGCGATGGGTGCAAATTGCATGCATGCCATATACTTCCCTGCGACCCCTTACCTAAAAAATCGGTTTGTGTGGGGGGGTAATTAACGAAGTGATGGATAGTGTAACTTGCATCGAAGAAGCTCGGATCAGCCAATTGGTTTCCTGGTTTGATACTCCATGGATGACAACCGAGAGTTCTCCCTTTGCAACGCCAACCTTTGGACACAGGATTGAGCGATTAACGAAACCTGCGATGCTGAGTCTAACAATATCCTACAGTGTTGGAGCCTTCCGTAGTTGGCGCAAACCTTGACGATTGCCGCTGGTAGTAGCGCTTGGCTGTTGTGATGCGCAGAATTTACATTAGACGATAGGGTATTTGTTGGTAAGCTTGTTGTTGAATGATGTAGATTGAATGTGATGCGACAATGAGGTGAGTGTAGTTGGTTTGGTTGATTGAAGAAGTAATGCTGTTGCTTGGTGAGTATGAAGTGACAGGCAGGATTGGTTTGTTGGTTTATCTTCTGGGGGTGTTTGGATCTGTGGACTAGACACAATAGAGTGCGATGATTTCCCGACAGTTTTTGCACCGTAATTTTGACACCCAAGCTCGCACAGAGTGGTCCTGTGATAAACACCGAAAGCACTAAGATTGGGAAACCACAAAGGATCTGCCTTGAATTCTTCGCATTGATATACTGGATGATATGATTTGCATCTCAAGCTTGGGGAACCACCTTGCTTGCTGACTGCAAACATCGACTTCACTGCTCCAGGTGTGCGCTTGGATATGGCAACGCAAGAAGGCATTACATCGACTGTTCAAAAGCTCAGGAATTCTTTAAGGTATGTACAGACCAAGCGAATTAAGGCAAAAGAACGAACGAATGTGCGTAGTGTGTACGAGTTGAAAATTGCAAACAAACAAATTTGAATCATTCGCTCCGATTCGGATCCCGCAGCAAAACTTAGCACATTTGATCGTTCGTTCACTGCCTTCTAGCGAACGAATGTGTTATGTGTAGACGGTTCTAAAAATTCTACCAAATATAAGTGGAGAAAGGAACAAATTTGCTCGGTGTGTACGTTGTATAAACCCACAAAAAAAGGTTTGAATTCATTCGATGATATTTGCAGAAGTTTTAAGCCCCTTTTTCCTAGGACAATTCTTGTTGCGAAAAAAAAATCGTTGCGAGAAAAATTTCGCTCTGTTGTGCGATTTTTTGGAGTTATGTTCCTACGAATTCAATTCTCGCAACGAGATTTAGCCAAGTAAACAAAACGTAACCATGACGAAAACTCAAACAATAAAAAGTAAAACACATATATACAAATTTTACAGCCAACTTTACAATATTTCGCAACGAAAAATATCTCCTTGCGAAAAAGAATGGTTGAATCCATTATTTTTTTCGCAACGAAAAAGAATGATTTCTCGCACTGAAGGTGCGAAATTTTCGATTTTTTCGCAACGATTTTTTTTCGCAACGAAAATTGTCCTAGGAAAAGGGGGCTTTACTCTACTGTTGATAAAACTTGTAGCAGTGAATACTTAGGTGCATATACTTATTTAGTACAGGTAAATTAAGCCAAAAAAACGAAAAAGCGGAAATAATTAGGTAGAGGCTGAAAATTGGCAGAGAGGTGCATTTTAGTGTTATTAATAAGGGGTTATAAAGTCTACCGATTTCGTGCCCCGGCAGGGGGGTTTTAGCCCTCAAAAGGTAAAAACATCATACATCTTAAACGGTAAGCGTTATGATAAAAGAGTGCTTACAAAGTTTGCAAATTATGCGATTATCTACAAAAAAACATCTTAACATTTTCAAGCACGAATTGCCATTCATGAGATATCAGACGTTCAACGTAGCTAATATTTTTGCACCCTCCCTAATCCAACCCTAGCTGAAGTTGCCGTTTCAGCCCTCACACCCCAGCAAATGGTCAAAAATTTCTGCCACTAGTATTTAACGGTTATTTAGCCCTAGTAGAACCTACATATGCGGCGGCAGACATTTTTTTCAATTTTAACCTCTTTTTTACCACCCAACCCCTTTATCTGCAAAAGGGCCCATTCTTCGGGCTATCGAGTGTTCATACATTCTTAACTGCGTATCACACTATGCATATACGAAATATCAGCTTTAAGAAAATGGCGTAGGTTTGCCGGGCTGGGCTCTTGTACTATAGGTTCAAAGCATGAAATCACAATTTTCTTCGTTTTTTTAGGCTTCTGAAATAAATTTCAACACATGTGTTTGAGCTATCCACTTATGGCCGAACATTGACAAACGCAAACGGATTCGTTTTTTACAGTTTGAAATTCGTCCACATATGTATAACAAATTTGTTACACAAAAACGAGCGAACGAACGATCGAATGTACGCAAATTTCATTTCAAGCAAATATAGTTCAAATTCGTTCGTTTGCTATTTGCAGTCCGTACACACTGCGTTCGTTCGTTTGTTACCATGCGCTTGACTTTTGAATGCCCGTACAAACCAAAAATATTATAAGAAAATGTGGCCACATGTTCATTCGTTTGCATTTGCTTAGTCTGTACATATAGTGCAGTAAAAAAAGCATTTTTATTTGCACAGTCTGGTAACAGCAAAATTATGATTTAATCCTGTTTGGGATATCACCAGGAGTATATTGGTAAGTTTTGGACCTCGAAAAACTTGTGCTACTTTTGTTATAAACAATTAAAGTTTTTTTACCACGTTTTTCGAGCTTAAAATGTGAATTACTCCGGTTCTATAAGTCGGATCGGGGCAAAATAAATACCAATCTCTTCGTAATAAAATTTCCAATAAATCCTCGTTGGTTTCAAGTTTCTGAAGTACATACATAACCTACAAAACTGAAAAAACAAGAAAAATACTGTATTTTTTTCAATTTAATGCCCAAGACAGTCAACTGCACCAATTTGCATCAAACTTTCAAAAAATATACTTTTTGATGTTACAAAAAGACTCTGAAAAATTGGTGCCAAAATACTGAACCGGTTGGCCAAAATTGCTATTGTTATCTAAAATTTGAAATGCCCGCCATTTTATGCCATTAAGTCCAAAATGAAAATTTCTTTTTTCAAAATGTAGCTCTCCATGCCACCTTTCGAATGCAATTAAAAAAAAATTTTTTTAATGTAATTTTGGTAACTGTTTTTTTATTTGTTTATAACTCAATTAATAACAATTGCATTTTTTCTGCCATTTTGAAAAAAAAAATTAAAATTTTTTATCAGATCTGGTAGAAAATCTTGGGACCTTTAATTTAGAAAAACGAAAGGTTATTTTTGTTAACGTAAACCCGAGATATTTAACTTTTTGCGTTTTGGCCAATTGTTAATTAACAAATCCATATTTTGAGCTACAATTTGGACTGCATCATTTTAAAACCTATTAATTTCATGTGATCAATTCGAAAAAAATTTAAGTTTTATTTACATTTTTTACAAGCATTATAACTTATTTACAAGCAAAATAATCTGTGAAAAATGCTTCACTATGCGAAGCCGAGTGCAACAACACGTGATTATAATATTTCGCAATGCAAAAAATTCCAAAAAATGCCAATGCAAAAAATTAAATATCTCAAGTTCATGTTAACCAAAATGAACCTTGTTTTTTTTAAACTAAAGGTCCCAAAATGCTCTACCAGATCTGATAAAAAATTTTAAATTTTTTTTCAAAATGGCCGAAAAATGCAATTGTTAATATTTGAGTTATAAACAAATGAAAAAAAAGTAACCAAAATTACATTAAAAAATTTTTTTTTAATTGCATTCGAAAGGTGGCATGGAGAGCTACATTTTGAAAAAAGAAATTTTCATTTTGGACTTAATGGCATAAAATGGCGGGCATTTCAAATTTTAGATAACAATAGCAATTTTGGCCAACGGGTTCAGTATTTTGGCACCAATTTTTCAGAGTCTTTTTGTAACATCAAAAAGTATATTTTTTGAAAGTTTGATGCAAATTGGTGCAGTTGACTGTCTTGGGCATTAAATTGAAAAAAATACAGTATTTTTCTTGTTTTTTCAGTTTTGTAGGTTATGTATGTACTTCAGAAACTTGAAACCAACGAGGATTTATTGGAAATTTTATTACGAAGAGATTGGTATTTATTTTGCCCCGATCCGACTTATAGAACCGGAGTAATTCACATTTTAAGCTCGAAAAACGTGGTAAAAAAACTTTAATTGTTTATAACAAAAGTAGCACAAGTTTTTCGAGGTCCAAAACTTACCAATATACTCCTGGTGATATCCCAAACAGGATTAAATCATAATTTTGCTGTTACAAAACTATACCTATCTTTTCATTTTTTGGCCTTTTTTTACTGCACTAATACCTTTAAATGTAGATCTTGATTTCCAATTTCCTTAGACAATAATTCCAGCGAGTCGTGGTCAATTTTCGTTAATGCAATATGAATTAGCCAAGGATCTCTGCTTTCAGAATTTGGCCCCAAGGCTCTAATGAGAGCCTATGCTCCCAGTCAGCGCCAACCCTGGGGTAGAGCGATAGGAGAGGTCTCTCCTTATTCCTATGCTATGACTTATTGCCCGTGTCTTGTTTTGGCAATAGTCAAATATTTAATTTGTTAAGCTTACATACTCGTAACACATTCTCGATCATATTACTAAAGCCAGATGTTGATAAAATGTCATTATGCAAACAGCGAATTTCTTTCATTAAACTTGGCACAAAAAGTTTTCGAGAATTTTATTACAATTTTGTTGCCAACATATTTGCCATATATTTGACCAAGCTGTGCACTATGTAACTATATGAACTTGGGCAATACCAAAATACAAAAATAATGAAAGTTTCCTTTTTAATAAAAACCTACATGCAGGATAATATCACAAGCAGTACCCAAACACACAAACGGAACAAAGTAAATAACAAACATTCTTTATCCTTGTTAGAAGTTGACTGCAATTAGAGAAAGTACCGAAAAAAATATGAAAAAAATAAATATAAAAGAAAATATCCGTGAATGTTAGGCGGGACATGTTGTAATGTAACTGCTAAAAAGGATCATTTTCTTGAATCGCAAGGTACAAATGCGTCTTTAGGACGAGAGCCTTGTGTTATTTTGCGACTCCTTTCAAAAGTTCTCCTTTTGATAAGAATGTTTCTATATAAAAACAAAATAATATGAATGCGACTTTTATTTCTTTATGTTTGTGTGTGTGCATGTCGAGTGTCCTGAGAACATCGTTATGATTGCAAGAAGGACAAAAATGGTTAAAATTTTACCTTTTTTAAAAAAAAATGGAACGTTTTTATCCTGGCATTTTGAGCACTAACCACTCTGAAGGGAAAGTGGGCATTTTTTAATGAACACCAGAAACATGAGTAAAGGACTCGACCGACATATTACCAGCGCACACAGAATAAACAGGAACAGGAGATTTTTGGCCAGGAGCTCCCAGCAAGGATGGACATGGATTATGGGGTGGATATAGGTGGTGGATGCGGAGGCAACAAAAAAAATGAAGCTAATTACACACGCTCGTCGCTGTACAGAGGAGACATTTAGAACTCTGCTGTTTTGCTGGGATAACGAACCTCTTTACAATCGCGCAGTGAAAAGAAAATTTCACATGTGGGAATTTTCTGTGTTTAAAAATAGCCATAAACAAAGAGGACATTTTATCTCTGCTTTAAAAATAAAAATTAACAAAAAAATATAAAAAATAATATGAAAAAAAAAACATACTTTTGAAAAACCTTTCCTGAACGAAAAAACAAAAACGGTTTTGTTACCCAAAAAAGATCCAAATTTAATCCTGCCATAAGGAGGTGGTTAACTGCAGGCAAACCACCCTCCATATATGTGATAACGCCGGTGTGATTTATTTCTTGCTGGAAGTTTCCTGTTTAAGGATATCTATACTCTATGTGGAGGAGCATCCCTAAAAGAAAGCCAGAATTAAGTTTGACGATGTTACACGTGTGTAAAGTAATTAATTTTCGGGGGAAAACATAAACAAACAAGCACACACAATCACACAACGACCAATAACAACAATAGAACTTAAGAAACTGATGACAACACACAAAAAAGGATCTGTTAGGTGGCTTAAGTTCTCAGCTTACACCTTTCCTACAATTCCTCCAGCCACCCTCAACCCAAGAAGGATATTCTCCGTCGTCTTCGAGCAGAGCGAGCGTGTGAAATTGAGATATGAATAAGAAGCTAAGGAGGCGGCTAGCAACCGTAGAAAAGGAGGACACCCGCTACCATGCCGTGTGCTTAGATAGGTCTCAGGTGTATTGTATTGTATTGTAATATGGTGTATTTGGGAATAGTTTCGTATCAGTAGTTTAAGGTGTAAATATGTCAACTAAACTGTTTTATTTGAGTTTTGGAAAGATTCCAAAACTTGAATATCCTATAAATTATTTGAATGTGTCCTTCTTGTTATATTATATAACGGAAAGTGTTTTTGTTTATTTGTTTCAGGATTTGATTGTTGTTATCAATGGATTATAAAGTTCATGAGATTTTGGGGATTTAGTTTTGCGGATGGGGAGAATTGTAAACTTATTAGGTTTGTGGTCTCACATCTTATCTACATTTAAGGATCTGTAAAACCAATATTAAACGGTTGGCTTAGCTCAAATATATGGTTATAGGAATTAAAAGATAATTGTCGAGCAAAAAGAGAATGGAGGTTATGAAATGGGTAATAACCAACTTGAATTATGATCATTTTTATAAACGTTTCTACTGTATTCAAAGGTGTTACATGTCATCGGTTGGGTTTATGCAAAAATCACGAAACTAGAAAAGCAAGCAAGGGATCTGTAGCATGTTTGGTGATAAGTTCACTAAAATTTTTTGCCCCAAGTTCATTTTATTGCACATTGTTAAAACTGCACACTATTCTTATAGATATACTTTCGCTGTCCGTTGACAATATAATGACTGGTTTTAATAACAGATAATAATTTCAACAACTTCCACCAGCAAACCCCGTCGACCTCCTCTAGCCCATCTCAGTACTTACCACTGTCAATAAATTCGGAATAACATGGTCTCTTTCAGATTGGGATAGGAGATTAGAAAGAATCGACTCCAAAAATAGGTCGCTTGCAGGAAAAGCATTAGCAAAAAACACCAAACAGCAACAAACAATAAAAACACCTCGAAGGGTCATCAAAAAAAAAACACTAGCAATACTTCAATAATCACTTCATTATCCACCGAAGCAGTGGCGTAGATAGCTTTTTGCGATGGGGGGGGGGGATATGACTTATACCACGTATACATGACCAAATCGAACGATCCAGAGATCGAAAGATTGAAAGTGAGAATCTGCGTATTTGACATCGTCGGATCCAGTAATTGAAGTTTAAATGGATTCAAACGTAATCGAAAGTTTTCTTATCGTTTTACTGTTGTTTCGCTTTTTCATCGAATTCCGCTCGATACTATTTGAATGCGATCTCGGTATACATGGATTTTTCTAAGATCCAAGCTGCCTTGAATCCGGCTTCAATTTCGCATGTATACGTACTATTAGTATACTTTGATTGATCGGATTTTCACAACTTAATGCATCAGAACGGGGTCTTTTCGCGGTTGTTTCTGCAGATGATTCTGCATTTCTATGGTTTTCATCGTCTCAAGACTGCCAAATGGTTTCATTGGCAGTAAAAAAATTTTCATTCCGAGATAATAAACAAAACAATTTTAACACACTTTTGCAATTATAAACTAGAATAAATTTGACAATTGAGGAGTTTCTGTTCAAAAGGGCGTATTTCCATCATAAACAAACTTTATAGAAATCGAAAAAACTGCCTGTTCCTATAAATAAAATGCTAAAATATATATTTAAATGCAAATTCATGTGAAGGTAAAGCCTACAATATGATATGGGTTTTTTATTTAAAAAAATACACATTAATATTATATTTTTTTTAATTATTTGTTTAGAAATAGGCCTTTTTGATCGGGATTGTGAGAAATACGACCTTTTGATTAGTCACTTCAAGAAATAAGCCTTTTTGAATAGAATTTTTGGAAATACTTGCAGTGAAGTTTTTTGGGGTTCTGTCGAAAGCAAAAACCCTTTTAGCAAGATTTTTATGTCCCATCCACTCCTAGTATAACTTTGAGCTAAAATTAAATTTTCTATTGTGTTAGGGCTCTAATACCAAAGTACCAAAGTGCCAAAGTACCAAACTACCAAATAAAGCCAACTTTAACATCAAAATTTGCTAATATCTTCAAAAATAAAGGCCGTAACAAAAAATATGTTGGACATTTTTTAAGGAAATTATCCGTATTGACTAACTACGTATTTTTGGGGAAAAAGGCAGTTGAAGTTTTGGTAAAAAAACCAAATTTTGACTTTGATGAGTCATTACTCTAGAACAGTGGTTCCCAAACTTATTTGGCCTACCGCCCCCTTTCCAGAAAAAATATTACTCAGCGCCCCCTAGAAATTATTTTTTTTAAATTTTAATATTACTAAACAGAAAGATAATTTATTAATGTTTCTATCTTTTTCGTAAAATATATAGCCTTATCTCGGTGTCGAGTGACATGACGGATGTCACTTCGACCTTAAATTGGTATTCACATTGTCAATCTAAAACACTGCTGGCGATCAGATCGACAAACATCGTACTATAATTTTCGCAACGTGGCGTGTGAAGTGAGATTTTTCTCGATACGTTTGTAGGTGTCCATAGTTTCATTTCACCGCGCCACTACCCAACGAGAATAGCACCTATAGTAAAGAAAGGTGTAAATCAGAAACCTTATTCTCGTATTCTCATTATTAATTTAAGACACTCTTGGTGACTAGATCAACAAACGTTGCCTTCTAATTGTCGTAAGGCTGCGGGTGTAGTGATATTTTCCTCGATACGTTTATAAGTATCGACAGTTTCACTCCACACGGGTCCCCGGTAGTCACCTCACTCGCCAGCGAGAATGCCAGCAGCGATTGCAGGGAACTTTGCTTCGTTTCGTGTTGCATCGTGTACAATGGGCCATAGCGTGTTTCACAATCTGCTGGTAGTACTGCCGCTACCGTTACAGGCTTTGGCCTTGCGATCGAACAATCGATCGATCGAACATGAACAGTAGCAGTGCGCGATTGCACATACCTCAATGCAAGCAAGGGAGCATGCGGGAAAAGAAAAATTAAGCGTTATGAGCGGAATACATAAATCAATTTTTCTAAATCTTCTCTTGTTACTTTTCCCCCTTACAGTTATTTATTGCGCCCAAATGAACCTGTGGCTATCACCGCACCCCTGGATCGCTGCAACGCCCACAAGGGGGCGGTAGCGCCCACTTTGGGAATCACTGCTCTAGAAGGTGGTAGGGTAGAACCTTCACTTTTACATTTTTAGATAGGTGGGAGTATTCTGCGTGCAGTGCAGTTTGTAGTTTTTTTAAATAAAATATTTTAATACGGTGAGAGTATTTTTTCTAAAAAAACACACTTCCTTATAATTCATTAACTAAAGCTGATATAAAAGAACTGATAATATATTTGAAATCAGCGTCAAAAATTAGTGTTAAAAATTATGATGTAAAATATTCCATGCTGTTGAGCAGTGTTATAATTGGGCCTTCCTTTCGCTTACAGTCACAATTATATGAAACGAACATTAAGATCGTATTTTGAAGTAAACCTTCATTCGCTGAGGGGGTTCCACTTATCCGATCATGCTGAAATTTTGCACACAGCTTCAGTTTCGATGACAATATAATATAGTATACTCAATAGATCCAATATGACCACCAAAAAAATGGCGGATTACCGTTTCCTTCACAAGATGCAAAAATAAGCCCTTTTGATTGGAATCCTAATTTTTTAGAATTTTTTATATGGAAAGTACGCTCCATTTGAATAAGTTTTTAGGCTCATTTGAGGGACTTGTATGCCATATTTTCAAAATAATTTTAAAATAACAAAAAGTTGAAAACGGAAATACGCCCTTTGGAACAGACACTCCTCAATTATAAACTAGAGTAAATTACTGTTAACGCTCCAAGGAACGCCTTCGAATTCTTGATTCGCCAGAGACAATGAGTGTACTGTGCATTGTGCTCGATAAAATTGTATCGAGTTAAGGCCCCCATACACGGTCAAATTGGATGTACATCCAGATTTTCATCAAACCCATGCCCGCAACGAGTTTTGATCGGCCGACCGACTCACAATCGATAGTTTTGGTTGTACATCCGCACTTCGATGTACATCCAATTTGACCGTGTATGGGGGCCTTTAGAACAATCTATGAAGTGCAAAGCTTCCCCGAACTTATAACTTAAAGTTTATCATAATTTTGCCTCGGCAATTTTTATAAACTTCAAAATATTAAGGAGGAATTAAATTGACAATCAAAGCCAAAAGTTAGTCCTATTTTTTAGGAAGCTCATATTTTGATACTCGACTATATTAAAAAATATTCGAAATATTAAATATTGAATAAAATATAATTAATAGAGTTTATCCTTCTAGCTCAGAAGGTACACTTCTCAGATGGGCTGAGAAACGGGCCACGCCTATGTGCAGGGACCGAACCAGCCGAAAGCACCAAAAAAGGTATAAGAAGAGAAAACACCACATAACGAACATGCGATCGAAAATGCAGGCTCCTTCTCGACCCTCGCCGGCACTCCGGTACCAAGCCGGTCCGGTCCCTGCACACAAACGCGGTCACATTTACCACTGCACAGTGGCTCAGCTAAGACATGCAAACACAAAAAATGTTAAAAACATATAACTTAAAACAGTAAGAAATGCAATACACAAAGAAGCGTGCAAGAAAAGTGAGTCACGTGAGATTAAAAAGACTCCTTTTAAGGACGTCCTTACTAATGCTGACGCTAAAAACATTGATATTTTTATTCACATTAATGAACATGCGATTAACAGGCTCGAATCTGCCGTAATTCGTGTTAGAGGAGTTGGTGTGTAAGAGAGGTGGCCCTCTCAAATTGTAACCACTCTCTCTAAACGACGCACGGCGACTTAGAAAACCTGAGTCAACCTTTCCATTAAGGAGCTGATGAACAAATACAACATCGGCCACTTCACGACGCCTGGAAAGAGAGCTTAGATTGAGTAACTTAAGTCGGGATTCATATGGTGGAAGAACTAATGGGTTATCCCAAGGAAGATGATTCAGTGCGAATCGAATGAACCTTCTTTGAACCGACTCAATTTTTCCAGCGTGCGAAGAGTAGTGAGGAGACCAAACCTGGCACCCATACTCGAGTAATGGTCTGACAAGAGAGATATAAAGGTGTTTAGTAATCAAGGGGTTATTGAATTCTTTAGACCACCTTTTTATAAAACCCAGGACTAAACTACCTTTAGAAGCAATATAGTTAATGTGAGCGCAAAAATCAAGCTTACTATCAAATCTTATCCCGAGATCTTTAACAAAATGAACACGAGGGACACTCACGTTAGAAAAGGTGTAGTTAAAAATTAAGGGACTATGACTTCTCCCAAAAGTCATGGTTTCGCATTTACTAATATTAAGGACCAGGTTGTTGTTCGCACACCAAGAGTAAAAGGTGTCAAGGTCAGCTTGCAAAAGTTTGCAATCCTCAATACTCTTTATGTGACGGTACAATTTGATGTCATCAGCGTAAATCAAGATTCTACAGTGTCTTAGCAAGGGAACAATATCATCAATTGATATAATAAAGAGCAAGGGACCAAGATGACTTCCTTGAGGAACACCGGATGACGCTTCAATGGTTACTGATTTGGATCCAAGAAAAAGAACTTGGTAGGTCCTGTCAGCTAAGTAAGACTGGAACCATACTAGAAGGGCTCGCGGAAAGCCTAACATCCTTAATTTGAGAAGTATAATGGAGTGAGAGAGCTTGTCAAATGCCTTACTAAAATCAGTGTAAACACAATCAGTCTGGCAACCGGAAACGAAGCCCGTCGAATACCGTCGGGGCCAGAGGTGAAATCGTATGGGAGTTCATCAATATGTTTCGCGATATCGTCATTGGAAATTGAAAGGGATACACTATAAGCCTCTCGGTTAGGACTTATATGACGAAAATTATTGTCATTAGGCTGAAAGTCAGAAGGTGAGAAAGATTGACGAAAGAATGAGGCAAACATGTTGCAAATCGCAGGCGACTCACTACTAGACAAGTCCGTGTGCTGCATGGTGTTAGGGTAGTTATCAACCTTTTTCTTAGAGTTGACGAATTTAAAGAAATTTCTAGGGTCAGTGAACCCTTTATCGCTCATACAGCTAAGATATTCACGATACAGAGCAGAAGAGAGAGAGAGCGAAATCGGTTGTAGCAATTTATAAATAAATTAAGACTCGGAGTATCCTTTCTCTTTAAATAGGTTTTCCAGAGTCTGTTCTTCTGATTTTTCAAATGCTTGAGCTCATTATTGAACCAAGGTAGAGATGAACTGGGTAATTTTTGAGGCTCATAAGGTACACAAGAAACCAGGGCTTCGTATAGTACGCCATAAAATCGTGCCACGTCGTCATCCAACTCATTTGCAGAAAGTAAACTGTTGAAATTAATCAAGGCAAGCTTAGATGACAGCTCACTAAAATTAGCCTTTTTGAAGTTAAAGGCATGGGATACCACCTCCGGACAAGGATTATTCTCAGAATTAAAGCAATAATTGAGTGAGATAGGAGGATGGTAATTGTCAACAGACGACATGACTATTGGACTGGGTTCAACAGTCATGTTGACTGAGTCCGTAAAAAATACAAGATCCAACTGCCTCCCCAACACATTAGTCACCCCACTCATTTGGTTCAAGCCGAGTGAGAATAGGGAATTGAGAAAACAGGACTCTTTAAGATTAAGGTTCCCTTCAGGGAGGTAGTTATCGTCATCTTCGACATATACCCACTGAATATTGGGTAAGTTGAAATCGCCTAGAAGCAGTAGTTCATCGCCGGTGTTCATCATACACTGGATATGATCAACACAAGAGATGAGAATATCATAAAGGTTTTTCATAGCTACTAGTTGTTTCACCCAAAATTGGAAAAACGATTAAATTTCTTGATTTATTATAACGTTAAAATTTTGAGTATTTAGAAACCGAGGTGCCACTATTGGCTCATTGTATTTACTTTACATGTGCTCGATATGTCCACAATTAGAGTGAGCGACCTTTTCGAGGCTCTTGATTGGTCGGCCTGCTCGAATCGCGGAAATTATACAATACTTAAATGCACAGCCGTCACAAAAACATATCTAAATGATTTTTATATAATTGCGCTAAAACAAAATTGCACATTACATAATGCCAAAAGAGGTGCCGGTGCTTAAGAAATTTCAGGTATACTTAAATACGTAGATACGAAGACTTTTATTCAATTCTATTATAATTTTCGTAGGTTCATGGGGGGATTGATCCCCTTGACCCCCCCCCCCTATCTACGCCACTGCACCGAGGCTACTTCAACGTATTTCCTCAAGGGCGTGCCAGTGAAAGCAGATTCTTCCTGAGTAAGCAACGTAGTTCTAACAGAGCTTAGCTGGAAAGAATTATCATCACGGAAAAAAAGGGAATTTTTGTGCATTTGTTCGCTATGCGTGCTAGGCGTGGGCGCCGTGCAGGCTAGTGCGTACCTGATGCATGTTAGCTGCGGGCTAGTTTTTATTTTTACTCGGGCATGAGTAAAAATGAAACTCGCCCGCACCTAGCATGCAGCTGACACGCACTAGCCCGCACGGCGCCCGCAACTAGCATGCACGCCTGAGTAAAAATAAGACTCGCCCGCAGCTAGCATGCAGCTGGCACGCACGAATAGTGTCAAAGGGTCTTTTTTAACTTCCCAGTAGGAAGTTATTGTAATCGGTCCGAAAATCGGATTCGAAATTTTCAATGTATTTACACGTTTCAAGGTCCCAATAGCATCCCAGTAGGGAATTTACGAATTCATGAAATTGGAATGCAGTAAATCTTTGTAGAAATTGGAAGCAATGTGAATCGATGGCTTTTGGAAGAAATGATAATGTAAAGTGTCATGCATAAGGAATTGTAATGCAAAAGATAGCCGTTATGCCTTCATATTGGAATGTATGGTAATGGAAAAAGTAGCTCTTATGCTTTCATATTGGAATGAATTGTATTGCAAAAGGTGGACGTTATGCCTTCGACCCTAGGACATCGCAATGTTAATCGAAGCGATGATTCGATCTAGCAAGTAGACATTATGCATTGGAAGGAACACGTACAGAATCGACTCTGGAAGGTTTCCATTCCCTACTGGGATTTTAAGCAAAAATTTGAGAAGAAATATGTGTGTGTGTGTGCGTACGTATGTGGTCATTTTTTCCTGCACGATTTCGCGCGAACCGAAAAAGATATCGAATCCGTTCAGGTGCCGTTCGAAGCGTGTTCAAGGAAATATGATCTGAAAAGATTTTCATAAAAATTGGTCGAGCCGTTTTTTTGTTTGAACGACTTAAGTGACTTTTGTACCAGCACGATTTCGCGCGAACCAAAAAAGATATCGACTTCGTTAAGGTGCCGTTCGAAGCGTATTAAAGGACATATGAATTGAAAAGATTTTTATAAAAATCGGTCGAGCCGTTTTTTTGTTTGAACGACTTAAGTGATTTTTGTACCGGCACGATTTCGCGAGAACCAAAAAAGATTTCGACTTCGTTAAGGTGCCGTTCGAAGCATGTTAAAGGACATATGATCTGAAAAGATTTTCATAAAAATCGGTCGAACAGTTTTTTTGTTTGAACGACGTAAGTGATTTTGTACCAGCACGATTTCGCGCGAACCAAAAAAGATACCGACTTCGTTAAGATGCCGTTCAAAGCGTGTTAAAGGAAGTATGATCTGAAAAGATTTTCATAAAAATCGTTCGAGTCGTTTTTTTTGTTTGAACGAATACTGGGAAGTTAATCTTGTGGACCGAAAGGGTCAAAAGCCACATCCCAACTAGTTTAAGCTTAAATTTAAAACGAAAGCACAACGAGATATTTTCGTAGAATAAAGCCTCCTACGCACAAAAAGTTATAATCAGTTTTGCAATAAAACGTGTAATTAAAAAGATATTGGCAAAAAACTACTTTTTAATGTTCGTTTTTCGACAGTTAAAGCGCCATAACTAGTGCAATATTAGCCCTACGTAAAAAATGATAGTAACAAAAATTATAGATAATCGTGTGTTCTATATGTCTTACGAAGGATTTTTTCATGTACAATTAACCATTAACGAAATACAGTGCAAAGGAAGTAATATATGAAGTTTGAAGCATTATTTCTCCGTAGATATTAACTTTACAAAAAAAAAGTTAAATCACTTATTTATCTACAAAAAAGATTGTATACATTTTTGTCGTAAAATGCATAGCTTCTGAGATATATCTAGGATTAAACGCGTTTCCCTTCACTGTAAGTTTAGTAAGAGGGTGGGGATGACGCCATTTTGAATTTTAGCTTACAAAAATATATAAAATCATTTGGTAAAAAAAATCGCGTGCGGTATTTTTCGCATTAGGAAGGCCTTTTTTCGACCTATTTATTGGACTACATTAACAGGCGAAGATCTAGAATTTTGTTTTGCGGGGGGTCACGGAATTAAAAGTGGCGGAAAAAAATGTCTACTCCTAAAAAAACAAAACAAAATTAACAAAACGAACAAAACTTACCGAATTTTCTGGTGGATTAAAAACGAACGTGCCCTACGAAAACGTGACCTAAATGTGTTTTTGATAAACACGCGCCTTTTTTTGTGAGTGCAGCTAACTTCAGAGTTTGCAAATCATAAGGTGCGTTTCATTTCGGCGTAGTTGGGTGCACATCGGCGTAGATGCAGCTAAACTATCCCATACTGTGGTGTAGCAACAACTACGCCAATGTGCGCCCAACTACGCCGGCATACATAATCCAATGAAAATGAAATGCAGAAAGAGTATAGATCAATCTGTTGTTGTCCTCGAAGGTCATTTTTTAATGTCGTTTTTTAATTTGCAAAAAAGTTGGGTCGGTTTTGGTCGTTTGGTTATTTTTTTGTTTTTTTAGTTGGGTCAATTTTGTTTTTTAAACAGCGAGCGCTTTTGGGGGGGGTCGTGCCAGACCCTTAAATCCCAAACCGTCGTATCTTTTCTCCAGTCGAAACTCAAGTCATTGCAAAATTGGCGCACAGCCAATAAATTAAAGCTTAAGACAAGCAAATGCCATGAAATTACCTTCTTCCGAAAAAACACGCTGCTGCAGAACTCTTATCTCAAAGACAAGTTTTTGAATCATGTCGAATATGATTGGATATGGATTTAGGTGTCGACAAAAAACTAAATTTCAAAATGTACTACGATAATATTACTATCAGGGCCAATAAGCTTTTTGGCTTTATAAAGAGAAGGGCTAAAGAGTGCGCTAATGTATGGGTTATAAAAACACTTTTTTATTCCCTAGTCTAATCCTGGAATATTCTTGCCCAATATGGGACCCCTTATTTGAGATTAATAGCAACAGGATTGAATCTGTTCAAAAAAAATTTCTCCTTTTTGTTCTAAGACATCCGCGCGATTTTCGAAGTCCACCACCTTACAAGGACCGGCTCAAAGGCTCAAAGTTATGGATCTCATGTCACTGTTGGGGAGGAGAAAAATGCTTATTTCATGCCTAGACATTCTAAATGATAACCTTGAAGTACATTTTCTAAAGGATATAACCAAATTCAATGATGATGTTCGACATACATATATACAGGACATAGGAAACTATTTAAGGAATACCCGCGTCGCACTGAACATGTAAGAAATGAGCCAGTCAACAGATGTTGTATGGTCTTCAATAGCATGTTTTCCGCTACAATTCATAAGATATGATTTAAAAAAAAACTTAACATCATGAGACAAAGTAATTGTCCGCATAGATCAACGGAAATAATCTATTTTGAAACCAGAAATTTATGATATTATTGTTCGTCTTCTCAATCAGAAGGCTAAGAAACTTTATGAAGAAGACATTGAGAATCCTACTAGTAACCAGCTAAAATGGAAATATTTGAATTCAGTCGAGTTGTATGCATTTGCAGTAATACTGATAGCATTTGGAGCCACCACTTGAACATAGACCACAGTCTAGCGGTCTACAGAGTGTTTAGTTTGTTAGTTTGAACATTCTGTAACATTTGCCTTTTTAATCTCGTAAATTCATTCAAACCGTGCATATCCTTTCCTCAACCACTAATGTTTTAATGAAAAAAAATACATATACTAAATAAAAAAATTTTGCTAATAAACTTCAATTTCTCTATTTCTGAAGTTCATTAAACACTAGTTTTTTTTTAATATTTTTTGTTTATTTTAATATAATTTAAACTATCTGCATTAACTGCAGTTAGTAGGAAATATTTAATGAAATACTTAACAAAATAAATGTAGATAGATAAATTCGTTTGTGAAATTCTCTTTCATTATTATGTTATTCAATCACGTATTCGAAAATTCTTATTTTTTCTTCTTTTCGTTTTTTAAAATTGCGCAAAAACAAGAATATTTTACAACAAAATCAATTTCCTGTTTAAAACATTTCTTCAAAAATAAAATCAACAGGTGGTATTTCACTGCATTTTCAAACATTTTACCAACATCAGCGCCATATCGTAGTGAAAATTCACACTAAACCATAGGGGAAATATTTAACTGTCACTCCAGCATAAACACACACCATTAAAAACCATATACACTATCAAACAAATTGAAAATTCCGATACGAATTTGACATTTCTAAGTTTCATTAGTGTTGATAGCGCGTTAACTCATACCGAAAACGCACTGGGCCGCATCCAATGTAATTTTTAATTCAACAAAATAAACGTTTATAATAAATTTTTTAGTTAAAATTAATGATTTCATTCAATTTTTTAGTTTGTTTACTTTAAATTCGTATCATTTCGCATTGATTCTAAACTCGTGTACTCGCGTTTTTTGTTCAAAAACAAAAGTGTTCGCATCCAAAAAAAGTATTACACAGTGCCTCCAAACAGTGCCTTATTTTTGTGCGTTCATTGCACTCACAATTGCCTCACAATTTTCAGCAAATTTTAAATAAATTTTAAACGTAAGTAGATGATAAGATTATTCGTAATGCTGTGCAGAAGCTTACTTATCATATTAATTGTAAAACAAGCCTCTTACAACGCTATGATTTCGTATAATATCAGCTAGAAGTCACTTTGTTTACATATTCTGGGTTATGGCCTCGTGTATATTCGTTCAGCGCGCCCCTTTCGGTTTTTTTGAAGTTAGTTTCTCTAGTTTTTATATGTTATTATTGCGCTCGAGCGGTGACTTTTGTTATATTTTGAAAAGAAATCAATTCTATTGTCTTCATTTTGTAAAATCAATTAAAGCACAAAAGGTAGCAGGTAAAAACACTGCGGCTATCCCTCGACTGATGTGGCCAGTGCCCATAGTGAATCATGCATTCCCATACATTGTGCAGTCAGTATTCCATACAGGTGGGTATCGGGGGTCCGGCGAGCAGAGCATTGCTAATCAACATTTGTCAAACAACTTGGCTAAAAGTCTCGGCTGTTGTGCGCCAAACGTCTAGCTTAACTAGTTTAAGTTTATTAGCCTGATTTCCGTAATTGAATTAATCTGTCCATTTAGTATCTGGATTTGGCCTGTTTGATGGACAATTCTTATTTGAAAATTGCACCCATCATGTTTGTGACATCTTCGAAGTCAGCAACTGTTACAACTACTCTGTCCGTGGGTTTTAATTTATTCTAACGAATTGAGAAAATCGATAGAATCCATGACTTACATGCAGATGCGGGACACTGCCCTTTTTTTGTTTAAAAAACGACGTGCAATCATTTAGTTTAATTTGTGCAGTTGCCATTGTGCTCAACCGGATGGAAAAGTTATTTTAATTGCTTCACGTGTGCTTCGGACAGTGATTTCCAGTCAGAGGAATCTGAAATCTTGACATGAAACTTTCTTACATTATTTGCTAAAATGTTTTTCCCTGTGTGAATTTTACCGCAAAACTTTCTGTGATCAATTTGCATTTAAACTTTCAGTCTCCAGCCATTCTACAAAATCTCCAGCAACATTTTAAGTTTAAATTAATAATTCCTAGTAGAAACATATTTGTTTTTTAATATCAAGAATTCATGCCGTAGAAAACATGATGAAAACCAAGATCATGTGCCGAAGTCATTAGGAGGTTTACGTGCTTCAGAACTATTTTCAGTATAATGGTGTCTTCCAGAAGACATAGACGGAAAAAGGCGTTAATTTTGATTATACATAGTTTAATGAAATAGGACTACTGAACTAGAAGCACAGAATGATGATATCCAAAATATTTTCTTAGATAAAAAAGGTGACTAAACATAAAAAAGTTTTGTTATCTATTTTATAGTCAGATAAGCAAAGATGATAAGGAATTTTTGAGAATGTCTTGAGTTTTTTGTAAATTCGATATAAACAGGAAACAAACTTTGCTGGTTTGGGTGCGCCTTTTCGGTAGTTTAAAGCTGGTATACACATTTAAGGAAAACTCCTATGGATTTTGACTGAATGTTATGTGTGTATTTTAAACAATACTGTTTTTTAAACGATAAACACATAATGACTAAACTTCCTGGGCAACTCTTGGAAAATGTGCCATTCTCGCATCAAAGAATAAATAAAAAAGCGTATTTACTAGCATATAACAGCACGTAAAGAACCTTGCAGCATTGATAATATTTTATGAGAAGTTTAATCGAAAATCGTTACAGGAGCTTCAACTTATAATATCATCATCTATGGAATATACCTGTTTTCGGTTTGCTCGTAAAGTTTCAGGATAGTTTCCAACCACAATCCCAGGTTGATTATTATATTTTAAAATGCTGTCTTCTACGATCGATGCACCATTGTATGCTTTTAAACCAATCGTCAAGGCATTTACACCATTACGAAGTCCATAACTCTGATAGGTAATTTCTAAATACCTCACAGCATCTTTAGACCCCGTAAAACCGATGATTGCACAGAATATTTTTATGTGGAACTATTATCGCGGACTTTATCATAGTTTGGTCATAAATCAGAGCTACATATATATATAAGGGTTTTTTCATCTTCAAATAATCGTTTATTTGGCGGAGTGTGTCAAAGCTGGCATGATGCCTTGTTGTTTCATTTGATGGTTGGCCTCTCATAAAAAAACGCCTTTTTTAGGTAGCAGGAATTAAGATCCGAAATTACTCTTAGTATTACAACCCGCTGATGTTGTTGGTCACGAAACATCTAGTAAAAAGCTTAATTCGAAGGAGAGAATAATTTTTAGCTTAAGAGAAGTCAGAAGGGTGTTAAAGGAGATGGTGATGAACACTTGAAGAGTCTTTCGAACACTTGAAGAGTTGGAAAATACTGATTATGGATATCTATTTGTAATTGCTAAAAGGGGTGCTGTTAGCAGTGGAAATGGGCCGAACGATCCAATTTTGTTTTGCGTGCAGGCAGCACAGGATAATTTCAGTGGCCATAATAGTAGCGAGTTGTCAAGACTACTAATGTACGGTGGCTGAGAAGCTTGATATTGAAACAAAAGGATTACTTTGACAGTACATTTATGCAGGATAAAGAGAGGAATCTGATCACCGATTCTAAACGCTTATTGGAGCGATGGGAAGAGCACTCATGAATTGCTAACTGAGGAATTGGAGGCTCCACCAATTGTGATAATCCTACGCTGCCGCCACAAAGCTCAGAATAAGTTAGCAGTACCATAAAAAAGGTCAAAAACAATAAGGCCTCGCGGACCTGGTTAAATATGGAGGGTCTACACTACACCGAGCGATTCTTGAATTACTTTTGGCAGGAAGCGATCCCAGAAAACTGGAAAAAGGCAACAAAAATGAGATATCACAGTGTGAACAAATTATCGCGGTATACTGTTCAGTACCGTGTATATAAGATATTCTCCCGCTATCCTACAAAACAGGATGGTCCCATACGCTAGACACATCATAGGCCAATATCAATGTGGCTTCAGCTCAGGCAAAACAACAACTGATTAGATTTTCACCCTGAGGCAGACGATGGAAAAATGTCTAGAGTTGCCTATGATAGCATAGCCAGAGTAGAGCTCTACAACGCATTAAAGAATTTAGCACCCCCAAGATTATGAAGGTTAACCATGACCAATGTGACAAGCCAAGTAATGATATCCGGAACACTGACCAGACCAATCAACATCTATAATGGACTCCGGCAAGGGAACGATCTGGCCTGGCTACTTTTCAACCTCGGAGAAAGTGGTCCGGGATTCGGCGGTGACAGCAAGGGGCACTAACTTCCACAAGTCCACCTAACTAGTGGTTTATGCATCAAGAGCTATACAGGAAGCTTGTACCCAGATTGAACGGTCAGCACGAAAGGTGGGACTGTACATCAACGAAAGCAAAACAAAGTACATGGTGGCCCCGTCTGGAAGAACATGTAACATTGGTCCCACATCCAAGGTAGAGGAACGCGAATTTGAAGTAGTAAAATCATTTACCTACTTTGGGTCAATAGTACCATCCTACAATAGTATAGAACCAGAAATACCTGCACGGCTGTTAAAAGCCAACAAAGCCTACTATAGTCTGTCAAGGCTCATCCAAACTGCTGCTGTATAAGACGATGGTCTTATCGTTACTCACATTTGCATCCGGGAAGTGGGTGCTTAACAAAAAGCATTCTAACCTTTTAGCCGTTTTCAAGAGCAAAGTCCTTCAGAGAATTGTTTGCCGCTTATGTGAGGGAGGACGATTCCAAAGACTATACCATGCGGATATCTACGAGTGCTAACGAGACATAGATGTTGTGAAGAAAATAAAACTCTTTAGGCTTCGGTCGACAGGACATATACCTCGTATGAGCGCCTAGAGCTTAGGGATGGCAAACTGGATGACATCGGCCCAAAATCAGGACCGGTGGATAAAAAAGTTGCGAGAGGCCAGGATCGGATCCCGGATCACACTGAGACGGGGCGACACAGGCAGAGCAGCACAGATTATGTGCCTCATGCTTTTTAAGGGAGAACAACGAATTGCAACGCAGAGCAGGTGACACGAATACTGCGCTAGGCGCAGGCTTCACGTCACTTGTGGATGGGGCACAGAAACTGTGTGACACGTGCCGCGTACGGACTTTTTTTTTATAAAAATGGAAGAAAAATTAATCGATTTTAATAAACTCATCCGATATTCCTCTATTTCAAAATTACTTTCGTCAAACTGTCTAACAAAACAAACCCACAATGTGCTTAGCCAACTTTGTAAGGCCGGTTTTTTCTGTGCTGCCCTGCTTTGCGCTTAGGCCCATTTTACACGATGAAACACGAAACAAAAAGTTTCATGCAACTTTGCTCGGTTTGAAGGAGAGAAGAGAGAGAGGGTTTGAGGGAACACGTGTTCCCTCCAGCCCTCTCTCTCCTCTCCCCCTCAAACCGAGCAAAGTTGCATGAAACTTTTTGTTTCGTGTTTCATCGTGTAAAATGGGCCTTACTGCGTCATACAGCTCAAGTGCCTGTGAAATGGATTTTTATTATGTTTCGTTTTATTACCCTTTTATTACCTCTGGTAATACCCATATTTAAAAAAATTTAATCTAAAGAACTAAGATCATATGTGAAGTTTGCGAGATGGAATCTTCGTGAAATTTTCTTCAATAAATAAAGTGTGTAGAGACTAATATTGTACGATGCGTCATCCTGCTCTTACAGCATTCCGAACATCCAAACCAATTTTATCTAACTTGTCGGTAACGCTTTCCAATGGCCACAACATAATTTTCTCCTTTATTTTGATAAATATAAGGCCAAAGGCGTGGCGACACTGTGACTTCTGTGGATGGAAAGAAATTTTTCGATTACAAATAAATTACTTTCATTACAGTTTTGCATATTTTGCTTATCCTCATTGCTCATCCTTTCAAAAGTACGTTTCAACGCTAAAAATGCTTTTCTATGAAATTCAGCATCATTTGTCGGCTTCTGATTCACCACGTAATCAAATGAACTCACCACGTAATCCATTCGTCACGTGGCTTCAGTTCTTGAGGTGAAATAATCTTCTGTGGATCTCAAGTCTTTACGCAAAATTCTCCATGTGATCACCGTAAAGTGTGCCAATTCTTGAGAACGTTGTAAAACAGACAAATTCGATTATTGCCTCATACTCGTCACGTGTTGGGGGCTTTATGTCAAGCAGAGCAAAACGGCTCATAAACTTTTCCACAATACGACATACAATGTGTTTAGTTCGGGCGGTTATGATGACCAATGTACGCCCTTGAATTTTAATCAAATTTTTGGATAATCTTAACTATTGTTCAAATGTTATACTTTCTATAATGAAATGGCAAAACATATTGAACGGAAAGTCATGATAATGTTTTAAAGTATGTAAGCCCCGTCCAAGGACCGAGGACGGGAACACAAATGGTGCTGAAATGTCATCTTTCTGTAACCGCGCTCGTGAAAAATCTTTACGTAAATATGTGGCAGTGTGCTTGCTTGACGTATTCTCTTTGTAAACTTTGAAACCACTCCCACGCTCTGTTAAAAGATGTTTCGGAATGCACGGTGTCTGATCCTAGCCAAAGCTGGACAACTGCAGAGAAGATGTTTGACAATTGGTCAGCGTCATGCTGTCATCGACACGGTTCTGGCCATGTCCTTTTGCGGCATGATCGATTTCTTGATCTCAGCTTTTTGTAGACAAGCCAAGACTTGCACGGTGATAGCTCTCTTTGCAGCAGTAGAGGTTGTAAGAGACGTGACGTTCTTTGGACCTCGCCTAGTCTCAAGTTATTTATATTATTTTGCAAAAAAGGGTCACCACACGGCAGAGTCGTATGTCAGTGTTGGTCCAAGCACTGCTGTGCAGAGCTAACGCACGATGTTTGAATTCAAGCCTCATTTTTTGCTGAAGGTGTGTTTACTCGCATAGATTGTTAAACTGGCTTTCTTTGCTTTTTCTTCGATGTTTCAGTCTTCAATTCAGCCTTGGTCCACAATAAGACCCAAGTACTGATCAGATCAGGATAGCCTGGGGCCGTCTCCAAAATCTCACTTATTGTGGAAAGAAACTTTCTCGATACTAGGGCCACTATGTCGTCCGTCCATTATCTTGTCGTTCTCTAATGTTTTAAGAAACATGCATAGTCATAAGCCGTTGCAGCAAGGAGAGGACCGCACCTTGTGGTGTTCTACGTCATGTCTTCTTTGCCATTCTGCTGCTGCCTAAGCTGCTGTGCAGTACGCGTAGCGCGGTATCCACCAACTTCCCTGCCATTATGAATACTAGGAGACAGACATAGGGCGCGTTTAGGCCGAAGTTAATTTAACTGATTGTGAGCTAGGCAAGTTAACAACGGCATAAACAGCAATTTTTTTATCGCTGTTAGCTAACTTATTTCTAATAGGTTTAGCATGCGTTATAGCATCTTCAGGGTAAAGAATGAAAAGTTTATTGCCCTACGCAAGGGTTTTCGTTCCCGCGTCTACTCACCTTGCAAATGAATATATCTTTGATCATCCTCCAGGGGTGGGGGACGTAGCTGTTGTGTATGCAGTTCTTGTAGATTTACATAAGCCCTGGGGCCTTTTGGAGTATAATTGGTATTACATTATCCATACATGGCCATTTATATGAAAATAAACTGTTCACTGCCAAACGCACCTTTTCCATGGTATCTGGGATTACTTCTTTGCAGCCCGTGAAGTGGGATTTCAAGGGGATCTTCCAGGCTCCGTGTCCCATCCTCGCCTAACCTTAGATAGTTGGCAGGATTGCTAAGAGAATCTTACTAAGCCTGGCCGATTTGCCAAGACACTATATATCTTGGCAAATTTCCCTCCATGTTTGCCTAATTGCGGCCTTAATGGAAAGGTTTTGTATAGTCAGGGCAAGCTCTAGAATTTTTCTAAACTGCTCCCAGTTTCCTCCCTTGGAGTTCCTATACGGCTCTGGCTTTATTATTATGTGAGGATAGGCAAGACATATGACGATCTATCGTAGGATGCTTAGGCTATTTCTTTGCCAGAGATCGTGGAACCTTAGATCTATTTATCGATTATTTTTATAAATATTGAAATCACTTGCAAGAACGGTTTCGGGTTGGAAGCTAAAATGATAGGGAACTAGAGATAAGTAGTTGTGCCTCTATATAGTAAACGGCAGCGACGGCTATACCAGGAACAAGTCGATCATCAAAAAGGCACTTTCAAAAATACTTATGGATTTTTTATATGCGATTAAGGGTCATTCCAAAAATGAATCTTTTGCTCGAGTATAATTTTCATTCATGTGCATTTTTTTTAAATAATTTCATAAAGTCTAAATTTTAGGTAAAACCATCGTCATTGTATTGCTAGCATAATTAAATGTTTGCTTCTTGTGTTATTTTCTATAAAATGTTTTAAAAAACTAAAGACTTAAATACTTTTATATCAGATTCGATATGAATTGGACAGAAAGATTAGAAAGATCCTTCTTCCAAGCTGAAATGAACTGCAGACGGAGTTTGGAAAGGTTCGTAATTTCTATTATCCTGTTGATGAAATGCTAGATGTTTTAATAATGTTGCTGTACAAAATTCATTTCTTGCTTTGCATAATGATATTTTTGTTTCCAGAAAAAATATTGGTAGGAAATTTGAAAGAAATTGCTTGGCCAAAGTTCAATTGCAATGATTGCATCGAAAGAGTTTAATGTATGTTGTTTATTGGCTAAGTTTTGTTAGTGAAATAGAATTTAAAACAAGTTGTAGATCATACCAGTTTTAAATAAAATAAGTAGCATTATTAGTTAAAATCTGCTCAGAAAGTTCCCTACCGTAAGATCTATGTGGTGCGACAGCGAGGGAGACTCAACATCCACTGGAAGGATATCGTAGACCAAGACGCCCAGAGCTTAGGGATGTCAAACTGGATGACATCGGCTCAGAATGGGGACCGGTGGAGAGAAAAGTTGAGAGAAAGAAGAAGAAGATTAGTTAAAATGTAACAAAGGTCCCTTTGTCTACCTTTCAGCATGCATACTGCAAAGGCAGTATCCACAGCAGCTAGATCAATAGCGGAGTGATAAAGTCGACGTGCCGCGGCGATGGACAAGACCCTAAAGATACTACTAAGGAACCACAAAATAAAGACTATTGCCTATTCGGATGACATGGTGACATTAGTACCCGGAAAATTCCTCCATACAAGCAGTGAAATTATGTTAGCGCATAGTCCAACCGCTGGCTGCTATCAACGCGAAAAAAACAGAACTGATGCTTTTCATCAATCCGATAATCCTGCAATACCCACCTTTAGTTCATATTTAATTAACGGGCGAGTACTGAGCCTACCCCAGTCAGTTAAATTCTGTACCCAAAGCGGATTTGGAGGTTGAATATCGAGGAAGGCCCCTGGGCTGAAAGTCGAGTCGTGTTTCGTGACAAGTCGTTTGAGTTGAAAAAAGTGACGTTTCAGTCGAATTATGACTTTCAGCACAGGGGCCTAGAGTGGAAATGCTAAGTTGAGTTTAGGCCCCTGTACTGAAAGTCGTGATTCGTCTGAAACGTCACTTTCTTCAACTCAAACAACTTGTCGTGTCGTGACGACTCTGGGTGCTGGCTATACACGGCAGTAATTAGACCAGGCCTCGGTAGTCTAGGGAGTAAAGCGCCTGGCTACCATCCCAGGGGTCCCGGGTTCGAATCCCGGCAGCACCACGGTCCTTCGCCTTTCCCATTTTTCCCACCTACTTAACTTTCCTTCTTTTTTCTTCCCTCTTTACATTCCTGATTCCTCCTGTCATAGCCTTCCGCTAGCCCTTCCTCGCTCCACCAGCGCATGTCATCGGTCACTCGTTTCAGGAGGCATAACACTCCAGCGAGTTGTTTCTCGATGCCACGATGCCAGAGTCGCGAGTAGGTGGAATAAAAATTATCGCGGCTTATTTTTATTTGGGTAGAAGGTGGCTTACAGAGCTTTTGCCAATCTTTTGGCACCAAGGCCTTAAGCTAGCCCCGTATAACTTTGAAGCTAGTCGAATACTACCAGAAGGAGGTCTTTTCCCAGGCCGGTAGGTACAGGATCACTCTTCAGTGGGTAGGATCATCATCAAGGGCAACGAACAGGCAGATGAATTGGACAGACTGGGGGCAACTCTCGCAGAAATCGGGAGAATGTACAAAAGCCGCTGTCCTTGCTAAAAAGAGACATCTCCACTCCATCTACTTTCTCTCACTAGCTGAATCTAGATGGAGGCGCCTATTACCATGCGTTAAAGCTATACTGGCTAATTGAGCATCATGCAGCCAGATTGAGAATTCCGTATAACACCCACTTCACTAGCTGCGGAGAGGAGTAGGCCAGAGAACTGAATCCTTTCTCTGCGGTTGTGCTTTGGCCAAAATCAATCACCATGTATTTGGAAATCTCTTTTTCAAGGATTTGGGGAAGCTCAAAATTGGAGATTTTATCCCGCATCTTAATGTGACGGTCTTGATCTAAAATCTCTTCTAGTGTACTGTCTCTTTTCACGCAAAAGTTTTTCACGAGTGCGGCTACAAAACGCCACATCTTAGCGCCAATTGTACCCCAGCCTCCTGCTGGGATGGGACTGTCGCTCCTACCTAGCTGCCCATTAGTTAAAATAAAAGTTTTACCTTATAATGGTTTGATTTCTAAAAATCAACAATTCTTGAATAAAAGCAATTCAAATTAACAATACTTATGAAATATCTGACGAAAATAGTAATGTACTCGAAATTCTTCAATAAACCAAAAAAAAATTGCCTCCAAACTTGGCCATAACGGAAGCAAAACCTTTCACAACCAACACTTAATCCGATTCTTAAAAGCTTCATTGTTTTTAGTTTCTTTTGTGAATTTTTTGTATGGCTTCAATTTAATCGATTTCTTGCCGAAATTTATATGGCGAGAAAAAAAGCACACTTGTCTACAAAATACTATGCGAAGTCAATATTTATTTTAGAGTTAGTTTTCCGAGTTTTTACGGCACGTCCTTTGGTATGATCTAATAGCATAATTTTATTTAATGTTGGAAGGTATTATGAGTGGGAACATGACAGCAACCAAGGCTACCCGTAAGCCAAAGTTTTCTCTCATCAAGTTTTCATGGAAGTTTAACCACAACGAATTTCTAAATCTACATTCTCAGAAGGAGCTTTCTATGATCTTCTTTTAAAAGAATAATCTTCTTGACAATGAATGCAATAAAAATATTAAGCTTTATTTATTTTTTTTTTATGGGGAAGGTTAGAGCTTAGAGGTAGACCCATCTATCGACAATTCTAAGAAAGGGCAATGTCGGACGTTAAGATATAAAAAGTTCAATGAAAGAATGCCAACATCGCACCGATACTCCACAAGCCCCCACTCACTACTCCCGCGATGGAACACTAATCTTGGTTATCCAAAGGAGCCAGTTTTCTCGCTATGCTTTTCTTATAGGTTAGAGAGTTCGAGGAATCCCTGGCTAAACCTTTGCGCAAAAACTTGATTCCGCCATACTTCTCGGAAGTTTATCGAGACTAGGAAATTAGCTCTTGTTCACTCCAAGAAAACCTCTAACTACCACCCATAGTAATTGCTCCTAAAAAGCATAGGTGCAACAATCAATAAAAGGGTTATAAAATATTTCGAGTCTAATCTGTTGTATCTGTACAAAAAGGGTCCATTGACGACCACTTAATATGTCTAAGGCCTCGCGCAAACTAAAAGCGTAGCGTAAGCGGGCGTTTTTTCAAATCCATTGTTTCTTTGCTATTGCGTATACCGCAAGCATAGCGTCCCGTACAGTAGCGTAGCGTAGATGAGCGTAATTTGAACCTTGTGGGTGATTTGAATTCTTACGCTCATAGAAAGCGGCATTATTGGAAATGGATTTTCTAGAAGAGAAAAATGAGGTGAAAGATGAGGATCTTTTATTTTTTAAAAGTTTACTTCCATTTATGAAGCAATTTAATCAAGTGGAAAAATTACAAATACGAAATGAAATTCAGAACAGGCCACAACACCTGTACCATCACACTCTACTTTGACCTCATTTGATGACTCAACTTCTTCTGCAAACAGAGTCTTAAATTTGGATAACTATTAATATTATTACTTTAAAATTAATTAATATGAATATTTATAATTTCTTATTTTTTTGACATTAAAATTTTAGGTATGTATCTACAAGTTCAGCAGTCTGCCTAGTGGCTTGTCGCTCAGACTTGAATGCTCGAGCAGGGACAAACCCTGCTCCTCGCTATTGCGGGGCACTCACAGAGAACGTGGAGTGCAGACTCATCCTCCTCCAGGCAAAGTCGACAGGTGGGATCCTCCGCCTTTCTTATTCTCCATATGTGGTAATTTAGGGCGCAGTGTCCGGTAATCAGGCCAACAAGTATCCTGACATCATTTCGATTGCGCCCTAACAATTCCTTGGCCATGCTAGGAGACGGCCCATGAAGGAACCGCTTACAGTTGGCCAGTCCAAGCGCAAACCTCCAGCGTTCAGTTTGTTTCATCAAAGGCCCTTTGCAGAAAGCTGGTGGGTGCTCCGATAGCCGGCTCTGGACCGATGAATGCAATGTCAGAGCCCTGTTTAGCTAGGGCGTCCGCTTTTTCATTGCCCTTGAAAACCCGATGATCCGGGACCCAGACAAGGGTAACTTGATTGAAAACGCCCAGCTCACCAAGAGCACGTTGGCCCTCCTTAAGTTCTCATGAGTGCATGCCAGTATAGCGTACACCTCTGCTTAAAGAGTGTGCCTAGACTTATCGCTCTACTGAAACTGGGGCTTTCACTCCAGATTCCGGCGCCCACACCTGTCTCTGTTTTGGAGCCATCCGTGTACCATACTAGTCCACCCGGCGATACTTTAGGAAAAGTTCAGGTTAGCCTGTCTTGTGTACAGAAGGTTACTAAAATTTTGAGATTTTAAGGGGCCTACAGTCCGATAGCATCCCCGCTCCCGGAATCTCTTCTAAAGGGTTGATTATTATAGAATGTCCTCGCCCAAGACCAGCGCCCAGGTAGTGATTCGCTTTCAGCCGCAGCGCCGCGTTTATTGGGGATTTCTCTACCCTACCCTTAAGTGCCGTTCTGTGCCACCAAACTAGAGCCCCGTAAGTTGCCATGGACATTCTGACATACTCATCTTTCTCTGAGTAATTGCGAAGTTGTCGATACTAATGATGAAATTCCCCACATTTTTTCCGTAATTTATTAATTTCACGTACGCCGAATTTTACGCTCAAGCTTTCATTGGATAATGTATGCTGCGCTGCGCTACGCTATGCTACGCTGTGCTATGCTTTTAGTCTGCGCGAGGCCTAAAAGAACATCCAATCACATCATGAGTCTGGTCTGTTTGCTCTAGATATTTCCAAGGCCTTTTCTCTGTGGTCTCAGCTCCAACTAATTTTTATAAATTCATTTCAATCCAGGTAGTACTGGATTCCGTCAAATCTGAAACCCTTCTGTCAGTGTTCGCCATATTAAAAATGACGTTTTCTCGCCTTGTATAAATGTTCTTCTTTTAGCCCCCTTCAACTCAATCCATAGCTTTCATGATGACAGTATTCTGCGTTTCTTTTACACCTTCCATAACTCAAATCAAGCATGTGCCAGAGCTGTCTGACTAAATCAACAGAGACATTGAGCTCAATTTTGTTTGGGGCAGTAAAAACTGCGTCAATTCACCGCGTCCAAAACGAATAAAATCTGCACTAATATCTTCTAAAAGATATGAGAGCTCAAGCGCAGAATTCATCGCTATCTCCTTCAATACCTTCCTAACTTCCTAATATTAATATGTATTAATAAAATAAAATATTAAACTCGCTAAATATTGCACCATGACGTGAATAACGACATGACGGACTGGTAGTTCAACGGGTGATTCTTTAAGTGCCACACAACAAATAAGTGATGCCAGAACAGAATGATTTCTCTTCGAAGTGGCTCCTGTATTATATGCTACTCACAATTAGATACAATTACATTATTTGTTCGAGATGGGAGCACGGACAATTTTGGCGGTTGGAAAAAAATTATTAATATTGCCTTACTTTAAATATTAACTTCTCCATGGTCATTAACTAGAGGATCCTAGACACAAGATCCTTCTCAAACCACAATTATATCTCCGTCATAATTCTGGGCCAGAGCCTTATAGTTATCCCAAGAGAACGAACTGGAACCAACAAAATAGAGTCAAATCAAGTGCTGTGAGTATACGGCATATAGGGTGTCATGTTCAGATAAATATAGTAAGAAAGTCTTTCCACCGTGATGGAACGTAACGTTGTTCGACCTACCAAGCTAACCAAGGAGGTTTCTAATATCTGCTATAAACACAAATATTGGAAACCGTACAAGGACTACTTAAGGAAGTACAAGAAATACATTCGGGCCGGAATGAGACAAACATGAAGGAAATATTGCCAATATGGGCCTGGACGAATCGGCAACGCTTCTATCTAAACAAACTTTCTGTTATTATGCCCGAGATACACGATGCTAGTTTTTCAAAGCTAAGACAGCAAACCAGTTATCATATTCTGTCCCGTATCCTTTCCCGACTTGCTGTCCTGGCTTGGCACAAGCTGAGTTGGTTACATGATGCTAGGAAATTTGGAGCCAGTATGTTTGCAGTGATTGGTGATAACACGTCCAATCTAAAAAAGGATCGTCATTTGTATACCAATTGTCAATAAATTGCCGCATATGTTTTGTAGTGCTAAACTTCGCATAGACTTGTCCTTGTAAGTTGGACTGGTGGCGTTCCATTCACATTCCCCCTCACGATATAATTGCACAAACTTTAAGTTAACGTCAGTATTAAGTTTTGTCATGTTTGCCTCGAAAACACGTAGTTAGCGGTCAGAACAACAAAACGTGCCGTCACTGTACACTAGTTAATCGGATACTAGCTTCACTACTAGCTCAAAAAATAGAACCCCATCCTATTAAACTTTCCTAGCTTGAAACGCTAGCTTCCACGAAAAGAACAAAAATCCCGGATTTCAGACTACCTACAATTAAGGGTCGCTTACTGAGCTTATCTCGATCACCTAAGTCATGGGCCTTATTCTGGACCCAAAGTTGTAAAGAACACCAGTATAGCTTTCTAGGCCAGTAAGCGGACCTTCGGCAAGAGAGAAGCTTAAAGCAACGCTGCCAGCTGATTTAAATATAAGACAACAAGCAACCTGAGGCCCTGAGGCTACGAAAAGCTGTGTGAAACAGACGTATGGACACAGCAACACACTGCCTTCTCTACCATTGGACATGGTAGATAAGTCATATGATTACATGACAACGCAACTCGAATTTCAACGCAAGTTTCGATTTCCAGAGAAGTTTGAGGAAACATCCAGCTTGACAAGGGCTATGACGTCGTTCTTTTCACAGATGGCTCTAAATTAGAAACGAGTGTGGGGACTTGAGTTTCCCTAGTTAGACCTCTGAAAATTCTACTATTTTTCCAGTATCTTCCAGACGGAACTGCTGACATTCTTCAAAGCGACTAGCAATACAAACGAACCTAAAGCCAGGGTAATACCGGTATTCGATAGCCAAACTATTATTTATAGTTTCATGAGAGGTTTAGTTAGGAGTCCTTCCCAGTCAAGCAAGGCTTAAAGCAGGGCGTTGGTTTGGAACCCATGCTTTTTAATCTCTGCCTAGAAGGAGTAATTCGCAAAGTAAACATTGATGCGAATGCAACCCTGCTTAATAAATCAAAACAGTTGGCAGGATATGCCGATGACATAAACTGCCTTGCATGCATGAAGCATGCATGGAGAATACGCTACAATCAAGTATTGTACCACCTTTACTTTCCACACATACCAAGCTACTGCGTTTACGTTGGGCTGGCCATGTCCAAAGAATGGATGACTCAAGGATACCAAAAAAGGCCCTGTATTTACTACCGGATGGCAAAAGACCATTTGGCAAACCACGGTCAAGTGCGAATACAGTGTTAAGGCTGATGCAGCAAAACTCCTCAATATCAGGAACTGGAGGCAAGCTGCGGAACAGAGAGACGTCTGGAGGAAGAAGGCCAGGGCTCGAATTGGGCTGTAGAGCCATCGAAGAAGAAGAACAAGAGAGGTTTAGTTAGACGAGAGGTACCATCCCACTTCTCCCTTCATCCACAAAGCTCGTGAAGCACATGCATGCGCTGGAGCGCACCGTCTAAACAGGCACTTAGACTGGCGCCTAGAGGGAAAGCTCTTTGTTCTGTCGACGGTTGTATGAGGGTTAAGACCGCCGCCTGCGGAGAAATTAAATGTATGGGAAGCTCTCGGTCGGGCGGACGCCGCCACCTCCGACGGGCCAATCTGTTTGGGCCTTTATGTCGGGCAGCAAGCTCTAGTAGGGAAGATTGAGAGAAGAAGTAAACGAACTGACAACGCCAACACGCGGTTTCATTCTCATATCCAATCATGGCTCATATTCAATTCGGCGTTCGAGCTGGAGATGGTTTCCTCGCTTAAGATACAATAACATCGTCCAAGCTGGTCGAAATTTGTCATTTGGCTTCTGAGGCACAGGAACATTGAGGGTAACGAAGAGGCAGATGCATTGACCAGATAGGGAGCAAATCTTATAGACCCACCAGTGGAGAATGTACAGAATCCGCTGTGTGGCGAAGAGAGATATCACCATGCACTTCCTTTCAATGGCCGATGGGCGAACATGCGGCCAGATTAAGAATCCCATACAATATCCCCTGCCGTAGTTATGGGCAGGATCAAGCCGGAAGGACAATTGAACAATTCCTCTGCAGTTGTCTGGCTCTGAGTAGGATCAAACACGGCATATTTAGAAACCTCTTATATGGCTTGGGAGAGGTTTAAAACCTTAAAATGGGAGATATGGTCCATAACCTGAATATGACAGACTGGATCTAAAGTCACTCCAAGCACACTGACATGTTTACTTAAAGGTTTTTTCACGAGTGCGGTTTCAGAACGATGCCCTTTCAGCGCCAATTCTGTCCCAGTTCTTGGTTCTTCGTCGGGGCTCCTGTCTTCACCTACCTACCTTACTTGGAGGTGGAAATCTATCATTCTATTATACAGTCAGCGTCAAAAGTGACGCAACACCTAAAATTTTTAACTTGAATATCTTTGTCATGTAAAATCGGAAGATTGTGTTTAATATCTTAAAACAATGCTTTCTTTATTTAACAACAACGTATTTTATAAAAAAATTCATTACAACTATTAAAACAAAAACAACTGTACTTCACTTTGTAAAAAATCCATACATTTATCAGTCAAAAGTGAGGTAACACTTGGAATTTTATGTTTAAACTTTAACAATTTTTTTTAATAGTTGTAATGAAGTTTTTTATAAAATATTTTCTTGATAAATATAGCATTATTTTAAGATATTAAGCACTATTATCCGTTTTTACATGACGAAGATATTCAATGCGAAAGTTAAAATGTTTAGGTGTTGCATCACTTTTGACGCTGACTGTATGAAAGACGTCAGGTCTTTTGGCCAATAAATTTTCGATACAATTCCTATTCTTTCATTATTTCATTTCATTTTTTTATCCATACAGTAGCTGGGACCCGGCGCGCCTATGCTGCTCCCATAAGCCAATAGTAGTAATCAGGTGATATGAATTTTAATATACAGTAGGAGAGTTTGAAAAAGGCAATTTTTTGGTATTTTTGATTCCAAATAACAAAATGTGAAACTATTAGGGATCTGACATTTTGATCGAGACAATAAAAACCATCCATTGACATGGCATTTTTCGAGATATGAATTTTCATACACAGATGAAGTGTCTCCATGAACCGCTTATTTGCTGTATTTTGGATAGCTGGGACCCGGTTCGCCTCGCTGCACACAACGTCTAAACATTTAAAATCAATCCAAACCTTCAAAATTCAACTCTTTTTAACCATTAACGTAAAACCAACTATTCCTATAAAAGTTGGAGTCATTAGATTACATATATTTGAACTATGACCAAAATTGCCTGTGTATTCTGTTAAAACTATGAACGTTAAAAGATTTAAGATTAATGCAAATACCAGCATCCAGCACTCGGAATTCGAGGGCCATTTTCTATAGCTTTTTTTAATTTAAATCTAGAAGTCTGCAATAACAAAATTTTTCCAGAACAATAAAACTAAATTGAAAAATGAAGCAAATTTTTTATAGTTGGAAAAAGCAATGCCAAAAAACCAACTTTTATTATCTCTTAATATCACATATTGCAAAATTGCGTTCATATATTCGAATTAAATGTAACAGATGCCATACGTTTCATAGTGGAATTAATTGTACAATTATTTCTAATGTTTAGCGTTCTTTTGTGCCGTGTATAAATAAAATTGCGATTCTGCACTTCTTTGAGCTCAGAGCTACACGGTGAAACAGTTTTCAATATGGTAGGAGAGTTTAAATTCTGTAAAATGGTGCCACAAAATAAGTGCTTGCCGTTTAATTATATGATCTTCAAAATTAAATTCTTCATAACCAATAACGAAAAACCAAGTATTCCTATAAACGTTCGAGACATTAGATTCAAATTGAATTTATTGCAAGTGTGACCAAAATTACCTGTTATTTTGTTAAAACCACGAACGTTAAAACATTTAAAATAAATCTGCAATTGCTTGGCCCCTGGGTTCTCATCTGCAATGTCACTGACTCAGGTATTATTTGTTTACCCAGATGCCAGCCTCTTCCCGTATTGCAGAATCCTAGACTTATACCTAAAAATTCAGATGTGATGGGTTTCTTTCCTTCTTATCCATTACACATAAATCATCCCACATTTCCGTTTCGCCTTACCACCTTTCCAAAAAACCCTGTTGACCAACTCTGAACCGATTACTTTGAGAGCTTCAGGATACACTATATTCAATGTTTTTCCATTTGTAGCTAGAATGTCAAGATTTTCCGATTTTCCAACTCTTGAACACCCTACATACAGCTAACTGGGAAATGACACTTATTTGGCAAAATTCTTCCGCCATATTGGCCTCATAATTTTGAATAAGTTTTGGTCATAAATTCGTTATTTACTTACCTTAAAAACTCCCATATACCGATTTTAATTGGAATCGGAATACAATTCGCAAACTCGTCGGCCATATTGGTGCGGCCATTTTGAATTTAAATTTTGATCATAAAACTACCTTAAAAAACCTCAGATATAGATTTTCATTGGAATCGGAACACAATTTGCAAATTCAATCATATTTCTGCTGTAATTTTGAATTTCGGTCATATTTCGGCGGCCATTTTGAATTTCGAAAATCGGGCTTCGAGGTGCATCATAGGAGACCTCCACGGACCTTCATGCAAAAATTCAAAGCTCTGCGATGATTATGTAAAATTTCAAGTCTGTAAAAGTTATAGTTGAAAAACTGTTATTTTATATCGTTTACGGCCCCCTTCGGAGTCGATTTTTGCAAAACCCTTTCTTAGAGGATCTCTACTTACAACGGAAACATGCACGCCAAATTTTAAGTCTGTGGGTCTAATAGTTCCGGAGATATGGTGATGACCAAGTGAGTGAGTGTTTTTCTCCTATATATATATATAGATAATGAAAATATCTCGAGCACACTCAAAACTGTTGTCAAAGTACTTTCATATCCTTCCTCCTCCTACACATTACCTTGTTCATGTGCTACTCAGGACAAAATAAAATCTTGTATCAAATATTGTTAATTACAAGTTTTTTTGGGGTTTCGTTGAAAAAAGGATACAACAGTGCTGACAATTTAGGACAGTTTAACAGAGCAGACAGTATATCCGTTTGTATTTCATTGGCTACAACATATCTCGCAGACATTAGGACTTCTGTTACAACCCATGCAGATCTGTTCTCAGAATGACCACCAATGCTATACTGTTAGGTAGGGTGCTTGCGGAAATACAATGCTTATCTGTCGTTATGGCGCACATTTCTCTTCCTGTTTTCGGGGGGGATATTCACAAAATTGTGTTTCATTTGAAGCGCGTCAAAAAATGAAGGCAAAACACAACATTTATTTTGGCTTATCTTAGCTGCCAGGATAACAGCATCCATTATTTATGCAATGTATGTCCTTTTAATTCATTTAAAAATAAGTATTTTGTATGTAACATTTACGTGCCACAATTCATTCAAGTCCAAAGGGCTGGCTGCTTTATACAAATCTTGTCTTTAGTCATGCAGAACAGAAAGTAAATTAACATTTTATTTGAACATTAATCATACCGCTCAAAAGATTCTGTTTGTGTTCATTTAACACGCTATTATGTTCCAATATAAATCTTCAGCTAGCAAGTGTACATAGCGAACAAAAAATTGTTGGCCTACACCCAAGTAATCTTCTTCTGTTCCATAAAAGTATTCCCATTTTCTTCAGGATGAGAGACCTGCGAAATTTCCAGAGAACATCTTCCTAGCACGAAATATTCTAGGTCATGAACATTTTATGCAACTGCAGATTGCCCATACCGCAATTTCTGTATAGCGGAAATAGAAATCTCTAGGCTCCTATGAATCTGCTATAGTCACATACGTGTGGTGCATATGTGCCACTCTGCCTTGACCAGCTACCATCATCGTACGTGATACATAGATGGACTTTTGGAGCTCTTGCCGCATTCTAGTATATCGCAAAACATTGAATGAGAAGCGTTAATAAATTATTTGATGATTTCGCCGCTCCATGCATGGGTCCGTCGGTTCCCTTCCACTTTATCTCTTACCCTATGAATTTCTTTCGCTCCATTTTCTACGCCGCTTTTTAAAAAAAGGGCATTCATCAACGGTGGGGGGGTTTTTTTTGAGGGTAGTTTCACTCTTAAAGCGCTGGGCCCAAACACGAGAAAGCAGAAGGGAAGAATAACCTTGCCCCAAAATGTGGCCGGGTGTTAGACTCTTAAAAATCCCTTAGGAAGCAGGACCATCTGCCAGAATTGAAATGAAATATGACCAGTGGGCCCATCAGCTTCTTTTTGTAGATAATACGGACGATATCCTTATAATATGGGCCAATTTTTTTGCACTTACCAGCCAGAAATTAAATTTGAATCTTTAATTTTATTCCTTTTGCGCTAATGTAATATTCATCCGTAGATTCCCGATGCTTAAGATGCCAACACAAGTCTCTACCGATGGAACAAGCACCAGTAACGAGATCAAAGTTAAAACCGCTTACAATGGAGAAATAATGATCACCTACATAGACGAGAATATAACATACGAGAAATTATGCCAAGAAATCCGTGGAATATGTCGTTTTTCACCTGATCAGGTAAGGGATGAATGGTTTTGAGGGGATGAAGAAGCAAAAAAAAAAGTGAGAGAGAGATGAAAAAAAAATATGAGAAAATGATTGATGCCCTAGAAACCCTTCAGGATTTTTTTCCCTTTATATTTTATATGAATTTTATATGCTGAAGATTTTCATCCTTATTTCTTCCCTTCCAGCCTTTTACCATGAAGTGGGTCGATGAGGAAAATGATCCCTGCACCATTTCAACTCAAATGGAATTGGACGAAGCTATCCGTCTCTACGAGGTCAACAGAGATTCGGAACTTGTTATTCATGGTGAGTGAGCACGTGATTCTTATTTGTTTGGTACTTTTCGATATCGTTGTAGAAAATCGGTGAATATTTAGGGGACGTGAAGAGAGAGGAATGAAGTAATTCACAATTTTCACAAGTGTGGTTATGATTTCCAAGAATATTATAGGGGAGGATGAAGAGAGAGAGAGAGAGAGAAATTTCGGGGGTATTTTTGTGTGGTTATTGATTATATTTAATGTTTGGATGATTTCATTGATTTTGAGGGGGACAAATTGGTATTAATCAATAATCAATTGCGAACAAGCTATTCCCTTCTAATTTTGTGTTAGAAATAATGATGAGTATTAGGGATGATATTATAGCGATAAGTTTGTTGTAGGGTTTTATATTGGATGCGATTTATTTGTTGTTAAATTAGGTTAAATTGTGTAATACTAACTAATTGCTCCTTTAATCCCTCATGGGACATAGGGCGGAAACAGTTGCCCTCCAGCGGACTCTGTTTTGCGCGACAGCTCTCAGCTCTGACCAGGATCTCCCGGTTGTTGCGGCCTCTGATAATAGGGTTCTCCTCCACGTTGTTCTAGGTCTTCCGACTCGACGGGATCCTTGCGGATTCCAGTCAAGGGCCTGTTTGGCTAGATTATCGTCTTCGCGTCGCAAGGTGTGGCCAATCCAATTCCATTTCCTTCGCCTGATTTGGTCGTCTATCCTTTCTTGGCCGGCACGGCGCCATAGTTCTTCATTTGAAATTCTATCTTGCCAGCGGATTTTTAGGATACGACGTAGGCATCTGTTGATGAAAACTTGTAGGCGCCCTGTGATGAATTGGGTGACTTTCCATGTTTCGCAACCGTACAAAAGAACTGCCTTAACGTTGGAGTTGAACAGCCGCAATTTGGTGTTAATTGAGATCTCCGTCGATCTCCATATGTGAAACAGGCATGCATATGCGCTTCTTGCTTTATTTATTCTGGAACTGACGTCTTCTTCTGTACCGCCGTTTTCGGTAATAATACTACCGAGGTAACAGAATTTGTCTACCAGTTCCACGTCACGGTTATTTAGCGCTGTCCGTTCAAGGGTGTTTGCATTTATCCGCATTTCTTTTGTTTTAGTCGGATTTAACCTTAAGCCCGCCGAGCTACTTTCTGTTGCCAATTTGTTTAACATGTTTTTGAGGTCCTGGTGTCTGTGGGCCAGCAAACAGATATCATCCGCGTA
Organism: Thereva nobilitata; assembly: GCA_963855945.1. NCBI lineage: Eukaryota > Metazoa > Arthropoda > Insecta > Diptera > Therevidae > Thereva > Thereva nobilitata. The sequence continues at coordinate 194,595,428 of OY979694.1, read as the reverse complement.
GTCGAGATCCTTAAGGCGGTCTAGCAATCCCCATTGTATGCCACCTGTTCTTCTATCTAGAGCGCTGACAATAATGTCGTTTATTACTATAAGAAATAGTAATGGTGAAAGTAGACATCCTTGTCGTACTCCTGAGCTCACCTCAAAGCTGTCGGATAATTTTCCATTATGGAGAACTCTGCATTTGGAATTGTTGTATAGAGCTTTTATCAATTCTATTATTTTGTCCGGCAGTCCACGTTTCCGTAGAGCTCGCCATATAAAGCTCCTATTGACCGAGTCGAACGCTTTCTCATAGTCTACGAAAGCAAGGTAAAGGGGGGATCGAAATTCAGTAGACTGCTCCACTATGATTCTCAAGGTGTTAATATGGTCTATGCAGGAGCGGCCCTTTCTGAATCCAGCCTGCTGTCTTCTAAGCGTTCGATCTACTGCCTCTCTTATCCTAGATAGTAATATATGGGACAAGATTTTTCCCACCGTAGATAATAAACAGATGCCTCTCCAGTTGTCACATATTGTTAGGTCCCCCTTTTTTGGTATTTTGACTATGATACCTTCCGTCCAATCCTCCGGAAAGGTACAGGTGTTCCATGCTATTTCCAGGATTGGCTGTAGCGCATCTGCTATGAGGCTTGAGTCGGCTTTCAACAATTCTGGCGGGATGCCATCTTTCCCAGCTGCTTTACCATTGCCCATTGCATGAATTGCGGTTACTATTTCAGTCTTGGATGGTGCACGAGTGGCGATTCTTATTGGCTGTGCATTGTTGTTATTTTCTTCAGGTTCCTGCGAAAAGGAACCATTCAGGGCGGCGAAGAAGTAGTCTCTCCATCTTTGGAGTTGCTCCTCGTCGCTGCACAGCAGCCTTCCATCCGCACTCTTTACGGCATGCTTTTTAGTAGAGTGCTTTCCCGAGAGCTGCTTAGTAATTTGGTACAGCACCTTACTGTTGCCTGTGTTTGCCGCGTTTTCCGCTTTCTCTGCGAGCTCATTTATCTGCCGCCTTTTATCACGCCGGACACTTCTCTTTACCTCCCGGTGTAATTGGGAGTATTTCCGTTCAAGTTGTTGGCGTCTTTCCGGGTCGCTTGTAGAGTTCACGTTATTTTTGAGGGCCCTTCTGCGTTCTATTTTTTGCCAGGTTGTGTCCGAGATCCAGTGTTGCTGGTTTCTTTGGACATAACCGATGCTTGTTTCCGCTGCTGTTATTATAGCGCCCTTTGTTGTGCTCCACAGCTCTTCAATGTTCGTGTCGTCAGAAACGGTTTGCTGGTTTAAGATTTGTTGCAGATTTCCAGCAAATTCTCTCCTTTTAGTGCTCTCCCGCAGAAGGTCTACGTTAAACCGTCTACGGTTTATGGCATCGCGTTGAACGTTTCTGATTGCGGCGATTTTTAGGCGGATAGTTGCTACTACCAAATGGTGGTCACTTCCAGTGTCTGCTTCCCTAAAGCTCCTGACATCCTCCAGAATAGTTCTCCATCTGCGGCTGACGGCCACGTGATCTATCTGATTTTTTGTTCTACCATCGGGCGATACCCAGGTCTCCTTGTGTATCTTCTTGTGACAAAAGTAGGTTCCACCTACCATGAGTTGATGGGAACTACAGAAGTCAACGAAAAGCTCACCATTGTTATTGGTAACTTGGCTTAGGCCTTGATTTCCAATAGTGTGCTCAAGGCCGGTGTTGTTGGGGCCGATCTGTGCATTGAAGTCACCCATCAAAACAATGATGTCTCCCTTGGAATAGAGCGAAAAACCTCATTCAGTTGCATGTAGAACTCGTCTTTGATGTCATCTTCTGCGTCTTCAGTCGGAGCGTAGCATTGGACTATCGTAGTACTTCTTAGCCTGGTACGTAGGCGCACGGTAATAATCCTCTCAGAAATTGGTGACCAGCTAATGAGGCTGGACCTGGCTTCCTTGTAGACCAAGAGCCAGCGACGTATTTTGTGTTGTCATTTCATCCCTCATGAAAATTTCCCCATTAAATCTTATATGACTGCTTAACAATAAAACATACTTCTGGCAGCCCCCTGTGGCCGGGATGAACTACCCCAAAATTACAAAGAGGGTAAAAAATAAAGTTCAATTTTGTTATAGTATTACTCATGAATTTTCTGGAGATTATTTTTGATAGTATTCTCTATTTATAAAAATTAATGCCAGAACATTTACCCTTCACCTAATGCTTGCCAGAACGCTCTAAATATTTATCTAAAGGGGTTTATTGCATAAATAGTCCATTCAAAACGCGAAGGGGGGTGTTCCAACATAACACCATTAAGAAAATCGAACCCTACATGTATTTTGGGTCGCTGATTACGAAAATCGGGGCCCTGCGGTCCTAAAATATGGGCGTCGCCCTTAAAAACGAAAAAAATACCCCTTTTTAAGGGTTGTTCACTATAATTTCTATAATAATGAAAAATAATCCAACGAAATACACTTTTCTCAATATTTATTTGCGAAGGTGGTTGATTTATATTAAATCAAGCCAAACCTTATAACAAGGGATAATTCTAATGGGTAAAAACCACCCCTAAATCAACTGAAAATAAAAAAAATTGTAAAAATTTTTTTTTCTAGTTTATGCTCCAAATTCGATTTTATGAGTATTGTTAACCAAAAATAAATTATGTTCAACCCTTAAGGGGTTAAACTACCCCTACAACTTTAGGAATCAACTTTAAACAAAAAAAATAAGTAAAATTTTTTTTTTGCTTAATTATATTCAACACTTTACCCCATTAAGTCAGCCAAAAATTTTATTTTTTATGAAATAATTATTAAAACATTTGGAAAATTTATTTAAAATTTAAATTGGAACCTACGAAAATAACATTTTTTCAATGTATTTTTTTTGTTTTGATTTAGGGGGGCTTTAATCCCTTTAAAAGGGGGTAAAATAAATTTTCCAAATGTTTTAATAGTATTTCATCAAAAATAATATTTTAATGTAAAATAAAAATTCAATTTTTTTCAAATTCAACTTTAATGTAGGGGTAGTTTTACCCCCTTAAAGGCCCGTCCTCACTACGCGGACTTAGAATCCACGCGCTTTTGGTCGTACGGCCAGCCAAAAGCGCGCGTGATCTTTTAATTTTCTGAATCATAAAGGCCCGTCCTCACTACGCGGACTTAGAATCCACGCGCTTTTGGTCGTACGGCCAGCCAAAAGCGCGCGTGATCTTTTAATTTTCTGAGTCATGAGTGAGAAAAAATCAATTCTCCTTTGAAACGGCGTACGCGCTTTTGAAAAGCTCATAGTGTGTGGACGCACAATGTACCTTTTTAACCACAGCCTTTTGTCCGCGTTGTTTGGCCGCACGGCCTTTACCATGGACAAAGTCGTAAAAAAGTCGTAAAAAAGCCATAAAACTCCATATGAAAAAAAAAGGCAAAAGCGCGTACGACCCAAGACCGCGTAGTGTGGCCACACCATTAGTGAGAAAAAATCAATTCTCATTTGAAACGGCGCCGGCGTACGCGCTTTTGAAAAGCTCATAGTGTGTGGACGCACAATATACCTTTTTAAGCACCGCCTTTTGTCCGCTTTGTTTGGCCGCACGGCCTTTACCATGGACAAAGTCGTAAAAAAGTCGTAAAAAAGTCATAAAACTCTATATAAAAAAAAAGGCAAAAGCGCGTACGACCCAAGACCGCGTAGTGTGGTCCCACCATAAGTGGTGAAAATAAATAATTTTTGGGTTACAATATTCATACAATCGAATTTGAAGCATAAACTTGAAAAAAAAATTTACAAATTTTTTTATTTTCAGTTGATTTAGGGGTGGTTTTAACCCTTTAGGATTATCCCTTGTTTTAAAGTTTGGCTGATTTAGTATAAATCAACCACCAAATCGCAAATAAATATAAAAAAATGGATTCCGTTAGGTTATTTTTCATTATTATAGAAATTATCGCGAACAACCCTTAAAAAGGGGTATTTTTTTCGTTTTTAAGGGTGACGCCCATATTTTAGGACCGCAGGACCCCGATTTTCGTAATCAGCGACCCAAAATATATGTAGGGTACGATTTTCTTAATGGTGTTATGTCGGAACACCCCCCTTCGCATTTTGAATGGACTATTTATGCAATAAACCCCTTTAGATACATATTTAGAGCGTTCTGGCAAGCATTAGGTGAAGGGTAAATGTTCTGGCATTAATTTTTATAAATAGAGAATACTATCAAAAATAATCTCCAGAAAATTCATGAGTAATACTATAACAAAATTGAACTTTATTTTTTACCCTCTTTGTAATTTTGGGGTAGTTCATCCCGGCCACAGGGGGCTGCCAGAAGTAACTTTTATTGTTAAGCAGGCATATAAGATTTAGTGTGGAAATTTTCATGAGGGATGAAATGACAACACAAAATACGTCGCTGGCTCTCCCTCTATTGGTGAGTATTACGCCAACGCCATTCCTACGATTTTCAGTTTCGTTTCTCCCAGAATATAAGAAGGACTCACCGTTTGGGCAGATATGTTCCCCCGCATCGGTCCATCTGGTCTCGCTGAGTCCCATGACCTTGATTTTATAGCGGTTCATCTCGTTGAGGACTTCATCCAGCCGTCCATCAGCAAGCAGCGTTCTCACATTCCATGATCCGATTCGTGTCCTGGTTCGAAAAGCAAAGGTCGTCGTCGTGTTGTCCATCCGGTTCCGAGGCATTGTTTGCCGATTCGTAGCAATTATGTGTTTTATAGGAGCGGGTTGCTAACCCTCAGCCCAACCGACTTAGAACTCTGTTTTGTGGCGCAGAGAACTCGCCATTCGACCGTCTCCCGTTAGCTCCTTCCGAAGAAGTACCCCAGGGGGCACCGCGGGGAGGTGGGATTAGGACTTGCTAACAGAGCTGCTAGGTGTTCGTCTGCAGTGACTCTTCTCGGGTTTTGGCAGAAGTGACAAATCGGGTGCCACCACCTTCCGAGGTCTTTGTTAGCCGTTCGCCCCGCGTTTGTGTAATGCACAATCTATTTTAAGATTGTAAATAAAAGCAAGTGTACACTGTTAAAATATTAACACTAAATAATATCAATGATTTTAATGAGCATAATTTGTTGACGGTAGCTTATGGATTTAGACGTCCTCGGTTTCGGATTGGTCTCGGTAGCTTATGGATTAGGGCGTTCGACTACCATCCCAAAGGTCCGTGGTTCGATCCATTACGCGGGAAGGCCTATGGTCTTTCAACTTGCCCTACGCAAATAACATTCCATTTTTCTTGTCTCCTCTCTTTAGAACAGTCGACTGCCCTTTTTCCTGCCATCGCCTGTAAGCGTAATAAGCTTTCCTTCTGGTCAGCTTTAAATTTGTCTGCAGCAAAGTCCTTCGTATCCAAGTGTATTTTTATTGTCTTAGTTTCCTACTGCTCGTCCTGGCTTGTTTGCTATCGCGGTAAACGCGGCTCCTCTTTTCAGCGTTGATAAAGAAAGAAATTTAAGAGTGGTACTGAATAGCAGCATGACCTGCTGAGATCACATAAGAGTCGCTTTCGGTAAAACTTATGGGCTTTGCGTATGAATTTATTTAAAGGCTTACTTCTACTTCTTACAATTAATGGACTTTCCTTCTGTACCTCTTTTGATTCTCCTTGTGCCCATACGCTTTAAGTAGCGTTTAACGATGGTGTACGTATTTTTTATAAGTTACAACGTTCTGCCCAAATTTCTCCCTACTCAAATTCCGTTTTGTAAATCAACAAAGGTAACCATAAAATGTAAGTTTTACCATGAACATCAACCTAGGCCACTCCGCATAAAATTTGAGATTGGCGGTATTTACGAGTATACCAAATAGTATCCACGAAAAAATAGTGTTGAGTTTCATCATTTCGGATAGGTGATGCAAGGATTTCTGTTTTTATGCCAACGAATATGTTCAGAAACGTCCCTAAAGGCATATTATTTAAAAAATCATATTTTTTAGTGCTTTAAAATTCATGAGTTCAAATTATGTCTATTATTGCACTTTTAATTAGGCTTTGTCATCCGATCCCTTAACTATTCCACCCACCAATAGTTTGCATAAATAATTACAATTAAAATGTTAAATTTGCAAAACAACTCCATCAATATCCTATCGCTATCCAACCTCCCCCTCCACCCGCTCCATATCCATAAAATAGTGGTATCGAATATCCAATGTCTATCTTCCCCATTTAATACTGGGTTGCAATCGTAAACATGGAAAATAAATTATGTAGAGAAATGAATTACCTTCCGCTTACTGAAATTTGAATGAAAGCACAATTTTTCACGGATGTCTGTTGGCATCGTGCATTTTCCTGATTGCCTCCCAATTTTATCGTATCCTTCCTTATGTATTCCAATGAATACACACCCAACAGCATATCCTTGCATGAAGGAGGTGGAGCCCGGCTGCATTTTCATTACGTTAAGTTAATGCACCAAAGGCAGATTCACCAGTGTGCTAAGATTTGTTCTTGTGTTACATTTTGTCCTGTTCTCTTTTCAATACTCTTTTTTTTTATTTTATATTTTTCTGTTGCAAAGTTTATTCATTCTTTCTACTGATTTATGTTTCGAGAAGTAACTGACAACAATGTACCAACGACCACATTTCCTTCCACTTTCAGCCCTTCTAGCCCTTAATCCATTCCTGATGGTTCATGAAACAAGAAAAGTTCTCAGCTTTAGGTTCAGAGGAGTCTCAGTTTTTTTTACGTTGGTTTTATTTTTTCCACCCAGACTATATCCACGGAGTTTAAGTTGGCTTCGCTTGTTTTTTATAGCTATACTACTAGAGGATCGCTTGCACTGGAATCGTTGCAGCCTGTGCATTTTATTTATTTACGTCTATTGCGCCCTTTAATGCAGTTTCAGTGGCCCTGTACTCTTCTGCATTGGGCCTTGCTTAACTGCTATGTATATTAAGGCGATGCACATCTATTTTCTTAGTTGGGGGGCTTCTCACGATGTGCGGATTGGGTACTGATTCGCTTATTTCCTCTTGTTACCCCCAGAAGCGTTACGATACCACTTCACGTGCTTATTTAAATATTTAACTCCAATGCTTTTTGTAGCACATTGTTCAAAAATAGTGGCTGTAACCAAAGTGGGTTAATTCGCCCTAAGCGGATTTATGTTGTGGGTGTCAGCATTGGCAGCGAGACAGATAACAAGAAAGTTCAAAAAGTCGTTTTTTTTGCAAGTATTAACTTTCATGAATTTATCTGCGGTTTGGTTGAGTGTCATTATATTGATATTACTAATTTCACCAGATAATTTGAGAAGTATGTCTCAACTGCAAATAAGAAGTTATTAGTTTTTATAATGAACGGCGTTTGAATGAAACTGAAAGTAAAGTTAAAAGCAGCAAAATCTCTTTTAAAAGCCACTCCATTATTTATGTTTCTTAAACCTGTGTCTTAAGTGTGAATAGAACAAAAACTCAAATAGAAATTATTTATTACAAAACCGTAAAACAATAGATGAACGGATTTCTTCCAAGGATTGTGACATGGAAGAAAATGAGGCAATATTGAACAATATTGCGTCCTCAAATACGAATAACTCAAATAATAATGAAACGTTATCAAAAGGTTATCGAAGAAGTTAACAAATAGAAAAATTAATGAGAACTGCTAAACTAATAGTTCAGGAGAGATAGCGGAAAAGTATTCAAAAGTTGAAATAAATCTACCCTGCGATTTTTTGACGCTATAACTAAGAGAAAAATCGTAGGAATTCAATGAATGTGTTCTGGAAAAAATCGGTCCAGGAGAACAGGTGGAAAAAAGCTAATAATGGTAGCGAAAACACTTTTTTCAACGTTTTAGGTGCGAAAAAATTTTGTTTTTGGAAAACAAAAAATAATAGGTAATAGCGCTTAAAAAGACGAAAATTATGAGTTTTGGACAATTGAAATCGGTCAACAGGTTTTTGCAAAAAAAAAACCGCGAAATATGGCAATTTTTTGACATTTAATTACAGGGACTGTAATTATCATAGAACCTTGTTTCAGGGCTGAAATTGTGGCTTCTGTTAGTGCCTACCTACAGTAAAAATTTCATGCAAAAATAATTAAAACTTTTCGCGTAAATCTCAAATATGTAAAAACAGCCGTTTCAGGAAAAAAGTTTGAACAAGGCCCACAGTGGTCCTAGAGTTATTTTGAAAAGCCTTATTTATTCTCGACGAGTTGCTCTACCAACCCATTTTCATGAAAAGTTCGATTTAATACCTCATAAACGCGTTTGAAACCAGGCACTTTTTGATTTTCAGAAAAAACACCTTTAGGCGAAGGGGAAGTGAAATATGGTGTGTGCAAGCTTTCTGCCGGCCGAGCTTCCTGCGATGGAAATTTTCCAGCGTTTTCATATATGCCTGACAGGAAAAAATTTTGATTTCTCGAAATCTACTGAATAGAAATCCACACCATATTCCACTTCCCCTTTGCCGAAAGGTGTTTTTATGTTATGTTATTTCAAATTCGTAAAAATGTTTAAATGTTTTGAAAAGTTTCAAATTCTAAATTTATTTAAAAAAAAGTACAATCTATTTGCTTTTTTTTTAAAAATGTCCTGAGTTTATCCCCTTTCCAACGGTGTGCTACAAGATAGAGAAATTATTAATAATGTGGTCAAAATACGAAGTACTAGTTTGGTAGAGCCAAGATTAAGAGAAGACTTTTTATCATGTTATTGTATATATTTTTTTTTACAAAATTTGTTCAAATTTACCGCCTAAACACCTTATGCAGGCACGACACCTTCTTCTTACTTCCGTTGTAGTAGTTTCAAGCCGCATTTTTTGATTAATTTTTTCAAATGCGGCGTTAATCTTTTCCATTAAAATTTCTTTTGACGGCACCTCTGTTGCGTACACTAGTTCTTTAGAATGATGTAGAAATCCCGGGACGTCAGGTCTGGGGACCGTGCGGGCGAAGGATTGGGCCATCTCTACCAATTCACAAGTAGGGAAATGTGTTGTCTAAATGATCTCGTACCGTTCGTTGGTAATGCGGCGGACAGCGAGATCTGATTAATCTGATTAATTACCCTGAACAGGAGTGTAATGAAAATCATGCCATCCATCTGCCCGGAGAACCCAACAAACCCTCCAAACTGTTATTACCCTCCAAACTGTTTGCCAAGTCCTGCAGCAATAGCAGCGCGGATGCTTGTTGCAGGATCCTCATCGAAAGTTTCAAGTATTCTTTCGTCGACTGCTGCGTTAGGAAGCCTTACATTCACTCGAGGCTCTTGATAATGTAGGTTTCCGGTGTCCTTCAAACATCGAAAGGTTCTTGAGAAGGTGTCATGGTGTGGTAGACGTCGCGTCGATGAGAATATCGTTCCTGGTAAATGAACGCTGAACGCGCACAGGTATTAGCGATGCCATACACCAGGATCATGTGAGCATAGTCTTCGTTACTAAAGTTTGGCATTGTAACAACAACAGCAAAAGGAAACATAACAAAAAAGACACAGTTTAAAAAAAATTTCTCAAAACCAAGATTTACCAAACGATTTACCTTACATGCGTAAGAAAGACATATACTGTCTACCTCTACCTGTTGCCTTTTAGCGCGCAACCTGTTTGTGTCCCAGTTTAATTGTTAGTTGGCGTGTTCCTTACTAGCAAACTAATATCTCGTATTTTGACCACATTATTAATAATTGCTTTATCACATAGCACACCGTTGGAAAGGTGATAAACTAAGGACAAAAAAAGCTAAATTCAAAATAGTTTGTACTTTTTTTAAATGAATTTAGAATTTGAAACTTTTCAAAACATTTAAACATTTTGACGAATTTGAAATGACATAACTCTTTTTCTTAATATCAGTTGGATCAAGTATTGATTGACTTAGAGTAAGAGTTCATTGAAGAACACAACAAAAGTAATTTCGTGCTATTACAACTACATACAAACAAAAAAGTTGTGACGATTTGAAGTTGCAATTTTGTAATTTTGTAAACAAAAAAATCACATGTGAACTAACGTGGCCCTTAAGACATAGCGTCTACGGGTGAAAACAAGCAAATGACCCCCCAACCTACCAAACAATTTCGATTCGTCTGCCAAACACCCTGTATTTGTTTTAATTTTGTTCGTAATACATAAAATTTATTACAATAAAGTAACTAATCGTCATTTGAAGTTCTTAATCGTCATTTGATTGATTAAATGATCAAATCTGATTTTCGGGTTTGTTTTGTTGGAATCCTGACTTGATAAGGAATCATTTCCCCATAAAAGATATTGTCGACATTTTTGTCAAACTTATTCTTGCTTCCGGAGAACCGTGTCTAGATTCCCATTGTTCCTCAAGTTTTCAAGCATCAGTTTTATTTCATCGCTTTTCAATTTTTGAGTAATCAATCATACTTTTTATTTTTCCGTAACTCTTATTTTGAATGTTTTTTTTACAAGGTAGTGATTTGATCCATTGCCGGCACCTCTCATAATTCTCACATCCTTATTTATCGATGCGCCTTTTCAAATGGTCGATATGATTCTTAGTGGCTCCGAATTTTGAGTATGTCTTTATCTTGTGCTAGAAATGCTTGATTTTGTATTCAAATCCATGACGTTCCATTTAGTTTCCAGTACTGCTGCTGATGTTTTCGTAGCTTAATCAATAAAGAAAATTGTGTGTTGACCCTAGGATTTCTTCCAACACCTGTAATAATCCCTCAAAAAATACTATTAACCTCAATGTATAAGTATGAAAGCATATTTTTTTTCTTTGTTAATCCCTTGGGTAACAATCATTCGAATCGCCCATGCATACAATCATTGCCTAAACAATTTTACTAAACAGTTCTCTTCATCCTGTGTCCAAAAGCTAAAATTTTTTATATATTCCTGTGTCTGCTATCCGAACTTACAAAAAAGAATACATTTTTTATGAATACGCTTTTTAGGATGTTTAAGGATAAAGGTAAAAATTGTTATCCTGGAAATCCTCTTTTTTCCAGGTATTTTTGGTTGGTATTTATTTTAGATTGTCTAGGGCGTTTTTTTTGTTTTAAAAATGAACCTACTTCACTGTCATATGTTGCCGTGGAGAGAAGTTTTTTTTATTAATTTTTAAAGGATAACAAAAACGGATATTTTAAAATGGGATAACATTGTAAGGTTATTCTGTAGAAAATGCAGGGTATTTATTTTTAGTTTGTACTTTACTTTTCATTGGTTTTTTAAGTATAATGAAAATCAATAAATTCCAAGCTAAAAAAAGAGGCGTTTAGAGATTGCGTTAACTTTATGTTCTGAGGAAAGATACACAACAATACTTCTTTTACTCCTTAAATTCTGGGAAATGATCTTCCAGGAATTTGTCAAACTGTGTATGTTAAGAAATTTCTGAGAAAAAAAAATACATTTTGAGGAAAATCAAAATTCACGATGTTTACATCCCTCAATTTTGCCATTATATTCATTTTTGTTTTTCAATAGCGTTTCAGCCCAACTTAAGCCCTGGGCTTCCCTATTTTTCTCCTCCATCCATCTAATGGCGCTACAGCCCAAATCGAGCCTTGGCCTCCTGTAGGGCATTTCTCCAAGTATGACGCTTCCTTGCAGAATGTCTCCAGTTCCGGATGTTGAGCATTGCCTCTGCGTCAGGAGTCACAGAATTTATTCATCGCCTACTGGTCTATTTCCCGAAATTTCTGCAACCAAGTTCCTCCCAGCGGGAAATGGAGGGTTCCAATAGCGCTGTTTGAGCACTCCTTAAAAAGCTTACAGCGCTCCCGTTACGCTCCAGTTCCATATAATTTTTAACATTGCATGTCATTGCAAGGGAGCATACGTTTTTATGCTCCTTCAAAAGCGTTCTAGGAATCTAGGAGCATTATAAAAAAGCTTTTTAATAAAGAATTTTCATGGACGCCTGTGGATATGTGATCCGGGTATCAAAAGCTTTTATTTTGTTTATCTTTTGTAATTGCCTTTTACTTTCCAAGCGCGAGTGTGATTTTACCAAAGCAGGCCCCCAACTAAATTCTAACCACTTTTAAAGCTGCTTATCTTTCGTATCGAACGAGAGCCGGTCCATTGAGTATGCTAATGCCACCCTTTATGGTCATCAAGATAATCGCTCATTTTCTTCGTTCTATAAAATTTATGAAAGCTCCGCTAATGCTCGCTCGGGAGCATATTTAACAGCGCTCAAAGTAAGCTCCTCTGAACAGCGCTCCCAATTTTTCCCACTGGGCTTTAGCAACTCAGCTGCGATTTCATCTTTGCCTGCCGATTTATTTCTTTTTTGCCTTTTTACAGCTTCACGCTCCTCATCCAGCGTCGCTGGTTTTAATATTATTTTGAGGAATTCCAAATGTCTCCGTCAGTGAATTCTCGTTTACTGGGGATCGGATTCAATAACTTATGAAAAAATTGTCTCCACTTTTCTTTTATCCTATCAGGGTTCGGGTCTAGACAGATGTCCGTTCTTGGCTGAAACTTATTTCTTATCTGGCGTGTTCCTTTGTACGCTTGTCCGATTCTCCCTTCATTGACGTCTTCTTGTATCTGAAGGATCATCTTGTTTAAATATTGTGTCTTCCTCTTCCTGCAAAGCTTGTCTGCAGTTCTTTTTTTTAGCTTCCATCCTTGCTGTTGTGGGCCTTGCGATCTACTTCCGGTGGCTCTGGTTTCTTTCTTCAATTGCGGATCTGCAGTCCTTATCGAACCAGCACAGCCTAATGTCTCTTCAGTTGCCCCCTTCATATTGCTTTTAATTTTTCCCCATTTGTAGTTGATGTTGGATTGTTCTCCTACTCCGTCTCTCCCCTGGCCACTCTTCTCAAATTTAGCACGTTTGATTATTTGTTGCCCCATCTGGTGACTGCCATGTCATCTTATATGAATATTTTTGTGCGGGAGCATTGTTGAACTTACTACGATTGAGTTCGAGCCAGCGAGAAGCTGGCTAGAAGCCACAACCAGTGATTTAATTTTCTTTTCCACAATGAATTCTACTCCAAACTCTTCTTTCGTTCGTTGATCCACTGGAGAGTCCCGTGTGGGTACTGAGATTCATACTGTGAGTCTATTTGGTTTCTTGTAGAGCTGTGATCGCTATGTCGTGTTTTTTTAGTGATATTATAAGCGAACGCAGAGCGCCCGTCCTATTCCGCGTTCTGAGGCTCCAAGTTCCTAAATCGAATTCCGTTGCCGTACCGTTGCGGTTGAGTCTGTCCTGTCCGAGGCATACCTTGAGGATTCGAGATCGGCGGGCTTTTACTGTGGTAGGCTGTCAACCTGCCGCGCAACATCTAACCTGGAGGACCAGCCTGGTGTTTGCTTTCTTTTGAGGCCTCCTCCTCCGTTTGTTTCCCCGATATAGAAACTAGCAAAAACCCGTGTGCGTTGCAACGCCTTTCAATAAAAAAAGATTATGTATGCACAGTCCGCGGTAGGAAAAAGTATAATGAAAAAAAGAACAAATCTGCAAAAATTGATTTTGGATACTTAAAACATTTAGAGCCTGTTACAACTTTTTTAAGACGATGAAAAATTGTGTACTACGTGCACAACAGACATCTAGCCAAACATATTCAGAATCGTCCGCATCGATTTTACTATGCCGGGGGATTAGACGCCCTGTGCAGAACTTCGCTCATGGCACCCTCCTCCCCTCCAAATTGTTTTTCCCAAAATAAAGCGCCAAAAAAAGTTATAAATTTTGCAAATATGGCACCCACTGTGCAGCCAAAAAATGCACAATTTGGTGCCCTAAAAAAATCGAATAAATACATTACACACATATCTGCCGTGCAAAGGACAAATGACCTATATGCATTATAGGTCAAAATGGCTTTGTTTGCATTTTTGATATAAAATTTTCATATTTATCATTAAAACAAATTGCAGACTGATTGCACTTTTTAATTAAAAGCTATCACTTTGAACAGTTACTTTATTTGCTTCAGTTTCATGTATTTTGAAGACTTTGAACTCGTTTTTCTCGAAACGAGCTTTTTGCAGATAGGTCTTTTGGCCTTGCACGGCAGATATTTCCTCTCTGTTTTTTTTCATTTCGTCTTAAGACGAACAGAAGGGGCAAAAAAAATGCAAAGCATATAATCAGACATGTATCAGATGTTACAGTATTTTTTCAAAAAGCTTCAGGATAAACTATATTTAATGTTCTGGCATTTGGAGCTAAGATGTGAACATTTTCGGCTTGACCAACTCTTCAACAACCCACATACAGCTGTCCGAGGGAGAGGCATGGATTTATCAGATCGAGTCCAACAACTTTCAGTGATTGTCCTTGTGACTGCAGTAGAAAATTAAAGTATATAGTTTAAAAAAAACTAAAAAATACGCTTTTATTTTAAAATGGCCTAAAAAGCAAAAAATTATTTTGAATGTAAATTTTTATTGCTCCAACCAGTATATGGGAACAACCTGGGCTGGAGCAGGCAAAATTTTACATTCAAAATTATTTTTTACTTTTTAGTGCATTATAAAATAAAAGCGTATTTTTTAAACTATATATTTTATTAAACTATATATGTATTTTATTTTCTACTTTTTAGTCTATTATATGTCGTCCGTCATTTTGAGGGACCGCCATATTTGATTTAAAATGACGTCACACAGCTTACTGTACTATACTTGTCATACACATTTATTTGATACCCATACCGACGGTGTCGTAACGAAAAATGTAAACCGCTATTTTGTGTTGGCCGCCATTTTGAATTTGGAAAGACACCACACAGATAATAGTATTCTACTTGTCACACCATTTCATTTGATACCCATATCGAGCGCGTTGTAAAGAAAAATGTAATCCCCCGTTTTATGTTGGCCGCCACTTTCTGTTTGCCGCCATTTTGAATTTGGAATGACGCCACACAGCTAATAGTATTTAACTTGTCATACCCTTTCATTTGATACCCATACCGAGTGGCTTGTAAAAAAAAGATAATCCGCCATTTTGTGTTGGCCGCCATTTTGAATTTGGAATGACGCCACACAGATAATAGTATTCTACTTGTCACACTCTTTCATCTGGTACTCATACCGACCGCGTTGTAAAGGGAAAGGTAATCCCCCGTTTTGTGTTGGCCACCATTTTGTGTTTGCTGGCATTTTGAATTTGGAATGACGCCACAGAGCTAATATTCTAGTATTCTACTTGTCATACTCTTTCATTTGATACCCATACCGAGTGGGTTGCAAAGAAAAAGGAAATCCGCGATTTTGTGTTGGCCGCCATTTTGAATTAGAAATTGTGTTCTACTCGTAATACCCTTTCTTTTGATATCCAGTTCGGGGATCGGGAAACACAACTGCAAAATTCGGCCGCCATATTGGAACCGCCATCTTGATTGTTTTACAAAAATGTCATATTGTATTGTCACGCGAACTATTCATATGGACAAAATTTCGGGTTGATCGGTTACATAAAAGTGGGTCAAAATCAAGTTGCAAGAGGCGTAGAACGTAAAAATTGGTGACGTACTAATTAATTAATTAAAAAAAAACTAATTAAAATTTCGACAAATGGAAACTTTTAGTCACCTGTTGGGATATCCATGCATCTACAAAAAAATCAGATTTCTATCTCTTCTAGTTTGGCTCCAACGCGTCGGTACGCACAAGCAGACACACAGACTGACAGACACTTTCTTTTATTAATATAGAAGAGCATCCAGCGGTCATCCGATGTAAAGTCACCATCTTCGAGAAGGTGAAGGTAGGATTTGGTAGCAGTGATATAGATTTTAAATCGTTTCTCAGGATTTATCTCTTTCGTGTAGCGGCACCACGAAAGGTCCCTGAAGCCGTTACTACCATTTAACTCCCATTTATCCTCCAGTCGCGTCAATATGTGGTTGAAGTTATCGAGTTCAATCTACGAATAGGGCTCTTCGTAGCTCACCGTCCTCGGTAGCCTAGGCGTTAGGGCGCCCGACTCCCATTCCATGGGTTCGTGGTTTGAATCCACTTGACGGTGGTCCTTCGCCTTTCCATTTCTTCTAGTCTATTGTTTCGTGAAGTGCCTGATGCCGCAATTAGACACCGGAAAACGAAGAGTGCATCGATCGCCCTCATTTAAGATTGCAAATTAATTGCAATAATCAATTGCGCGTGCACAATCGCTGATCACCCAATATTTACCGTCAATTAAGAAACAAATGGTGATTCAGCGATTTTGCGCGATCGCGGATTGAGGTGCGCGTGCGATGCACTGAAAAGACCATGGTGAGTCGATCAGGAGAAAGCGCATGAGATACAAGAACGGTCACCGCCCGGTAATATATCGACAATCATAAATTTTGTAAATTAAATTTCGTGATAATTATCTCTTTTTGTTTATATAAATTAATTTTCGTGATAATTGTATGTTTCGTTTTTGTGTAAATTATTGTTAATTTTAATAAAGAACAAAATTTATGTAGTGTGGTTGAACTCGGTAGTTTTCATAAAAATAGAAAATCCTATTAAATTTCATGGTCCTTCGAGCCGGATTTTCGTTTTAAATATTGGAAGTGCAAAGTGTGGTGTGTGTTTTAACAATTTCGACGATTTCCCAGCATCTTTACCATCAGCCCAGTACATCCCGAGGAGAAGAGCTTCAGCGTTAGAACGAATTGTAAGTACCTATCCCTTTTCCTTTTCAATTGTAGTAGTAAATAACTAAGTGTACTGTGTGTCCCTGAATCGTGAAGTTAAAATTCAAAGGGGAAGTTATTATCTACGCTATCTTGTTAACAATCGAGCTCAATCTAAATTTAGTGCGGTCGCGTGAACAAAACAATGGAAGAAACAAGCTCAAACGCAAAACCGGGATCCGATAAGGGACCTTTAATTCACGCGCCTAAGGAACCGTCATTTAATGCGCTTTTAAAGCTCCAATTAGCTTTAATGGAGCATATGAACAAATTCGTCAGTAATACGAGGAAACAGCCGCTAGCTAGGAGAACACATGGTTATTATCTCGGACGTGTCAATGGCTGGCATGACCTGTGGGAAAAGTTCTCCGCTACTGATCGATCCTTGACCTCACTTAGAACCGACAAAGATGAGGATAAACCCTATTTCAAAGAAAATCATTACGATAAGTTCGAAGAACTCTTTTTCGATTTCAAAGGTGAGCTAGTAGACAAATTGAGCACATTTGAAAAAAATCATGCGGAAATTGGTGAACAAAATCGTACAAAGGCAGATTCCTCGACTGTACAATTGCCAACCATAACGCTTCCTAAATTCTCGGGCAATTATGCTGATTGGGTTAGTTTCCGGGATTTGTTTAATTCACTCATCGATTCCAACACATCTCTAGCCAGTGTGCAAAAATTACATTACCTTAAAGCGAACGTAGTGGGAAATGCGGCCAAGGTTATCAGACAGTATAATATTACAAATGAAAATTATAAATCAGCTTGGCGCGCATTAACCGACAGGTATGAAAACAAACGTGTGTTAATATCAACCCAACTACGGGCATTGACTTCGCAGCCAAAAATAAACAATGAATCAGCTAACGCAATTAAGGCAATGATCGACACTACGACCGAATGTCTGGCTTCACTAGGTAACCTTGAAGTATCTGTTGCTGAGTGGGGCCCCCTTCTGATTCATTTATTGACACAAAAGCTTCCTGCAGAAACTCATAAGGCTTGGGAAGAAAAAATCTCAGACACAAGTGATTACCCTGCTTGGGAAACGCTGAAAAGTTTTCTCGAAACTAGATTTCGCACACTGGAAGCTCTAAGTGAAGTACGAACGAAAGAAAATCCTCCACATAAAAAACAAGAAACAGGTAATGTCAACATACAAAGTTTCTATGCAGGTCAAATAACATGCAAGGTATGTCAAGAAAAACATTCGGTGCGATCTTGCAAAAGCTTTTTAAGCAGCGATCCACCAGAACGGTTGCGAATCGCAAAATCCAAAGGTTACTGCATAAATTGCTTAGGAGAATTTCACTCAATCAAAAAATGCCTCAGCAAATCTAGATGTGCTAAATGCCGAGGAAAACACCACACATTACTGCATCTTCCAAACATCTGCAAACCAGAACCGAGTTCTAACACGCAACCGGCCATGGCTAAATTCGAACATAGATCGGAAAGTGAAAGAACGCCAGAAGGCTCTACCAGGGTCGCTGCTCATTTCATTAACGATAACCACCCGGCTATGTTGGCCACAGCCGAAATAGAAATGGAGGGTCCTAGTGGAATTGTCAAGGGGCGTGCATTAATTGACCCTGGCTCCCAAGTAACATTTATTACCGCTGCCATTGTATCGCAACTGAATTTGGAAACCAAATCCGCCCCGATCGTAGTCACAGGTGTTGAAAAAAAGGAAGTTACGAAAGCAAGGCGAGCGGCTAATGTAACGATTCTCTCAACGAAGGACCCTTCTAGAATTCCGGCATCAGCTTATGTTTTAGAAACCTTGACAGATTTACTTCCGTCAGTACGACTTACTAAATTCTCCTGGGACCACTTAGAAAACTTAGACCTCGCAGATCCAAACTTCAATATACCAGCAAGGGTAGATATGATCATCGGAGCTGACATTTATCCACTTATCTTATGTGATGGTGTAAGAAAGGGTCCTCGCGGCACACCAGTAGGGCAAAACACCATATTTGGTTGGATCTTAACAGGCAAAACTTATTCAGCCACGAATAGAACCACGAAGGTAAGGTCCTATAATATCACTTGTTCTATAGAGGATCAGCTAAAGAAGTTTTGGGAAGTTGAAGAAGTCTCACTACCAAAGAAAACCTCTACAGATGAGCAGAGATGTGAAGAAATTTACAAAACCACACATCGTCGCAACCCCGATGGATCTTATGTAGTTCGTTTACCTTTCAAAGAAGATGGTCCAGAACTCGGGGAATCCAGGCTAATTGCCTTAAAACGCTATCTTTCCACCGAAAGAAATAACGAAAGGAAAGAAGTACTCAAGGAATACAATAAGGTATTAAAGGAGTATATAACATCTGGGCATATGGTGGAAGTGCCAATATCTACAAATCACTCGTATTATCTCCCTCATCATGCAGTAATAAAGCCCTCAAGCACGACGACAAAGTTAAGGGTTGTTTTCGACGCCTCATGCAAATCGTCAAATGGGAAATCGTTAAATGATAACCTTCTAGTGGGCCCCACGTTACAACATGACATTACACTTATTATTTTAAAATGGAGACACCACAGATACGTTTTTACCGCCGACATTGAGAAAATGTATCGGCAAATATTTATTCACCCAGATGACTCTCAGTTCCAACGGATTTTGTGGAGAGACCATCTCAACTCTCCCATCAAGGAATATGCGTTAAAAACGGTCACTTTCGGTGTCAACTGTGCCCCCTACTTAGCTATCCGAACGCTGCAACAGTTGGCTGAAGATGAAAGAATCAACTTTCCCCGTGCATCACGATGCCTCATTAATGACTTCTACGTTGATGACGTCCTAACCGGGGGAGACACCATAGAAGAAACGAAATCTCTCCAAGCTGAAATAACTGCCTTACTAGCAAAGGGTCACTTTCCACTGCGAAAATTTGCATCTAACGATTCCCGAATATTAGAACATATCCCAAACACCAGCAAATCCGAGGAGGCGCTAAAAATGCAATTTTCAGAAGACACCGTCCTAAAAGCTTTAGGAATCTATTGGGATCCCAAAGCCGATGAATTTCAATACAAGGTGGCCTTAAATGAGGAAAATAATTGGACAAAGCGCCGTATCTTATCTACTATCGCAAAACTGTTTGATCCCCTTGGATGGGTGAGTCCTATCATTGTACAAGCAAAAATCTTTATGCAAAGACTGTGGATTACTCATACTGACTGGGATGAAAAAATTCCAGAATATCTTAGATCTGATTGGATAAATTTTATAAGCGAGTTACCTCATATTGAGCAACTACGAATACCACGGTGGGTAAATAGTTACACAGCATCCACAATAGAACTGCACGGATTTTGTGACAGTTCGGAAAAGGCGTATGCAGCTGCCGTTTATTTACGAGTTCTTAGCCATGATAATGATCCAATAGTTCACCTTTTGGTATCTAAAACAAAGGTTGCCCCTATCAAAACAATTTCTTTACCACGACTGGAACTGTGTGGTGCTGTCCTATTATCTAAATTGATAAAGTCCTTGCGGGAGTCCTATATTAAAGATTGTAAGACCATCTTATGGACCGACTCTACAATAGTTTTATCATGGATTCGCAGTCTACCTCACCGATGGAAGTCATTCGTGGCAAACCGCATCACCGAAATCATTGAAAACTCGGGAAACGCAGACTGGCGACACGTTCCTTCAGAAAGCAACCCTGCGGATCTCGCCTCACGAGGTGTGTCCCCTTTACAATTAAAAGACCACTGTCTTTGGTGGAGAGGTCCCTCTTGGCTCATAAAACCTGAGAGTGAGTGGCCTAAGGAACCGCATTCAACCTTAACGGAAGACCACCCAGAGGAAAAGAAAAAATTAAAAACGTTCCATTTAACCACAACTAGCGAGCATATCATAGAAAGATTCTCTAATCTGACGCATGCGCTCAGGATCATCGCCTATTGCCGAAGATTCGTAGATAGGTGTCGAAAGCTGAAGGCCTACCCCAATTTAGTTCTGGTTCCAAGTGAAATTCATAAAGCCAGACAAACATTAATAAGAGTGACCCAAATGATAGCGTATTCCAGTGAAATTGAGTGCTTAAAGGCAAACCAAAGATTGCCACGAAAAAGCTCACTATTGGCGTTAAATCCATTTCTCGACGATCAACGCATTCTAAGAGTAGGAGGGAGGTTAGAACATTCCGACTTACCTTTCGAGGAGAAACATCCAATTATTCTGCCTCACTCTGACAAATTCTCAGATCTATTGGTTGAGCAAATTCATAAGGACACGCTACATGGAGGAATCCAACTGACCTTGTATACATTGAGACAAACCTATTGGATTCCTCGTGTAAAACACATTATAAAAAGAAAAATACATCAATGTACCACTTGTTCTCGCTGGCGAAATGAACAGACAGCTACCATTATGGGCCAACTACCAGCCGATCGAATAACTCCCTGTCGACCGTTTACTTGCACAGGCACTGATTATGCTGGTCCTGTGCTCATCAAAACAAGGAAAACCAGAAATGCACCTAGTACTAAGGGTTATATTGCAGTTTTCGTCTGCCTTGTAACAAAAGCTACTCATCTTGAGCTTGTAAGTGATTTAACCTCAGAGTGTTTCCTGGCCGCCCTACGCAGATTCTTCTCACGACGAGGGCTTAGTAAAAAAATCTTTAGCGACAATGGAACCAACTTCGTGGGAGCAAAGAAAATTCTCAATCAAGAAATGGACGAATTCATCAGATCCTACCAACAAATAGCAGCTGAATTATATGCAAATAAAGGAGTAGAATGGCATTTCATACCGCCTCGTGCACCGCATTTCGGGGGCCTGTGGGAGGCCGCTGTCAAATCAATGAAACATCATCTACGACGAACAGTTGGACAGACTCTACTCACGTTTGAAGAACTAACAACGCTGTTAACACAAATAGAAGCAATCATGAATTCGCGACCGCTTTGTGCTCTGTCCTCAGACCACAATGATATAAACCCCTTATCCCCAGGGCATTTTCTAGTGGGGAGCCCTCTTCTGAGCTTACCGGAAAAGAATTACGAAGAAAGGAACATATCGTACTTATCCCGATGGAGATTAATCCAAAAGATGCGTCAGGACTTCTGGAAAAGGTGGTCGGCAGAATATCTGCATCATTTACAACAACGACCCAAATGGAAGGAAGTTGACAAGGAATTTAAGGTAGGAGATCTCGTGATCCTAAAAGAAGAGGGATCACCTCCGTCATATTGGAAATTAGCTCGAGTGATCGAGACGTTCCCAGGACGGGATAACATAACGAGAGTTGTAAGAGTAAAAACTTCATCTGGGGAATTTAAAAGGCCTATTTCGAAACTGGCCCCCCTACCATTGAACGCAGCAACTCCACCCTAACTTCAATGAATTACCACACTAGTCTTACTTACTTAGATTATAAATCGTAATAATTCATCGTAGTCACTTAGAGTCACTTAGATTAATGTAATTCACTTTCAATTCTTATTCATTGACAGAATCATGACCTGGATATCGTATCTTACATTTACATGTATGTTACTAATCTTCCCAACTGAAAACCTAATTGTGTATGATTGTGGACACGAACGAATGAATCTAACTAAAATCTCCTTACTAAGCACCCGGAATTGTGAAATTAAAGACATTCCAGTGGACCAAGTCAATGAAGACATCCAACTTCTACAACTGAGCGAGGTGGCTTCCATACACGTTTACCAATGTAAGATTAACGTTTTACAGACAGTTCTCCACTGCGGGATGTTCAGCCATCTCTCCGTAGTGCCCGGAGGCATCAGCACCTTCATCTCTGAAATAACCAAAGAAGGCTGTCTCCGAATTCATACCCACGGCACTTATCTCCTCCAAAATAATCGTATTTTAGCTAATATCAAAGCAAATTCGTCCTCACGATATTCAGAAGTAATAGCGGGATCTGTCGACGCAAAGGGGAACTGTGCCGGAGTTCCATACACCTTCGGTTCCAACTCATGGGACAACGTAGTAGTGATACACGCCTTGGAGATCACCATCACTGATTATGACAGTGTCGTTCGACTAGAAGACAACCATGCTGTGTTACGAAATAACATCGTATGCCCATACCTCAAGGGTACATGCACCGATCCAGAGTATGGTATGAGTTTCTGGGAAATGATCGCAGATTCAAGCTGTGAAAGCCTGCAATACGACGTTCTCTATCAAGGGTTAGCCATAAAAAGCCAAACTGTGGGAAATGGAGTGAATATCCGTACTCTGTATGCAGTGCACAGCGGAGAGATTGTTTTCGCCTTGGAAGTGATTAAAACCGTTCCTGTGTGCAGACTTACAGGTTTCCAAACCGAACATCCGAGACTGGTGATCGTAGTGAAATCAGGACATGAATACTGGTTCCCCAAAAGACCAATTCCAACAGCCAATCTTGATCTCTTTACTTATATCAATTCGAAATTCGTATATGTTGAACGCCACATCAAAACACAGATGGAATCCATGTACAAACACATCATTCAGAGAAAATGTGAATTGGAAAATTAGGTTTTGGAAACACAATTAGCTATAGCTCAATATCATCCTGCTGAATTCGCATTAATGAGACTCAAAGAACCCGGCTTTACTGCGGTTCCCCGAGGAGAACTTATTTATCTTGTCAAATGTCAGCCAGTAGAAGCAAGCATTCGCAAAACGGAACGATGCTATAACGAGCTACCTGTAACCTACAACAACAAAAGTTACTTTATGGCACCTACCACTCACCTAATCCAAGAACACGGAACTGAAGTTCCTTGCTCACTCCTTATGAACCCTGGATATCTTCTGCACGGCACCTGGTACGGTTTCAGTCCAGAAATTCATCGCTTGGAAAAGCCTGACTTCCTCACCGTATCAAACGAGGTGCCCTGGAACTACGAAGATCACACACCCCTCATAAAATCAGGAATCTACACAGCAGAATCTACGCAGAACCTTCGAAGGCAAATAATGTATCCTGCAGAACGTCATGCAATCGAAAACGTTTTGACCCAATCATTATTAGGGCATGATACTGATACCCGGAATATTGATATACTAAATTTGTTTTCTACAGAACATCTTGGGAAAATAACAGCATACTTGAAGGGGACTTGGTGGGGATTGTCTTACTTTGGAACCTTTAGCGCCAGTATTTTCGGCATATTCATCATCATTCGCGCCATAAGGTTTTTAGTGGATACGATAATTAACCTGCACATTATCAGAAGAATTCACGGATGGAGTTGGCACATACTCGCCGCACTAGGCAATTCACTCACAACTTTAATCGTTCACAAGCACTATCAAAGGTCCCATGAAACTGTGTTATCATCTGTTGTAATCAACGATCAACAAGAAGCTGAACCTACACCGCAGTCAAATGATGTCAATGCCGGGTCTTCAAGCCTCCCAACAACAGCGGAAACCGATAGCATTACTCTTCAGACTTTGAAGGATAAGGTAAATTTATACCCTCAATTACACATCTAATCATCAAACACACATACACTTAGCTTTCCTACTTTCACATATCCTTTACTCCCAAACTCCTTTCTCACCAATACCAACCGGGCGAGTCGAGGCGCCCTTCAAATAACCTCTCAACAATCTGGGCACCACTCGTCTGCATGGAGGAAATGCCGCGACGAGAGGATGTCCAGTCCACACTCATTGCATCTTTTATCTTTCAAGCGCAAGGAAGCAAAGCAGGGATCATCATTTAAATCCCAGGATTTCAAGGCCGCCGGAATGTTTCGTGAAGTGCCTGATGCCGCAATTAGACACCGGAAAACGAAGAGTGCATCGATCGCCCTCATTTAAGATTGCAAATTAATTGCAATAATCAATTGCGCGTGCACAATCGCTGATCACCCAATATTTACCGTCAATTAAGAAACAAATGGTGATTCAGCGATTTTGCGCGATCGCGGATTGAGGTGCGCGTGCGATGCACTGAAAAGACCATGGTGAGTCGATCAGGAGAAAGCGCATGAGATACAAGAACGGTCACCGCCCGGTAATATATCGACAATCATAAATTTTGTAAATTAAATTTCGTGATAATTATCTCTTTTTGTTTATATAAATTAATTTTCGTGATAATTGTATGTTTCGTTTTTGTGTAAATTATTGTTAATTTTAATAAAGAACAAAATTTATGTAGTGTGGTTGAACTCGGTAGTTTTCATAAAAATAGAAAATCCTATTA
Source organism: Thereva nobilitata (assembly GCA_963855945.1). NCBI lineage: Eukaryota > Metazoa > Arthropoda > Insecta > Diptera > Therevidae > Thereva > Thereva nobilitata. Next base: position 194,570,599 of record OY979694.1, on the reverse strand, counting down.
AATTTCATCTATCATATAAAGAAAGTGGAGAGTTTCATGGGTCCGTAGAGAATTTTTGCGTTCTTTTTCAACCTGGATGAACGAAAGCTCACACTTACACAAATAAGAAATTAAAGTTTTGTGTTTTAGTAGTTATTTGAAGAAAAGTTGTCACAAGGACCGAAAGTTGCAAAAGCATGCAAAAGTTTTTCTCCCTTAATTCATAGTAAACCTTCAGAAAAGCTTTTGCGTCTAGATGCATAGGTCCTCATATATAATGGGCATTAGTTGGGTATGGCATAATTATTTCTTACTTCTATTTTAATTGGAACATCTAATTCAAGTAGGATCTGTATAGTCCAGTCAAATTAGTATTTTCTGATCTAAAAAAATATATCCTTCATTTTTTTTTGGAATCGGTTTATTTTGGTGTTTTGAAAAAAATGTTAAAAGTCGAGGACGATATCACCAAGGCGTAAAAAATTATTCAAGGTCAAAGTTCATAAAATACAGTTTTTTGCGAATATCGCGCTCTCTATAGCTCGAAGTCCAATTAAAGTTATTATGAAAATGAAAGATAATTAAATTCCCCAAAAAAAGATATCTTTCATTTTTTACATAAAACGAACAGTTTAGGCAAAAATTTGCTTCAAAGTTTCCGCACAAGGCATATGCATATTAGCCCAGTTACTTTATACAAATCCTTAAAAAATCCAACTGGAGATTTTACAACGGGGTCAGAAATAATTTCCCAAAAGTTCATAAAGCCAACTGACCGGATACTCAAGCTACGGAGGGTCAAAGGTCACGAAAATGAGTTTTTCTTAAATATCTCTTAAATTGCCGGTTTTTCGTAAATGGCTAAGTAAAATTTATTCGTGAGATAAAATGTATAAAAATGTCCTTTCGAGCTATGCATGGAATAAGGCCACAAACAAAACTTGGTTAACAAAATGGGCCACCGGCTAGCCAGCCGCGGCGGCTATTTGAGTGAACATTTTTTATTAAATAATCGAAAGGTGTACTCTCTTCAATAAAATAACATTCATTGGAAAATATTGAACGGTGTAGTTTGAATAACAATTTCAAAAAGAAACCAACAGATGGCCCACCTTTTATATGCATCAAAGAAGGCTTAATCTTCACGGACTTGTAATAAGATAGAATTCCCGCGTCCGGGGTCTCATTCATAAAGCTGAGACAAGCATACACCACAAATAAGATGCGCTCGTATAGAATAGTGGCGTATGCGTTGCTCCGCAGCTTTTCACCCCAATTTCTCGAAAACCATTGGTTCCACATAAATTTTGTATAGGACATTTTTATGCAGATTTATCTCACGAACAAAGCTTACCTAGCCAAAATTTACGTAAAACCGATAATTTACAAGCTATTTGAGAAAAACCTCATTTTCGTGACCTTTGACCTTGAAGAATGTTTTATGGCTTGGTGATATCGTTCTCGATTTTTAACATTTCTTTTAAAACACCAAAATAAACCGATTCCAAAAACATAAATAAAGGATATATTTTTTTAGATCAGAAGCCATTTTTAAGTCTAAAATGACTGGACTAGTAACAGAGTTTGCTTTTCTCTACGCGCGGCGCTCCAGGTCTTTAATTGATCAGGTGCTGAGGTGCAGGGTCATAAAGTCTGGTCTGGGGCTTTCGGAAGAAGTCAGAATTGTTGGAAGAGGCACACCGCAGGGTAGGGTCCTATCGCTGCTGCTTTGGGATATAACAGTCAACGAAGTGTTGATAACCCTAAGCGAGTCTGGGTGCACCACTGTGGCCTATGCTGATGATATTGTCCTGGTGGTGACTGGCAAGTACATCTCAACAATAAGACATATAATGCAGCGAGCATTGGACACTCTTGTTCATTGGGCTAATAGGCGTTAACCCAGCTAAGACTTAAGTAATGCTATTTCCCGTTTTTCCTTCTCTAAGACTGCAATGAAAGACTGCAACTTAAGGAGGATGCGAAATTTCTGGGTCTCATACCGGAAAGGAAACTAACGTGGAAACCGAATCTTTTAGAGAGAGCCAATAAGGCCAAAACAGCTCTTCCTATGTCAAAGAGCGATCGGAGTTAATTGGGGCCTTAAACCCCGCATTGTCCACATCACTGTATACAGCCGAAATCAGACCTATACTTATGCATGGCATATCGGTATGGTGGACTGCATTACAGAAAATTACGTATCGGAAGATACTGGAAAGAGTCCAAAGAACAGCTGAGCTGTGTATAAGTGGTGTGATGAGAAGCACTCCAACAGCTGCGCTGGATGTCGTATTGCATCTTACCCCTTGGACATACATGCCGAGCAAATGGCAGCCTGGACGGCTGCCAGGACAAAAGCTTCGCTTGGATGGACTCCATATTAACATGGTCACTCATCCATTTTTAAGAGGATCGCCACCGCTGCGGTCAACCTGAATTACACTACACCTACGTGGACCTTGTAAAAAGTTTTCAATACCATCATTCCGGCCAGAGATGACTGGACAGATGGTGTTATCCCGACTGGGTCATTATGTATCTATACAGATGGCTCTAAAATTGGGAACAACGTAACCTGTGGTATCTTTTCCGAGGTAATGAATATAAATACCTCTCTTTGTCTACCCGACCACTGCAGCGTCTTCCAGGCGGAAGCCACTGCGATCTGAGAGGCTCTCGAATGGCTGAAGATAAATAATATATCTCATAAGAATACATGTATTCTATCGGATAGCCAGGCGGCCCTCAAGGCTCTTAATTCTATCGTTACAACATCCACGACTATTCTGAACTGACGCAGGTCTCTGTGTGAGACTGCCACTCAGTTTTATATAACTTTGTGTTGGGTTCCTGGACACCGATGAATTAGGGGAAACTGCAGGTCAGATGAGCTTGCTAGACAGGGAACCGAAGTGGAAAGGACACCCCAATTAACCCAGATGGGAATGCCCTTAGCCGCTTATGGCTGTGAGAAAAATCAGCTTAGCTCGAGCCGGGCTGAGATGGATCACAGCAACAGTGTGTCGCACTCTTCACACAATATGGCAGACTTTGGACGCCAAGCGTTCAAAATCTTTTGTTCCGCTAAACAAAAAAGAGATAGGCTATGAAACGAAGATGCCGGCCGGTCACTTTCCCTTTGGCCCGCACGCCGAAAGATTGGGACTTCCCCACAACCACTTATGTTAGAAGTTGCGGCAATGAGGATAAAGGTACGTTTCCACTTATACACTTAAGTGTATACATTTGCGAATGGTACCGAATGTAAGTGTAAAATAAGTTTACACTTATAAACTTATTCAGTTATTACACCCAGTGGAAAAAGGAAAGTTACATATTTTTTGCTCCACTTTCTGAGATGTATACATTCAAGTGGAAATTATGTTTACATTTATACATTTAATGGAAAGTGGAAAGTGAAGTTATACACTTTTTCCGCAGATATGGAATTCTCAAGGAAAATGTCGCCGTATGAAGAAGTTCTAGCAGTTACACCTGCAATGGTAATTATTTTATGTAGACGCAGAAAACGTAGAAACAAAATGAGTATATCCTTTTACGTTGGGGTCGTGAGTGGATTAAAAAACGGAAAAGTCTTTGAATTGCTAAAATCTAGTGCGAGAGCTCGAATTAGGAGATGAAGCTAGTTATAGAAACTTTCTACGAAAAACGGCTTCGGCTTTCTAGTTTTTACCCAATGATGTTAGTCCTCTTAGACCGGTTCTACACGTTCAACTTTTCGTTCAACTTCAACACTTTTTTCTCTTTCGTTCGCATGCAACTTGCGAAAGGAATAATCTTACCCTGTTCGACCTGTGCTTAGGGGCAAACAATTTTACGAGTTGGTACAACATAAGAACAAGTGCCATTTAAAAACCTTCATAAACGCATAATCTACATTCGCTCTACTCGCAAAGTGAACAAAAATGTTTTGTTCACTAAAAAAAGTGAGTACACTTGTAAAGTGGAACTACACTTTTCAATTTAATGGGTTTACACAACTCCACTTATTAGTGGAAATGTAGACTTAAAAGTGGCCCTTGAGATTTGTCCTTTTATTTTTGCTACAATCATATTGCATTGCCCGAGGCTACAACGTGCACGAATCGAATCGAATTTCAAGCTTAGTTTCCCATAAATCAAACTCCGCTAATTCGAAAATAAAGGCAAGAATATTTCAGCTATTTTACGCCATAAATACTTTCTAAACAGGCCTCGTAAGTCAAAAAAGAATGAAGATTCTCACATAATAAAGAGAATTTAATTACCTAAAAAACAGATTTAAATAAACTCCACAAATAAAACTCCCCAGAATCCAGTGGGCTTTCCTAATTAACGGAGCAGCTTTTAAAGAAAGTTCAAGAAGTCAGAATAAAATAAATTGCAACTTTAACTCGGGTAAAAAATTAGCAAAATGGCTATTTAATGTGCTTGAATTTTTTCCTGCCACTTTTATACGCTTGTGCCTTAAAGGAATTTTCCCTTCTCTTCTTATATTTTGTGTGTTTTTTTGTTGTTGTTGTAGAATCTTTCTCGCATCTCCGTTACGCTTATCTTATCTCGATTATTCTTTTCTTATTTTTTTTTAAAGAAAAATCTCTCTACGTTGAAAGGATTTTTTTTTCGTATTTCAGTTGTATACCCGCCATTTAGTCCTTTCCTTGGAATCCGTGGAGCACAAGGGAGCCTCATTATGGTACCTCCAAAAAAAAGTAACAAAAAAAAAATTTAAAAGCTCAAATGACTTACTCCTTTCTTTTCGCAGAGATGTAACATGGTTAGATAAAAGGTAAGAAAGAAGGTCACTGGGGAGACAATTTTCTCATTCATGAATAAATCGCAGATGGTAAATTCAGGGCAACTCGAAATCGATAAAAGAATTCCTTTTTAGATCAAAAAAACGTGATTGGAAAATTGCGCTTATAAATAACGTGGGGGAAGTAATTAGTTACGTAATTGTTGATTTTTTTTATATCTTTTTATTTTTAAATTGCTTGAATACCAATCGGAATGGAAATCATTTTTAGGAGCAGAGTATTGTAAAACAAATTACATAAATATTTCTAAATATAGGATATGAATGGAATCCTTGAGCTAAATATGGGATATGAAAGGCTTCTTCTTGTTATGATCTTTTAATCCCTTGTGGGGTATTGGGAGGAAACAGGTGCCCTCCAGCGGGCTCTGTTTTGTGCGACAGCTCTCAGCTTCGCCCAGAATCACTCAGTTGTTGTCGCCTCTGCTAAAAACGTTCTCTCCTAGACATTGTTTTCGGTCTTCGATCTCGACGGCTTCCTTGCGGATTCTAGTCAAGGTTGGCCTATTCAGTTAGATTCTCGTTCTCGCGTCACAAGGTCTTCCATTTCCTTCGTCTAATTTCGTCATCTATCATTTGTTGGACGGCACGACGCGATAGTTCTTCATTTCTAATTCAATATAGCCAGCGGAATTTTAGGATGTCGTAGCCATCTGTTAACTTAAGTTTCGAAACCATCCAACGTTGGATTTAAAAATTCGCAATTTGGTTTAAGTTGATATCTCCGTTGATCTTCATATCCGAGTAAGGCATGAATATGCGCTTCTTGCTTTATTTATTCTGAAACTGACGTCTTCTTCTGTCCCGCCATTTTCGGTTATAATTATAATGTTACCGAGATAGCAGAATTTATCTACCAATTCCATCTGTCCGATGGCGCTATAGCCCAAATCGAGCCTTGGCCTCCTCTAGGGCATTTCTGCATGTTTGACGGTCCCTTCCAGGATATCTCCAGTTCCGAATGTTTAGCATTGTCTCTGCGTCAGCCGTCACAGAGTCTATCCATCTCCTCCTGGGCTTACCTATGGCCTATTTCCCGAAATTTCTGATATCATAAGCCGTTTTGGGATGCGATTATCCTTCATCCTGACTATGTGACCGGCTAGTCTTAGTCTGTTAATTTTTATTAAATTGTGTGAGGCTCTATTAGCCAGTAGTATTCGCCTAGTTATTTCTTCTTTTGCTTCTTTTCTTTTTGCGATTGTAGACCAAAGGTAGACTGTTTTATCGACTACTTCTAGGTTATCTTCGTCGATAGTTATATTATTATTTATTTATTATTTATTTTATTTATTTATTAACCAGAAGATATTACATGAAATACATAATATTGCATGAAATCTCCACAGAGGTAATCTAAGTTACCTGTTTGTGGGATTGGTTTATATATAAGAACTTAGAACTAATGTTTAAAAGAAAATTTATATATCAAGAATATGTGTATAATAAACACGTGAGAACATCATTATATATTTAATATTTAGTAACAAATTAAAATGAAATATGCAACGACAACAATACATTTTATTAGTAGTTCAAAGCTATCCATTTTTTTAATTTAATTTTCCTAGTATATTCATTAGTCAAGCTTTTGAGTTCATTCGGAAATAAATTAAAGGTATAAATTGATCTTATAAAACTATTTTTATAGCTAACCGTTTTAAACCTTTGCGGTATAGAAATACTCTTGTTCCTAGTAATACTGATTGAGCTGTCAAATTTTTCCTTCAAGGAGTTGTAATTATATTTTAGAGATTCCAGGGCGAAAAGCTGCTCAAGATTTAAAGGGTTGTTATGAGTGTTAAATTTATTCTTATTTACTATTTTTAGTAATTTTTTCTGTTGGCTTTGTAGAAGATTTAAGCAATTTGAATACGCTCCACCCCAAGCAATGATCCCATAATTAATTATACTGTGGAAAAATGCATAATACAACATCATCAGAGTTTCAGTATTCATTATCCTGGAGAGTTTATAGAATATAAATATTAAATATTTTGTTTTGTTCAGTATGTATTCAATGGGTGGAGTGAATAAAAACTAAGTGTACACTTAAAGGGAACACTCCTGAGTGGAGTGATTCGTTAAAAGTGAACACGCGATTTAGTGTGAATAAAAATTCTCTCATTCAAATACTATTCACTCATGGGAAATCTTAGTTCACTTATGGGACATTTTGGGATTAAAGGGAAACGTCATTTTTGTGAAATTAGTAGGCTAGTAAACGTGGATGGATTTATATGAAGTTTTACTTTGGGAAAATTTATTTAGGGCTAAATGAGGTTCTGTGGAAATAATTTCCCTTTGCGGGATTTAGTTTGGGCAAAAGGTGGTTTTGTTGCGAGGTCAAGCATTTATCTAATGCTGAGTAGATTAAGATATTTAAACGGATTGAAAATTGAAAATATAAAACCAGTACAATTAACAGGCTAAAAACCATGCAATACTAATGCTCTTGAGGAAATGGAGCGCATGAGAAACTTACCTGCTGCTTTTTAAAATGGATTAATATAAAAATTTCTTAGTTATTTATAGTTGATACTAAAAAGTAAAAAATAATTTTTTCTTTGGCAGTGATAGGTATACACAAGAAAAGTTTCATTGCAAAATAAGAAATTCTAGAACTCAGGCTTATCTTAAAGTTTAATGTGTATTAACAATTTTAAAATTATATTCTCGTTTGACTTTAAATGTTTGAAATCTTATCAATGAATTGTGTAAATTTACAGCTTTTCAAATGCATTAATAAAAGTTTGGACATCCATAACTATAATTGTCTAACTGCAACTCATGCCCAAACTTTTATTAATGCATTTGAAATGCTGTAAATTTACACAATTCATTGATAAGAGTTCAAACATTTAAAGTCAAACGAGAATATAATTTTAAAATTGTTAATACACATTAAACTTCTTATTTTGCAGTGAAACTTTTCGTGTGTATACCTATCGCTGCCATAGAAAAAATAATTTTTTACTTTTTAGTGCATTTCATTTATAAAAGTTATTTATTTTAAAAGTTTTTTTAATTTATTTTATTAAAATGAATGAAAAAGGTCCTCGCACCAGCCTCAAATTTTACAAGTGTTCACTCACAGGCAAACGTTAAAACTTTGTTTTATTCACATCAAAATGAGTGTTCACTCTAGATGGAGAAATAACAGAGTGAAGTACTTAACGAAACCCATCGAAGGTTATTTTTATTCACGCCAAAATAAGTGTTCACTCCAAAAAATGGAGTGAACACTTGCACTCAGTTTTTATTCACACCACCCAATATGTTTATCCCATTTCATTTTAAAATCAAATATAAGTCCCAGATATTTACATGACTCTACTCTTTGCAAATTTTTTCCATTAACAGAAATATGTAAGTTTGCCGGAACACTTGTGTAGTAGTTTCCAAACGTCATATAGACAGTTTTGTCTAAGTTTAATGTTAGCTTATTCAAAACTAGCCAACTACTCACTTCCCTAAGGTAATTATTCATTTTGTGTTCAACCTCAGTCCACGTTTTACCAATAGATATGACTGCTGTATCATCAGCAAATGATATAATTGTGTCTTCAGGCATACTATGTAATAGGTCATTAACATATAAAATAAATAACAGTGGTCCCATGACAGTTCCATGTGGAACACCCGTTCGTACAACGCAGTATTCACTTATAGTCGTATTAACTTTAACACATTGTGTTCTATTATGCAAATAAGAAGTAATAAGCTGATGGGCATTACCTCTTATTCCATAATTGTAAAGTTTATCTAATAAGATTTTATGGTTTACAGTGTCAAATGCTTTCGCTAAATCTAAAAATGTGACTGCTATTGGGGTGCTTTTATCAAGTTTGTTATATATTATATTGGTTAAGTAGTTTAGAGCATCATTAGTACCCAATTTCTTCCTAAAGCCATACTGCCGTTCGGATATTATTTTATGTGTATTAACAAAATTTAAAATTCTATTGTAAATAATTTTTTCGAAGTGTTTCGCTAGGTTGGAAATCAGAGAAATTGGTCTGTAGTTAGACATATTATGTTTGTCTTTAGCTTTATAGATCGGCTTTACATCAGCTCGTTTTAGAACATCAGGCCAAGTTGATCTTTCAATGCATAAATTGATTATATGTGCAAGAGGTTCCACAATGAATCTGGCTAGTAGTATAACTGTTCTTGAGTTGATCTCATCAACACCATTACTCTTAATTTTCATAGTTTTTATAATATCATAAACTTCAGATGTATTAGTAGGTGTTAAAAATATCGTATTAGGGTTATCTGGGGGAAGATTTAGCTCAAGGTTGGTTGGTTGAGGAATTTTGTTGCTAAGTTCTGTACCAATATTACTGAAGAAAGTATTCAGACAGTTTGCGATTTTGCTGGGATCATGTATCTTTAATTTATTATCATCGTAAATGTAGTTGATTTTATCATTCTTTTTTATTTTTCTGCCAAGTTTTTTGTTTATAAATGACCATAGAGCTTTGGAATTATTAATATTCAGTTCAACTTCCTGTTTATCATACTTATATTTGGCTTCTTTTATTACCTTATTTAGAATTTTAACATACGTTTTATATTCAGTCTTGTTTTGTGGATTATCTGGCTCCATTTTCCAAATTAAATAAAGAAATTGTGAGGTTGAAGAGCATTGGGGCCAGACCATCCCCTTGTCTAAGTCCTTCTGTTATCTTGAGGAATTACAAATGCCTCTGTCTGTGGATCCTCGTTTAGAATGGGCGTAGGATTCAATAGGTTTTGAAAATATTCTTTCCACCTTTCTTTTATCCTATCAGGGTCTGCTAATAGGTTCCTATCTATGTCTTTGCAGATGTCCGTCCTTGGCTGAAAGTTATCTACCAATTCCAGGTCACGGTTATTCAGCACTGTGCTTTGAGAAAGAGTAGTGGCGAAAATAGGCATTCTTGTGGTACTCCTGAAATCACCTCAAAGCTGTCGGATAATTTTGCATTACTTAAACTCTGCATTTGGAATTGTGGTATAGAGCTTTTATCAATTCTATTATTTTGTGGGGCAATCCACGTTGCCGTAGTGCGTGCATGCCATATAAAACTCCTATTAACTGAGTCGAACGCTTTCTCATGGTCGATGGAAGCAAGGTAAAGGGAGGACCATAATTCAGTACACTGTTCCACTATGATGCTTAAGGTGTTAATATGGTCTATGTAGGAGCGGCCCTTTCTGGGTCCACCATGTTGTCTAAACGTTCGGTCTACTGCCTCCCTTCCTTAGGCAATGATATGTGGAGCAAGGTGAAGTCACAGTATATAATAGACAGATGCCTCTCCTCCGCATACTGTTAGGCCCCTGTTTTGGTATTTTGACTATGATACCTTCCATCGAATCGTCCGGTAAGCTAGCGTTTCTGCTATGAATCTCATATTTAGAAAAATAAAATGTATTTACACATACTCAACCCACTTCATACTGGCTTAACTTTTATATGTGGGGAGTTCGGAACTCAGGCATCACTATTTCTAAAATATGGGTCATCTGTTGTTTTTTTTGAAGTGCGCGTTATTTCGGCAGTTGGAAACGCCGATGGATTTTTTTATAGGGAAATGCTAAGGACCGTTGTTACCTTAACGATCCCCAAACAATCGACGCAGTTAAAGAAAACATCCGTTGAGCTATTCGCGAAATAGAAACACAAAAAATCGACAATGAACTACAAAATTGAGTTAATAGAATAGGCTGCTGCCAAGTCAGCCGCGGCAGACATTGGAATAAAATTGCTTTTCCATAAATAGTCGGAAGGTGTACTTTCTTCAATAGAGCAACAGTGTAGTTTTAATAACAAATTAAAAAAAACCAACAGATGGCCCGCCCTGTACTACCAGTCAGGTAAGTCGTTGGATACAATATGGCGCAATGTTTAGTAACGAGCTTAACTCAAAGAAAAGGATGCAAAACGAACGAGTCAGAAGAATATTGATAAAGTTTTGTCATGGTTGCTACATTCCTACGGTACCTCAAAGGGTTGTTGGTGGAGCAAATAGATTCTTCACCAGAGTGGTTTAAGAAATCCCAGGAACTCCGCCAGGATAGGCAGACGATCCCAAGCCTGGAAAGAGGAGAATGATTTAGGGAAACGGCTAATATATCAATCGCCAGTAAAATCTTTAAAACTAGTGTCGAAAGGTATAACTAAACCACACATAACCCGATGGGATATAAAGATTCAAGGATCGGTCTTCTTCTGCTTAGAACAAATTCTTGTTATAAAACCAAGAGGTCAACTTCGGAACAGTCAGGATTTACGGCAAAGACCTCAGCACCATCGCAGGATCGACCAGATCGTAATGATTTCAGGAACTACGATAAAAAATTCGCAATGTAGATTGTCAGGACATTATATAGGCCTAGAGCAATGGCAGGTCCACAAGAACTAACATGGAGTCCCTATTTTACGGCTTCGGCCGAATCAAGGTGAAGGAGAAAAACGAGACTCCTGCTGGCCCACAACTCGAGGATACGGGTGGCCCAGTGCAACCTGAAATGCAGTAGCGCTGCCTTGGAAGTCCTTTGCAGGGTGCTGAAACTGACAACATGGCTCTTGTAACTGGTCGACAACAGCTGACTTTTCCAGAGCACCAAAAAAGCTTTAAAGGCTCTTGTTTATAACTTCTCACTCGAACTCAAACCTTTTGCCTATATGTCTTTCACTCGAACTTACAAGCAAGATAGAAGGGCTTGGGAACTGGCTTGTGAGTTCGTGTTGCTCCCAAGAGCTGCCGTGGTGATGTTTACAATAAAAACACCTAACTACTTTCCGCTCATAGATAAAACATCAAGATACAGGCGATTAGATGAGCAAAAAAAATAGCTGGAGTCATTTCTGCAAGGGCATGGAAGAGGTTCGACACCAGCAAATCTCAACAAAGCTGTGGTAAAAGGTGCGGGAAGATCTCTGGTCAATTAAGGGAACCGATGGCTCCTTCCTGAAGAAACCTTGTTAATACTACTTCAAGCACACTTCCCATGGACAACCATTTATCCAAATGAGAGCGGAACTTCTGCTTGGCAGCTAACAGCCCCACTTTGTAGAGTGACCGAAGTTGCCTGGACAGAAGCAAACATGAAGTTATTCGGGAAACGATCGTTCAAACCATACAAGTTCCCTGGAGCAGACTTGATTTATCCCATTCTGTTACAGGAGGGCTGCGATATAATCACTACCTTACTATGCAAAATATTCAGGGGATCCTTCGCACTTAGCTACATATATCCCATCTGTCGGGAGGAAAGTCAATATAACATTTATACCCAAGTCAGGACATTCGGATTTCACCTCGGCTAAATCGTTCAGACCGATAAGTGGGCTTGTCCCAGACCTTGGGTAACCACATGGGGTTTACAACCGAAACCCATGTACTGGTTATATACCTCCATCATTACGCCCATGGTAGCTTACGGGGCTTTAGTTTGGTGGCACAGAACCTGGCTTAAAAGTTTTATTACTAATTTAAGCAAAATTCTCCTTCCATCACCGGGGCCATCTACACTTCCCCGACCGTACCGCTGGAGATTCTCCCCAATCTTGTACCATTCCCCCTTGAGGTAGAGAAATCCGCCATAAACGAGGCGCTGCGGCTGAAAGCGAATGGCTACCTGGGCGCTGGTTTGGGCGAGGACACTATAATATTCAACATTATAGAAGATATTTCGGCTGCGGGGATGCTATAGGACTGCATGCCCTTTAAGATCTCAAAATTTTAACAACCTTCCGTGCACATACAAGACAGGCTAAAGTACTTTTGCGAAAGGATTGCCGGGTGGACTAGTATGGTACAGGGATGGGTCCAAAACAGGGACAGGTGTGGGCGCCGAAATCTGGAGTGAAAACTCTAGATTCAGTAGAGTGATAATTCTAGGCATCCTTGCAACTGCCTTTCAGGCAGAGGTGTGCGCTATACTGGTATGCACTCATGAGAACTTAAGAAGGGCTACCAAAACAAACGTATCTTTATCTTCTCTGATAGCCAAGCGGCAATTAGTGCTATAAAATCCTGAAGGACCAGGTCTAAATTAATTTGGGACTGCCAACGTGCTCTTGGTGAGTTGGGCGTTCTCAATCAAGTTACTCTTGTCTGAGTCCCGGGTTACCGGAGCTTCAAAGGCAAAGAAAAAACGGATGCCTTCGCTAAAAGGGCTTTGACATTGCATTCATCGGTCTAAAGCCGGCTATTGGGGAACCCACCAGCTTGCTGCAAAGGGTCCTGGCCGATTGGACTGGCCAACTCTAAGTGGTTCTTTCCTTTGCCGTCTCCTAACGCGGCCAAGGAATGGTTGGGACGCAGTAGAAATGATGTCAGGACACTTGTTGGCTTCCAACGAAGGTCCGAGAGATCGTTGAAGACGTGCTCGTTCTTCTAGACGACCTTCGACTTCTCCAACCCATGAAGATATCAAAAAGGTGAAGGAAAATGACCTCGATAATTGCTATTCCAATTTCAGAGAGATAGCTCGTGACTGTAACATCTCTAACGATTCTGTACATTCGATTTTGGTGTGTACTTTGTACTTTGGGCATGAGACGCCTCGCTGCACAGCTTGTCCCGAAAAAAGCTGAATATTCTTCCAAAACTGTACCGTGAGCAGGTCTCTTTAGACTCATTCTTGATGGAATTTATCAATGACCAGACGTTTTTGCTGATAGCGGTTGCATTGTAGTGTTTACTCTTAACTTGTTCTTAAATTATAATTTTGCTTTCCTGATGGTGAGAGAACATTGACTTCGGCAATTAACAGAAAATGCCGGATTCGAACGACGAACCTTAAGGGTGGTAGCCGACGGCTTAACCCCAGGCTACCAAGGCGGCTTTGCTTCCAATAATGACCATGTTATCTGCGAAGCCTACTCTCTAAAACGAAGCAGTGACTATTCACTGGTTTCCAGTGAAAATTCACTGGTTGAATCAGTGAAATTTACGTAAAAAAAGCTTTTTTCTAACGCGAGTGTCATTTTCCCCAGCGGGCCCCCATCAAAGCACTGAAATGGTGCTTGCCCTTCCGGGACCAAACGAGAGCCGGTTTATGGAGTATGCTAAATGGAACCCTTCACAGCTACGGAGATTATAGAATATGAGCTACATATATTTTTTCACTGGTTAAACCAGTGTAATTTTTTTTTTAATGTGGAAGACTAGAGCTCAGGGAAAGCCCTTGGTACTGTCGACAATCTATTTTCTTCGTATAGAGTGCAATGTCAAACAGCAAGCTCTAGTCGATAGATAGTGAAGGGGAAGAGAGAAGTAAGAAGGAACTGCCACAACCACCTACCCCAACTATTTCTATTGCGACTCTGGCATCGGGGCAATGAGAAACAACTCGCTGGAGTGTTATGCCTCCTGAAACGAGTTGAATCCCATCAACCAACCGATGACATGCGCTTGGTGGAGCGGGCATTGCTAGCGGAACGCTATGACAGTGGGAATGAGGAATTTAAGGAGGGAAGAAGAAAGAAGGTGGGAAGGCGAAGGACCGTGGGGCTCTGCCGGGATTCGAACCCGGGACCTCTGGGATAGTAGCCAGGCGCCTTACTCCCTAGACTACCGAGGCCTGGTCTAACTACTGCCGTGTGTAGCCAGCACCCGATCTCTTGCCGAAAGTCTGCTTATAGGCATAGGCCCCTGCGCTGAAAGTCGAGTCTCCACGACACGACAAGTCGTTTGAGTTGAAAAAAGTGACGTTTCAGTCGAATCACGACTTTCAGTACAGGGGCCTAAACTCAACTTAGCATTTCCACTCTAGGCCCCTGTGCTGAAAGTCATAATTCGACTGAAACGTCACTTTTTTCAACTCAAACGACTTGTCACGAAACACGACTCGACTTTCAGCCCAGGGGCCTTCCTCGATATTCAACCTCCAAATCCGCTTTGGGTACAGAATTTAGCTGACTGTGGTAGGCTCAGTACTCGCCCGTTAATTAAATATGAACTAAAGGTGGGTATTGCAGGAGTATCGGGTTGATGAAAAGCATCAGTTCTGTTTTTTCCGGGTTGAAAGCAGCCAGCGGTTGGACTATGCGCTAACATAATTTCACTGATTGTGTATGGAGGAATTTTCCGGGTACTAATGTCACCATGTCATCCGAATAGGCAATTGTCTTTATTTTGTGGTTCTTTACTAGTGTCTTTAGGATCTTGTCCATCGCCGCGGCACGTCGACTTTATCACTCCGCTATTGCTCTAGCTGCTGTGGATACTGCCTTTGCAGTATGCATGCTGAGAGGTAGACAAAGGGACCTTTGTTACATTTTAACTAATCTTCTTCTTTCTCTCAACTTTTCTCTCCACCGGTCCCCATTCTGAGCCGATGTCATCCAGTTTGACATCCCTCAGCTTTGAGCGTCTTGGTCTTCTATATCCTTCCAGCGGAGGTTGAGTCTCCCTCGCTGTCGCAATAGAAATCAGTGAAATTTCACTGGTTGAACCAGTAAAAAACGATAAGAAAGCTTTTTTCTAACGCGAGTGTCGTTTTCCCAAGCGGGCCCCCATCAAAGCACTGAAATGGTGCTTGCCCTTCCGGGACCAAACGAGAGCCGGTTTATTGAGTATGCTAAATTTAACCTTTTACAGCCATGAAGATAACAGAATATGAGACATATATTTTTTCACTGGTTAAACCAGCCAAATTAAAATTCACTGGTTAAATCAGTGAAATCTTTACTAATTCATTTTTAGAGAAAACTTTTCACTGGTTTAATCAGTAAACAGACGCAAATGCACTGGTTTTCTAGTGAAATTATTGTTTACTGGATGAACCAGTGCAATTTTCACTGGTTCATTTTTAGAGAGTAGTATCTGAATGTTTCTTTTGTTGTCATTTGCTCCATTTAGTACTGCATTTCTTATTAGTGCTTCCAAAGCATCCGCTTGTCGCAGGTCTGATTTTTGAAGAAAATTTATTGAATTGCACCCTCGTTTTCTACTTGTGGTCTACATTCATTTCCTTCATGCTGTTGCGATTCTATTATACGAAAAAAGTTGATGGGTCCGCGATTTTTGCAGTTCAACAAGTAACTTTTTTGTGTATTAGAACAATTGTGCCTAGAAGCCATTCCTCCGGCATCTTTCTGTGTCTCCATAGCTTACAAAAGAAAGTATGTAAGGTGTATCTTAGTTTCTCCACACCATTCTTTAAGATTTCTGTGGGTCCAAGTAAAGTGATCCGATTCGTCATAGCTCGATTAATTTATATAAATCAACAGCATGAATTTCTCGGTTAAATTTCGGATGAAAAATTGTCGAATTTTCATATCATTTTTGTAATAATATAACAACATGTCACTATGGCCTGGAAACTGTTCCTTCCGTAATCAAGAAGCTCTACATCCCGTATAATCTGACTAAATTTTACATCACTAATAGAAATTAAGGATGGGCCAGGAGCGATAACATATCCACTCATAAAATATGTGCTTCGTAATTGCGAAGCTCTTGTCGATATCTGTATGAAGCTCGTTACAATCGATTCTTCTGTATATATCTGAATACGAAATTGCCCCATTCTGCAGACCGTCGGGGAATCAAATCGTTATCTTTATTGCTTTGCCAAGTAGATATTTTGCATTATTTACAAAGGAAATAGTTGCTCAGAAAACGGCAAAGGAAAACAATTCTCCTTCTTTTGAATTAATATTACATTTAACAGCGATCCAACGGGGGCCATCGACATTGTCAATTCTTGATATCCTTGCATAATTGAGGAAATCAATGTGAACTCCTGGAATTTGATTGAATTTTCCGAAGCTCGTTCCATTCGATTTCTTTGTTGTTAAATGTGTGCCAAGAAAACGCCACTTTGCATATTTTTACACATCGTAAGAACTGTTTCGGCACTCGAGACAAGCAGGAATATTTTTGTTCATTATTTATCTAAAGAGCTCCCATTCAGCCAGCGAAGGTCTTAACTTGAAATAAAAAACGTATCAACAATCGGATATCTACTCCCACCACTTATCCTGCTGCATCTCCTCAATAATTTATCCTTCATCCAATCAGGCAGTCGCATGCCGTCTCCCGCTCGCCCCGAGGCAAAACTCGAAGCCTCGAGACTCTGATAAATTAATGAACTGCTATTGCGATGAATTCCTTGTTCAGTATTGGATATCGGATATTTATGTAATGTTCGTTCGTTATGTTGGTCAGGATTGGAATTATTGTGCGAATTGATAAAAACATGGGACGACCTGCCCCCACCCGCACTTCACCTGCTGCTAGGATGATATCCTGGACTTTTAGTGGATGGATGGAGTTGGACGGGCTGATCCGGTCCTTATTGGCGTGCTGGGGGTGGTGCGGCTTTATCTTTGACCTCGGCTTATTGATTTTGTTTTCGACCACCAATGACCAACAAATGGTAGACGAAATGGAACCGAATCCGAAATGAAACCAAATAGAACAGAAGTTAACTAAAGGCAAAGTTTAATTATGGCTCATTAAACTAACAGGGAACATGATGGGTGGGGGATTATGGGGGAGAGATTCTGAATGAAAGTTTATGGGCTTTCGTAAATTTCGTTTCTATTAAGAATGTAAAGATGTACGTGATCTTTTCAAAGTTAGATAGTATATATACACTTTTTCTTACTTTGGTAAACTCAAAAGAATAGGGCTATTATCATAGAGAATCATGAGGCTATTCCAATAAGTCATAAGAAAATTAAGAGATGGCGCTGCTACTATCGAAAAATGTTTGCGCGTTTGCCACTAGATTAGGTGTAGGTTTGCCTCAAGTGCGACTCAATAAAAGCTTTGGTGCACCCCGTTTTAATGCAACAAACTCGTGTACCTAAAGGGGTTAGTAGTATAGCAAGGAGGGTTCTGTGACCCCCTCACAAATGCGTTCTCCCTGAAATTTTCAATCCCAAGTCTGTTGTTTATATGGATAAAATAATCACGTCCTTCCACCTCTTAAGTTATTGTTTTTTTTAAGCTTTTTTGGTTAGAGGCAAATTTTCAACTAAATCTTACCTATATATAAGCATAAAAAGTTAACCAAAAAAAGCTCCAAAAGAAACCCTGCAAACATTTACATTCGGAAACGATTCGAGAACGACACGCAAAAGCGAGAGCTTGCTTCGAACTCGGGCTCGTAAACGACTCGTAAACGAATTCGAAGGCAATAAAAGCGGAGCAAGATATCGAAACCAATGTACTAGGAAAGCTTTTATGGTGGGTTTTGAAGCTTTTCTCGTACCTTTCGCAAGCAGTTTTCGAATCGAGAATGGTTCGAGAAAGCGAGCCTCCGAGAAAAGCCGAGAAATTGTTTGCAGGGAAATCACATGAACAAGCGCAAACGATACCAGTTTGCCCTCAATAAAATTTCTCCTACAAAAAGCTTTTATCTTAACGAAGACACGCAGCTTTAAAAGGGCCTATCCACTAGCGAGCATGCATGACATGCATGAACGAGCTTTTAGATAAACGGGGAAGTGAAGATGATTAGGGGCCTCATCTCCACTATCCCGTTCATCTAAAAGCTCGTTCTTGCATGTCATGCATGCTCGCTAGTGGATTGGCCCCTTAAGGCGCGTTCGCATGGGCTGCATGCCGCACTGCAAAAGCTTTCAAAGTTCT
This sequence comes from Thereva nobilitata, assembly GCA_963855945.1. Taxonomy (NCBI): domain Eukaryota; kingdom Metazoa; phylum Arthropoda; class Insecta; order Diptera; family Therevidae; genus Thereva; species Thereva nobilitata. The sequence goes on along the minus strand of OY979694.1, from coordinate 194,552,197 downwards.
CTGATTGGCCAGGAAAATATATCTGTCTCGACACTTGTTTTCTCTCTTATACAGTCTGCTGCAAAAGTTGGGCAAGAGAAAATCTCTTGTTCATGAGGCAAAATCACGGCACTGTCAAATTCACGATGACTCATACTTGAGGAGTGCGCGAACAAAACGGCACATGTCCAATTTTGAAAATTGTTCAGAAAACGCAAAAACTGTTTAGGTCTCTGAACTGATCACATCAACTATTTATGATTATGTCAGGTTGTGCTACTTATTTGAACTCATTCAGAACCAAAAAAAATATTTTAAAAATGTTTAATAAACTAAGAGAAAAAATTCCCTTTTGAAAATCCACATTGACAAATGGTTAAAAAATATAAATATTCGTAGGGCATTATGCCTTTTTGCAGGGAAACCTTCATTTTGCTATCAAAAAAGTATGACATGCAAGTGCTTTTTGAAGTGTCTGAAACTGAAATTAGTTGTAGTTTAGTGTAATGAACACGGTTCAGTCAAAAAACTTAAAACGGTCAACCATGGACATGTGCCGTTTTGTTCGCCCACTCCTCACTTAATTTTGCGACCGCAGAAGACTTGGCCTTACAAAAATTATCAGAAAACAGCTGATTTTAGACAACCAGTAGATGCACCCATGTGAACGATACAACAATTTTTTTTGCAGATTCTCACGAACATTTTCGAATACTGCACGAAGGCAAGCCGAAATCGAGCTTTTGTCGTGCGGCATGCAGCTCATGGGAACGCGACCTTATTCTTAAAAGCAGATGTTGCAAAATATTGAAAGTAATGGTATCTGGGAGGGGAAGGGCGAAGGCAAGTGTAAGGGAGGGATGCAGAACCCTACTTGGTATACTACTGTGGTTGTTCAACCGACTGTGGTGGATGTTTAAAGCCATCCTATGTTTATTCAGCCTGGCGAGGTTGAAGGCAGAAATTTTCGTTTTCCCAGTGAATAGCATTGGCTCAATTTTGTTTGGGTTGATTGCAGTCTGCTTCAGGACTACTACTAGGTGTTCTGCCTATACTACTACCTTAGCTCCACTTAAATCTAGCTTTTCTAGTATCCTATTTATAATTACTAACCACAGGGGAAGATCACTCCTTCTCGTGGTGTCGTAAGCCTTGCTTCTACGTTTAGGGCTACAAAAGTATCTTCATTCGGATTCGATATGATCGAAGGCGTTGTAGGCCCCTTCTATGTCTAAAAAGGCTGCCAGGGTGTATTGATGGTAATGTTCCCACCATCTCGAGCAAGGTTGATTGGCGGATGTGAGAGACGATGATCCTTTCCAGTGTCTTGAGCACAAAGGATGTTAGGCTAATTGACCTACAGTCTTTCGCCGATTTATGGCCTCTTATTCCTGCCTTTGGGATGAAGAGAACCCGCGCCTGCCTCTAACTAAGGGGACCTGTATGATTAGCAGTCGGGAATGGGTTCTTTGCAGGTCATGAGCCATAAAAGCTGAGAATAAGTAAAGGTCCTTTCCGTATATACACCGGCTCCTGTGCTTGCGACAACTTAGGCGCGGCCGTACATCCAAAAATGATAGATATCGCTCGGACGTCCGTTGAAAATTACTTAGTTAATTATAGTGATTTTGTTTTCCCGTACTTTTCGCATTTTCAGGATTTGGGAATTCCCGAATCTGAAAATAATTCATTTCTCGAGATTCAAGATTCTCTGTCGACAATTCTCGAGAAACTCGAGAATCTCAAAAACAATTTAATGAAGCAGAAAAATTATGAAAAATGAAAACAGAAATTGGTTTGTTTTATATTATTTAATCTGTTTTTCTTAAAATAGCTTTTTAAAAAACACAAACAGTCTATCAGTTCGAGAGCCCAGGCTCGCCAGACCTAGGTCATTTTCTTAAAGCTGATATTTCGTATATACAAATACATAGTGTGATACGCACTTAAGAACGTATGCGCACCCGCTAGCCTGGAAAATTGGCCCTTTTGTAGATATTAGGCCCTAAAAGTACAAAAAAGACCTACCAACCTACGTTAAATTCTTACGGCTGATTTTTATATATTTTGCATAGAATACTATTTGAAACGAATATAAATTACTGCCAGACACCTCCGGTGGACTCTAACTTCCGCCAGACCCTTTAAAGCTGGAGAAAAGGACAGATTTTAATAATTCGGATATTACACGTTGTATTCTATTTTCTGCATATTTTCGTGCAAGGATTGTAATGCCTATGTAGTGGTGTACTATAAAGCAATCATTCACGCGATTTAGTCCAAAAAATCACTAATTGATTTTTGCAAAAATTTTCGAAAGGTTTTCGAAAAAATGGCAAGGGTGTCATTAGGATAGGCAATAATTTTTTGTATAAATAGAACAAAACAAATTTCTCAATAATCAGTTTCTGAGTCATTTTTTGACCAAAAACTGATTTTTTGAAACTTTGACCTTGTATACCTTCGAAAGGGTTAAGTTTTCGAAAAAATGACAACAGGCTTTTTCGTAGCCAATAACGTTTCGTATTGACTGATCAAAACAAATTTTCGAGAAACGCAGTTTTTGAGTGATTTTTTGGCCAAAAAATAATTTTTGGAAACTTTGACCTTGAATAACTTTAAAAGGGTTAATCGGGTCAACATCTTTGTGAGAACTAAAGTTGTAGAGAATTTCATTGTCAAGATTTAGGGACTTTGTACGGGGTTGTATGACCTATAGAAACCGAGATACAATGAAAACAACGGAAAACCGCTATATTTCCGGAGGCCATGTTTTTTTTGTGATTCCGAAATTGTTTTCTTAAAAAGTCCCAAGGTAGCTGTGGACCAATTTTCAGCCATTTCCGAATTTTGTCTCCTTTTGTGCGTTTTTTTTTTGCTAATTTCCCCGGACTAACTGTGCGGAGTTGTAATTGCAAAATCGTAGCATATTTATTGTGTTCAGACTCAAATTCAAACAATGCTGAGTACGATTATTATGGCCGATCGTACGTCAAGGTCTACGGTGAGAGATACGTACGTGTACGTTCGTTAAAAACGTTCGTCGATCTACGTCTATTATAGTTCAGGCTTTATTGCGAACTTGCTCAATTAATTCATGAACTGCTTGGCGTAGTGTATGCCCGTGTTCTCTGAGACTGCTGGATTGCTCGGTACGCAGCATTCTTACGTTCAGTCACCAGCTTGCATTCATTATGGAACCAGTCGTTCCGATCTCTACAACTTCTACCTAAGATGGAGTCAGCAGTACTTTGAAGGCGTGTCCAACTCTCTTCGACGCTCCTCATCTCGTCGTATCCAGGACATACTCTTCGTTCACTGACCGCGCGTTCTATCACATGATTGGGTATTTCATTGCGTAGTCCGGTCGTGTTGATTCGAGCCTAATTCGAGGATACATAGCTTTTCAACGTTGTAATGCGCTGTCGGAGCACAATATCAACAAAATAGTGATCCGAGCTGAAGTTAGTACCTCGGGACGTTAGTACCGTCATCAGACCCGAAAGGTGGCGGCGGTCTATCAACACATGGTCTATTTGGTTGCGATTGGCTCCATCAGGAGATCTCCAGGTCACTTTATGGATATCTTTACGCGCAAATCTAGTATACTTGCAACGACCAAGTTTTTACCTACTGCTATCTCTATAACTCGTTGTTCATGTCATTAGTGTTCTCATGCAAGGTATGGCTGCCGACATGCCTCCTGTATACGGCCTCCCGACCTATTACTGGCGTTCAAATCCCGATGATTGACGCTCCTTGATCACCTATCCTAAAATAGCCCAAATAAAAATTGGCTAAACTGTTGTAAGTTTACGTTAATGAAGGGTGCAGCACAATATGCAGACCACTCGACGACGAGGTCGCCGAGAGTGGCGACTCAATCAATCCAAGTTCTATTTCGTATCCGTCGCCCCTCAAAGTTGCCTGGGCGGTGTGACATGGGATTGTGTTGCTATTCTCGTATATTCCTGTGCGCGTGTGTAGCATTCGGATGTCGAAGATGATTATTCTTGTGTGTGCTTTTTAATTTGTGTGCACCGTCGCCGTCGCCCTTAGCATGTTTACTGCATAAAACATATATAGTCCGGGGAAATTAGCAAAAAAAACGCACGAAAGGAGACAAAATTCGGAAATGGTTGAAAATTGGTCCACAGTTTCCTTGGGACTTTTTAAGAAAACAATTTCGGAATCACAAAAAAAACAAAATGGCCGCCAGAAATATAGCGGTTTTCCGGTGTTTTTCTTGTATCTCGGTTTCTATAGGTCGTACAACCCCGTACAAAGGCCCTAAATATTGACAATGAAATTCTCTACAACTTTAGTTCTTACAAAGATGTTGACCCCATTAACCCTCTCAAAGTTATTCAAGGTCAAAGTTTCCAAAAATCACTTTTTGGCAAAAACATCACTTAAAAACTGGTTTTTTAGAAAAAATTTCTTGATCAGTCAATACGAAACGTTATTGCCTACAAAAAAGCCTGTTGTCATTTTTTCGAAAAATTAACCCTTTCGAAGTTATTCAAGGTCAAAGTTTCAAAAAATCAGTTTTTGGTCAAAAAATGACTCAGAAACTGATTATTGAGAAATTTTTTTTGTTCTATTTATACAAAAGATTATTGCCTACCCTAATGACACCCTTGCTATTTTTTTGAAAACTTTTTGAAAAATTTTGAAAAAATCAATAAGTGATTTTTGGCCGAAAAGTGATTTTTGGAAAATTTGACCTTGAATAACTTCGAAAGGGTTAAGTATACGAAAAAATGACAACGGGCTTTTTTGTAGGCAATAACGTTTCGTATTGACTGATAAAAAATTTTTTTCGAACAAACCAGTTTTTGAGTGATTTTTTCGCCAAAAAGTGATTTTTGGAAACTTTGACCTTGAATAACTTTGAAAGGGTTAATCGGGTCAACATCTTCGTAAGAACTAAAGTTGTAGAGAATTTCATTGTCAACATTTAGGGCTTTTGTACGGGGTTGTACGACCTATAGAAACCGATATACAAGAAAAACACCGGAAAACCGCTATATTTCCGGCGGCCATTTTGTTTTTTTTTTGTGATTCCGAAATTGTTTTCTTAAAAAGTCCCAAGGAAACTGTGGACCAATTTTCAGCCATTTCCGAATTTTGTCTCCTTTCGTGCGTTTTTTTTTGCTAATTTCCCCGGACTAATTGTGCGGCGTTGCAATGTCAAAATCGTAGCATATTTATTGTGTTCAGACTCAAATTCAAACAATGCTGAGTACGATTATTATGTCAAGGTCTCCGGTGAGAGATACGTACGTGTACGTTTGTTAAAAACGTTCGTCGATCTACGTCTATTATAGTTCAGGCTTTATTGCGAACTTGCTCAATTAATTCATGAACCGCTTGGCGTAGTGTATGCCCGTGTTATCTGAGACTGCTGGATTGCTCGGTACGCAGCATTCTTACGTTTCGTCACCAGCTTGCATTCATTATGGAACCAGTCGTTCCGATCTCTACAACTTCTACCTAAGATGGAGTCAGCAGTACTTTGAAGGCGTGTCCAACTCTCTTCGACGCTCCTCATCTCGTCGTATCCAGGACATACTCTTCGTTCACTGACCGCGCGTTCTATCACATGATTGGGCATTTCATTGCATAGTCCGGTCGTGTTGATTCGAGCCTAATTCGAGGGTACATAGCTTTTCAACGTTGTAATGCGCTGTCGGAGCACCATATCAACAAAATAGTGATCCGAGCTGAAGTTAGTACCTCGGGACGTTAGTACCGTCATCAGGTCCGAAAGGTGGCGGCGGTCTATCAACACATGGTCTATTTGGTTGCGATTGGCTCCATCTTTACGCGCAAATCTAGTACTTGCAACGACCAAGTTCTTACCTACTGCCATCTCTATAACTCGTTGCTCATTGTCATTAGTGTTCTCATGCAAGGTATGGCTGCCGACATGCCCCCTGTATACGGGCTTCCGGCCTATTACTTGCGTTCAAATCTCTCAAGATGATTGACGCTCGTTTATCACCTATACTAAAATAGCCCAAATAAAAATTGGCTCAACTGTTGTAAGTTTACGTTAAAACATATAATCACGTACTTACTACTAATCATTTTTATTTGTGATTTAATGTCGTGGTTAACATAAAGCGTTTTCCTATCTAAATTTAGATCAACTCTGTCGATTGATTGTGATTTTTCTGTTTCCAATCTCCTTCTGTAGCCATTTGTGTCTCCACTCAATACTCCCTCACTTAACATGAGCTTTAATCTCATTCAATTGTTTTCGATCAGGCATTACACAAATTCCATGTAAGCTTAATCGCACTGGATAACGCCGGATCTCCCAAGGATTGACTTTCACTTTTCATATCAATTTCTTGCGGTGGGTTTTTGTGTGTAATGTGAAACGATAACAGAAGCCGGCCGCAAAAGTAAAAAGTAAATTGCAAAAAAATGTTAATCAAAAACATTTTGGCTTTTTCCTTTTAAAAAGAAATTTAAACGAAAGAAACACGAAATACTTCTTATTCTCTGGCATCATTGCTTGACCTTTTCGGTAATGCTAAGAGACAGACAGAAGGGAAATAAATGAAATTGCTACTCATTGTCCTCGGGGATATCCCAAAGGCATTATCGAATCTCATTTATAAAAGAAAACTAAGATAATGGGAAACGAAAAATTCCTGAAAGGAAACACCAAATGCAAATTAATCGAAATTGAAAGTCCGTCATGGCAAATCATTTAAATTGAGAACGCCTTTCTACACAGGATACTTAAGGCGCTGGGATGAATGAGAAGGATCCGAATAAAGGACACTTTAAGAAGTGTTTCCACTTTTCGTCTGACTCCTTTTTTAAAATTTCACCCCTCTCTCAAACACTTTTGTCGTGATGATATTGCCCCGACCATCCTTTTCCCCCCGGTGATGGTGTAGAAGTAACTCGGCTTTTTAGCAAGGACAGCGTGAACAGGAACAAGTGGAATACATACTCCGGGGACGGGATATATATACGAGTACCAGGGAAGGATAGTCCTGAATAGATGACGACCAAACATAGTCCTTGAAAGCCCCTGAGATGCTTCTTTGGAATTCACTTTTAGTTTCTATTCTGTCCTTTGTTGTGCCATGAGTCCCGTTGTGATCCTTCTTCTTGTTTGGATCTGACAAGTGGATGAGAACAGCAAAAGCTGAAATAAAGCCACTGCCTTTGGTAGTGTTATACTACTGTGGATGGTAGCTTTTCCTGGCAGGATTCTCGTTCTCGGGCGCTGCCTGGTACTAATGTGCACCATAACTACAACTACAGACACAATCCCTACTCCACAAGGCGATAATGACAGGGCCTGACAAAAGCAACAACGAACATAGCAGCGCCGGCAGAGAGAAGCATCTGCTTCGCTTAAAATTTGCATATTTGGTCTCTTAACAGCTTACAATATCAAGTGGCACCAACTTGGAGAGTGCTTGTAGCACAGCCAAAGGATGGAGTGGAATAAAGTCAATTTCTGGTTGATTTCAACACGTTCATTTCCCTCGATATCGGAAGCTGAAGGATTATGTTTTATCGCTGGTATCCGTTCTCTCCCTCAACAGATGTGACAGAATTCTGAAGGAAAGGGACTCTCGCAATTTGTACGATCCATACAAGAGGGTCAAAGCACTTCCTTTATACACAAATGTGTCGTCTTAGCCTGCTTGTAGGCGTATAACAAACAAATTTAAGCCTGCATTTTGGTCAGAAAAAGGAGGCAGCAAACAAAGGATAAAAGCTTCATGGGTTTTATAAGATTTTAGTTTTCCTTCATTTTAGTTGCTTAGAATATCCCCGTCAGCCCAGGACTCACTGTATTTGTTTTTATTTGCTTTTTTTTATTAGCAAGGAGTAAACAAATAAAAGTTAACGGAGTATATTGAGGAATTAAATCTGTTTTGGTCCTTTTAAGGAATTTATTGAGATCCTTCCATTAGAATTTGCTTGGGTATCATCTGGATTAAACTTAGAATAGTTTCATTTTTGTTCATTCAAATGTTCCGTCTGTTGCGGATGTGTTTAACGCACATTTTGCCAAGTTTTTCTAAACCCCTATAAGACAAACAATTTGTCTAGAGCAGTGGGTCACGAGCTTTTTAAAGTTTGTTTCGTCACGACCTTTTTACAATTCTTTAAATTGCTTGTGTGACCTTTAAAATTAACTAAAATTAACATTTTGAATACTCATCACTGGACTACAAGAAATAAGATAAACTGGTCAAGGAGTCCTAGAACGAAGAGGCGCTACCATATTTTACAGCAGCAGTAGTGACTAAGACAGAAGGAAGAAGGTTTCGCTATGCTCAAGTCTCTAATAAATATAACGTCATATGTCTTCACCCCGGATTAGTGAAAGGATCGCGACCCTTAGGATTAAATCCACATTTCATAATGTAATGCGCTTCACGCTGCACATGCCACCAGAAAAAACGCAGAACAAGAAAAAGATGACTTATAAGGCACTATGATAAAGCCCCAACGCAAAAGCGGGCTCGCATATAGTCCTCTGTGCCTCACCTTTGGCTAAACCTATGCGCAAACTGTGTGCCCTGTCATACTTGTCCGAAGATTTACCGTTTACTCATGGAAACTAGCCCATAACAACCGCTCTAACTAGCGTCCAACAGATAACTACACTTCAAATTTTGCATAAAGAATGAGAATAAGGTAAACTTACTACGTTTTTTTAAAAGAAGTTGATGCAAGTAGTTAAACCCTTCTCCCACCGTCCTTAAGTTCATACATTTGGAAAACCAAATATTTATGGGCTGACCCAATACTTACATTGAGGGTATCTATAATGGTATTTTTTCAACTGTTACCGAATCGGTTTTATATACATTTCCCTCTTGTCCTTTCTACACATCTCTCCTAAAAAACCGGTTCGGTAGCAATTGAAAGAATACCAGTGTAAATACCCTCAATCTCTTCAAAGTTGTGGTGGCAATAATCAATAAAAAGTATATGGAATGTCTTAATCTTAACCATGGATGCTTTGGCTTTGTTGAGTCCGTTGTGGTGATTCTAGATATCTCCAAAGCTTTTGACCGAGGATAGTAGCCTGCTCTGTTGACCAAAATCCAAGCTATTGGTATCGACTTTGTTCTTAAGAAATATGTTGAGAGTTTTTTTCTGGACATTCAATCAAGGTAGTATTCGACGCCATCGAATATAAGCCATATACCATATCTGCTGGTTTTACCCAGGGGTCATTAATAATCTACTATGGTACTATAGCTAGTAGTATCGATGACGTACTCGAGGTGTGGGGGATATGCTTTAGAGACTTCTCCAAAGAGAACATAATCGTAATACAGGGATAAGTAGCCAACCGAAGACCGAAGGTCTTTAGTTGAACATTCTTCTTCTAAGCCAGATCAGAGCAGCACATTCACAGAGAATATGTGTGGAAGTATCGTCGCCTTCCATGCAGAGTCGGCATTCTGTCTTTTGAGACAGTCCTAGTTTGTGGAGGTGATACCGCAGCCCTACATGGCCAGTCAGATAATCCACCAACAGCCAGGCCCCTTTGCTGAAAGTCGAGTCGTGTGTCGTGAGAAGTCGTTTGAACTGAAGAAAGTGACATATCAGTCGAATTACGACTTTCAACACAGGGACCTAAACTCAACTTAGCACTTTCACTATAGGCCCCTCCTCTATCAGGGACTTGGCGGTGGACCATGAGATGCCACAGAAGGGTTCTGGGCCCTGGGCGAATGTCTCACACCCCTCCCTTGCGCGGCTGTCTGCAGCCTCGTTGCCCTCAATACCGCAGTGACCCAGAAGAGCGAGACCTTATTTTTTTCTGGTCAGGCTCTGTATTACTTCAAAACACCCTGCAACTATTTTGGAAGAAAACTTCCACGTTGAGAGTACCTTGATGGCGCATTTAGAACGAATGAAGAGCTTGAAGAAATACATATATGAATGTGCTACACAGGTACTGACAATTGATGTAATGTGGGGAGAGAAAAGATAATTAGCGGGAAACTCATTTCAAACAGGATGTTACCGGTGAAATGTAACACTTCCATTTCGAAAACCGTAATAATAGTATTTTATGGCGACCTAATCACTACCATACTATGCAAAATATTCCAAGCTTTCTTCGCACATGGTTACATTTCATCTTTCTGGAGGAATGTGGTGGCCCAGACGGTTAAAAATTTCTTAACTAATTTAAGCAAAATTCAAAGAATGGTTTCTCCTCAATCTGGTATCACTCCACCTTGAGGTAGAGAAATCCCCCATAAACGCAGCGCTGCGGCTGAAAGCGAATGGCAACCTGGGCGGTGGGTTTGGGTGAGAACATTCTATAATAATCAACATTATAGAAGGGATTCCGAAAGCGGGGATGTTATCGGACTGCTTGCCCTTTAAAATCTCAAAACTTGAGCCACCTTCCGTGCACTAGCCAATATTCAGATTGCTGAACCTATTGAAGCAGTCTGGCCTACAAATATGTGGTATAGGGACGTAGTACAATAGGCCAAGTTAGTGGCTGCGGTACTTTTGGCCATAATACCTCACCAAAAAAAAAATTGTAGGCCTAAAAGTTTGCGCAGAAGTTTAGTCAAAAATTACGTGTATTTCCTTACGACAGCGTATCTTGTGAGGTCCAGTAATCTTAAAATCTTGCAATGTAGAATATAATTTCTTTATTTAGGATTTTTTTGTCTAAAACGATATTTCTTTAATTTATTTTAATTATTTTTTTTTATTTTCAGGTAAGCAATTCTGCAATTATTGCGTTACAGAGGTAAGAAATTTATTGAAGTAAAACTTCTTTACGCGCGCATTTGCCTAAAAAAATTCCTTGGGAATGAATTGGTTTCATTCGCGTTAGATTCTCACACATTGAGAAATCTTCAGATTTTTCGTATAACGCTAGGAAAGGGAAAGTCGTGCACAACAGGCGAAGAAACTCGAGTCTCGGTGTGTTTTGCATGGTTCTGTGGGAAAAATTTGGAGTTTTTAGTTTGTGTGAAAGATGGTTTTGTGCACTTTTTGAGCCTTAGTTGAAAAATTGTGTTATATTGAAAAGGATGGAAATGGAGAGGATTCTCGAATTTGGTTTGAATTTGAAAACAATTACAAAAACAGGAGCCCAACTTCGGAAGAAAGTATATAGTTTTATGATTGAACATAATATCAATCGAAATGCTGTACCAATCCCTAGAAGATGAAAATGATTTTGATGGTAGTTGTTTATGTATCGCCGCATAAAACCTTAAGCGAAATAATGGAAATCATACTTGACAATCTCCTCATATACACGTCTTCTTTGAAGGTCAACACTTTTTCATCAGAAACGGTGCGTCCTTTACTACATTTTTTGCATGAAAAATTTAATTTAACGATTTAAAATAATGTTGAGGAAAGCTCCACCACATATGGAACCTCACTTGATGCAATTTTTACGCTATATTTAGATCAGTTGCACTTGAAAATATTTATTACATATTTCAGTCATCATAAGCCCATTGCTTCGTTTTTAGTTTTTAACGTGAATAGGATTTCATACATATTGATATTTTCAAATTGTACTTGTATCAAGTTCACCGGTAGGCTCGTCACAAATTTTCCGTATCGGTCGTTGGCCTGGCTTTGCTGAAAGAGTAATCTCTATCCAAGGGTGGGGAATCTTTTTATAACAAGGGCCAGAATAAATTTTACGTTTTTTCGCGGGCGGTAGTAGTTAATTGACACCTTCTTGTGATAGTCCGGGAGCCAGTGACAGATTTTGGCGACCAATTTCATTTCGGCTGAAACTTCGTGGAACGCTCAATTCAGGTGTACTATGAAGCATCGTGAACCTCCGCTGGCGTACCGTTGGTGGGTGGGGCAACGTCAGCCCCCCAAACATGTAAAAAAAATAATGGTTTCAGTGATTTCATTCCGGCTGAAAATTTGTCAAATAACAGTTGACATGATACAAAAATTAATAAAAAACGTCCGCTGCCTGTAACTTGGTGGAATACACGTCCGCTGCTCATACAAACATGAAAAAAAATAATAATTTTTAGTCATTTCATTTCGGTTGAAAATTGGTCAGATGAGAGTTGACATATTTCTTTGAATAAAAACAATCGTCAGCCGGCCATACATCGAGGGAAATCCTGTCAGCTGACGCAGCGAAAGTTTTTGGATAGAAAGTAGGTATGCGCACAATTGCACTAATGAAATACATCACGGGAATAAAATAACATATCTTTAATTATTCGACACAACGGTTATTGTAAGCACGCTCATGCACCTCAAAAATCGCGCATTTTATTATCCAGTTAATTAAATTTTATATCAACAATAAAATAACTAGGGAATAGGGGAAAGAATTAATAAATAAACCAATTAAATGTTCAATTTATAAAAAACAAAAAAATTAATAATAATAGAATTAGAAAAATGCAAAATTTTTTCATTTTCATCCTCGGTATGGCTTGCGGAACTATCGTCGCATTCAGATCCATCGTCGGAATCGCTGTCTGAACTCTCCGCAGCGATATTTTCATCATTTGCATTATCGTCTATGAAGTATCTTAATGTGATATAAGCGTAACAATAAAATTTAAAAAATGCCATTCACCCTTTTCCTTTCGTTTTCTCAATATTGAGTCACGCCCGTTAATGTAAGCAATCTTACAGCTTTTATGATAAAAATATTCCTTATCAAAATTTACATTTTCCATTTTTTTCGTCATGTCAAAATCGGCGCTTTCTATTGCCAGTTGTTTTAAAGATATTTGACCACTTTTCATAAAAACAGACCGATTTTCCTCGCGGCCTTTCACCCTTTTCCTGTTTCTTTCACATAAGAAACAAGTTAAGAGATTTTGCCTTTCAGACACATTATGAGAAGCAGCATTGCGTTCGGAAGGTAAGTCGTGGTCATCGGCTGGGTTATGACCAATATTACGGAGATCGTCATCATCTCCGACAACAGCAACCTCATTGGAATCGGTCTCATCGACGGCCTCGGCAAACTCGCCGGCATCGGGATTATTCCTTGCATCAGCATTCTCCATTCGAATATCCTCATTTTCCAGTTGATTGTGCCTAAAAAGATTTTTTCGTGTATTTATAACAGCTACACTAACTAAACTTTCAAATTTATAATAGGCTGTTTCTAGCTTCACGAACACACTTACACGCACGCCCGAGCGAGTGTACGTAAGCACGCGCATATGTATATGATGTATGTAAGTCTGTACAGGGTGTACTGCATAAAGTTACAAAGCGGCCGGCTGTGGATAGGTTTTGGATAGACGAACGAAATATCGTATGGGTGGGGGGAAATCGTAACGGTTTAGCCTCTAGGGCGTTTTGAAGTGTTTTTTTAGTGTTTTGCATATCACCCTGTATTTTTGTAACCCTATGTCCTATTTTCATGAAAAAGGTAGCACCGCACGCAGAATACTCCCTCCGCACCCATACGATTTTTTGTTCGTCTATCCAAAACCTATTCACAGCCTGCCGCTTTGTAACTTTAGGCAGTACACCCTGTATATACGCAACATCATATTTGAATGCAGTACATACATATATATATGATACAACGTTCTCTAGCTAATAACCTGAAGCAAAGCCGTTGTAAACAACCGCATGGCTCGCAGCTAGTAGTGCCGAAATGCTGTATATATTAGTGTACGTACATATAGGTATAAATCCGAAGTGGCGATCCTGCTCTCGGTGCTGGTGTGACCCTGTATTTTGGGGGCAAAGCTGTAAAGCGACTGTAGCACGAGCTATGGTACAGCTGGAAATCGTTCGGCTTTTCGGGCAGTACTGCTTCTTTGCCAAGCAAATTATTGTTTTTACGTATTGTTGCTATTGTCTGACATTTCACTAAACTTTCTTCACTAAATTGTTTTAAATTTGAACTGTCCTTTTTATAAAAAACACAAAACGGAGCAACGCTAGCCATTTCAATTCGAACTACACTAGGATTGCCTCTCACAAACTCAAACAGTTTTTATTCAAATCAAAACATATAAGAAACACAGAGTTAATTTTGGTAATTCATTACTAGCCAAGAGGCAACTGTAAAATGCTGACAAAGAATATACTTAAACGCTAATATAAGTTCGATTGTGTGTGTGTGGAGCGATTTACTTGGTTCAGCATGGCAATGATCTTGCATGTACAGACCAAATGCGCTTCGCAGTACAGGGAAGAGGCATTGCCAGGACAAGTTCCTTCACATGGTTTTTATGGTTATATTATTAAAAAGAATAATAGTAAAATTAATAGAGCTTAATTCTAGCTGTAATTAATAATGTAAAATAGTTCAGGATCCATCAGGATTTATATAATATTATAAATGAATAATAATTTAAAATTAGGATGTCTGCAACCCTTTCCGTACGTCGCCATCTTCTACTTAGGCTACTGAGATTGCAGGCATGACCTTTAATCCTGGTTTATTGCTGGCATCTTCCCGGGTGCTTCACCATCTTAGGCCTTCTGGACGAGTTTTATTAATAAACTTTGTAAATGTGCATTTATTCTGAAGTATAGCCTGTTTAATATAATTTATTATTATATAATATTTTGAAATGGACCTCCGGACAATGGCTAGGCGCTCCCCAACACCAAGCCACCATCTATGATGCTTTTACTGTTTTGTTACCGACAACCCCCCAATCACTCTCAGCACTTGCTAGATTAATTTGCACAGCCTGTCAAGAATAATGGATTGATGCCCCTCAACATCGCTCCACCATCCATTTCCTCGCATGAACCGCCTCTCCCAAATCCTTCTCGACTAACACGACATATTGCGTGGAACACTGACATATAATAATGGACTGCTCATCTGAAATTGTTTCCATACAAACTCATGGCACCAAAAAGTATAGTGGGGGGAAAGTTCGTCAGGTGATGTATTTCATTAATGCAATTGTGCTCATACCTACTTTCTATCCAAAAACTTTCGCTGCGTCAGCTGACAGGATTTCCCTCGATGTATGGCCGGCTGACGATTGTTTTTATTCAAAGAAATATGTCAACTCTCATCTGACCAATTTTCAACCGAAATGAAATGACTAAAAATTATTATTTTTTTTTCATGTTTGTATGAACAGCGGACGTGTATTCCAACAAGTTACAGGCAGCGGACGTTTTTTATTAATTTTTGTATCATGTCAACTGTTATTTGACAAATTTTCAGCCGGAATGAAATCACTGAAACCATTATTTTTTTTTACATGTTTGGGGGGCTGACGTTGCCCCACCCACCAACGGTACGCCAGCGGAGGTTCACGATGCTTCATAGTACACCTGAATTGAGCGTTCCACGAAGTTTCAGCCGAAATGAAATTGGTCGCCAAAATCTGTCACTGGCTCCCGGACTATGACCTGAAAAAGGCTTTAATGGGATAAATTACACTATCCATCACTCGATCCTCAACTCAAATTGGTTTTGTGTATGATTCAGGTATGACACTAATATCTAAATTTTTAGTTGTGAACGTGTCACAACTCATAAGCAAGTAGGACAAAATTAATCTTGTGACAGATTACCTGTTTAAGATTCTCAAGTGAAAAATCACAACATTCATCTCAAGAATTCTACCATAATTGTGGTAGAACTGTGAACCGTCTAATGTTATGAAATTGTTATCAACTTGTACAAAAGGGAACAAGTAAATTTGATTCCTTACATTATGTTTAAGTCTTTACAGTAGGTAAAAAGCCTTACCGAAGAACCTCTACGAACCCCTCGAATATACATATATCATCGAATTTTACCGGAAACAATAATAAACATACAATCTCTTCTTTTTTTGTTCAAAAGCTTATTTTTTCTGTTGTTTATAGCTCAACAAAACAAAAATTAAAAAAAATTCTTCCATTATTATTATTTGGGATTAGATGTAAACCCCCCATTAGGTGTAAATGTTATCACAAGTCTGTGATTGTCATAACTTGTGACTGGAGCACGAGAATACGAAATAGTCACAAATATGACAGCACGCCTTTATGACTTTGTAAGTGTTCATTTTTCTGCCTCTTTTTCGTGTAACGGTAGTTGTACAATAAACGCGAATAAGAAGAAGAATTGCTCATAGTTTTCACAGATCCCCCGGAACGAGGTTATATTTGGGTTAGTGTGATGGATGGGTGAGTCTGAGCAATTTTCTGAGGCAAAAGTGAGGAAAAAGCCGGTTTGTGTATGGGAGTAATACAAGAAATTATGCATAATGTATCTTACCCCAAACGATGTTAGTTTTAATATTAATACTAAATTATGAACATACATGTTGCTATTTGCCTTTAATATTCAATTTAAACTAGACAAATCAAATACATCAAAAAATTTTTATTTGTAATTTCTTCTAAAGATCTCACTGGCCGGGTAGAAACTTATCGCGGGCCGTAGATGGCCCGCAGGCCGTAGGTTGCCGACCGCTGCATCTGACACACCTTCCACTTTTTTGATACATCTATCCGACAGACCTTCCACTATTTCTATTGCATATTACTCGCTGGTTAATATTTTAATAATTCCGACAGTTATTGGGCAAAAAAGTTTTACTTCTAAGGTGTGGTCTTAAGCATACTCAATAGAGCTACCAAGGCGAAAAAAGACTGCTATCAAATAAAGGTACGGAAACGTAGAATTATCAGATGATTATTTTTAAGTTATTACGAAAGCTGCACAAACTGCTGCGCTGGTATACGACATAGTGAAACAGACGCAAAAGCATATACTCAGAGTAAATGCTTAGAGAGCAGTCTAAAACGGAATTCACATAGGGTGAAATATGGTCAAAACGGCGTCAAACTTGTCGACAAAGCGTTCGCAATCATTACAGGTTGCTTCAAGGTCTCTGGTGCCAGACGACAAAAATAGATAGACTGCATCAGATTAGGCTTTCTGTTTTTTTACTTAATGTAAACGAGAGGAACTCCATTCAAACTCATTTTTTGAAACTTTGACCTTGAATAATTTCGAAAGGGTTAAATTTTCGAAAAAAAATGACAAGAGGGCTTTTTGTAGGCAATAACGTTTCGTATTGACTGATCAAATTTTTTTTTTCGAAAAAACCAGTTTTTGAGTGATGTTTTTTTGGCCAAAAAGTGATTTTTTATAACTTTGACCTTGAATAACTTTGAAAGGGTTAATCGGGTCAACATGTTTGTAAGAACTAAAGTTGTAGAGAATTTCATTGTCAACATTTAGGGCCTTTGTACGGGGTTGTACTACCTATAGAAACCGAGATAGAAGGAAAACACCGTAAAACCGCTATATTTCCGGCGGCCATGTTTTTTTTTGTGATTCCGAAATCGTTTAGAAAGTCCCAAGGTAGCTGTGGACCAATTTTCAGCCATTTCCGAATTTTGACTCCTTTCGTGCGTTTTTTTGCTAATTTCCCCGGACTAATATGGGAGAATGAGAGAGAAGGAGGAGGAGAGAAAAGACATGCAATAATAGGCAGCACACGTAAGACCGAACTAACCACTTTTTTTATTAGGAGGCGTCGTCGACTTTGCCTAGGACCCCCATGTTAGGCTGTATCCTAGCGATTGTTGCGCTGATGGTGGAAGCTTTTTCCGCAGTGCCTGCTAAAAGCACCCCGAAGTTGAGTCTTCGATCAATCACCACTCCCAGATATTTAATTTCTGGCTTGGAGCGGATGATTGGGTCACCTATTTTCCCCGCTTTGGTCTCAACGCTTTTTCGCTTGCTGATTTGCACTACTTCCGTTTTGTGCTCAACCAGCAATAGACCAGCGTTATTGAAACACCCCTTTATATCCCATATCGCCTCGTTCGTGAATATCTCGATTATCTCGGTGCGCGGTACTTTGTCGAAGGCGCCTAGAATTTTTGGAGGACCCCGTAAGTGGTCGTGCACTCCTTCGTCTCCAGTGCAATGTCCTACCTACAAGAAATTCTACAACAATGCCCACTAGATACTTCGATGCATCCGGCTTTATTAACGCTTCGATGATCTTGCTCCACTTCGCGGTATTACATCTTGGCTTGTTAGGCTTTGAATGGTGCGCTCCTTCTCCTCCTTTCCGCTGGGATTGCCCAGCATCCATTCGGAGTTAACAGCGGCACCAGCACCACTTGAACTTCGAAGTAGGAGATTGAAGGTTAGAGGTAGGTGTTTTCGAGGATCCGCCATCAGGTTGCACATTGGCCTCGATTCCCGAATCCGGCGAATCGGAAGTGAATGCGGATTTGACACTTTGCGATTCCCTAATCCGCCGTTTGTGTGTAATCGTGAATCTAAACGTATAGCAATGCCAACCTGTAAACGATCTCCGAGAACAAAATTAAGGAATCTCAACTTAAACATACGGCATTTTGGACATAAGTGTCAAATCTGCACTCACTTCCGATCCGCCGGATTCGGGAATCGAGGCCATTATTACTTCACATACGACACCTCGGGTCAAGCTTACGCCTGTAAAAACTTCGCTTAGCTTCCGTAATTTTAGCTACAACAAGATTGCTAAGGCGTTTAAAAATCTTGTTGCAGGCCTAATTGAACGTTCAAGGACGATTTTTGCATCAGTTCTCTTCTTTTTAGTCTTCCAGGGATTTTTTTTGTATGTGTTATTAAAGTTGCCTTTTATTCATTTGCTGACCATAAAACCCATCACAAACACTTGGTGTCGCGAATACCAACTGTAACATATGTTATATTTATGTTCTTGCATTGCATTCCCTGTCTTTGCCGAACTCCATTTTCTGTCTGTTATATCTAGACAAGCTAGCGGTTGATTATTATGCAGCTCGAGCTCTGTGCAGAGTGTGAACGTTCCATGAGGAGATTCTTAAATCTCCTGACCTTTTTGTCGTCTTTTGTTCCGCATTTTGGAATAGTTGCGACTCGGGTGCTGAATTGAAGTGGATTAGATTTTCATTTGTCATCATTGAAAAACCAAAATGTTTTTAACGAATTTATTAGTTTGTAGTATATTTATTTATGTATCACTCATATCCCACAATCCACCCATAGAAATCATCTGGGATTTCGGTCCAAACTTCCATCAAGTCTATGTAGAAAGCTATGATAGTATATCTGCTTTATTCAACGTTCTACTGATACTTTTCAATTTCACTTAACAGAACAAAAAGTGCTCGAAAAAAACTATGAAATTCATACGTTTTCAGCAAGGCAATAGAGATAAAAACTGATTGCATTTTTCCTTGTATAAAAAGGAAATTCGATATGGCATGACATCAAGAGGTAAAATCCAAAGTTGCTAGAACATCCAGAAAAAAAGACAGAGGTACTTCCTGTAGTTATTGCATTTCCCTTACGATAGCAGATCATATGTCAAACGAAACCGATTCGATAGAGAAACTGAAACTCCTTATCGAAGTGAACCCTTTTTTTATTTATATTTCGCCAGAGAACATTCAACCCATAACCGCTTTGAAACGTCTTGGAGAGAAAGTACACGCCCGACTGTAAGTGCTTTCAATGCATTTTTATCATTACCTTTTTTGGAGTTGTTGATATCGGGAATATCATGTTGGAAGTTCTGTGAAAACAGGATTTCACCTTGGCTGAAAATTGATGCGATTCGTAGGAGAGGTTGGTCGGGGAGAAAGCCAATCCCTGCGGAGCATGAAGGGCACCTCCAGGATCAAGACTTAGAAAGGACACGACGGAAGGTTGAAGTCGCTTTCAAATAAGGTTCTGTTGGTACAATTGGAAAAGAGTTAACTCAATATTTCACCAATTATCCTTCGTCCCGATTGATTTTCTCGTTCCTTGCCAGCAGCTGCCTCCTCTATGCGGGGGTGGTGGCGTATTTATTTTTGCTTGGGGCTAAGAGCTGTATCGTTGCGGGTCAGTCATTTTCTTTCAGTTGGCGGACGAATGGATTCCAAAGATTTACCACAATGGATAAGGAGTGGTGGAGTGGGGGGTTGGGGGGCCTTAAGATATCCTAGCTGGAACTTGAACAGATGAAAGAAGAATAAGAAGAAAATAGATGGGGACCCGGAGGCCATTTTCAGCTACAGGCAACAAAGTCGTGACATCCGCCTTTTGCTGTTGAAATTTTGAAAGATTTATGGCTGAGGGTTTGCTCAAGACATTTCTCTAGTATGGCCTTCAGTCATCATTGCAGCGAAAATAGATGTGGCAAAGGGCACACTTGACGGTAAAGTTTTGTCTTAAAACAGCCCGAGATTGTATTCCATTATGGACAATGTTGTAGATTGCTGTGGTCTAAATTAAATTTGTTTATGGTGATTTGTCAGATCGTTATTGAGAGATTCAAATGGCAGACACTTGAATATTTTGCGGCTAAACTTTGTGGACCTGTTTAACTCTGTCCAGATTGTTGGTTCATGTGCTTGTTTTATGTTAGTTTAGGCAATACTGTGCGGTATGTGTAATAGCTCAAGTAGTTAGTAAATTTTGGACCAATCGATGGCTATGCAATTGTCAACATTATATATTATGTCCCCATCTACATTTTCCTATCATTTTGGTAGATACATAACTTGAGACATTGTTTAGTAAATTTCTGGAAGAGAAGTCCTAGTACACCAAGGGCTTTTCATCCTGTATGTAAACACAGTCTTTGGCAACTGAAATGGATTGGATTTACTTCTGCATGAAATCGTTTCTATTTATTCTGTTAAATTGTTTTGTCACTAAATTTCCTTTAAGAGTTTTTCGCCCTGCTAATCCCCCTTTTGTCTAAGCTTTCTCCACTAGGCTTTGTAAGGTGCATTTAGTCTCTGAGTTACAATTTGTATCCTATTGACGTGGCAGAGAAATTTGTTCTATACTGAGCCTATATGCCTAACGGGTCTAGTCTATAACGTAGAGAATGTGTTTCTGGCTCTTGTTGTTAGCATAGTTAATTAAGTACTTCGATGAAATTGTTCCAATCTGGCCTGCTTTACTGCAGCTTACGTTAGGTGCCAGATCCAACAGTGGGAAGAAATATGTCGGTATCTACCGGGGGTATTCAGATGTAATTTGTTTTAGTGATTTGCACTCTTTTGAAATTTTTATTTTTATTCTTCAGAAAGAGTTAACTTATGACATCTATACAAAAACTAGAAAAGCATTGAGATTATCTTTAGATGTCATTGAGGAAATTTTTTATTGAGGGCTTAGAAGCATTTCAGTATGAAGCATTTAAAAGTTTCAAATACTACGTTTGTGGATTATTTACCTATACTTCATATCCTTGGCTATTGCAAGATGGGAAAGATTTACAATACGGCCGTCCTACAACAAAAACATAACTGATAGCTTCCTAAAGCTATCCCGCACGAACTTAGCAGAGCTATAGCTGTTCAGACCGGACACTGGTTAATAGGAGAGCATGTATCAATAATGCCACTCAAGACATCATGACGTAGTTGCAAGAATCCAAACGAAAAAGAAACTATTGTGCACTTCGTGTGTAAATGTCCGGCACTAGCCGTGGTCAGGCGTAGTTCATTGGCAGCATCATACTAAAAGAGCTTTTGGATCTAGCAACAAAGCATCCAACGAACTTGACACATTTCTTATGTTGGATCATGGGAATGAGCGGTCATGGGAATGAGTGCAATCAAAACGCCGCTAATGTGCTATTTGGAAGAGTATGTGGGCCTACAGATACGGAATCGGTGGAGAATACTCGAATAAATACTCATGAGTAGGATCGAAAGAAAATTACTCAAGAGTACTTTTTACTCGTTCAAAAATATTCGATTCCTTGAAAATCGATAAGTTCTTTTTTTCACATTTCTGCGAACTGCCTTAGCGTATACATTACTCGATTTTCGGCTGCGACAGATTACAAATACTTATGTAACTTGTGTGAGCTTACCGTGAAGTGTGAGCGTACCGTGCTTGCCTGTAGCGGGCTACATTTGGAAAAGTAGAATTTTTACTCAGGCGTACTGTACCTGTTTTGGGATGCCATGCAGTCATTTTGAAGTTGTGCGTGCCTATTTCGGGCGAGTCTAATTTTTACTTGGGGTAGGATATAAATTCAAACCTATAAAAACCCGTTTACATGCCAAAACACAAATTGGAGCTCTTTTATCGCACAGAAATTTGTATGTATTTCTCTCTATCTGGAATCCTTGTTCGTGCAACAGAGAGAAAAGCCCTCAAATTTCTGTCCTGTAAAAGAGCTCCAATTTGCGTTTCCACCTTGGTTTTGGGATGTAGAAGGGCCTTAAACGTCCCTTAACTCTCCCTAATTGAGGCAGAAAAGTGCATATATGTGTAAAGCGTTCATATGAAAATTATTCACAACCGAGATAAACTTGCAGTTATAGTAGAGGGAAATTAAACAAAAAAAAGCGAAGTTATGATGTAGTTGGGAAGTTGGATTTTTTTATTTTTTTTCCTTTACATATGTTAAGATAAAGCAAAAAAATTTTCTGCAAAATCGGTCCTGTGCTTCACGAGAAAATTGCATAAATGTCCATTTTTGATGCATTTTGAGTGCAATGCTACACTATTTTTTTAATTTCTCCAGTTCTGTTGGTCGTAGAAAAATAAAAAAAATTGGAAAATACTCGTAAATGAATAGACTATCGAACTGATTCAGTATAAATACTTTAAAAATTAATCCTAACCTGAAAAAATCAAAGTGTATGAAATTTTGTTTTATTTTACTAAAAATGAAATAAATAACGGGAAAATAGTCGGATTTTGATAAAAATTGGAGAAAATATGTAATTTGATGCTATAAATACGTGGTTGAAATTTCAAAAAAAACTTTCGATTTTTACGGCAACAATTGGCAGTTTTCGACAAAATTTTAAAATTGCCGCCATTTTATGCCAAATCATCGTACTGTAATAATTTTTTTTAAATTGTAGATCTTTTTATGTACTTTCTTGTGAGCATACGCAATACTTCGTTAGTTTATTTAAAATGTCTATTTTAGGACTTTGAAAAAACTAAAAAACCTCAATTTTTCAATTTTTGCCTTTTGCCAACTATGAAAAGCTATTTGCCAACTATGAACAAAAGATTACGGAGATTTTAAAAACTAAAATTCCTCCAATTTTTCATAACCTTTCTTTTCTGTGAACATTTATGTATACCCAGGATGCCGTAAAAAAGTTATAACCGAATTAATAAAAAAAAGAAAAAAACGTGATTTTTCGAAAAAATTTAGTTTTGTTTTTCTATTATTCTTTGAGTTAGAAATGGTAAAAAGAATTTGAAAAACGCATTTCGATGGGAAATTTAATTATCTACAAAAAAGTATTTAAGTAAAAATATCGAATTTCGCTTTATTTTCGAGTTATTTTGAAAAACCTGGAAAAGGGGTACTTAGGGTCGGCGCTCAAAAACGCACCCCTAAAAGAGGGGCACTTTGAGGTTTTAGTATATTTAGGTGCCAAGCTAATATCTATATATGAGGAGTGGGCGAACAAAACGGCACATGTCTATGGTTGACCGTTTTAAGTTTTTTGACTGAACCGTGTTCATTACACTAAACTACAACTAATTTCAATTTCAGACACTTCAAAAAGCACATGCATGTCATACTTGTTTGATAGCAAAATGAAGGTTTCCTTGCAAAAAGGCAAATGTCCTACGAATATTTATATTTTTTAACCATTCGTCAATGTGGATTTTCAAAAGGGAATTTTTTCTCTTAGTTTATTAAACATTTTTAAAATATTTTTTTTGGTTCTGAATGAGTTCAAATAGTAGCACAACCTGACATAATCATAAATAGTTGATGTGATCAGTTCAGAGACCTAAACAGTTTTTTGCGTTTTCTGAACAATTTTCAAAATTGGACATGTGCCGTTTTGTTCGCGCACTCCTCATATATAAAAGTGAAAGTATGTCTGTAAATGTTCAATAGACTCCGAAACCGCTCACCCGATTGGCCTGAATTTTTGTATATAGGGGTTTTCGGGTACGGCGGGTGTTCCTACGCGGTCTATTTTGCTCTATCTCGAACACTTCGGGTGGCTGTAGTGTACCGATATCCGTAAAATTCGAACTTTTGTATGGGAGGTACTCTTCGAATTACTGCTAAAGAGCTCAGATCTATATTTTTTTGGTTTTTTCCGAAAAAAATACGATTCCCAAAGTTTCAGATCGATCGGTCCAAATTTAAAATGGCGGCCAACACAAAATGGCGGATTACCTTTTTCTTTGCAAGCCATTCGGTATGGGTATTAAATGAAAGGGTATGACAAGTAGTATCACCTGATTACTACTATTGGTTTATGGGTGCAGCATAGGCGCGCCGGGTCCCAGCTAGTTATATTATAAAATGGAAGCATAATGCAGAACTTTTGTTATAATTTCTCCGTTTGAATTGCTATAAAATCAACAAGAACAACCCGAATTCAAAAAATGACCACATCAGATTATTGGTTTATGAGTGCAGCATAGGCGCACCGGGTCCCAGCTAGTTAAACCATAAAAATGCTTGAACGCAATTGTTCCTTTCTACCCTTTTATTTTGGACATTTTCGATTGCCTATATGTGCGCCTCGCTACTTGAAACAAACAACGAACCAACGTCTACGGGTTTCGTCCCTGTCCGTAGAGTCATTTCGACGAGCATGTGCCAGATTGCTCCATTCAACCCGCTATTCTAAATTGTGACCAGTCATAAGTCACAAGCTTTTCGGATTAAGGCAGGTCATTGAGAGTTTCAGACTATTCTTGTGACTATCAGCTGTTTTGGTATTCTAAGCACCCAGTTACAAGAAAATTCTTAAATGGTTCACCTCTAATGGTGAATTAGATAAACCAAAGTCTGGGCAATAACGTAGCCAACGTATTCCAGTAAGGCAGAGGGTATGTTAACGTCCGAGCACCTCTCATCGACGCTCGCTGTGTGTTGTAACTGTTTGTGGATTGTCCCAAGGGAGGTGACTGAGTACAAATCGGACAAACTTCCTTTGAACCAATTCGCCTCCAGGTACCAACTTGGGAGGAGTAGTGGGGAGACCATACCTGGGAGGCGTATTCGAGCATAGTGCCGGCACAACTGCAGCGCACCCATACTTACATCATGCCCTGTTTGCAGGCCATGTATACCGGGTGCCTTCAGAATAACTGCATTCCCTCTAGTTGGAAAGAAGTGAAAGTTGTTTTTATACCTAACGCAGGAAAAGCCTCCCACGCAACATCTAAAGATTTCAGGCCAATCAACCTATCATTCTTTCTTTTAAAGACTCTAGAAAGGCTAATCGAAATATATCGAGAGGCAGACCATACGGTAAGACCTAGAGGGTGCGACAGCGAGGGAGACCCAATGTCCGCTGGAAGGATGGCGTAGACCAGGACGCTCGGAGCTTAGGGATGCCAAACTGGAAGACATCGGCTCAGAATCGGGACCGGTGGAGAAGGGAGTTGCGAGAGGCCATGACCGGATCCCGGTTGTAGAGCCGTTGAAGCAGAAGAAGACCATACTAACCTCCGAACTCTCTGGCGTACAACACGCCTGCAAAAAGGGCAAATCTACTGACACTGCTCTCCACTCATTGGTCTCAACCATTGGAAAATCACTCGAGTGGTATTCCTTGACATTCGAGGGAGTGTTTAATAATGTACTCCCGGACGCCATTACCCTCGCCTTGACAGAACTGGAGACCGAGGCATCACTGGTGTCTCTCATCCATCAAATGCTTACTGCCAGGATGGTGAACTCGATCCTAGGCGACTGCTCGGTCCGAAGAGCCGTAAATAGAGGCACTCTCTAAAAACGAACCAGTGACTATTCACTGGTTTCCAGTGAAAATTCACTGGTTGAACCATTGCTTAGTCAACCAATAGGAAACAGTGAAATTTCACTGGTTGAATCAGTGAAATTCACGTAAAAAAAGCTTTTTTCTAACCCGAGTGTCTTTTTCCCAAGCGGGCCCCCATCAAAGCACTGAAATGCTGTTTGCCCTCCGTGATCAAACGAGCGCCGGTTTATTAAGCATACTAAATGGAACCCTTCACAGCCATGGAAATAATAGAATATGAGTCACATATATTTTTTCACTGGTTAAACCAGTGAAATTAAAATTCACTGGTTAAATCAGTGAAATTTTTACTAATTCATTTTTAGAGAGAACTTTTTACTGGTTTAATCAGTAAACAGACACCAATCCACTGGTTTTCCAGTGAAATTATTGTTTACTGGATGAACCAGTGAAATTTTCACTGGTTCATTTTTAGAGAGCACCCCGCATGGAGGAGTACTCTCCCCGCTCCTATTGGTCGTAACTATGAACCAGCTGTTGCGACGCATGGAGGCAGAGGGCCATCACGTGCTGGCGTACGCGGATGACGTTGTCATCGTCACTAAAGGAACATTTCCTCAAATCCTATGTGATATAATGGAGGCGGCGTTACAAACCCTTTCAAGCTGGGCTGCCACCCGCGGACTCAGCGTTAATCCAGTAAAAACGGAACTTGTCCTCTTCACGAGGAGGTATAAAACCCCACCTCTAACACCCCACGGCTAAACAATGTCAGGCTCAAATTTAGCAATAGTGCCAAATATCTGGGAATAGTCCTGGACAAGAAACTCCTCTAAAATGAAAACACAGAAGAGCGCATTAAGAAAGCGAACTTAGCACTTTTCGCTTGGGAAAAATCCATTGGGAAGAAATGGGGCTTCTCCCCTAACATAGTACGATGGATCTACATAGCGATCGTCCGCCCAATACTCCTATACGGAGTCTTAGTATGGTGGCCAACCTTGAGTAAGTCCACCGTGCTAAACAGACTACAGACTACAGATGTCCGGAGTTATGCATAACAGGAGCACTTCGCTCCACACCTACAGATGCCCTAAATGTTATATTATACCTCCCTCCTTTGAATCTTGTGGCAAGGGAAAGCGCAACCATCGCAGCCCTTAGAATAAGAGAATCCGGATTTTGGACCGAAATCAAGGAGAGCACACCAAAGTGCTGAAGTCTGTGATCGTCTCCACTAAAACCGACTTCTGTATACCCGAGGTTACCTTCACGAGGAACTACGGAGTCCACATTCCTTTACGTCGTGAATGGAGAAATAGACCCCACAGTTTTCAAGATGCCATAAACTTCTTTCCTGATGGCTCTAAGCTCGAGGGTCGAGTAGGAGGAGGAGTCTCTTCCCCAGAGGGTGAGATTGAAGTTTCCTTCCGACTACCCGATCACTGCAGTGTATACCAAGCGGAGGTTCTAGCCATACATGAAGCTGTTTTACTAATCAACCAGCAAGGCGACAGGAATCGGACTGTCTACATCTTCTCAGATAGTCAGGCGGCTCTGAACCCCTGGGTTCTTTAGTCCAGGAGGGATAGAAAAAAAGTTGAAATAAATCTACCCTGCGATTTTTCGACGCTATAATTAAGAGAAAAATCGTAGGAATTCAATGAATGTGTTTTGGAAAAAATCGGTCCAGGAGAACAGGTGGAAAAAAGCTAATAATGGTAGCGAAAACACGTTTTTCAATATTTTAGGTGCGAAAAAATTTTGTTTTAGGAAAACAAAAAATAGTTCGTAAT
Organism: Thereva nobilitata; assembly: GCA_963855945.1. Classification (NCBI taxonomy): domain Eukaryota; kingdom Metazoa; phylum Arthropoda; class Insecta; order Diptera; family Therevidae; genus Thereva; species Thereva nobilitata. The sequence continues at coordinate 194,524,745 of OY979694.1, read as the reverse complement.
AGCGCTTAAAAAGACGAAAATTATGAGTTTTGGACAATTGAAATCGGTCAACAGGTTTTTGCAAAAAAAATAAAAACCGCGAAATACGGCCATTTTTTGACATTTAATTACAGGGACTGTAGTTATCGTAGAACCTTGTTTCAGGGCTGAAATTGTGGCTTCTGTTAGTGCCTACCTACAATAAAAATTTCATGCAAAAATAATTATAACTTTTGGCGTAAATCTCAAATATGTAAAAACAGCCGTTTCAGGAAAAAAGTTTGAACAAGGTCCACGGTGGTGCTAGAGTTATTTTCAAAAGCCCTATTTATTCTCGAAGAGTTACTCGACCAACCCATTTTCATGAAAAGTTGGTGAGGTTCGATTTTAAACGCGTTTGAAACCAGGCACATTTCTTAATTTTCAGAAAAAAACACCTTTGGGCGAAGGGGAAGTGGAATATTGTGTGGATTTCTATTCAGTAGATTTCGAGAAATCAAAATTTTTTCCTGTCAGGCATTATATGAAAACGCTCGAAAATTTCCATCGCAGGAAGCTCGGCCGGCAGAAAGCTTGCCCACACCATATTTCATTTCCCCTTCGCCTAAAGGTGTTTTTTCTGAAAATCAAGAAAAGTGCCTGTTTTCAAACGTGTTTATGAGGTATTAAATCGAACCTCACAAACTTTTCATGAAAATGGGTTGGTAGAGTAACTCTTCGAGAATAAATAGGGCTTTTGAAAATAACTAGCACCACCGTGGGCCTTGTTCAAACTTTTTTCCTGAAACGGCTGTTTTTACATATTTGAGATTTACGCCAAAAGTTATAATTATTTTTGCATGCAATTTTTATTGTAGGTAGGCACTAACAGAAGCCACAATTTCAGCCCTGAAACAAGGTTCTACGATAACTACAGTCCCTGTAATTAAATGTCAAAAAATGGCCGTATTTCGCGGTTTTTATTTTTTTTTGCAAAAACCTGTTGACCGATTTCAATTGTCCAAAACTCATAATTTTCGTCTTTTTAAGCGCTATTACCTATTATTTTTTGTTTTCCAAAAACAAAATTTTTTCGCACCTAAAATGTTGAAAAACGTGTTTTCGCTACCATTATTAGCTTTTTTCCACCTGTTCTCCTGGACCGATTTTTTCCAAAACACATTCATTGAATTCCTACGATTTTTCTCTTAATTATAGCGTCGAAAAATCGCAGGGTAGATTTATTTCAACTTTTGAATACTTTTCCGCTATCTCTCCTGGACTACTTGCACAAACTGCTTTAAAACTATCTCTGAATGTCGCAGATCTCTTAACGAGATGGCTCAGCAGTTCAGGACCCTCCTCGTATGGGTGCCCGGTTACCGAAACATAGAGGGAAATTGTAAAGCTGACGAACTGGGTAGGAAAGGCACGACCACCACTCTCCTTCCAGGATAGAAAGGAGTTGGTATTAGAGCATCACGAGATCTCGACAAACTCGAGAGTCTCGTCTTGGTCTCGACTCAAGAAACGAGGCGAGAGTAAAGTTCGGTCTCGACAAACATATTCTCGTCGAGACGAGATTATTCGCTCGAGATCTCGTCGGCAAAATAATAGCAAACAAGTCTGGTGAAATAAAGTATCTGGTGAAGGGCGCACGACCTTATTTTCATAGCTGGGATGTGATATTCACGCACATGCACATTTCCGCTTGCTTTAGTTAGGTATAGGTTGAGTCTATAAGTATAGGAGCCGTGATGTGCTCATAAATTTATATTCGCCCCGAGAAACGAGACGAGAGGAGACGAGATTAGGATGGGCAAGATCCGCCGAGAGTCGAGACGAGACTCGAAATGGTCGAGACTTACCGAGATCGAGATGAGAGTCTTAAAAGCTCGTCTTGCCTCGGTCTCGTGATGCTTTAGTTGGTATGCCTTGGGCCACTTGTAAACTCCGATGCAAACAGCACACACTGCAACAAGCAAAGAAGCATTGGAGGGATCCTAATAAATGCACCTTGGCCAAAACAACCTGCCCCTCTTATGACCTCAGGCGCACCACCTCACTACTGAGCCTCGGGAGACAAGACCTCTCAGTTATAGTGGGAGGGCTGACCGGACACTGTCTGATAGGGACGCATGCGACCCATTTAGGTTTTGAGACCTACGATTTTTGCAGAAGCTGTGAAAAACCGGACGAGGAGGAAAGTGTACTACATCTCCTCTGTCACTGCCCAGCCCTAAGCAGAAGAAGACTCACCACATTTGATGAACCCTTTCTAAACACGCTTGCGGAGATCTCGAAGACTGCGATCGCGCAACTTAGAAGATTCATTACTTCCCCGAAATGGTTTAGCGAAGAAACGACGCTTTAACATCCGTTTTTAAGTGGGATCACTATGGCATCACTATGGGCCTATCTTTTTGGCCTAAGTGTATGAGCTTTAACCAACAGCTCAGCTATATCTAACCTAACCTAACCTAACAACCACACAAAAAGTATAATCAGCATATACAATATAGACCACTCACAAACATGACGATAACAAACCCCAATCCCCGTTATCTGTTTTCGTCCATTACGGCTGGGACTAAGCACAATTAAATAAACCCTGTTTAATTATTTCCGATTTCATTTCTTTTACATTTAATGAATTAATGGAACTTTTAAATCTGTGTTTTGTCTGAAAATGATAGAATACGAGAAAAAAAACACTGAACAAAATTTTAAAAGAATTTTAACGACACCATTAAAAACACAAATACCTCAGCCTTCACCCCCCATAAAAATGGTGGTAATTTATGATAAAAAAGAGAAGAGAATAACGCCAGAAACGTTAACTAAAAACTCATAACCGCGGCCAACCATCATTCATCATTAATCAAATTCCCAGAAAGTACCGTAAAATCTGATTAAGCTGTGTTAATCAGCGAAAAATTGGAACAGGACACAGAAAAAAAGGAAGAAAAATAAAAATAATAACAGCGCTCAACATCATTCACCAATACTCCGCCATCACCACCCCCCGCGGTGCGGACCCAGCTAAACTAACCCCCGATGGATGCGCAGGGGGTCTCGGACTCTCGGATCCCGACGTGCAATGAATAAGGAAGAGCGGAAGGAGTCTAGAATCAGCAGCAGCATCAGTGTAGGGACGGGGGAAAGGGATTTTATTAACTCGATCCTAATACCCAAGAAGGGATTAATAGAGATTTATAGACTTACATTAATGCCAGAAAATATGATGGAGAGACGAGCAATTTTTAATGAACAGACAACCAACCCCCACCCCCTGGACGTAGATTCTTACCCCATTCGATGGATTTATCGATGCTGTCCTTATCGTCTTCTCGTCCGCACCGTCGGTCTCTCCCGTCGGCCTCTCAATCTTCACTCTCTAAGCGACCGAGCGTTCCGCAATGTCGTTATTATCAGTAGTCAGGACTCTATTCCAAAAGAAAGGACAACAATTGAATTACAACATGGAATACACGCGCAAGCCTGGAATTACCCTATTGGTGACCCTGTTCTGGAACACTAAAACAGGATTGTTGTAAAGTAACTGGAATTGTCTGTTCGTTTCCCCCCATTCCTGGGGGATGAGAAGGACGGAATCCGATTACAGCCTCGCACAAATGCCGCAAGTCCCTCCCTGTAGGGACACCAGCAGCGGACGGTACATTTCCATTACAAAGTGATCAAGACGACCCCAAAAAAGCGTCCATCCCACCCATAAACAGGACGAAAAAATCCCACCCAAGGATAAAGGCCTAGCGACGGTTTAATGCCCATCGTTTTCAGCTTTCGTCAATGGCCTGCTGATAATTGCCTGTCGGCTTTATTTGAATACTGGCCTAATCATATGCTCCTGTGGCGCAGTGAGGTGCCTCCAGTGTGGTATTGTGTGTGTGTGTGTGTGAGTCTCCTCCGGAGCGTGTATAGCAGCATGGCGGCAGCACATGGCCTCCTCGCAAGATCTGTGTCCTGTTCTTGGCTGTGTCCTTTCAGGATAGGATATTGTTTGCTTTTAATTAGTAATTGGATTCTGGATTGAGATGTGCGACCGAAGGTGGAATTCATTTACATTGCAGTAATTGAGATGTTAGGGCGGATACCGAAATAAGAGGCCTTGTGCCGAAGGTTGGACCAATTTGCACAAATTAATTTGTCCCGGCCAGAATCTATACTGCTTTAAATTAGTTTTTTTTCTTCTTTCTTTTCCCTCCTTTCAGCAGCATAATTAAGTTTTTGTCAGTAGAAGTAGAGAGGTACTTTGGGGTTTGGTATGCCCGAAACAATTTCTAATTGATTTGATCCATGAATTAATGCTGCCTATTCCCTTTTCTGCCCGTCTCCCTTCGCTGTTTGGCAGACGTGATCCTGGATTTTTGCTCTTGGGGTGCGTCACTGAGTGATTTAATGAAGGATTTTTTCTTACTATATATTTTATTTTACAATGCCGCAAGTCAAGTGAAAACAAACAAAGTGATGAAGGCTCCATCTGTTAAAAATTATACAAATTAAGTGCGCTGTCGAAATATTCTATATGCAAATTCCGTTCTGGCATGAAATTCAGTGGTTAAAATCGAATTAAATTTTTCCAGTTCGACCTCTAGAAATATGTAAAAAAATGTATTTTTTTAATATGTTGTAATACCTGCAGACATATTGAATGCTGATACTAAGTTTATTAAACGATATTTTTAAACTCTTCATACAACTCAACTTATTTCATTGGATGGAGGTGAGTCAGTCAAATCAGATTTTCATTTTTTCGTGCCAACCGAGCCATCCGCAAGGTCAAATATGGAAAAAATAGGAAAAATTCCGCAGAATTTTGTGAACAACTTTTGGCGTTCATAGACCTTTCGGGAACGTTTCAAAAATGGCGTCAAAAAAGAATCAAAAACAGTTTTTCGCGTTTTAAAAAAACTGGACTTTGTACAAAAAAAAGATTTATGTATACAGGGTGTTTCAAACCAACCGTGCCACCCAATTTTCTGGGAAAGTATCGATTGAAAAAAAAAACAAAAAAACACGTGTTCAATATTTTTTGAAAATCTATCTGACCATACAGAAATTGACTCCCAACCCCACCCCCACTGTGAGGGGTGGGGGTAACTTTAAAAATTCAAATGGCAACCCTCATTTTTTTCACGGATTCTGACTCTCCGAAGAGAAATATGAAACTTTTATCCGAAAAATTTTTTTATACGAAGCCCCCCAAAAATCATCAAAGTACCCCCAAAAAACATCAAAATTATCCCCAAAAATCATTCGTTTGGGGTACAGGGAAGCTTCGGATTAAAAAATGTTTCTAACAAAAGTTTGGTATTTCTCTTCGAGGAATCAGAATCCGAGAAAAAAATGGGGGTTACCATTTGAAATTATAAAGTTACCCCCACCCCGTCAAAGTGACGGTAGGTGCGGGGTCAATTTCTGTATGGTCAGATAGATTTTCAAAAAATATTAAACACGTGTTTTTTTGCTTTTTTTTCAATCGCAACTTTTCCGGAAAATTGGGTGGCACGGGTGGTTTGAAACACCCTGTATAAAATTTGTAGAACTTTTTCATTAAAACAAAATGAATGATTGATGACAATACATAAAATACATAAACAAATACAGGACTTTCTGCAAAAAAACCGCTAAAATTCATGTTTTTTTTAAATTTTTATATGTTTTACAAACTAGTTGGGGTTTTTTTTATGTGGAAGACTAGAGCTCAGGGAAAGCCCTTTGTACTTTCGACAATCTATTTTTTTTTTGTATAGAGTGCAATGTCGAATAGCAAGCTCTAGTCGATAGATAGTGAAGGGAACGAGAGAAATGGAGGAAGGAACTGCCACAACCACCTACTCCCAAGCATTTCTATCGCGACTCTGGCATCGGGGCAACGAGAAGTTGAAGGGTTGTGGGTTATACCGTTTTGGTCCACACGATCAACTTCCCAGTATAATGAATGTTGAATATTATGAATGGATATTTTAATAATAAATGAACAATGCTAACAACAAATAAAAAGAAAATTCATACACGGTTCTTGAAACTAACACAACTCCTATACCCAATAGCAAAAAATTCGTAATATTAAATAATATAATATTAATAAACTGAATACTTCGAAAATAGTAATAGTTTCAGTACTAGTGGGAAATTTACTAGTACCAGAACTGGTGCCAAAGTAATCCTGAGAGAAGTTAGTTCAAATAACGATAATAGTGGTAAATCCACAAGATTTTTCTAGAGAATTTGCTTTTCCTGAACGTAAGCAAACGAAAATTTCCTTCGTATTTCGTTCACTACACAAAAGCGCGTGGTCGAACTCGAAGCGCCACTCATAAACTGCAACTGGAAAGCAAATGACTTGATTTGGAAATTCGAACGATTTCAGGAGGTATTAGCAAAACTAATCAATGTAAGGGCTTCGCAGACTTGACCAAAAAGGCCAAATTTATCGGTGTTGATCTATGGTGTAAAAAATTCGTGGTGTTTGTGGCGTTTGGGTAACGTAATTTTACACGGTTTTTAAAGAATGCTCGGATTTTGACAAGTGATATCTTGATGGGAATCTTTCGCTCTGCTGAATCCAGAAAAGGTCATCTCATTTAGAACGGGCTTAATTCCAACGAGTTTATTAGATATTAGAAAAACGAATCAATTTAAGGTCCTTGTGACCCTTAGCCGAAGTCTGTTCATTTAAACAAAAAAGGGCTTGACCGAATGTTATGAAATTTTTTTACGCGTAGATCGGCCCCTCAACGAAGTCGGTATCATGTTTGGTTCGCGCGATATTGGGCTGTTATAAAAATCACGAACTTCGTTCAAGCGAAAAAACGGCTCGACCGTTTTTTATGAAAATCTTTTCAGATTATAATTTCGGTAATGGGGCCATTCAAGTATTACGTAAGCAGAATTTTATTAATTTTTAAGCCCCCCCCTCCCCCTTGTCAGCAAAAGTAAGCAAAGTTCTTACTCTCCCTTAAATCTGTTCAGGTTTCTTTATTGTTTTTCATGGGTCTAGAAATAAGGAATTTATAGACTATAAAGAAAGAAGAATGCAAATTTTGGTACCGACTTCCAATAGCTATATGTAATAGCCTCGACACACGGCAATCAAAATATGACGAAAATTCCTAATTTATGACGAACGCTCTTACGGTGTGACACACGTTAAAATACCTCATTATATTATGACAGTATGGTGTAGTGAAAAATGTTAGAGAACGAAAAATAAAAAAAATTATATCTTTGGTACGTTGTTGCCCCAATGGAAGGAAACAAGTACTATTTAATTTTTTAATATGGAAAAAAGGAATATTTTTTATTAATTTTCAAGTAAAATAAAAATAAAAATCAGCTGACTCTGGAAAAACGCCTAAAAGCGGGCTTTTTAACATGATCTATCGTTCGAAAGATGGCCCTCTTTTGAGATTTCGTACTAGATTAACCAAAATTTGCCTAATCGGGTTTCCTAATTGATGAGGTTCATATTCCTAATTAATGATGAATTTTCGTCATAAATGCGTGCGTGTGTCGAGGCTATAATACGTCGTTGGATAGGTTTTTTTGAGTTGAAGTTACTATGGCGCCTAGTTCGAAATCTTTGTGCGTTCTGAGTAATACGGTCAATACTGTACAAATATAGAGTTTTACATATCACCCTGTATTTTTGTAACAGAATAACCTATTTCAATAAATAAGGTACAACTGAACGCAGAATTCCTCCACCTATCTATGATGGTAAAAACGATGGTTCCATCTTGCCAACTTTTGGAGTTATGAGTTACATATATCATATGCATATACACGTCATATCCAATGATATCTAACGAACCGAACCAAAATGAGACCGAACAGACAAGTGAACAGCGCGCGCGGTAATTTCCATACTTCGGTTCTTTCTAACTTAACAATAAAACACCGCAGTAAGCAATATCAATAATTTCGGGGAATGCCTGCACATACTTTTTGCTTTCAAGGATAGACAAGTAGGGTTGCCAGTTTGTTCAAATCAAAATACAATAAATTTTTGCAAAAAAATCAGAAAAAATAAGTAAATAAATATTGCTGACGTAATCACCATCCAGACCCCCGGCCCTCATGTCATCAAAAATAAGCAAAGCAAAGACCCCCAACCCCCCTTTGGTGCTTACGTAATACTTGAATGGTCCCAATACGCGTCGATCGGCAGCTCAATGAAGTCAATATCAGTTTTGGTTCGCGCGATATCGTGCAGGTACAAAAGTCACTTACGTCGTCTAAACAAAGAAACCGCTCGACCGAATTTTACGAAAATATTTTCAGATAGTAACTTCGGTAATAGGGTACGATCGGCACCTCAACGAAGTCGGTATCATTGTTGGTTCGCGCGGAATCGAGCAGGTACAAAAATCACTTACGTCGTTTAAACAAAAAAAAACAGCTCGACCGAATTTTATGAAAATCTTTTCAGATCATATTTCAGTTAATACGCTTCGATCAGCACCTCAACGAAGTCGATATCTTTTTTGGTTCGCCCGAGATCGTGCAGGAAAAAATGACCACATACATACGCACACATTCACACACATACACCCACACACTTCTCAAATTTTTGCTTAAAATGCTAACTGGAACCTTGAAAAATGAAAATACGTTGAAAATTACGATTTCGATTTTCGAACCGATTACAATAACTTAAACTGGGAAGTTAATAAACGACTTTTTGCAAAAAAACCGCTAAAAATCGCGTTTTTTTAATTGCTCATATCTTTTGCACACAAAGATTTTGTAATAAAACGGAAATTTTGCAAAATAATAAATAGTTTTTGCAAAATACGGGTTTTTCGAAAAAAAGACTCTTGTTGCCAAGGACGGCGGAGCATAATCATTGTGGGTGGGGAGCACGTGAAAAGTGCGGCTAATTTATTTACCTGAGTTATGTATCATCATCATCATAAATAGCTCCACAGCCTGTTATTGGCCTTGGCTTCCTGCAACATCCTCCTCCAGAACTGTCTGTCCCTGGCTTGGGGTCTCCAATTTCTTATACCTAGGGTTCGTAGATCCTCCTCTACGCTATCTGTATATCTCTTTTTTGGACGTCCTGTGCCTCTGTGTCCGTCTGGTCTCTTGTTCATAATAATTTTTGTTATGCTGTCATCACTGCTACGTTCAACATGTCCTGCCCATCGAATTCTGCTAATTTTTATAGTTTTTATGATGTTCGGATCTTTATACAACTGATACAATTCGTGATTGTATCTTCTCCTCCAAACACCATTTTCATTTACTCCTCCATATATTGTGCGCAGGATTTTTCTTTCAAAGCACCCCAGGAGGTGTTCTTCATTACTTCTTAGTGTCCAGGTTTCGGATCCATACAGTAGTATTGGCCTTATAAGGGTTCTGTATAGTTTAACTTTAGTCCTCCTTGATATGTTCCTTGTTAAGAAGTGTTTACGTAGCCCAAAATAGCATCTATTTCCCAGCGCCAATCTCCTTATGACTTCTGCCGTCGTGTCGTTATCTTTTGAGATTAGCGTCCCTAAGTATATAAATTCTTTTACACTTTCGATGTTATATGTATCAATGGTCATATTCTGGCGATCATTCCGTCTTTTAGAGATGCACATATATTTCGTTTTCTCTTCATTAATTGCTAGTCCGAATTTCTTTGCTGGTCTTTCTAGCAATATGAAGGCTTCTTTCATTGCTATGCTGGATCTGGCTAGTATTACGATGTCGTCAGCGTATGCCAAGAGTTGTACCGACTTGTTGAAAATACTGCCCGCGGTGTTAATTCCTGCGTCTCTTATCACTTTTTCCATAGCTACGTTAAATAGTAAGCACGACAGGGCATCTCCTTGTCTTAGTCCTACTGTGGCGTTGAATGGTTCTGACAGCTCTCCTTCAATTCTTATTCTGCATATAACCTCTTTCATTGTCATTTTGGTCAAATCTACGAGGTGTTTGGGAAATCTTAAATACTCCATAGCTTTATATAATTCTTCACGTTTTATTTTATCATACGCGTTTCTGAAGTCTATGAATAGCGAATGTATGGTAATATTAAATTCATTTGCCTTTTCCAGGACCTGCCTAAGGGTGAAAATATGGTCTGTGGTGGATCTTCCGGGGCGGAAACCGCTTTGATAGTTTCCCAGAGCTGCTTCTGCGTAAGGCTGCAGTTTAACGTATAAAATATTTGATAATACTTTATATGCTACGTTCAATAGCGTGATACCTCTATAATTACGGCAGTTTAGCTGATCTCCTTTTTTGTGTATAGGGCACACAATGCCCTCGCTCCATTCCGATGGTATTCGTTTCTGGGTCCATATTAGTGTTACGATTTCATGCAGGCTTAATATTACGTTTTCACCTCCTTGTTTCAATAGCTCTGCTACGATGTTATCTTTGCCCGGAGATTTGTTGTTTTTTAGCTTTTTCACTGCGTCTTGTACGTCTTCTAATGTAGGCATGTCTCCCGCTAGTTCTTCTGCTAGTTCCATGTTTTCTGTAAGGGGTTGCTCCTCATCTCGAGCTAGCAGTTCTTGAAAGTGTTCACGCCATCTAATTAGAACTGATTCTTTGGTACTTAAGATCTCTCCATCCTTATTTTTGCACATGGTTATTCTGGGCTTGAAACCGACTCGTTGCTCCTTTACTTTTTTATATAGTTTCCTGACATCGTTTCGGTTGTTCGCTTCTTCTATTTTCAACATTTCGTTTTCCCAGTACTCCTTTTTCTTCGCTTTGTGCACTCTTTTCTCCTGTCTCCTTTTTTCTTTGTATGTCTCAACTGCATTTCTCGTTCTGTGTTTCTGTATCATTACTTGATATGCTATATTCTTTTCCTGTGTTACACGGGTACACTCATTGTCGAACCATTCATTTCTGCTTTCACGGGGTTCGTATCCTAGAGTATTTGATGCTGATTCTTTGATTAGGGTCTTCAAGTTATTCCATTTAACTTCTATGTCTTCGGCGTTGTGATTATTTGCATTTATCACTCTTCTATTTATTTCTTCCACATATTCTTCTTGTTTTGCTTCTTCTTTTAATAATTTCACGTTAAATTTTCTTTCCCTGCGGTTTCTTCTTTCGTTTAGTGTCGATATTCTGCTTCTGATTCTCGTCCCAATCATATAATGGTCGGAGTCGATGTTTGCACCACGATATGATCTGACATCTAGTACTTCTGAACAGTGACGCGCTTCTATAAGTATATGATCAATTGAGTTTTGCGTTCTTCCATCTGGAGATCTCCAGGTTACCTTATGTATATCTTTTCGCTGGAATCTTGTGTCTGCGATCACCATATTATTCATCATTGCAAAAACTGATCAGTCTCATACCGTTTTCATTTGTTTCGTCGTGTAGACTAAATGCTCCTATTGTTGGTCGGTATGCACTTTCATGGCCAATTTTTGCATTTGCATCTCCTATGACAATCTTTACATCATGTCTAGGACAGTTTCTTAGCGTCCTATCTAAGGTTTCATAGAATGCATCTTTCGCTTCTTCTAGCGCATCTTCAATCGGGGCATGTATATTTATTATGGAGTAATTAAAGAATCTTCCTCTTATACGTATTCTACATATTCTTTCATTTATAGCGTCAAACCCCATTACTAGATGTTTAATTTGTTTTCTTACAATAAATGCCGTCCCAAAAGTATGATTCTTCTCGTTACAACTATAAAATATATTGTGCGTTTTTTTCTCTAGGATCCCCTTTCCAATCCATCTCACCTCTTGCACTGCTGTCAGGTCGCTTTTATATTTATCTAATTCGTTTAGTAGAACTTTTAGTCTGCCAGGTTGATACAGTGTCCTTACATTCCAAGAAAAAATTCGTAAATCATGGTCCTTAATACGATATCCGGGTCTTCGTTGTGTGGTCAATCCTATCCGAGGCTCTGTTGTAGGTCTCGTGGCAATGTGGTAATGCCAGGACGGGTTGCCAGCCTGAGTTATGTATATGGTTTTAAATTCTTTGGTTATTGGGTTATGGCCGACATTTTGGGCGGGGGGGGGGTGCAGATAGGGGCCTATGAGGTTAGCTCCACTGCCTTATGTGGACCCTGTGTGAATTGCTCTACAGGGCCGACATAGGGCATCTAACGCCCTTGCCTCATTCTCGCCTCGTCATAAGGAATGCCCAATGTGGCCCCTTTGAGGTAAATCATTGCTATCTGATCCCGAGAGGAAAAAAGAGTTTCAGCGTGGATATATTAGTAATAATTGCGCAGGTGTCGAAAACTTTACATTTTTAAAGGCGAGTGTCGTTTTACCAATGCGGTCCCCCGACCAAGTACTAATCACGTCGAATACTGCTTGACCTCTGTAATCGAACCAGAATCAGTCTATTGAGTAGGCTGAATGACACTCTTCACGGTCACTAACATGACTAAAATATGAAACAATGCAACAACAAAAACTAAAGCCTTGTATGAGTTAAACTAAAGCTTAAGGGTATTTTTTTAAAGTTTTTTAAAAAGCTTTCCGAAAACGTAAGACAGATGTTGGGATTGTCCTATTTCATTTGTAATGAGGTTTGCCTCTTCGGGCCCTTATGAGAAATTGATAAGGAATACCTCACTTCAGTACCGCTGATTTTTTTTGGTGTGGTGTTCATAAGGAAACTAAGCGGAAAGTCCACTTTCGATATGCCCCTCATTTGCCACATGGGGCCCTCATGAGGAACCTATGGAGAAATCGATCCTAGTCCGGTGGGGTTTAAAAGACTTAGGCTATATAGTTAAAAGTTCTTAATAGCTTCGACCACGCTACTTCATAGCTAACGTCTGAGATTGTCCTCCAAGTTCTGGGTTATTAGGTGTACATAAAATATTTTGGGTGTGGATTTCCCCACCCAAAGCGAAAGTGCGTGTGCAGTTTTCCTTCCATCCCCACGCGCTCCGCCGCCCCTGCTTGTTGCTGAATTCCATTAGCTCAAAGCCTTATAGCGTTTTTGGCCTTAAAATGTTCTCGAAGAGTTTTGCTAATAGTTATTTTTTGAGCACACATTGCTACTTCACCAGAAACATGCGAAAAAATGGCCGAAGAATTTAAAAAACCAATTTTGCCCACAAAATTTCGATTACTGGCCTCGATTCCCGAATCCGGCGGATCGGAAGTGAGTGTGGATTTGACACTTATGTCCAAAATGCCATATGTTTAAGTTGAGATTCCTTAATTTTGTTCTCGGAAATCGTTTACAGGTTGGTATTGCTATATGTTAAGATTCATGATTACACCCACACGGCGAATAAGGGAATCGCAAAATGTGAAATCCGCACACACTTTCTATCCGCCGGATTCGGGAATCGAGGTCACTATTCTACGAAGGTGGTAAAATATATTTTTTTTGCCTATCTATTCAAGGTCTTGGTCTATTCAAGGAACTGTTTTTTCTAATTAAGATTTTCGTTGCTTCTCATCATTTCTAAACTGTTTGAAAAATTTACTACTAAAACGTCTAAAGCCTTTTGTAATCATTCATGATTTTCAATTTAGATTCAGCAATAACCACTCTAAAATAGACCAAATCCATCAAATCACTACTGCCAAAGAGAAAAAGGTGCTACAAGTTGAAAGACGAAGGATCATGCCATTGCGTTGAATCGAACCACGGACCTTTGCAATGGTAGTCAGTCGCCCTGACACATATATCGAGGCCAGATCCACCATCGGACAACCCCATCGTAATGCAAGTACTTTTGGCCAAAAACTCTACGGATGTTATTGATCAAACATCACACTTGCCTGATATGGCCCCATGTGACTTTGTCTTGTTCCTAAAGTTAAAATTTTACTTCGAGGATATCGAATCAGACCATAAAAGACAATTCACTGCAGGACCTGAAGGCCATACCTCAATCACCGTACGAAAATGTATGGAGGATTGAGTGATGCGCTGGCATAGTTGTATTAGACTCGATAAGGCCTGCTTTGAAGGCGACAAAATTACTTTTAATGAGCAAATTAATTCTTTTGTGTATTCTTGGTTCTTTTATACATGTATTCTCAATCAGAGTCACTCTGACTCTTGGTCCACCTAAAAAATTATTTAATGACACAAAAAACTTTGGAAATAAAGGAAAATTTAGTTCTAGGGCAAGTAATAAAACCATTTCCATGCTTATTAAGCACTTTTACACTCAAGCAATAAAACTAGACCATAAATAATTCAGCAACGCTAGAACCTCGTTATTATGACAAATTTACTCACATTTTTATCGCTATAATCTAATTCTTTTGTCATCTTAAATTTCATGTTTAGAAAATGGCGTAGAGCTCCCCTAGTTGGCACATAAGTGCTTATAGCCATACCACGGGATATAACACGTAGTCTGTGGTCTGAAAGGTCAATGGTCGTTACTATGTTAAACGCTATACTCTTAAACTGTGCATTAGTATTCAATTTGATCGTTTCCACAAAAATAGCAATAATAATACTAATACTCAATTTAAAACAAATCGCATTGAAATCGACCCCAAGAATTGAGATAAATTTCTTTCCAAAAATGACAGAATCCTGGAAAGTTCAACACACGCTGTCAAAATTTTTTTTTTAATATATTAAGGGAAATGCGATCCCTTTTTGGATGCCTTTTCTTTCCACATTCAGATGCCCGACTCCAATTTAAATACCATCAAAAGCCGAAGAGGCAAGAACCCTTTTTCTTAATACATATTGGCCATGGGTAAGCAATAAAATCCGATACCTTTGAGATAAATCCATTTTTTTCTTCTGGAACACCCCCCTCCCTTGAAATAAAGGAAACCTCCAAAATCGATTAACCGATTATCCTTGAAATTCCTTTTATCTGTGTCCGGAGGAGCTTGGAGCGTCAAGCGAATATCTTGCTAGAGCGACAAAACTAGACAAAGCCGCAAAGGATTGCTGGCAGCAACGAAGTGGGGATCAAATGAAAAACCCATGAGGAAGTTAAAAACCCCTTTTTAGTCGTTTTCGTCCTGTCGGGGGGGGGGGGGGGGGCATATCGCCAACAGTATCCTGGTATTTTATTATCTCCTTTGGTGTTTTCGATTCAGTGAGGTTCAATTGTCCATTCCCACCGCTGCCATTCGTTTCTTCTGCGTTTTTTCCCCTTTTGATACCTTGTGGCAGCCCAAACAAACTTCCTGGGATAATTAGCTCCTTTGACATCCATCTAGGCAGGAGCTGATGGGAAGGAATACATCAATGACTGTTGCTGCTATATTTTTCACAACCACCCTGTCTTCCCTTCGTTAGTACAAGGCCTCACTGAATAGACAATGTGTGCCAAAGAAGGGCAGAGCTACACCCTCGACGGACAAATAAGGAGGGGAGCATATACTGGGTCTGAGGGGGAGTCCTTCAGCCCATTGAAACGCACCCCAAACCCTTCAGAGTTCTACTGATTTCATACACATACATACATATATATGTGTTTGAAGGTATGCCTCTAATGGCGGTATCAATCTTGAAGGTGGGCTCCCGGCGGTACACCGACATTTGTTTTGCGTTCTGGAAAAAGGAGAACGAACAGCGAGGAAAAATCGGGATCGATTTGTTAGAGATTGAAGCGCCGCGATGGGCCGTAATCTAGACCAGCCATGAACGCACCTGTGTATATCCAACGTGGAGTCCTTCATACTGTTTGCTCACCACTCGACAGATAAGGCTGAAAGGGTTTCGTTCGCTAATCTGAGAATAATATTTGTTAGACTTAAATTCTACGTCAGCTCCCGCTCGTGTACGCACCAGACAGCCAGGGGCGGATGCTACGTTCCACATGTGGGACTTATGTTTGCTTTAAGCATGAAAATTATGACGTCTCGTTATTTCTTCAGTCAAAATGCTTCGGGATTACGAATGTGTGCTATCACGTGACTTTATTGTGCACAAAAAAAAATAAATAAATAAATAAGAGAAAATTGCGGTTGGTTTGGGGCATTTTCTTGGGAAATTTAACTGAAAATGTGAACTTTTATGATGAAAAACGGATTTGCTCTGCTTTAAGTTTATATTTCGAATCGTGCGACGAGTAAGCCTCATTTAATTCTGCTTAGTTCCGGGAAGTCCCGCAGAAGTGACGCAGTCGCTTGAATAATTTGATCCTTTTTCAATTTCAAATCTTTTTTTTTCAATTGTTAAAAGGTGAATGTTTTTATTGATTTTATGGGGGGTTTCTGTGATAATGATTCATGAATCATGTAGTTTTAACAGGCTTCCTTTCAAGCCAGTCTAATTCCATTGAGGGAGGTCTGGCACGTGATTGTCTTAGATTGTCGAAGGAGTAAGAGTAATGCAAAGTTGTCATTAGTGAACCTGTGAAGTGAGTTAGAGGTATTGAAAGCAGATCATTTATAAAATCAAGAAAAATGGGGGTGGTAGAACTGAGCCCTGGGGAACACGGGTCGAAATGGTCTAAGGCCTAGATTCGACGCCATCCAATACCACGACGTGAAAGAAAACTTTCAATCCAGGTCCTTAGAACTTAGTCTAACTTGGAGTTTGATCAAGAAGCATGGTGTCATAGTCAAAAGTTTTGGAGATATATAAAGCAACCAGACCAGACCCTTCAGGATGCTACTTGAGATGCTCGTTTAAACATACAAGAAGATCTTTTTGGTCTAAAGCCGTATTGCCTGTCGTTTAGAATTTGGTTAGATTCTAGATATTTCATCAGCTTTCTATTTATTACCCTCCATGATTTTGGAGAGAATAGAAATGATTGGTACTGGGCGATAGTTAAAGAGGTTGTTGGATTTGGAGTCAACCTATCATCAAACGATGATTTGATTTTCCTGATGATGGAATTTCTCAATGTAATATACTCACGACGAAACGATTCATTTCGGGAACGTCTATACGCTTTCTAGGCGGATTCTGTGCCTCTAATTGCGATACAGAGAACGACAGAGTTCACATTGTTCTGTGGTTCAAACGGCTGAGGCGTCATCTGCAAAAAATATTGTCGCCGGTTCGAAACGCGAAGATTGATGCTGGACGATCAATCCTGCCAATTCCGAGGTAAGATAATTTGCGACAAAACATCGATACAAAAACACGAGTCTTGCTTTATTTATTTTGGAACCGAGGCCTTTTTTTCTGCCCCGCCATTTTCGGTAATAATACTACCGAGGTAACAGAATTTATCTACCAATTCCACGTCACGGTTAGTCAGCGCCGCGCGTTCAATGGTGTTTGCATTTATCCGCATTTCTTTAGTTTTACTCGAATTTAACCTTCAGACTGCCGAACTACTTTCTACTACACTTTTGAGTCGTCATGCCTGTGGGCCAGCAAACATTATATCGTCAGCGTAGTCGAGATCCTTAAGGCCATTGTATGCCACCTGTTCTACTACCTAGAGCGCTGACAAGGATGTCGTGTATGACTATAAGAAAGAGTACTGGGGAAAGTAGGCAACCTTGTCGTACTCCTGGGCTCACCTTAAAGCTGTCGGATAATTTTCCATTATGGAGCATTTGAAATGGTTATATATTATCCTAGATATGGGACAAGATTTTGCCCACAGGTTTAGCCGCTAGAACGTATTGAATTTTTTTTTGATTTTTACATATCACCCTGTATTTTTGTAACCCTATGACATATTTTCATGAATGAGGTAGTGATGTACGTAGACCTATCCACCTATCTAAGATTGTAAAAGTGACGGTTCCACCCTACCAACTTCCACAGTTATGAGTCGTCAAAATTAAAATTTAAGTTTTTTGAAGTGAAACTTCCTTGTTCTCGTTGCGGGGATTTTGAAGTGATTCGAGCAAGTACGAGTGAATAAAGAAAACAGAAACGAAAACAAGGACAGTTGTACGAAACGGAAGTTGCCTTCTCACTCATTTACAACTGTCACAATTCAGAATCGGCAACAAAAACAAAAACTGCCGTATGAAACGGAAGTTGCCTTCTCACTCGTTTACAAAATAACGAGAAAAAACAAAAATCTTGAAACAAATTAAATATGTACAACAAAACACAATGAATGCACAAGTATACATACTAAATATTTAGTTTCCACTGTATTTCGTTAAACATTTTGGATTTAAACAACCAAGCTGATGAATATCACCGCCAAAAGAGCAGCAAACAACAAAACACAAACAAATTTCACAATTCAATGAATGCACAACTAAACTAACAATTTAGTTTTCACTCTATCTCGTTTAACATTTTGGTCTTTAATAACTTAAACTGATGAATTTCGCGAAGATCACCAAGTAGGTGACAGCGACACTTAGAATAGAGAACTACAGGAAAGGCCCTCGCGTGTAAAATCCCTGTACGTGAGCGTAGTGAAATCCGGGTATCAGACAACTGTCAAACTGGGCTATTTGTTTGTTAGTTGACTGTCAAATTATAAATTGTTTTCTCGCGTTCGGTAGTGCATTTTCTTTGAAACGAGTGTTTTTTATCAAATTTACTTCGTTTTTTTTTCAAAACTAAATTAAAAGAAAAAAGAAAGTTCAAAGAATTTGTTTTCAGTGCGATTAAAGTTGTTACAAGTGAATTTTAAATGAAATAAGAACAATGAAGTGTGCAGTTTTTGGATGTACGAAAAATTCGCTAATTCCGCGAGGAAAATCCTTTTTCAGGTAAGTGGGTAAACTCAAATACTTCCTAAACATATATATTACATATTTCCTTTAATAATTGTGGAAATCACTGAGCTAAATACTCGAAATAATGTAAATTTTGTGTGCTTGGATTTCTTTGTTTACATTAACTAATGCCACCCAAAATTCAAGGGGATCAGCTGATTAGAATGCGTAGTGACGGCGTGTAAAAAGTTCATTTGTGGCAAGATTTTATTTTAGTTAACTGATTATTTCAACTCGCTCTTGCCCCTCCTCTATTCCATTCGCTTTATCCGCTTGTAATGGACAAGCAACTACTAAAACGTGAGCACTCACACAAAAAGGATTTCACTACGCTAAAATTCGGCGAGGGCCCTTCCTGTAGTTCTATATTCTAAGCAGCGACAACCATGATAGCAATTAAGTGATGCCATATAAACAAATTCTACCAAACAAGCAGGAAAATATTTACAATTTATTTAAGTTCGTACATAGATGGCGCAGGCATCGGTAAAGTAAAAATGAGAAGTCGGTTATTTAAAAAATAATAAGTTTTTGTAAAATCAGCGAAATGTTTTTGATTTTATACACTGTACTGCATTACTTTCAAAATATCCATTATACTATGATTTATCCTTTGAGTTAAAATATTATGGTTCTTACTTCCTATTCCCTGCTTCATTCATATTTTAGATTATAACACAATACACGAGCAAATGAAGAAAAAAATACAATAATAAAGATCATATAGACATAAATATGTACGCGAAGTTTCACTTCTGCTTTGTGTTCTTTAATACACAATTATTCTTCAACTACTTTTTTCTCCAAAACATACGTAGTAAAAATTAATTTCTGACATAATTTTAAGCGCAATTTAAAAAAAATCGCCACAACTGTTGCACGGTCTTAAAGTTGCCATACCTGATTTAATTTTTTTTCTTTAAAATAATGTCACAATATTTCCAAAAAATAGATGGGTATAGTGACTTTTTACTTCTTTCTCTTTCCCCCATAATCCAGGAAATTTGTTGAAACAGAAAAACTTGCATTTTTTAACATCAACATTTGTAATTGGTGAAAAAAAGCATTTTAAAAGGAAAAAATCTTCGAAATTTCATTTCTTATTTTTTTTCATAAAAAATTGAGTTAGTTTCAATCTACCAAATACGAATTAAGCCGACTTATCTCCGAGAGAGAATTTTTCTTCAGAAGATATAAGAAAAACAAAACTGCTGCGAATTTAATAGTCTACAAAAATGTTAGAAATTTAGTAACTTTCACCATCCATAAAGCGAAGGCGCAGTTCTTTTCATCTAAGCTTAGCCTTACTTTGCCTGCAAAGAAACTTTAGAGGAACATAAAAACAACTTGGCATTCACGGTAGTGAAGGTGAAGCCCAGATCAGCCTTAGCGCTGATGAATTAAATAATATTTATTGCCGCAACTAATGTATGTGAAGATCCTTTTTGCTCAAAGCCAACTGATAATGCTACTGACTTATTCAGCTTTCGCAATGTTCAAAAAGCTTTTTACTCCATCAAATCTGAATCAGTTGGTCCAGACAATCTCCCACCCATCTTTCTAAAGCTAATTTTTCCTGTGATCCGCCTTTACGTCACTCACATTTTCAATACCTGCCTGACAAAGTCATACTTTCCGCTTCAGCTGAAAACGCAATAAGTTATTGCACTACCTAAATGCAAATTCCCGAAAGGTCCCGCATATTATGTTTCTTAGGGAAAGTACTGGAAAAACTAATGTCTTGGCAAATCGAAGGTCACTGTGAAACATGGTCTCTATTGTGGCATGCGCAGTCTTATTTCCGCAAAAGGAGTAGTTATGAAACTGCACTGTTGACAGTGACCACTCACCTTCTCTTAATTCTGATGACATTGCTTTTATTGTACTCCTTGACAGTGTTAGCCATAAACTTCAAGAAATTAAGCTAATATACCACCTGAGATATTCATCCTCAGCCGCGTCCCTAATTCGGGATTACTTACATAATGGATCTCAAATCAGCGACAAAATTCAATTTCGGACCATTTTCCAATCACGTGCGGTGTTCCGCAAGGCTCCATATTAGGGCCGTTGCTTTTCACCAAACTGAACATGTATGCAGATGATGTCCAAATTTATTTAAATAGTCATGTGCCTGAAGTTCCGAACGTTCAAATGAACGATTTCGGAAAAAAAAATTAAATTTTAAATCTGGGGTTTTCACGTTAAAAAACGAGTAAATAATTAATTTTTGATAACAGTCAGACATTGGAGGTTTCGAAAATTGTCCCCCCTAAATTATTAACCCCGAATTATCAACCTACCCCTAACTCACCCCCTAAAACTGATTATTTTTGAAAATACAGTTAGAGGCTTTAGAACCAGCTGCAAATTTGTGCACATGTTAAGAGTGGGGTTAAGAAATAGTACAAAAAATCTCAAGTCCATAACATCCCCGGAAGCCACCCCTAACTCACCCCCTAAAACTGATTATTTTTGAAAATACAGTTAGAGGCTTTAGAACCAGCTGCAAATTTGTGCACATGTTAAGAGTGGGGTTAAGAAATAGTACAAAAAATCTCAAGTCCATAACATCCCCGGAAGCCACCCCTAACTCACCCCCTAAAAATGATTATTTTTGAAAAAATAGTTAGAGGCTTTAGAACCAGCTGCAAATTCGTACACATGTTAAGAGTGGGGTTAAGAAACAACACAAAAAATCTCAAGTCCATAACATCCCCGGAAGCCACCCCTAGCTCACCCCCTAAATGTGATTATTTTTGAAAAAATAGTTAGAGGCTTTAGAACCAGCTGCAAATTTGTGCACATGTTAAGAGTGGGGTTAAGAAATAACACAAAAAATCTCAAGTCCATAACATCCCCGGAAGCCACCCCTAGCTCACCCCCTAAATGTGATTATTTCTGAAAAAATAGTTACAGGCTTTAGAACCAGCTGCAAATTTGTGCACATGTTAAGAGTGGGTTTAAGAAATAGCCCAAAAAATCTCAAGTCCATAACATCCCCGGAAGCCACCCCTAACTCACCCCCTAAAACTGATTATTTTTGAAAATACAGTTAGAGGCTTTAGAACCAGCTGCAAATTTGTGCACATGTTAAGAGTGGGGTTAAGAAAAAGTACAAAAAATCTCAAGTCCATAACATCCCCGGAAGCCACCCCTAACTCACCCCCTAAAAATGATTATTTTTGAAAGTACAGTTAGAGGCTTTAGAACCAGATGCAAATTTGTGCACATGTTAAGAGTGGGGTTAAGAAATAACACAAAAAATCTCAAGTCCATAACATCCCCGGAAGCCACCCCTAGCTCACCCCCTAAAACTGATTATTTTTGAAAATACAGTTAGAGGCTTTAGAACCAGCTGCAAATTTGTACACATGTTAAGAGTGGGGTTAAGAAATAACACAAAAAATCTCAAGTCCATAACATCCCCGGAAGCCACCCCTAGCTCACCCCCTAAATGTGATTATTGTTTAAAAAATAGTTAGAGGCTTTAGAACCAGCTGCAAATTTGTACACATGTTAAGAGTGGGGTTAAGAAATAACACAAAAAATCTCAAGTCCATAACATCCCCGGAAGCCACCCCTAGCTCACCCCCTAAATGTGATTATTTTTGAAAAAATAGTTAGAGGCTTTAGAACCAGCTGCAAATTTGTGCACATGTTAAGAGTGGGGTTAAGAAATAACACAAAAAATCTCAAGTCCATAACATCCCCGGAAGCCACCCCTAGCTCACCCCCTAAATGTGTTTTGTTTTGAAAAAATAGTTAGAGGCTTTAGAACCAGCTGCAAATTTGTACACATGTTAAGAGTGGGGTTAAGAAATAACACAAAAAATCTCAAGTCCATAACATCCCCGGAAGCCACCCCTAGCTCACCCCCTAAATGTTTTTTTTTTGAAAAAATAGTTAGAGGCTTTAGAACCAGCTGCAAATTTGTACACATGTTAAGAGTGGGGTTAAGAAATAACACAAAAAATCTCAAGTCCATAACATCCCCGGAAGCCACCCCTAGCTCACCCCCTAAATGTGATTATTTTTGAAAAAATAGTTAGAGGCTTTAGAACCAGCTGCAAATTTGTACACATGTTAAGAGTGGGGTTAAGAAATAACACAAAAAATCTCAAGTCCATAACATCCCCGGAAGCCACCCCTAGCTCACCCCCTAAATGTGATTATTTTTGAAAAAATAGATAGAGGCTTTAGAACCAGCTGCAAATTCGTACACATGTTAAGAGGGATGTTAAGACATAACACAAAAAATCTCAAGTCCATAACATCCCCGGAAGCCACCCCTAGCTCACCCATTAAATGTGATTATTTTTGAAAAAATAGATAGAGGCTTTAGAACCAGCTGCAAATTCGTACACATGTTAGGAGGGATGTTAAGATATAACACAAAAAAATTCAAGTCAATAACATCCCCGGAAGCCACCCCTAGATCACCCCCTAAATGTGATTATTTTTGAAAAAATAGTTACAGGCTTTAGAACCAGCTGCAAATTTGTGCACATGTTAAGAGTGGGGTTAAGAAATAACACAAAAAATCTCAAGTCCATAACATCCCCGGAAGCCACCCCTAGCTCACCCCCTAAATGTGATTATTTTTGAAAAAATAGTTACAGGCTTTAGAACCAGCTGCAAATTTGTGCACATGTTAAGAGTGGGTTTAAGAAATAGCCCAAAAAATCTCAAGTCCATAAAATCCCCGGAAGCCACCCCTAACTCACCCCCTAAAACTGATTATTTTTGAAAATACAGTTAGAGGCTTTAGAACCAGCTGCAAATTTGTGCACATGTTAAGAGTGGGGTTAAGAAATAGTACAAAAAATCTCAAGTACATAACATCCCCGGAAGCCACCCCTAATTCACCCCCTAAAAATGATTATTTTTGAAAAAATAGTTAGAGGCTTTAGAACCAGCTGCAAATTCGTACACATGTTAAGAGTGGGGTTAAGAAACAACACAAAAAATCTCAAGTCCATAACATCCCCGGAAGCCACCCCTAGCTCACCCCCTAAATGTGATTATTTTTGAAAAAATAGTTAGAGGCTTTAGAACCAGCTGCAAATTTGTGCACATGTTAAGAGTGGGGTTAAGAAATAACACAAAAAATCTCAAGTCCATAACATCCCCGGAAGCCACCCCTAGCTCACCCCCTAAATGTGATTATTTCTGAAAAAATAGTTACAGGCTTTAGAACCAGCTGCAAATTTGTGCACATGTTAAGAGTGGGTTTAAGAAATAGCCCAAAAAATCTCAAGTCCATAACATCCCCGGAAGCCACCCCTAACTCACCCCCTAAAACTGATTATTTTTGAAAATACAGTTAGAGGCTTTAGAACCAGCTGCAAATTTGTGCACATGTTAAGAGTGGGGTTAAGAAATAGCACAAAAAATCTCAAGTCCATAACATCCCCGGAAGCCACCCCTAACTCACCCCCTAAAACTGATTATTTTTGAAAATACAGTTAGAGGCTTTAGAACCAGCTGCAAATTTGTGCACATGTTAAGAGTGGGGTTAAGAAATAGTACAAAAAATCTCAAGTCCATAACATCCCCGGAAGCCACCCCTAACTCACCCCCTAAAACTGATTATTTTTGAAAATACAGTTAGAGGCTTTAGAACCAGCTGCAAATTTGTGCACATGTTAAGAGTGGGGTTAAGAAATAGTACAAAAAATCTCAAGTCCATAACATCCCCGGAAGCCACCCCTAGCTCACCCCCTAGATGTGATTATTTTTTAAAAAATAGTTAGAGGCTTTAGAACCAGCTGCAAATTTGTGCACATGTTAAGAGTGGGGTTAAGAAATAACACAAAAAATCTCAAGTCCATAACATCCCCGGAAGCCAACCCTAGCTCACCCCCTAAATGTGATTATTTTTTAAAAAATAGTTACAGGCTTTAGAACCAGCTGCAAATTTGTGCACATGTTAAGAGTGGGGTTAAGAAATAAAACAAAAAATCTCAAGTCCATAACATCCCCGGAAGCCACCCCTAGCTCACCCCCTAAATGTGATTATTTTTGAAAAAATAGTTAGAGGCTTTAGAACCAGCTGCAAATTTGTGCACCTGTTAAGAGTGGGGTTAAGAAATAACACAAAAAATCTCAAGTCCATAACATCCCCGGAAGCCACCCCTAGCTCACCCCCTAAATGTGTTTTGTTTTGAAAAAATAGTTAGAGGCTTTAGAACCAGCTGCAAATTTGTACACATGTTAAGAGTGGGGTTAAGAAATAACACAAAAAATCTCAAGTCCATAACATCCCCGGAAGCCACCCCTAGCTCACCCCCTAAATGTTTTTTTTTTGAAAATACAGTTAGAGGCTTTAGAACCAGCTGCAAATTTGTGCACATGTTAAGAGTGGGGTTAAGAAATAGTACAAAAAATCTCAAGTCCATAACATCCCCGGAAGCCACCCCTAACTCACCCCCTAAAAATGATTATTTTTGAAAAAATAGTTATAGGCTTTAGAACCAGCTGCAAATTCGTACACATGTTAAGAGTGGGGTTAAGAAACAACACAAAAAATCTCAAGTCCATAACATCCCCGGAAGCCACCCCTAGCTCACCCCCTAAATGTGATTATTTTTTAAAAAATAGTTAGAGGCTTTAGAACCAGCTGCAAATTTGTGCACATGTTAAGAGTGGGGTTAAGAAATAACACAAAAAATCTCAAGTCCATAACATCCCCGGAAGCCACCCCTAGCTCACCCCCTAAATGTGATTATTTCTGAAAAAATAGTTACAGGCTTTAGAACCAGCTGCAAATTTGTGCACATGTTAAGAGTGGGTTTAAGAAATAGCCCAAAAAATCTGAAGTCCATAACATCCCCGGAAGCCACCCCTAACTCACCCCCTAAAACTGATTATTTTTGAAAATACAGTTAGAGGCTTTAGAACCAGCTGCAAATTTGTGCACATGTTAAGAGTGGGGTTAAGAAATAGCACAAAAAATCTCAAGTCCATAACATCCCCGGAAGCCACCCCTAACTCACCCCCTAAAACTGATTATTTTTGAAAATACAGTTAGAGGCTTTAGAACCAGCTGCAAATTTGTGCACATGTTAAGAGTGGGGTTAAGAAATAGTACAAAAAATCTCAAGTCCATAACATCCCCGGAAGCCACCCCTAACTCACCCCCTAAAACTGATTATTTTTGAAAATACAGTTAGAGGCTTTAGAACCAGCTGCAAATTTGTGCACATGTTAAGAGTGGGGTTAAGAAATAGTACAAAAAATCTCAAGTCCATAACATCCCCGGAAGCCACCCCTAGCTCACCCCCTAGATGTGATTATTTTTTAAAAAATAGTTAGAGGCTTTAGAACCAGCTGCAAATTTGTGCACATGTTAAGAGTGGGGTTAAGAAATAACACAAAAAATCTCAAGTCCATAACATCCCCGGAAGCCAACCCTAGCTCACCCCCTAAATGTGATTATTTTTTAAAAAATAGTTACAGGCTTTAGAACCAGCTGCAAATTTGTGCACATGTTAAGAGTGGGGTTAAGAAATAACACAAAAAATCTCAAGTCCATAACATCCCCGGAAGCCACCCCTAGCTCACCCCCTAAATGTGATTATTTTTGAAAAAATAGATAGAGGCTTTAGAACCAGCTGCAAATTCGTACACATGTTAGGAGGGATGTTAAGATATAACACAAAAAAATTCAAGTCAATAACATCCCCGGAAGCCACCCCTAGCTCACCCCCTAAATGTGATTATTTTTGAAAAAATAGTTACAGGCTTTAGAACCAGCTGCAAATTTGTGCACATGTTAAGAGTGGGGTTAAGAAATAACACAAAAAATCTCAAGTCCATAACATCCCCGGAAGCCACCCCTAGCTCACCCCCTAAATGTGATTATTTTTGAAAAAATAGTTACAGGCTTTAGAACCAGCTGCAAATTTGTGCACATGTTAAGAGTGGGGTTAAGAAATAACACAAAAAATCTCAAGTCCATAACATCCCCGGAAGCCACCCCTAACTCACCCCCTAAAACTGATTATTTTTGAAAATACAGTTAGATGCTTTAGAACCAGCTGCAAATTTGTGCACATGTTAAGAGTGGGGTTAAGAAATAGCACAAAAAATCTCAAGTCCATAACATCCCCGGAAGCCACCCCTAGCTCACCCCTAAATGTGATTATTTTTGAAAAAATAGATAGAGGCTTTAGAACCAGCTGCAAATTCGTACACATGTTAAGAGGGATGTTAAGATATAACACAAAAAATCTCAAGTCCATAACATCCCCGGAAGCCACCCCTAGCTCACCCCCTAAATGTGATTATTTTTGAAAAAATAGATAGAGGCTTTAGAACCAGCTGCAAATTCGTACACATGTTAGGAGGGATGTTAAGATATAACACAAAAAAATTCAAGTCAATAACATCCCCGGAAGCCACCCCTAGCTCACCCCCTAAATGTGATTATTTTTGAAAAAATAGTTACAGGCTTTAGAACCAGCTGCAAATTTGTGCACATGTTAAGAGTGGGGTTAAGAAATAACACAAAAAATCTCAAGTCCATAACATCCCCGGAAGCCACCCCTAGCTCACCCCCTAAATGTGATTATTTTTGAAAAAATAGTTACAGGCTTTAGAACCAGCTGCAAATTTGTGCACATGTTAAGAGTGGGGTTAAGAAATAACACAAAAACCTCAAGTCCATAACATCCCCGGAAGCCACCCCTAGCTCACCCCCTAAATGTGATTATTTTTGAAAAAATAGTTAGAGGCTTTAGAACCAGCTGCAAATTCGTACACATGTTAAGAGGGATGTTAAGATATAACACAAAAAATTTCAAGTCCATAACATCCCCGGAGCCGACCCTAGCTCAACCCCTAAATGTGATTATTTTTGAAAAAATAGTTAGAGGCTTTAAGGTCCGGTTACACGCAACGATCTGCTTGTGCCAATTGGCTTGCGCAAGTCAATTTGCGCAAGGGAATCGTTGCGTGTAAACGCAAATTTTTCGCTGGCGCAAGCCAAAAAGGTTGCCTTGTGCAAAATATGTGTTCTTAGAAAATCGGCCTGAGGTTGGTGTTTTGGCATGAGCGTTTAAGCGATGTTCAAGACAAGCTACAACCCTCAGCATGCCCTTGGGTGAATGGTGAAATTTTATGACGCTCCTCCGACCTTATCATAATCAATATAATATAATAATCGTGTCAAATTAGCATAATTTAGTGTCATTTTCACTCTTTTTATTTGCACCAATTGACTTGCGCCAGTCAATTTGCACAAGCAGATCGTTGCGTGTAACCGGACCTTTAGAACCAGCTGCAAATTTGTGCACATGTTAAGAGTGGGGTTAAGAAATAGCACAAAAAATCTCAAGTCCATAACATCCCCGGAAGCCACCCCTAACTCACCCCCTAAAACTGATTATTTTTGAAAATACAGTTAGAGGCTTTAGAACCAGCTGCAAATTTGTGCACATGTTAAGAGTGGGGTTAAGAAATAACACAAAAAATCTCAAGTCCATAACATCCCCGGAAGCCACCCCTAGCTCACCCCTAAATGTGATTATTTTTGAAAAAATAGATAGAGGCTTTAGAACCAGCTGCAAATTCGTACACATGTTAAGAGGGATGTTAAGATATAACACAAAAAATCTCAAGTCCATAACATCCCCGGAAGCCACCCCTAGCTCACCCCCTAAATGTGATTATTTTTGAAAAAATAGATAGAGGCTTTAGAACCAGCTGCAAATTCGTACACATGTTAGGAGGGATGTTAAGATATAACACAAAAAAATTCAAGTCAATAACATCCCCGGAAGCCACCCCTAGCTCACCCCCTAAATGTGATTATTTTTGAAAAAATAGTTACAGGCTTTAGAACCAGCTGCAAATTTGTGCACATGTTAAGAGTGGGGTTAAGAAATAACACAAAAAATCTCAAGTCCATAACATCCCCGGAAGCCACCCCTAGCTCACCCCCTAAATGTGATTATTTTTGAAAAAATAGTTACAGGCTTTAGAACCAGCTGCAAATTTGTGCACATGTTAAGAGTGGGGTTAAGAAATAACACAAAAACCTCAAGTCCATAACATCCCCGGAAGCCACCCCTAGCTCACCCCCTAAATGTGATTATTTTTGAAAAAATAGTTAGAGGCTTTAGAACCAGCTGCAAATTCGTACACATGTTAAGAGGGATGTTAAGATATAACACAAAAAATTTCAAGTCCATAACATCCCCGGAGCCGACCCTAGCTCAACCCCTAAATGTGATTATTTTTGAAAAAATAGTTAGAGGCTTTAAGGTCCGGTTACACGCAACGATCTGCTTGTGCCAATTGGCTTGCGCAAGTCAATTTGCGCAAGGGAATCGTTGCGTGTAAACGCAAATTTTTCGCTGGCGCAAGCCAAAAAGGTTGCCTTGTGCAAAATATGTGTTCTTAGAAAATCGGCCTGAGGTTGGTGTTTTGGCATGAGCGTTTAAGCGATGTTCAAGACAAGCTACAACCCTCAGCATGCCCTTGGGTGAATGGTGAAATTTTATGACGCTCCTCCGACCTTATCATAATCAATATAATATAATAATCGTGTCAAATTAGCATAATTTAGTGTCATTTTCACTCTTTTTATTTGCACCAATTGACTTGCGCCAGTCAATTTGCACAAGCAGATCGTTGCGTGTAACCGGACCTTTAGAACCAGCTGCAAATTTGTACACATGTTAAGAGTGGGGTTAAGAAATAACACAAAAAATTTCAAGTCCATAACATCCCCGGAAACCACCCCCTAAATGTGATTATTTTTGAAAATATAGTTAGAGAGTTTAGAACCAGCTGCACTTTTGTGTACTGGTGTTACCTCTAATTCACCCCCTACAAAAATGTTACAACCCGCTTAAATATTAATGAAAGAAATATGTAAATACAAAACATAAAATAAATGATGAGTCTGTACAACCAATAATTCGCAATTTTGCGCCCCTAAAAAATCGAACAAATACATCACACATATTTCTATTGCTTTTTTTTTGAGGATTGAGACGAACACCCAACATTAAAAATGCGATATTACTAGCCCTGATTTCGTCCTGAAAATTACCGTCGCTGTTTCCCGTTTTTTTCTAAAATTTGTTTGTTCTTATAATTTTTTTGTTTCTTTAATATTGTCTATAATGCCCCGTCCACACGACAGAAAATTGTTTGCACCATACTTGCTTCTTTAGTGCATGGCACTATAGGCAACCCATTCCAATAAAATCTAACTAAAAGGAAAAGGATTGCCTATAGTACGGTCAAGACTTACTTAGAAAAATCTAGTTATTTAGATCGAGCTCTTTGAGGCCTACAATTAGAATGATGGAAAAAGTTTTCACTCACTTTCCTTCGACTACGGGATCAAGTTCTCGGTCTAATCAGGTAGTGGGACCCGATAGTCGCATTAAAGTGAAAAAGTAGCCTAAAATAGAAATTGATTTTTTTTATTAAATAAAATAAAATGATTATCACATTTCGTAAAGCTTAAAGACGGTCAATTTATGTGTTATTTATTTATGTCAGAGTTAGGCAAGTACAGATATGTACATATATTAATTAAACTCAAATTCATGGGCTCTTGTAATTTAGATGTAAAAACAAAAAAAAATGTTTTTAAATGCTTGTATTATTAAATATACATTATGTACCCTCTCTGTCGAAGTTCCTTTTGTTAATAAATATGTAATTGTTTCTAAGAATTTAACGACCGAGATTTAGCGAAAATACTTTGCATTTCAGCAAATCAAAATCTGTAGAAATTAAAAAATGAATGCCTCGTCATGTATGCAGAACCCCCTCAGCCACGGACCCAGACTTTGAGTCTTTCAAACTAACCAAAACGTGCGTGCTAAGAATTGCTTCTGACAGAGAGAACGCGCTATATCTATCTGCACCGTGCGCACCCATCGGCAATGAATAGAAAGAGCATTCTACAATTACGACGCAATTTTCATACGACCCTTTTCTTTAAAATGAACGGAATTCTGTGAAATGGTGACCTATTTAGGCGCTTTTTTTTGGGGGAAATTTTTCAGGGTTCCGTAGACGTCTGGACAGGGCGACAAATCCCCCGGCCCGTGTCTATTGCACATTTTTGTATTGTTGCAAATACTTATAAAATTTTTTATGACTTTTGTGTTTTTTTGTTTATTGCTTTCTTTAAATATCACACCACTGATTTTCGTTGTGGGTCGTGATAAGTTGAAAGTGAAAATAATATTGTCGAAGAATTACAACAATTTTATTGCCACTAATATTCGGCTGATATTCGGTATTCGGCCACTTTTTTAATATTCGGTATTCGGCCGAATAATATGGATTATTCAAATCATAAAAAGAAAAGCACATACATATCACTAAGGTACGGGTCCGTGTTCGGTTTCCGTATTCGAAAACCCGAATGCAGGCATTTCATACAAATAACTCTGCACAGCGCACACGTTCTTAAATTTTTCGTTCGGAAACCATTCCTGATATTCGGTTCGAAAGTCAAGACATGAGTTCATGATGCCAAAAACCGAACGTCTGCGCTAGGCTCACGGAATTCCGTATTCGGAAAACGATGTGTGCGGCCAGCCTAAAATTATATGCGAGGAGGCCAAATTTCTTCGGAAAAGCAACAACAAAAACAATAAAATCATGAAAGAGGACTCCGGACCGACGAACAAATTTCCTGGGAAAAGCAATAAGGCTGGCCGCACACATACGGTTTCCGTGTTCGGTTTCCGAATACGGAATTCCGACTCGGAATTCCGTGAGCCTAGCGCAGACGTTCGGGTTTTGGCATCCTGAACGCACGTCTTGGCTTTCGAACCGAATATCAGGAATTGTTTCCGAACGGAAAATTTAAGAACGTGTGCGCTGTGTAGAGTTATTTGTATGAAATGCTTGCATTCGTGTTTTCGAGCACGGAAACCGAATTCGGAAACCGAACACGGAAACCGTATGTGTGCGGCCAGCCTTAAAAAGCAAAAAAACCGACACCGAGTGGCTTCAAATCGTCGATGAAGTTGCGCGCAATTGTGTTAACACAGGAAGTATGATTGTAGTGGTAAGATCAGGCGGCATTGCGCTAGTTCGAAAAAGCAAATAGAGTTTTAATGCTACTTTTCCCATCTAGGTAACAATTTGTCTATGCTCGAAATGCATGCACTTATTTTTTACTGAAAATTCGGCCGCCGAATATTCGGCACTTCGGCCAAGAGCGTGGAATCTCTAGTTTTTTAAATTCAGGCCAAATTGGTAAAATGTGACCCACTTGATATCTCATATGGTGGGTTCACACAATAAGGTCTTTTGGTCGTCTACGTTTCCGTGCGACTTCTGTACCGACTGTGGAGTTTTCTGTACGGACATACATAATAGAAGTATTCATGTCAACCCTCGCAAATCACGTAAACTAGTAAACGGCGTAACTAATGTCAGATTAACATGAATATGACATTAGTTTATGCCGTTTATTACGTTTACGCAATTTACGAGGGTTGACATGAATGCCCCTAATATGTACTATATCGACAGAATGTCTCTCGTCGGAAGGAGCGCTCGTTTATTGGGCCCTTTAGGACTTCCTTGGTTGACTTTTTCCAGCGACTTTACCTTGTTTCACAGAGAAAACTATAGAAGTAGAGGCAGAAGTCCATGCAATTGCACTACAGCCCACTTTGAGCTTTCACCTCCACTAGGGCACTTCTTCAAGTTTGACGGTCCCTTCAGTTCCGGATGTTGAGTATTGCCTTTGCGTCACCTGTCACGAAGTTTATGCATCTCCTCCTGGGGCTGTGTACGGTTCTATTTCACGAAATTTCTGCTATCGGTCGTATTACTATTTTGTAGAGAGTTTTGTGTTTCTGTGCACAAATCTTTAGTGCAGTTTTTGCTTCTGAACCTAAAAGGCTCTATTAGCCAGAAAATTCGTTTAGTTTTCTCTTCCTCTTCTATGTTTCTTTTTGTAATTGTAGACCCAAGGTAGACTGAATCTTTACTTACTCTACGTCCAAAAGTCTCCATCATGTGAATCCACTATATTACATAAGTGTCTCGTTCAGTATGTTGGGTCCACACGACAAGGACTTTTTTCCGCAACGACTTTTGTAGAGACATGTCGACGGAATTTTTTGGTGGACTTTTTATTTTTTATTTTTTTATTTGGTATCACCAGATAGTAAGATTAGCTCGAAGTATATAAAAGGATATGATTGGTTAAGGGTAGTCTGCAGGATGCCACGCGTTTGAAGTTTTGGATGCTGTAAGAGTTCATTTTTTGAAGCAGCCGGCTGAGCAACAGATGCAACCGTCGCGGTTAGCCGGAGACAGCCTCGTCGGGGTATTATGCCTTCTGAAGGAAGTGAATTTCGCTAACCGGCCGACAAAGACTACCCGACTACTAGACCAGTGAAGAAAGAGATGCACCTCCGCTAAGGGAACATCCTACCTAAGGGCGCGCGCACACAGAAAGCGGAGCGGAGCTGAGCTTATCAGCTCTGCGCTAACTTTACATTAAAATCCCCGGTGCTGCGCACACTGTGAGCTGAGCGGAGCTAGCTCACAATGTGCGCAAGCACCGGGGATTTTAATGTAAAGTTAGTGCAGAGCTGATAAGCTCAGCTCCGCTCCGCTTTCTGTGTGCGCGCGCCCAAAGTGAAACTATCTTACACTATTATTGATGGCTTATTAGGGCTACCAGTATTAGCCGACATTATCTGATACAAAAAAATTTTTGTTGAAATGAAAACAATGCAGTTCAACAGATGGACAAATTCATAGCACATATGTAGGTACCGTCAACGGAGCTTTTTTAATGTGTTTATGGTTTTTTTTACTACATATTAATTTCTATTCTTTGTAATTGAATTTTTATTAGTTGTTTTGTATTTTATGTGAATAAATCAAATTTTTTGTTTAATTTTTGTCATATAGTTTTTTTATTTGCC
Source organism: Thereva nobilitata (assembly GCA_963855945.1). Classification (NCBI taxonomy): domain Eukaryota; kingdom Metazoa; phylum Arthropoda; class Insecta; order Diptera; family Therevidae; genus Thereva; species Thereva nobilitata. The sequence goes on along the minus strand of OY979694.1, from coordinate 194,491,254 downwards.
TTTGGAAAAAAAATGTTGAAACCTATCTTAGATTTTACATGGTTTCCTATAAAAAATCGTAAATCGTGCTTTCCGTCGTGTTTTTTTGGAACCTGTCTACGACGAAAAACGATGTCTTGGTGTATTTAATTTTCAACACCCTAAAACAAATTTACGTATCCAAAAGCTATGCGGCCGAGATTGCGGGAGAAAGCTAGTTTTTAGAAATATTATCCAACATCGCATCAGCGATTCTCGTTCTAAACAAAATTAACTCGTTCTTAAAAATACAAAAACAATGAAACAATTCTTCAACAGGGAGTGCTCAAAAGGGTGGCTTCTGTGGATGCTAGGGAGTCGATTATTTTTAAACAAATTATTTAACATCGTATGGTAGCACTCTTTGTTAGATTTAAATCCTTCCGCCAAATGCGTCACGTCACATTAATTTATTAGTACTTGGTTAGAGTATCACTTTATCCCCTAAAGCTGCTCGCACACTGGATAAGAATTTGTACGAATTTGCCCCAAATTTTGATGAAATCGATACAATTTCGTCAGAATTCGCACAAATTCGTACAAATTCTGATGCAGTGTGCCACCAGCCTTACTCTTTTGAGTGATTTTTTTATTGTAGCTAGCATTGAGGTGGTGACATTTAAAACATTACTTTTGTTTTTTTCATTCTTCTTTTAAAATCTGAATAAATTCATTCCTGTTCAAGTATATTTTAACACAATTAACAAATAAACAAACATGCAACGCGTCCCAAAGCCCCTACTTATTTTTAAAAAAAGATTCCTTTCTAGGGGGTGAGTTAGTGCAATTTTTTTTGTTCTTTCCTAAGATCTCTCTTAAAGAGTACACAAATTTGCAGCTGGTTTTAAAGCCTGAAACTATTTTTTCAAAAATAATCACATTTAGGGGGTGAGCTAGGGGTGGCTTCCGGGGATGTTATGAACTTGAGATTTTTTGTGTTATATCTTAACCCCACTCTTAACATGTGTACAAATTTGCAGCTGGTTCTAAAGCCTCTAACTATTTTTTCAAAAATAATCACATTTAGCGGGTGAGCTAGGGGTGGCTTCCGGGGATGTTATGGACTTGAGATTTTTTGTGTTATTTCTTAACATCCCTCTTAACATGTGTACGAATTTGCAGCTGGTTCTAAAGCCTCTATCTATTTTTTCAAAAATAATCACATTTAGGGGGTGAGCTAGGGGTGGCTTCCGGGGATGTTATGGACTTGAGGTTTTTGTGTTATTTCTTAACCCCACTCTTAACATGTGCACAAATTTGCAGCTGGTTCTAAAGCCTCTAACTATTTTTTCAAAAATAATCACATTTAGCGGGTGAGCTAGGGGTGGCTTCCGGGGATGTTATGGACTTGAGATTTTTTGTGTTATTTCTTAACATCCCTCTTAACATGTGTACGAATTTGCAGCTGGTTCTAAAGCCTCTAACTATTTTTTCAAAAATAATCACATTTACGGGGTGAGCTAGGGGTGGCTTCCGGGGATGTTATGGACTTGAGATTTTTTGTGTTATTTCTTAACCCCACTCTTAACATGTGTACAAATTTGCAGCTGGTTCTAAAGCCTCTAACAATTTTTTCAAAAAAAAACACATTTAGGGGGTGAGCTAGGGGTGGCTTCCGGGGATGTTATGGACTTGAGATTTTTTGTGTTATTTCTTAACATCCCTCTTAACATGTGTACGAATTTGCAGCTGGTTCTAAAGCCTCTAACTATTTTTTCAAAAATAATCACATTTACGGGGTGAGCTAGGGGTGGCTTCCGGGGATGTTATGGACTTGAGATTTTTTGTGTTATTTCTTAACCCCACTCTTAACATGTGTACAAATTTGCAGCTGGTTCTAAAGCCTCTAACAATTTTTTCAAAAAAAAACACATTTAGGGGGTGAGCTAGGGGTGGCTTCCGGGGATGTTATGGACTTGAGATTTTTTGTGTTATTTCTTAGCCCCACTCTTAACATGTGCACAAATTTGCAGCTGGTTCTAAAGCCTCTAACTATTTTTTCAAAAGTAATCACATTTAGGGGGTGAGCTAGGGGTGGCTTCCGGGGATGTTATGGACTTGAAATTTTTTGTGTTATATCTTAACATCCCTCTTAACATGTGTACGAATTTGCAGCTGGTTCTAAAGCCTCTATCTATTTTTTCAAAAATAATCACATTTAGGGGGTGAGCTAGGGGTGGCTTCCGGGGATGTTATGGACTTGAGATTTTTTGTGTTATTTCTTAACCCCACTCTTAACATGTGCACAAATTTGCAGCTGGTTCTAAAGCCTCTAACTATTTTTTCAAAAATAATCACATTTAGGGGGTGAGCTAGGGGTGGCTTCCGGGGATGTTATGGACTTGAGATTTTTTGTGTTATTTCTTAACGCCACTCTTAACATGTGTACAAATTTGCAGCTGGTTCTAAAGCCTCTAACTATTTTTTCAAAAATAATCACATTTAGGGGGTGAGCTAGGGGTGGCTTCCGGGGATGTTATGGACTTGAGATTTTTTGTGTTATTTCTTAACCCCACTCTTAACATGTGCACAAATTTGCAGCTGGTTCTAAAGCCTCTAACTATTTTTTCAAAAATAATCACATTTAGAGGGTGAGCTAGGGGTGGCTTCCGGGGATGTTATGGACTTGAAATTTTTTGTGTTATATCTTAACATCCCTCTTAACATGTGTACGAATTTGCAGCTGGTTCTAAAGCCTCTATCTATTTTTTCAAAAATAATCACATTTAGGGGGTGAGCTAGGGGTGGCTTCCGGGGATGTTATGGACTTGAGATTTTTTGTGTTATTTCTTAACCCCACTCTTAACATGTGTACAAATTTGCAGCTGGTTCTAAAGCCTCTAATTATTTTTTCAAAAAAAAACACATTTAGGGGGTGAGCTAGGGGTGGCTTCCGGGGATGTTATGGACTTGAGATTTTTTGTGTTATGTCTTAACGCCACTCTTAACATGTGCACAAATTTGCAGCTGGTTCTAAAGCCTGTAACTATTTTTTCAAAAATAATCACATTTAGGGGGTGAGCTAGGGGTGGCTTCCGGGGATGTTATGGACTTGAAATTTTTTGTGTTATATCTTAACATCCCTCTTAACATGTGTACGAATTTGCAGCTGGTTCTAAAGCCTCTATCTATTTTTTCAAAAATAATCACATTTAGGGGGTGAGCTAGGGGTGGCTTCCGGGGATGTTATGGACTTGAGATTTTTTGTGTTATTTCTTAACCCCACTCTTAACATGTGCACAAATTTGCAGCTGGTTCTAAAGCCTCTAACTATTTTTTCAAAAATAATCACATTTAGGGGGTGAGCTAGGGGTGGCTTCCGGGGATGTTATGGACTTGAAATTTTTTGTGTTATTTCTTAACCCCACTCTTAACATGTGTACAAATTTGCAGCTGGTTCTAAAGCCTCTAATTATTTTTTCAAAAAAAACACATTTAGGGGGTGAGCTAGGGGTGGCTTCCGGGGATGTTATGGACTTGAGATTTTTTGTGTTATGTCTTAACGCCACTCTTAACATGTGCACAAATTTGCAGCTGGTTCTAAAGCCTGTAACTATTTTTTCAAAAATAATCACATTTAGGGGGTGAGCTAGGGGTGGCTTCCGGGGATGTTATGGACTTGAAATTTTTTGTGTTATATCTTAACATCCCTCTTAACATGTGTACGAATTTGCAGCTGGTTCTAAAGCCTCTATCTATTTTTTCAAAAATAATCACATTTAGGGGGTGAGCTAGGGGTGGCTTCCGGGGATGTTATGGACTTGAGATTTTTTGTGTTATTTCTTAACCCCACTCTTAACATGTGCACAAATTTGCAGCTGGTTCTAAAGCCTCTAACTATTTTTTCAAAAATAATCACATTTAGGGGGTGAGCTAGGGGTGGCTTCCGGGGATGTTATGGACTTGAGATTTTTTGTGTTATTTCTTAACCCCACTCTTAACATGTGTACAAATTTGCAGCTGGTTCTAAAGCCTCTAACTATTTTTTAAAAAAAAACACATTTAGGGGGTGAGCTAGGGGTGGCTTCCGGGGATGTTATGGACTTGAGATTTTTTGTGTTATGTCTTAACGCCACTCTTAACATGTGCACAAATTTGCAGCTGGTTCTAAAGCCTCTAACTATGGGGTGAGCTAGGGGTGGCTTCCGGGGATGTTATGGACTTGAGATTTTTTGTGTTATTTCTTAACCCCACTCTTAACATGTGCACAAATTTGCAGCTGGTTCTAAAGCCTCTATCTATTTTTTCAAAAATAATCACATTTAATGGGTGAGCTAGGGGTGGCTTCCGGGGATGTTATGGACTTGAGATTTTTTGTGTTATTTCTTAACCCCACTCTTAACATGTGTACAAATTTGCAGCTGGTTCTAAAGCCTCTAACTATTTTTTCAAAAATAATCACATTTAGGGGGTGAGCTAAGGGTGGCTTCCGGGGATGTTATGGACTTCAGATTTTTTGTACTTTTTCCTAACCCCACTCTTAACATGTGCATAAATTTGCAGCTGGTTCTAAAGCCTCTAACTATTTTTTCAAAAATAATCACATTTAGGGGGTGAGCTAGGGGTGGCTTCCGGGGATGTTATGGACTTGAAATTTTTTGTGTTATATCTTAACATCCCTCTTAACATGTGTACGAATTTGCAGCTGGTTCTAAAGCCTCTATCTATTTTTTCAAAAATAATCACATTTAGGGGGTGAGCTAGGGGTGGCTTCCGGGGATGTTATGGACTTGAGATTTTTTGTGTTATTTCTTAACCCCACTCTTAACATGTGCACAAATTTGCAGCTGGTTCTAAAGCCTCTAACTATTTTTTCAAAAATAATCACATTTAGGGGGTGAGCTAGGGGTGGCTTCCGGGGATGTTATGGACTTGAAATTTTTTGTGTTATATCTTAACATCCCTCTTAACATGTGTACGAATTTGCAGCTGGTTCTAAAGCCTCTATCTATTTTTTCAAAAATAATCACATTTAGGGGGTGAGCTAGGGGTGGCTTCCGGGGATGTTATGGACTTGAGATTTTTTGTGTTATTTCTTAACCCCACTCTTAACATGTGCACAAATTTGCAGCTGGTTCTAAAGCCTGTAACTATTTTTTCAGAAATAATCACATTTAGGGGGTGAGCTAGGGGTGGCTTCCGGGGATGTTATGGACTTGAGATTTTTTGTGTTATTTCTTAACCCCACTCTTAACATGTGCACAAATTTGCAGCTGGTTCTAAAGCCTCTAACTATTTTTTCAAAAATAATCACATTTAGGGGGTGAGCTAGGGGTGGCTTCCGGGGATGTTATGGACTTGAGATTTTTTGTGTTGTTTCTTAACCCCACTCTTAACATGTGTACGAATTTGCAGCTGGTTCTAAAGCCTCTAACTATTTTTTCAAAAATAATCATTTTTAGGGGGTGAATTAGGGGTGGCTTCCGGGGATGTTATGGACTTGAGATTTTTTGTACTATTTCTTAACCCCACTCTTAACATGTGCACAAATTTGCAGCTGGTTCTAAAGCCTCTAACTGTATTTTCAAAAATAATCAGTTTTAGGGGGTGAGTTAGGGGTGGCTTCCGGGGATTTTATGGACTTGAGATTTTTTGGGCTATTTCTTAAACCCACTCTTAACATGTGCACAAATTTGCAGCTGGTTCTAAAGCCTGTAACTATTTTTTCAAAAATAATCACATTTAGGGGGTGAGCTAGGGGTGGCTTCCGGGGATGTTATGGACTTGAGATTTTTTGTGTTATTTCTTAACCCCACTCTTAACATGTGCACAAATTTGCAGCTGGTTCTAAAGCCTGTAACTATTTTTTCAAAAATAATCACATTTAGGGGGTGATCTAGGGGTGGCTTCCGGGGATGTTATTGACTTGAATTTTTTTGTGTTATATCTTAACATCCCTCCTAACATGTGTACGAATTTGCAGCTGGTTCTAAAGCCTCTATCTATTTTTTCAAAAATAATCACATTTAATGGGTGAGCTAGGGGTGGCTTCCGGGGATGTTATGGACTTGAGATTTTTTGTGTTATATCTTAACATCCCTCTTAACATGTGTACGAATTTGCAGCTGGTTCTAAAGCCTCTATCTATTTTTTCAAAAATAATCACATTTAGGGGGTGAGCTAGGGGTGGCTTCCGGGGATGTTATGGACTTGAGATTTTTTGTGTTATTTCTTAACCCCACTCTTAACATGTGTACAAATTTGCAGCTGGTTCTAAAGCCTCTAACTATTTTTTCAAAAATAATCACATTTAGGGGGTGAGCTAGGGGTGGCTTCCGGGGATGTTATGGACTTGAGATTTTTTGTGTTATTTCTTAACCCCACTCTTAACATGTGTACAAATTTGCAGCTGGTTCTAAAGCCTCTAACTATTTTTTCAAAAAAAAAACATTTAGGGGGTGAGCTAGGGGTGGCTTCCGGGGATGTTATGGACTTGAGATTTTTTGTGTTATTTCTTAACCCCACTCTTAACATGTGTACAAATTTGCAGCTGGTTCTAAAGCCTCTAACTATTTTTTCAAAACAAAACACATTTAGGGGGTGAGCTAGGGGTGGCTTCCGGGGATGTTATGGACTTGAGATTTTTTGTGTTATTTCTTAACCCCACTCTTAACATGTGCACAAATTTGCAGCTGGTTCTAAAGCCTCTAACTATTTTTTCAAAAATAATCACATTTAGGGGGTGAGCTAGGGGTGGCTTCCGGGGATGTTATGGACTTGAGATTTTTTGTGTTATTTCTTAACCCCACTCTTAACATGTGCACAAATTTGCAGCTGGTTCTAAAGCCTCTAACTATTTTTTCAAAAATAATCACATTTAGAGGGTGAGCTAGGGGTGGCTTCCGGGGATGTTATGGACTTGAAATTTTTTGTGTTATATCTTAACATCCCTCTTAACATGTGTACGAATTTGCAGCTGGTTCTAAAGCCTCTATCTATTTTTTCAAAAATAATCACATTTAGGGGGTGAGCTAGGGGTGGCTTCCGGGGATGTTATGGACTTGAGATTTTTTGTGTTATTTCTTAACCCCACTCTTAACATGTGTACAAATTTGCAGCTGGTTCTAAAGCCTCTAATTATTTTTTCAAAAAAAACACATTTAGGGGGTGAGCTAGGGGTGGCTTCCGGGGATGTTATGGACTTGAGATTTTTTGTGTTATGTCTTAACGCCACTCTTAACATGTGCACAAATTTGCAGCTGGTTCTAAAGCCTGTAACTATTTTTTCAAAAATAATCACATTTAGGGGGTGAGCTAGGGGTGGCTTCCGGGGATGTTATGGACTTGAAATTTTTTGTGTTATATCTTAACATCCCTCTTAACATGTGTACGAATTTGCAGCTGGTTCTAAAGCCTCTATCTATTTTTTCAAAAATAATCACATTTAGGGGGTGAGCTAGGGGTGGCTTCCGGGGATGTTATGGACTTGAGATTTTTTGTGTTATTTCTTAACCCCACTCTTAACATGTGCACAAATTTGCAGCTGGTTCTAAAGCCTCTAACTATTTTTTCAAAAATAATCACATTTAGGGGGTGAGCTAGGGGTGGCTTCCGGGGATGTTATGGACTTGAGATTTTTTGTGTTATTTCTTAACCCCACTCTTAACATGTGTACAAATTTGCAGCTGGTTCTAAAGCCTCTAATTATTTTTTCAAAAAAAACACATTTAGGGGGTGAGCTAGGGGTGGCTTCCGGGGATGTTATGGACTTGAGATTTTTTGTGTTATGTCTTAACGCCACTCTTAACATGTGCACAAATTTGCAGCTGGTTCTAAAGCCTGTAACTATTTTTTCAAAAATAATCACATTTAGGGGGTGAGCTAGGGGTGGCTTCCGGGGATGTTATGGACTTGAAATTTTTTGTGTTATATCTTAACATCCCTCTTAACATGTGTACGAATTTGCACCTGGTTCTAAAGCCTCTATCTATTTTTTCAAAAATAATCACATTTAGGGGGTGAGCTAGGGGTGGCTTCCGGGGATGTTATGGACTTGAGATTTTTTGTGTTATTTCTTAACCCCACTCTTAACATGTGCACAAATTTGCAGCTGGTTCTAAAGCCTCTAACTATTTTTTCAAAAATAATCACATTTAGGGGGTGAGCTAGGGGTGGCTTCCGGGGATGTTATGGACTTGAGATTTTTTGTGTTATTTCTTAACCCCACTCTTAACATGTGTACAAATTTGCAGCTGGTTCTGAAGCCTCTAACTATTTTTTAAAAAAAACACATTTAGGGGGTGAGCTAGGGGTGGCTTCCGGGGATGTTATGGACTTGAGATTTTTTGTGTTATGTCTTAACGCCACTCTTAACATGTGCACAAATTTGCAGCTGGTTCTAAAGCCTCTAACTATTTTTTCAAAAATAATCACATTTAGGGGGTGAGCTAGGGGTGGCTTCCGGGGATGTTATGGACTTGAAATTTTTTGTGTTATATCTTAACATCCCTCTTAACATGTGTACGAATTTGCAGCTGGTTCTAAAGCCTCTATCTATTTTTTCAAAAATAATCACATTTAGGGGGAGAGCTAGGGGTGGCTTCCGGGGATGTTATGGACTTGAGATTTTTTGTGTTATTTCTTAACCCCACTCTTAACATGTGCACAAATTTGCAGCTGGTTCTAAAGCCTCTAACTATTTTTTCAAAAATAATCACATTTAGGGGGTGAGCTAGGGGTGGCTTCCGGGGATGTTATGGACTTGAGATTTTTTGTGTTATTTCTTAACCCCACTCTTAACATGTGTACAAATTTGCAGCTGGTTCTAAAGCCTCTAACTATTTTTTCAAAAATAATCACATTTAGGGGGTGAGCTAGGGGTGGCTTCCGGGGATGTTATGGACTTCAGATTTTTTGTACTTTTTCCTAACCCCACTCTTAACATGTGCATAAATTTGCAGCTGGTTCTAAAGCCTCTAACTATTTTTTCAAAAATAATCACATTTAGGGGGTGAGCTAGGGGTGGCTTCCGGGGATGTTATGGACTTGAAATTTTTTGTGTTATATCTTAACATCCCTCTTAACATGTGTACGAATTTGCAGCTGGTTCTAAAGCCTCTATCTATTTTTTCAAAAATAATCACATTTAGGGGGTGAGCTAGGGGTGGCTTCCGGGGATGTTATGGACTTGAGATTTTTTGTGTTATATCTTAACATCCCTCTTAACATGTGTACGAATTTGCAGCTGGTTCTAAAGCCTCTATCTATTTTTTCAAAAATAATCACATTTAGGGGGAGAGCTAGGGGTGGCTTCCGGGGATGTTATGGACTTGAGATTTTTTGTGTTATTTCTTAACCCCACTCTTAACATGTGCACAAATTTGCAGCTGGTTCTAAAGCCTCTAACTATTTTTTCAAAAATAATCACATTTAGGGGGTGAGCTAGGGGTGGCTTCCGGGGATGTTATGGACTTGAAATTTTTTGTGTTATATCTTAACATCCCTCTTAACATGTGTACGAATTTGCAGCTGGTTCTAAAGCCTCTATCTATTTTTTCAAAAATAATCACATTTAGGGGGTGAGCTAGGGGTGGCTTCCGGGGATGTTATGGACTTGAGATTTTTTGTGTTATTTCTTAACCCCACTCTTAACATGTGCACAAATTTGCAGCTGGTTCTAAACCCTCTAACTATTTTTTCAAAAATAATCACATTTAGGGGGTGAGCTAGGGGTGGCTTCCGGGGATGTTATGGACTTGAAATTTTTTGTGTTATATCTTAACATCCCTCTTAACATGTGTACGAATTTGCAGCTGGTTCTAAAGCCTCTAACTATTTTTTCAAAAATAATCACATTTAGGGGGTGAGCTAGGGGTGGCTTCCGGGGATGTTATGGACTTGAAATTTTTTGTGTTATATCTTAACATCCCTCTTAACATGTGTACGAATTTGCAGCTGGTTCTAAAGCCTCTATCTATTTTTTCAAAAATAATCACATTTAGGGGGAGAGCTAGGGGTGGCTTCCGGGGATGTTATGGACTTGAGATTTTTTGTGTTATTTCTTAACCCCACTCTTAACATGTGCACAAATTTGCAGCTGGTTCTAAAGCCTCTAACTATTTTTTCAAAAATAATCACATTTAGGGGGTGAGCTAGGGGTGGCTTCCGGGGATGTTATGGACTTGAGATTTTTTGTGTTATTTCTTAACCCTACTCTTAACATGTGTACAAATTTGCAGCTGGTTCTAAAGCCTCTAACTATTTTTTCAAAAATAATCACATTTAGGGGGTGAGCTAGGGGTGGCTTCCGGGGATGTTATGGACTTGAGATTTTTTGTGTTATTTCTTAACCCCACTCTTAACATGTGTACAAATTTGCAGCTGGTTCTAAAGCCTCTAACTATTTTTTCAAAACAAAACACATTTAGGGTGTGAGCTAGGGGTGGCTTCCGGCGATGTTATGGACTTGAGATTTTTTTTGTTAATTCTTAATCCCACTCTTAACATCTGTACAAATTTTCAGCTGGTTCTAAAGCCTGTAACTATTTTTTCAAAAATAATCACATTTAGGGGGTGAGCTAGGGGTGGCTTCCGGGGATGTTATGGACTTGAGATTTTTTGTACTTTTTCCTAACCCCACTCTTAACATGTGCACAAATTTGCAGCTGGTTCTAAAGCCTCTAACTGTATTTTCAAAAATAATCAGTTTTAGGGGGTGAGTTAGGGGTGGCTTCCGGGGATGTTATGGACTTGAGATTTTTTGTGCTATTTCTTAACCCCACTCTTAACATGTGCACAAATTTGCAGCTGGTTCTAAAGCCTGTAACTATTTTTTCAAAAATAATCACATTTAGGGGGTGAGCTAGGGGTGGCTTCCGGGGATGTTATGGACTTGAGATTTTTTGTGTTATTTCTTAACCCCACTCTTAACATGTGTACGAATTTGCAGCTGGTTCTAAAGCCTCTAACTATTTTTTCAAAAATAATCACATTTAGGGGGTGAGCTAGGGGTGGCTTCCGGGGATGTTATGGACTTGAGATTTTTTGTGTTATTTCTTAACCCCACTCTTAACATGTGCACAAATTTGCAGCTGGTTCTAAAGCCTCTAACTGTACTTTCAAAAATAATCATTTTTAGGGGGTGAGTTAGGGGTGGCTTCCGGGGATGTTATGGACTTGAGATTTTTTGTACTTTTTCTTAACCCCACTCTTAACATGTGCACAAATTTGCAGCTGGTTCTAAAGCCTCTAACTGTATTTTCAAAAATAATCAGTTTTAGGGGGTGAGTTAGGGGTGGCTTCCGGGGATGTTATGGACTTGAGATTTTTTGTGCTGTTTCTTAACCCCACTCTTAACATGTGCACAAATTTGCAGCTGGTTCTAAAGCCTCTAACTGTACTTTCAAAAATAATCATTTTTAGGGGGTGAGTTAGGGGTGGCTTCCGGGGATGTTATGGACTTGAGATTTTTTGTACTATTTCTTAACCCCACTCTTAACATGTGCACAAATTTGCAGCTGGTTCTAAAGCCTCTAACTGTATTTTCAAAAATAATCAGTTTTAGGGGGTGAGTTAGGGGTAGGTTGATAATTCGGGGTTAATAATTTAGGGGGGACAATTTTCGAAACCTCCAATGTCTGACTGTTATCAAAAATTAATTATTTACTCGTTTTTTAACGTGAAAACCCCAGATTTAAAATTTAATTTTTTTTTCCGAAATCGTTCATTTGAACGTTCGGAACTTCAGGCACATAAATAGTCCCATTGGATTGGTAAAGAACTTTGTAAACAACATTAATGCCAATCTGGAGCGTATCTGACAATGGCATTTATCTAACTGCTAAATGCCTCTAAATCCTGTTGCATTTCAATGTAAAGGAGTCAATTAGATGCTTCTTTCCTTCCATGTATCATTCTCATGTACAGGTGCTTATCCTACCAACTTCGAGTTAAAAATCTAGGTGTCCATCTGAACTCACAATTAACTTGCTGTGATCAGGTTTCTAATACCCTATCTAAAATATATGGTAAGTTGCGACGCCTTTGGCAGTACGCTTCCGCTCTGCTCACAGGTACTCATACAAAGTTAATTAAAACTCTAATTTTACCGCATTTCACTTACGCTAGCTTGATCTTTCCCTCCCTTGTTGCGTCATGCCGTCATAAACTCAATGTAGCCTTCAATGATTGAACAAGGTTTGTCTATAATCTTCGCCGATCTGACCATATCAGCCGTTATCGTTCTTCTGTTCTGAGGTGCACCCTTTATGTGTACTTGTCCCTCACGGCAATGACATTAATTTACGAACTCCTACACTCTAACCGTCCATTGTATCTAAAAATAAAGGGACTAAAGGGTGTATATTGTCCGTTTCAGTAGTTTTCTTGATATCAAGCTCTTTGAAGGACCTATAAACCTCGCAAGTCCTGAGAACATCCTGTCCATGGAGAATTTGAAATACTTATAGCATAGCGGTGTCGGACAAAGAGGAATACGAAATGTTCGACATTTTGCTTTTTTCAGTGTGTTATAGCATGTGCGATTTTACACAGAGAGATGTCAGATTGCCTTGTATACTTTAATTGTAATATTTTCCTACTACATGTATGCATTATTACCGTCGACTTTTGTATGACTAGGTACGAACAAAGCGGCAGACTGCAGACGGCAGTGCAGCTGCCGCTTGCGGTCGGACCAATGTTGAACGCGGCGACAAAAAGCTTGCAGTCGCTGCAAAGGGTTAACAAAGAGAAGATGTCGAATGTGTTTAATTCAACGGATTCAATTTTGCATCTTCTGTTGGAAGAGGAACAGGAAGCGGACGATGATATCTTATTGTTTTTATATACGAAAAAGAAAAAACAAGTTGCAATGCCTTTATATAGAAACAGACTACATGAAGGAGCTTCAGTGATGGTTAAAAATCATTTAATGGGTTGGGTGATATAGAAGCATTTAGAAGCTTTGAGTTTTAAAAATGCATCCGCATGTATCCATCTCATTTTTACTTATGGTTAATACTCCTTAGAATACAGTTGTCATTTGCCACGCAATACTTCTTTTTACTCCTTTTACTCCTTACACGGCTCCTGTAGGATAGCTATAGACTATTGTCCACGTAGACGAAGTCGCGGGCGACAGCTAGTTCATATATTTTTTATTTACTTGTTAATCCTAAGTAATTGAAACTCAGAATAAGTCAAATACTACAAATCTTAATTAAGTTCTGCTAGATTTGGATGCGGTGATGCGGTCTGCGGTCGAGACGTGTCGCGACTGCAGGCGACAATGGCGCTATGTTCCGAATTCCATCCATATAAAAACATACAAACCAGTAGTCTCGCCTGCGGTTTGACATTAATTTTTGCGGTCGGCAGTCTGCCGTCTGCAGTCGCCTTGTTCGGAATCCTACCTTTAAGCACACAATAAAGTATCTAAAAGGGTTTGCTTTGCTTCAGTTTACTAGATCCCTCCTGCATATCCCACTAAAACAATATATCTAAAAGCCACGCCATATACTTTTCAGTCAACAAGCATCCAAGTAACTGAAAGAAATAAAATATGAAATCAACAAAGAGAGAACAAATCCTCAAAGTTATCACATCCTTCAAAGGGTTGATGTTAAAAATTTTACGCGATGTCGCCTTTAAAAACACCTCACAATATCCTCTCCATTTCTACATAAATCCAATCTACCCTATATTGACATATGAGTGTTATATTTTTGCTTTTGCCAAAACATTCGTGTCTTTCCGTACGTCAATAGCTGACAAATTTAAAGAATTTCTCCCGGTGAACAGGAAAAGGAGCAGAAAAAAAAATTTGTTTCCCGAGCTCATATCACATTGATAGCTTTTCAAACGCTATCAACTGGAAATGGGTTTCGATGAGGAAATTTTTTCGCCATCCTTCACATAAGTGTGTATGTGCAATATATATGTCCATATATGTATGTACTTTTTATATGGATGTACTTTGAAGGAACTTACAAACTTTTACCCGTTCCGCAAATGTATGTACGTATATCCTCGAAACCGGTATTGATGTGGGGAATATGCAAGGCGAAAAATTCTGCTCTTGAATGGGAAACCATATATCAAGGATATACAGGAACAGGAGAAGTACACAAAACAGGAAATTCATATCCTTCCTATGCACTTAAGATGTCAGCCAGAAATGGTTTTGGGTGTTGGGGAATTCGTTGAATAAAAATTGAAGAAACCACCGCGCTACCGAGGAAGCATTGGGAAAAAGGAACTAAGTGAACACAAAAATACTGGAGAATTGGAATCGGGTGGAGTTTCACAGTCGAGTGAACTGTTTTGAATTAACTAAACGAATGAAATGGCACACCACCATCGCCCCGGAAACCCAACGAGACATCTTATATGTGCGGGGGAAAAATTGCTGGAAAATTAAGGATTTAGCGATTCAATTCCCTTCATTGCCCGTCGCCTTATTTAATATGCAAGCCGGACCCAGAAGTAAGGAAGTAGTCCTCGGCTGGAAAGAGTGGCAAGCGTTTTATGTCCTTTTTACCACCCCTCGAAAAAGGGCCGAGTATGCACCAAGGACATCCAGAGTAACCAGCGAAATCAAAGTTTAATATTTTTGCCATTCTTCTACTTTATTTATGGTTTGGATAAAATGTCAAAAAAAGAAGATAAAATAATAAAATAAAAAAAACGTAGAAAAGGAACTGTCACGAGAGGCTTAGGTCTCGTTCTCTGGTTGTTTTCCCTTTTGGGTCATGCCTTGTCGACTACTGCATTGCCATGAATGCAAACTAAACTTGCCGCCATTTTCTGGCACTGGGTCGTTTGCATGAGCCCCGTGAGTCCTTTTTACTTATTCAGTCCACACCCGCGTCTTATTCTGCTTTGCTTAAAATGACAAATGAAAAGGGAAAAAACCGAACAAGAAACTATCTTGATTGTGGGGAGGCGAAGAAGGTAGCAAAGGGGAGTTGTTCACTTATGCAAAGTGGAGAGCTCGAGGACGAAAGGACATTCTATATTTTGGCATCGACTCTCGAGATAGAAAAATTGAGATTGAGCGCTTGTAGTTGTGGTTATTATTTGCCTTATTTTTGGCTTTAAAAGTCTTTTGGTTATACACGCGGTTTGAATCATGCAAAACAGATAGTGTTCATCATCATGGGTGCAATACCGAGTTGTTGCCAGGTGGAAATTCATCGAAGAGGATGTATTTTTTTATTGATTAATATAGAAGTTATGCTGGAGTTAAGGATATGTTGTTTACAACAGAAAGTAATGGTTTTGCAGCATTCTTTTTGTCCTCGGAATGTGCTCAAATCCTGTAAAGTAATTTCAACTTGGGATTTGATCTACGTTGTTGCTGCTGCCGTAAAGTAAAAGGAATATCGTGGTTGAGCATGTTTTTAAAGTAGCGCTCCTTTATGGAAAGCTCAAATATTATCCCTTCATATTTATCTCATTTAAAGTTTTGCGTTGGTTGAGAAGAGGTTACTTTGCGCTTTTTATACTCAAATCTTGTGTGAAAACCAAAAAATGTTAGGTGATATGGTTCACAACTAGGGTACAGGAGCACCAACCTTATATTATGTACTAGCAAAAGCCCGCGTGCGTTGCAACGCCTTTCAATAAAAAAGGATTATGTTAATGAAAAAACGAAACAAATCTGTAAAAATTAAATTTGGATACTAAAAAAATGTAGAGTATGTTACAACTTTTTTAAGATTCGACGATGAAAAATTGTGTAATACGTGCAGAACAGGCACATATTCAAAATCCTCCGTATAGATTTTGCTATGCCGGGGTATTAGACGCCTTGTGCAGAACTTCGCTCATGGCGCCCTCCTCCACACCAAATTGTTTTTTTTCCAAAAAAAGCGCCAAAAAAGTAATTGTGCTAATTTGGCACCCACCGTGATTCCCCCAAATATGCACAATTTGGTGCCCCTAAAAAAATCTAATAAATACACTACACACACATTTCCAACAGGCGTACGGAAGTTTTTCAAAGAGCATCAGGATATACTATATTTAATGTTCTGGCATTTGGAGCTAAGATCTGAAGATTTTCGGCTTTACCAACTCTTCAACAACCCACATACAGCTGCCCGTGAGAGAAGCATGGCTTGATCAGATCGAGTCCAACAACTTTCAGTGATTTCGTTGTGACTGCAGTAGAAAAAAAATATATAATTTAAAAAAACTAAAAAATACACTATTATTTTATGCCATATACTGGCTGGAGCAATAAAAACTTTACATTCAAAATTATTTTTTACTTTTTAGTTCATTTTAACATACAACCGTATTTTTCAGATTTTTTAATCTATATATTTTATTTTCTACTTTTGGGTCTATCATAGTCTTTCGCGATTTTGTGGTGACCGCCATATTAAATTTAAAATGACGTCACACAGTACTGTATTATACTCATCATACACATTCATTTGATACCCATACCGAGGGCGTTGGAAAGAAAAAGGTAAACTACCATTTTGTGTTGGCCGCCATTTTGAATTTGGAACGACGCCATACAGATAATGCTATTCTACTTGTCACACCCTTTAATTTGATACCCATACCAAGCGCATTTACACAAGCGAAAAAGGTAACCCCCATTTTGTGTTGGCCGCTATTTTGTGTTTGCCGCCATTTTGAATTTCTAATGGCGCCAAACAACTAATAGTATTCTACTTGTCATACACTTTCATTTGATACCCATACCGAGTGGCTTGTAAAGAAAAAGGTATTCCGCCATTTTGAATTTGGAATGACGCCACACAGCTAATTGTATTGTATTTGTCATAATCTTTCATTTGATACCCATGCCGGATGTCGGGGAACACAATTGCAAAATTCGGCCGTCATGTTGGAGTCGCCATCTTAATTTTTTTACAAAATGGTCCGATTACATTGTCATGCGAACTATGCATATGTGAAAATGTTAAGTTGATAGGTTATATTTTCTACTTTTTATTCGGTTATGTCTTTCGCCATGTTGTGTTGGCCGCCATTTTGAATTTGGAATGGCGCCACACAGCTAATTGTATTCTACTCGCAAAACTCTTTCATTTGACTCATGTCGTGGATCGGGAAACACAATTGCAAAATTCGGCCGCCATCTTGGAACCGCCTTCTTGATTTTTTTGCAAAAATTTCATATTGCAGTGTCACGCGAACTATCCATATGGGCAAAATTTGGGGTTGATCGGTTACATGAAAGTGGGTCAAAATCAAGTTGCAAGAGGCCTAAAACGTAAAAAATGGTTAAACTAATTACTAATTAATTAATTAAAAAAAACGAATTAAAATTTCGAGAAAACGGAAAATTTTACGCACCTGTTTGGGTATCCATGCATATACAAAAAAAATCAGATTTCTATCTCTTCTAGTTTGGCTCCAACGCGTGACGGTACGCACAAGCAGACACACAGACAGACACTTTCTTTTATTAATATAGATTAAAGCAGATTATTTTAGAGAATGTATTTAAGTTTTTTCCATCTCAAATATAATGGATATTTATTTGAGCGCTTTTGAAAAAGTAACTAGCCAGTTGCGCATACATCTTACAAAAAAATACAGTATACTGTGAAAAATGATACAAACAAACCAAATTTTTCATCTTCCTTGGAGTTATTAACAAATATGTAAGGTTTTGTCCCAAAATATTGCAAAATGATACCACTTCAGCGAAAGCGGTTTAATTCTTTTTCAAAGCGACAGGTTAGGTTTAAATTGCGCTCGTTGGAACATGGTCCTATTGTATTCTTACGGTGGTTCAACACTACAAGGACTTTTGTTCGACCGACTTTCCGTGTAGCTTCTGTACAGACTGTGAAGTTTGAATGAAACGGCCGGCAGAAGGTCTCTGCAGACTTTTGCCAGCGACTTATAGTCCAGGCAACGAAGAAAAAAATAAGGGAAAAATACTTGTAGAAGACAATTTTGGCGCATTTGTAGAGGAAGGTGCCCTTAACAACATGCTAAAGGTACGGATGGGTGAAGCCGAGTAAAAATTAAACTCGCACGCACCTAGCATGCGGCAGGCACGCACGAACAGTGTCAATTGACACGCGTGAGTCTTATTTCTAATCAAGCGTGCGTGCTAGTTGCGGGCGTCGTGCAGGCTAGTGCGTGCCTGCTGCATGCTAGGTGCGGGCGAGTTTTAACGTTACTCGGGAATAAAAATAGCCCGCTCCTAGCATGCACCGGGCACACACTAGGTTGCCCGGCGCCCGAAACTAGCACGTACGATCGCTTGTATGGCATCCAAGGCAAAGCAGGGTAAGTTCACACTTTTTCTAGACTAAACGGAGCAACATTGGGGCCTGAAAATTGTATACTGTATCATACTCAGTAGAACGGTTCTAGTTCGATTGCGTAGGACTGCTTGGTAAAACAACACTCGCGGTTGGAATGGTCTAAGCCGATGGGGATGCATTTATAAATGTTCATGCGTGTAGCGGGAGCGTCTGGCAGGCGAATTTTTAGATTTTCGTGCCTGTGGCGGGAGCGTGCATGCGTATTTGTTCGCTATGCGTGCTAGGTGCGGGCGCGTGCATTCTTTTAAGAAAATTAACCAAATAAATTATTTTTACTCGGGAAAGTGGAGCTAACGGCGGAGGGGCTGTAAAGGTCCATTTCCTTATTTTTTGTTTAATAACAGGTACCGAAGCAGGTAATCCCTGCTTTGCGTCAACCCTAGCGTACACCACACCGTCGTGCATCGACAAAATATCATGTTCAAACCAGAGTCGGCTGAGTCGTTCGTGGTAACTGGGTTGAGGTGAGAATTCCATCTTTTCCCCTGGCCCCTAGGTGGTTGGTAGGAGGTTGCCGAGCCACTGTTGTATCTATAGATATACTCTGAACGAGTATTGCTTTGAAGCTTCTCTGGTGGGAGAAAGAGTGGCCATGTCTGATTTGGGCTTCGTTGACACTTTCAAAAATGCAAGCGCTTAGTATACAGCCAGAAAAAGCTACTCGCCAGCCTTTTCAATATCCTCGGGTGATCTTGATGGATCTGTGAATATTGCTGATATTACGCGGGTGAAGCCAGGATTTGCTGTGAAGAGCTTAGCATTTCCCATTTTCCTCTTTCCGTGTATCGTCGAGGTGGTGTCGCATCCGGAGAAGCTATGTAGGAGGATCGTCGCGAATATGTAAGCTGAAGTTGTCGCATCGGAAACAATTTGGTCTCCACCCTCCCACGGCCTGCTTTTATGAAGTACATGTTGATAGATGGAGATGGTGGTACCAACACAATGAGAGGGATTATCAAGCCCACATCTTCCTCAACTTTTGCACTTCATAACAGTGCCATCAGCATCCCCTGTAACGACAGTTGTTTCAATCCCTGCTGCTGTCATTTTCTCGGTGAGAAAGTGGATAAGTCTTGTTTTGTTCCTTGATTTGCCATCATACCCCGTCTTTTTCATCCTGAGCTCATGTCGAACTCGTATTAATGGGGATGTATAACCCATTCAAGTCTTCCAAAACCAAGTCCTATCTTATCTCTAATAAGACTTGCACCAATCTCCTTTCCGTCTCTGTGCACGGCGGAGACTTACGACAGATCTGCGATAGAATGATCACATATTCCAAATCGCTAAACAAGTAGCTCAGTGTTTGGGTTTTCTTCAGAGATCGACAACTCGACAGGAACTGTATAAAAATAGCTTAAGCTTCCAGATCCCGAACTCCCACAGAGCTTTGATAGTGTTGTAGAGGTCCAAATCCCGCAGGCTCAATTCTTGGAACTCGCATCCGATTCCCACAAAATCCCACCCAAGGCAGCGAAGTTCAACCTGCACAAGATCTAACCCAAGACACGATCCAAAGTACGAAAGTTTATTCAAGACACAAGCCCATTACAGCGAATTAATCCAAGATCACCAGCGCGAAAGCTCATCCAAGACACAATCCCATCGCAGCGAATTCAACCAAGACACAGCGCAGTTCAAATAATCTCACACAGTTAGCGCTGACTCACACTCAAGCCCGCATCCACACTTGAGGCCGCAATTAATGATGGCAACGATGAGTCACTGGTCTCGAAGTGACATTGCTATACTATTGATGTAGCTGATGTCTTCGATGGGCTTTTTAATTATCTGAACCTTGCTCTCCTCTCCACTCTCTACATTTTTAACTTATCTTCTTAATTAAGTTTTTTCCTACGCTTGAATTTCCCAAATAAAAAAAGCTTTCATGTCGTAGCGTGGTAACCTTCCTCTATAGTCTATACTATAATTGTTTACTAAGATCAACACTAAGATTACTTCATTGTAAGTAATGTCATTGGGAGTAAGAAACAAACGAATTCTGCAAATAACCCAGTAAGTTCGAATTAAATCCTTATTGCGACATTATGACGCCACTCAACATAGACATCCCGAGTATATACCTATGGCACCAATTAAAGCAAAGGCATTCAATACTTGCTTAATTAAGTTGGAATTTATGAGAAAAATACAGATAAATCCGGAAACAATAACATCCCTAATGACAAAATAAAACGTCCCCAAAGACAATTTAATGAAGCTCCCCTTACATCCTCATCGAAGGAAAAAATATATTTGTCATTTTTCTAGTGATATGTATTGGGCCCGAAACAAAATCCATTCATATTTCCGCAACACAGCATGACTGCCATGCCATATATCTAGTCAGCACATACATAGATGTATGCTGTTACGCAATCAGGCCTAAAGTCCTCGAGAATCAAAAGCATTTAGTCCAGATTGTATCAGAACGGAGCGGAAAAAGCCAGAAAAAAAGGGATATGCCTTTCATAAAGTAAATTGCGTTTCCCCATATGTCAAAGTGACAATAAAATTCTCCTCAGCTCCTTAAACCAGGCTTCAATAAATTTCTCATCAATCCAGCAGGGCTCCACATGATACTGGAATTAATGTGGGAAAGTTCGACTATGTATACGGTCCCCGGCTTGGCCTTTTCCATTCCATCTTAGCCGCATGAAATGGTCAAGCAGCCCTCAAAGAGTTGGACTACCGATATATGCTGCAAAAATATAGCACACATCAGATCCACCAAGAACAGCCACTAGATCCCGAGTAATTTATGATTGGGAAAGTTTTTGTGTCCTTGGTCTCCTTGCTTAGTGGTTCTAGGACTTCAGCGAAATTCCCTTCTTTTCATGACCATTCTGAAATGAGTAGAGTCCTCAACAAGACCAACTCAAGATATCAAATGCAACTTTCTGAAGAATTTTGGCATAGTTCCGGCGCTCCTGGAAGGAAAGGGACGTCGTAAAAATAGTTTTTTTTCTGTGCATTTTCCCAGTCCTTTTGCTCGATTCTAGCCGCTTTCAGTTAAACATAAGGACGAAAAAAAAGGATGAAAACAAAAAAAACCAACAAGGAAGAAAGAAATCGCTTCAAAAATTCATCGTCCAAAGTTTAAACGAGTTGTGCCAACTCAAGAACTGGTTCCTGTCCTTTTTCGGGGGAAGTCCTCCTTCTTGCCCTAAATAGGATATCAATGATGGCGAAAAGTTCGTCCTAGATGCGGCGGCCTCTGTTCATTAAAAAATGTTCAAGTTTTCAATATTTTTTTTTTCATCCATTTTTTAAGGGTTGAATTTTTTCCAAGGAAAATAATTCTTATTTTTTTTTTCTAAATAATCTTCGGGACATTTTTAACCTTTCGATAAAGGTCAGCTTTTAAGTTTTCAACATTTCCATTAGACCTTTTAACAAATATTTGAAAGTTATGAATTAATTTGGCGTTTTTTGCCAGTTTGCGGTAGGGGATTTGTTTTTCGGGGAGACGGGAAGGCTTGTTTTCGGGATAAATGGTACTAAATGGCCCAATAAATATTTGTCAAGAGTGTGAAGGTCACGCATATATGTACAAGAATTTTTCTTGTTGCCATTTGTCGATAAATGATGATGTTATGGACACTAATTATGTGGACATTATCGATTTGGAAGAGTATTCTTGGCTCGTCTCTCTTTAGGTTATTGGTTGATAAAGATCTTAAGTAATAATTAGATGGGGTAAGCCATTAACAGGTCGGGCAGACGTTTAAATTATTTTCAGGACTTTTCTCTCATAGAAAAACCTTGAAATTTGTTTAATAAAGTAAGATTTTTTAATTGTCATTGATCTATTCATAAGTTCATAAATACAAATCGATTTACCGAGATGCTTGGTATTTCAATAACACCATTTGTGACAAATAACATATAGTAAGATGTACTAGAAAATGTGTATCATTAAACTGGTCCTTAAAACCAAGCCTTGAATTAATTCTGCCATGCATCCATCGACACGATAACTGTACATCTTGGTTTTATAGGCTTTAAAGGGTGTGCTCCCTCTCACCTACTGCATTCCTTTTCGTTTTTTAGGAGGGGAGATTAGAATTTTACCACCGATGGCGGAAGCTTTACCGCCGTGCTCGCCAGTACAAACATGATTATCCACAGGAGAGGACCTAGCGAAGCCTTGGGGTACTCGGCAAGTTGTCCTGTACTTCCTTACTTCCCCGTCTGACTCCCAGTGCAGTGTCCTACATCCAATGAATTTTATTACAATATGCACTAGATACTTCCGTGTGTCCAGCGTTATTAACGCCTCGACTACCTTGCTCCACTTCGAGTATAGAAAGCATTTTTCACTTCATTATAATGACAGCATTCGTTGTCAATCTACCCTTTCTGAAACCGAATCTCCCTTCGGACAGGCCGCCTTCACTCTCGGCGCTTGGAAGTAATCCATTGTATATCAACCTTTCGAAAAGTTTGGCCATGGCGTTTAGAAGACAAATCGGCCTGTAGGCCCACGGGTCCTCCGGAGGGCTTGCCGAATTCGGCTTTTGACGTTTCCTTTGCTCAGGGAACACTCTTTCCCCCAGTCACGATATAAATACTTGGGCGAACTTACCTGTTGACACACTGACTGCCAGCTTCACCGTTCTGCCGGTATACCGTTCAGCTCAGGGGTTTTTCCAACTGCAATCCTTTTCGCTACTTCCACAATTTCTTTTACCCTTTAGCTCTGGGAAGTTTGCGTCATTCACACGCAGGCTGTCTTCCGTGCTCCCGTTCTGTGGGAACAGGGTCCGCACTATTAGTCCAATAAATAGGTCGAAAAAAAGGCCTTCGTAATGCGAAAAATACCGCACGCGATTTTTTTTACCAAATGATTTTATATATTTTTATAAGCTTAAATTAAAAATGGGGTCATCCCCACCCTCTTGCAAAACTTACAGTGAAGGGAAGCGCGTTTAATTCTGTATCTCAAAAACGATGCATTTTTATGACAAAAATGTATATTATCTTTTTTCTAGATAAATAAGTGATTTAACTTTCTTTGTGTAAAGTCAATATCTACGGAGAAATAGTTCTTCAAACTTCATATATCACTTTCTTTGCACTATATTTCCTTAATGGTTAATTCTACATGAAAAAGTCCTTCGTAAGACTTATAGAACACACGATTATCTATAATTTTTGTTACTATCATTTTTTACGTAGGGCTAATATTGCACCAGTTATGGCGCTTTAAGTGTTGAAAAACGTAGATACAAAAGTAGTTTTTTCTCAATATACAGGGTGTATACCGCTAAGTTTACAAAGCGGCCGGCTGTGGATAGGTTTTGGATAGACGAGCAAAAAATCGTATGGAAGAGGGGCGGTAAATCGTAACGTTTTAGCAGCTAGGGGGTTTTGAAGTTTTTTTGGTAGAGGTTTACATATCACCTTGTATTTTTGTAACCCTATGAGCTATTTTCATGAATAAGGTATCAGTCTACACAGAATACTCCCAGCTGTCTAAAACTGTGAAAGTCAAGGTTCTACCCCATTCAACTTCCAAAGCAATGAGTCATCAAAATCAAAATTTCTTTTTTTTTAACTAAAATTTCAACTAAAACCACCTTTTTCTCCAAAAAATACGTAGTTAACTAATTCTTTTTTTTTGCAAAATTGGAAAACTGGGACAATTTTCATTGAATAATGTCCGACAATTTTTATCCTATCACTTCTTTATCTACAAAAAAGATAATATACATTTTTGTCATAGTTTTTGTGATATAGAATTAAACGCGTTTTCCTTCAATGTAAGTTTAGCCAGAGGGTGGGGATGACGCCATTTTGAATTTAAGCTTATAAAAATATATAAAATCATTTGGTAAAAAAAATCGCGTGCGGTATTTTTCGCAAAGAAAATTTTAAGAAAATTTATTGGACTAGGTGTTTTTGTAACGCTATAACCAATTTTCATGAATAAGATATCAGTGTAAGCAGAATACTTCCACTTATCTAAAATTGTAAAAGTGACGGTTCCACCCTACCTACTTCCAGAGTTATGAGTCATCAAAGTCAAAATTTTGGTTTTTTTACCTAAAATTTCACCTTCAACAAACTTTTTTTCCAAAAAAATACGTAGTTAATCTATTCAATCTATACTATTGTTTAAACAATATAAATAGTTAATTGCACACATTGAAATGTTTCTGATTTCAAATAATATATAAAAACAAACTACTTGAAACTACTACAAAAACAAATACTTGAAAAATTCGAAATGCTGCCGTAACTACGTTCACATTCAACCGAATAGATCAGTCACGTCAAGGCACGTCACGTCAAAATATAGTTTCAAACTAATCTTGACGTGCCGTTACGTTGATGGTTCGTGACGTTGCCTATACATGTGAACGCGTAGTGTAAAACTCATTGAAGAATATTTTGACGTGCCGTTGCCGTTCCTTGACGTGACGTTGACGTTCCGTATAATGCGAATCGGCCTACTCTTCCGGATGGCATTTTTTAGCCTTTTTATCGCTTTACTGTGAAGTTCGGTTTAGGTCTTCGAGGTTTTGGCGTTATGGCATGGAGGCGTCACATGCGCGCTCCATCGGCGCGGTAATGCGTGCAACGCTTTTATTAGCGCATCCTGTTTACTCAGTATTCAGCAGGATAATCTCTTTGAACTGCTCGCCATCGAGCTTGTTCTGGACCGATCCGGTGCTTAGAGCGTGGGTTTGCTGCCCCTTTTCTATTCTTCTTCCCGTTTAGAAACTTAAGACGGGATGTTCGCGCTGCGTATACACCTCACTCCCCCACGATTGGAGGCCTCTGGCCATTGAGTTACATCAGTCTACTTAAAACCCTCTTTCACAATTTTGGAATGCGTTTTGATCGCCGGGGGTTTGCCAATACCATATTGAGCCGTGAACGCTTCCATTACAATGCTCCCCCTTGCATTTGTATGCCCGCTGCCCCAGTCTACAGTCCATGCATTAAAGTCCCTTGCTATTATTTTGGGGTTATGGCGACTCGCATCTGCAGTCAACTATCCCACTTTCGCCCCGCGTATCAGCTGTAGATTCACTCAGTGGCCACAATTGAATTGTCGCAAAAGTGGTGGCAGCGGTGGGATATATATCAAAACTGAACCCAGTGGCCAAATCCAGCGACAGCGCTAATCTCAACCTTAGAAAGAGGAAAGCGATGAGCCGATCAGAAGACCATCCCTTCACATTCCAACGACGATTCATTGCAGACTTTTAACTCACAAACGCATCCGAAACTTGGATGGTTAGCAAAAAGTGCTGTAATCTTTTAGCCGTGTTCGAGAGGAATGTCCTTCGGAGAATTGTTGACCTCTTACGTGATGGAGGACGATTCCGGAGACTACAACACCAGATCTACGAGGGCTATCACGACTTAGATGTTGTGAAGAAAATAATACTCGGTAGGCTCCGGTGGGCAGGACATCTAGTTCTTTGAGCAATGAGGAGCCTGATCGGTAAGTCCTATAGGGTGTGACAGCGAGGGAGACCCAATCTCCGCTGGAAGGATGGAAGTTGCAAGAGACCGATACCGGATGGCGGTTGTAGAGCCGTTAAAGTAAGTAAATAGGTTTTCTGCAACACTTTGGAATCGTACGAAGGAAGCCCCGAATATTTTGCGGAGTGACGGAGAGATTAGATCACAGCCTTAATTGAGTAGGGGATTTGTATGATTTGATGAGAACGACTGCTAAAAGTCAAAAAACCGTACGGGGTTGTACGACCTATAGAAACCGAGATACAAGGGAAACACCGGAAAACCGCTATATTTCGGGCGGCCATGTTTTCTTTTGTGATTCCGAAATTGTTTTCTTAAAAAGTCCCAAGGAAGCTGTGGACCAATTTTCAGCCATTTCCGAATTTTGTCTCCTTTAAATGCTAATTTCCCCGGAATATTATCAAAAACGAATTCAGATTCCATGTTTAGTTTTATGTCCTTGAGAATGTCCCAATTATAATATTTAGCCTACTTTCTCCTCCTTGATTTAGTTATGCAGCACTATCGGTGCGAGAACAAAGTTAAGAAAAATACACCTAAACTTATGCTTACAATTGCTTTTTCTTATTCAGCACTTCTCAAGCTCCTTAATAAACATTACCCAAATTTTCAACAAATTCACATTCCCAGATTGTACTCGCACATCTCTCGATTATTCAACTTCCCGGAGCCTCACTAAATAAGTCATCTTACCAATTATCCTGAAATTTCAATCATTTCTCAAGTGTTCAACTTCAATTTCTAAATGCAAATCGTATTGAAAATTCAACGTCTCCGAAAAACTGCTGAATCTGCATGAATATTTTTCGGCTCGTTTGGGGCCGATTGAGTATTATTCAAATCAAAGCCAGAAACTGATCACAATTTAAAGTGTTTGCAAGAAATATATATATATTTTGGATCCAGGCCGACCTGAACGTGGCCCAAACTAATATTTATGCAAATTCACATCCAATATGTCTCGTGCATTATAAAAATAACATGAACAAAATTCGATATGGACTTGTTGAAATCGGCTAAGAGGCTTAAGGATATTATTTGCGCCCCCCTACGAGCCACACCCGCACACATCGATGCACGAGAAGAGAAGAAAAAGGAACAGTTTTTTTTCGAGATAAATATGTTAAAGAAAAAAATTATGCTACGCGATGTCCTCATCATATTTCCTTCGTTGCACAAGGACCTCGCACACACGGTAGGAGGTCAAAATTATCCCGGAGTCGGGTATAAAGATGAGTTAGGAGGGGAGAAAAAGTCGAACATGCAGATTTCCGGTACGTGAATGAAATTCACAAGAAAAACCGAATATCCTTGCGCCTGGATCCTTGAGTAGTTTTATGTACGTTACATCACCAGATCGAAGGGAATTGCTTAAGGAAACATGCGGAAATTGCAAAGTAGTTAGGTGCTGCTTGCTTCTGCTTCCTGGTGGGGAGAGGGCATGTGGAAAAGTGATTTGCTTAAAAGCTTCTGACTACGTTTTTCCCATATTTGCCCTTTTTCGGTGTTTCTCCTTCGCGGAGTGGCGAACTTTCTAGGAAATATTGTAATCCTGGTAAGCGAAGAAGAAGCAATTCTAATGTATGGTCGTGGTTTGTAGCCCGGGGCCTTGTAGTGTTTGCGATGTAAACTTTGTTTTAAACTTTGGCTAATTTAAATGGAAAGAACAACATTCAGCCATTGTGGTGCTGATTTTTGAAATTTAGGTTGCAATTCAGTTTATAATTGGTCTTCTTTCAAATGGTTTTGTATACCTCCAATGAGGTTTTAAATCCAAATCCAAAAAGGATCTATTACGCCCTTAGCAGCCTCATACCTCAAATTTGTAGGCCAGACTGAAAGACTCAGCAGCACTCCTCGGTATCATGAGACAGAGAAGGGCAGCAAATACTCTAGAGTCTGCAACTGTACTCCTTCGTCCTCCCGATTCTTCTTCGTCATCTTAAATGGCACTACAGTCCTCATAGGACTCGCGTCTCTTCGGAAGTCTCCGCTTCCAGTCGTCTCAAAGGTTTGCTGGCTCTATCCCATTTCTTACACGAAGTTTTCGTACATCTTAATGACACATCATCCATCCAACCATTTCTTGGTCGACTTACCATTCTTTTTCCTGTTGGTATACCTTTCATCAGAGGCTCGTACAACATGTCCGACCCATCGTAGTCTGCCAACTTTATGTGTTAAACTGCCTGCATTGTCATCTTGCAATCTTAAGTTAAAAGATGTATCAGTATCGTCAAACGATTATCATAAGCGACCCCCAAACGAAGGATTTTGGGTTCGGTGAGAATAATGAAAAGCGAACAACTATATTTCTGGATAGGAATCAAACCCATGATAAAATATTCCACATCTCTTTAAGCCAGGCGATCTAAAAATATTAGCCGCCGGGAAAAACGAGTTCTTGGCGTTTTCCCGATAGATGGCGTCAATTTGCAAATAAATCACATTGTTCTAATGAAGCATTAGTTTTGATTAACCTTTTCGGGACAAAATACTCGATTTAGTATTTTGTTTTCGGCTGTTTTGAACGGATTGTTTATGTTCTTAGTTAAGGTTTAAGCTTCAGACCAGTAGCATAAAACGTGAGGAGGCAAAATCGAACCGGATAATCAACAAACGAAAGCCTCCCGAGGCAAGATGTAAAGTTATCGTTTCGAAGACTGATAGCATGGTCGTTTAATGATCTCCTCACTGGTCACTGGGCGCACACCAGTTGTATAATGCCTTATCCTAATATGGGGGTTCTTATCAGAATCGACCAAATCTTCCCTACCATACTCTATGAGCCAATAACATTGCATTCGTCGGTCCGCAACCAACTATTGGGGCACCCACCAGTTTAGTGAAGAGGGAACTTGCCGACCGGACCTAGGTGAAACACAAACATGAGGTATAGGGATGTAGTATAACAGCCCAAGTGAGTGGTCGCAGTACTTTTGGAAGAAGAGCATAACTAGGCGAATTACTGTTTTATATATTATAACTTTGCTTATTATAACGAGACGGCAGTGCCAGAAAACGCTTCGAGTTGACCACAATATTTATGGACCCCTTCTTCCATGTCTGATCAATAAGGATCTTCTTTGACAACATGGTTGGTGCTCCAATAGCCGGTGATCGCAATCTATCGTTGGGAAATCCCTCGTTGTTCTTGATGAAGTGCAGGATGAATCTCCTCGCTAATCTGATGAATCCATTCTGTTTTGTACCTCCCAAGCTCCGACTCCTTGTCGAAGGGGCTACAGTTGTAGGTCTCTTTCTTCTTCACATTTTTTTTATATTTAAATTTTTCACTGGTTTTAATAAAAGGTTTTTTTTTATTAATTAAAGCTTCTGGTAGGGAGTTAAATGATCCCACCGCTGCCACAAAAATTGTATAGTAAATTTTCTTTTATTTACTATATAAGGACGCGGGGATACTATCCCGAAGGTGTAATGAACCTGCCCTGTTATTTTAAATTAAAACAATTAAATTGAAAAATTTTATATTATTTTCAAAAATATTAAAATGTTAAAATTCAACTGTCCGTCTCGGATTATAAAAATCAACTGACTACCCTTGACCTTCGAAATCAACAACTGACTCTTTCCCAATATCCGGTTTTAACCTAGCGATTGCATTTTCAAGAGCCAATCTTGAGCGGGATGAGATTATTTTCATGTCCTATGCACAATTGTGCAATCCGCCTCCTTTACAAAGATTCTTTTGTGGTGCATTAGTATAACGCCTTGTTATAGGCTATTTTCTATGTGATGGATGATCCCAGAATACAAACGAGGCCAACTTGGTTGAGAATATTCAAGTCATCAAATTTACGCGGGCGGTCTCTGACTACCTTGAGCGTTTCTTCAGTTTTAGTTTGAACTAGCGAAATCCCACGTGAGTGGCACTGCCTTTTAATAAAAAAATTATGTGTGCACAGTCCGAGGAAAAAGGTATAACGAAAAGAATAACGAATATGCAAAACAGTATTTTGGGTACATTGTAGAGCTACCTAAAAAAATATGTTACAACTTTTTTTAAAATTCGAGGTTGAGCGCCATCTATCGGAAAAATTTTGTACTATGTGCACAACATACACCTAGGCAATCATATTCAGAATACGTCTCTCATCCTGTGCAGAACTTGCACCATGGCGACCTCAACAAATGACATCAATTTTGCAAATTTGGCACCGTGCACCCCAAAAAATCACAATCCCCTAAACAAATAGCAGAAACACCTGCTGGTAATCCACAGGCATTGTAGTTTATATTGGGTGCATGCCTAGTTGGTGCTGGGAAGATTTTGTGGTACTGTTCTTCAACACCAATTATGTTTTTTTAAATAAATCCAACGCAATCAAGCACAGATTAAACGTATTTACACTACAAATACGCATAATAGTCTAAATACTAGAAATTTTTTAAAAATAAAAAATCTCACGCGAGATTGAGGGGGGAGGGCGTCGAGCCAAATCTCACGACTTCTCACCAAGGGCGGAGGGGGTCGAAAAATCGCCAAAAACGCCTCACGTAATTTATGGATGACCCCTAAGCCAAAACAGAACTCCGTAGGAAGCGTAGTTTTAAGATGAATCGCAGTTAAAAATTTCGTTTTTTTTAAAAAAAAATTCAATTTAACAACAACCTCTAAATATTTCCGTCTGAAAAAGTTACTGCGTTTTTGCAACCCTAAAATGTATGTATGTATGTATGTAAAATGTACCCAAGTTTCAGCTTCATAGAATTTTTTTTGTCGAAGAAAAAAATTGAAAACCGAAAAACCAGTTTTTCACCATTTTTTTTAAAAAAATTTGAGGTTTGTGGTTAGGGTAAAAATGATAAGTACAAAAGTTGTAGATCTTTTTATTTCCTACAACCTTTACATTTAACTGATAGGGTGCACAGTTTAGCTTAGCCAGAATTTGCGAAAAACTGTTTTCAACCCCCCATTCCACCCCGGATAGCAGCTGTCGGTTCGATTTATTTTTCCGTCTTTTACGAGAACTATTCGAATTATTTTTTTTTCTCATTTTTACGCCGAGAGAACACAAGTAATTGCTATTGGGCGGTAGTTTAAAGGGTCGCTGACTTCACCTTTTTTTTGGGATAGGCTGAACATGAGCTAGTTTCCAAGAGTCAGGATACACGCCGGGGAAGTAAAACAGGGCAAAAAGTTTGCGCAGGGGTTTAGCCAAAAGTAGCACATTTTTTAAGTACCATAGGGGGAATTTTGTCAGTAGACCAGTCATTAGAGATTTTTTCGTGCTATAAAACAGGAGAGCAAACTACTTGCACTACTACTTCAGGGGTATCCTATAGATTACTAAAATCCAAAAACCAGCCAAATTTTAGCCATGTGGAATTGTTTAAACATTAATTAACAGCAAAAAAGGGTCTTTTTTCGGTTTTTGCGTATACAATAAAGAGTACTGGATGAATCGCGTTACCTTCAACAGGACATTTGTAGAGAATTGAAAAACCTACAAAATGGTATTTCCTGGACCTCGATCCGACCATTTTTCGCCGCGAAAAGCTGGAAAAACGCTTAAAAATGTCCCTTTTACAAAAATTCATACTTCTATTAATTTTAAAAATTAATGGATGATTTTTTGGGAAATGATAGCTTATTACATATACTTTAAACTACCGAAAGATGTCGCATTTGTCGCATGTATAATTTCCGCATAATTGCAGAATAAACAAAATAGACCTTATTCTTGCATTCTGTTTGCTATAAAAATGCAAAAACGGCCTTGTTTTTCGCTCTAATGACTGGACTACAGGGCCAGTGGATTTATTGACGTCAAGCTCTTTGAGACACTTATTTACCTCGCGAGTCCTGAAGTGAACCCGACCATTGAGTGTAAGATATTCTCGAGGGTGTGGGGTGTCATAGCAGCATCGGGTAAGGAAGAATTTGAGGTAACAGAGAAGCTAATAAGTCGGCTTTGGTTTGCTTTCTGTTATCATTTACTTGTTGTAAATGAAAGGAGGTGTTGAGGAGGAAGTGAAATTCTTCTTGATGGAAGTTACCAAGGACCAGAAGTTTTTACTGCCTGTAGTTGTGTTAAGAATCTTACTTCTCAATCTATCATCAAATGTTTTGACTTTTCTGATCGTGGAATTACAGAAGTTTCTCAGTTTTATGTACTCACCACGAACTGACTCGTTAGGCGAACGTCTGTATGCTTCTTTAATTTTGATTGCGTTCATACATTCCCTATTGAACCATCTGTTCGGCCTAGGCTTCACAGATTTGGTAGAGTGAGGGATGAACAGGCGCATGCCCGCTCTTATAATTTTCGTGACACAGAGAGAGCTAGAGTTCGCATTGGCATTACGGAAACACAAATCGCCGTCAGTGGCTTGAAAGAAGCGAATAAGACCCAACCAGTTGGCTTTCCCATAGTGTTCCAGACAGTTCTTTTAGGAGCTGTGGTGGTTGTGGCCGAGTATGGATATGGGAAATAAGTGCTAACTAGTTTGTGGTCCGAGTTGCCAAAGGTGAGCTAACCTGGACGGAGTACCGCGGCGGATGAGAAGTAAGGAATAGATCAAGGAGAAGGGCTCCTTGACCTGGAATATCAGGGACTCTCGTAGGATATTTTACGATTTGATGTAAGTTGTTCAGGTTCGCAAAGAGCTCGGTGTGTTTGCCAGAAACACTGGTGCCATTTGAGTAATTTAGCCAATGTACATTGTGAACGTTGAAATCACCCCGAGTGGAAATAGCATCGAAGGCTGAGGTGGTGGCTTCATTACTAATATTAGGGCTCCTATATAAAAACAGAAGAATATGACGTGGCTATGGATATTTACTTTACTCCCCAAAATAATTTGTTTTTACTTTTTAAAGGATTTTCCATATCATCTTCTTCAATCCGTATCTTAAACCTAGAATGAGCTGCTTTCCCTTATATGAGTAAAGGTGCAGCAATCCCTGCTGATGACCCTGCTATGGGAATCCTTTTATCTGCACGTATTTTAGCCAATATGAGATTGATTAAAAAGGTTGTGCCAGTGCCGCCTGATGGGTTTTAAAAATGCTGCCGTACTGCCACTGTTGATGATGCGTTGATAGTCTTCTTTTTGTTTTATTGTTTAACTTTAGTTCATTGTGTTCGATATGTTCTCTATTTAAATAATCCTCAGACCCATCGATTATTTGCGGAGATGCCAAACATATTGATCCATAGTATTTCCGCCAATTGAAAGAACAATATCTCGCAGTGAAAAAGTAATCTAAACGCTTAAAAAAATACTGAATCATCTCGTGAAAGTCCTAAAATCAGATTATCCGTTTCCGAAATTTGAGGCTTACAATCGGAATGATAAAAAATATAATTTAAAAAAACTAAAAAATACTCTTTTATTTTAAAATGATCTAAAAAGTAAAAAATAATTTTGAATGTAAAGTTTTTATTGCTGCAGCCAGTATAAGGAAACAACCTACCTTTCTGACTTAGACCGGTTCTACACGTTCAATTTTCTGTTCAATTTTGCGATGTTCAATACTTTTTTTAGCTAGAAATTTGGGCTTGAATTGAACAGCTGGTGTAGACACTAGAGTTGAAGCTAAGTTAATCAAATTTATATAAAGTGCATTTATGTCATTTATGTCAAATTTATATCAAATGTGATTGATGTAAAGACGAAGATATTGTTTGGCTGTCACAGCTATGCGTTTATACCTATACGCATAAAAAAGTTGAAGGCAAGATCCAAAGTTGAATAGAAATTTCTGTTCAACTTTTTCTTGCTTTCCATGCTATGTTCAAGAAAATGACTCTTCTAATTTTGAGTTAGTGTTGAGTTAGTGAGAATTAGTGTTGAACATCGCAAACTTGAATAGAAAATTGAACGTGTAGAACCGGTCTTATTTTTGAAAATTGTAATAATGTTTATTACTAAATTTGGGTCTGAGGCGATGTTTGCAACGGCGAAACATTCTGGCAACTATTCATTTATACTGTTAAAAAAAATACATAGAAAATTATGGAAAAGAAAAAAATTGTCTTAAAATGATTTCAAAATACCCATTTTTCATCTCTGTAGAAGAGTTTCGCAGAAGAAAACGCAACCGCTCGCAGGTGCCAGACGTACTGCATCCGTACCTAACTTCAATAGAAAGGAAATATCAAAAAAATCAGCCGACCTAAAATCCTCTTTTTCTCGACGTTGCAAGCTCTAAAATTATAAAGTTTCTGTCCTAGAATCTTATTTATAAATCTTAGTTGACTGTCATTTTGCTTTCATGCACTTACACTATATTTAGTGGACAACTAATTTCGTCATTTTCTAGATTGTGTAAATTATGGTGTTTGCAATTTTAAAGTAGCGCATCCTTTGGTACTCCTAGAGTTTTTGACAATATTTCGAAATGATTGTAGGATGCTTTCGTATAGGTAAATACTTCTGTTTTATCACGTTTAAAGCAAATTCTTATTTTTGAATTATATGACATTGAAAAGAAGGAATCAGTGGTGTTTCAGTGGGTAACTAGTTTTTTACCGTTGTTATCAAGTGTTATCGTTGACTTTTAACGGATTCTGAAGGAAAAATTTCCATGTTGGTAAAAACTATGAGATGGCTCTAAATCAGAGTCGGGCTCTCGGGCTCGTTAAACTTCCAAAAATACTCCTTTTTGGTTAATTCTTCCAGTGTGAGCCAATCTTTATACCAATTAGAAATTCTGTTGGTAGAGTCCTGGTTTTATCTTGAACTAGTGAATATGTAAGAATTTTGAAAACAAATCGAGTATTACTGGTTAAGTAAAAAATAGAATTCCTAGTCCTTTCGAAGGATTTAAGGATCTCTAAGCAAATCCTCTCTTCCCGAAAAAGATGATCCACTCTCCGGGTTTTTCCATAAAGCAACATAATTGCAAATAACATCACCTTAAAAGCTCAAAAAGTATCAACCTTAAAAAAATACTGCACAATTTTCATCCTTAAGTCACAACTCAAGGCTCCTTGAAATTTTATTTACATTTGCTAAATTTGAAATAAAAAGGAAAGCGGCGAAAGTATCCAGGATCGCCTTGGAGTAAATCCCTTTGAACCGATTACTTTCTGGAACTTCTTCTCCCTTCACGGATTCAAGTTTCCTCGCTTTCTACGAAATCTCCTCGAACTCGCTGCTGCTGCTACTCCTTGCATATTTGGACCTGAAATCTTATATCCTTTGGAAGGATTATCGCTGGCATATTTCGTCTTGATAAAGTTTTAAAGTAAGTGAAAACAAGGATTTTTGATTGACTTCTTGGAAGCGCCATGATTAAGAGGAAGTCATCCGAGTTATTGTTTCTATAAACATTATTCTTGATCCGTTGGTGCTGCTCCTGGTCCTGGTCCTCTAGTCCTGGACCTGATGATAGCTAGCGGAAAGGATATTCAACAAGTTGTGTATCGTTTCGCTTCCCAAGGATGCCAATATTTATTTTGGATACTTGCCTACGGCTGTATTTGCCTTTTAGTAAATGCACAATGTTTTATGGATTCGGGGCAAATTAAGTATTAATAAATTAAGTTTTGCGAATTCTTGGGATGCCGTGAATTTCGTAGTTGAAAAGTCGAGATTTAAGTAGGAGGTAAATATTTTGCCCGAAACTTTACGATGGAAGAAAAATGATGGGTGGTAGACGCGCTAAAGGGATTTTTTTTTAATTTTTTTTTATTATAAATGGAAAAGTTTTAAGAGTTTAGAGCGGAAAGGAAAGTTGAAATTTTGTTAAAATAATAAATTTATTACCTTGGTGCTTGTTTGTTCCACTGATTCGTCTGGGGTTCTATACTTGGAAATATATTCTAGAAACTCGCTTTTTTGTGTTTTTAACTTCTGTTCTGGTGTTCTACAGGATTTTTGACTGCCAGATTTATCCATTCATGATTTATTAATGAATCTGGTTAATCTATTCTGTGGTCGGTCCATTCGGTTTTAGCATTTCTAAAAACTGAATCCATAAATTGCATTTAAATATTCATAGATTGTACTCTTGCAAATGTGACCAGTGTGGATATGAATTACCAAATCTACTTTTCCATTTCTTCCATAATCGTTAGTTTCTCCGTGGTTTTTATTTGTCAGTTGTAATCTCAGGAATCAATTTTAATGGTAGTGGCGCAATATCTAACAGAGAGGCTTAGTTCTAGGTTACGATTGCAAACTGGGAGGACATGAGAATGAACTCTGTCTTTAAAAAAAATTAATGTTGTGCAATGGTAGACCTCAATATTCCAAATACCTTGAACTCAGCGAGTTGGAACAAAACAATCGGGCGGTCTTAATGGGGTTTACGAACGATATCGTACGAAAATGTCTTGACAAGATTGAAATGTATGAACAAATGATCTAAAAAGATAAGATCTGGCTAGAAAATGTGCGCTTAGCACTAACGAAACAAGAAAAATGGAGGGGATAAAACGATACTCTCCAACCCGGCGCTGAAATACTTTGAAGTGATGATGGACAGAAAGATCAACTCACAAAAGAACAAAAAAATCGAGGATGTTATCAAAGGTGGAAAAACCCAAGGCAAAGTCGTTTCTAGTCTCGAAAGTCTTAATTCAGCCCTTGAATGCGTTAGCGTTTTGCTTTCCTCAAGGGGCTAATTTGTGGGAGAACCCTCCAATAATAATTGCCTAAATTTAGAGAAAACCAATAAACTGATAACAAATATTATAAATCTCTGAAATTAATAAGGTAATTTTTTTGCTAAGACGATGAATTTTGATGGGTTATTACTAGCGGTCTCGGTCAAGTTCGCTTACTCCGTTGAGATAATCGTCCCGTTGAGAATACTGGTTGCCGCGTGATTCTGCTTAGTAAGACGTTGATTTTTATGGATTATTCATGATGGAAAATCATTTGGTACATTGAATACTTACTCTATACCGGCTCACCGTAAGTTACAATCTAAAAACGCTTTGACGACAAACTGGAGTAACTGGTGAGTCGTATACAGACTTAGTTCACTATGTGGGAAATGCAGCACATGATAACTGGTATGATACCTATTGATACCCTGGCGAATGAAGGTCGGCGCCTCCTTGAATTAAGTGAGGAAAGAAACAGGACGTTCGATGGTGGATCTAGACTTGGGTGTTTATCAAAAAGCAGCCACAGTAACCTATGTTCGTGAGCGAAGTCCACCGCGCTAACGCGATATAAATATTGTGAAAATAACAGAGCTCGGAAGACTCAGTTGGACAAATCATAAGCGAAGAGCAAAGCTTTATGCGGCAAGGTTTATGTTCCATTATAAACGAGAACGTATGCATTCAGACGCAAAAGCTTTTTTCAAAGTTTACTGAAAATTCACGGATATAGAGCTTTGAATACGAGCTCGGTAGTCTAGGGAGTAAGGCGCCTGGCTACTATCCCAGAGGTCCCGGGTTCGAATCCCGGCAGAGCCCCACGGTCCTTCACCTTCTTTCTTCTTCCCTCCTTACATTCCTCATTCCCCCTGTCCATAGTCTTCCGCTAACACTGCCCCGCTCCACCAAGCGCATGTCATCGGTTGGTTAATGGGATTCAACTCGTTTCAGGAGGCAGTTGTTTCTCATTGCCCCGATGCCAGAGTCGCGATAGAAATGGTTGGGGTTAGGTGGTTGTGGCAGTTCCTTCCTACTTATCTCTTCCCTTTCACTATCTATCGACTAGAGCTTGCTGTTTGACATTGCACTCTATACGAAGAAAATAGATTGTCGACAGTACAAAGGGATTTTCCTGAGCTCCAGTCTTCCACATAAAAAAAAGCGAGAAATGGAGCGCTGAAATATCAATTATAGAACGTTTTTAACAAGCTTGGAGCGCTCCCTTTCCTATATAAGTTCTATATCTTTCTTTAGCATTGCATGTTCCCAGAAGGGAGCACTCCTTTTAATGCTGATTTAGAAGCGTTTTTGAAGTGGTCGCAAAAGTATAAAAAAGCGCCTGTGGATATGTGAATAACAACTGCAACTTGTCGAAAGGCTTCAAATGTTTGTTCGCCTTTCAAACGTTAGTGTCGACAGCTGTTCTAGCAAGCGGTCCCCCAACTAAGTACAAACCACATCAATTGCTACTTGACCTCCGCAATCGAACGGGAACTGGTCTATTGAGTACGATAATGGCACCCTTTACAGTCACCAAGATAATTGCCCGTTTTCTTCATCCTACACAATTACTTGAAGCTCCCATATTGCTGCCTTCGGAACGTATTTGCAGCGCTCCAAAATCGTTCCTCTTAGTAGCATTCCGAATTTTTCCCGCTAGGATAAAACACAAATTATAAATATTTGTGAATAGGCAGGCGCTTACAAAGAATTAAAATATTTTCGAAAATAACTTCTCACGAGAATCAATCTATAGCATCAACCATTTTTTATGTGATGGTTCAAGCCTAAAGCCGACACCAGATATATGTAGCTTCAAAGATTTGAACACTTCTTAGAAGATTTTGCAGAGCTTTGAAAAACACATTTGAACACATATTATCGTACCCTGCCAGACATGCTTTGCAAAAGGTTTTTCTCCACAGTAGGCTGGTAGACGACAAACTTTGAACATTTCTTTGAAGACTTTGCCGATACGTATGGCAAAGTGCACATCTTTGTTCAAACTTTGAACACATATTTAAAGTCCCGTGCCACACGTAGCAATCAAACAAGTGATCAAATATTTGAAGCTATATCTGGCGCCGGCTTTAGAGTCACACTTTGTACTATCGGACCGTCGTATCTTATACGTCATGAAGCAATGTCGAGTAGTACACTTACTTCGAAATAATGGGATTAGGATAGGATAATAAGAAGCTGGGTGGTACTGATGAAGTAGGCGATAAACCTTGCATTTGAACTCCCGTATGTTGTACGAGTTCGAAAATACTAATTGCGGAAGATTGTTTCTTAAGCCGGGTACACACCGGCCCAACGAAGGCCAACGAACGATATTCGGCGTTGGCTACCGAACGTTCGTTGGGGTTCGGAGATACGTCCATAATCATTTGTTGGTTTATAAAACGTTCGTTGGGACCTGTATTCGGGTTAGTTGCATCAAGAAGATAATGGATGACGACGACGAAATTATATTTTCGAATTTCTTATACCTTGATGAAATTGTAAAGGCGATGGCCCAATCACGACTTTATTCGCGCTTACGCGCGCCAAAGCGTTCACGCGCTTTGTCGTCGATATTTGATTGTGTAATTCAAGTCAAGCTATCCCATTCACGACTTTGCGGCATCAGCGGCGTCAAGCGACGGCAAAAGTCGACCAACTTTCAACTTTTCGGGTGTTGGTAGGTGTTGAAAATTTCCAAACTGTCAAACTGTCGAATTATCAAGATTGAGATTTGAAAGTTTGCATTTTAAATTAATTTCACAGTCAATACATGAATATAAATCAAAGCAAAATTTTTGAGGTCCTGACGCTATGAATGAACCTTCAACGGACGTCAACGCGCATGAAGTGCCTGCCGCGTATAACGCTCCGTCAGCATTGGGCCTCCGCCTTAAGGAAAATGAAACGAAAGCGTAGGTGGAGGACGGTTAAATGAAAATCACATCAAAATTAGGTATAAGAAATTTATTTAAACGTACAAATAATGCAATAAATAAATATAATACCCAAGAATTGTCAAAATGTTAAAATGTTCGTTTGCGTTCGACGCCCGTCCACACCGCATTCCCTCGAATGGCCTATTTTCTTGATGTTCCCGCTACGCTACGGGTTGCAAACGAACGCCAACGAACCTTGGTTGGCCTTCGCTAAGCCGTCCATTTAGAACCAACGAATGTCAAAGAATCCCATTTGTTGGCCTTCGTTGGGCCGGTGTGTACGCGGCTTTAGGGCCTGTGCGAATAGTGACTAAATTGATGACTAAACTAAATTTTGCAGCTTTTGTGGATAATGTAGGGAATTGCTGTGTGAATTCTTTTGATGACTAAATGCTGTCAGTTAATCAAAAACTTAAATTGTAACCATAACAACAATTTAGTCAACTGTCGAAAAATTTAGTCTACTCGCCAAAAGACAAAATACTGTATTATCGACACTACATTTTAGTCATAGAATTCACACAGGCCCTTAGTTTAGTAGTTCCATTTATGATTGAATTCCTATAATGTAGTGTGTCTGAAGGGCTGAATGCTGCGAGTATACACTGAGCGGGGCAAGGTCTAAGGCATGGCTAATGTACATATATGTCACCTGTCAGTTTGATAGCTAGCACCTTAGTTAGCCTTCCCAGCACAGTTTTAGTGGCCCCAGCACAAATGAACTATAATTATATTCAAGGAAGTGTCGAATGTAGAACTTGCAACAGCTATGAGACCTGAAAAAAAATGATTTTCACCCCGAAATTCTAAAGGACATCCTTCTACACAGTAGAACAAGTGACAATGGAGATTGCTAGACTGCCTCTACGCAGACGATATGTGCTTGTTGGCCACAGACATCAAGATCTCAAAAATATATTAAACAATCTAGCAGTAATGAGGTAGTCTCAAGTCCAAACTCTGTGGGTGTTTGTGTTAATCTGTATGACCAAACACGACACAAATTGGGAGCGCTTGCTCCAACACCGACCGTACGTGGCCTTAGGTCACAACCTGCCTGAGGTGCCCCTGTACTGCTGCATGGGCAGGTGAGGGCAGGCCATCAAGCTGCCCCTGCCTGTCCATGGCGCAGACCGAATATGGTGGATCTAAAGTAGGGGAATTATCGGAATCTCTTTTCAATGAGGGCGTCTGAGCCCGAAATCCGGGGTGGAGTATTCCGAG
Source organism: Thereva nobilitata (assembly GCA_963855945.1). Lineage (NCBI taxonomy): Eukaryota > Metazoa > Arthropoda > Insecta > Diptera > Therevidae > Thereva > Thereva nobilitata. The sequence goes on along the minus strand of OY979694.1, from coordinate 194,450,727 downwards.
ATCACTCCTTTATTGGAGGAAGATCTCCTTAGATTCCCACCTGCGGTTTCTGCTTCATTGAAGAAGCGAACCGAAAAAGCTACCGCTTTAAGAAGGTAGAGTGACGATTTTTTATAGCTGGGTATTCGCCGGAAAGCGCTTCTGCGAGAAAATGCTTCCTCTACTGCCGCTACATCACCTCTACTGCCGTTACATCCGTCCCTAAAACCACTCCTCAAATCCTTAGGAGGGAACCTCCTCGAACGAAAAAGCCTCGCAAAAGAGGTAGGGGACATAATCCTCCAAAGAAAATGAGCACTGCTTTCTATATGAAGCTTGTCCAGATAAACCTCCTTTACGCCAAGGCTGCTTTAGCAGTGATTTCGGACAACGTGGATGTAGCTCTAATCCAAGAGCCATGGGTGTACTGAGGAAGAATGTGTGGCTGATCTACTCCAGTGAGTATGACTGCCCTAGAGGGCCTAGAGCAGCATTGCTCATGGGGAAAATACTAACCTGCCTTCCTCTTTCGCGGTTCGTCTTCAAAAAAGTGGTGGTGGCGGAAGGAGTGCTGCCAAGAGACGTAAGAATGCCCAGGCTTGTTAAAGCCTCGACCTACCTTTCAGGAGAAGAGCCGACTTACACGAGGCAGTACATTTGACCCTTACACGATGTAAATTGTACTGAGGCCTCAGTTTTTTTTAAATGTACCGGTTCAAAAATAATGTCCTACTTGTATATGAGCGTGTATCGAGATAAATGAAGCGAGGTGTTATTGTAAATTACTTAGTGGAGAGACATTTCTTCCTTCTTTTGCGGCACTAAAATATCCAACTTGAACTGCGGCGAGGTGAAATTGTAAACACGAACTGTGGAGACACATTTCTCACTTCTTTTCCGGCAGTAAAATATCCAATTTAAACTGAGCCGTGGTGAGATTGTAAATACGAACTGGATGGTGAGACATTTGTTACATTTTTCGAGGGGGTGAGGTTTTGTCCTGAAGAGACAATTCTTACATTTTTTGAGGGAGTGAAATTTTGTGCTCGAGACACATTTCTTGCTTCTAGCAGAATTTCCAACTTGAAATTAGGCCACGGACTAATTAGAAGCAGTTTCATAAAAATTGCAATTATACAGTTTTTTATGTAGGAATCAAATTAAAGAATTCCCACCACCTCCTCTTAATTTTCTTTAAGTTGGAATTTTAGTTAAAAAAAAACCAAAATTTTGACTTTGAGGACTCATTACTCTGGAAGTTTGTAGGGTGGAACAGTTTTAGATAGGTGGGAGTATTCTGCGTACACTGATACCTTACTTATGAAAATAGCTCATAGGGTTATAAAAATACAGGGTGATTTGTAAACCGTTATTGTACTGGACTAAATGTGAAGTTGATACCAAAAAATGCTGCAACAAAACCGCCTTCGAAATTTGTTGGAAGACCTATTGGATAATGTTCAGCAAAGATAAATGATGTTGAAAAACCATATTTGAACGACATGCTCATTGATTTAAAATTTACTTTTTTTTGGTCAAGAAAGTGTAAATTTTCGATAGAAATGCTCATATACGTCATGAAATCTTTGAGTGGAACAAGGAAAATGAGACCCAAAACAGGCCAAATATAATCAGTACAAAAAGAATACGACAAATCTTTTAGTAAGCTTAGATCGATTAGAATAAATTGATACACGTGAAGATTTTCTTTTGACCGCCAATGTTCCTAAAGTATAAGACTATTATTTTTACTTCATCTGAATTTTAAACATATTTTCCACTTTCGTGTTTTTAGTTTGTTTAACGAGTTTTTACCCCAAAAATAGTTTTAATATAAACCACCAATAAGATAAAATTACCTTAATTGTGCACCAAAAAAAATCCAATTATCTCATTGAAATTTTTCCCTTTTTTTCTTTTCAGGTAAGTCCAACCATATTTTATTAAATAAAGTCGAGCAGTCTTGAGTGAGAACACAAAAAGTACCACCGTAAGTAGATGTTTAAACTGCGGAAAAAAACCATTTTATTAAAATACGTTTTTTTTTCTTCTTTTTTCCTATTTATAAAACTTAAGTACGGAAAGATGTTCTATCCTTTTGGGGTCTGTGTGGAAGTCAGTATAGCTTCTGTATGGGCACATTATAAAGGTATACACAGGCAGGAAAAGGTTATCCTTAGAAGAAGAAAAAAAAACGAGTCTTTCTCCTTCTTATTTTTTTATTCAAGACTCAACTCCCTCTTAACACTGCTCGGATTTCATCTCACGCTCGGCTAACGCAAACAAACAAAAGGTCTAAAGGGCCCTTTGCGCTTTGCCTTTATGTTTTATGAAAGTGTTCAATCGTGCACGAATAACGTAACAACCACAAACAGTACTAGTACAGGCTCTAGGACGAATCTTGGCTAAAAAAAATAAAAGGAACTCCCGGAGTAGATTTCCCAACAACAGCCAAAAGCTCTCAGGGGGAAACTTTTTGACGTCAAAACGTCAAAGTTCAATTCAAAAAGCAACATTTCAGTGATGTACTGCCATACTTATCTGTGGTGATGAACCACCCAGTCCCCCTTCCCGCATCCCCCACCACCAGCACCAATGTCCTCGTCTCCTGCCTCAACCCGAGTCGGGTCGTCATGCCCACCCTGTTCCGCGCCTGCAGCTCGTTGTTGCCGACTGGTCTTACGTATTTCAGGGCTTCAGGATCCCCGGCTGAAGAATAGCTAGCAATGCCGGTCGGTACATCCGCTACGCCTTGAAGCAATGCTCGCTTCCGTGATCCTGAGCCTGCAGTTGACATCTTGAGAGCCAATTCCTATGCTTGGAACGTGTGCGCTATTGCGCTAAAGTTCGTCATATGTCGAAGCCAGTTTTGGGCTAGCTATATAGAAACTTTACGAAGGCAAAAGCTCATCATCCAGGAATAATAAGGGGTAGGGATGGATAATATTTCTGTACGTGATACACCTACATAAACCCTACCCCGCCTCCACCCGTTATATCCCCCACCGCCCAAGCTTCAGGCCACCTTAAGAGCTTATTTCTAACATATTATATTCACAGCGAGAGAGATAGATAGGGAAAGGGAGAGAAAGAGAGTAAAATTGTGTGGAAGTGGCTGTGTCGCACATTAAACGGGGAAATGTAGGGAATTTCCCAGCTTTTTTTTGGCAGTCCTGCCAGACCTATAATGGTGGGAAATATGGGCGCGGAGACCATACCTGCGATATGTTTTCTTCCTGGCGAATTTTTCCCCAGGGAAATGTGTTTGTTACGTACATGTACGTGCTCGGCAGGTATCCTTCGCATATCCAATATATATTCCTGTCGACGTCGTCGTCTCTATTCTTTGTTTTGTGTATTGAGAAGGTCCTGTATTACTTTTACAATGATGTCTTGTGGGGGATTTTGTGTGTGGGTTTTTATTTCAGGGAAAACTGGTTTTATTGACCTTATTAGTGTTGTAATTTCTCTTAAAAAATATATATATTTTTTTTTCGGACATGTCTAGTATTATGACGTGTCAGTGCCATAATGTTTATTATTGAGGAATTTTTGTGCTGCGGATAACTTTTTCATTTTTATTAAATAATGGATGATCAAATTTGCTGGAGCGAATTATTGTTATTTTTGTGTTTTGTTTTTTTTCTCTTAAGTCTTTTGGGAATTTAATATTTATAAGAAATTTCAGCAAAAATATGTGATTTATTTTATTTTTTTCGTTATTATCGAAACATGGATACTGGAAGATGTTCTCTGAATAATTTTATTTTTTTTTTCTAAATAAGCTTGGCCTTTACAATCTATATTTTGTGGAATCAATCAACTTAGAAATAATTAACTTAGAGTCCTAATTTTAAAGTTATTTTTTTTACCACTATGCCTAGTACTAGTTCACTATCACTGGCACCTTTCGGCGATACTGAAGGCCTGGTAGACAATGAACTTCAATGTAGCATTGGAATTTTCATAGAAACCTGCCCCCTCACCCTATACCAAAAATAAAATTCTAACCTGCTCCTCTCGGCTTGGTATGAGGTGTGCCGCTTATTGAAAGGTCCCGGGCAATAGTATACGCATTGTGGCGGCCTGTTCGATTTTGGGAGGGGGTTCATAATTACCGTAGGCTAGGGCGGCAATTACTTAAAAAAAACTAGCTGGGATGTGGGTTTGACCCTTTCGGTCCACACGGATCAACTTCCCAGTACGATGAATGTTGAATATTATGAATGGATATTTTAGTAATAAATGAACAATACTAACAACAAATTGTAAGAAAAAATCACACCAAATTCATACACCTGGCTCTTCAAACTAACACAACTCCTACACCTAATAGAAAAAATCTTGTAATCTATAATAATATTCTAGTTTTAAATATAGTATTAATAAATTGTTACTTAGAAAATAGTAATGGTTTAAGTAGTAGTGGGAAATTGGCTAGTATCAGAACTGGTGTCAAAGTAATCCTGAGAGAAGCTATTTGAAATTACGATAACAGTGGTAAATCCGCAAGGCTTTTATAGAGAATTTGATTTTGCTGAACGGTAGCAAACGAACTTGTCCCTTTTACTTCTTTGGCTACACTATAACGCGTGGTCGAATTCGTTTTGAGGATGTTGAAGCGCCGCTGATAAACTGGGAAGGTAATAACTTCATTTGGAGACTCGAACGATTTCAGGAGATATTACCAAAATTAATCAATGTAAAGGATTTGTCAAACTTGACCGAAAAGGCTGGATGAACTTCAATTTCCAGAAACTGTAGAAAGTGGAAAGCAATCCCCAAAAAGTTCTGATGTAAAGTTTGAAAATTTCGTGGGAAGCTAGTGCTCGGCTGAATCCATAAAAGTTAACCTCATTTGGAACGGGTTTCATTCCAACGAGTATATTAGACAGTAGCAAAACTAATTAATTTAAGTTACTTGGCACACTTGCCGAAGTCTCTTCATTTAAACACAAAAAACGCCTAGACCGAATATTATGATAATTTTTCAGATCATATCTTCGTTAATACACTTCGATCGGCACTTCAACGAAATCGTTATCATATTTGGTTTAGGCGATATTGGGCAAAAATCACGAACTTCGTTCAAACAAAAAAACGACTAGACCGATTTTTATGAAAATCATTCCAAATCATATTTCCTTTAACACTCTTCGAACGGCACCTCAACGAAGTCGATATCTTTTTTAGTTCGCGCGAAATCGTGCAGGTACAAAAATCCCTTACGTCGCCTAAACAAAGAAACCGCTCTACCGAATTTTATGAAAATCTTTTCAGATAGTAACTTCGGTAATACGCTACGATCGACACCTCAACGAAGTCGGTATCATTGTTAGTTCGCGCGAGATCGTGCTGGTACAAAAACCACTTAAGTCGTTCAAATAAAAAAACGGCTCCGCTGATTTTTATGAAAATCTTTTCACATCATATTTCCTTTAATACGATGCGAACGGCATCGCAACGAAGTCGATATCTTTTATGGACCACATACGCACGCACAGACACACACACATATTTCTTCTCAAAATTTTTGCTTAAAATGCTATTGGGACCTTGAAACATGAAAATACATTGAAAATTTCGTTTTCGATTTTCGGGCCGACTACAATAACTTCCTACTGGGAAGTTAATAAAACAAACCAGAACTCGAAGCGTGCACCGCACACTTCCTCACCGTCAACAAGGGTCGAACTTACCTGTCGCTTGATGGGTCCTTTCCGGGCTTAACGCAGCCCATCTATTTAGGGAGGAGGGGTTTTTTGTTCTTTGCAAAATAAAGTTTCGAAGAGAAGTTTCTCCCTTCGCTCTGCCATCCTACTATAGTACTCCTAGTCGGACTTACTACTAAAATGATTAAAAACTAGTAACACCATCGACTTATACACTCAAAAACTGTCCTTCATGTACTGGTCTACGGTTGACCACAATATTTAACGATTCAAGGCTTCAATAATATGATCCAAAACAACATTCATTCATATAATAAGGAACATTTGACCTCGTGTGATATCTTCAATTCCAGTTTAGTACATAAATTACAACTTAATGCGTGAATATTACATATCTGTCCAACTACCCTCTTATACTTTTCATTCCGGTTGCGGCCGGATCCTAAAGGCTTTAAGGCCCCTACCATCACAATAATAATCGTTCCCGCAACTCTAAAGCACCCTACAAAATTTTGTAACATTACTATGAATGTAATTAACGACTCTATGACTATGACGAATGCGCCTTGCTGACCCTTTATCCGAAGAAACAAAAAAAAATTCTATCCTACAACCTCACTCTCGACCCCAAAACGAAGGTGCCGCTGACTCCTATTTTCTTTTTCTTGCCTTATTTCCAGAGCATAATTTTCTTTCTATGTATATGTCTATATAATATAAAAATATTTCCAGAGAATATCCTGACACCGAAATTGAATTTTTTTTCTATATTTAAATTTAATATTGAATTGCACTTAACTTTATTGAACTTCAGTTCCCGGCCGGACATTGATTTTTTTTCCTTTTTGCTTTTCTGTCGCTGTCGAGTTTTGCTCCGACATTTACGTTTTTTCTTCAAAAATTGACGCCACCATTTTTTTCTTCCTATTTCTTTTTCTTCCTAGCCTATTCCATTTTTTCAAAGACATTCTGATCCAATTTAGGTATCCTATAGTGGATAACTGTTTACCGGGTGAGTTTATTTAAAGATTCGACTCCGGATTTAGATTAGTTACACCCGCAAAAAAACCAACCGAGGCTTACTGGTATATACTCCATTATTATGAGTTAACGTGTTGCTCGACCCATGACCCTGAGCTGACAGGTCTCATGCTCTACCGACTGAGCTAGCCGGGTTCCTTTAGATAGGTACGGCTAACGATCACAGGCCAATGGGGCGAGATGGGGAGATTGAGGTAGTGTTGGCAAAAAATTAATCCGATTAGTGATTAAAAATTAACGATTAAAAAGTTAATCGCGATTAACGATTAAAGATTAATATTTTCAATCGTTAATCGCCGATTGACGATTAATTTAATCTAATCGCCTATCTCTAATCAAGATTACGATTAATTGTTTCTCGTCCGTATCAAAAAAACTACAAAATTTCGGAAATTTTATCTTGTTAAAAGGAAGTGTTACTGTCCATATCCTTTAATTACTGTTTTCTTTTGTGATGAACACTTCATACATATTGCAGCAAGAATATTGTCAGAAACTAGTTTGAAGAAGGTGCCGTCAAATAAAACAAAAGATGACGAACAAGATTCACTTTGATTTTTCCTAGTGTTTTGGGTTCGCACGAAATAATACGCAAATGCAAAAGACGTATAGATCCAACATCGACGAGAACCCACGGAAGTTAACGATTCTTCCTTGTTTACGTAAAGTACAATACGTTCAAGTAAGAGATAAGCATATTTAGAATAGTTTGTCCTCACATAATGTGAGTGAATGAGACAACACAGTATGCTGTCATTGCTAGGTGGTCTCATTAGCCGTGTTACTTTTCTGCTATTTTTCACTCGTATTTACTTGGAACTACTCCTGCTCTCACAGAGGAGTAGATAGGTTTTACTCAAATCGACAAATTTTGCGTTCCTTTTATGTTTTACTCCGGAGTACTTAAAAGTAGAAAAGGAACACAGGTATTATTCTACTATGATTTTATCTTGGGTATTGTTTTGCTAATACCACTGTGTGCAAGACTAAAGACCGCAGTTATGCTGCCCAACATCAGTGCCGTACCAAGGGTGTACGGCGCCTGGTGCACGGGTTTTTTATTTATTAACGATTGACGATTAACGATTAATTGAATTAATCGCGATTAGAATTAATATTTTAATCTCGATTAAGTTGATCGCGATTAACTTAATCGGTTAAATTTTTAATCGATTAATTAATCGATTGATGCCAACACTGGATTGAGGTCAAAACACTATTTTTGCTTACCACCTGTTCTTAGCGAGCCAAAGCTGAAGCGCACTGGAGAGCTGTACTATTTCTAGGACAACTTGTCCTTACAATAAAGGAAGAACAGTTGGGCCTCATAAACAGACCCCGAAGCCATAAAATGGTCCCTGCAAGGTACTCGCCAAAGCCAAAACTGGGTTTGACGGATTATCGACTTACCGTCTCTGATTGCGGAGAAAGGTGACTACGACGAGGCTCGCTTGTTCGCTCAATTCACGAAGTACATAAGTATCGCCGTAGATGAGTCGGCAGGTGGACAGCATTCTACTAAGAAGCTCCTGTCTCTTACCCTATCGAAAAGCTCCTGTTTTTCACTGCATCACTTCTCTCACAACGGCCTTCGACACTAGACTAACCGAGTTGCGTCATTATCACATCCTGCAGCCTTTGACGTACATATATAAATACTTCGGTCTAGTTCGGTCATATACCAAATATGTTGTCAATTGACGTACTCTGATATTCTCCCTCGGATTCATGCGATGGTCCATATTCATAATTAAGGGATCTCTAGTATCTTAAGTAAATCAATAGCAACAGCACGCTTCCACGCGCTATGCCTTTTTTCTGCAAGGAAAAACACGATTATACGTCTTGGGATCGAATGGATCGAGGGCGCTATTTTTTCCGCCTTATTGTGGGTATTGTGTGCTGTGATGTCAGTCTTTTCGATCCTGCTCGATCGGATCGGTGCAGAGTACGATTTCAATATATGTGCGGGAACGAGGGGCCCCGTCCCACTAGCATACTGAATAGACTGCCTCCCAATTGATCACTAAAGACAATCAGCATAAAGACTGTTACTAGTCAGATGGAGGGCCGCTTTGAAAAACCACGTGCCATCAACAGCGTTTTTAGAGGGACGAAAAGGACCTGCAATTAGTGGTCCGATTCGGCATCGCTCGAATAATTCGGATGTCTTACAGACGATATATACCGACCGTGTTTTTTCATCGTTCGTTTTTTTTTGTATACATATTTGACGGTGTTATCCACCATATAATTTCTTTCTTTTTTTTGTAAAATGGAACCAAACTCAGTTCTACGCGGTCGCCATATATTACCCACAGCGTAACGTTAACGGAAAGTTACCGCTTTGGGCATTTTGGTTGCTGTAATCGCAGCTGAAGGATGGCTTTAGCCTGTCGATGGATATCGACTTAGTTGTGGCGTACAATTTAACTACGAAGTGTTTTCGAAATCGTCTGATTCCTTGGTATGGGCCCTCGTATGGAAGTTCGACAGGTTTTTAAACACGATCGATTTGTATGAAAACATAGTTGGCGTTCTCCAGAGTTACGAGCACGTAGACATAATTTTGAACGGGTTGTCGGGGATGTGTTACCTTTATGTTCTGCATATGAAAACGGAGGTGAGAGAGAAACTCGAGATTCATCTATTACATGTTCATCAGTTGTGATGGAAATCGAATTGGGAATTCTCAGGTTTTGACCATATACGAGCTCGGCTGGGTGCAATGTAAGTCGGCCTTGATTGCGGTGCACATGCCTAACATGACAATGGGCTAGGCTTCATTCCAATTAGTAGTGCGTCGCTTGCCATTAAGGTTCCTTTTAGTTGCCTGTCAAACCGTTAGTGCATCCCGTTTGCTGCGGATGGTAGGCGGTTGTCTGCATTCGATGAGTGCCAAGTATTTTGGCAACTTTATTGAATAGTTTCAATTCAGACTACGTACCTTGATCGATTATGCTCTCAAGAGGTACGCCTGATCGTGTGGCGAATTCAGTGACGAACCTCTGTTTGCCACTGTTGAAGCGGAGATGTCCCGAATTGGGTGTGCTTCAGGCCATCTCGTTGAAATGTATCGTTAAAATGTAAGAGTATCCACAAGATGGTGGAAGTGGTTCCGCTAGGTATGTGATGTTATCAAATCTTTTATTTGGAAACTTGAAGGCTGATTCGGTATGCCGTGAAATTTTGGACTTTTGGCAACCAAGGCACGATCGAGACCAATATTATAATATTTATTGATCGATGGCCAGAAGTATTTCTTGATAACGGCTCGTCTTGATGCACGAATACCAAAATGAGAGAGTCTATCCCCGCGAGAAATGGAATGCTGCAATAGCCATCTTTGAGCATATCTTAAAAAGCTTACAGCGCTCCTTTTCGCATACCAATTCCATATACTTTTTAACATTGCATGTCATTGCAGAGGAACATATTTTTTAATGCTCTTTCAAAAGCGTTATGGAAACATTATGAAAAAGCTTTTTAAAAGAATATTCATGGAGGCCTGTGGATATGTGAATAAGCTCCGGTGCCGAAGAGCTTTTATTTTTTTTCATGGTGTTTTACCAAAGCGGTCTTCCAACTAAGTATACTAACAACGTCCAATGCTGCTTGTCCTCTGCATCGAACGAGAACCGATCTATTGAGTATGCTAATATCACCCTTTATGATCATCAAGATATTCGCCCGTTTTCTTCGTTCTATAACATTTATGTAAACTCCAGTAATGCTCCCTTGGAAGCATATTTGGCAGCCCTCAAAATTAGCTCCCCTGAACAGCGCTCCCAATTTTTCCCGCTGTGATGTTTGGGGTTGAAAGCTAGTCTATATAGGTAAGTGGATATGTAAAGCCTTGGAATGCCTGTACGGATAGAAGGATGGAAGAGTATAGAGTTTGTCTGCAAGGTCAGTGTTTTATGTGTCAGTGCAATGTCTAATAGTAAGCTTAGTACGGGGTGAGGGTTTGGGGGGTGGTGTTGAGGAAGGTGGCGATGAACATGCGTTTGAACTCTTGGATGTTGCAGGAGTTCGGAAATACTGAGTAGGAGGGGTTGTTCCCCAGTCGAGTTTTTCTATTTAACAAAGTACTAGTTTGTAGAGTGCGTGAAAGGGCGAGTTGCAGGTGGAGGGATGAGACGAGTGGGCTAATTTGTTGTGTCGGGCATAAGGTTGCGGTGGAGGCAGGAGAGCGGTTATTTCGTGGAACAGTCGTTATGATAGTAGCGATATACATAATTTTGTCAGAGCTACTATATTCCTACGGTGGCACAAAGGGTCAATGGTGGAGCAAACGGCGTCGTCACCGATAAGCGCCCCCCCCCCCGAAATGAGGGAGTTGTATTCATTTAGCCAGAGGTTGTCAATAAGCCAATTTTAACATCAAAATTGCTTTTAACTTCAAAAGTAAAGGTCGTAGCATAAAAATGACATTGTTCACAGGAAATTCTCCAAGCTTTCTAATTTTGGAAAAAAAAGTATAGGTTTTTTTTTGGAGAAAAAGGTACTTGAAGTTGAAATTTTAGTTAAAAAAAACCAAAATTTCGACTTTATGAAAATAGGTTTTAGTGTTAGAAAAATACAGAGTGATATTAGGTATTTCGCCTGAAATAACAGAATCAAATCAAATCTGTCTTTCTGCCTATCAAAAAATAATTGACAAACATACCTTCACAATAAATCAACGCCCAAATTTAATAATTTGGTAAAACGTATTTGAAAAGCGTTTTAAATTGTTTCTCGCTTAAACGAAGGTAACCTTTCTTTTATGTCGCCCACCTACCCCCCCCCCCCTCCTACTTCTTTCTCTCTCTATATATAATTCAAATATCCTTAAGGATGAGCCCTTTCAATTTGCCATCAGTTTATTCCCAAATGATAATTTGTCAGTTATAAATATTTTCACCTCATAACGCTCCACACGCATTATATCATACCCAGTTTTTATAACGCACAGATTTTCTGCCTGCCTGATTTGTAAGTAGAATTTGTAATAAAGGTTAAATGTCATATTCTGGCCAGGGTTACCGTAACCCGGACCTACCTTGATAAAAAATTCTCTAATTCTCTCTTTCTCTCTTCTTTACTTGCAGAATGTATCTCAGTTAATAACTTTCACTAAAAAATGAGAGATTTTTGAATTTTTTTTGTTCTTATTAAAATGGAAATAATTCTTCCCCTTTTACTAAAAAAGGATTCTCCAGGATGAGAACTCTTCATTTTCCGTCATCTTTGTCATTAAGGGAGAGAACATACACTCCTATTGATGTACAAATCAGCTGACAACCCTGGTTCTATCAAAAATCTGTGATGTATATGCTTTGTCAATATAGTAGAACAAGGTTTTTTTTTGGATGGTGGAAATATACCATAGGTACGAGTAATAAAGAGAGCCGAAGTGGTTATGACTCTCTTGGAGAAACTCTCCTTGACTTCTCTCGAAGTTTTGTGTATTGAAGAAACAACTATGACAATTGGAAAGTAATATCCAGAAACATATCTATTAAGAAAAAAAATGCTTCCATGGTAGTTTATCGAAAAACTGGAAATGTCTAAAGGACGAAGATAATTTCCCGAGGCGAGGTACATTTCATATGGTTTGTGACTCTCGTGTGCCTCCTCTTGTTCTTTCCGCCCCAGTCATGCGTTGTATTTTGTGTATGCGCAGAGATTTTCAAACGAGTATCCTTCCTACACAAGAAAACATGTACAAGAATAGAAATTTTCCGGGATATAAAGGATATTTTGTGTATAAATACGGAATTTTTTGATGCAGAAGTATTTGTTTTCTAAGCTTTTATGGTACAGGCATATGCTCTTTTTGATGGTGTACACACACATACACAGAGTCATCAATACTAATAAACGGATAAAATATTTCCCATTTTACCGGAACGATGAGAAATTTCTCGTGCAGGCTGGATACCTTGCAAAACTTCACTAGTACTTGGATTTTAGTGGTGTCCAGCTCCTTGGAGCTTTTATATCCTCCTTTCAGCAAAAAAAAAGAAGAAACATAGCAAGAAAAATAATAGATCCGCAAAAATAAAATTAGGAGAATTCATAACTTAAGAAATTAGTTTATATAAAAACAAAACACATAAAAAATTAAAAGTTTTTTTTTAGTAGCAGAAAAAATAAATAAAATAAAGTAGCAAAATAAATAAATTAAAATTTTATCCTTTTTGATGAAAGTGTAAATTTTTTTGTGTTTGTCGTGTGTCTTTTGCCAGAGCAAGAGAAATTTTCGTAATCCTTGTTCGTATTAAAAAAAAAATTATTATTATTTAAGCGAGTTTTGGTGTGTTACAAAAAAACAAAAAAAAAGGACATTTTGTGTATAGGCCTGAAAAGTAAAACGAAAACGAACTGGCAAAAAGCTTTTCCTTTTTTTTATCCTACAAAAAAATCCGGTATCGTGTATAAAAAAAAATAAATAAAACAAAAAAAAAGGAATTTTATTTAAAGGACATATTTATTTTCCTAATCGTGCATTGTTTAAAGGAAGAATTATTAATTTTTTTGGTTGATATGTTATTGAAATAGTGATTACAAAAAAAAAGAAAGTTTTACTTAAATAGCAAAGCAAAAGAAGAAGAAGAAAAAATAATATAAAGAAAAGAAACGAAAGGATATATACGAAAAATCCTTTTAAAGAGTGAGTCACTAAAGTGTTTCTAAAGCAGAAAAGTGAATACACCTTATTTAAATTTAGATATATATACAAAATTTGCTCTAAAGCTTTACTTTAATTGTGTATTCGTGAAATATCCTTTTTATTCCTTAAATTAAAAAAAAATATAAATATAAGGTTTGGCCAATTTTGTATCAAATTTTTTTTATTTTTTTTTTTGTAATAAAAACAGGAAAAATTCTTAAAGCCTTTGCAGCCATCAAGTCTACGCTCTCCTTAAGAGTGAAATTATCCTTAAAAGCTCCTTTCTATACACAAAGTTTCTTCTCCTGGGGGTGGTTGTTTTTTGAGTAGTATGCAGGTTTCGTTCAACAACCACCAATAAAGATATAAAAAAAAATGCCTAGAAAGCAGCAAAATATCCTTTGCTTGTTTTTAATACTCTCTCAATTTCTATGAATGTGTCGAAATTGTTAGGCTATTGGTGGTAGTAACTTGTGCTAAAATATGGTCCTTGTTTCTCCTTACTAAAACAATTTTGTCTTCTTCTTCCTTTATATTCTATTTTTTTTTCTTGACCTCCTGTTTCAATCATAAAAATGTTGTTTTAATTCTTTACTGTATTTTTTTTTTGGTATGTTTCCTTTAGTCCTTTTTTTTGTTGTTTTTGTTTGTTGTTTTGTATATATGTACTGTAACATTTATATATATATTATATTTTTCTTCTATTCCTTTTTCATTTACTACAATTACAATCGTAAAGGGATTCAATTAAAATTGTGTCACAACATGTTTTCTGTTTATAATATAATGGGGCATGTAAAGCGTTTAAAGGAGATGATGATTAAAGGTGAATGGTTGTTTTTTTTTTCTTAATGAAAAAAGTGTGTGTTTTTCTTGGTTTTTTTTTCTTTCATTTTCTCTGGTATATTCTCATTCCCATTTTGAAACAATTAAATTACAACATAGACTTTATATGCTATAGAAAAACAGCACAAAAGTATGAAATTGAGGTTATGAAGAAATAAAAATAATATTTCTGTAAAAAAAAAGATTGGACCCAGTTCTTTTTTTTCCTATTTTGTTAAGGACATTTTTTCTTTTCGTCTATGAAAAGAAGTTAAGTGATTTTATATGTACACAACAAACTTTATTTTTTAACTTATTCAATTTCATAGAATTTTTTTAAATCAAGTTTTTTTTAAAAGAATTATGTATCTTCTCTAGGCGGGATAAAGATTTTTTTGGTGGTTCGTTCTTTCCGTTTCAAGAATTTTAAATTTGAAAAAAAAATCTGTATCAAGGACGATTTTTATGTCGTATTTTATATAGTAGAATTTCAAGTATAATGGGACTTACAAATATCGATGGGACTTTCAAAAAACAACGATGGGACTTACAAACACGAGTTACAAAAATTCATGTTGACTTACAAACAAAAATTAGTCAAAAACAAAAAAAAAACAAAATTATTTTTAAAAATACTCAAAAATAAAAGGATTCATATAAAAAAATCAAATCTGATGAAAGGGTAGTAATGTTGTGTAGAAGTATGATTGAAAGGGTAGAAAAACATTGCTTCGTAAAAAAAGGGTTAAAAACCGCGCGCTGAAGTATTAAAAAATCGTAATGGGTGTCGTTACCGTGGTATCCTGTGACCAGTGAATCAGAAGTTGAGTAAAAAATAACTTCTTTATATAAGGATAAAATCACAGGCTTTGGGTGGGGGGACGAAGAAATTAATAAATTAAAATTAATTATAGAAATGTTTTTTTGGGTGTTGAAGTTGTAATGATGAAAATGATGAAAATAAACACAAAGATTTTTCTGTGTGATTTTGAAGATATAATTAAAAAGATGTGACACAAATAATGTGGGGTTTATAAAAGCTTGAAAAATGTAGAATGTTTTTGAACGAATTTGATTGCATGTTGGGAGGTGTTTTCATATTTCTTAAGTGGCCCTACATATCATGCATCACGGATTCGGGTATCTGGGGCCTGTAGTCTCAGTCGTCTCTGCGTTTTGGCGTTTTTATACCCAGTTGGTTTTTCGTATGTCTCACAATACTTTATCTATTCACTTATTTTTTCATTGTTCTACTCTCTAAAATCGAATCAGTAACTATTCACTGGTTTCCAGTGAAAACTAACTGGTTGAACCATTGCTTAGTCAACCAATAGAAAACAGTGAAATTTCACTGGTTGAACCAGTGAAATTTACGTAAAAACAGAAAAAGGCTTTTTCCTAACGCGAGTGTCGTTTTCCCAAGCGGGCCCCCATCAAAGCACTGAAATGCTGCTTGCCCTCCGTGATCAAACGAGACCCGGTTTATTGAGTATGCTAAATGGAACCCTTTACAGCCATGAAGATAACAGAATATGAGTCACATATATTTTTTCACAGGTTAAACCAGTGAAATTAAAATTCACAAATTTTTACTAATTCATTTTTAGAGAGAACGTTTCACTGGTTTAATCAGTAAACAGATGCAAATGCACTGGTTTTTTAGTGAAATTATTGTTTACTAGATGAACCAGTGAACTTTTCACTGGTTCATTTTTAGAGAGTGTGCTTTTTCCCCGTTGATATACCATTGAAAGTCTTCTTCATTGAAAGGTTTAAAAAATGGAATCACTGAAAATAACTAAAATTAAATAAAAACACGTAAATTCGAATTAAAGGATTTATTACATGTACACGTTCCGAAGTTCCATGACGAACCAGTTAAAAACTAAATCTATCTCATCGAAGCAACGAGAGTGTGGAGATGGATTACGTTCTAAAGATTTTGTTATAAAGAAGTAAAAGGCTGGAAGATAATAGGTAACATGTCTGCATTATTTTTCACATTCTTCGGTTGAACTCTTGATTTTATCTCCAGGGGGTAAAAGTGCTAAATCGATGTTCGAAGAATCGTACCATTTGAAACGTGTGACTTCGCAGGATTTTAATCTTGTGTACACTAATATTTTTGAAATAAATGTAAATGTAACGTACCTTTCCATCGGGTTCTGGAAAAACTTTGACTACCACACCAAGTTTCCAAAAAATTCTAGGTGATATCTGGTCACATACTATGATAACCTCACCACTTCCAGTTTAACAGAAAATTTACGTGTTTGATGTGCGGATCTGAGCTGTTGAATGTATTCCCTATTAAATTGTTTCATTAAGCTATAGGAGTATAGTGGTCGATCCTTCCATTTGGACCTAATACTAGCGTTCATCGCTTGTCCCGAGGTGGACAGAATAACTGCATGGAACACTTCAGAGAATTGTTTGGGGTCAACGTCGAGAAATCGGTATAGTCTTCGCAGAAGTAGGTTAAAGGACTCGAGTTGATAAATAGATTCTACTACCACCAGGAACATTTTCAGTTGGTCTGCCATTAAAACTTCTGTGGCAATAGTCATCTTCAAATTGCTCTTTTACCAATGCATATAATCATATGTTTCCAAAAACTACCGTACCAAGCAGTTCTTTCCACCATAAATTTCCACGTAATACCCTTTGCGCGGATAAAAACTTGCATCCTCTTGTAGTCCAGTGTATGTTCCAATTAAAGCAACTATACTATAAGGCAGCTCGCTTAAAGGTCCTAGCGTTATCAGGCATAAGACACTTGGGAACAACTTTCGGCGAGCAAAGAACCGTCGCAACGCTGATAAGCAACTCCGTCGTTAAGTTCGGAAGTAATTCCAGATGGACAGCTCGTAATATGGCACACGTTAGAATTAGGGGTCGCAATACCGGACCATTTTTTGAAACCGGTATTTTCGGTGCTGACCTCAAATAAATACCGGTATTTCGGTATTTTCGGGATTTAGAGAAGTTGTATATAAATTTAAGTTAGTAATTTAGTATCCACTTTTCATGATAGTTTAGTGGTTAGAGGATTACAGAAGAATAATAAAAGAGATTCTTTTCTAGCTAAAAACAAATTTTAATCATTAAAATTATCATTTCTTATCTCTAATAAAAATATAAAAATGATTTTAACACTGCCAAACTAAACAAAAGTAAATAATTAAGTGTTCGTTTCTTTACTGACCTGAGTCTCTTATTGAAACTTTTTTATAATGACCACATGAAAACTTAATATAATTTTCTCAGTAAAGACATTAGGTTCATTCAATCTTTGGTTGAGGTAATGAGATCGCAAAAACAATGTCAGTCAATGTTGAACGTAAATGATTACATAAGTAACCCGATGAAGAGAAAGCTCTTTCTGACTCGACACTAGTTGGAGGAATGCTTTTTAAATTGCTGTAGGCCCAATCAAGATATTTTCCCCTATAACCACCATTTTCGTAAAGAGCCATTTCTATTTTGATTAAGGCACCAATGTCTGCTGAGATGGCTCTTGATATATAATCTTGAGTTTGCAATTTCTTTTTAATCGCCAATTCTAATTGTTTCTTCAGCGCCAGTCGTTTGAATTTGTATTCAGATATTTTCAGATCCATTTTTAAATCTATCTAATCTAATTTAAATCTATCTAGAGCGGATTTTATTTTGTTAAAACTTGAGAAATATTAAAAGATATTTTTTACATAAAACGAACAAGGCATATGCATATTAGCCCAGTCACTTTATACATAAACCTCTAAAAATCCAACTGGAGATTTTACAGCGGGTTTCTCTTTATTTTGGGATCACAAATAATTTCCCAAAAGTCCATAAAGCCAACTGACCGGATACTCAAGCTACGGAGGGTCAAAGGTCACGAAAATGAGTTTTTCTCTTAAGATATCGGTTTTACGGAAATGGCTAAGTAAAATTTGTTCGTGAGATACACCTGCATAAAAATGCCCTGCCGAGCTATTCGTGAAATAAGGCCACAAACAAAATTTGGTTAACAAAATGGGCCACTGGCTAGCCAGCCGCGGCGGCTATTTGAGTGATTGAATGATTTGATTTTTATATAAATAATCGGAAGATGCACTCTCTTCAATAAAACAACATTCATTGGAAAATATTGAACGGTGTAGTTTCAATAATAATTTCAAAAAGAATCCAACAGATGGCCCAACTTTTATATTCATCAAAGAAGGCCTAATATTCACGGGCTTGTAATAAGATAGAATTCCCGCGTCCGGCATCTCATTCATAAAGCTGACACAAGCCTACACAACGAATCGTATAGAATAGTGGCGTATGCGTTGCTCCGCCGCTTGTCTCCCCACTTTCTCGAAAACCATTGGTTCTACATAAATTTTGTATAGGACATTTTTATGCAGATTTATCTCACGAACAACGTCTACCTAGCCAAAATTTACGTAAAACCGATAATTTACGAGCTATTTGAGAAAATCTCATTTTCGTGACCTTTGACCTTGAAGAATTTTTTATGCCTTGGTGATATCGTTCTCGATTTTTCACATTTCTTTTAAAACACCAAAATAAACCGATTCCAAGAAAAATAATGAAGGATATATTTTCTTAGATCAGAAGCCATTTTTAAGTTTAAAATGACTGGACTACCTACTTCTATTTCAATGTAAAGCTCAATCCCAGTGTAAAGCTCAATTGTTGGTATGGAAAATAAGAGCTTTCAGAACCACGTACGAAATCATCCATCCCCTCACATATCAAACCATGGCATTGTTGTTGTAATTTAACTAAAAAGTTCTCAGATTACGCTTTTGAAGAATCTTGGGTTTCGAGATTTTGCACACGGCGAACGCCGTGTAAGCGGTGTAAAGATATCAAATTACTCATAATCTTGGATTTTACGCGGAGTGATCTAGACTGTTGTTTATGATAAAATTACAATTAAGGGTTAACTTCGTATATGTATAAGGCCTTTAGTGTCAACATTGTAATTGGAAAGTGACTCGTCTTTTTCGATGCGCTCTTTTGTACCCTATAACGCATGCCTTGGGTTGGCGTGGTAGCGAGAGGCTCTTTATATTATTACTTGTTAAGCTTCCTATCAGAGCGTTAACTTCTGCTGGCTGTGCTGGAGTCTAGAAGATTTCTTCCCCTCTGCTAACCTCTACCCTTACAACGATTAGGTCTTTTGAGCTATAGTTAGAACGTAATTTATTTGTTAATGGTATTTTTGACTAGAATATAGGATCTAGGCTAACCACTATCTTGTCTGCTGTAAAAATTGTTGTATTGTATGTGTTGGAGACTCTTGATTGTTGATGACTTGACCCAGCCTAGCGGGGAAGAAGAGCGCTTCCACACGGCAGTTAATGCGCTTCTTTGAAAGCATGGAGTGTTTGCCTTTTCCATTCAACTTCAATGAAATTTTACATGTGATGTCACAAAGATCTCAGCAAACCAAATTTTAAGATATTTTAACGAATTTAGTTACGGAAATTCGTATATTTTTCCCGAATTCGCAATCGATTTCTGAACAAATTCGGAAAGAAAAATATATGACACGACTATGACGACTTCGTTAAAGAAATTCTTTTTGAAATCGTTAGGAAATTTAGTAATAATTTAGCAAAGCTTTTTACCCCAAATAAAAGCTTCAGATTCATAGGCTTTTTTGCTTTAAAATCTTTAAAATGAAATAAGATTGGACATGCTTAGTGAAATTCAGATAACTCCTTTATAATATTTCAATATATTTATTTTATTATAATTTAAAAACAGTCAAATTAAAATTACTTATAAAATAAATTCACACATGCACTTGCGCACTTCACTTAAAGACTACACGATTTGACAATGGAAGTTTGATAGGAATGTTCCGATTTCTTTCCTACTTCCTTAAGAAAATTTGTTACCGGCTTCTTCGTGACATTGTTGCGAAGTTGTTTTCCGAATTCTTTTTGAATTAGTTTCGTCTAATCGCCACAAACAAAGCTTTAGTTTTTGTTGTTGCATTGCTTCCGAAAATCTTTCGACTTGTAGGAATTCTGAAAGTTTGGTTTGCTGGGATGCGATTCCTCTTTCTTTCCTTAAACGCGCTTCTGAAGCATGTTAAATTGATGCAGCGGGAGGGCTTGCCATTATTGTTCTATCTGGATATGCCAAGCTTTTAAGCTTTTTTTAATTGAAAGGGAAGGAGAAGTGCTAAATAGCGAGTTTCATATAATACTCTGGAAGCGCATCGCTAAAGCTTCCAGTGGAAGCACTTGCTTTATTTCCCGCTGGGAGGGTTTCTGCACAAAGACTATGTCGGAGTCTTCTTCACCGAGAAGGATCTGCAGATTGTCCGAGGCACAGCGATTGTGCCTAAAGCCTCAATTATACTGGACGCAACGGAACGCAACGGACCGGAGTGAAATGTCAAAATGAGTTTCATCACAGAGAAATTGTATTGAAGTGGTTATACTGGACGCAACGGAACGGAACGGATCGGATTAAAGTTTCAAAACTTTGGAACTTGAAGGAACCGACGGATTGAAGTGTCAAAAGCAGCATTAAAAACAGCTGATTTTATCATTTATTATTTAGCCTAAAATTTCGTCAGAGTGGAAGAAAATAAAATTCTATATAATAAAAAATTGCACGGTTATAAAAATTTTAAGCATAAGTCCAAAATTTGCTAAAACATTGCTGAAAAGTTAGGAAGTACTGGTTTCTTTATAATTTTATACATATCACAAAGCATTCTAAACCTAAAAATAACTTTTTGAAATTCGCCCATTTCTAAATAACTTTTATCAACTTATTTAAAACTAGCAAAAAACCCGCGAGCGTTGCAACGCCATTAAATAAAAAAAGTTTATGTGTGCACTGTCCGCGGTAGGAGAAAAGTGAAAGAAACAACAAATCTGGAAAATATCATTTTGGATACCTTTTATATGGTTAATTTCTATTGACAGCTTTTTTGACAGCTGTCATTAGTCAAAACCGGTTTTTGATATGATATTCGTATTCAGTGGTATCGAAAACCTAAGAATACCAAGTTTCACCTTGAACCGATGGAAATCAAGTGCCCAACGCTTGGTTGAACCTAAAAAATGAGGATAATTTTGTTTTTCTCTTTTCGGTTACCGGTTACATTGCCTTATAAGTTTTGATAATAAATTCGTTATTTAGAACCTTAAAAATTCCTAGATACCCACTTTCATTGGAATCGGACCACAATTGGCAAATTCGTCGGCCATTTTGAATTTATAACTTTTAATCACAAATTTGTTATTTGCAACCTTAAAAACCCCTAGGTATCCACTTTCATTGGAATCGGAATACAATTGGAAAATTTCGTCCGCGGCCATTTTGAATTTATAAGTTCGGATCATAAATTCGTTATTTGCTACCTTAAAACCCCCCAGATACCGATTTTCATGTAAATCGGAACACAATTGGCAAATTTGGGTGGGCATTTTGAATTTCAGTCATATTTCGGCGGCCATTTTGAATTAATAAGTTCTGATCAAACATTCGATATTTACTACCTCAAAAAACCCCAGATACCGATTTTCATTGGAATCGGAACACGATTAACAAATTCGTCGGCCATGTTAGCGCGGCCATTTTGAACTTATAAGTTTTGATCATAAATTCGTTATTTGGAACCTTAAAAATTCCTAGATACCCAATTTCATTGAAATCAGAACACAATTTGCGAATTCATATTGGAGTGGCCATTTTGAATTTCGGCCATTTTTCAGCCGCCATTTTGAATTTCGAAAATCGGGCTTCGAGGTGTTTCATGGGAGACCCCCACGGACCTTCGTGCAAAATTTCGAAGCTCTGCGTTGACTGGTGCGCCCGCTATAGCGCACACATACATACATACAGGAACTTTCTTTTATTAATATAGATATATGTTTGACAGATGAAGAAATGACATTTGTATTCGTTCGATTCCGTCAGTATAACCAGCAAAATTCCATTCCGTTGACTCTCCGTTCCGTTGAGCTCCGTTGCGTCCAGTATAATTGAGGCTTAATATTGTTTTTACGCAATTCGTCATTTTGTCTTCTAGCTGTTATTGGGTTCTCTTCTGCGGTATAAGGAGCTGCCTTAGTTGCCGTTGAACCGGCCATTTCCTCGCTGATAGATCCAGGTCTGCGGTTCTTGTTGTTGCCGTGTTTCCAGATGTTCGATTTCTTTCATGTGTGCTATAGCTGTCTCTATACTTTAAGATGTCGATTACCTTTCCAGCTTGATAACTGTCAAGTCGTGAGTTAGTTAAGCAGAGTCAACTTCTTCGCTCGTTGTTGTTGGTCTAAGCATCTTTATCTTGGCGTGCCTTGAGCCAGTTTCCCATAGAGTTGTCCCTTTTGCTACGTCGAAGATACTCGCTTGGAGAAGAAGAAGGTAATTTTTGCAAACGTTAAAATAATAATTATCAACATATTTCTTTGAAGCGTTTACAGCGCCATTACGGTTAATTTGAGAACTGAAAGTAACAAACTAAATTGGTATCGTTTAAGTGCTTTCGCTTGGCACTTGCATTCCTTATATTTTGGCACTCCTGTCCTCACACTTTTTATTACCATTCCCTGCTGAGGAATCGTTAAATTCCCGGAGAGTTCTCGGAAAATAAACTATTATCTGTTAACTTACTTGAGATCAACTTGCAGAACTCCTCGAGTGCTTGTCGCCATGCTGCTGGAGCGCCTTTCTGAATTTATTAAGACAGTCGCAAGTTGTAAACCAGTCTCTATAGATGCCCGATTTTACTATAAGTTTTACCGCAAATTTTATCTCTTTTTTAGCAGAATTTGAAGATACATTTCGACTGAATGCCGGGCTCCTTTGGAACTCTTCTTATCCCCACTCTTATCTACTTATTTATGCTACAGCGAAGAAGTATCTCCCAGGAATCCGTTCTCCTTGCGCCTGGGATTGTTTTCATCACTTTCGTGTAGCTTGGTACTTATGTACATGCTTCCCCCCCCCCCCGCCCCCCTCAAAAATATCCTTCCTATATTACGATATCGGGTTTGTGGAGTCCAGACAATTTACTTGAAATTCTCAAGGATACCCTTGCTAGCGCTCCTGCAGTGTAGTGGTATACACTCATGTATCTCCGAGTGCTGGTTGACCTTCTTGCAAGAATTATTCCCAGTCACCGCTGGAGCACATCCATTGTTTTTTGCTACTTTGGATACTGTGTCCTGTGGATATCCTTCCTCGCAGGAGCTTGCCTGTCTTTAGTGGTTGGTAATTGTGTGCTTTTTAGGTATTCGCATGTTTTTGTGTGTGCTGTCGTCGGGTGTTTTTCTCTCTCGTGTTTCGTTCCGTAAGGATTAATAGCTGTTGTCTTTGTAAAATTGATGGTTCCGGATTTAAGGATTCTTTTATTACACTTACAAATTGGTGTACATCAATCGCGCTCCTGTTTTATTGGTGACGTCAATAAATTTTTTTCCTGTTCTTGTTGTTCCTTTTTTTTGGGGGTGTTTTGGTGATTGTAAAATGTCAGGCTTCGTTTTTTTTAAGGTTGACAAATTTTATTTGAATTGAAGGCGTAAAATTTTTTATGGGGCACAGATGAAATGATCCTAAAAAAGGAAAAACTGGTGATTATGTTTATGAGTGCATGGGATCAAATTTTCATTATGAAAGTTGAGTGGACAATTTTGTTTTAGGTAATGAGTGGATATAAAGATATTCATTTATTGGGTGTAATCGATTCTTTTAAACTGGCATAAAATTCATTAGATGCAATAAATCCCTTTTTTCCTCAACACAAAAAGGAATATTGTTGATGCTAAAGCCTTTAGATAATCTCAACGAATGAAGTAATATAAAGGATTTCGTAGGTGATAATCCTGCGTCATTTAAATGGTTTTATTTTCTTTAATTCAACGATTTAATCTTTTAAATAAATGCGAAATATTGAAGTTTTAACTACGCATATTTCGGAAACAATCCTCCTCTAAGGGCAACCAATAAAAATGGTTCAAACGAATATTCGACTCGGCAACTGAGATTCGACCCTGTGTTCTCACAACTGCTCTCTTTGCCGGATTCCGAATCGATGTCATCTAGTTTGGCATCGATGAACTCTTGACGGTCTGGTTTTAGTCAT
Source organism: Thereva nobilitata (assembly GCA_963855945.1). NCBI lineage: Eukaryota > Metazoa > Arthropoda > Insecta > Diptera > Therevidae > Thereva > Thereva nobilitata. The sequence goes on along the minus strand of OY979694.1, from coordinate 194,426,444 downwards.
GCTTCCATTTTATGTTTGATCGATCTCGATGTCGTATATCATAAATCAGCGCTGGGCAATAGCAGATCTTGGAAGCACCACGAGTTAGGGAGGTATGCCCAAAATTTTTTGAGTTCGAATGAGAGAGATTTATATCAGAAAAGTCAACTATTGCCAGGTTTTGCTATAATTCCGGAGAAGCGGGAAATGGAGCGCTGAAATATCACTGATAGAACACTCTTTAAGAATATTGGAGAGCTCCTCTTCCCATACAGTTTTATATCTTGTTTAGCATTGCATGTTCACATAGGGGCACTCCTTTTGTGCTGCTTTAGAAGGGTTTTTGAAGCAGTCACAAAAGTAGAAAAATCTGCCTAATCCCCTACGATTTACAGCGCCTGAGGATAAGTGAATAACAATTGCGGTGTCGAAAAGCGTTATATTTTTGTTCACCTTTTTCAATCGCTTTTTTTGTCGAAACGCGAGTGTCAACAGCAATTTTAACAAAGGGCCCCCAACTAAGTACTAACCACGTCCAATGCTGCTTGACTTTGATAATCAAAAGAAAACTTGTCAATTGGGTAGACTAATGGCACTCTTTACGTTCACCGGTGCCGGTTTTTCGTTCTTTACAATTTGTTAAAGCTCCAATATTGCTCCTTTCGCGAGATATTGGCAGCGCTCCAAATTCGCTCTCCTTAGTAGCTCTCCGATTTTTTCCCGCTTGGTTCATTCTCTTCACAGCATCTATTTGTGATAGTGCCTATAGATATCGTCACTGTAGAGTTTCCGGAATCGCTTCCTTCCCTCATATAACCAAGAATTCTCCAAAGGTCTCTCCTCTCGAACACGGTTAAGAGGTCGTCACTGTAGAGTTTCCGGAATCGCTTCCTTCCCTCATATAACCAAAAATTCTCCGAAGGTCACTCCTCAAACACGGTTAAGAGGTCAGAGTGCTTTTTGATAAGCACATAAGTCTGAGATCCGTTGAGTTCTGGAAAGAATATCGTCTCATACAGCAGCAGTTTGGATGTCATGATTAGATACTTGGATTTGAACATTAACATTTTGTAATATAGTAGTCTTCTTCTCTTCTTATTATTTTGGTAAGGTATTGGATCCAAAAGTAATGCGGCTACTCGCTTGCCATTATGTACTACACCCTCATACCTCATATTTGTAGGCCCGACCGCTTGAACAAGTTCAACAGTCTGCCTCGAAGCTTGTCCCTGAGACTTGATTGTGTGAGCAGGGTGTCGTTGAACAACGTACCACTGACATGGTGATCCCGGCCAATTGATTGTTCCCGGGTGCCTGTCCACAGTCCTGCCTTCAGTCGGCTCCTCACTTCGACTCTGGCCCGCCGGTGGATACAGAAACTTGCCTGCTATCCCGGTAGGAGGGTCATTGTGGCTCCCCAATTTTCTTTCTGTGGTCCTTGCTGCCCTGGAGAGTCCTCTGAACGCTTCTGGTGTGCCCAGAAACTTGGGCCATAGCGACGGTTGTCGAGGTCCGCTTCTTGGCTACCCGGGTTCCTGACCGCTGTCCTGCGTTGTCAATTGATTGCCTAGCCTCAGCTCAGAGCGCGATGCTTTGATCTCTTTCGACCCTACATTTTCCGCGAGAGTTTAACCCAAGATCCATTGACCCTGACCTCTTATCAAATTGTAAATTTTCCTCTTGTTTTGGTGATCAGTCCTGTGTTCGGTCTGTTGGGAAAGAACTCATCAAAGAGGGACTCCCAAATTATACTCCTGCCTTCCTTGCATTGGTCCTCTTGTAGGTCCTGGTGAGTCGCCTCTTACCTTCAGTCTGTTGGGAAGGACGTTGCGAAAGCGGTACTCGCGTGAGCTCCGTGGGACTCTCGAATTTCACTCCGGTCCTCCTTGCCTTAGCCCTCTCCAGCTTAATTGGTCCATACAAGTCCCATTAGTATTGTAGAAAAAGGAAGGTCAATCCTGGCAGAGCCAATATATCCAGATAAGGCAATATAGAACTGGGTGCGCACGGTGCTCAGAGGAGATCGTTAAAGGGCAGCGCAAAAACTACCCATTGCCATGCCATTCACTGCCCTCGCCTCGATAACTTTACACCTTGGCTTGGAAGGCCAATTTAGGAAGGCTATTAGCTTATCCCTTTCAGGACATCTTCCAGTGGCCTCCACGAGGAGGTTATGATCGCACACTACCACGCACTATATGTTGCTCGTCCTATCTCGCTGGTGACTGACTACCGTAATCTAGTAGTGCAATAATCTTTTTGGGTTATAGCAACCGCACGGGCATGTCTAGTTTTGTGCTAAAGTGTACTGCTATGATTGGCCCTAGAATAGTAAAGAATTATACCACTTCAAAACCGTGCTCCTCTTCCATCGTTTTGTTGTGCGGCAGTTAGATCGTTTCCCAACCGTGGCCACCTAATCAATGCGAGTGAAAGTGTCCGGTTCTTTAAACGATGCCAAGTGTAGTATTTGGGTGGAACTGTGGAGGATTGTGCCTTTTTGCTCTCCGAGTTATGGATGATTTTCTCCAACTACAGGTGGAAGAAGAAGAGGCTAGATCGTCCCCTTGTTGGTGTCTAGTGAATTTCTTGATTCGTCTGTAGGGTATTCCGGACCGACCATGCTATCATAGGTGGCCTTAAAGTTTTTGAAGAGGTTCGATTGAGAAACTAGAGCCATTTTTCCATCGCCTTAATTTGAAAATTTGGTCAGTTGTTGATTTGTCTAGAATAATGCCACTTTAAGGTATGGGCCTATTTTGTTTTGCAGGAAAGCGAACTATGTCTCATACGCAATACGCCAGTCTTCAAGAATCGATTCCTACTTCTATATTTGTATAATCAGTTTATGACTCGCTTGGTGTAGTGTAAATCCTCCATCTTTTCCCTAGGCCCACTGTCTACGTTCAAAGCCTAGCGTTTTTAAGCCGGTTTATTGCTTTGTGAATTTGTTCGTAGTTTGGTGGCGACAGCGTATAACCATGGTCAGATATTTGGTCGTGCTTCTATTACCATGGGTAATTACCACACCTTTTAATGACCTTACGTTGCAAACCAGTCAAACAAGTTTATTTTCCCACGCACAAGTGCCGCGATACCTACTGTTATCGACTTAGTTCTATAGAAATAGATTGAGAGCTTGATTTCTGGCCGTTCAGCCGAAGTAATAGTGGATGGCGTTGAATTTAAATCGTACGCGATCCTGTCGGTGTTCCTAAGATTCAACCCTATCAACCGCTTTTTTCATCTCTCTCTAAATACAAAATACTGTGTCAACTCTAATAAAACCTGCATCGACCTTCCTTCTATCCCAGTGACCGGTGTAGCCGGCTTAGCGACCTTTTAACCACGTCCACCCCCAAAGACTCATTGAACAACCGTCGGTATCTAACAGGTGTAAAGGCGAAACCCCAATGTACGCTTGCTTGCTTGAACTGGCTTGAACTTGGTGAGCATTTCAGAGCTTTTCAGATTTTATATGTGAAATTTGTGCCTTAGTCACTTGGGCATTTGGTTTTGCCTTATAACAAAGCATTGGTTTATTTAATATATCAAAGCAAAGCAAAGCACCAAAGCAAGCCAAGCAAAAACACAATCGCGTCAAGAGTCTTTAGAGCTGATTTTTATTATGTTTGGTTTTATTAACTTTTTATTGCCTCAATATTACCCTTTTATTACCACATTTAACTGAAAGCATGCCGTGTTAAAAACTGAGTTAATGGCAAGTTCCTCCAGCTGGAAATATTTTTTTCTTCTCTTCTGAGCTCTCTATATTTGTCTTCAAATGTGAGGCCAGGGTATTTAAGCTGTGTCATAATAATGACAGTATATTTAATATGTCACCAGCTCTGGCTTTGTGGATAAGCTTAGGTAGCTTTGTGGATAACCTTACGAGTTTGAATAATCCAATGGTGGGAAATAGCAGCTCTTGGGAGCAACACGAGTTCCTAAAGCAGTTCCATAGTCCCCCTATCTTTCTTGTGAGTTCGAGTGAGACAGAAATAAGCAAAAGCTTTGACTTCGATTGAGAGAAGTATAAACAACAATTTTCAAAGTTTTTTTTGGTGCTCTGGAAAAGTCGACGATTGCCCACCACTGCTATAAGTGACCAAGTTCTTACCGGTTGCTAGCTCTAGTCTTGCACATCTTTATCACCCTTTGTCGGTCTTATCCTATCATGAAAACTGCGCTATTGTCGGGACCTACGTAGTGCCTGTACCTGGACTTATGACCTACTTGAGCGTTCTAATCCGCCGGGATGACTATAACGTTATACATGGCAGGCATTAAGTTCCCATTTGACCCTTTTCATCGGGTTGAGGCTCGTCTGTAGATTCATGGGGGTAAGGGGCTTATGCTTTTAAGTTTTACTAGCACACAAACAGTGCACAGCATTATCTTATCGCTTTGAAGCCGATATCGGCAGATGTCATCCTTTTGTTGACCATAAAACGAATCAACTTTTTCTATTAATCATTATTTTTAGGTCTAAATCCCTTATAATTGTAAAATATCTGAACTCTTGACAAAAATTTGCATACCCCCAACCCTTCAATCACACAATCTTTTCTGAATAAACCTTCAAAAGAGATTTCTGCCCTTCCAAGAAAGGAGTGTAGGTGGAGGGAGTACCTTCGAAACGATAAAGAAACCTAAACAAAATGCTATACATCACGTTTAGCTTTTTCCTCTCTCTTTACACCCGCAAAAAGTGTTCCGCGCCATAAAAGAATTCTTCTATTCCGGGTAACATTGTAACTGCAGCTAGAAAATAGAAGTTGCCAGGCCAACACAAATCACTTAGATTGAAAATAACGACGGTAGTGGATTACGATTGGTTACGATTCACGCCCCAAAACGAAGGTTGCCTCTTCTGGGTTGCCAGTGCTTTATTGCGGGGATTTCTGCTCTAAGTTCTGCTAAATCCATGCGGCTATAAATATAAAAAGTAAAGATAAGCTTCATAATTTTAGGTTTCATAAAAAAATATGGAAGGGATTTTATTTGTGTAATTTAATATATTTTTTTGTCGTTGTTGTTATTTTCCTCCTCCTTTCAAGTAGTCAATTTCGGTGGAATTGTAGAAGATTTCTTCGTGTCCCGGAGGTAAGAAATTTACAATAAATTGTAGCAAATCTCCGAGGGCGGGGAGAATATCATAAAAGTTTATTTTAGATGAAACAAATCGATTTATTGAGAGGGCTTGCATCGTATTTGGTGGGGGCTAGGATCTTAAAATAGGATTTCAATCGTGAATGTCAAGTTCTGGGCTTACAGAGTTACAAAGGCGAAACTGGGTTGTATATTAATTCCCTACTAAGCATAGGTTTATCAAGCGATACCAGCCGCAGATTCAGTTATGCAAATAATGATCAACCTGACTCTTCGTGGGATCATATGATCCTAAGATAGGCACGCTATAAATACACTGGTTCTAGTTATCACGTTTCCTTGAATTCTCCCGAGTAAAAATAATTTAGTTGGTTAATTTTCTTAGTAGCACGCACGCGACCGCTGCTAGCGCGCATAGCAAACAAAAGAACGCCACAAAAGAATGCACGCACCCGGCACAGGTACGAAAAACTTAAAATGGCACCGACTCTCCCGCCACAGCCATGCACGATACCGCCACTGGCACGAAAATCTAAAAATTCAGGCACGAACATTTATAAATGCATCCGCATCGGCATAAACCATTCCAAACGCGAGTGTTGTTTTACCAAGCAGTCCCCCAGCTAAACACTAACCACTTCCAATGCTGCTTGACCTACACAACCTTTCTACTGAGTATGCTATTGGCACCCTTTATGGTCACTAAGATAATTGCCCCTTTTCTTCGTCCTCTACAATTTTTTAAAGCAATACAGGCGATTTCGTGCATCCCTGTGGCGGGAGTGTGCATGTTAGTTTTGTTCCCGAGTAAAAATAAAACTCGCCCGCCACAGGGATGCACGATCCCGCCACAGGGATGAACACGCCCGTCAGAGGGATGCATGAAATCGTCTGTATTGCTTTAAAAAATTGTAGAGGACGAAGAAACCCCTAGTAAAAATGTGCCGTGCGCATTTGTTCGCTATGCGTGCTAGCTGTGGCGCCGTGCGTGCTAGTGCGTACCTGATGCAGGCTAGCTGCGGGCGAGTTTTATTTTTACTCGGGCTTTTTACTTTAATTCTCTTGTTCTTCTCCATATATCATTCATAGCCAAATCCTCTTAGATTTCAGTCAAGTACGTGTTTTGTGACGTTGTTTGCAGAGCACAGTCAAACGTGGTCGGCCATTTCCGCTTAGGCGTGCAGATCACGACTCTGTATATATGTTACAAACACATGTTAATGATTACCTTAATGCTTTTCATTGTAGTTTTGTATTTGGTATTTCTGGGGGTGCTCGGCAGGTCTCTCGTACATCCCTACCGTCATAGATCCACCACAAAAAATTATTACAGAGGATTTGTAATTTTGCCGTGTTCCGATGGACTAGCCGCGCACCAGAATCCGACGCTTTGTCTTAGGCTCCCCCTAAGTCCATTTTGTATAAGTTCCTACTCTCCGGCGCCAGAATAACGATGTGAGTTATTCCTGCTATGACACATGCTGCTTCGTCGGGTGTAGTACGGTATGCACAGCATGCTCGAAGGGCACTGAGCCGATACGCACAGTTTTCCTTTTATTGACCGTTCTGCCACAGCCGTTGCCCACACTGGCGCTGCATACAAGAGGACCGAACTAAGCACTCTCGTGGTAAGAACACGTGGGCTTGGCGGGAGCTGATTCCGCCGTGGCCACCAAGTGACCCCAAGTTAAGTTTTCGGTCAATCATAAGTTCCAGGGAGCGGACGACCTGGTCACCTACTTTCACCACTAGGATCTTCACTTGATTATCACTACTTCCGTTTTGTACTCAGCTAGCTTTAGACCCGCGCTCTCGAGCCAGGTCCTTATCTCCCATAACTCCTCGTTCGCAAATATATCGATTTCACCATCACACTACCGCGACTCCGATGTGATTGAGGAACCAAATATCGACTGCTTCTCGCTGAAGGAGTATCGCCAGTACTTCATTGTACATGATCCACAGGAGGATGCCAATCAACTAGCAGTGTCAGTGCCTAAGAGAAATTTAGTCACAATGTGCACTATTTTCTTCGGTGTATCCGGCTTTATCTACGCCTCGACGAGCTAGCTCCACTTCGCGGTGTTGAGAGCACTTTTCTCGTCAAAGGTTATCATTGCGCAACTCTAGTCATCATATTGACAGCGTTTGTTGTCGATCTAGTCTTCCTGAAGCCGCATTACCTTTCTGACAAGCCGTCTTCTCTTTCGGCGCTTGGGAGTAATCTGTTCTAGATCACCCCCAGCACCCCCTTGCCCATAGTGCTTCAGAGTCGTTTCGCTCTGTATACCGACGGGTCACTAACCCGGCTTCGGGATGAGCACAAGCTTTTGACGCTTCCATTGCTCAGGGAACACTTTTTCCCCCAGTCATGCTATGAATACTTGGACGAACTCACACTGGTTGCCACTTTTTCCGCTTTGTTTGGCATACCGTCCAGCATTTTTATACATAGCCAAGTTTTTATAAGTGCTCTAGGATCAGTGAAGCTAGTGAAAGACGTCCATAATGTGACTCTCTTTTGGGTTCCCGGTTATAGGGAACATAAAAGGCAGCCTCTCTCCCGGGCGCGGAGTTTGAGATAGTAAAGTTAGTTGAAACCTAATTTTTGGCTATCACCTGTACAATTTGTACACCGGTCCGTCACGCCTAAGGGTACTTTCCTTTCGCAGAAAAAGCGAGCTGCGATATGCACACCCCTTCAGAACCCATTGAGAGTTCTATAAGCGGGTATGCGCCGCTATGCTCTACTCTATCATCTACGCTGCGTACTGGACGTACCCTGAGATGTTAAGGGATGGGTCAGCCAATAGCTCTACCCCATCTACGGATGGAAAGATGTTGCAAGTTTTATAGGAAACTAGTTGGGAAGTGGGTTTGACCCTTTCGGTCCACACGATCAACTTCCCAGTATGATGAATGTTGAATATTATCAATGGATATTTTAATAATAAATGAACAATAATAACAACAAATTGTAAGAAAAACACGGCCGTGCTGGTACAAGAATCACTTAAGTCGTTCAAATAAAAAAAACGGCTCGACCGATTTTTATGAAAATCTTTTCAGATCATATTTACTTTAACACGCTTCGAACGGCACCTAAACGAAGTCGATATCTTTTTTGGTTCGCGCGAAATCGTGCAGGTACAAAAATCACTTACATCGTCTATTCAAAGAAACCGCTGGACCAAATTTTATGAAAATCTTTTCAGATAGTAACTTCGGTAATACGCTACGATCGACACCTCAACGAAGTCGGTATAATTGTTAGTTCGCGCGAAATCGTGCTGGTACAAAAATCACTTAAGTCGTTCAAACAAAAAAACGGCTCGACCGATTTTTATGAAAATCTTTTTAGATCATATTTCCTTTAATACGCTTCGAACGGCACCTCAACGATGTCAATATCTTTTGTAGTTCGCGCGAAATCATGCAGGAAAAAATGACCACATACGTACGCACAGACACACACACATATTTCTTCTCAAATTTTTGCTTAAAATGCTATTGGGACCTTGAAACATGAAAATACATTGAAAATTTTGATTTTCGGACCGAGTACAATAACTTCCTACTGGGAAGTTAATAAGACAGTACTTAGTTTTGGAAGCATTAAATTCGCCACGATTCTGGCGGTCCTAATCGAGGATGAGTTTAAGGTTCTTGTTGATTGATTTAGACATAAGGCTACGATGGTCAAGACAGGATCTGGCACGTGCTTGTTTTGCATTATCGAAGCCATATCAGTAACGCAGAGTACCCTCATCGTCGAAGCAGTGAAGTTGGAAGGGACAGAGAGGACGATTCATGAAGATTAAAAAAGAGTAGGTGATAATATTGACCCTTGGGGAACACCGGCAGAAATGGTGTGGGGCTGAGGTTGCACGCCATGCAATACTAACTTGATTTTTCAGAACCGAGTCAATGCCAATAGCTTGGAGTTTAGCTAATAGAGCAGGGTGCCAAACCCTGGGAAAAGCTTTATAGATATCTAGAGTGACCAGACTAGACTGACCAAATCGATGCATTCTTTGGTTGAGTTGTTCTGTTAAGTGCACTAAAGGACCGGCCGTGTACCTTTTTGGTCTGATCCCGTATTGTTTGCCATGTGAGTTTTGGTTAGGCTCCACATCCATATACATGAGAAAGTTTCCAAGAGTCCGAATAAGGTCCGGAGAAGTAGGATAGCGCAAATAGATTGTCGAGGCGAACAGAGTTTCTTATAAGCCGGCCTGGGACTTTCAGGCCCGCCACATCACCTTGCGGGGCCTGGGGCTAAAAAATGTTTTAACTTTTCTATGAAACCGGTTTAAACCGGTTTCGAATTTTTACAGATATAAAAGAAGACATATTGGCAACTTCAATAGAAGGTTTAATTTTTTTTATTTATAATTTAAAAATACAAAAAATACGTACATAATCACTCAATAAGTTCGTAGGATGACCAATTAAAAACAACTTAATCATCAATCAAGAGTGATACATTCACTCCAAAGCTCCTCTAGCATTTCTATCCCGTTCTTATAGAACGAAATGGCCAACCCTTCAAAAACGCTTCAGTTTCGGCGGTCACCCCCTCATTGGAGCCATATTTCTTTCCGGCGACCATTTTTTTTAAATTTCATAACGGGTAATAGTCGCTCAAAGTTAAATCTGGATAAGTCGGTGGATGCGGAAGCAATTCGCAGTACAACTCGGCCGATTTTCCTATTGTTTCGATCGACTTGTGGCACGGTGCATTGCCTTGGTGAAAAATCACTTTTTTCTTTTTCATTTGGGCCGTTTTCTTCGCGATTTCATCCTTAGCTATGTAATATTCACTATGGATCCTTTTTCCCTATAAAAATAGTCTAAGCGCTTCCCATAATACAGACGCTTTAGCCTTCCCAGCGTTTTTGTCGCTTTGGACGGCTTTACTGGTGCTATCCACTCAGCTGTCTGCCGATTTAACTCTGGAGTGTAATGATCGATCCATATTTCATCCATTCTCACATCGCATGGAAAAATCATTTTTGTTTCGCCTAAACAGCTCCAGATAGCGCTCTGAATCATCAACACGTGATTGTTTTTGGTCAACAGTGAACAAACACCCACTTCTAACAGAGCTTTCTTATGGACAAATGTTCATGCAAAATAGTGAAAACACTGATATCTTCTAGGTGTCTACTATCTCACACAACTTCACTTGACGCTTTTTCAAAACGATTTTGCGCATTCTTTTTTTGGTACGGCCGAATTTGGCAGATCAGAGCGTTCAGTATCCTCGCTGTTTCTGCGACCCCGTTTAAAATCAACTTCTCTACCTTTTGCAGAGTACGAATAAGACCTTTCAAGCCATTACTTTGCTCGAACTGTATTTCTCTCATTAAAATGAAATACTGTCACACCAATTTAACCCTTTTCCATTTTTTGGAAAATTACAAAAGTAGCGTCACTAAAACTACTGTGACTTGTAAAGAAATGTTCGAAATGTCATAAAATTTTGAAATATATCGTTTGAAGGTTGGTACTATCTAAAAGTCATATGGATTTGCCAGTAGTGGCGCCATCCGATGAATTTATTAAGTGTTGTAATAATAGATACATATGCCTTGATTTTCTTCTTCGTCACTTTTTCTAACATTGCAGTCATCTTCTGTAGATGACTTTTTGATTCTTTATATAATTTTGATAATATCGGTCCGGATAACTTTATGTCATTTTTTGTAGCTAATAGAAGAAATGTAATGTATAAATTTAAAACCGTGTTTTTTTTACTGAAAAACCGGTTTTCGAATTGCATAATTTTCTTGTAAGAACCGGTTTTGAAAGGTAAAGTTGACGTTTTTGTTTCGAAAACACATGTCCCAACACATCGTTGGCTCACTATAACAAAGTTCTATGTTACAATTTTTGTACTTATTGAGTTAAGAATTCTACAAGGTTCTACGGTGATAATTGATAGCCAATTTTTTGTATCTATTCAGCATTATAACCCTACATTAATATATTATAATGTTATGTAAGCATTAGGGCTACTATGTTTATATTTTAACAAAAAAAAAGATTTCAAAGTCTAATTATTGAACTTCATTAAAATTAACATAGAACCTTGTAATAGTGAGCCAACGACATGTTGAGATATCTATGTTATAACAAGAAATTCATTTCAAATGACAATGTTACAAGCTCTATGCCAAAACTTCCTTGCATTATCAACTTTAATTAAGTACATTAATTTTCAAAACAAATATTTATAATCATGCATCTATTATTCAAATCAGCGTAATTTTTTGCTAATGTAATTAATTAATTTAACATAGGCTCACTTTTGACAGCCAACAAAGCTGTTTGAATAATTAAAATGCTTCATTCAACGTTAAGTGATTGCCATACAAACATTTAAATTTCAAATAAGGCATCACACAAAATACATTGAATGAAAATTGAAAGCAGGCAAAAGCAGACTTCTTGCTGTATCACAATCGCCTCTTCTAAATGTGTATGTATAATAGGATGATTAAAATTTAATTTTTCAATCAAAATTTTAGAACTAATAAACATCAGCAATTTACAACTATTTACAAAATTTCATTAAACAAACAAATCCAAAATATGTTTGGCTAAAAACATCTAACAAAGGCCAACCAAACACCATCCGCAATCGCACAACTACTAATAAACGATATTTTCTTCATATCGGAAAGCCATGTCTGAAAGAGTCCTTTTCTAACCCATTCATTATCCTTCAAACAAGAAAACTAGTTATGAATTATTCCCTGCTTAAGGACTCTAAAGTGTAAAACACATTCCCAACAAGTGCAAACAGACAAACAGTACAAACAAATAGTTAAGCCCACCTGTAAGTAAATATTCATAGGCAGGTGTATAGCCTTGAAGCGAACCAACCAACACAGCCGCCTGTATACATTATGTCAAGCATATATGTAGTATATTTGCAATATGAATTAACTGTCAAATACCTAAATCCCATTCCCCAAAGGTGTAAATTTGCCATCAGGGTTGGCTGATTCCGATTGTTGGGGAATGGGCCGGGGCGGGGTGGGTCGAGGTGGTTGGGTCTCTTACAGCCACCGCTCGCGTCTTTGCACATTTTCTACTTAAAGGAAATTTCTGGTGCTCTGCTGGTGTGTTTGGCCTTCTAAGGATCAATAAGGACTAAAGGAACGAAGGGAGCGAAGGATAAGCAGCTGGGCGGGGGGTGTGGTATAGGGGGAGAGAAACGGAAAATGAAAAGTTTCCTTGAAATACTCCTCCATGCCGATGTACCTCATGGGAGGTATCTATGTACGGAACTTATTAAACGTTGGAACAAGGACCCAACACGATATATGAATGTGTCTATATTCACGCGCAAGAGTGTGTATCCCGAGGATCAAGAGGATATCCACAATTGTACATGATTGTATTTTGCACGATTTAGCCTTATTAGATGTTTGGGTGTGTAAACAATAACCAGAAGGTTGCTAGTTGAAGAAATGTAGGTTTAAGTGTGGTATGGTGGGGGAGTGGTGTAGAGAGCGTCTGCTGTCGGCACTGTAGGAGGACAAGGGAAGAAGACCTGAAGAGACTGAAGGATAAATTGGCAGTTTTAGCACCCCTCAATTCTAGAGCACGTCAGTGAAAGGCACCATTGGCATGCGAATAAATTGCGCAAATTATTGTTGGAGCCTGAATATCAGTTCATCATTCAACATTAGATAATCGGTGATGTGTGTGTTGTTAAATTGTGGCCAATGATCTGAAATATAAATACATATCTGCGCGATAAAATATAGTCCTTAAAACATTGTTAGTTTCGAAAATATATATATAGGATAAAGACAACTTTACTATTACGATGATTTTACCACAAGCTCTACTATGTAACTCTGCACTTTATTTATACATCAGTCAAATTAATTATGTGATGCTTCCTTGAAGTCATTTCACTCCTAATCTAGCTCAGATATATACGTCCTTGTTTACTTACTTTGTATGTGTACTTAGGGGCATTTATTTCAATTTGACACGAATAATTTGTTCTCTGGTGTTCCTCAGGGATCTATTTAGGGGCCCCTTGTCTTTCTTGCTGTTATATGTGATGTCAATTATCTTAGTGACAATTATTCTGATACTGTTAGGCAATATTCTCCCTTTTAATGATGATATTAATCTTTATAGTTCATGAATTATCTTAGTAAATTGCACCTTTACAAAAAATGATTCTTTTACCAAGTATTTTGTGCTTTCAACAGTTTTCAAAGATATAAATATCAATATTTTGGATGGAGTGACTCTGAGTTGTGGAAGATCGCCCATCAATTGATGTTTATCAGCACCGGATGGAGACTAAGGCCCGTTAACATCATCCAGGGATACCTTTAACCGGTGTTGTGTTTAAAATGCTTAAACATCAAATACTGTACGACATGAGGCCTGGCAATTTTTTTTAATGTTTTCGAAAATCACTGGGATTTTGTATCGCAACTTTTGCCCACATTTTCGCATATGGATATCTTGCTCCTACTTCTATTCGAATGCAAAGCTCATTCTTAGTGAAAACCTCGCTCACATGTTGTTAAAGCTTGTTGGTATGGGCAAAAAGAGCTTTCAGAAGCTACCCAGTAGCAAAAAAACGGCTTCGAAAAGCTTTTTAAAGCGCTTTTTCAAAAGCTTTAGGGTAATCTTCGTTGATGTATATGGCCCTAAGTAGTTTGCTTCTGCGTGACGATGATTGTTTCTTTATCAAAACTTTTATGTCGGCGGAAAAGCTTTAGTGTTGTATATGTCGAACCATGGTACAATAATACAAGGTAGGCTTATAAGTAAAAGCTCTGTTTCCATCTTGAAAAGCTTTTAGGCCTTTTATATTAGAAAAGATCTGAGTGACGTCACGGGAAAGCTTTTTTCCTTTGTGAGAAAAGATCTGAGTGACGTCACAGGGCCCTTATGAGCTTACCTTGTAATTATTGTATCATGCGTCGAACCTATATATCTAGAACTTTGTTGACTTCATCTGATGGAAGAATTGTAATGCCAAGTCTTGTTTTATTACTACAGGCCTTGATAAATAACAGGCACCACGTCGTAAACCTCAATATGCGTTGGAGTGAAGAATATCGTACCGTTGGGTTTTACTGGAGCTCAAGAATTGAACCTTGAACATGCCAAGAGTCAATGCGATACAAAGTATACAGGTAATTGCTGATTGTGCAAAAAGTGCACCGCTCCTGTCGATGTCCAGTGATGCAGGTTGCATGGTCGTGCCGAAAATTTGATGCACTCTTGAAGTTCAAACGCAGGATCGCTTTTCGGTCTAGGTTAGCTGCGTGCTGTCTTCGGAAACGGGAATGGTCTTTTGCGTCTCATATGCACCCAGAACAACGCTCCGATGCAAAGAAAACCCAAACTGAAGTATCCTAGCGCATATTAGTAGGGGTCGTGCTTGGGCTTCTAGTTCGCTTTGATTAGTGCAGTTCGTGAAGGTAAAGACTCATTATCAAGGTGGAATGCGTAGTTACCAAGTTGAATGGGGCTACGTAGACTAGTCATGCTTCAACACGTAGTAAGACTGATTTTCCTCCATACTCACCCCGCCCCTTCACCCCTCTCTTCTTAAAAATTCGGTTTTACTACATAGTAATCATGACTAGTCTACGTTACCCCAATAGGTGCAAGACGTGTTGTTCTTCCGCTTGTTGGTTTGTTACCTGCATTTCTTGGTGGAGTTTCACGAGGTATTTGTTGATCGTAGAGAATTGTTGATTGATATATTCTTCATCCCTTTTGATGATATTTTGGGTGGACTCTGATGTTCGATTTTTGAGAAGTTCTAGTAAGTGCGCCTCGTTGGTTTCGGTATCTCTTATGAAAATGTTCATATTTTCGGCGTATTTTTGGTCGAACACACCAAATAGACTGTGGGCAACAGTTCCAATGAAGTCGAAAGGGGGCCGTCGTTGGCGTGAATACGATCTCCGCAAGAGACTGTTCTGCTGCAGAATTTTCTTAGTCGTTCTACCAGGACTGCTTCATACCAAAAGTTTTTGGTATCCAATAGTACACGATGATGATCCTATTATATCTTGTTTGTAGTTCCTGGAGATATCCAGTTGACCTGCGTCGCCAAAAATTAAGTTGAAGTTCTTTTCGACACTGGTTCTTGCGTAGATCAAGACGATTTCGAAAATGGTTTAATCATTTCAGGGGCATGGCGACAGGGTTGTGTAATGGCTTCTTTAGAACCTTCAGTCTTCAGGAACGCTGCAAATTCCGCAATTCAAATAAGATTGAAATTGCTTTAAAACAATGAGGCAAAAGTTACATATCAAAATAAAATGTGCTGAATATAAATTGAATCCTTTGAAGACATTCTGCATTTGGTATCTTTGAGAAAACAATTTTTATTTGAATTGTATTAACAAAAATAAAATGATATTAAATATTATACCTGATTATTTTTTAAAATTAATAAATGGCGGTATTTCAGTATAAACTTTGTGAGCAGGATTTGGCTAGTTCGACTGTAGAGAATTTTTTGTGTATTTGTCTCCGACTGAGTTTGTTCAGGTTAAAGTTGCAAAGGTCCTTCTGTTTCCGTAGAAGCAGGATCCATTACGAGGGTGCCGAAAGGTATTGGTGTTGTCGTTAGGCGGTGTCGTATTAAATACAGAACTGGCACTTGATAGATTCAATCGCCCTTTAATCATTATGTCTGATATCAGTTTTTCGGGAATTAATCTTTGATCAGGAAACATGAATATTTTGTAAGCTTGCGGAGTCCTGCAAACTTGATATCCCATCCCTCGGAAGTTCTCCATCTTTTTGGAAGAGCACATAATTGTAATACCACAAATTAGTGGTATCATATGTCCACCGCTGCTTTATAGGTTCTTTTCGAATTTTTAATTTTTTAAACTCCCTGCTGAACGCTGTGCGGCGCATGTTTGAAATTCGATGTTTCACCCAAATGTTATGTGCTTGAGGATTGATTTCCTTGCAATGATCGACTATAGATTTCATAGCTTCATCCCGAAGTATTCTATTTTTATAATCGCTATAAAAAACACCCCACAAGCAAGGAAAGCATAGGCATACCCAGGATGTTTTTTCGCAGGGGGTCCGCCCAAAATTTTAAGAAAAACTCATTAGACAGCAAAAAAATTTTTTATTATTAATTTGTTTTTTAATTGTTTTTTTTTTCATAAAAACCGAAGGTATGCAATTAAAGTAGCATAGCTATATCACTCCGAGCACAGTGACGTTATCGGTTGTGATTTCGGGAGGTGAGCTTTTGAGAATTTCGAGGTGTCGTGGATATAAGCTTTCGCGTTGAGGGATTTGGTTGAACTTCGCTGTGTCTCGGATAGGCTTTTGCGCCAGGTCAGCTTCCGAGCTGGGGGTCGAATCTTTAGTTGAACTTCGCTGTGCCTTCGGCGGAATTTTGTGGGAAATTTAATCCGGGTTCCAATTCTTGATGCATTTGCTTCGAGCGGATGATTTCTGGTGTTGGAGGGAAATATAAAACTTGAAGGGAGCAAATTTCACCAAAAATCGCGTACTGAAAACGGTTTCCGAGATATAAGCAAATCTATGTTTTTAAGCAATACTAGCAATACAATTAAGTTAAGTTTTCAGCGGCCACGGAGCTGACGTGTGAAAGAAACTACCGATGGACTGCACTACACCAACTTAATTGCGGATGTCAGCTTGAGAGCAAGAGATCCTTGGCAAACTACATAGCTGTAGCCTTTTCCATTCTTCTTTAAACCTCTTACAATAAGATTAGGCAAACCTCTCGCTGTCCTGTCAGTAGTCGAAACAAACTCCAAAAAAGCTTCTGTGACTGCATACTTCTTTAATCGGGCTGCTCCATGGCGTAATCGCGCTTGTCGCTCGGTGCGAAACTTTAGACAATGGGCTGGCGTGCAAAGATCATGACTTTAACACTAAAAAACGATTTTTAGGAAAGAGGGGCAAAAGGAAGAGCGAAAGTTTTTGTAAAGTTTAAAACAAAAATTTTATAGTGAAAACTAACACATACACAAATGCTTCTGCTTACTATACCGCGTAAGGATAACAAAGTTACCCTCGATGAAGGAATATTCATGTACGCCAAGAACATCATAGAAAATCGGTTTTTTTAGTGTTGACGTGATGATCCGTCTACGCCCGCGCAATGAGCTTCCAATGACACGGCCACGACGCCGATTTTTAGTTGGTAGCTAACCACCGAGCGATATTGGCACAACCGTTGTTTCAGTGCAAACAGACGAAACAATTGTCGCATGCAACCATCAAAGTAGGTCGATATCGTGCCAACGGTTGTATCGTGTAGAACTCCCTTGCAACCTGCTAATTTTGAAGCTGAGCCAATAGACTGGCGCCATAATAGAGCACTCGTGTAGGGGGGTCTTAACCATGTCATTCAACTTACTGTTTTATAAGACGATGGTGTTACCAGTACCCACATATGGAGCCAAGACTTATGTGGCCAGAAAAAACACCTCTAAGTTATGTTCGAGAGAAAATCCGTCAGAGAACGTAAGCTCCTTGTGATATAGGGCAAATCTTAAAATTCTGTTATGTCGAGCGATGATATGAAGAAAGTAAAATTCGGTAGACCTTGACAGGTAGGACATCCTGCTCATCTCGATGACGAGGAATCTTCACTTGGTTTATGGGATATGACAAAAAGGTAGACCAGACCTCCGCTAGAACTAGGACGTCAGAGTTTGGCAATGCCAAACTATATGACCTCGGCTCAGAATTGTATCGATGGAGTTAGCATTTATAAAAGGCCAGGCCCTGATGTCGTTTATAGAGACGAATAAGTTATTTAGAAATCATTGGATCTCTAATAGTAATTATCGCTTTAGACATCCAACACTCTGTTGTCCTGATGTTATATCCTTGTATCGCCTTAACTTGTCTAAAAATCGTATGACATTTGTACAAAATTTCATAGAAATCAGTTTTAAGATAGCTGCGAGTGAGCAAACTCAGAACCTATTCTACCATAGTCGATATTTTAATCGATTTTAAAATATTTTAACAGAACATGTTTTCGTTAATGTGCTTCGATCTATATCATTCGTCTTCGTCTATATCATTTTTCGTCCTCGCGGTATCGTAAAGGTACAAAAATCTCAAACTTGGTTCAAACAAAAAAACGGCTTGACCGATTTTTATGAAAATCTTTTCAAATCATATTCGCTTCGAACGGCATCTTAACGAAGTCGATATCTTTTTTTGGTTCGCGCGAAATCGTGCAGGTACAAAAATCACTTTCGTCCCCAGCGGGAAATAGAAGCATTCACTGATGCATGAAGAAGCTATCCTTGTGTATCTTAGAAGTGCTTCCCTTTCGTATCCCTATCCATATCTTTTTTACAATTGCATGTCATTAGCAAGAAGCAGTTTGTTCGATTTTCTTCTAATTAGCTTCCTGGGAAGCTATTTTGAAGTTTTAAGTTTTGCAAGCAGAGATCCAGAGAATCTCTCAAAACAGAAAATTTACTAAAAAAGTTGAGAATGACTTTTTGTAGCCATATATGCACAGGAAAATCTGAATGCTTCTGAAGTGCGACCAAGAAGTACTTCCAATTTAATTCCAGAGGAAGCTGCTTCCACTTTTCCTGCTGGGACGCTTCGAACGGCATCGCAACAAAGTCGATATCTTTTTTGGTTCGCGCGAAATCGTGTAGGAAAAAATGACCACATACCCAGCGGGAAATAGAAGCATTCACTGATGCATGAAGAAGCTAATCTTGTGCATCTTAGAAGTGCTTCCCTTCCGTATCCCTATCCATATCTTTTTTACAATTGCATGTCATTAGCAAGAAGCAGTTTGTTCGATTTTCTTCTAATTGGCTTCCTGGGAAGCTATTTTGAAGTTTTAAGTTTTGCAAGCAGAGATCCAGAGAATCTCTCAAAACAGAAAATTTACCAACAAAGTTGAGAATGATTTATTTGTAGCCATATGCACAGGAAAATCTTCCAAAATGCTTTTAAAACGGCGACCAGAAAGCACTTCCGATTTGATTCCAGAGGAAGCTGCTTCCAATTTTCCCGTTGGGTACGTACGCACACACACACACATTCTTCTTCTCAAATGTTTGCTTAAAATGCTATTGGGACCTTGAAACATGAAAATACATTGAAAATGTCGATTTCGTTTTTGGGGCCGATTCCCTATAAACTGGGAAGTTAAAAAATCGGTTTCCTATAAAAGTTCCCTCAGTTTCTTCATTCATTTCGAAAAAAAAACTTCGTGGAATTTTAATTTAATTTAATCAAGCCCAGCGGAACTTGAACAAAGAATCAAGTTTCCAATATTCCATGCTCGTCCTTCATCAACATGGCTTGAACTCCACAATAGTTGTACATTTCGGATGGTCTATCTTGCATGTGTTTTGCATATGTATACAATAAAAAATATAAAAAATATAATCAGAAGCACATGCTGCTGAAGTTTATATGGGCTCCAAGGATAGCGGAGGTTGGGGGCGGACTGGGCTTTGAACGATAAATTGACGACTTTAGCATGGCCCCAAACTATAGCCATCACTGTGAAAGGCACCACGGCATATAAATAAATTGCGCAAATTTTAGTTGAGCTCCGAATCCTCGGGTTTTGCTCTAGATAGACAATCGCTGAAGTGTTAAATTGCGGCCAATCACCCAAAAATAAAATATCCTCGGAGGTCCCCCGCCCCGCCTCCATCCAGAAAGCGACATATGCGAGAGCAGCGATAATAAAAGCGATTTTCTTTTAAGGAACCGGAATTCCTACAATTCCGCGCCCACCACCACAATAACAAGATACGAAATTATTATTCACTACGTCTAGACGCACAATTTGGCCTGATTTCATTTGCTGGAAAATCCACCCACACCCCTGGTCCCCAAGAAAAATGCGTCGTATACGTTTTGTCAGCGAAGATGGGAAGGATAGCACGCATCTTATTATGCTGATGTACACTCGGCATATCGCAAATGGCCGTCCTTATTCATATTTACGAGATCCACAAGGGCTGAAAATAAAAGAAAATTTCCTGATTGTCTGTGCGGATGTGTGGGTGCTGTATCCCAGGGGAGGGGGGTGAGTGGGTGTCCGCATGGAGTGGGGGCGGCTGTGAAGGGCTGCGAATCCTTTCCATTCTTCACCATTCGACGGCTGGGAATCTGCCGCCTTTGATGTCACTTGCAGATATTTTGATTAATTGTCTGCTCAAGAATGAAAAGGCCAAAGCCACCCCCGAAGATGATTCATCGTTGTTTAATTAACTTTTTTTTCGCCTTCCTTTTTTGGCCCCCGAAATTATTTTCTTCGATTAATTATCTCCCCCGAGTCGAGAAAATCCAAGATTTTTGTTTATCATATGCCGAGCGTAGCGGAGCCCTCCGCCCACAACGTTCCAGGAGCGAAGAGCATGTTTTAATGATGCTGTCTAGGTTGTCATTGTTGAGATGAAATGAGAAAATTGTTGTTGTTGGCGCAAAATGTCCGCCTCGTGTTGAAAATTGCTCCCCCGCGGAATATAGATGAAATTTATTTTTAACAAAACGAAAAAATGGGTGACGATGTTGATAAGGAGAGTGTTTTTTGCATCGTTTTCGTTGTTGTTTTACAATTTCCCCGAAAAAATAAAAATTATCTTCTTTTTAATGAGAGCTCAGCGGCATTTATTAATAGCAGTCAAAAAAAACACCACAAAATTAGTACAAATTACAAAGAAAAAGATGAATTTTTGTAGGCTGGTAACGCTGTAGCGAAGCTTTATAAACGTTGCACAGTTTTTAAAATCACGCACGAAACCAACTACTCACACCTTAAAACGCAGCGTTGCTGTGTTGTAATTTGTCGAAAAGCGCTATCAAATTTTAACACAAGCGAATTCGGTGCAAAATCAACAAATAACCCCAATCTTGGATTTTATGAGGTATTATCTAGGTTGATGTTTATGATAAAATCAGGATTACGAATTATCCTCATTACCTTCCAAATCCCCGGGAGGAGATGGAATTTTCCCGGCACTCCTTCAGAAGATTCTCGACAAGCTGGGTTGTTTCTTTAGCGACATTTTCATTTGGAGATACATTCCAGCCATCTGGAGGAGAGTCGTAGACGTTTCTTATCCCTTAACAGGGCAACCTTCCTCTGGAGCTCCCTAAATCGTATAGTTCTATCAGCTTAACCTCTTTTCTTTTGAAAACGATGAAAAGGCTGCGGAACCTTCACATCAGGTACAAGCTGGAGCTCTTCCTTCCTCTGCAAAGGTCTCAGTTCGCTTACTGAACGGACAAATCAACAGTGCCTGCTTTTTACCACCTAGTCAGCAAAATCGAAAAAGCCCTCCTCGCTAACGAAACTGCCTTATGTTTCTTCCTTGACATCGAGAGTACAGTTGAGCCGGACTTAGCCGAGGCAGTACATTTGTTCCTTACACGATAGTAAATTGTACTGAGGCCTCAATTTTTTTATATGTTCCGGTTCTAAAAAGATATTCTCCAAGTATATGAGCGTGTTAAATGAGGCGCGGTGTGATTGGAAATTTCTTCTTTTGGGGCAGTAAAATTTCCAACTTGAAATTAGGCGGGGTGAGATTGTAAAATATAAATATATGTACATTGTGGACGCATAGGTTTCTTACTTACTCTAAGGCAGTTTAATGCAAATAAGAATCAAACTCGTAAAAAAGGCTCTTCATTGCTATCTTCTTTTTTTCATTAATTCGCTTGTTTTTGCCTTGTTGGCATTACAATGGCACCTCGCCTCATTTGAAGTATGACATTGTACTGGCTCAAAAGAAAAGAGAGGCACCCCTTACAAACTCTTTTTATAATCTAGAGTGCTTTCGATAACACTGGCTATGATTATATTTCTGGATCCCCACCCAATTGGGAGGATAATTGCCATATTCGTACAAAGTATGTACATGATTCTATCAAAAAAAGAACAACGATTAGACAAAGCATTAACCTTGACCATAGAATGCAAATAGGAGAACTTTATATATAATATGATAAAGGACGACATCCGTACATCCATCGTAGTCTCAAACAAAAACTTGTTTCGCACTAGTCTCGACTGTAAAGACCAATAAATCTCAAGACCATTCAAAGTGAGAATTTATGAAACATTAACGAAACATACACGAGTGTGGGGCTTGGGTATTGACCAAACCAACAGAATTACAGCTAAAAATTTTTTAAAAAGGGAAAATCCCGAGAAGAATATTTGGTGGTGTAACGGTTAACCAAAACGAAGTGAAGACGATAGTGTCAGATTCCTACTGACTAAACTCACCCACTCTTATCTGCCATGACCTTCAAGTCCAGACCGGTACGAGCCGTAAAAGCATTACTGCAGTCTGGCGTCATCACCATCAGCTTTAAAAAGATCCAATCAAATATATGACTCATAAGGTCATGTTGGTTTCTGTCGTATGGGACTATCCTGGTCGCTGCTTTTAGCCTACTTATCGCTCTAGTAACTTATTCTACGCTTGATGGCGGTAGCGTATAATGGTGCCTGATTCATCGGTTAACTCGTCTTTTACCAATTCAAGAAAGTGATCTTACCAACTATCTAAAATTCCTTTGGGATTCTCTTACCAAGTAAGGCTCCCTTTCGCTTTTCGAATATACCGAATTCACGTCACGGCGTCGGAGTCCGTTTTAGACGGTTGACCGAATTTATTTAATATTACGAGGTGTACCACTTCAATGAGGCTGGTGTGGTTGTGTCACTACCGGAAGTGCGAAAGGATAACCCGTTTACAAAATTGTTTGTTTTCTTTTTGTAATATTCGTGTGCTCGAATTTCTTTTTTTTGTATGCCATCTGCTCCAATATACCGTCTACTCTTGCGTCAACTGAAAGCGAAGTCTTACCTGATACTGGATTTGATCATTATCAGGTGTCTGGGTAGACCTATTGACATTTGTAGTCGGAAAAGCGTGGTTTTGCAAAACGTGGACAATAGTACATCTTTCGGTTTTAGTCAAGCCTGGATTAAAATTCTCCAAAGGAAATTCACTTAACCCACAAACTTTTTTTGTAAAAATCAGGTGATAACAGAAACTACACCCAAGGCCGACTTTTAGTGTTTCTACTCTCGTCGAACAAGACTATGCAACCCCGGCACAGTGTGTAATTTTAAAAAATTAGCTTGAAAAAAATAAATTTTTCAAGTGCGCATAAAGTATAATTTCTCTTTGTACTTTAGTAGTAAAATATCGAACGGCTATGCACCCAATACCACATTCTCCAAATAGCGACACAACTCGTGATAGTGAGCGCTGTAATATGCGTTAACGTGAATTCGCAGGTCACTCCTCTGACTCCTTCTCCATTGTGCTGCCAGTTCTTGTGAACAAAGTACTGTTGCAACGGCATCTACCACCATAAAGGTGCCGGCCCATAGAACGCGTTAACGCGATGCGTGCGCAAGAGGCATTTGGCATTTCAATTGAAGTAAATGTTATTTAATGGAACCAGTCCCAATGGCTGCAGCGACACACGCGAGTGAAGCTACAAACGCTTGAAGTTGACCAATTTTCAACTTTTCCATGCGTTAGGCGCGTTTGATGTTTGTTTGTTGTGTACATAATTTAAAATTCTTTCATCAATCTAGTGTGCGGTTCAAAAATACGAATTTTTAATATTAAATAATGTTTGTTGTGTAATTTAAATTAGCACTTTTTCATCAATCTAGTGTGCAATATAACGCGTTCATTGGGTCTGTCGAACGCGTCGCACCCTGGTCTGTCATACGCATCTTGCGCACACGTGACGTTAACGCGTTCTATGGGCCGGCACCTTAACGGTGTACGGATCGTAATTTTCGTTAAGTTTTCTGATAGTAACTGGAAATAGTGTTCGCTAATCGTTTATTTTTGGACCAAAAGCGACTATTTAAAAAGTAACTGCATTAGCTTAGAATTTTTATCATTCTGTAACGTGTAATGGTGTTTTTAACTAATAGTTTCGGCGAGTTCCGCTTTATAATTATATTTGTTTTATACTTGAAACTTTGTAAAATATAAGTCACAAAAACATCCTGCGAAAATTTGCGAATTAATTAATTAAAAAATATTTTTTGCAGAATGGCCCATTCTATTCCTCGGAGAGTGCTCTTCGATATGAGGCATTCTTTTACAAATCATTTATTAATCAACATTTTTGATTTGTTTCAAATTTTTTTTACGCAGATCCGGACATGTATTTTTTTTTCGGGCAATATTTTCAAAAATAAGGAGGGGGAGGTAAAATTTAGGTCACTGGCCGATTATACCCTTTTTAAAATCGTTCTAACTCCGCTTCTATTCATCGTATCGAGTTGTAAAAGGTGTTTCAAATTAGTATTTGTTATTAACAATTAAATATTTGAAGTTCAGTATACTATTCGTTCGCGTTTTTTTTTAAAATTTAAAAAAATACTATCGTACTCCTTTGAAGCAACATATCGTCTAAACGGAGTCACTCAAGTTTCTGTCCTCCATATCAAATAAAAGAATACGCATTTACCTAAAAGATGAACTTAATTAGGTTGCTCTACGATAAATTAGTTTAGGAATTATTCAAGTTTAAGTAAATTAAAAAAAAATCGTAAACACCTTGTATCTTAGGGGGATAACCCTCCTCTCTAGAAAATTTTTTTTCTTCAAATACATCCAGGAATCACACCTAAAAATATTAGGCACGTAGTCCAACAGAGGATTTGACCTCTGAACGTCTGATGACCTACAAGTTGCAAATGAGGGGATATGAGTATTTTAAATCTTTAAAACGGCGATATCTCATGAATCGCAATTCGTACGGGAAACTGTATAATCACCCTTATTCCACACTCCGTCGGAAGACTTCTACGACGTAAGCTTTACGCTACGACGTAACATATTCTGATATTCTGCACCAAAGATTCGGAGTGCGGAATGTCAAATTCGGGATTCGGAGAAAAAATATCATTACGTCGGAGTGTGGAATAAGGGTGAATATCTTTTTTTGTAGAGAATCGCATAATCTACAAACTTTGTAAACACTATTTGATGATAAGACTTACCGTTTAAGATATATTAGCCAAAAACTGAATTTTTTGTTTTTAGGGGGTGGTTTTTAGGGGTAGCGTATAACCAATTTTGCGAAACATTTTTTTAACATATTATACTCACTAAAAACTATTTAAAAAAAAATTAGTTAACATTTAGTTAGATGTCAAAACCCCTAACAACCCGATTATGCTAAAAAGGTACATCAATACATAGTGATTATTGAACTTTGAGCTCTTTAATCAGATTTAAAATGATTTTTTGTAATGAAAATTTGCCTAATGAGCTCCTTTTGTGTCTGTATTGTCATATGAGTCCAAACAAATAAACAATACAAGTGTGTAATTACAATACGAATTTTGTCTACCTATATTTGCAAAATTTTACACTGTGTCCCGTTCCGACTGGACTCTATCTATTGAGGCTGACGCCAATTACGTCACTGTCTCTATTAATAAATCTTATTATCTTTAGCTAAAACTTTGCATAATCTATTTCTGAGTTGACCCAGATTCTTGGAAACTGGCTCACGAAAAATGTGGTCCCAATAACTTCTTCAGCTAAAGTCCATTATGTCCAAAATTATGGAGGCAATAATTTAGAGAAAGCTTATTGAATGTATATAATTCCACCAAATATTGGACGACAAGAAGTACGATTTTCAACCGATGGCATGGCATCCTTCTCTGC
Source organism: Thereva nobilitata (assembly GCA_963855945.1). Lineage (NCBI taxonomy): Eukaryota > Metazoa > Arthropoda > Insecta > Diptera > Therevidae > Thereva > Thereva nobilitata. Next base: position 194,400,624 of record OY979694.1, on the reverse strand, counting down.
TGACTCCAAGCTAAGAACTCGAAAGAACACGAGTTCATTTCTGACGCTTCAGGCCAAAAATTACTCAAATGCGTTTTTCGATCCTCAAATAGATTTAATTATGCTAAAAAGGTACATCAATAATTGTTAGTCACCATATTAACTCTTCGAGTAACCGAAAAAAATCTGCACATCAGTAGCTGCGTTCCATTGGGCGATTTTTTCTACTCCCGAGTACTCCGGAGTACATGGCCAATGGAACGCGATTTTTGATATTAGAAGTGAATACGAGTAAATCATAACAGAGCAGGGGTAGTTGCAAGTACCCCGGAGTAGTCGGGAGTAGAAAAAAATGCCCAATGGAACGCAGCTAATTTCGACCTCACACGATGTTATATTGAAGGAGGCTAAAGTCGACCTCATTTGTCCGCGGTAGTGACAAGAAAAGTAGCTATAATGCGCAGAATTTGATGTACATTTGGAAATGCATCTACATAGCAAATGTCGACTGCTTCAAGCAAATTTTTTACGTCCTTTCAAGCAATGCGTCATCGCCAAATTTAAACTTTACTGATCCCGATGATGCAGAAAAAAATACTTGTCTTAAACATTTAACTCCTGAACATTTGGAATAAGATTAATTATATTATTTAATTTAAAGCAAAATTCGGAGTCTTTATAGGCAAAAGCAATTGAAAAGGTTTAGATGAAGTCTCTGGGTCCTTCCAGGTTGTTGAAATCAATTCATATAAGTTTTGACAGGCTCGTGTTGTTCCACCCATCTGGTTGCACAAAATTTCTTCAATTTCTTCATCCTATCCTTTATCTTCATCGATTGCATTCTGTAGAGTAAGTCGGCGTTGCGGATAGATGAAAAAAGTGTGAATGCTTTCAAGAGTCTATTCTTAAATGCAGTTACATTGCCTGCAGAGCTGATCGGTAAATGAAAGCTTTGAGCAGCACAATGCGAGTAAAGCGCCAGTTGGATACAAATTTCTAATAATAGCTTGGGCGCCATGAAACTGTCAGCTAACCGCTTTTGCGCCATCGTATTCGTGTCCAAAAAGATATCAGGAATAGGAAGGAAACACCAAAAGTCTTCACGAATAGTGAACTTGACATCAACTTCATCTAATTATCCAATGCAAATTAAAGCTTGTTCTATTCCACCGATGGCGGGAGTGTCACCCCCCAAGAAAAGAAAATCCTCTTGATTTATTGATTCGATCAAAATCAAATTGTGGCAAATTGTGATGAGTTCATTCTGGATTCGGTTGCATTCTTCGGTGATCATTGTAAATGCAGTTTCAGGTTTTTTTGTCATTTTTGACGTGAATACGTCTGTAAGTTTACTGCCATGACAAAAAACCGATGATAACGAAATTATGGCATACAGTTTTGAGTTGCAGCTCAAAAGCTATTGTTTATATCGAAAAAAAATACCATGACGTAGATGAAGAATCAAAGAATTTTATTGTTCACTTTCAAAATGAAATTTAAAATTGTCGCCGAAATATGACCGAAATTCAAAATGGCCGCCCAAATATGGTTGAATTTGCCAATTTGCCAAATTCAAAATGGCCGCGCCAATATGGCTGACGAATTTTGTCAATTGTGTTCCGATTCCAATGAAAGTGCGCGGAGGTCTCCCATTATGGCGCTCAAAGTCCGATTTTCGAAATTCAAAATGGCCGCGCAAATATGGCCGAAATCTGCATCTAGGGGTTTTTAAGGTCGCAAATAACGAATTTATGATCAAATCTTATAAATTCAAAATGGCCTCACCAATATTGCTGACAAGTTTGCCAATTGCATTCCGATTCCAATGAAAATCGGTATATGGGGGTTTTTAAGGTAGCAAATAACGAATCTATGATCACAACTTTTCCAGGGCCAATATGGCGGACGAATTTTGCCAAATTAGTGTCATTTTCCGGTCAGCTGTAAGTAGGTTGTTCAAGAGTTGGAAAATCTGAAAATCTTCGCATCCTAGCCCCAAATGGAAGAGCATTGAAAATAGTGTATCCCGAAGCGCTCTAAGCAATCGGTTCAGAATTGGTCAAGAGGGTTTTTTCAATTTGTATTTTATTGTTTATTTCCTACCTTTTTGATACCAATAAAAAAATAAAACGATTTCTTTCAGAACATTGTAGACGTATTCACGTCATCCGTGATACAGACACCCGATTTTTCCATAATAAAGAGCACTCATCGTTTTTTCTTACAGTGTCAAGAGCGCCTACAATTTCTGTCATTTATCGCATGAGAATTATCGGAATTTTTACCAATATCCTTGAAACCTCGAAGAGCAAGCCTTGTCGCCCTCAGAAAATGATCGCTGGAGTCAGATGTCGTTTTCTTTTGATTAAGAAAATCCAGCTTCTGTTTGGGGGTTGCAAATTCACAGGCAAAGGGTTTTTGTCTGGGATGTATACTCACATTTTGGATTTCTAGGCTAGTTTTTTTATGAAAAAAAGCGTCGAATATCCATGCAATTCCAAAAGATGCTAGATATTTTCTACGACCATGATCACTGAGGTTGCTGCTGAGGTATTGTTGCTGCGTTGAAACCCCCAAACCCCTCCGTCCGCACGGGCCTGCATCATGCAATTAGATGACAGACATGATTAGTTGTGGCTTTCACCAAGAATCTGCCATGGTATGGCTATATATTGCCAATCGTCAAACAAGCTTCCTTTCTTTCTTTTAATGATCTATGTTATCGGGTCCACAAGGACTGTTGTCCCGGCTGGTGGGTACTCAAATTGTCCATTCCGAACTGACGAATACTGCCTAAAGGACCTTCGTCTTTTTAAAGCCTCTGAAGCTCTGGTGACTTACTGCCTAAACAGCGGTAGCCAGATTAAGAATACCCAACTTATCAAAGATGCATTCACAGTCACAAAACTGGTTTAGATTTGGTTTCCCGCTCTTCCAACTGAGCTGTTCTCGTACCTTGGGGTATATTAGGGAAGACTCTCTTGTATGTTCATGAAATCGCGTAGTTGTAAAATGTGCCCGCTGAAGACCACGTGATCCCTCGATATCTCAGTCTCAGCGCAACGTTTATATCGAATCAATATTACTACTGGACATTGCTCCATGGCCTGAATGACATGGCGGACTGGTAGTACAAAAGCTTAGCTTAGTTTTGTTATATCAAATAAAAAAATAATAAAGGGCGATTTGTTTTTTAACGATAACTACTTCAATTTTCTAATCGCTCTAAAATTCAATTTACAGGGAATTTCAAAGGCTACAAGGCCTGCAAAGTTGAACCGTCTTTTGAAGTCTTACTTTTTGAAATTTTAAAGTTGAATGCCCTGAATTCATTCGCCCGTCGAGATCCGGCGAGTGACTGAAATTGGTATTCCCGATATTCACCCGCATTCACTCACATTCACTTTTCCATACATTCATTTCACTCACAATAATTCACCCAAAAATGTGAATTGGTGACTTTTGGGTGCATGGACGAGAATATGAAAATAAAATAGATTATGATACTGATTGCAGCTTGTTTTCGTTTGGCGTTGCAAGGGTGGCGCTGACTTCGTAGGATAATGTCGGGATTTAATAAATACATATAGCAATAATTACAAAGAAATGATAGGAACTGGTGGAGGTCCATGTAAACAGGTTGCTCTCAGTCCTTTAGAAGAGGCAGTAGCAGTCCTAGTAAATATACGAGTGTTATGCAACCCTTAAGGCACTGATTTTGGGCTGTCATTGAACATCGACATCATTCCGGCTACGACACTTGCTCCCTTGGCGCCAGAATCCCCAATCATTGATGCAGTTGGATCTGCAATCCAGAACGATTCGCCAATGGAGCCTGCCATAATTCTGCCACAGACGTCAATCTCTCGCACGCCTAATTCTTCTGGACTACCGAGGATTCAGAAACCCGAAAAATCGGAGCCTAAAAACATGAAAGGGAAGCGAAAAAGAGGAAAATGTTAGAGGATCAAAATACTGGTTTTGACACTTCCACCAGAGTCCTAAAACATATCGCGAAGAACATGAACTGAAGTATGAGCTCGACCTTGAAAATATTCAAGAAGACCTTCACCCATTATGTCGATTTTAAAGAGAGCGAGGCGAAGGAAATTTTGTATTTAAAAAGAGAAGAGCTATTTCATTAATTAAAAATTATTAAAAACGCATAAAACAGCTTTAAAGAAGAAACAACTACTGAAAAATGTCATCAAATTTTGTAAACAAAAAGGAAGAATTATGACAGCTATTCGGGCAACGTGTTGCATCGCATCGCCTGAAAATATGTGAAAACAGGAATACCAATTACAAAGTAAACTTGAGTGAGTGAAAAGAATTCAGGTGAGTGAAATCGGGAATTTGGGCATAAGTGGCTCGGGAATGGAGCTCCTCGCACTTACATGCGAACTTTCAACCAAGATATCTTAATTAACTTTCATCGTACAGAACCAAAGATAAAAATTAAACTAAAATTTTCTTCAAGAAGAAACCTTTATTTTTGTACCTTTGCATGTTTATCGTATACTACTTAGTTTTTTAGTTATTGCAGAAAAGAGGGAATTTTTTCAAAAATTTCAAAATTTGTTTCTAACGTAAATCTAACTTTTTTTCAAATATAGACATTCTATACCGTTGAACTTTTGGAACATATTGCTAATGCCTAAACAAAGTTAATTGTACAATTGTACATGGATTTCGTTTACTTTCAATTCTTGCCGTGAAGCCATTTGTTAAAACCTTTGACTGCCAGACAACTTCGTAACCAATCGCATTTCACTATACAAATTTTCACCAAATTATTTTCAACACGTTTGGACAGGAGAAAAGACGGGATATCTTATTTCGCTACAACTTTCGACGAGACCAGACGTGCGACAAAGTTTTTTATTTTTTTTTATTCTTAAATTCAACCTCTTTGCTTAATTGCTTAAGTTCGATTTATGTAATTAATATAACAAATAAATATCTACTCAGAATTTGCCGTGACACCATTGCAGATTTTAATCGAGTGTCGGGGTAAATCTTATGATATCCCGAGTTATTCGCGCGGAAGTGTGGAAATATCAATTATAGCTCCTTATCTCTATAGGAAGCAATTTTCGAAAAAAAACATGTAAAGGCGTTTTTTGTGAAGATTTTCACGCTCTACAAGTTTGTTCCTATACATTATATCGAAATTTTCAATCTCTTGCGCATAATAGAGGAAATAAGTTATAGGTTGAAACTCTTAAGGCGGGCTTACATCCCAAGAATAAAGTGGAAGAGCAAATCTGAGCTCCTTTATCGCATGGAAGATAGTATGGTTCTATCTCTGTTTCACCAACGTGGCAACAGAAAACGGCAACCTCAAAGTAAGGCTCTACTCTACTTAACGAATGCGTAGACCGAAAAAATTTCAATATTCGAACGCCTATAAATATGCCATTTTCCCTGGTTTTTGCATATTTACCTTGTTTTCGACAGTTTGAAAAATGCGTTAATTGACTCCAACAAATCCACTGGCCCTGAGAATATTCCCCCTATGGTTCTTAAAAAATGTGCCTCACCTTTGGCTAAACCTTTGCGCAAACTTTTCGCATTTTCATACTTCTCCGCTGTCGATCCTGACTCTTGGAAACTCGCCCATGTTCAGCCTATACCAAAAAAAGGTGACGCTAGTAGACACTACCGCCCAATAGCAATCACTTCTATTCTCTCCAAAGTCATGGAGACAATAATAAACAGAAACCTTGTGGAATATCTGGAATGCAACCAAATATTGGACGACAAGCAGTACGGCTTTAGATCGAAAAGATCTACTGGCGACCTCCTTGTTTGCCTAACCGAACATCTCAACCAAAGTATACACCGATTTGGTGAATCTGGCCTGGTTGCTCTGGATATCTCCAAGGCTTTCGATAGAGTATGGCATCCTGCCCTATTGACCAAACTCCAAGCTATTGGTATTGACCTTGTTCTAAAGAACTGGATTAAGAGCTTTCTTTCTGGCCGTTCAATCAAGGTAGTATTGGATGGCGTCGAATCCAACCCCCACACCATCTCCGCAGGTGTTCCCCAGGGCTCAATTCTATCACCAGCTCTCTTCTTAATTTTTATCAATGACCTGCTCTCAATCCCCACCAACTCACTTCACAGCTTTGCTGACGACGGTACTCTACGATACTCCTATGGCTTCGATAATGTAAGACAAGCACGCGCCAGACCTTGTCTGCATCACCGTGAAATCATGTGTAATTCAATCAACAGGGACATCAAACTAATTCTTGATTGGGGCCGCAAGAACCGTGTTGAATTTAATGCATCCAAAACAAAGTACTGTCTCATATCCAATAAAACTTGCTCCGACCCTCCTTCTATTTCAGTGGGCAAGAAGAACTTAACGGCAGAACCGTCTCTAAATATCCTAGGCATAACATTAGCCGAAGATCTGCGCTGGAATAATCACATATTCCAAATTGCTAAACAAGCATCCCAATGCCTGGGATTCCTCAAAAGGTGCAAATTCCTTCTCCAGCCGTCGGCCAGGGCTACAATCTACTAGTCCTACATTCGTCCCCGCCTCGAATACAACTCATATATCTGGGCCGGGGCCCCTAGAACCACCTTAGCTTGGCTGGACAAGGTGCAAAACCGCGCTCTCAAACTTATTGGTGATAGCGCTATTTGCTCTTCAATTGACTCACTAAGCCATCGTAGGAATGTAGCAGCCCTTGCAAAATTTTACCGTTTTTACCACAACGACTGCTCCACTGAAATAAGTAACCTTATGCCTCCACGGCAATATTTCCCCCGCAATACAAGACTTGCCCGCTCGGCTCACTCTCACAGTTTACAGCCCTCATCTTCGCGCACACTCCGGTTTAGAAATTCGTTTATAACAAGAACAACTCGACTGTGGAACAACCTTCCACAGTCAGCATTCCCGAACTCATACAACACCCAAGAGTTCAAACGCAAGGTCCACCACCATCTCCTCCAACACCCTCCCGACTCCCCCTAATCAATCCTATCTTTCTCTCTATCCTTCGAGCTAAGCTTACTACTAGACATGACGTGTACGACATGACATGACGGACTGGTAGTACAAAGGGTGACACCTGAGCTTAGACTATCACATAAAAAAAAAAAAAAAAAAAAAAACTCAAATACGAAGTGACAAAATGTTTGAAACTAATAAAATTGCCTTTTTTACTACACATTAATTTAATATAATTGTCTAAAAGGCTTTGCAGCTTATTAAATTGTTTCCTCTGCGACCGTGTTAAACATTTTACGTTTGACAGTTGTAACAACTTTCGAGCTTTCTACGAAAATTTGCGCTTGAGTTTTGTACAGGCCCACTTTGTTCTTCCGCTTTATTCTTGGGATGTAAACTCGTCTTTACTCGATAGGTCACGGAGCATTCCCAAAAATTTTCCGGAAAACGCTCATTCCAAACTTGGGCCCCACTTCCGTCCAGGCAGACCAAGACTTTTCTTATGGTCACTGTGAGTACTAATATTTCAAAAACGTTTCATCCTCTTACTCGATAGGTCACGTTTTTTGCAGCCAACTCTTGGACTATTGATTATATGTAGCTAATTTTGCTTGCAGTATTCAGCAACTCACCAGACTTCTTTGTTCAAGAAAAGCAACCAACTAAAGCTCAATGAATTCTACTGAGTGATCAGATCAAGCAATTTCACTTAGGTATGTCAAAATTGGTCTTGGCTACAGTCTTCTTGGCAGACGTCATGGATGTTCCCAATAGCTTTGTCCGTATTCGACACAGATTAAATTCGAATGCCATAAGAGGTTGAAGATAGTTAATTTTGCGAACTCAAAGCTAAATAAGAAAATTTAAATAAAATATATGAAAAATGATAATAAAAAATAACGACTGCAGGAATGACACACACTTTAGGTTAGTAGAAACGTTATATAGCAACATCCTTGTCGCTGCAGGACATTTATTTCGCAATGCTGTTCCTCTCTCTGCCAATGGTGCAGTCTGGTTGGGTGTGTGCTTTTGTGTTATTTCTGCAAATGTCCTTGATCAAAATTAAGGTTTATGCAAAATTGTTGCAAATTCATATAAATGCTGAAATTTCACTGCGGCACTATCCCGAAACACACAAAATTCATCTACCCATGTCCTTTACTATTCAGAATTTTGGAAAATATTAATTTTTATTAAAATATTTTTACATATTCCATGAAAAAGTTCCAGTATCCATTTTCATAGTTACATGAGGGTTGGTCTGTTTATGTAAACCCAAAAAAAAACTTATTTTTTAGGTGTGTTGTGTGTATCAAGGTGAAACAGGACGAAGGCACTTGCACACAAAGATTTTGCAGAAAATCTCCGACCTCGTCTCTGATGGCTCATGTATTATGCATTTAAAAAGGTTTCCACCAAAAAGGTTCGTTCATACCGTAGAGTCGCACGAGGAACGGTTGCTGGTGGAATACCCTTAAAAGCAGTAAATAAATAATTACTATATCCACCTCGAGGGCTGTTTACATACATTTCGAAGCAAGCATTTCAAGTGTTTTCACTTGCATGATTCTGTTTGCTTAGCCTGATGAGTTCTAGGATTAGTTCCGTACCCCCTGCAAGGATTGGTATATATATCTGTACAAGACCGTTAGAAAAAAAAGGATATCTTTTATGCAGAGATCTAAATTTGTATACTATCGCCATCCTACATACACGCTTCCTGCCAGACTTTTGCTCAATGGAAAGAAAATATGGAGAAAAAAATATCTTTGGGAATGCGAGAGCCCAACACAACACAAGGACGATACCGCAGGACGATGTCTAGAAAGAATACCGCACCCGTTCGCCACGGCCCACTATACTTTTTCTAGGATATTTCGACATGGAAAATAAAATCCCGGAAGATGGTCCTTGATAGTTTCCCGTTTTCTTTTCGTGTCCGCAAACATATGGGGCACGGATATGGTCAAAGGATCTCCAGCCTTTTGCCCCGAAGGTACAGAGCCGCCAGGATCTTCTGGCCCTGCAGAAAAAATACAGGCAATGCAGAAGTTCTACTTATCCTGGGTCCCTTTATGCCTGCCTTTTGTGCTTTTAATTACTCTCGTTCAAGATATAATGATAAAGTTTGCATGGAGAGTGTTAAGGTGGGGGTGGGTCGAGTTGGGTGGTTAGTTTTCGATGTGGTGCGATGCTGGGGTGGAGAACCCGGCACGACAAGCGGATTAGGGCTTTGGGTCGTTAGTAAAAGATCGAAATTGTCTTCTTGCGGCGACCGGAAGTTTGTGGGATTATTTACTTTATACAGAACGATGCTTTACGGAATCGAGGAGGTGGCGGTAGCTTCTTGTTTCTCTCTCTCTCTCGTCACTCTCTCGAGAATATGGACTCTTTCAGTATGAGCACAATATGGCTTTAGGTCAGGATATCACGGAAATGTGGGCTTCTCGTGTGCTGAATGAAATAGCGTCTAAAGTAAACAATTTCATACACACCACCACCACCACTACTCCCACCACACAAACATCATCTTCACTAACAGAAACAACAACACTAACCACCAAAAAAAAAGTGTAGAAGAATGTGAGAGCATGAAATTAAGGTTGATGGGACATTAAAATTTTCTGCTGATATTTTATGGAATGGGTTTTGTTTAAGTGTTTACTTTGCATTAATTTTAGATTTGGGTAATTTATGTTGTTGTCTGAATAATGATCATAAGTTTTGGATGATAAGAATGTAGAGATGCTGCTGCCTGCCTAACAGTGTGAACACTTAAAGTTTAGTGAAGTTTATTTTGTTTTTTAAGTGCAATTTTATTTTTTTTTATGTGGCACTTATAATTTTAGAAGGCATCCTTTGTACTACCAGTCCGTCATGTCGTTGGTCACGTCATGGTGCAATGTCTAGTCGTAAGCTTAGTTTGAGGAATATAATAGGTTGGAGATTATAAGGATTCAAGAGGGTGATGAAGGAGATGGCGATGAACCCTGCATTTGAACTACGAGTTCGTAAATACAGACCACTGACGAGTTGTTCTATTTACGAACGATTTCCTAGTCTATAGGATGTGTGAAAAGGGTAGGGTGTAGCCGAGCGGACTAATCTGCTGTTGCGAATGTAAGATTGCCGTGGGGGCAGGAGATCGTTTATTCCGGTTGGACAAACGCTATGGTAGTTTCAATAACGTTTTGCAGGTGCTGTTTCACTTCTACGGTGATTCAAAAGTTAGATGTTGAAGCACATTGCGTCATCTCGTCACTGTTGAGTTTGAAGGCCCTCTCTGTACTTGACCATGCTTGGGTATTTTACGAAAATGTTTTATTTGTGGAGAGAGCGAATGTAGGATTTTTACAGGGTGGGCCAAAAATCCATATCATATGTAAATCTGTAATAACTTTTTAACGAAGCTATGAAAACTAATGGAATAAATTGCAAATCAAAATTCCTGGTGAATTCTCTGATCTTTAAGTCCATTCAAGACCATCGTCTTATACTGCAACAGTTTGGTTGGCAGACTATGGCAAGGCGCAAATTGAGACGCGAATATTTTGCTCACGAAATTCTATTAATTGCCTATCGATAGGAGTTAATTTTCTATGATGGTCGTAAAATATATATTTTTGTTTTTCCTATCGATAGGCAATTAATCGAATTTCGTGAGCAAATAATCGAATTTTGTCGGCAAGATTGTTTTTTCGTTTTTCCGGCCATCTTTTCGCATATTTCCAATGAAGTAGCAATGTGCGCACAAAACACAACTATTAGCATAACTCTTCCAGAACATTTTGAGCCCAAAAACATTTCTGTAGGTGTTGATGGCTATGAGCTATTCGAATTCGACAACAAAGGTCTTTTTTTCGAAAAAACCGTATTTTGCAAAAATTATTTATTATTTTGCAAAGTTACAAAAACGTTTTATACCACTCCCCAAGCGCTACAATTTCCAGGAGTTTCATTACAAAATCGTTTTTTTTGGTAAAAGATATGAGCATTTAAAAAAAACGTGATTTTTAGCGGTTTTTTTTGCAATTAATCCTTTATTTGTTTATGTATTGACATCAAACTGGTGTCATTTTATTAGTATGAAGAAGATCTACAAACTTTATTCGAATTTTTTTTTTGCACAATGTGTAGCTTTTTTAAAAACGCTAAAATCTGCTTTTGGCCCTCTTTTGACGCCATTTTGGCAACTTTCCCAAAGGCCTACGAGTACCAAAAGTAGTTCATCGAATTCTACGGAATTTTTCATATTTTACCCATATTTTACTTTTCGGATGGCTCGGTTGGCACGAAAAAATCTAATTTGACTGGCCTAATATTGAGACGCAGTTTCGATGTGGCTAGCGTACCACTATGACTGACTTACGGAAGAAAAAATTGTCATTATTAAACTTAACTTCAGAATCAGAATCAATGGGAAGGTTCAGTGATGGGAATACATTTGCTGGCAGTGCTTTGGGAACGAAAATGATAAAACACACTTTATAACTTCCTACTCCTGAACGAATACCTACGATTTCTGAACCGATGTCGTACGTTTTTGTAGGAGACTAGGCTTTTCCTTTGTCAGAAAATCTCATAAGACGATATCCAAGGAGAAATGTAACTGGAAATTATGAACACCAAGTTTTTAACGTCAGCCTTTCTAGAGCAAGACATACCGTAGAATGTGCCTTCGGTATACTATCTTCACCGTTTCGTGTGTTCAGGAAGCCTTTTGAAAGTAAAGTTGAAACGACGAGGGATGTTGTAAAAGCCATAGGGAGGTATTTAAAAAGACAGTAAGAAACAAACTAAAATGGTGGAAGAAAAAAAAAACAATATTATATTTATGAGAAATTGTTGACACGACCGGCACGAGAAACTGTGGCTCCGCTACAAAGCCACGCGTGTAGTAGGCGACATGAGTCGCGCCACCACGCGTCCACTTGCCAATTTGCGCGGTTCTATTCGTTTCCATAGTTTACAAAAAAACGCGCTGTGCTGTGCCACCCCACACGCTCTATACGTGTCTCAATTTGCGCCTTGCCTTATGCGCACTTCACTCTCACGTTCGGCAGCTAGCAGCGGATCGCCGCGCGTGTCTCCTCGGCAACGGTAACTTTCGACTGCCGTCGATGTTAAGGTAGAAGCAGAATGGCACGGAGACCGTGGCGGAGTCCGCCGCTCAGAAAGGTTCCCATACATTTAATTTCTCCCCAGGCGGCGCGGACAAATTAAATGTATGGGAAACTCTCTGAGCGGCGGACTCCGCCACGGTCTCCGTGCCATTCTGTTTCTACCTTTAGTGACCTATCCCTCGGGATTTAGATGCACCAAAGCTCCCTCTACAAAATTGCACTCCACAAATAGCAAAATTCCGACTCCGGATTTTCGACTTTTCGTACGACGCGACGTTTTATTCCGTCGGCTCCCATCTAACCCTACTGTGACAGAACGCTGACTTCGGTAATCAAACAGGAGTTGGATTCCTCGCTTATTATGCGATGGGATGGGAAAGGGCAGGGTATTACTGTAAAGATCGAAGATAAGAGAAAAAATCATGCCGCTGCGTGGAATCGAACCTTGAATTTTGTGAATGGTAGTCCGTCGCCTTAACCCCTAGACTATCAAGGCCGTTATGTTACTTATTTTGGGAGGGTTTTGTATTAATCTGCTTCATCGATGCAACTCTACGCTACGCTAAGTACGATAGCTTTTGGTCTGCTCAAGCCTCGCTCTAAATTAGTCCTTGTCGCTCATTATCCACAAATGCTTCAGATTTACAGTCTTGGCTCTGCTAGAGATTTGCTCTTTGTGAATTTAACGAAGGGCTATTGATAATCTCTCACACCAGCGGCAATTATTATTTATCAGAAGAGCTCGCCTTGACCTCGCACAATTAGTTACACAACAGCCGATAAATCAAGCCGAGTTTCGATTCATTAAACCCGTTAATGAAATCGGTTGCTAACATCTATAGAAATTTGTTACATTAACGTTATTAAAACACAGAACCATAAAGCCGCTAAAATTCTTGGTAATTTCAAGCTTTCCCGTTTGGGGAATACCCCGACATATACACCCGACATCCTTGCGTGGTGGCGGGGTAGAGATCTGGCAGCGAGAGGCGGTTTGTTCGCCGGGAATTGTTTAACCCCCGCCGCCGCCATTTATATATCGTATTTCATTAGTTCTTATAACGTATTATGTTTACCATCTCATGCATGTTAATCTTGAAATTGCCGAGATTTATCTGAGTCTCAAGCGGCCTTGCGTTGTGCCGCCAGTCGTTCGTTCGTCCTTCTCGCCCCTGTGCCGCTTCGTTTTGCCTTCACTTCGCCGAGGCTCCCCTGGCAATCGTTCGGCCGGATTGTTTCTGTATAATTGCAGCCTTAAATTATCCGGGAGTAGTGCGGCGGCATCGTCCTTGCCGAGCCTATGATGTTACATAATTAAAGACTGATGCCTAATTTACTTCACATCCGCACCATCCTTGTAGGATCATGTCCTGGCTTCGATTTCGGAAGTTTAACGTTTGGCCTGGGGGGGGGGGGGGCAAGGGGAAGCCGACGACGGTTTGTCGAAGCTAGTGGATCGGGTGGGCGGGGGGTAGATCTACCGCTACGACCAATTCGCCACTCGTTTGATGTAATTTAGTGGTTGGGGTGTAATTTAGGGTGAGGTCGTCGTGTAGGTGATAGTCAAGTATTCCAGTGAGTGCTCCTGGGCTGATCCTTTCAAGTCCTTCGTCGTCGTCTTGTTCCTCGCCTGTTCGATAAATAAATTTATGGTTCGTTTGATGGATTTACGTGCACGTCACCCTGAGCTGATGTTTTGATAGGCTGAGTGCGAATAGAGAAGCTTTAACTTTTGACATGCGATTAATAATTTTCTGACTTTCTTCGAAGCCACTCTGACTGAATAAGACGCACGAAGGATTCCCGGGATCCGTTTTTTGAGGGGGGGCGAATAGAAGGGCGCAAGAAATGGGACGGCCACTGGGAGAATGAAGACGAAAGGGTTGAAACACCAGAAGATATGATAGGAGTAAACGTTTTCTTCGGAGGGAGAGGGCAAAGAAACCGGGGAATACACAGTACTTTCTTCTCTCTCTCTCGACATTCTTCAGAAATATGTTACAGGAGAGCAAAACTTTTCTTTAGGAGAAAATTTCCGTGGGACACTTAAAAAGTTTTTTTCTGGGTAATTTTTCATGGCAGGTTGGATTTGTAAAAAAAGTTTTTGTTTGCCTTCTTTCCTTTATTAACGGCTTAGCAACAATAACATCGCGGGTGTTCATTTATTAGCCGAATAATCTAAAAAGTTTCTTTTGAACATTATCCAATGTGAACGTAAACAATAATAAGTTACGATTGAATGCTTGACTTGCGTCCTTAAAAATGATATAAGGATAAGAGATGTTCGTTTTCATGTGGAATTGAAATTTCTCTTTTTTTCATCCTGTTTCAAGTACACGACTCGTCTGAAAAATTGAAGATAAGTAACACTTTTATAAGCGGGAGGATTTGGCTTTAGATTTATCTTTAGTTTAGATTGTGACATGTTTTGTTTTTGCTCATCAAGGATGAAGGACTTCATCGATATTTAGAAAACCTTCGACAACACATATTTTGATACTAGGGGTCTAGGGCTATCCCTGCCTAATTGCACCAGTGTTTTCCAGGCAGAAATGCTGGCAATCTTTCAAGCCAAATATGAAATGACCGAAATTGTTTCTGATTGGCTGAAATCTTAAAAAAGAGCGGAGCGGCAGAAAAACGTCGGATATGTAAATCAAGCTTGAGTGTTGGCCTCGTCAGGGCTCCTGGGTGATCGTTAACATTAAGGCCTGGTAGATAAATATATTCCTTTAGGACTACTTCTTTATTGGTCCACAGCCTTGGAGGTTGTTATCCAACCTTGACATATCTCGAGACAGGCAGCTGTCGTTCCTCTCTGATGATACCTGGAGGACACCTTGTCTTCTACGAGCTAAGAAGACTTCCTAGTTTTGGTGTTTGCTCCTGTTGTTCTCGGGATATTAAGTTTTAATAATAACTAGCTGGGACCCGGTGCGCCTATGCTGCCCCCATAAGCCAATAGTAGTAATCAGGTGATATGAATTTTAATATACAGTAGGAGAGTTTGAAATAGGCAATTTTTTGGTATTTTTGATTCCAAATAACAAAATGTGAAACTATTAGGGATCTGACATTTTGATCGAGACGATAAAAACCATCCATTGACATGGAATTTTTCGAGATATGAATTTTCATACACAGATGAAGTGTATCAATGAACCGCTTATTATCTGTATTTTGGATAGCTGGAGCGAGGTGCGCCTCGCTGCCCCCATAAGCCAATAGAAACTTCCGTTTATTTTGCAGTTGAGGTAATATAAATTAGGAGAGTTTGAAAAGGGAATCTTTTCGTATTTTTGATTATAAATAACAAAATGTCGAACTATTAGGGATCTGATATTTTGATCGACCCAATAAAAACCATCCCCTGACTTGGCATTTATCGATCAGATTTGATTTTGCTATGCCGGGGGATTAGACGACCCGTGCAGAACTTCGCTCCACTCCAAATTATTTTTCCCAAAAAAAAATAATCAATTTTGCAAATTTGGCCCAAAAATGTACAATTTGGTGTCCTACACTGCACACACATTTTCTCTCTGTTTTTGTCATTTCGGCTTGAGACGAACAGAAGGGGCGGCAAAAAAATGTCCAGCATTTAATCAGACATGCAACGGATGTTACGGTGTTTTTTTTAAAGAGCTTCAGGATAAACTATATTTAATGTTCTGCCGCTTTTTTACATTTCGCAAAGTAGGTTCCCATATACTGGCTGCAGCAATAAATTTATATTCAAATTTTTTTTTTATTTTTTAGCTCATTTTAAATTAAAAGTGAAGGGTACAGACGAAAAACAACGTAAGTCCATAAAATCCAATTTCGAGAAAATTAAAATTTTGCTTTTGAAGTTTTGTTGTTTTTCCCCTGTATGCGAAATCTTTTCAATTGATTTATATGGGCTGGGTTTGATATTCATCAAAATTGAATATACCAGCTGAAAGCTTCTGTATTTCTTCAATAGATAGCAGCACTAACTCGATTTCGAAAAAAATGAACTTACGTTGTTTTTCCCCTGTACCCGTTTATATTTTAGTTTTTTTAAACTATATTTTATTTTCTACATTTTAGACTATTATATGTCTTCTGCCATTTTGTGGTGACCGCCATATTTGATTTAAAATAACGTCACACAGCTTACTGTACTATACTCGTCATACACTTTCATTTGATACCCATACCGAGGGCGTTGTACAGAAAAATGTAAACTGTAATTTTGTGTTGGCCGCCATTTTGCATTTGGAATGACGCCACACCCGAGTAAAAATAAATGATGGCCTTAGAACGGGCAAATACCGACTGTGATTGAAACATAGTCCTCGGCCATCTGGCGGTTAACAGAAGGCTCGTTGCAGGACAGTACGGCCGAACAGGGGGCGATTGACGGTGAAACAACGGCCTTACAGTTCCAATAACGGCCATACCACGTTGGTTCCGTGGCCGCATGATTGCTATTACGGGTATACGACGGTGGTACAGTGACAGCAACGTGGATATTCGCCCTCCAATAAGAAAATATATTTCACTGCAATTAAATGTTTGATTTTTTTTCGGTTGTGTTTTTTTTCAAGCCGTTAAATATCAAAATTTCTCACTAAAATATAAATCAACACGCACCACACACTTCACGTACAACAAACCGACGACTGGCGAGCTCGTTTCTTTTGTGCATCGATATCTTTAAGTAGGATAAATCGAAAGAACCATTGTACATAACGAAAATGATGAAGTTCCCATAAAACGCATTCAACAATACATTTGGTGCTTTTTTTGGCTCAAATTTCCCGTCTAATGCCCGTTTCTACAGCTCAGTACTTGGCCTTTTAAATCTTTTGGTCAAGTTTGGCCGTCGTAAGGCCGTATGTGCTCCTATTAAAAATGGTTAAAAACTCTACGGCCATCATATGCCCCTTAAAGCCAAGCGGCCGGTGTTCGCCCTTTATAAGGCCGTTTTTTAATTTTACTCGGGCACAGATAAAAGTATTCTACTTGTCAGACCTTTTCATTTGATACCCATACCGAGCGCGTTGTATAGAGAAAGGTAATCCGCCGTTTTGTGTTGGCCGCCATTTTGAATTTGGAATGACGCCACACAGTTAATAGTATTCTATTTGTCATACTCTTTCATTTGATACCCATGCCGGAGGTCGGGGAACACAATTGCAAAATTCGGCCGCCATCTTGGAACTGCCATCTTTGCGTAAGTAATGAACATCACCGATCGCTTTTTCGTACCCAGAAACCTCTAAGTATAAATTTTCATTATTATGCTTTAAATTATTATGCTTTTTATCCAATTTTTAACAAAGCTCTCTATGACAGCGTGGCGATCGGGTGAATGGCTTAGAAGTTATTAGGGAACATACATACATACATCCAATTTTACATATATAGATAATAATAGCTGCGTTCCATTGGGCGATACGGAGTACTCCGGAGTACATCACCAATGGAACACGATTTTTTGATGTCAGAAGTAAATACGAGTAAAACGTAAAAGTGCAGGGGTAGTTGGAAGTACTCCGGAGTTCTCGGGAGTAGAAAATATTGCCCACTGGAACGCAGCTAATAATAAAAATAGAGTTACCCTTCTAGCGCAGAAACATTTACCACTGCTCAGTGGCTCAGCTAAGACATGCAAACAAAAAAAAACAATGCAACATTTAAGAGCACAAGACATCAAACAGAGAAGCGTGCAAAAACATTGAAAAAGTGGGACACACAGGGAGTAACGCCACATTTAAAAGAGTCCTTTTAGGACATCTTCACTAGTTTGCATGCTAAAAACACTCCCATTTTTGTTAACATTTGTAAGCATGCGATTAATCGGTTCGTATATCCCATAATTGGTACTACAGGAATTAATGTACAAGAGAGGTTGACCTCTCAGGTTGCAATTATTCACTCTAAATGACGTACGGCTTCGTATGAAGCCTGAGTCAACTTTGTCATTCAACAAACGATGAACGAATATAACGTCAGCGACCTCGCGACGCTTATGGAGATAGCTTAAGTTGAGCAATTTAAGGCTGTTCCCATAAGGCGGAAGAATAAGTGGGTCATCCCACGGGAGGTGACTGAGTGCAAATCGGAGGAACTTCCTTTGAACCGATTCGATTCTACCAACATGGGAGGAGTAGTAAGGAAACCGTACATGGGAGGCGTATTCAAGCAGAGGCCTAACTAAAGATATGTATAAGTGTTTGATGATGAGGGGGTTGTTGAATTCTTTGGACCATCTTTTTATAAATCCCAGGAATGAATTGCCCTTGGAAGAGATATACATAATTGATGTGGGTGGAGAAATCCAACTTACTTTCTAACCTAACCCCTAGATCGATTACAGAGTTAGCGCGGAAGATCTTGTTATCGAGAAAAGTATAGTCATAAGTTATAACGCCACGTTTCCTACAAAAAGTCATGAACTCACATTTACTAATATTAAGGACCAGGTTGTTGTTGGAACACCAAGAATAGAAGGTGTTTAGGTCTGCTTGCAGAAGTATGCAATCCTCGATACTCCGTATATGGCGGTACAGTTTGATGTAATCAGCGTAAATAATGATTTTACAGTGCCTTAGCAGGGCAACAATGTCATTAATTGATAAACTAAAAAGAAGAGGACCAAGATGACTGCCTTGCGGGACACCAGAGGACGCTTCAATGTTTTTAGATTTGACTCCGCGGAATAGAAGCTGGTAGGTTCTGTCGGCTAAGTACGACTGGACCATACCACCAGCGCATGCGGAAAGCCTATTTTTTTAGTTTTAGAACTATAATAAAGTGAGAGAGCATGTCGAAAGCTTTACTGGAGTCTGTGTAAACACAGTCAGTTTGACAACCAGTGACAAAGTCTCGAACAGTGTGAGAAGAGAACTCCAGTCAAGCCATGTTGGTTAGTTGAGATAAGTCTCTTGCAGATAGGCTTCAATATTTATTGAAATTGGAATTTCTTCGGGATTAATTTCCGTGTTTAGTATCTTGTTCGGACCCTCAATATTGTAGTGCTTTCAGAGGAAGTCATTTTCCAGAAAGCCGTCTTCCGGAAGTCTTGGCACTTTCTGCTTTATATTTTCTATATTTTTTTAATTCAAGAATTGAAATAATCGAGAAAAAAATATTATAAATTCATTTACATACCGCTTTGCAAATATAATTTCAATGGGATTTAATTTGGTTCAGTAACCACAAACTAGCGACATCTGTTGGCCAACTAAATTAATAATGTTTTTTCATCTCTGCTACCAAAATCAGGTTTTCTTAAACGGCAACTTTTTAATGGATTGTTTTTTCGTAATCTTCATAATTGAACTATCGCCTGAGATCAACCCAGAATTTTTGTTAAAATTAATGCAAATGGCTTTGATTTTATTTTACCATATTTTCTGTGTGATTGTTTTATAAAATTGTCTTTTTTGGGTCAATATTCCACTCCGATTAATTTGCGTTTTGATATGAGTTTCAATCTCACTATTTTAACTCAATTCCATGTTTTAAGTTATTTCGTAAAAGCTATAATTTTACATTTTTGTTTTATAAAGAAAATGGCCAAACTTGCGTATATTCACCACAAAAACCTTCTAAGGAGAGCTTCAGGGCGTAAAAATTTTGTTAAATATTTTTTAATTTCGAAAAATATTTAACAAAAATTCTTGTTATTTTTTATAAGCAGAGAATCCTTGTCGTCCGATTCCACCACTGAAAGGATATAACAAAAAATTCCAACAGCAAAAAAAGTGAACAAAAGTGCAACAATCCGAAAGAGAAAAAAGTGTTAAAATAGTGTAAAAAGAAAGAAAATAAAAATTAGCTAAAATAAAAACAAACCCTTAAATAATGGCCTGGGGATACTGGAGTGCAACAACAGTCGATCGGGGTCGATCGCCACGTCGAAATACACAATGTGCAGCAGTACCTGTGAATACGGTTCCACAATCAGAGCCACCAGCACCTGCAGCCACATGCTACAGTCCGACATGTCGGAGTCGATGCAGCAGCCCCTGCCATAGTCCATGTCCAGAGAGTCCTTGCCAGTCGATAAGTCCACCACCACCGCCAGGTACACAATGCCAGCAGCAACAGTGTCAACAGCAGCAGATCCTGCCCCCCGAAGAGTACTCGAGGAGGCCATCACTGGACAGGCTGGACAGTCCGCAGGTAATTTCTTATACATTAAATTGCTAAAATTATGGACGAAATGAGACGCCATAATCAGATATGTAGATTCATTAGTTGCCATTAATTATCATTACTTATATAATTATGTTCATTAAAACGTTATTCAATGACTGGTTGTTGGTTATGTAATTGCAGGTGAGATTTTAGGGTTGTAGAGGTAATTAGTTTTGAGTGGGGATATGTAAACGCTACGTGCAATGTGTTAAGGGGGTTTGTCTATTGTTTCGGTATTGTGGATATTTAAAGGATATTAATTTTCATTTTAATAATACAAATTTAAAAGAGGATAGGTATATATTTTATAGATGAAAATAGTTCGTTTAAGTCATTAAACATAATTAGAATTTCTCATATTCACAATTCGGCCCTCGGCTATCATCTAAGAGGTCCATGATTCGTATTCACTCGGCAGAAATTTGCCTTGCTATGTCTCTTCCACCTCGATTACATCCCTTTTTCTTGGCCTCCCTCTTTAAAGCAATTCACTGGGCTTTTTCCTGTCATCGGATGTAAACATAAAAGATGGCCTTACAACGGGCGAACACCGGCCATTTAAATCTTTTCGTCAAGTTTGGCCGTCGTGAGTCCGTATGTGCTCCCATTAAAAATGGTTAAAAATTTTACGGCCATCATATGCACCTTAAAAAGCCCAGCGGCCGGTGTTCGGCCGTTGTGAGGGCTTTTTTATTTTTACTCGGGCTCCTGTGTTCGATTACCCAAGTAATAGTTCTGTCTTGGTATTATGTATGCGAACCGGTGGAATTTTCTCTTGTTCTTTCATTCTTATTTCCACTGTCTTTACGGGAAACCCTTATTATCCGAAATTGGACTCTTTGATAGAACCATCGCCGTTAGACCTATTGCGAACTTACCCCACTGACGGAAAGAACCGTCAGCCCTCTGGACGAAGGCAAGAAGGTATTTAGTTGAAGAAGACCGAACCTCAGCGCTGCTCCAAAGCTCTCTGATAATCGTTCTTATTATAAGCCAGATCACAGCAGAATATTCGCAGAGATCAAGTTCGGAAGTGTCGTCTCTTTCGCTTCTACCTCCGCTGACTGACTGTCCAAAAAAATTGTAAAGTTGGCGTCTTTCTAACCTTTCTCAAGGTTGAAACTAGCGCAATGGCATGTCTCAGTGGCTTGCATTTCAGTCTGGAAAACAGAGGTTCACCTACCTTGTAACAGGACCTGCGTCACCACCCCTGTATCATGTCCAATTTTTGGGCGGTGAACTAGTAGAGCTTTCTTGGACCCCAGGAAGCATGAGCTCCTCCACTCAGAGCGATCCGAAATAAAGGTGCTAAATTTCCTTTGGAACTGCAGTTCACCAATCATATGGTCGCATATGCGACAAATTGGATAGTTTGGGATACGTTAGGCTAGCCACACTGCCTCTTGTGGACCCCATGTAGATTATCCTATAGGGGTCTTCTAACGACTTGCCCGCCCCAATAAGGAAAGTTCCACGTGCCCCCCTGAGGAAAAATGATTGCTGCTCGATTTAAAAATGGGAAAAAGAGAAAGAATTTCGGCGTGAATATGTAAGATATAACTGCGGCGGTGTCGAGAGCTTTATATTTTTATTCTTCCTTTGCAGCAACTGCATTTTCGTCCTTCCAAACCGAGTGACGTTTTACCAAGCTGAGTATGCTAAATTGCACCCTGCACGATTACCAACATAATTGCCTGAAATATGAAGCAAGGCAACATCAACAACTAAAGCTTGGTATGAGTAAATCTAAAGCTTAAGGGTAAAAAGCAGCTGGTGGGATTGCCCTATTTCTTTTGACATTGCCTTATCTGGCCCTTATGAGAAACTGGTAAGGCATATCTCACTTCAAGTATCGCTGATTTTTTTCTGTGTGGTGCTCATGAGGAATCCCTCTGTCGGTATGCCCTCATTTGCCACATGGGGCCCACACCCTGCATGAGGCATGCTCCCTTTAAATGCTATTCAGGCGGTCCTGACTCGGGACGGATGTTATCTTCGGCATTCCGAAGTCTGAGCGATTTTATGTGGAAAGACCAAGCTTAGGAATCACACTTTGTACTACCTTTGTACTACAGTCTGTCATGTCGTTCAGGTCATGGGGCAATGTCTAGCAGTAGGCGTAGTTTGAAGGATATAAACTATCGTGGAGCTTCTAAGACTGGTACGCACACGCACAGTAATCATCCTCTCCGAAACTGGTGATCAGCTTATGAGGCTGAACCTGGCTTCCTTGGTTAGTAGTACACCAAAGCAAATTCTATGTTTTTTGGTTTGGTTCCTGCCAAAATATAAGAAGGACTCACCGATTTTGGTGATAGAAGCATAAATCGGATGCCACCACCTTCTGAGGCCTTTGTTAGCCGTTCGTTCCCTGCTAGCTTGAGATTCAGTAATATTTGCGCTCCAAGCTTGTAGATGTAGAGCTGAGTTAGATAGCCTCGGTAGAAAGCATAACGTAACTGTAGTCTGGGCTGCCGGACATAAAATAGACAGGAACGAGAAAACTGACTACCTAGCCAAGCAGTGAGCCTCTCCGGGGCTCGAAGATCGGATGATTGGTAGGTTAATAAGCGGGGTAACTTAACTCCAGCGCGACTTGCTCCACTTACCAGAAAGAAAAACCAATGACCATCCTACACAGAACCTAGAATTGCGGCAATATACACGGAACATTGATCGATTGACTCTGACAAGGTGCTTATCCCCCGCACGACCTTCTAACCTTAGTTAGACCAGTTTTTGGCATCAAAACGGCGCACCACAGTTCTAATTGGACCCCCGGTCGCACTAGAGGCAGCTCTACACCTAACCTCACCTAACGTCAGCAGTTTGCAAGTTTCTTGGAAGGTGTGAGGTGACTTTCATTTCGCCCCAGAAAAATTTTACTAGTATACATCTGTATCATTCTCTAAATGATCGGTGGTTTATGTTACCATGCCCCCTCTGGTTTCCCTCGATAAATTTGAGCTCCATTGGTCATCTAGCTGAACTGGCTCCCCATATCATTATTCTTCCTTATGTGCAGTGATATCAAGTCAAAAACCTCTCTTCCTTCCGTAAATCATGGAAACAATATGCCTTGCCGTTCGCTCCATCAAGGCAGAAGCGTCTTTCGCCTGAAAAGATTACTTGGTTCCACTCTTCCTTCTAGGTCATGCCAGCTCGAGCAAATTGCAGGTGTTTTTCCTTGTGTCCACGTGATAAAAGTGGCTTTTTCTTGAGTCGGGGACGTTGTAGAGCAGATGAGCACTTTAAAATCCCTGGACATTGCGTAAACTTACATTTCATCCTAATAGCAGTTCCAATTTCCCTGGTCGTCATGGATGAATTTCATGTTGTTCGCAGGATCCTACTCCTTTCTCTCGCTATTGTGGCCCTTTGTCTTCCTGCTATCGGCTTCCTTCTGCAATTCTCGACATCCTTAAGCAAGTTATTGATGACTCGGGGGCTTCTACCCAATTTAATGGTGAAAGCCCAATGTGCGCTTTGTTTGCTTTTCTGCTCTTAAAAACCCTGAAAAGTAAAGCAAATAAAGCAAGTCAAGCGGACATTGGGTTTAACCATAATAGCGAATTGCCTGCTAGAGTAACCTCTTTCTTTCAACGTTTTGATTCGCTATATTTCTTCACGTTATAAACGCTTTTCACTGCCTATATTTGTACCGATTTATTTAAAAAAATTACTAAATAAATTGAATTTACAACTTTACTAGAGCCCGCGCCATAAAAGAATGGAAATGAGCGCGCATGTGGCATTGTGATTGAGAACATGAATTAGCCCGGTGATTTTCACTTTTAAATAAAGTTGCACTCTTGTGATTTTAAGATTCCTTTCTTTTATGACGCGGGCTCTAACAATCTCTCTTTCTCTCTCGTTGTCTTAAGATAAGTGTTTTAAAACTGACGAAGTTAATTTTTTGTCGCTACGATTTTCTTCCCTGACACATCAAATTCATTGAAAATCAAAACGCTGAAGTAATCTTCAATTATTATTCAAATAATATAATTATTTAAAAATGTAAAATATGTCGTATCGAGTTGCTCGTATAATTATTGAAATTGTGTAAATGTATTCCAATGAAAATTCAACAAAAATTCGAATTAAATTTTATTTTAAATCGATTTCAATCCAAACACATTCTTGGAAATAAAATTCACCATATCAAAAAATCTGTGATATGTAAATTTAGAATATAATTTTTACTTTTTTTCGTTATCAAAAAAAAATAAGCGGAAAAAATCTGAAAGATTGCAGGAAAGTATGATAATGTTAAGCCTTAAAAATACACACCATTGTATATATGACAAGCTTACGGCTTAAGAAGCTTTCCATTCGTTTTCTTCTTACAATTCGTTATTTTCAAAAGCTACTTAACGAGTAACAGGGGAAAAATTTTATATATAACATACTATATCCTATATACGTATATACACGAAGATGAAAGCACCTTAAAACCGTACTGGCATTTATCTTACTAAAAAGAAAA
This sequence comes from Thereva nobilitata, assembly GCA_963855945.1. NCBI lineage: Eukaryota > Metazoa > Arthropoda > Insecta > Diptera > Therevidae > Thereva > Thereva nobilitata. The sequence continues at coordinate 194,375,888 of OY979694.1, read as the reverse complement.
TGATAAAATCAGCGAAGCACAAGTGCGTCATGACAATCTTTACCCCCATCTTAGTGAGATAAAAAAAAAGTGGAAAGAAAAATGATAAGAAAAAATTTTTTGTTCGTATAGAAGAGAACGAAAAGAATCGCGTTATCCTTGTTTCTAAATCACCCCCCGTCCCGCGCCCTCTATCTTTTCGATAGAAGATAATACTTAACAGCCTCGATATAAATGATCCAACTTCCGCGCTCTCGTCTTTATCCAAACAACCGCAAGGACACACAGAGCACATCTCTAGCCGAAAGCAAACAAGAATTTTTCGTACACCACCTTTGTACGTTCCGTACTATACCGCCCCCTGTATTTTTTTTTGTGTTGGTACAATCTTAACGCACAATCGTAACGAATCAATTCTTTAATCCTTAGAAGCCAAAGGAGAAAAAAGACGAAAAAATCTCCATCAGCCAGAGGAAATGCATCATTTATTATGATCAAAAAGCTATATTTACAAGCTCTCCACCCGTCGTACCCCCACCCCCGTCGTCCGACACTTTCATCCCTCCGGTGTGTTATACCTTCGGCTGTGATGTTGAGAGCCTAAGGAGTAGAGAAGCTTAGCGGTGCCGATGCTCTTCTTCAGCTTCTTGAGTCGAAAAAAACGCTTCTGAAAATCACCCCCACCTTAACAAGATTCCAAGTATCCAAGAAGTGTAGAGGGTAGTTGGGGTAGAGATACTACAGGTGGGGAAAAAATGTCTATGCCCAAATTTTCTTTCGGTACCATCCTCTCACCTTTCCAAATTCGCTTTTTTGTAACCAAGGTTGAAAATCTGCATCCATTACCGGGGTATCGATAGGTTCAGCAAAAAGGGGGGAGGACTAGATCCGTTCCGTGCCACCCCGCTACGGTTTTCGATCAGGCAGGTAAGGATAGGCTCACAAGAAAAATAAATACCGAAGCGTGAACGAAAGAAATCTCTTTCGCCCCATTTTGTCTTCTTCAACGGCAACCTTAACATTTCAAAATTTCGCTTAAGGTGGGGGTAACAACGACCGAGGTTTGTTTCGCCTGTTTTTTTTAGTTGAGGCAGAAGTACGACACACCTCGTCCTGTGTGTGGACAACCAGGTTCAGGATAGGCAGATTGATCGCTTCGACGCTTCCTTTTCTTACATACACACTCTATATACACACAGACAAATCATCCATTTTGTTGTCCTTTTTTGGTGAAAGCTATAAAAGGAACTATTGTCACGTTAGTGAAATATTTCCTTGGCGAAATGATGTGACATTTATCTACTGGAAAATGACCCCGGGTGTGCTGTGGGACACAGGATTTTTCAGGCATGGTTGAAATGTGTAAAAGGAGCTCCACAAAAAAAAGGAGAAAAAAAAAATAAAGAAAGGAGGCGAAAAAAGAAAGTTTAGAGAATCTTCGACAGTACTTAAAGTTACTGAGGCAAACGCTATGGATAAACTTCAGAACGGCCCATTTGAATACAAATTTTAAAAAATAACTTGCCGGGACCATGAGCGATTTGAGTGGAGGGGGTTGAGGGGAGGAAGGGGCACTGGTGGGGGATGGTGAAGGTCGTCGTGTTTTTGGGCAGGGGACACCAATATAAAAACTTTTCGGTATTTGATTCGATATTGGGAATATCGAGATTTTTATTATAAAATTTCTGTGTCAAGAATATTAAATCGTTAACCCGGAATATTAAACGACATAGAAAATTAGTGTTTCGTGCTTATGACATATCTTTTGTGAAATTGATCGAATTATAGAGCATGTAAATATTGAAATATGGCTCGAATGTTAAAGGGTTACAAAAGGATCTATGGAATTAGTTTTTGGTTTTTCTTTGATATATTGAATTTGTTTGTTATTAAATAACGGTTTTCATAATAGGGTAAAAAGAGAAATATTTTTCGAAAAGATCATCATTTGGTTTTTACATAAAAACTTAACTAATCGTTTCATTGGTCCAAATTTTTACGCTTCTTCAACCATTGAGCTGTTTTAGACGGTGCGCTCCAGCGCATGTGCCTCACGAACGTTTGGTGATGAAGGGCGGAGTGGAGATGAAGAGAGGTTCCACCCAGTGATGCTTTCCCAAAATTTTATCAACCGGTTCTCAGTGAAATTATTTTGCAACGAAAATACCAAGTAGACTAAAAAAAATTAAACAGCATGGAAAACACTTTTATTTATTTATTTATTAATTTCAAAAAACAAATATTATTTACATAAGACTGAAACTTAGTATGTATAACAAAAAATTCATAAAAATAAAAAATCCATAAAATAATTAAAAATTAAATCATTTTAAATATTTCCAAATAGCTACTTGATTTTCACTGTATTCTTTGGGTTTACATTTTTTCACCCTGGTATCATCAGCCGAATTATGATTCCTCAACCAACTTTTTACGTACGGAATTGCAGACCAAGTTTCCAGTGGGCGACCAATTAAGTTTAATGTCATCAAATTTGATAAGGTCTTGATGGTTAATCTGGCTCTTCTATCCGTAATTATGATGTTCATCAATGAAAATCCTCTAACAACTTGTATCATTCACAATAAAATTTTAGTTATTTGTCATTTGTGTACAAATTTGGAAATAAATATTTTAAAATAAATTTATTTTTAATAGCCGGTTCGCACGAACCATAAGATTTAAGTTAAACGGTTCGTGCGAACCGGTGCGAACCGGTAGGAAAGCATAGCTGGTTCCACCCCACTTCTCCCTTTATCCACAAAGTTCGTGAGGCACATGCGCTGGAGCGCACCGTCTAAACCGGCTCATTCTTTCAACGCAAAAAAATTTAACGTTTACTAACGAAGTATAAGTCTTGCATGCTACTACCTATTGCTTTATCCTTTGAACCGAAACAAAGTTTTTGTATACACCGTTTTACAATGGGCGCTTGTTTCTTCGCAGTGAGAAATTATATCCTCTTTCTAGTAAGACGGTCTGATTATACCTTGGCTGCAATTGAAAAAAATTGTCGACCGGAAAATAAGAGCCACCTATATTTTGTGTCAACGGCTCTACTTATGACAGCACTGGTATCCAGCGTCGCTGCCTCAGCCGTTATTATAGATATTGATTTTGCGAAATCGAAGCCCTGTTACAAAAATTGTTTGTTTTGATTTTTGTTAAATCCCTAGGCTTCGTCCAAATTTCTTCTTCATTGTGTAAATTCCTGCGACATCCAGAAGTCCATCGTCTTCTCCTTCAACACTCCTATTAACCTATCCTGTCCTCTATTCCTTCCTTCGAACCAAACTCAGTACTACACAATGCACCATGACGAGTGCGACATGACGCAAAATTTGCCCCTCAAGCTGAAAAAATAAGTGTTGAAAAAACAATGGTGCCATCGGCTTTCCTCAATATTGAGATGACGTTCGACAGTTCATCCTGTCGAGGTCTAGGCAACACCTTTTAACTAGATCGGTTCTATTTTGAATGCATGAAAAGTAACCGGTCCCTCACTTAAGGGGATCTCTGATGGCTACTATTTAAAAGGAGGAGATATATTTCTTCTAGAGTGATTCCTTGTTGCGGAAGCACTCAAAGAACTAATTTGTGTTCAAAACTTTTTAATCCATCGTCACGCATATGATGTTGTGATCGATGTAACCTGTAAAAAAGGTAGCACCACATTAAGGCGCATGCAGAATGCACTTGATTTAGTCTCCAGCGACTTAATCCGGAACTATAAAAAACGTAGTTCGACGTTCGTATCTTTCATACTACTGTCAGCACAAACCTTGACGTACAATAGAATATAATAGGAAGTAAACCGTAGTAAAAATTTTGAATTTGAGTCTGAACGGAACAAATATACTGATTTTAACATTACAACGCTGTCAAATGAGATCCAGGTCTTATAAGACGGCGTTATATTACGTTTAAGGAAAGCTTAACGAAACTATTGCATGTTATGTACGTTTATTATTGTCAATCATTCATTTCCGTATTAAAGCCCTAGAAACGCAGGGATTGAAGTAAGTTCTTTAACGTGTATTATAGTTCCGGCTTTAGTGTCAATCCTGACTGTCTTATACCGGAGACAGACTAAAAACTTAACCCGGATTATGACGTCAGAATGACGTAGCCCATATAAAAGATATGGAAATAAAATGGAGTCTACGTCATTCTGACGTCATAATCCGGATTAAGGGTGCTAGTCTGTCTAGGGTATTAGTCTAAGAGCCAGTTGCCGGCAGTCTTACGGTATTTTAAAAAAACCCTATATTTTCTTCATTTATGATCTTACACCTGCCGTAAATGAGACGGGGACACTTTTTTCTGACTGGCGGTTCCTATAGGAGAAAGGGTGGTTTTAGTTGGAATTTTAGTTAAAAAAAACAAAATTTTGGCTTTGAACCAAAAGATTTTCTAAACTGAACTGAGTGACTGAGGTTGATGCTATTGAAATCAAAATAAAGAATGCATTTCTCTAAAAAATAAGCCTATTTACGTTGCTCTATGATAAATAGTTGAGGAGTAGTTAAAGTTTAAGTAAATTAAAAATTATCCAAACGTCTTTTCTTAAACACCCTGTGTCAGTGGATAAAGCCGATAGCCCCATTCTCTACAACAATTTTTGTCTCCAAATGTACCCAGGAATCGCCCCTTAATGGATTAGCATCTTAGTCGGAAACGCCCTATTAAAATTTATATACCTTGATCTTTCCGAATTATTCAAGGTATTTAATGACCGAAAAGTGATCTTTGTAAACTTTGACCTTGAATAACTTCGAAAGGGTTAGGTTTTCGAAAAAATGACAAGAGGGCATTTTTGTAGGCAATAACGTTTCGTATTCACTGATAAAAAAAATTTTTATGAGTGATTTTTTTGCCAAAAAAGTGATATCTCCGGCGGCCATGTTTGTTTTGTGATTCCGAAATTGTTTTCTTTAAAAGTCCCAAGGAAGATGTGGAGCAATTTTCAGCCATTTTGGAATTTTGTCTCCTTAAAATGCTAATTTTCCCGGACTAATAGAAAAAACAATTTTTTCAATGACAGGAATATTTTATGCATAGAGTACATCTTAAACTTCAGTTGTTTTTTTTTTTGGACGACGTGTCCATGCCAGTGATTGATCTTGATGCATTGATGCTGCGCATTCAAAACTCAGTCTGACAAATTTATTAACATAAATTGTCAGCCAGACAAGTTGTAATAGATAGAAGCGACCTCAAACTATATTTTAAAAAAAAATCAAGGAGGTGTTATGTAGTGCATTTTTATAAAAAAAATAGTTTATAACAAAAGGTCTGTCAGAAGTTAATTAACAAAGATTGTCAGCGACACAAATTTTTTTTCAAAAATGGTTCATTATTTACTACAAATTGTATAAATTTGAAGCAGGTGTTTTGGAAAAAAAATCATATTTTTTAGCTAAATCCAAAAATTCAGAAAAAAATAACAATTAAGAAATTTTTACTAGTCTGGCGGGCGTAACTTGCTTTTTACATGTTTCTCACTCTATAATTTTGAGGTGTTCCATGGGCCACCTTTTTTGTCATGGGAGCCTACACTCATCATCCTTCCCATGGGTCTAGAGATTACTGCCTTAATCCATCTCTCACCTTTCCCGTATTTTCTAGCGAAGACAGGTTGCATCACGAACTATCGCTTGGGTTTATTTTCCCAAAGCCTTCCATGAGTAGCTGTGCTTGGTAACAGCAGAGATAATAAGTTGCGAGATTGGGGTCCATGAAGTAGTTCTGCTGGGGACCTACCGGTCTGCGGTTACGGCCGGCGTTTGTTTATATGTAAGTGCTGAGGTATTGAAAAGGCGCAGTCTGTTTATCTTGGTCTATGTTTAGATTTTTGGGAATTAATTCTTTGAATGTTTTTACGAAGCGCTCGGCTTCCACATTGGACGATGGATGGCAAGGAGCAGTAGTTATATGCTGAATGTCATTTGTTTTGTTATGATTTATCAGAAACAGAACACTTCCGTGTTTAATGAAACTGATCCTTACGGGGAAAATCTTTGGGCTACTCACAACAAGCCTAATAGTTAGGGGTGGCACTAGATGTCAATCCCATTGATTCTAACACATGGATAGTCTGATGAGCAGCTATCGCAGATCTCTGTGGACCTTCAGCATAGCTTGTGGTTCTGCTTGGGAGTGTACGACCAAAAACAATGTACTGTATATACACTAAGCACAATGAGGCTTATGATTACATACGGGGACTTAGCCTTGTGACATAGAACCAGGCTTAATATATTTGTTATGAAATGAAATCTGAAGTTTTAAAAACATTAAATTTTTTTTCGAAAACACCCTGTATTTTAGTGGATAATGGGGATAGACCACCTCTCTAGAACAATTTTTTTCTCCAAATACATCCAGGAATCACCACTGAAAATATTAGCCACGTAGTCCAACAACAGATTTATTGAGCGTCTGATGACGTTATACTCGTCGCGAATGAGTATTTTAAATCTTTAAAATGGCTATATCTCATGAATGGCAAATCGTACGGGAAAATGTGTAGTATCTTTTTTTATAGATAATCGGATAATCTACAAACTTTGTAAATACGATTTTATGATAACACTTACTATTTAAGAGGTATTAGTCAAAAACGGAAATTTTTTAGGGGGTGGTTTTTTGGGGGCCAAAAATCGAAAAGGGGCGGCGCTTACATGATTTTAGTTTTGACTCAAAATGTCTTCTTTTAGGTCAAAGAACATAGTCCAACAGAAAAATCCGGGTTACCTTTCGAGCTCATAAAAACTTACTTCAAGCTCACCGTGTATAATGTATCGATTTCCTCGATCTGACACTGGGAGAGTGTAGAAACATTGGAATCTCCGCGTTGCCATATTTCATGATTCCTTCTCCAATGTCCAATAGGATTCCGTGTTGACATAAACTCACTCGTATGTTATATCAGAATCAGCTACCAGGAACGAATGTGAAAATTCAATATCGCCGAGCATCACATCCATTATTATCTCCCCATATAATTGCATTGGCTCTCCTCCTCTTACAGTTTTAGTCTGTATCGATTTGCGTTTTTCAGTCGGGTAACAGATATTGAAGCACCAGTTTCTACAGTAATTGTGCATTAGTTGTTGTTTTAGTCCTACTCTTTGAATATTCCTCTCTTCTTCGCTTTCGGAAATTTCTTTGTAGATGACCCAGCTCACCACAGTTCCAGCACCCAAGTCGACCACGTACACACTTCCGAGGTGTGGATTCGACTGCAAATGTTATGAGTTTCTTGTTTCTTGCTTTGCTTCCTCATATCCCAGAGTATAGGCGAAAACTTCCGTGGTGGGCTTCTTTCCGATCAATCTGGCTGCCTGTTCCAGATCCTGGTCGGTAAATGAGCCTTCCGATATTGCCACACAGTTGCTGCAAGTATACTTATTTCGTAGTTGAAGTCCATAGCTCCTTTCTCCTTTCTTCATCAACTTTTATATCTTTCTTCCTAGTTTTGCCGAACATTCGTTGAAACACTGTCTACCCAATGTTCAAATAATTCTAATAGATTAATGCATACTACTACTGCCTGAGATACCGAATATTAGTTCTTTACTTTTACTTGTAAACACCACATAACGTCGCCCACATATTAGGTCACATTATAGACTAATTATATGGAATTAATTATCTGGAAGTCGAAGTGCTTGTAGTTAACAATCGTTTCACAGTCCTCAAGATTAAATCAGTTTATAACTCTCTTCTGTCTTGATCTAAACAGACGCGCACATGTTTTATGTGTAATCTCAAACATTCCTTTAATAAAAATACAATTTATGTAAAGCATAATAAACACTTGTCAATTAATTACATTCTAAAATATTTACCCTAAAGCGGGGAAGGGGGGATTTCCAGCTGAACTTTACCTCGGGAAACACATTAACAATTTCACCAAAAATTCTTTTGTAAACAGTTTAGTAATTCCATAAAATTCAATAAATTAAAATGGTTATGTTTATGTTTGCTTGTTTTTCTTAAACATTCACAAACGAGAGCGAATCAGTTTGGAAAACGTACAAAATGTGTAATTTGGAAGGAACAATAACAGCGTTTCGCTTGGGTTAACAAAAATTTATTAATTTCCTTAAAAGTCATACACAATCATAAGACATCTTTCATCTGCCCTCGTGCCCTCCGTTCCCCGTGCCATAATTGTGTGCTCCTCGTATGCATGCTCTTCATATTATCAGTCTCTACACCGAATAACCCTTTTCCCTTTCTTCGGGCACCAGCCACCCGGCAATTAGGGGGTAATTTACGTGTGCTGTGAGACGACTCGTTTAAGCCTTCGAAAGTGTTAAGCCAGAAGAAATAATTTCACAGAAATTTAAATGTAATCATCCCTTATCAGCCGTAGCCGACTTGAAAGTAAACAAAATAAATTCAGATTTGAAATTATAAAATGGAAATGTGTAATGGCCGACGACGAATTAATTAATGAATTTGAGCAGACGCCACCCATATATCAAAGGACCAAGGATACCGGTGCTGCTGCTGGGGAAAATGTATAGCGGCGAATTCGAATCCAGGAACCAAGGATACACGGAACTAAAATAATAACTCACATACACCTCCCTCCACCCTGTTCCCCAGCATGGCTGTGGCATCTATTTAGATTCCAGCATTTCCACACGAGATATCAACGAAAACAACAGTCGTCACCGGGGTGTGGTGCTAAAGGGTTGAGAGATTGTGGGTAAATCAGGGATGAGGATCCGGAAGGGGTGCTGTGGGAAGCATTGTTTAGTGATTACACTGCGAGGCTGAAATTTCCGCCTGTGCATGAATTAATGCCAAATTTAAGGACAACCATCGCGTTGCATTACGTCATTTTAGCGTAGTTTTATACATAACCCGATTTCGTAGGCGACACTTCTGTCACTACAATGTCTCGCCCCGAATGCACCCACCCTGCCCTACCCTCAGGCCCTACTTTCATCCGAACTGCAGCACCGACCATGCGATTGCATGTAGGCAAGTAAATACACAAATAACGGTAAATTTTGTGAAAATTAAATTGCTGGCGCTGTTAAATTTTTATCCTAGAAAAGTTTAATTTATGAAATTGCTTATTGCAGACCGGGGGAATCCCCTTCCTTCTGCTCGCCTCGCGCTTATCTTGGATATATATAAAAGTTGCCATGTGAAAAAAGGATGAAATTTATGTGGAGCTTGTTGGTGAACTTCTTCCACGACTACAAGGGTATCATGCATGGAGCTCGAGCTCGGGGGTTGGTGCAGAACTGGCGAACCTCTACCTCGATCGACTATATATGGGAAATCACACAAGGACCTCGGGTATTCTAGGGGTTGGTGTAGAGCTGCATTAAACTAGAACTTACATACCCTGATGCACGTATGGAAAGATTCCTCTCTTCCAACTCTGCCATGTACCAGCTAAGGGTGGTTTTATTGTTGTTGCTGTTGTTGTATGTTATCAATCGATTGCATTCGATATTTGCTGAATTTTATGTGCCCGAGCAGAGCAGGCAAGGCAGGAGATGAGGTGTTAAGTTGTATTGTTACATCTTTGTTAAGGAATTTCTATGGAGATACGTGAAGGGGTTGTTGTGTGTGGAGTGCGATGAAATTCTTAAGGACCCCGTTCTTCCCCTAAGGAATTTTGTACAAATTTGAAGTTCAATTCCAGCAGCAGCAGGAGATACTGCTGATGGTTTATTTTCTCTTCTCTACAAATTTTTCTTCAATGAAATGAAGTTATTAAAGTTTTGTATGGAATGAAATGTGTAAAAAAAGATGGTCTATCACTGTTGATCAGCGCTGGTTTTTGAAATTATTAATTTTAAAAGTTTATTTGATTGGAAATTGATGGATATTTAGATAGTTCTTAGCTTTTCCTTCTTTGCTTCTTGATATTAAATGTGATTTAGTTATTATAAAACCAACTAACAAATAAAACTCAATAGTAAGAGGTAAACTCATTAACTCCACTAGCAGTAAAAATTTTTGGTTCTTGGTAACCTCCATCAGGAAAAATTTCACTTCATCCACAACTCCTTCCTTCACTTACGAAACAGAAAGTAAATCCAAGTTCGATCTGCTGGCATCTCTCTTCGATGACTCAGTGTTAAATTCATTCCTCCTTCCGTACCACGCCCCACCGTCCACTGCTACTCAATGTTCAATGGACAGAGTTTTGACGAGAATACGTCTGTAAGTTTACTGCCATGACAAAAAACCGATGATAACAAAATTATGGCATACAGTTTTGAGTTGCAGCTCAAAAACTATTGTTTTTATCGAAAAAAAAAATTTACTATGACGTAGTTGAAGGATCAAAGAATTTTATTGTTTACTTTTAAGTTTCCAGATATCAAGCTAAGCTTAGTTTTTACACGCTTTATATTAGCTTCACCTGCATTTTGTGTGTAGTATGTAAACAATTCTTTAAACTTGATTTTGACCCACCTCCATATAACCGATCAACTTCAAATTTTGCACATATATGTATAGTTCGCGTGACAATGCAATCTGACCATTTAGTGAAAAAATCAAGATGGCGGTTCCAAGATGGCGGCCGAGTTTTTAATTGTGCTCCCCGACCCTCGACATGGGTATCAAATGACAGGGTTTGACAAGTAGAATACAATTAGCTAAGTAGCGTCATTCAAAATTCAAAATGGCGACCAACATAAAATTACTTTTATCTTTACAACCCACTCGGCAGGGGCGGCGGAGCGCGTGGGAATGGAAGGAAATGTGCTCACGCACTTTCGCTTTGGGTGGGGAAATCCACACCCAAAATATTTCATAAACACCCAATAACCCAGCACTTTGGAGGGCCGTAGTGGAAGGTACTAGATGGGCCGCACACAAGCAAGACTTTTCATACGAAAACTGAATATATTATATTAGAGCTATTAGGAACTTATAACTGTATAGCCTAAGCTTTTTAAATCCCACCCAACTAGCATTTAAAAAGAGGATTGCCTCAGGGGCATGCCGAAAGAAAGATTTCGCCGTAGGTTCCTCATGAGGACCCCATGTGATAAATAAGGGGCATGCCGAAATAGAGCTTTCCCCTTTGTTTGCTCATGAATACCATTCAAAAAAATCAGAGATACTGAAGTAAGGTATGCGTTATCAGTTTCTCGTAAGGGCCCTATGAGGCAAACCTTATTACAAATAAATTGGGGTATTCCCAACATCTGCCTTACGTCTTAGAATAGAGAAGATAAGGAACACAAAATAGCGTACATGTATACGGATTCGAGGGAAGCACTTGGATTGAAGAACCTCTCGCTCTAAACGAAAAGAAACAACCGTATGTTCGTAGGTTCCATGCAGTTCCCTGACAGAGGCGTACCGAAATTCGTTCGCGTTTGCTCTAAACATTTTCAGCCAAGTGATGTGTTCTCATTTGGATGGTTGCTGAGAAACGCAATCTTCTCTCGGTTTTTGACTAAATATGATACCACCACTGTCCGGGAACTGCACAACTACTATGGGGGTGCTGTGAATACGTGTTGCCGAAATGCTTCCCCGATTTTAATTAATTGAGCTTCCTTCTCTTCTCTATTCTAAGCCTAGGTATTCGGAAAGCTTTTAAAAGAGCCTAATGGTGGGCCCACACTACGCGGTCCTGGGTCGTACGCGCTTTTGCCTTTTTTTTCATATAGAGTTTTATGACTTTTTTACGACTTTTTTACGACTTTGTCCATGGTAAAGGCCGTGCGGCAAAACAACGCGGACAAAAGGCTGTGCTTAAAAAGGTACATTGTGCGTCCACACACTATGAGCTTTTCAAAAGCGCGTACGCCGTTTCAAATGAGAATTGATTTTTTCTCACTCATGACTCAGAAAATTAAAAGATCACGCGCGCTTTTGCCTGGCCGTACGGCCAAAAGCGCGTGGGATCTAAGTCCGCGTAGTGAGGACGGGCCTTAAAGTGATCCTCTTAAGCTTTAGTTTTCCTCATACGAACCTTTAGTTGCTGTATTGAAGGGTGTCGTTTAGAATATTCAATAGACCTGTTCTGGTTCCAGGTCAACGTGTCAAATTCACCTAATTCGCATTGGATGTGATTAGAACGCAATTGGGAGACTGCCTTGGTAAAACGACACTCGTGTTGAAAAATATAAAGCTTTCGACAACGACGCAGTTATTACTCACATATCCACTGCGATTCTCAAATTTTTCGGTCGCTCTTCTCTACTCGGGATCGGGTAGCAGTGATTTTTTCTCAATGTGGCCAAATGGAGTATTACTTTTTACGTGGCAGGGGGTTAGATATCCTGTGTGCGCCTTTTAGGGCAATCAACACGGGGTCCACATGAGGCAGTGGGGATAGCCTCATAGGAGCCCTATCTGCACCTCCAAAATGCTAGTCAGGCATAACCCTATAACCAAATAGTTGAAAGTAAAAGTAGTTTAAAGCTATAACTCAGCAGACAGCTGGTAAATAAATTGACCGATTAAGTTTTTACATTTTAACGTTTATCTTAGTGTTTTGCAATCGGGGTGCCGCAAAGTTTAGGCATTTTCTTGTAAATTTTCTTAAGTGTAGGTCAAGATAACTCATTGTCAGTTTAATTTTGCTACGAGATATCTAGTAACCCAACGGGAAATGGCGTGCTGCAATAGCTATCTTTGTATCGGCATGTATCAATTTTAAAAATATTGACTTACAGTGCTCCTGTTGACGATTTCCTGGAGGTCCTCCAGAAAAAGCTGTTTGGCGGTGAGCACGATATTTTCGGTTTGGATTATTTAAAATAAAAAAAAACCAAAACGATTTTATTAGTGGATAAACAATACCTAGAACGAAGGAATAGTCGAAATTTTGATTTTTGACAAAATGGCGGCTTCAAAAAGCAAAAATTTCGAATTTCGAATAAAATTTTTTCGTTAAATTGTTTAAAAAAATATAAATAATTTTCGGAAATCTTATTCCTTCGTTCAATCCCTGAAGAATATATCTGAAAAGATTATGTTAAAATTTCAGATCGATTGGTTGAGCCGTTTTTGAGAAATCATGCTCACCGACTTTGAAAACACCGTTTTGGAGAAAAACGCGTTCAAAGTTTCAAAAGACGTTTTACACATAGTTAAAATTTCCAAAATGCATCACTGCGGTATGACTGTAGAATTCAGCAATGTAAAGCCTGTAGCTCAATTCTGCAGTGATACCGCAGTGATGTATTTTGGAACTCACCCTACCCTTGGCTAAAAAAAATGAATGTGCTTAAAACTTGAGAAGTAAACTTTTTTGCCCAATAACTGCCGGTATTAACAAAATACCAACCAGCTAGTAATATGCAATAGAACTAGTCGAAGGTCTGTCGGATAGATAGTACGCTTTCAGAAAAGCCAGGTCAACGACCGCTGCTGGAAGTATTGTGGCGAGCCTTCCGAGGGGGGTTTGCAAGTACAATATCAATATTTATGAATTCCTATTTGCCTTAAAACCTGAAAACCAAACAAGTGGTTTATGATAACTGTAATATATAATAAATATTTTCAATTGAAACTGATCTAAATATCGCGTCAAGTAACTTTTCATATCATGGGAATTACGTTGAAGATTCGACCTAGTAAAGTTGAACCTTCAGAAGTCTATATGAGGAAATTGTCATGAATGAATTCCATTATTTCGAGAACAGTGTTATGCGGCGATACATTAATAACTACCAACAAAATCATTGTCCATTTTATGCCAGGTTATTGGGGTAACGTAGACTAGTGATGCTTACTATGTAGTTAAACCGATTTTTAAGAAGAGAGGGGTAGAAAGGAAAACAGGGAAGTGCAGTAACCAAACCAGTTATTTTCAAAATTTTTGGGTGAAAACTAACACATTTACAATGCGCTTCTTCCTACCTATTTTCTTCTTCTTTTTTGCCTCAAACTCAAAATTAATACAAAAATGACAGCCACACACGCATTGATGGCCCTTGTAAAGACAATTTTCAGTGTACGCCGTGAGTATATAGTAAAATCAGTTGAAGTATGGCTAGTCTACGTCGCCCCATTTATCGTGACTAAGCGATAGCGTTTGTGGTAACTTAACAACGTCCGTATGAGATGCTAATAATTCCTAATTTTTTCCGTAGATCGCAACTCTGCCAGCTGCAATTTCATTTCGCTTAAATTTAACAATACAATTGAAATTTGGAATATCAACATTTTCTTCATGTTTCATCCAAGTTTTTGATAAAAGTAATACACTAATTTTTTTACAACTTCGCCATCTAAATCTTGTGCGTGCGCATTTAGACTTTGACAATTTAGCGAAAGTATTGGTAATCCTGATATATTCGAAATAAAATCTAAAATTTCAGAAGTGATCGTTTGAACTGCCAGTTTATTAAAGATAGTCCGTTGAATTCATTTTGTAGGTACTTTATAGACTCTGCGTCTTTTCTTCCATGATAAAATCTATTACTATCATCTTTAGTGATAATATATAAACCTTTAATATTTGTCACTCTTGACAAATGGACCTAAATTAGCACACGCTGAAACGATGGGAAATGGTTTCGTTTTACATTTTAAGTTTTATTTAAATATTAATTAATTAGATATAGTTGCTGTACTTCTAGAGATTGGTACAGCATTTCGATTTATACTATATTCAATCATTAAACTAGACAATTGCTCCCGAAGTTTTACCCCTGTTTTGGGGAAGCCTCTCCATTTTCATCCTTATCAATGTGACACATTTTTCCAACTGCACCATACATTCCTAAGTAAATTTATTAGAGTAAAGGCGCACCTAAAAAACTTTTACTTCAAGCAAGTTACAAAGCCAAATTGTGGTACGCGTACTCCTCTAAACTCTTCAAAGTACCCCTGGGGGTACGCGTACCACACTTTGGGAAACACTGGCCTAGATTAAAAAATCTAGGTTGGGATTTGTATCGTGAATTCTACACACCAGTGCGATTTTTTTTTCGGAGTTTCCAATACCAGAGTGAGCTTTACGCTAAGCTAGAGCTTTACATTGAAGTAGAAGTGGAAAAGACAGATCCATATACGGCAAAGTAGTTACAAGACTCGTTACAAAATCCCACTCTGGAGTTTTTTAGTCCAAGCTGACATTGTAAACGAATCTCAAAATTTGCATTTAATGAATGAATGAATTGATGTCAGATATGTCAGCCTTGATCAGCTATGATCATATATCAGCCTTGATCAAAAACTTTATACAATTTTGAATTTTTCCATCTTAACATATCCGAAAAAATTTCTTATATGTTATATTAGAACATCCTTCCTTGACATATCTCTAAGAATTGGAATGGTTGCCTTTATATACCAGTAGCATAAGGGAGATATCTTCAGAATATCGCCATCTAATCCCCAAATATAGATTCGACAATAATTCCTTTTCGAAAGGATTAATGACATAGATACTAATCATCCATAAACAAATACATCCCTTTTCTTACCCCACTTAATCCTTGAGGGAAAAATCGTAAGTAATGATTGCTATAACTCTGATACCCCAAAAACTTCTAATTTAAACAAAACCTAAATAACAGAGGCACTTTTTTTTGGAAATAATAATAACAATAAAAACATCTTCAAAATAAATTGGATAAAAAGGAAATTTATTGCTTCCTCTCTCAGTAAGCTTCATCTGTGCAGAGGCACCTTTTCCGTTCTACTTTGGGACTTAATCCCCTCCGCATAGTGAAATCCCCGTGCATAGAATCAGGACATAAATCATGGCCAAGATACAAGCAAATCCTGTTGTTAAACTGAACTTAAAATATGACAAATGAAGGCGAATATCCGTGAAGGAATTGGAACTGATTTATCTCAGCGAATAGGAATAAAAAAAATAAAATAAATAAAAAAAAAAGAAGGAGATGATGATGGGAGGGTGGAGAGATCCGATGCCAAAAATCTCTCTCATGAACGTGGAATCCTCACAAATATACGGACTTAATCCCCTTGTAATGTTATCAGTTATATCGTGAAATACATTGGATGGGTAGTGGGGGCCCTGAATCAACAACAGGAGTACCATAAACGATAGACAACTTCTCCCATCTCCGCCCGACTCATACCGAGGAGTGTCCTACTTACCTCCTCTGGCAACTCTGGCTCGAATATAACCTTTAATGGCCATAAATTCTCTTTGCCTTCAATACGCTGCTCAGTGGAGGATTTCTGATTTAAATTTATGGATTTAAAAAATTTTCCAAATGATAAAATTCCAATATTTTTCCTTGGAAGATTCTCTATGGTTTTTTTTAGTTCTCTTGCTTTGCCTCCAACCAGCAGACTCCATAACCTCGTTTTATGTGGGGGATTTCTTTTTTAGATCTTCATTTTCCGTCACACTCTGCCTCGCCCTACTATGGCAAGCAAACCGTCTGCACTCTCTACAGACATTGGAATCTAGTGTATGCCAATGTCTACATAAAAACTCAGGAAGGATAAAGGCTCGATGATTCAGGATTGCTAATAGCGAATCATGCCATGCTGTTTGGATGTAGATGTGTATAGTTGTGCATAGTTTATTTGAACGAGAATCGAATTACTTATTGCATGAGGGTTTTCAGCACAGTTTTGGGTGAGCCGAAAAGAAAATATTACATGAATTTTGATTATGAAATTTTGTTGAAGGATTTTAGATCAGTCAACCAGAAATGAGGTGAATAACTATAATGAGAGAAGTCAAATAGAAAATTGGGATTTTTTTTGATGGTTTAAAATCCTTTTTTGGGGTTTTATGACATCCTTTGATGGCTATACAATGGGTGAATTGAAAAAGAGATACATTTGCTTGTGTAGCTATTTTACGAGCTCTACTTGTATGTCAAATATACAGGATCAAGTAATAAAACAGGGTGTTTTAGCACATATTCCATCTACAACTATTCTGGCGACTGGGTATACTGTCAGCTGTCTGATTGTTGTCCCAGTAGCACTGTCATTGAAGCTCCCCTTTTCTTCTTCTGGGATCCCTGCTCTCCTGGAGAGTCCTCTGACCGCTGCCGTTTAGGCAGCACACCAGATGGGCTCGACATTGGACTGTCCTCTAGATCAGTGATTCCCAAAGTGCTCCACACTGACCCCTAGTGGTCTATGGGATGATCGAAGGGGTCCAACGAAAATAAAAAATTTTTTGGGGGTGCGCGAAGAACTCCCTGGGGTCCGCGAGAAAGATCGAAAGTTTTCATAAATAAAAAATTAGCGATGTTTTCCGCGTAACTACGCGTCACGGACGAAATCGATCATGCATACATAGTAGTGTTGGATAGGACATGATTATAAAATGAGCTTGTAAGAGGTGCCTCCTTTTTCCTTTGAGTCAGTACAATCTCATACTTTAAATGAGGCGAGGTGCCATTGTAATGCCAAAATGACGAATACAAGCAAATTAAAGAAAGAAAGAAAATAAATACCAATTAACAGCTTTTTTTACGAGTTTGATTCTAACTAAATATGCCTCATAGTAAGAGGAAGAGAGTAATAAACCTATGCCTCCACAATGTATATTTATATTTTACACACTCATCATCAAGTTGGAAATTTTTCGTTCCCAAAAGAAGTAAGAAAGAAGAAACCCATCACTACCTATATACATATACAATCCACCAAGTTGAATTTAACTGCCCTAAAAGAAGTAAGAAAGAAGAAACTCATGTGTCTCGTACGTCTTTACAATCACACCTCACCTCATCTCCTCATGTAGGTATTTTAAAAATCGAAAATCAAAAATGAGTATCTCGATGCCCGCTCATACAAAGGGTAGTAGGACATTATTTTTGAACCGCGACATTTCAAAAAATTGAGGCCTCAGTACAATTTACCATCGTGTAAGGGGCAAATGCACTGCCTCGCGTAAGTCCGGCTCAAATCTAATACATTGTTTCATCATAGACAAATTATTATATAGATTGGAAAAGAAGATTCAAAACTGTTTCCAATTGCTTTTGTGAATTAGCGCCTAATGCCGCCTGACCTGACCTTACCACTACAAATGTTGAGTGTTAACACAATTGCGCCCAATTTGGCCGAGGCCACACGAATTCGATTTTTTTTGAATTTTTATTGCTTTTCCCAGGAAATTTGCCCGCCGATTCCTATTAACCTCGGTTATTTAGGAATTTCTTTATAATTATTTCATTAAGTTCCGATATACTCAAATATTGTCTTTCTTATCATGGCCCCTGTGCTGAAAGTCGAGTCGTGTGGCGTGACAAGTCGTTTGAGTTGAAGAAAGTGGCGTTCCAGTGGAACTACGACTTTCAGCACAGGGGCCATAAACTCAACTTAGCACATTCCGTCTTTGGCCCCTGGTTGAATGTCGTAATTTGACTGACATGCCCCTTTCTTCAACTCAAACGACTTGTCATGCCAGACGACTCAACTGTATATCTTTGAAGAAGGATTCCACCAATTTTAAGTACAACGGCAGGTTCCAATTCTGTACCCATTATGGGCTACTGTACAGAAGTTGTTGATTGCTTTCCTGTCATCATATTTGGTAGAATGTGAATTTAGTTCAGTGGCAAACCTTATTACGAGAAACGAAACCGACTACAAATTACTGAGCGTACGGCTTATGGTGATTCTACACGACACAGGCTTTCGTCCGTCGTGTCATTACGAATGTTATTGACAAAAATGGAGCCAAACATAAACAAACTGATCCCATCCCATCAGATTCATCCTTCTCACTAACTTATGTATATTTTCGCACAAAATTGCATTTTTTCTTTTGTTTTCCTAAAATTAATATATGTACATTCTCTAAAAAATTAAAAATGTGTACTTAATTCATTTACCTACCTATACATACATGCAATTGTCTTATCAGAGAGAACAAAATAACGGATTTTTAGTAGGTTTCATTATATCATAAAATTTTACTTATTTCGGGTGGGGGGTGCATGTTTGGGAATCACTGCTCTAGATGTTCCAATTTTCTGGTCGGTGGAGAAACTTTGGGCAGAGCGGCGGCTCACTGAGTCTGCTTCTGATTGATTCTTCTTGATTATGTTGTATCTATTCCAATTCTAGATTTCAAGAAAAATTGTTGTTGGGCAGTGTCTGCCTTAAAGAATTTCCTCTAATCGTTGGGATTGTCTATAATTTCCGGAAAGCCCCGTTGTGGTAGTGGGATACTGATTCTACGTATCCCACCGCTGCCACCAAAATTTTATGTTGCTCTCGACAAGATAGTTTTATATTTTGGCTTGGTAGGTCCGATCATATTAGCCCATTCCTTACATGGCAGCTTCCAGTGCCCACTCCGGCTAGGCTGTGATCGTATTTCCACTAGTCGCAGATATTTGCGGAGCGCTATGGTCTTTCATCTTTCCATTTCTCCCACTCAAATAAAGGACCGCGGTACAATGTATATGGAAATTGGCTTTCGGCGAAAAAAAATTTAAAGTGGGTATTCTGATGCGGAAGACGATTCTGAACAACTTTATTGCTGGGCTCTTTCTCAAAAAACGTCACTGGAAAAAATTACAGAGCCAACCCGCACACTCCAGACTTTCATCGGTCGACAGAGACTTAACTGTAGCTAACGTTAAAGGCCCCCTACACGGTCAAATTGAATGTACATCCATGGTGTACCCTGATTTTCATCACACCTATGCGCGCATCGAGTTTTGATCGGCCAGCCGGCTCACAATAGATAGTTTTGGTTGTACATCCGGTCTTCGGTTTTTGGGGTATTATCGAAGATAAAAATAGAAGATTTGATCCGGTACTTACATATGACGGGCTGAATCCAAAATTTCCTAGTTTACTGCTTCTTTTCACGCACCTTAGCGCCAATTGTGTACCACATTATTGTATCGGACCGCCGCTCCTTCCTACCTACCTACCCACTACCTTTTCGAGTAGATCTTACTGACCGACATTACACTCCATGATAGAACCATCAATAGTAGAAAGGGCTTATCTCAGAGGTCTAGTCTTCTTCATAAAAATTATAACTTAATAGCCTAATGCTAGGCAAAATATAATCACGCTGTTATCATTTGTTCAGCAGCTGAAGTAACGTAAAATTGGTAACACTTCGAGTGGTGGACCCTGTAAACTATGAAACTTCGACCTTAATAGATCAGTGTGAAAAGGCCCAATGTGGAACTCTTTAATGCTTAAAATTACTACCCTAGTTTCATGGCCCCATAAGACAAAAGTTTTTGAATATAGGCAGATTAAGCAACCAAACTCTATTATTATCCTTACATATTTTGAAGGAACACAAATTTATAAAGTAGAACTTTTTAGTTGCTTTTTCGATACTCATTAGCTTGTTGTTGTTGTTGAACTACTTGAATATCCATGAGCATTCTCAAAGAAAAAAACTTGACGTCCTTTTTTATTTTAAAAATGGTTTTTATATAATATAACACGCTTCTGCGTACAAAATTCACCCAAAAAAAAACCCCATCAACGTTTGTTCTACATTGAAGCACAAAGAAGGTCTCATTCTGCTTATAAATCACAATTTTCTGTTTAATATCAATTAATCAAGGTAAACCCAAATCCCTTATAGTAGAGAGAAAAAAAATTAGGCATCCTTAATTCCATATACAATACGAAATCATGACCCTTTCTGCTGTGATAAAACATCACACAGAAAATGTGTAGCCGTTCTCTGCAAGCAGCAAATTAAACAAATGATTAATCAACAAAGCCTAACAACTGTTTCCATTTATTTCAACAAGCCACCGACAAATGTTGTATATCCCGTTCCACGGCAGAGAGAGAGAGGAGAGCTTTTTGAAATGTTAACATAGAAAACACACCAGAGGCCACCTAGGTACACGAGCTCTCATTTGTCATCTTAGGAAAGCATGTCGACTTAATTTTTCTACAGCCTCTTTGCCGCCCTCTTTTTCCGCAAAAACATGTTTATTTTGCACCTCAACAGCAACAACAACAATACAGCAGCATCACCAACAACAACAGCAGCAACAGTACAAAGTTGTGACAACCACAGTGGCGCGTTCGCTCCTTGTATTATAACCCTTCATGTTTTGGCCTATATTTGTCGAATGTCAACCTTCAGGTTTTGCATTGCTTTGTGGTCTAAAGTGTCAGAAATCGTAGAAAACTTCAAAGGAGCAAAAAGGAACAGGAGATTTTTGTTCCTTCCGTAGAAATGCGCGCATATTTTATATTAAGGAAAGTTCATCTCGTTTATAAAATGTGCAGAGAATTACTTACGTCCAGGTGTAATTTTTACCTTAATCTCACATTGAATCAATTTTTCAAATATATGGGAGTGGACAGACATGGCAATAAAATACGAAAAATAAGTTTGAAATTTCTCAGATTTTAATTTCATTCCCATTAATAATTTAATGGAAAAAATCATTTAAAAAAAATATATTGCATACTATTAAGGTAATGGATTGCATACTATTAGGGTAATGATGAAAACTTTCTTAGCAAAGCTTTTAAAGCTTTTGTGACGTCATTTGTTATTTGAGCTCGGATTTCCACCATGGCTGAAATTTAATATAAAATGACTCAAATTATAATTAACACTTGAACTTTTTTCGGCTAGCAACGAAAATAATTGCGTCCTGAATTTGTCACTTTAAGTTTAAGGCTGGCTTGAAAAATTCAGCTAATTTGTATAAATTAAAAGTGTTCAAATGTTACAACTGTTGTGGATGTTAATACAACTGTGTCTATAGATTAGGGATGTTACGAATGTCATATTTTTCACATTCGCGAATGCGAATGCGAACGCGAATGTTCAGAATGCGAATGTGCGAATGCGAATGCGAATACGAATGTTTAGGAAGAGCATTAAAAAATTTAATTAAATTAAGTCCTCATTTTTTATTACTTACGATAGGACATGAAAAAATATTAGAACAATAGACCAGTGTTAATACAGTAATGGTATTCTTTCTTCTCGTATTTAATAAACAGTGTTCAAAAGAGGAATTTTACATTTCATGAGGCGATTTATAAAGACCCCCATTTATATACAGTCAGCCGACAGGCCATGGCCTGAAGGTTTCTCGCCTTGAGGCCAAGTATAACCAGACACTCACTCACCCAGACCGTCGAAAATCTTTGTGTATAGTTATCGTCAGTTCGTGCCGGACAATCTGAACTTCTATCTGAAACTCTCGTTGAGGCGATGAACATTTTTGGACTTGAATTAACAACCTGCTACGCTAAACTGTCGTCTTCGCCTGTGTGCACGTAGGGAATCATGAGATCGCCTGCACTCCACGGCCTGTCAGACGCATGCCTCAAGTCCTCATCCCTCAGTCAGAC
This sequence comes from Thereva nobilitata, assembly GCA_963855945.1. Lineage (NCBI taxonomy): Eukaryota > Metazoa > Arthropoda > Insecta > Diptera > Therevidae > Thereva > Thereva nobilitata. Next base: position 194,353,643 of record OY979694.1, on the reverse strand, counting down.
TGAGTAATGTATGGCATTCATCGGGCGGTACCTGCTGCCCTGGCCTAAAAGGCTACTGTCTGCCGGCGGCCTCCTTGAATGGGGTTCTTAAGAGGCTCATATATAAGGGCGGCTGCACTAAACAATTGCTCATTCGGAACACTGGCCCTGGCCGGTGGAGCGCTCAGATACTTGCGAGCCAGATCTGTCAATTTGTCGTATTTTAATTTTGTTTTCCACGAGACACGACACGACCTACACATATTCGCATTCGCAAAACATTCGCATTACTTGATGCGAATGCGAATGTCGATGCGAATGTTTAGAATGATGCGAATCATTCGCATAAGCGAATGCGAATGCGAACATTCGTAACATCACTACTATAGATAGCGAAACCGTACAGAATTGTGCGTACTTGATAACTTTTTAAAAAATTTAGTCTTGAGTTATCATTGCCCAGAATTTTGTCTAAATTTTTAATTCTGCCGAATGTTTCTCCAATCGGCTAGGGATTATGAGGAGATGCTGATATCTGCTTACTCTAGTCAGACCAAATTTTTCGAGTTTTGGCGCTTAACATCCTTCATCTGGTGTTTGCGATTGAAAGAAAGTGCATGGTGATATCTCTATTTCCATTCGTGATATCTCTCTTTTTCAATATGTGCTGCAAGTGTGGCTAGTTGATTTACCCTGGATGTTCCGGTGTCCCGGGGCCCGCTGTGCAGTGATTCTAAACCACGGAAGACAACTCCTTTTAACAAATTTCGATCAGGTTGGACGTTATCCGATGACAGTATCTGACTCCTTCCCTCGGGTGCTTTGTATCACTAAATAGGCTTCAAGATTGACACAAGCTCCGCCTGAGAATAGTGGCACAATTAGTGGGAGGGTGAACGCTGACTCCAAGAACCCCTACCCGTGCCTGGTTGCTTGGATCCTGAAGTACAAGCTTCCCCAAATATGGCTGGTCTTGCTTGGCTTACCAGGGTAAGGCACTTGTACACACCGACCTTGCCTGGGCATCGGCGGGGACCGTTTGCGACCAGCCTGTTTGTACTAGCTGGTTGGCTATTCAGCTTTGGACACGGTTCCTTTATACCTTGGCTTAAAAGGTTGGAGTGATAGGCGGCGAGGGGAGAGGTAGGTGGGTAGCGTACCTAGTTTAGTCTGGCCTCTCCACGCTGACCTCTTTGGTAAGGTAGGTCCCGCCAATATAACCCAGCGTTTCACAGAGCCACGCAAACCTCACCACCACGACAAGGTGTAGAGCAGGTGATCTACCTAGCTAAAGCCCAAGCCATTAGTATTGACTTATTATATTTAGTGCGTTTTCATGAGAGCTTGAAGCTTACTTGAAGCGTACCTCCAGTACAAATGTAAACCCAAGCAGCTCGACTGGAGACGTTAAATAGCGGTTTTCTGATCGGCTAGAGTGTTGGTCATGTAAAGCGGGCTTGAAAGCTTGAGTGCTCGAAATTGGTCAGTCGTAGTTCATCTGCTGCGCAAGAATTCAAGCTCATTTCAAGCTAATATGCCGCTTCAAGTAGGCAGAGGATAAAAGCGCTCGAGTTTTAAGATTTTCAAGTTTTCGAGCACTTGGAAACGCCCTATTTTTTTACAAAACTGGATTAAGAGTTTCTCTTCCAGTGTTAAATACAAACCCCATCCCATTTAGGCCGACATCCCAAGGGTTCAATATTATCACCCTTTCTTTTAATAATCTTTGTAAATCACCTAACTTCTTTCAACCAACTCATGGACGGTACTCTGCGTTACTCATTCAAGAACTTCAATAAAGCAAAAGAAGCATGTGTCAGATCTTGTCTCTATGATTGGGGACTTATGTCCAACTCAATCAACAAGGATATTGAACTTATTATCGATTGTGGTCTCCACGTACGGAATAAAACTATTTACCATCCACGACTTTGTAGGCGTGACATTAACTAAGGATCTGCGATTGAATGACCACATAACTCGACCATATATTCCAAATCTCCAAAAAGTCATCCGAGTGCCTGGAACTTGAGATGCAAACTCCTCCTACAGCTATCGGTTCGGGTGGTAACCTACAAATTATACATTCCGCAGTGGCGGATACGGGGGGGGGGGAAATGAGGGACATTTCCCGCCCAAGAGCTCTATTGTTTATGGATTGCTTTAGTTCTGAAAAAAATGTCAAGTTAAAGCAATTGAACTAGGAAATTTTCCTCTACATATAATCATAAATATTACTGTCTTTATTTTTAACGAACAAAACATTTCGAAAAAATGCCACCGAATTTGTAAATTGTAGTTGTGTGCTTAGTTTAAAATGTTACCTAATCAAAATTGGTCTGTATCTGAAAGTGTTGAATTTTGAAAAAAGCGGCTTAATAGCAATCTCATTTTAGAAGCTACATCTAGCTACAATATATCTGTGACCTAATTGATAAACACATTCCCTACGGTTAGAGTTGAGCAGCACTTATGCGAGGCAGTACATCCCTTTTTTTTTTTTTTTTTTTTTTTTCGTGGGAGGTACTGGGTCCATAGGTACTGCGGCCATTCATTTGGCCTATTGTACTACACCCCTATACCTCATATTTTTAGGCCAGACCGCTTGAACAAGTTCAGCAGTCTGCCTAGTGGCTTGTCGCTTAGACTTGAATAATCGAGCAGGGACTCCTCGAATAAAGAAACCCTGCTCCTCGCTATTGCGGGGCATTCACAGAGGACGTGGAGAGCAGACTCATCCTCCTCCAGGCATAGCCTGCAGGTGGGGTCCTCCGCTTTCCCTATCCTCCATAAGTGGTAATTTAGGGCGCAGTGTCCGGTGATCAAGCCAACAAGTGTCCTGACATCGTTTCTACTGCGCCCTAACAATTCTTTGGCCGTGTTAGGAGACGGCCCAGGAAGGAACCGCTTAGAGTTGGCCAGTCCAGGCGCGGACCTCCAGCGTTCAGTATGTTTCATCAAAGTCCGATCGGCTAGGGCCCTTCGCAGCAAGCTGGTAGGTGCTCCGATAGCCGGCTCTGGACCGATGAATGCAGTGTCAGAGCCCTGTTTAGCTAGGGCATCCGCTTTTTCATTGCCTTTAAAGCCCCGGTGCCCCGGGACCCAGACAAGGGTAACTTGATTGAGAACGCCCAGCTCACCTAGAGCACGTTGGCAGTCCCAAACTAATTTAGACTTGGTTCTACGGGACCTTATCGCCCTAATTGCCGCTTGGCTATCAGAGAAGATAAAAATCCGTTTATTTTGGTAGGCCCTTCTTAAGTTCTCATGAGTGCATGCCAATATAGCGTACACCTCTGCTTGGAAGACAGTTGCTAGGGTGCCTAAGCTTATCGCTCTGCTGAATTTGGGGCTTTCACTCCAGATTCCGGCGCCCACACCTGTCTCTGTTTTGGAGCCATCCGTGTACCATACTAGTCCACCCGGCGATACCTTAGGAAAGGTCCAGGTTAGCCTGTCTTGTATGTGCACAGAGGGTTGCTTGAATTTTGAGATTTTGAAAGGCATGCAATCGGAGAGCATCCCCGCTTCCGAAATCCCTTCTATAATGTTGATAATTGTAGAATGTCCTCGCTCGAGACCAGCGCCCAGATAGCCATTCGCTTTCAGCCGCAGCGCCGCGTTTATCGCAGATTTCTCTACCTCAAGGTGGAGTGGTACCAGATTGAGGAGAGTCTCCAGTGCTGCCGTCGGGGAAGTGCGGATGGCTCCAGTGATGGAAAGGCAGGCCATTCTTTGAATTTTGCACAAATTGGTTATGAAACCCTTAAGCGCCGTTGTGTGCCACCATACTAAGGCTCCATAAGTTACCATGGGCCTGACGATGGTGGTGTATATCCAGTACATGGTTTTCGGCTGCAAACCCCATGTGGAGCCACAAGCTCTGCGGCAAGCCCACAGGGATCTGCGCGTTCTGCTCATCAGAGTATCCATGTGCTGGTTCCAGTTGAGCTTGGCATCTAGCGTCACTCCTAAATATTTGGCTTGTTGTGAAAAGCCTATAGTTCTACCTGCGAGTGTCGGTTCCGAAAGCCCCGGTAGTGATCGTTTCCTGGTAAAAGGAACCAGAATAGTTTTGTCGGGATTGACTTTTAGTCCTACGCTGTCGCACCAACTAGATACTAGATCTAGTGCCTGCTGCAGACGTCTTGACATGGCTCCTTCAGTTTCGTCCGTTACTACGATGACGACATCGTCTGCGTAGCCTTGGGCGAAAAAGTTGTGGCCGTTGAGTAGTTCCAGGAGTTCATCTACAACAAGGCACCACAGAAGTGGGGATAAAACTCCTCCCTGCGGACAACCTTTTGCTATAGTGCCCTCCAGAGACCCCTCAACATGAGAAATCATTAGTTTGCGAGTTCTCAGCATAGAGTCGATCCAGTCGCAGAAAGTGCTACTTAGACTTCTTCTACTTAGAGCCCTAGCTATAGTATCAAAGGATGTATTGTCGAAGGCTCCTTCGATATCGAGGAAAGCCGCCAGCGCAACTCCTTTGTTTAGTGCTGCGCCTTCCAGCCTGAGCACCAGATTGTGCAGTGCTGTCTCAGTGGACTTGCCCGCCTGGTACGCATGCTGATAGGAGCTTAGTGGTTGGCGTTGAAGACAAGTTTCCCTTATCACCCTGTCGACAATTTTCTCCATTGTCTTCAAGGCAAAAGACGAGAGACTTATCGGCCTGAAGGCCTTAGCCGAGGTGTAATCCGAACGCCCTGGCTTGGGTATAAATGTAATGTTGACGTTCCTCCAGACAGATGGGATATAACCATGTGCGAAGGAAGCCCTGAATATTTTGCATAAAAAGGGAGTGACTAGGTCGCAGCCCTTCTGTAACATAATGGGATAGATCCGGTCTGCTCCAGGGGACTTGTATGGTTTGAACGATCCAATCGCCTCCCTAATTGCTTCGTGATTAAACACGGCGTTTGCTTCTGTCCAGGCAGCTTTGGTCACTTTAGAAAGTGGGCCTGTTAGTTGCCCAGAGGAAGCTATATTCCCATTTGAATAAATGGTTGTGCCTGGGAAGTGTGCCTGGAGCAATGTTATCAAAGTTTCTTCCCTAGACTGTGTAAAAGAGCCATCGGTTCTCTTAATAGATCCGAGATCTCCCGATATGCCATTTAATAAAGCTTTGTGGATTTTTGCTGAGTCTCGAATGTCTTCGATACTCTCGCAGAAATTCTTCCAGCTGTTTCTTTTTGCTCTTCTGATCGCCCTGTTATAGGTGGTTAGCGAGCTTTTATAGCTCTCCCAGTTGCCGCTCTTTTTGGCTGCGTTGAATAGCTTCCTCGTAGCGGATCTCAACTTGGAGAGCTCATTATTCCACCATGGAGTTTTCCTGTTACGCGTCCTCATCAGAAGGGGGCAGTTATTGTTGTAAGCAGCAGTAACCGCCTCCGTAAGGAAGTCCGCGGATAGTTCCACATCCATCGTAGATTTGATTGAGTGCATGGAACCCTTCAGTACGCTACTGAGTTCGCCCCGAAAGTCTGCCCAGTTTGTATATCTGGGATTCCTATATGCACTCACTCTTTCCAAAGACTCACCCACCATAAAGTGAATGTGTTTGTGGTCTGAGCACGATGGCTCATCTGACACCCGCCAGTCACTCACGTAAGTAGCAACGTGTTGAGTGGCCAGCGTGATGTCTATAACTTCACGTCTCCTACCGTTGTCGAAGGTAGGATCCGTGCCGCGATTTAATATATCCAGGTTAGTAGTTAAGAGGTAGTCAAAAAGGTACTCGCCCCTCTTGTTCACTCCGCTACTGCCCCAGGCATCATGATGGGCGTTCGCATCACATCCTACGATGATCTGCAGACCGCTCCTGTTCGAGTGACCCACGATATCCTTGAGTTCTTTGGATGGTGGTGGGTCCCTTGAGTCGTAGGGGAGATAAGCTGAGCATAAAATAATCATGCTCTTGCTACCCCCCCTGGTAATCTGTATCTTCACCACTGCCAGGTCTCTCGACGATTTATCTGTGAGAGGGAAGCAGTTGGTGTTTTTATTGTAAACTATACAGGTCCGAGGGTCTCCGTCCACATCACTGCATGCAATGATGTAGCCGGATGCCCGCAGGCCCTGTATAGCACCGTTGTTAACCCATGGCTCTTGTACAAGAGCCACGTCTACAGCTTGGGTGGCAAGCACCCTGCAAAGGACTGCCGAGGCAGCCCTACTATGTTGCAGGTTGCACTGTACCACCCGCATCCTGTGGTTGTTCTTGCTGCTGTGAGCCAGCAGGAGCCTCCTTTTTTATGCCAATTTCTTTGACTTTTATTCGGCCGAAGCCGTAGAATAGGGACATGCCCTGCTCTTTTAGCTGCATGAGCGACCTCTCGTCAATGCATCCCTTACAAGACGGTACATTGTACTGAGACCTAAATTTTTTTAAATGTCCCAGTTCAAAAATAATGTCCTACTTCTACTCTTGGAATGAGCGTGTAAACCTACACACCACCCACCCAAAACCTAACCCCCCAAATCTCAAGGACACAGGAACACATCCATTTTAAGCCTTTCAGTCCATTGATTGCATTGATGCAACAATTTTCGTATAAATTGGTACCGATAGGGTTGAATATATCACATCGAGTCACAGTCAGGCCTAAAACACAGTTGTACACAGGTTTACCCAGTCAAAATAGACATTCAACTGCGCCATAAACCGAAAATAGTTGGAAATTGGAACAGCTCTTAAAAACATCATTATAAATGAAATGTCGAATTTCTCCAAAGATCGGTGGGAGGAAAAAAATGTCAAAAAAATCACTTTATTGCAAATATCTCTTAAACGCTAAGTCGAATCATAAAATAGTGAGGCTAGTCCCACTGTCTAATGTGGACGCCGTTCGGATTGCCCTATAAAGCCCATACAATGTCAATGCGGCCCCAAACTGAGTACTAATCATGTCCAATGCTGCTTGACCTCTGTAATCGAACCAGAACTGATCTATTGAGTATGCCAAATGACATTCCTCACGATCACTAACATAAATGCCTGAAATAGCAATGCAAGAACAAAAGCTAAAGCTTTGTTTGAGTTAAACTAAAGCTTAAAGATTGAACTACAATGTGGCGCTAGCGCGTGGTGCTGGAGTAGCGCAAACTGTCAAAAGTAAAAAAACGTAGCCCATCCGAAATGCAGCTACAATGTGTAGCTGGACCTGGCTCGTGGTGCTGGCGCTGTAGCTCACTTTTGCCAACTTTCTACTTTTGGTGCGCAGCCAGTTCGGAATTTTGATAAATGAGGGCGCTGAAGTCAAAAGTACCCCAAAAACATTCGTATTTAATCAATTTTTGGATTTTCCTGTACAAAATATTAATTTCCAATGAATTTTTTTGCATTTCCCTTTTCGACTAACTGTAGCCTCAAACAGAACCAATCCGCTCCGTCCGTTTTTAAAGTTTTGACATGACTTAGCGCCATGGCATTGTATATTTGCACTTAGCTACATGGCGCGCACCAGAGAACGCGCCAGCACCTAGAAGAGCGCCAGCACCACGCACCAGCGCAACATTGTAGTTCCCACTTAAGGGTATTTCTGTAAAAGCCCCCATTTATACACAGGCCGTCGGCAGGCAATGACCTGAAGGTTTCTCGCCTTCAGGCCAAGAATCACCACACACTCACCGGACGCCGGCAGGCCGTGGCCTGTAGTCCAGGAAAAGTGACATAAATCTTTATGCGTGTGGGCACTTATCGTCATTCCGGGCCTGAAGATCTGAACTTCTGGTCAGTCTGAAGTTATCGTTGAGGCCGGGAACATTTTTACACTTGAATTAGCAACCTGATACACTAAACTGTCCGTTGCTTAAAAAATGAGCTCATCACATTTTCAATAAAATCCTTTGTTGGACCAGTTGGCTAATATTTTCAGATTCCTGGAGAAAAAAATTGTTTTAGAGAGGGGGCTATCCCAACTATCCACTGAGAGACTCCATTTAGAAAATATGTAAGTTCAAAGCATGAGAAAAATCACAATATTCTCCGTTTTTTAGCATTTTGCCACTTACAATGTTTTTTTTTTTTTGGTGAGTTATTTTATTCTTAGGGAATCCGTTTTTTACTATAATTTTTAATTGTACACCGAATACTATTTCAGGTAACATCATCTTCCGATTTTGAGTAAAATATAATCCCCCCCCCAAGAGTTGTTTCTGGATCCGTCCCTGCATTCCGCCTCTCCTGGAATACAGCTCCTTTATTTGGGGCTCCGATGCTAGCAAGGCTAGATAAAATACAATAAAGTCCTCAAACTCATCGGTATCGACCCTTAAAAATGTAGCAGCCCTGACAAAACTTTAACGCTACCACTATAACGATTGTTTCATGGAAATAAATGCTCTCCGTGGAGGCAATCTTATCATTGGAACATCATCTTAGCCCATTCGACTCGTTGAACCAATGAAATTCACCTTAAAAAAAGATTTTTTTCTAGCGCGAGTGTCGCTTTCCCAAGCCTGCCCCCAATTGAAAATTTTTACTGGTCCTTTTTTAAAGAGCAGAGTTCGCCTGGTATTCAGAGTCCATAGCTAACGATACACAAAGGAAGTATTTTAAGTCTCTTTGACACGATATGTTTTGATTGGATTATGGGTTGTTGCGGGGTAACTATCTGGTCATGGCCTGACACAAATTTTTGCAGGGAGTCACCTCGAACAGCATGGGACATGAGACCACGTACGGTGGAATAGACCGTATGTTTTCGCTAGGCTCCTAGGTGCTAGATTAAAGAGAAGGAGACATAACAAAGCATCACCTTGCCTTAGCTCCCCAGTAGCTTATTGCTATATATTTCTAATAAATACTAAAAATCACTAACGACATCGCGGAATGATAGTACGAATTAAAAAGAGTGATTTGAGCACTTAGTTTTAGCAGATAACATTTTTTTTAAAAAAGATTTTGCAAAACTGCAATTTTAAACCAATTTCCTTTAAATCACAAACTAATCGTTTTACCAAAAGTTTCATTTTGAAGAACTTGTGTAACAAAATGAACTTGGGAATTAAACCAAAATAGCACACGTTGGGATTCAAACAGGAATAACGAAAGTAAAAGGATCATTAACTGGGCTTCATCACTCTAAATTGCACATGATAAAAAGTGTTTCATGGCAGCTTAATCTTTCTAAGTACACTTACCAACGGAGGTAATGGCATTATTTTTGTATTTATTTTGAAATGTGGTTGATTGGATGAAAATTTAGAAAGAAATTCCGCAAGAGTTCGTATGAAACTTGTAGACAAGTTTGAAAAGTTGAAAAGAATTTTGGGGAGACAGTGCCATCTGTTGTAATTATTGAGTCTGAGAAAAAGTTTGTGGGGTTTTTTTAAGTTAAATTTAAGTGCTTTTATTCTAGTGAAAATGAATTGATTTAAATCAAATATAGGCTTTATTATTATCGGTAATGTTTTGGCACTTTTCGGGTAGAGTAATGATGCCATCGGTGAAGAGCTTCCGTGGTTTCTGGTTGAAAAATTGAATCAACAAGTTTTCACACGCTTTTTTTGAAGCTAGCTTAATTCCATTGAGGGAATTTTACAGAGATCGGACCAAGTGATAGGTAAAGGATTCTGTTATTAAGCTGGCCAACGTTCAAAGGCTGGCTTGTCTCGGCATCACGGGAGCTAAAAGTACCTGGCCGAATGCGGGTATAGAAGCCCTATAGACTGGGAGCTGGGCGGAATTGAGTGTGCAAAATGTGAGGACACATTCCGTCAACAGATTTCAGTTGAGAATAGCTCAAAGATGTATAATTGGGATGTTGCCGGTCCATTTTTGGTATTTAGTATTTTTTATCATTAGTATTTTTTGGAAACTATTGACGCTGTAGAATGTTTTTGAAAATACCTAGACTTCAAGTATCGATATCTCAAAAACGAAGCGAGATATCGAAAAAAAATATTTTACATTTTCGGCTTATTTTGGGGTGTTTTATCGAAATTCATAATTAAAATATCGGTGGCACGGAAATCCTAGCTGTGATATAACTATAAACCTTTGGGAAATACCTCAAAAAGTCAACTTCAATTGTCAATCTCTCGAAAACTCAGCGTGATATCGAAAAATTTTATTATATATTTTCGTCTTATTTTGTGGTGCTTCATCAAAATCCATCGTCAATGAGCTAAATATCCATGATCCTTGCCTCTACCCGCATTGTTTTTCAATCTGGTGTAAAGGTCCGGTTACACGCAACGATCTGCTTGTGCCAATTGGCTTGCGTAAGTCAATTTGCGCAAGTGATTCGTTGCGTGTAAACGCAAATTTTTGGCTTGCGCAAACCAAAAAGTTTGCCTTGTGCAAAGTATGTGTTCTTAGAAAATCGGCTTGAGGTTGGTGCTTTGGCATGAGCGTGACTGGTTCATTTTCACTCAGTTTATTTGCACCAATTGACTTGCGCCAGTCAATTTGCACAAGCAGATCGTTGCGTGTAACCGGACCTTAAGATCGACCATCCGAAATTGGGTCGAACAGCTGTTTCTTCATGGCTGGACAAGGACCTAGATCGACAAAACTAAAGCGGACAAACTTTTACATTTCAAAAAATGGAAGCTAAAAGAACAACAGAGCTCCTGAATGGCCACTGTTCGCTTAATTATCACCTAAGCTTCGCTTAATTATCGCCAGCCTTAAGCTGGAAGGTTTTTAACGACGGGGTATCATAGACCAAATAAAATAGGTCGCAGTGCCGGCTAAGACGCCCCCTTAAAAAATGAATGAATGAAGTGATAGTTAGAGGGGGCTACGCCTGGACTATATGGTAGATGCAACAAAACTTCCTAACCAAACTCTTCCAATCGTTGATGCGTCATCAAAGAAGTGTGTGATCGGGCGTTCTGTATTCACAAAGTCATCTTTCTAGTAATTCAATTTGAGTTTTCTTTTATTTGCCGACCGTTATCTCTTTAGTTGTTCACAGTAGAGTTAAGAATCAATCGTCTGACCAGCTGGAGGCATCTCGTAGTGGGCGATTACCTTCCAGTTCTACCACACACCGTATAACATTTATCAATCACAAATTCAATCGATTCTAGCTTTGCAAGGCTTGTGACGGCCCACCAGTTTTTTTCCATGATCTTTAATGCTTCGGATTGCCGTACGGACCAGGTGCTAGATATTGTTAAACTTCTTGTTCTCCCGTTATCGTTTAATTCTTCGTGCACCAAGAAATTGCCAGCGTAGGGGTAATAGAGTTGTTCCTTACCAACTTTTGCGTTAAAGTCGCCTAATATGTACGACTTTCATGGAAGGGATTTTATCATAAGTAACTCTGAGAGTTTCATAAAAGTCATCCTATTCTTTGTTCTGATGAATGTAATATTACGAAATCTAGATTTATTTCTTAAGGTCTTCGTCCGAACACTAATCGGGGTGAACTTTGTTTACTAGAGGCTTGAGCACCCAGAATCCTACTACAAAGTTTCTTCTGCAGTCATTATTGCCGCTGTAAAATATGGTAGCGTCTCTTCGTTTTAAAACTCCTTATTCAGTCCGCCTTAGTTCTTGTAGTCTAGCGATGAATATTCTATATGGTCTAAGCTCATTTTTTTTTCGTGCAATGGAGTATGAAAAGGAACTCATGCAACCGGGAATCGAGGCCGCACTAAAAACACCTCCTTCTTCTTACCGCGGGACTTTCTTTTTAGCATTGAGTCGCGGTTCAGAATGGATCAGCTTTTATCTAGCTGCCCGAGGATATTTTCCATCGTTAGTGGCGCCTCGGCCAATCTCGAACAATTAAAGAAGACGTTCATCCCTGGGCATGCTGAGCACAGCGTTGAGTCATCGTGCTTGTAACCATGGACGTGTTTCCTGCATCCTCCATGTTCATTGAGGAATTGCATGAGGTTGTAACTCATTTCCTCACGCTCCCTCGTAAACAACCTCTCCATGTTAAGGATAGGTGTGTGCGTCTACCGACCCTTAACAGACTCGACCCACTTTCCTTACCGTTCCGTTACGGACCCGCAATCTGCCACAATAGAGAGGCGAGAGATAGAGCAACCATGCGTTAATCGTTGGACCTGGTCCTGTATGCTGTATGATTTTCTGCTGTTAGTCGTTCTGTTCAACACCGCTGCACACACTGACGCTGCGTATAGTAGGACTGAGCTAACCACCTTCCCCATCAGGACGGCGACGACTCGGTCTAGGGCTGCACAAATAGCGGATGCTTAATCCGCCATGCCCTTGCTGGTCAGCCCAGCTTCAGTTTTGCCGCGCCTTTATCTCCCAGATAACTTCGTTCATACATAATTCGATCTCATGGAGGAGTCGTCCTACGACCACTATCCTGATGTCATCCACGACCCCGATCGCCACTGTTCCCTTTGGAAAGCGTCGCCTGAACACATCGTTATACGAGTACATTATGATCCACAGGATAGAGTCCAGGACGGATCCCTGCGGAACTCTGCATGTTGCCCTGTACACCTTCGGCCCATCTTCCGAACTACAATGAAGCCACCTAGACCTATGGGGTGCGACAGCCCGGGAGATCCAACCTCCGCTGGAATAATGGCGTAGACCAGGATGTTCAGGGCTTAGAGATGCTAAACTGGATGACATCGGCTCAGAATCGGGACCGGTGGAGAGAACAGTTGCGAGAGGCCAGGACCTATCCCGGTTGTAGAGCCGTTAAAGAAGAAGAGAAGAACTACGCCAGAGGTAATCGATTAATACTCCCATTAGATACATACTTTGGTGTGGCTTACTTGGTCAACGCCTCAACTATTTTGCTTCATCTCGCCGAGTTGAAACCATTTTGATCGTCGAGGGTTATCAATGCGCAGCAGTTAGGGTGGCTCTTGGCATGCCCACCACCATGCTGATTGCATCAGTTGCTGATTGCATTAGTTGTTGATCTTGCATTTCTAAAGTCGAATTGCTTGTTCGACAGGTCTCCTTCCTTTTTGACGCTGGGTAGTATTCTGCTACAGGTTACGATGGGTCCCCTCCTAAAGGGTCTAAGCTTATCTATCACATATCTGCCCTTGCTCCAAGTCTATATCTCTGGTATTACACATTTCTTGAATCATTAATTCTATGACGTTGCTGGGGTCTTTGCCATAAATCCTGACTGCTCCTGCTCCTGTTTTTCGAGGAGAACTTGTCAACCTCTCGATTAACCTCCTACCAGAAGGAGACCGGTCGTCGAAAAAATATATTCCCTCGGGAATGGGTGTTCTAGTTATACCTTTTGACACTAAAGTAAAGATTTTACTTACCACCGACAACTCCTGGAGGGGTTCTCTGACGTAATAATTTTGTAAAATATACCGCAACTTTTCTTCTTCATTTTGAAACGCAAACAACTTTCCACCCACACTCGAACTGTCAGCTGTCAAACAAGTGTTTAGTGGTGGTGCTGCGATCAGCTGTTCGTGACTTATTTGTAAACGACGCCATCTATCGGAGAAACGCCATGAAATTTACCAGATCTTGTGTTTGCTGTAAAAAATCCAGTGAATGTCAAGTGTTTGTTTATTGCGAACATTATTTTTATGTTTTTTATTTGTGATAAAAATATAGTTTGGAACTGTTTAATTTCTGGTTCATTGATAGTGTTCGTAAGTACCATGTTCTATTATTTTGAGGGGTTTGGAAGGTGCTTTCGAGTTAGGTTGTTTTGAATGTATAAAAATTACCATATGTTTTTAAAATATAATAGCATAACTAGTAAAAACGTTAACTATATAACTAGATTAATTAGTGGTTAAGATCAGCTTTAGTCTTTGTAGATAAGGATATTTCCGCCGCAACAAACAACCAGTAAAAAACCAGTCATTGAATACTTTTATTTGCAATTTTTGTTATAATTTTTATGTCATGTAAATTGCATTTTAAAATCCATTAAACCAAAGACATATTATCGTGTATCTTCCTTTTTTCACATACGTAGTTGTCTTTGATCACATTTCTTCCTGTTAGTACACCATTAGCGTTTCGTCCATAATTAAGCTTCTGAAAATTACGATTAAATTACGGATGCTGCAAAGTCTGATTTAGTCGTATGATTTTGGTATACAGGCAAATCAATTATCGGACATCCTGTGCCGTGGCGCAACTGTTTCATCAATTCAATCAGCCAACAACACACTGACACGCGGCGCATCCCTAAGAGGCGGCCCACCGTGCATGCAAGGACCAGGCGGTGGCAGCAGCGGAGTCCTACCAGGTAGCATCGATACGGGCGATTATGACGTACCTCATCCGCATCCGTATACGCATCACTATATGCAGACAACGTCTGTGACACCGCCGCATTCAGCAATGAGCTTAGTTAGTTCTCGTCCCGGCTCGGCTGGAGGATCTGGCCATGGATCAGGATCCGGATCGAGTCCTGGCGGCTGTGTAAGTGGCGGCAGTGTTATTATGCCAAGTGGTGTACGTAGTGCTAGTCGGGGTGCTGGAGACGATGGAGGCGGCGGCGGTGGCGGCAGTAGTAACAGTGGCGGCCGCAACAGTGTACTTGGTGACATGATTGGTGGACCCAGTGGACATTCGTATCATGAGTGCATTCATTATGAAAGATTGCCAATTCCGGTTCCTATACCAGTTGTTCCGCCTCCGCATTCGGAAGAGGAAATCGAGCCAGCCTATGCCACAGGTACTTGAAATTCGATCAAAATAGAACAAAAGCCTTGTTAATTTCAGAATAAAGACACACCTGCAGCAGATTCCTAGGTTCCCATCAAAGGATTTTGATTTATTGTCCCCACGCTGAATGCCCAGCAAAGATTCCTTTGTTATCTGTTCTCAATATACTGGACACATTCACGTGCTTGATGAATTAATCATCATGTCCAGAGCTGTGGTCAACTTAAATAGAACAGTTGCCAATGGGACACATACACCTTGTCAATTAAGCCGAGAGAGAGAGATGCCATTCCAATGCACATCTGAAACTGTTGCAAGCCAGATTGCACCTCTTCAGGTGCAGGCGTTCTGTAATTTAAGCGCCATTATTCTCGGAAAATTGATTTCAATTCCCGAGACAATTCAGATCGAAGTGATTTCCTAGTTTCAATTTTAGATTAATTCCATTTTTGTTCCTGTTTATGTCGTTTTCGGACTCCCTGTCCTGTCCTTGTCCCTTTTTTCCTATTATCACCCAGCGAATGGCGTTTATTTATGGAAAATGTCGAGCAAAAGCCCTTGGAGATTAGAATTGTTTATTTAGCAATAAATATCCAACTAGACATCAGAGCGATATCCTGATTAATGGAGCTCCTTCTTTCTTATCATTTCGTCATTCTGGTGATTTCTTGTCGTTTTAATTTGAATCGAAAAAAATGAGGAGTGAACATTGGAGCTGTTGTGGAGGAGCCTTTGTGTTGGAATGCGTTTAAACATTACTCAAGATCTTAAACTTTTTATTGCATATTGATTTCATACCGGGCTATAAAGAAATTTTATAGGACTTTAATGGAGATGTATTTTAAATACAACGAAGGAGCAGTGAAGGTGGAGATTTCATCTTGGTTCAGGGCTTCTGTGAACTCTGAACAAATTTTACTGTTGTAAGATTAGATAAGGATCAAATTCATTTTAGAATAGAATATATTATGCAATTTTTTAGTTTGATTTATGTCCATATGCTTTTCCTTCATTCGTCCCGCTGCAGAGTTTTCTTCAGGACTTAAGCAGTGTGTCTCAAAGAGCTTGACGTACGAATAAATCCACACGACCTGACAATATATCCCTAGGGTCTTTAAAAAATGTGCTATCCAGACTCTTCGAAACAGGACATGATGTTTAGGACATACCGAGAAAAGTTGTCTGCAACTACCCCTTTAACCATCGCCCAATAGCACATACTTCTTTATCTCCAAGGTTATAGAGACAACACTCAATAAAATTCTTGTGGAATATCTTGAATGGAAGCAAATGTTTTACGACTAGAGCAGTGCCACTTTAGACCAAAAATATCTACTGGCTAAAGTCATATATATAAGGTCTGAGAAAGAGTTTGTGTCGTTTCCTAGCCAACTTAATTCCATTGATTGAGCTCTTGAACAACTTAACAAATCAGTTTCTCCGAATTTTTGACTTCTACCCCTCAAACTAAGCTTGCTTTTAAACGTTGCACCATAACCTGAACAAAATGACGGAATGGTAATAAGCTGGCAATACACATGCCAGTGAAATAGATAAGTAGCTTGCATGCTTGAAAATGGCATATGCCAGTAGATGGAGCAACGGGGATACATTTGCAAGTGAAATGGCATGCCCTAAACGAAATCTGTATGGTGGCATGCCTGTAACTACCGAGTGGCAATACATGTGCCATTGATTCAGCCAGTACCACGCAACTGACTGTCACTGCAGAACGTTGTTTCAGTTTAAATTAATAATGGAAAGTTTGCGAGTGAACTAAATAATATTATATTGCTACTGCACTTGCAATGCATTGCTACACATATTAGGAAAAGTGAAAAGTGCTCCGTAAACCTTTAATCTTAGTTTTCATACTTTGGATGGTCAAATTACAGTCACTCATGTCTTCCATAATTTTACGATATGCGTTTTCTCGAGATATTTTATTTTTATAGAGAGGAGACTTCGAATTCCACAGGCATTCATAATCTCGGTATAAATTGATAAATTTGATCGTTTTCTCATCTCCCCATCGCGCCATATTAACCACAAACAAAGCTGTATCTGTATAAACTAAGAAAGAACACAAACTTGAAAAAATACCCCCAAAATAAAGCACGATTCCAAAATATTACCTGTACAAAATAAGAAAAAAATTGTTGTTGTAAGAAAGAACACAAACTGAAGGATAAAACACGTGTACAAGAAACATGAACGGGACTTTATATCACCGCTTCACTGAACAAACAACAGTTAAATTTGCGAAATTTTGTCAAAAGAATTCATGAAAATTCTCACTAATTTGAGCAACTAAATGTGAACTCAAAAAATTTTCCCGCGCCGACAATTACGTGAAAGCTACTGTCAAATGACCGGGTGCGTTCAGACGTGCTTTTAGATGTGCCACTTGAACTTCCAAGTCACATTGCATGCCAAAAAATCAAATGCCGAGCAATTTACTTGCTTGCCTCCTACAAGCATGCTTTTTCATAAATACACATGCCAGTATGTTTTATATGCAAGCTCCTTGCATACCATTGTGCAAGCTACGCGCATGTGTATTCCCGGCTATATAGAGGGTGATTCCTACCTAAGCTTGGTTTTCTTGGTTTCTTAAAAAAATACAGTTGTTGTTAGTAGCTCCATTCTTGTCTTTTCAATTGCTCAATAAGACATTGCATAGGACCAAAATACACGAGCAATTTTGCTTTAAAATCATTTGGGTCAACATCAGTAACTAAGCCAACGTCATTATAAGGAGTGGTTTTTGCAGCTAAAAAATTAAGGCGAAAAGACCGAATGAGTTGCTACTAGTTCTGTAGTTCATCAGATGATTTACTGAGTAACCCTAAACACCTAGTGAAGAGTTTGATAAAGCATACATACCGGATTCTATTATGAAAGTTACATGACAAACCGAAAGTAAACCGAACCCAACTCGATCTGAGCTTGCAGTTTCGGTCGAGTGTTATATGACATACCGAACTTGTGTTTTTAGTTGTAATTTTGGTTTTATTATTTTCAGTTCGTCAGTGAAATTATTCGTGAAAATGGAATTTTTTTTATGTATTTTATGAAATTATAATACTCCAACAAAAAAGTTTTTCACCTTGTTAAAGCAATCTCGGTTTTTCAATTGCTAGTTACATGACATTCCGACCGAAAATTGTACTCAACCAAGCAAGAACTTATGAACCCACTCAGAACACTTTCGGCACAATTTTTGCGGTCGGTTGCTAGTTACATGACTCAAACCGAACCGAAAATTCTACTCAGTTCGTGTTGAGTATGTCATGTAACTTCCATATATGGCACAATGTTTTTCATGCAATGGAACATGTACAGTGGATTATGACAGTGGGAAAAAATTGACCTAAAGAAATAACTTGAATAAAAGTAATAAAATAATCTGTTCCTTCTAATTCAGACGCCGACGATTCAAGTAGTGTTAATATTAGTCATTCTGGAATGTTGTATATCTAAGAATGTAGCCAAAAAATTCTTTTTCTTTTTACAATGCCCTACAATCATTGAAGGACTCGGGCCTCCTCAAGTCTCCTCTTCCAGTCGTCTCTACGTTTTGCTAGTTCTCTTCGGTTTCTTATACGAAGTTCGTATATCATCTACAACAGCATCCATCCACCTATTTCTTAGTCATCCTACATATAGTCATAAAGTTGAGAAGCGTCCAGAGAACGGCAACAGTAGGGGCAACAGTAGCCATGAGGACATGCCCCATGAAAGCCCTCGACGTTCTCTTGCACCTACTCCCCCCACCTTCACATCAAACATCTAGCCTCGTGTAGTACCCGCAGACAAAGGGAATCTGGGGCGTGGACCTCATAACCCTACGAACATAGCAATACTTTGAATCTGCTGCCTGAGGGTATGGTCGGTACAACCACAGACTACCTTCTCCCTAGATTAACCTTTAGGAAGGATTTCTCCGTCGAACTACCCTCAAGAAGAGAGTGGAGAAACGGAGACGTCCTGCGAAAGTTCGATGTACGAATATTCACCGACGGCTCAAAGGCGTCAGAGGGCGTCGGAGCAGGGGTTTATCTCTAGAGCACTGTCCTGGAACCTCCCGGTGTACGCTAGTGTCTTTCAAGCTTAAGTGCTGGTGATACTGAATGCCTGCCAGACAATAAACTTACAACCTACACAAGGATGTAGTATTGGAATTTTCATAGACAGCCAAGCCTCTATAAAAGCTCTGGATTCAGTAATGATGCGCTCGAAGTGAGTGGACCGATGTAGACCTGAGCTAGATAGGCTAGGTAGAAAGCAAACGTGAGTCTCGTCTGGGCTCCCGGTCATAAGGATATAGAAGGGAAAGAGAAAGCCGAGCAGGGAGTCTCTCCGCGGGTCGGTGACCGAGATGGTCGGCAGTCCAATAGAGGGAGTCAAAAACACTATTTTTGACTACCACCTGCTGCTGCCCAGCCAAAAGTGAAGATCACTGGGGATCTGCACTGCACGGCCCATAGGAGACCACGCTGCCAAGTTGAGCGCCCCGTTCAACGTCTGTTGTCGTAGCTGCGGGGAGACGAACGAGAGAGAGAAACCCTTGTTCATTTCCTGTGTAAATGCCCGGCTTTAGCTAAAGCCAGGAAACGCACACTAGGCAGTTACTTTTTGGAAGACTTAAAAGAGATTTCCAGATTAGAAATCAGATCAGTGATAAGCTTCCTAAATTCCACAGGATGGCTTGAGGCATCCCTCACACCCGACCATACAACCACTGAACACAAGGTACACGAGTTGTCGCAAGAAAATGGCGCGCAAAACGCTAATTGGGTCTCACCTACCTACCTTTTTCCTGAGGGTCTGCCATTAAAAATCCGGAGTAGTACCTACTCTTTCTTCTGAGCTTCAAACACATGTAGGAATCGTCGACCGCCCATTTTTATTTGTGAAAATATATTTATTTCGTCATTCTTTTCTTAAAGCTTTTCCATCGAATGGCGCTACAGCCCAAATCGAACCTCTAGGGCATTTCTTCAAGTTTGCCGGTCGCGTACAGCATGTCTCCAACTCCGCATGTTGAACATTGTCTCTGCCTTAACCGTCACAGAATCTATCCAACTCCTTCGTTTTGGGATACGATTGTCCTCCATCCTGATTACGTGGCCGGCTAGTCTTAGTCTGTGGATTTTTATAAAAGTTGAGAGTTCTGGGTCGTCAAAGATTTTATACAACTTGCTGTTGTTTCGCCATATTCTCTCGCGGGGCCTATTATGTACCTGAGAACTTTTCTCTCAAACCTAGTCCCTCTATGTCCTCTATGTCTCGCTACCATAGCATAGTACTGGTTCAACCTAAGCTTCTTTTGCTGCCAAAAAGACCTTCCAACAATGTTCATGTTTCCGCATATCCAAGTAATTGTACAGACTGAGTTGCTATTGATGCACTTATCTAGACTGGCGTTTTCCTTATCACCAAGTTGAAACACATTTGCATTTTAGAATCAAAATCGTAAAGAAATCTCTTCTTTGGTATTCTTATTTTCTTTCTTTCTTTTTTTTATTTGCTAGTTTTTGTCATTACAATGGCACCTCGCCTCCTTTGAAGTATGACATTGTACTGGCTTCAAATAAAAAAGGGGCACCGTTTACAAACTCATTTTATAATCGTGTCCTACCCAACATTAGGTCAGTCCATGCCCTGTTTAAGTCCTTGTTCCATTTAGAACTCTTTTGTTACTGGCATTTTAGATCCTTACTTTCGCTAGTGAGCTATTCGTTGCGCATTTGATCAGTCGTACCAGCTTTGAGGGGCTCCTAATTCGTTTTGGTTTACCCATATTTTGGGTACCGCAGCCACTAGCTTAGCCTATTGTACTACACCCCTACTACCTCATATTTGTAGGACACTTCGCTTGAATAGATTCATCAGTCTGCCTAATAGCTTGTAGCTTAAACGTCGAACAATGAATTGAGTCTATTGCGAAATAGGTTTAATTTCGGCTACGATGCGCCAACGAATGTCGTCCTTTATTTTATTTCTGCGGTATATAAAGTTATCTACAATTTCTCAGGATTCATGTTTCGTCCGATTTCTTTTTCTCTTCTTTTTGAAAATGTTTCCTTTAGTTTTCATTTTTCTTTTTTCAACAACCTACGCATCGTTGTAACAGCTCGTCGTGTGACGTAGGGTACCAGGGTCGATAAATCGGTGTTTGGAATTTATCGCGAGCTTGGGCAAAGGACCGGATATATAGCGTCGTGGAATGGTTGTCTCAATTTGTGAAATGCGAGTACAAGTTGCTTCTTTTCAGTGTATACCACAAAGGCGAGTTCTTCGACGAAATAAGGAAAGTGTATAATAGCTGTATTGATGGCTTGAAGTTCGCTATAGACTGCAGAGTAGGTCTGTTCCGTAAGCGAGATTACTCTTGTTTTGAATAAAAGGCGAGTGGTTGCTACCGATGGTTTGATACCGTCCAATTGTTTCAGAACACTTTCAATTGGAAGCATCTATCGTGAGACTCTTTGGCATCTTTGAGTGGATGATTCAGTGTCGAAAAATGGGTTAAACTGGGGCACAATTTTATTCTTTATCGGCTTAAAGTTCAGAATTTCCGATTTAAATTTCTTGTCAATGATGAAGCTCACTCCAAATGCGTTAGTTGAGGCTCCGCTAGAGAATACTGTTCGGTCAGTCTATGTCAAATCAACACAGAAATATAACATTTTTTCCTTTACATGCATGATATTAAACTCATCACTTACGAGTAGCCCTAATAAGACATCTCGACGATTTAACCGTTTAATAATACGGATCTTCACCTAGCGTACGGTACACCTCTTCACCGGTTCACCTGGTAGACCCGGCGTCACAGCTTTGTGGCCTGCATAGCGGGATTCACTTGTTTTCTTGCGAAATCGAAGCCCCATTATCCTTGGGCTACGTGCAAATGTCTTCTCTTTTGCGGGGTTTTCATTAGTAGAATTAGTGGTAGAGTAACTAGCGTACTTTTAAGCCGAGCTAACTCTACTCTACTTATTTTGGTAGAGTGCCCGTTTTAACTTAAATTGAAAATGGTATGGTACAGAAGGTAATAGAAAAAGTTTTTAGTTATATGTGCTGTGCTTGCATCTAAAGCCAAGTGTCCACTATAGAGCTTTTTTCGGTAGAGTGTAGAGCGTAGAGTGTAGAGCTCTACCTGTGGTGTGTACACTACAGCGCTTCTATACCACTCTACCACTCCACCGTAGAGCTGGTATAGAGAAATTTTGAGTATAGCTCTACCACGCTCTCTACAGACTGTGTATACTGGAGATGCGTTTTTCTCTACTGTAAGGTGGTATGGTAGAGCAAATTCTTATTAATACAATTAATTTTCGTATTTAATATTTTTTTTGCATTTTTGTGATAATATCTGAAACATTTGTAAACTGAGCGCTCCAAGCTTTTACTTGTATGTAATATAGTCCGGGGAAATTTGGAATTTTGGAATTTTGTCTCCTTAAAATGCTAATTTCCCCGGACTAATATGTAACAGGTGTATTAAAAAAATTATTTTACACTTTTTAGTTCATCTTATTAACGCATATTTAAAAACTTTTATATTATTTAATATTTTTTAGTTTATCTAATAAAAGCTCGTTTTTAAAAAAAAAATTATTTTTTTAGTTTGTTTTGATTTTTAATTTTATGTTGTTTAATATTTTTTCACTCTTGGCATTTTAAGCTTTGTTTTTTCGACACACAGCTAATTGTATTCTAATTATCATAACCCTTCAGGTGATAATATCCATATCGAGGGGTTGTACGGTAAAAGGTAATGCGCCATTTTGTGGTGGCCGCCATATTGGACTTAAAATGACTTCACATAATTTACTGTATTATACTCGTCATTGATACCCATGTCGGGGGTGTTGTAAAGACTAGTTGGGATGCGGTTTTGACTCTTTCGGTCCGCAAGATCAATTCCCAGTATTATGAATGTGGAATATTATTAATGGATATTTTAATAATAATTAAACAATAATCAATATATAATATGTAATACCTAACATTTGTCACATTTGTTTATCAATACTTTCACTAGGTTGTCAAACGATATGTGCGTGTTTACAAGATTAGGATGACGAAGTTAAACAAAATTAATGTATTGGTTTGAACACTGACACTTGGATGAAAAATGAAGAATATGTTGTTATTCCAAAACTTATTTAATAAGTATTTTGTTAAATTTAAGGGACCTGAAGATGCAGCTATTGGAGTTAAGATATACCAAAATAATGACCACTCTGCTAATTCTTTAACAACTCATGCGGACGTTACGTTACAAAATACTTAGTCACTATAAATCACACATTCGTGAAGTGTGTGTAGGCAGATGAATGGCAGAAAAGGGGCAAATGATTGAAAATTTCGTGGGAAGCTATTGCTCGGCTGAATCCATAAAAGTTAACCTCATTTGGAACGGGTTTCATTCCAACGAGTACAATAGACAGTAGAAAAACTAATTAATTTAAGTTACGTGGCACACTTGCCGAAGTCTCTTCATTTAAATACAAAAAACGCTTTGACCGAATGTCAAATTTTTCAGATCATATCTTCGTTAATACACTTCGATCGGCACCTCAACGAAGTCGGTCTCATATTTGGTTCGCGCGATATTGGGCAGGTACAAAAATCACGAACTTCGTTCAAACAAAAAAACGGCTCGACCGATTTTTAGGAAAATCTTTTCAATTCATGTGTCCTTTAGTACGCATCGAACGGCACCTTAAAGAAGTCGATATCTTTTTTGGTTTGCGCGAAATCGTGCAGGAAAAAATGACCACATACGTACGCACACACACCCACACACACACATATTTCTTCTCAAATTTTTGCTTAAAATGATATTGGGACCTTGAAACGTGTAAATACATTGAAAATTTCGAATCCGATTTTCGGACCGATTACAATAACTTCCTACTGGGAAGTTAAAAAATGTAAACCGCCATTTTATGGTGGCCGCAATATTAGATGTACCATAAAATTGAATATACTATATTGCATTGTCTTTAGAACCAAAGGTTTGTGCCAAAGTTCAGCATCACCAGATATCGCGAAGTGGCCGAAATATCTATCGCAAGATTTGTCCCACATAGAAAACGAAGTTAAAATAAAGAATAAATACTGTAGAGAGAAAAACTATCAAACATGCTTGAGAGCGCATCTTTAGAGCTCTAGAGGGTATATACACTTCTCTACGCGAGAGTTTTCTCTAGCTCTACGTAAAAAACTCTATAGTGGACACTAGGCTTAAGGTTTTTATTTTAATTCAGCAACATCAAAATGTTCTTTGCCCATTTCAGCCACTATTGCTTCATACGCGATTGTTCGTTTACTTTTATTTTTATAATCAATGCTTGTGATATTCCATATGCATTCATATTCACTGTATAACTCTACTAATTTAGTAGTTTCTTTTTCAGACCACTTCATTTTTTAATACAGGATCCATAGAAGCACGACCTTCACCGATCGAGTAATCGAATGAAATCTCTTTTTTTATGATAAAAAATATGCTAACAAAAGTAACGGTGATGACGGTTGCCTAACGAAATATGTTCAAGGCTATATTTAGTATGCGTTTTTTCGCCATTTTCCGCCTTTTTCTCTATTTTGAGGAGAAACTATGCATTTTGGTGAAAATATCAAATTTTGGCTTCACTGTTTTTGCGAATTCTTTAATTCTGAATGTTCCAGGCTGTCTTTTCGATTATATAACAAGACTTGAACCTGTTATAGTTTTTATCCCCCAATTTCCCTTCGAATTAAGTTTATTACTGGGCATTGGACGATTATACGATCAATATCACTAAACGCTGGTAGTGAAATGGATGTTTCCTGATCTTAGTCCACTTATAAAAATAAACAAGAACTGCTGCTTACCAGCATAGTCTCGTAATATTTACAGGTAATGAACACGTGGCTATAAAGCTCAATCTAGCAAACGGGTAAAAATACCCATTCCCATGATGTGTTAAGCTTGTTCTAAAATTAATATCACTTATAATAAACCATATTCTAAACATCGCATTTGCCTATTTCTGTATCCATCTGCAAAAGCAAAATTCATTATTTCCGGCAGTATTCACTTAAATTATTCCGAGCCGACATTGTCGGACGCTCGATTTTCGCTTTCTGCTTCTCTTCCTTGAAACATCGCTTTGAGACATGACATGATATGATATGACACATGACATGACGGACTGTCAGGATACACACAGGATCTTCTCTGAATTTTCAGTACAAGTATTCGTAATTTAATATGGAAGCTGTGAATATTTAATTTTTAGAATATTTTGTTCATGTTTAAAATAGTTTCTTCTACGAATTATTCATCCCCATCATCCCTTTTATTACCCCCCCCCCCTATTCATGTAGCAGCCTTGAACATTATACCTTTTTATAATGTACACCGTGACATCAAAGGAAATCCTTATAAATTTGCGGTTAAAAATCGCTGATTCGTTCTCTAGCAAGGATATAAAAATGAAGGCGACTTTTGCCGTTTTGATTGCGACTTTAAGCAAATCCCTTAAAGGAGGAATCCCCGGCATTCTGGGAACG
Source organism: Thereva nobilitata (assembly GCA_963855945.1). Taxonomy (NCBI): domain Eukaryota; kingdom Metazoa; phylum Arthropoda; class Insecta; order Diptera; family Therevidae; genus Thereva; species Thereva nobilitata. The sequence continues at coordinate 194,328,478 of OY979694.1, read as the reverse complement.
TGAGAGGTGAAATAATCAGGTCCGCCGGGACCATAATTCTTGGACCAATTTTCTCAAGCGAAAAGAGGTCTTTAGTCGCCCTTGACTGCAGTAAATTCTGGGCACACGGCACACCATGCTCTGAATTTTCAAAAAGGGACCCTCTATCCCCACTCTCTCTTTTTTTCCCCGCACTGAATCAGGCGGGCTTCGCCCTTCGCTGGTGAATTACTAGCATCCAACCGGTTGGCTCAGTGGCCCCATATTTTCTCAAAAGGACTTCACAACTGCTTCTGGGTGGGGAACGTAGGAGAGGGGATCTTATGCAAATGTACACACGTAAAATAATGTTCAAACTCCCCAGCGGGTCCTGCGATCCATGGAACTGCCCTTCTATGGCGGCGCTCATCATCTTTCCTGCCACGGTTTTGTTATTTTTACATTGTAAAGGGTATAAAGGATATGCAATAATGCCTTTTACAGTGGACTATAAAAAATTTTATGATCGGGGATTTCATAACCACTACAAAGGACGTCCGTGGTGAAGAAACTTGCGAAAAAAATATATGAATGTATTTTTATATATAAATGAGAATTATTTTCTGCTTACCATCATTTAGTCCTTATTCCATAGTGCAGAAGCACATTGCGGCTGTAGTGGTGGCAGTTGATGTAATATTCTTGCTCGCTTTAAGTAAGGAAACCCATAAAAATATTATTAACTGGGGTATGGAAAGGTTAATGAGTGATTATGATGATAATTATTACCGACTCATTACAATGCGCGCCGGGGCAATTGCGAAATATGAGAGCTGCTCTGCTCCGCGGGTCCCGTGTATACTGGCAATTTTCATGGTGAGGCACTTAAATTTCAATTTTATATGAATTTGACATGAAAACTGTCGCAGTACACGGGATACTCAAATCCGCATAAAAACGGATCCTGTCTGAGACGAATAAAAATCTGCCAAAAAAAAAACAGGAATAAAATGACGAAATCAAGATGCGAATCACAGAATGGCTAGAGATAAACCGAGCAGACACTGTAGCAGCAACAATACACTCGCCGCAAACACGAAATTTAATCGTCACTTTTGTTGATGACAATAAAAACCCCCCCTACCCCCAGCCCCGCCAAAAAAAGGAATCAAACTTAAATAAAAACCGGAAATCCTCGGCGAATAAAAGCAAAATTACTTTGGGGGATTTGAAATGAAACCCAAGATTTTCGTGCAAGATTGTAATAGAAATTTAAAATGAACGCTTTAGAGAGGAGCATTTACTCTTTTTGTTATCATTGTTATTTTTCATCCCTCAGATAATCTCGGTTTAAGCGATTTTTGCAGATAGTTGAAAATGAAAGGAAAATGTGAAATTACTGCGCTTAATACAATACAGGGTGTTTGTGACATTCATTTAAGGTAAGGTGTCGGGAAAGGGCGAAGGACACAAATGAAAGAAATCAATCGAATTGAAGCCCGAGCGACTTTGATTGATCTGTTTTTTTTTACTTCTTCTGGAAATAAAATATGAAATTTTGCGAGATTTGAAAAATGAAGGGACATTTTTAAAAATGTTCATAACTACGGAGAATTGAATAAATGTGTAAGGGAGAACCATAGTGATCCAAGCGACATTTTTGGAAATATAGAATTTTTGAATTGAATGCACAGAAAAATATAAAATCTTTCGTGCCATGCTAATCCAAGCACATAAAATTTATTAATGAGATGTTATTTATGTGCTTGGATTAGTATGGCATGAAAGATTTCATTTTTTCTGTACATTCAATTCAAAAAGTAAATATTGACGAAAATGTCGCTTGGATCACTATGGTTCTCCCTTACACAAATATCTTCCACAAATTTTTATAGAATCATTTTTTATATGGCAGTACTAACCCAATCTGGGACTAGGGATACCTCTTCTGTGGTTGTTGGGTGGAATGGGTGAACGCTAAAATTTCTAAGAACATTTATATATTCCAGTCAAAATAGACCAAAAACAGCAGAAATTGATTGATAACTGGTAAGTTGCTGAAAATTGGTACACGCCTTAAAAACATCATTATACATAAAATGGCGAAACTGACACGCGATCGGTCAGGAGGACATTTTTTATTCAAGGTCAAAAGGTCAAAATGTCAGTTTTTTGCAAATCTCTCTTAAACGGTAAGTCTTATCATAAAACAGTGTTCACAAAGTCTGTAGATTAAGCGATTATCTACAAAATAATATATATACATTTTCCCGTACGAATTTCCATTCATGAGATATCGCCGTTTAATAAATCCTTTGTTGGCCTACGCGGGTAATATTTTCAGGGGTGATTCCTGGATGTGTTTGGAGAAAAAAATTGTTTTAGAGAGGGTGGCTATCCCCACTATCCACTAAAATACAGGGTGTTGACGGGAAAAAATTTAATGTTTTTAAAATTTACTTAAACCTCAATTACTTCTAGACTAATTATCGTAAAGCAACAAAATTAGGCTCATATTTTAGGTAAATGTGTATTCTTTAATTTGATATAAATTACTACGTTTAGAAGATATGTAAGTTTAAAGTGTGAGCAAATTCCAATATTCTTCGTTTTTAAGCAGTTTGCCCATACTTTAAACCTACATATCTTCTAAACGGAGTCACTCACGTTTCTGTTTTTTTAAAGAATACACATTCACCTCAAAGATTGAACCAAATTTCGTTGCTCTACGATAATAGGTCTAGGAGTAATTAAAGTTTAAGTAAATTTGAAAAAGATTCTTTTTTTTTCGTAAACACCCTGTATTTTAGTGGGGATAGCCACCCTATCTAGAACAGTTTTTTTCTTCCAACATATCCAGGAATCATCCCTGAAAATATTAGCCGCGTAGGCCAACAAAGGATTTATTAAACGTCTGATGACCTTTGAAAGTCGCGAATCATTGCATACGAGTATTTTAAATCTTTAAAACGGCGATATCTCATGAATGGCAATTCGTACGGGAAAATGTATATATATATTATTTTGTAGATAATCGCTTAATCTACAAACTTTGTGAACACTGTTTTATGATAAGACTGACATTTTGACCTTTTGACCTTGAATAAAAAATGTCCTCCTGACCCATCGCGTGTCAGTTTCGACATTTTATGTATAATGATGTTTTTAAGGTGTGTACCAATTTTCAGCAACTTACCAGTTATCTATCAGTCAAATGTCTATTTTGACTGGACTAATACTTTACACGCTTTAACCTGATTCTTCTACACGCATCGACACTTCCTGATTAAAGTAAAGTACTGATAGGCCTGCAGCTCATCCCCAAAAAGTGCTCTAGAAATGGAAAAAGTGATGGAAATGAGATAACTGGTTGAAACTAATTACAATCGATAGAGGATGGGAAAATGCATCTACAGTTGATTTTGGCCGAAGTTTGGACATTGCCAACATATAAAAAAATTATAAGAATGCATTTTTTTCGTATGCGCTGTTTGAACGAAATTTACATTTTATCTCGCCATATCTCAGTTAATATTGCAGATATCGATTACAGACTTTATCCGAACTGTTTACATCACATAGAAACAAAATGACTGTTTAAAATTTTCCAACGGATTCTAATCAAAAAGTTGTGTTATAAATTTTTTAAATTCGCTTTTTTGTCTATTTTACATTGTAGTCGAATACTTGAGGTAGTTTTCTGTAAATTTTCAGTTTAAAATATCCTGCGGTTACCAGCTATCCGTCACTCCGGATGATCTGCATGCCTATGAGTTTGAACTCCAGGCAAGATCCAAATGGATTATGTGTCTATAAGGAGTGTTAAGTTAGCCAGAAGCTGATCTCCATATTTCCATATTTCTTTTGAGGCCAAGGGCATATTGGGAAAATATTCCTTCGTGCAATCTTCCTTCCTCTCCGCCAAGTCATTAGTCACATATTGCAACGCAAAGTAGCATCTCAGCTTGAAAGAAAGAATACGTCCAAGGTCATTGGGAGTCACGAGCGAGTTGTAGAGGATTAAAAAAAACTGCGATTCTTGGACGTTGTAGTAGTTCGCAAAAATGTACTTCAAAAGACCTAGTCGAGTTGTTCTATTTATGAACAAATTTCTGGTCAGTAGGTAGTCAAACCCTTTAGCATGGGAACCAAAGTGCCGCCATGCGTAACGCTAACGGCGAGGGATGTTAAAGGTACGATTCCGAACAAGGCGGCAGACTGCAAACCGCAGGCGACACCACTAGTGTGTATGATAAAATCGCGGTTTGCTATGATTAAACCACGGTAAAATCAAGATTTTTTCATACAAACCAGTAGTGTCGCCTGCGGTTTCCAGTCTGCCGCCTTGTTCGGAATCGTACCTTAAAGGGTCCGACTATCTATTCTGATCTGTACTGTGCGAGAAGGGAATAAGTCGACGTATCCAGCCTGGTGTCTGGCGTCACGGAAGTCAGCGTTCTGTCGCAGTAGTATTGGATGGGAACGTGTGGACTAAAACTGCGTGTTCTCGTTGGCGGTTCTTTCATTCTTCTTTCTTTTCCGACTAAAGTTTGTAGATAGAATAATTGAGAGTTTAAAGGGGGGCTTACCTCTAAGCTCTAGTCCTTCACATACAAATACTATCCGAAAAATTTCTTTTGTGTGACTACTGGCTAGTCCAAGAAAGGGGTGCACACTTTTTGGCTAGGCGATCTGATTACTCATTCCCAATTTCCATCGAATTGTTCATACCTTGCCATCAACTTCAGGACAAGTCTATGAGTATATACGATTAATCGGTAAGAAAGTCATTACATTTCTCTATCTGCTTCTATTTCACTACAGATGAACTGATAGCTTGTAGGGCTGCTTTACTGTCTGATTTTATATGGATAGCAGTGCCGTGTACCTTTCTTTTAGACAATCACAAACACAAGACTCGATTGCGTATACCTCTGCCTGAAAAACTGACTATACCGAAAAAATACTGCCAGCCTAAATCTAGGTCCGTAAACATTAGGCTTGTTGCTCGTCCATCGATTAGAGATCTTGTTTGTGAATTAAACTTTTCAGAATACCACTTTTGACGGTCCTCGATCGAAACCTTAAATGGAATCTGTATCTCTAAATACACTGTAAAAAAATATGTAAATTCACAGTCCAAATGTATAGTAAAATTACAAATCGCGGTATGAAATGCTAATTTACTACACAATTAAATTAAATTTTACTATAAATTTTGTAATTTCACATAAAGAAATTGAGAATCTCCAATACTGCATGACGTAAATGTTGATTACTTGAATGTGACCTATATTTTACACAATGTTGTGTATTTTTCTAAATCGTGTATGTAGGAAAATTACAATATTTCTTATGCCCGGTTTCACAGTGTTCACTTAAGCTTTCGCTCAGCCTTGAGCTTTCGCTCAACTTATTTTACTGTTTCACAGTAGTGTTTCAACTGTTGAACTTGGTTCAAAATTGATTTGAACTGAGCGACTAAATTTGGGCACTTAAGGGGTTAGTCTACTGTTAAAATGCGAAAAATGAGCTTTTTTTTAAACTGCTGTATAAAAAAAACGACAAAAGATAGCAACTTGAAATTTTATATGCTCGTTTATTAAACTTAAAAGTTTTCATTTTTATTGTTAAGAAAAATTAAAAAAAAAAAAATGGCGGCCATCCCAGGCATTCACTGTAGCACTGCCTGATGAAAATAAAAATATCGCGGGGTAAGATCCTGACAAAAATATAAATCTGTAATCACAACACAAAAAATATTCTATTAGTTTTAAGTACAATCAACGCCCCTGACCTCATTTTAGGCGAAAATATAAGTTTTTTTGTGATTTGGCACACATTTGCACATAGCTGCGTTGATTTTGGTCTTGTTTTTATTTGAAAAAGTGCTGCCAAATCGCCAAAAATTTATTTTTTGCTCTAAATTGAGGTCAGGGGCGTTGATTGTACTTAAAACTAATAGAATATTTTTTTGTTGTGATTACAGATTTATATTTTTGTCAGGATCTTACCCCGCGATATTTTTATTTTCATCAGGCAGTGCTACAGTGAATGCCTGGGATGGCCGCCATTTTGTTTTTTTTAATTTTTTTTAACAATAAAAATGTAAACTTTTAAGTTTAATAAACGAGCATATAAAATTTCAAGTCGCTATCTTTTGTCGTTTTTTTATACAGCAGTTTAAAAAAAAAGCTCATTTTTCGCATTTTAACAGTAGACTAATATGGGGTTCACACTGGCACCCAAAACATGTTTTAGAAAGCTCTTCAAAGTTCGGTGCAAAACAGGGTAAAACCTGTGTTTTACCCATATATTTTATAAGGAGCGAGCTTTTTTAAACAAGTAGGTTTTGACGTGTTTTAAAATAAAACACGTACAAAACACTTGCTGACAATGCTGAATACTCGCTCAGCTGTAATCAGCACGTCATTTTTGAATTTTTGATAGGTGATTTATATTTGTTTACAGTTTTTCATCGAAAACTAGATGGAAATAACATTTTTAATATTAATTCGATTTCTATTTCGCGGTAAAAAATACTTCCGAATATTTGAAGCTATGAAAACTGACACTTGAAAACATTTTAAAACATGTCGAGTCAGTGTGAACACTTTTGAGCTTTTCAAAACGACTGGTTCATAAAACATGTTTTCGGCGTCAGTGTGAACCCCCTATAACCCCTTAAGCCAAAGCTCACGATATAAGTGAGAGAAATGTCATTAATTTTAGAGAAATCACAGTGAACTTGTGTTTATTTATTTAATTTAATTAAGGCTGGAGTACAATGATTCCGTTCCGAACCGCACCGTAAGCGTACCGTCCCGTGGAGTTGGATAACTGGCTACAATATAACCTATTCATTCCGTTTTTGACAACTATCAAGTTGAAAAGAAATGAGTGCAGAAATAATAAAATGTTGTGTCCAAATAGAATTAATTTTTTTTATCAAAAATTTCCGGGTATTTTTTTACTAATTCAATTAATTTTTCGTCGTTCACATTTATGTTTTAAATTACCGACCACCAAATGAGGTTATGTCTTCCGACCTTTTCATAAAAAGATGGAATTTGCCCATCTTTTCCATTCCGCACCGTTCCGAACCGTCCATAGTAGTCACCCTTCCGTTTCCACGAACAATTCCAATGAAAATTCTTACAATCCGACTTTTGACATTTATACGAAACGGTACGGAGCGGAATCATTGTACTCCAGCCTTTATGTTGAATTTTTCAATTGTAAAAAGAAGAGAGCACTCTATTACAAAGCATGCCGTAAAGAGTGCGAATAAATGGAGAGATTATTTATTTGCCGCTGTGAATGCTTCATTTTCACAGGATCCTGAAGAAAACTTAAGACAGAAATAGCAACCGCAATTCATGCAATAGCCAATGGTAAAGCTGCTGGAAAAGATGGCATACCGCCAGAATTGCTGAAAACTGCTGCTAATAGCAGACGCGATACATCCAAGCGTGGAACACCTATACCTTTCCGGACGATTGGACGAAAGGTATCATAGTCAAAACACCAAAAAAAGGGGACCTAACAATATGCGACGACTGGAGAACTATTACTACGGTAACGAGGATTGCCTGACAAAATAATAGTATTGATAAACGCTCCATATAACAATTCCAAATGCAGAGTTCCCCACAACGGAAAATTATCCGAAACTTTTAGGTGAGCTGATATCTACTTTCGTCGTACTCGTTCTTATAGTAGGTAATAAGCGGCCATATCCTTTTCAAAAATCCTTACAGCTAAAGATTAAAAACTAGAAAAATCACACAAATTGTCAACCAAAAGCAAAAATTTCCCCAACTGATTCAACCGCAGTGGCCTGCAAAATCCAGTGAACTAAGTTCAGCTGAACTGAGCACAAAAACTAACTGTGAAACAGTTTTGACTTGAGATAAAGTTCAGAATTACTGCTCAGGTTCAGCTGAGCGAAAGCTCAAATCGACATTGTGAAACCGGGCATTAGTATTATTTATAAATGTTATCTACTGAACTTTGTACTGTAATTTTACAGTAACAGGCGTAATTTTAGAACTTATATTTTCAGTAAAATGACAAATTGTTCATTGGAATGTGACGTTTAAATTTTCCCTCTCATAGATATAATTCACACGTAACAATGGGAATATTAAGCCTATATACATGATTGTTCTTAAGTTAAGGTCAGACCTTTGACTTTGGTCAGGGTCTAGGCAGTTCTTGTAATAGCCAAGAAATTTTTGATATTTAATTAAAGCTTCAAGCTGCAAGCTTCAAGCTTCAAAAATTAGGATAAAAGGGTTTGTACAATGATTCACATTCACAGATTCAAGCTGCAGTGCTCAAATAAAGCAAAACTCAGCTGAAGCTTGTAGTTTTAAGCTTGCAGTTTGACGCTTGCAGCTTGAAGCTTGAAGCTTTCATTGCGAATTCGTCCTTGCAGTGAGCAAAATGCTATTTTTATGTATAGGGAGAGGGCATACGCCAAAATTTTGGAAATTTACAAAACTATGAAGTGAAAGCTCCAATACTGATTGTATTTTTACATCGCACAAACAATGTATAATTACTACACAATTGGTAAAAGTACCTACTTAAAGTAGAATTGGAATATTTCTAATAATATATATTGCAAATTTACAAAACTGCTTGTGAATAAAACTTCCAGTATTTTTTTTGTAAAATTACCACAGAAATTTTTTACAGTGTAATATCTTATGTTTGACCATACTTAAGTGAAGTTTTAGATCTCCAGTTTCAAATTTATTTGCTGTTGTTAGTCTCAAAGCGCTGCTGGAAGCCTCTTTTTTATCTCTACGTGTAGTGAAACCATAAACCATAGCCCCTAAAGGCCCGTCCTCACTACGCGGACTTAGATCCCACGCACTTTTGGCCGTACGGCCTAGACAAAAGCGCGCGTGATCTTTTAAATTTCTGAATCGTGAGTTTTGGATCCTAAAATAAGAACTAATCGGAAAGAAAATAATTATTTAATGAATATCGATTAATCTACATTGAGAAAAACATCAATTCTCATTTGAAACGCCGTACGCGCTTTTGAAAATCATATTGTGTTTACGTACAATGTACCTTTTTAAGCACAGCCTTTTGTCCGCGCAGTTTGGCCGCACTGTCTTTACCATTGACAAAGTCGTAAAAAAGTCACAAAACTCTATATGAAATAAAAAGGCAAAAGCGCGTCCGCGCTAGTGTGGATCCACCATAACTCTGAAGTAGGGCAGGTATTCATAGCCCCTTTGATATCTAGGAAGACCATTCTAGTTAATTTTTGGAGTATGTCTAGATTTTCTTCTCTTTGATTTTGGCCCAGCAAGCTAAGACTGCATTAGAAATCATAGGTGGGAACTAGAGATCGGTAACTAAGATCTGAGTCAGGTTACAGTTGAGTCTTATCCAAAATCATTCCTAGGTATTTACCCTCTTTAATTAAGTACATACAAGACCTTGAAGATTTAAGATTCCTTCCTCTAATGAAGGGCGCTATAATCGTTTTCCAGCATGACCGAATGAAGCTCGATCTATTGGCGACTTTTACGGTGCCTAAGAACACCCCACACAAAGCATTCATCGGTTTGGTGAGTCCCGAATGGTTGTTCTGGATATTTCCACGACTTATGATAGAGTATACTACTCCGCTTTTTATCTAATCAACTCCACGCTATTGATATAGATTCAGTTCTAAAGAAATTGGATTGAGAGTTTTCTTTCTAGCCTTTCAATCAAGGTAATATTCGATGGCGTCGAATCTAAATCCCACGCCATCTAGTTGTGTATATCAAGGGCCGCACTTGGTAGTTTAGGGGTTAAAGTTCCTAATTACCATCGCACAGGCCCGTGATGCGATTTCACTTCTCGGCATGTTCCCTAGTCTTTACATTTGTCCCACCTTGATAACATTCCTTCTTTCTTGTATCTCCTCTATACAGCAATTTCTTGTTCTTTTTCGCACAATCGCCTGTAAGCATAATAGCCGAAGAAAAGAAGCAGTATTCTTATGTCTAGGATGACCTAAAACCAAGTAAATGCCAGACTTTATCTACTCTTGAACTTTTTTCCTGTTTAATCAACAGCGACATCGAATCTATTCTGCACTGGTTCGCACTACATATTCCAAATCTTCAAACAAGCATCTCAATCCGATTTTTTACGATATGCACGTTTCTTATCAAGCCTGGTCTGTAATCTTAAGGTCCTACATTCGACCTTGCCTCACATAACAACCATTTATTTTCGCTGGGGCCTCGAAAGCTACTCATGGTAGTTACTTCTTCCGCAATACATGCGTAGCTTATTCTCACTGCTTTCAGCCCTCCTTTTCGCAAACACGACAGGCAAAAAATTCGTTCCTGAATAGAATAACTTGGCTTCGGAACAGCCCTTGGCAGTCCGTATTTCAGTTTCCGTACTACTACTTTTTTAGGAGCTTAAAAGTAATGTTTATCATGTCCTCCTTTAGGGCCCAGCTCACAAAATGATACAGTCCGACTGGAAATGGCTCGAGGATTGGTGGCTTATGTCGAACTGTTAATTGTCAGTTTGTAGGCCGGGGAGGTCTCAATCCCGCAAACTTTACTCCGATCTCCACCCTTTTCTGTCAACTGACAATTGACCTTTCGAAGTGATCAACGCATTGACTCGTGTATCATGGGGCTAAGCTTAATGCCCTTCTGTCACAACTTTCGTGTCCGCTTTCAACGAAAAGCTCTATTTCGGGAACGGTCCTAGAAGCGAGACTACAAGAGACATATTTTAGGGCAAAATGCTGCCATTTATAGCTATATCAAAGCTGCTTTCACACACACAAATATAGTTTTGTTATTAGTACAGAAGGTTGATGGAATGCAATTAATGTTCGTGTGGAAAATGGAGCGCTGAAATATCAATGATAAGAATCCTTCCACCTTAATAAGCTTCGGAGCGTTCCCCTTCTATTTCTATATCTTTTCTATATCTATATCTTTTTTTGCATTACATGTCCGCAGAGAGAGAGAGCACTCCTTTTAGTTCTGCTTTATACATCTTTTTGACGTATTCACAAAAGTAGAAAAAAACATTTTAACCCTCTAGTTCATAGCGCCTGTGGATAGGTGAATAACAACTGCAGCGTCGAAAAGCTTTATATATTTTTATTCACATTTTGCAATTGCCTTTTCGTCCTTCCAAACGTCAGTGCCGACAGCGGCTTTACCAAGCGGTCCCCCAACTAAATACTAACCATGTTCAATGCTGCTTTACCTCCTTAATCGAACATGAACAGGTCGACTGAGTATGCTAATGGCACCCTTTATGGGCACCAAGATAATTGGCCGTTTTCTTCTTCCTAAACAATTTCTTAAAGCTCCAATATTGCACCCTTTGGACCATTTTGGCAGCGTTCCAAATTCGTTTTCCTTTTACTTGCCCCAGTAACTGAAACGGAACGAAACCAAATTTTTATTTCCTGCTTTGACCATGTGTAAGAACCATAACGCAAGGATTTTGGTTTATTTGTGGTGTGGTCCTTACGATCAGATGCCACCATAGTTATGCCTCACTGCGCACATTTCCCCAGCCTACACTGAACATCAAAAGGATTAACACAAGGTATAAATCACAAAAGTCACATTATTTTATCTCAGAACTCATAAAACCACTACTTTCCACACTACCAATGAAATTTTTATGGCACATTTCTTGTGTCTCTCCCGAATTTTATCTCACTGAGGTCATAGCCCCAAAACTATCCAAAGGTCCGCGTACCCAGGCTTCGTGACAAAGCAAACGAAGCATCTATTACTCTCAACCTAATGATAACAGGACAACTAACTATATCTGCTGGGAGTGAAGGGCAGTAAATTCACCGAACCGAATTTTGGGGGGTGGTTTTCAGCACCCACATGAGCACTAGTGCCGCCCAGAATGTCCCTATTCACATACATTTTATATGTCAGTAGTCCAACACGTTTCCTGGCTGCGCTGCCATGCCAGAGAATGCTATGCATAACTGATAACATCAAGCAACTGTTATGAAGCCTTTGTTTGCCCTTTCCTCGAGCTGCTATAAGGATATAAGGATAAATGCAAAACTTCGCTAGTACTTTATTTTTTAACAAGATTGTCTTACAAAATTCATCACCCTTTGAGCTCCCCGGGCTCCGGCTCAAACGAAACAAATCTCCGGGAAATGACTGGGTCATGAATAAAATGAATATGGATGACCCATTTCTGTTTTTCTCCTTCTTTTTCCTCTTTTTTTTTTGATGACAATAGAAAGCTGAAAAGGAAAGGGTTTTAAATATTGCATAAAGGTGAGTTTTGAAAATATATATGGAACGCACAGCAGAGAGTTTGTTTTAGACCGGGGACAGAATAAAGGATGCTAGAAACAGAGATTTTCAAAGATTGTTTTAAAAATAAGTGCTTTCACGCATTTCCTACCCTTTTTGGAGTGGATCTAGTTGAACAAATTCATTTTTAGAAGAAAAAAAGTCGTGGAAAGAGCCGCTGTGATCTGATTATCAATTCCGGGAAATGATTTTGTGAATTTCTAGAAATCAAGTATATTTAAAGATATAAAGACTGAGAGATTTTTTCGGGGAAAATCCATTTACCTTTCCTAAAAATAACAAGAAAATGTGGTAAAATAGGTAAATTCATTAATACCATAATTACGTAACCATTCGCAGAAGAATTTTATGAATTACGAACAACCTGTCTGGTCATTGTAGATAGATAAAGGCAGCAGTATCATCTAAGGGTCGAGGATGAGGACACAGTTGACGCTGAAGAGTTTCGTTTTTGTACCCACGCTAGTAGTATCACTGTCTGCGACTGGATCAAATCTATGCTGAAAACTAGCAAATTAAAGCTTTCTCATTTTGAAGGGTCTCTGGAGGGTACTATAGCAAAAGGATAGCCACAGGAAACAGTTTTATCTCCACTTCTGTGGTGCCTTGCTGTAGATGAAATCCTAGAGCTACTCAATGGCCGAAACTTTTTCTGGTAACTTTCTTTTTCGTGGTAACAGGTAAAACAGAAGGTGGCATGTCAAGGAATTTGCAGCAGGCACTTGATATGGTCTCCAGCTGGTGCGTTATCGTAGGACTAAATGGAAATCCCGACAATACGATTCTGGCTACGTTCATCAGAAAACGAACCGGGGACTTTCAGAACCTACACTCGCAGGCAGAACTATATGGTTTTCACAACAAGCCAAATATTTGTAGATCCACATGGGGTTTACAACCGAAAGCCATGTACTGAGGGTATACACCACCATTTCTAGGCCCATGGTAACTTAAGGGGCTTTAGTTTGGTGGCAAAGAACGGCGCTTAAAGTTTCATAACCAAATTGAACAAAATTCAAAGAATGGCCTGCCATTCAATGATCAGGGCCATCCGCACTTCTCCCAGCGCTGGGGACTCAATCTGGTACCACTCCACCTTGAAGAGAGAAATCCGCCATAAACTCGGCGTTGTGGCTAAAGGCGATTAGATACCTGACCGCTAGTCTGGGCGAGGGCATTCTATAATAATCAACATTACAGTAGAGATTTCGGCAGCGGGGGTGCTATCGTACTGCATGTCATTTAAGATCTCAAAATTTGAGCTACTTTCCGTGCACATACAAGACAGGCTAATTTGGACTTTTCTTAAGGGGTAACACCACTGTAGGATTTTGAAAAAATGGAATTTTTGTTTTTTGGCTTGAAATATACCTCAGGATAACAAAAACAATGTGCAGTTGGTCCTATAACAGAAAAATAATTTTGAAGGATTTAATTTTCGATTTTCCCCGGCGCCTCGGAGCGCGCGTTGGTCTGACTTATTGCTTGTATATTGCGTTTACCAGTCGAAATAATAAGTGCTGCTATAGCAAAAAGGTTATTTGGGTTCCCCAGGTGTCCACCAGGGTGCGCTACAAAATAATAAACGTGTTTTACAGTACATCGCACAGTGAAGGTAAAATACAATTTTCAAAGATTAGAGTACTTTCAAAACTTTAAGCGCGATTATCTGGAAACCATGTTTTTCGAACTGGGTGGACGGATTACTCGGAGACTATTGCATGGATCGGTTTGAAATTTTGACATTCACAATTGCATTCTTTACAAAAGTACGTAGCCGTTTTTTGATTCGTTGTAAAAAAAAAATTTTATAAACAATTTACTGCTCATTTTTTTGCCGAAAATCAATTTTTTTTTTCATAAGTGCGCCATTTTTACAAAAATCAGTTTAAAAAAAAAATCCTACGTACTTTTATGGGCAAGGTCAAATAGATTAGGAAACTATTTGGATTTTGTTCCAGGTCTTCAGCTTTCGGAGAAATCCGTCCACCCGTGGAGGCCCTTAACCAAAAGGCGATTTCGAAAAACGACTGTGGCGCCACCATTTTGTAACAAAAAGTCAATAAAAAAAATTTTTTTTACACTTTAATACATGTTTGATCAATCGCCTGAAAAGAATTTCGATCCCTTTTTCCATACTTTTAAAATTAATTCCCAAAATTTGGCCTTTTTTCGCACCTCTACAGTGGTGTTACCCCTTAAACTACCGCAGGGTGAACTGGAGTGAAAGCCACAGATTTAGTTGAGGGATGAGCCTAGGCACCGTAGCAACTATCTTTCAAGCAGTATTGGAAGAAGAAATCCTGTCAGCACAGCTGTTGCTTTGATTGCCGGACACTGTGCCCTGAATTACCACTTATGGAAGATAGGAATGGCCCTACCTACAGACTTTGCCTTGAAGAGGCATGCCCTTCATGTTCTCTGTGAGTGCCCCGCGATAGTGAGGAGCAGGGTCCTGTAGCTGCTGTCCCTGCTAGAACTTTCGAGACAAGCCACTAAGCAGACTATTGAACCTGTTCCATCGGTCTGGCCTACAAATGAGAGGTGTACGGGTGTAGTACAATAAGCCCAGCGAGTGGTCGCGGTACTTTTGGATTCAGTACCTCACCAAAAGAAAAAAACAAGCTCGCGAAAAAACATATACGTACGTATGTGGGAGTTTTTTTTATACAAAAGACTAGCGCTCAGAGATAACATACAAACCATTTATACTGTCTATGGGTCTATCATTGAGTGCTATTTCGGGCAGCAAGTTCAAGTCGGGAAGATCCCAACTAACAAACTCTCCAGAGCAAAACTCTTGCAAATTGTGAAATTATCTCATAAGACTCCCTTAACACCCTTCGATAGTCTCAGAACATAACTCTTGTAATAAGATTTAAATTAAGTCTCATAGTATCATTATTATGAGATAGTATAGTAGAGGGAAATTAAACAAAAAAAAGCGAAGTTATGATGTAGTTGGGAAGTTGGATTTTTTTGTTTTTTTTTCTTTACATTTATGTTAAGATAAAGCGAAAAAAAAAAATTCTGCAAAATCGGTCCTGTGCTGCACGAGAAAATTGCATAAATGTCAATTTTTGATGCATTTTGAGTGCATTGCTACACTATTTTTTTAATTTCTCCAGTTCTGTTGGTCGTAGAACAATCAAAAAAATTGGAAAATGTTCGTAAATGAATAGACTATCGAACTGATTCGGTATAAATATTTTAAAAATGAGTCCTAACCTCAAAAAACCAAAATTTATGAAATTTTGTTTTATTTTACTAAAAATGCAATAAATAACGGGAAAAAGGTCGGATTTTAATAAAAATTGGAGAAAAGATGTACTTTGATGCTATAAACACGTGATTGAAACTTCAAAAAAAAGCAAAGATTGGCAGTTTTCGAAAAAAAATTAAAATTTCAATTTTTCAATTTTTTGCCTTTTTTTTCAGTTGGCAAGTAGCTTTTCACAGTAAGCAATTTTTTTAGTGTTTTCAAAGGCCTAAAATGGGCATTTCAAATAAAGTAAAGAAGTATTGCGTATGCTCACAAGAAAGTACATAAAAGTACCTACAATTTAAAAAAAAATATTTTAGCGTACGATGATTTGGCATAAAATGGCGGCAATTTTAATTTTTTTTCGAAAACTGCCAATCTTTGCCGTAAAAGCGAAATTTTTTTTTGAAATTTCAACCACTTATTTATAGCATCAAAGTACATCTTTTCTCCAATTTTTATCAAAATCCGACCTTTTTCCTGTTATTTATTGCATTTTTAGTAAAATAAAACAAAAGTTCATACATTTTGGTTTTTTGACAGGACCGATTTTGCAGAAATTTTTTTTCGCTTTATCTTAACATAAAGAAAAAAAAACAGAAAAATCCAACTTCCTAACTACATCACTATCATATGACAATTTCCCTCCACTAATAAGTCTACTAGAGTTACTAAGCCTTTCATTCTCATAATACTAGTCTTTATACACTGTTAAAAAAATCCATGCTAACAAAGAAAACAGGATCCTCTCAACTACGCGGCGGCATTAAGCCCGGGTCACACCAAACGCGGCGCGGCGCGGTGCGATTTTTGTTAAGCGATTCCTGTATGAAAAATAAATCTGTGATTCACACCAGAAGCGGCGCGAGGCGTCGCGGTTAATACTATTTGTCATACAAAAATCGCCGCACCGCGCCGCGCCGCGTTTGGTGTGACCCGGGCTTTAAATACGGCGAATGAAGCGGCGTAGTTGGGTCAACTTTTTTTCCATTCCGTTGCCCCAACGGAAGCCTATTTGAAAGATTACGAATTATTTTGAAGTAAATAGATATTGTCCAACTACATGGCAGTGTTGGCTCCACTTTTTTATTTTTAACAGTGTACTCTTATTTTGAGTGCAAGAAAACCTTAATTCTTATTGAGCCTTTTTTATGAAACCTTTACTCTCAAAGGTTTTAACTCTCAAAAAAATGCCCTTATGAGTGTTAAAGTGTTATGATACTTATAAGAAAGTTCTTACAACACTTCAAGTATACACCTACTTATAAAATGCTCTAATTGAGACGAAAAATGTTAAAACATTTATAAGAAGACTTTTACCCTTACAACGAAAGCTAACCATCTTATAACGAGAGTTTTATTCTTATAAAAAAACTTTATAGTAAACCACTGAGCGGCCATACTTTCGCATAATATGTGGAAACTATAAAAAGTTATGTTTTTTCAGATGATTATACGAATTTCGAATAAATTATTGAGCAATACTAAAGTTTTTATTTTTTCCACAAGAAATAAAAACTCATAAAATATATTAAATTTTGATTATTTTTAAAGCGCTTTGATTTTTATCGAAGTAAAATGGTTATTATTATCAAAAAAATTTCAATCGCAATTAAATTTTTGCTTATATTTTCGCTAAAAATCTAATTCTAAAGTCTATAGTCAAGTCATACATAATAAATATTAAATTCTAGTCTCATAATTTGCATATGAGAGTTATTTAGAGCAAATAATACTCATAAGAAATTATTTTTATTCTAAATAATATCGCCGAACTTTTTTCCATATATTGTTCCCTTTCTAACAGTTCTGTTAAGGAAAGTATAGCTCTTATAGCAAGATTATGTTAGTTATTATGACAGCCTTACGAGTATTTCAATACTCTCATAAAAATTCAAAAAGTTTTCTTATGAGAGCTTCGTACCCTTACAAAGAGAGTAAACGTATTTTTATAAGACAAAAATAACTCTCATAATTGTGCCATTTAATTCTGACAACGCATTGGGAACACAATTGCAAAAATCGCCCGCCGTTTTTGAGCCGCCATCTTGTTTTTTTTACAAAATGGTCGGATTGCATTGTCAGGCGAACTATGCGTATTTGCAAAATTTGAAGTTGATCGGTTTTATTCTCTACTTTTTAGTCTATTATAGATATATGTCTTCCGCCATTTTGTGTTGGCCTCCAAAAAGAATTTGGAATGATGCCACACAGCTAATTGTATTCTACCTGTCATACCATTTCATTTGATATCCATGTCGGTGGTCGGGAACACAAATGCAAAAATCGGCCGCTATTTTGGAACCGCCATCTTGATTTCGTTATTTCCACGAATTTTCTACAACTTTATGACTTATGCCTTCAGTATAGATACGCTCGATCGTTATGCCGATTCAAACAAAGTGTTCAATTAATCATAAATATTATACAGTTTCACTGGCATAAAGTGAGAAAATCACAGAACCAAGCTAGAAAAATTTATCAACTTTCCCAGAACCCAAATTCATTCAGCCCTTATCTGCCCTTATGCCAATATTTTTAATGGACTGTGTAAGTTGAATAATTTCAAACTTTACAGTGGCAGCGGTGAGAAAATTACCTACTATCACCCACATTTTTCTACACTTTCACCCTACCATGTCAACCCTTAGAACCCTTGCTGCACTTATGCCTAGCTCATCGATCATAAAGTCGGTGCTTAACTATCGTTTTATAATATTGGCAGAAGTGAGAAAATTTTTTAAGAAAGCCAACATTTTTCACAAAATAAAAATTTATTTAAAAAATCTTGGCACGGACCGCTCAATTTTACTAATTACAATATTCTACTTATCTCTGATGTAATTTTCGGTACTCCAAGCGGCAGAAAATCGTTCTTGAGCTTCTGTCATCATCTCCCGGTCTATATTTATGAGCACACTTCACGAAATCGACAAAATTACATTTACATTACCATTGGAAAACTAAACTTAATTAGATTTCATTATTACTTTTACGTAACCCACAGTTGCAATTAAAGTTCCCAACTCACAAGAAAAAAGTGGACTCTAGAGATGATCCGGGATATTTTACAAAAATATTGATATGTAAAAAATTGAGATAAAATACCTAATTTTAAGCCATTTTTAATTATTAGTTTTTTTTTAATAGAATATTTTTACCAATTTTTTTAATTATTTTTCTTTTTTATTTCAGGTAACGAATTTTTTTTGTAATTACTAGGCTAAAAAGTGGTAAGGGATTTATAAAGAATTAATTTTATGTAAATTTTTTTTGATGAGATTTTGCTGTGTTATTTTGGTTAATGAATATAAGTAACCCGGGGTCTACACGTGCGGTTTTTATCGCATAAGTTTTGTATGTAGCCAATCAAAACACGCGATTCCTACGATTAAAAAACGCATGAGAGCAAACGCATAAGATAGAACGTATGCGATAATTTTGACATTTGCTCTTAAAAATGGCGGATTTACAATTAAAACAAAAAGATGTAATAAAATTAATTAATTTATATGGGGTGTATACACTAAGTTTCAAAGCGGCCGGCTGTTGATAGGTTGATAGGAAATTGTATGGGCGGGTAGGGGGAGTTGTAACGATTTAGCCGATAGGCCCGGTTGAAATTTTTTTGGTAGAGTTTTACATATCTATATTTTGATGTTAAACTTTGCTTTATTTGGTATGCAAGGTTCGTCGCTCTTCCTCATGTTGATATTCTATCCTTTGAGCTAAGGTTACTAGCACACATTTGACCATAACGGATTGGTAGTACAAAGGGTGAAACTTGAGCTTAGACTTCCACATAAAAAAGAACACTGTTTTCTGCTCAAAACCATTTTTCAAATGAAAACTTAAGCGTTTGCTTTCCAGTCAACCAGAAAAAACGCATTTCATATGCATGCCTATATCTTATGCAATTAAAAAACGCTCGTGTAGACGTGGGATAAGAATTTTTTTTAAAAAAAAACACCCGTATTGGTACGGTTACTACAATCTTAATCAATATTAATTTATTAGTATGGTTAACAATAGCAGTTAAAGTAAGCAAATCTTAAAGTATGCATTAAGTTATGCTTTCTTTAAGATAAGTAAGAATGAAAATAAGCTTCCATATAAAAACGGACACGGAAGTATATTAGTAGGTAATGTGCCAGTTTGTCCAGATGGTTTGCTGAATATGACGTTAAAGCTAACAAATGGAATAGATTAACTGTTCAGCTCGTGAACCAGGGTTTGATCCGGGAAAATGAAAATGTTGCACTAGTAAAAAACTGAAATCTTATGAGAAAATAACTCACGAGTTTTAACCACGATATAAGCTTTATTAAAATTCTAAGAACAATGTAACATTTTTTTATTCTATTTTAACTCATGGCCTCTTTTTGGCGGTTAAACAACCCGGGAGGCAGGACAGTAAGCGCCTTAAAGACCACCTGGAAACAGATAGGTTGTCATCTTTGATGAGGACCAGATCACTCTACGCAAAATTTTCTTCTCCATTTTCTGTTGTAGTGATGTGAGGTATTCTCATTTCCATCTGCGGCAAAAACTCTGAAGCATGCTTTGAATGTATCGCCACCTTCCATCTCAGTTTCACTTGGTCTCGGAGCATCTACATCAAGTTAGGTGGTAGACGCGGCTCCAATCAGAAAATGGCGTGATGTTAGGGCATCTAGGTAGGTAATTCAGGTCAGGCGACAAAGTTCTTTATGGACGATAATTTACAATAACCTCCAAATGACATAATAATGTGTTAATTTCCTCGAAGCTCAGATTAGTTTCTCCAAGAACACGTCGCAGATGTCATTTCACGGCTTTCACACTAGCTTCCAGCGGCCGCCCACGGATGGAGCGACGTAAAGGTGCGATAAATGCCTCAGTACTTAGACTAGTAACCAGTTCAATGGTGATTGCCTTGACTGCCATGAAAATGAAAAGGCCAATGTATCATTTGAAAGGTCGAACTCCTCAACGCTATAAATCAAATTGATGGGACCGCGTAGTCCACGCTTCCTTTAATCTATCTAAACGGATGGCAATTTCCTCAGCAGTTGTTATTGGTGTAATATTGTCCGCAAATGCTTTAATTCGCGTAATTGTGCCCTTTTCTGCGTTAGTAAATCCTTGTCGGACATCTTGTTTGAGAATTTCGGTTTTGTCCAGGTTTATGCCGCTCGAAGGACCAGAATTAAAGTATTTGCGGACAATAACTATTCTTCGAAAGTATGGGTGTTCTGGAACTATCAATACCTGACGGTACGTTTTCTCGACATCAGCTGAGAATGCAATTCTAAATTGTCGAAATCCGATCAGGCTGGATGAAAGATCTGTTTGTACCGTAAAACCCACCATAAGCTTCTCATTTAGAGATGTTCCGGAAGTGGACTGCAAGATCCATCAAAAGCTACTCGTACCTTAGGAATTGGATTTTGCTTAAACACTGCATGATACGCGGCA
This sequence comes from Thereva nobilitata, assembly GCA_963855945.1. Lineage (NCBI taxonomy): Eukaryota > Metazoa > Arthropoda > Insecta > Diptera > Therevidae > Thereva > Thereva nobilitata. Next base: position 194,307,457 of record OY979694.1, on the reverse strand, counting down.
GATAGAGTGATTTCTCAGCTTTTCTCTATCCCTTCGATGATCGGTTCCATATGCCCGAGCTGCTGGTATTCTCTCCTAAAGCATGGGAATCTGTTCTAAAAGGAATTGCGACGACCTATCTTCCACAATCATTACAACGAACAGTGTTCTGAAGCACTGACCCACTTTTGATCTCCCTCAGTACATGCAGCTTTTTCTCTTTACGAAAACCGAACTAAAGATTTTTCCAAGTTCATGTCAGTGGCAGAGAGGTGATTGACTACTGGAGTGGAGGTACAAAACCCGCTGGCTATTAGTAACCATCAAAAAATGGTTTCATGAGAAATTATTCGTCTGGTGTCGTCACGTCTTTGACCAGCTAGTATCACTTCAAAGAATCTGCCCGGTTCATGGTTGCTGGCTCGAAGAAGTTCGGATCAGCCATTTGCTTCCCCTGCAGTTTCTTCTGTGTAGATTGTAACATATTGGTCGATGGGACAAATGAGGCCAATGTGTTCATGACTTAGCTAATCATAGGATTCAGCGATTAACGAAACTTGCGATCCTGAGTCTAATAATAGTGTGCAGAGTTGGACCTTCTATAGTTGTCGAGGACGTTGACGATTGCCGTTGGTCCGGAGTAAAAATAAAACTCGCCCGCTCCTAGCCTGCAACAGGCACGCACGGCGTCAAAACGATTGCACGGCATCTGAAACAGTAAAAGTAAGACTCGGCCGCACTTGGCATGAAACAGGTACGGTACGCCTGACTAAAATCAAGACTCGTCCGCTCGTTGTCTGCAACAGGCACGCACACACAGCGTCAAATCGCCTGTATTGCACCCAAACGAGGCACAGTAGACTAAATGGAGCAAAATTGGGGCTTTAAAATAATTGGACAGGACGAAGAAAACAGGCAATTATCTTGGCCACCATAAAGGTTGCCATTAGCATACTCAGTAGACCGGTTCTCATTCGATTGCGTAGGTCAAGCAGCATTGGACGTGGTTTATACTTTGTTGGGGGACTTCTTGATAAAACGACACTCGCGTTGGAATGGACTATGCCGATGCGGGTACATTTATAGATTGCCTTGCCTGGAGCGGGAGCGTGCATACTTCCAGCGGGCATATTTTTAATGTAGAAGGTATCGTATCTGAAGATTGTTGATTGATAGTTTGGTTGATTGAAGAAGTACTACTGCTGCTGGATGAGTATGAAGTGACAGGTTTGGTTTGCAGACTAATCGGCTGGTTTTTTTGGATCTATGTGTTAGGTGCAATAGAGTGTGATGATTTCCCTGACAGTATTTAAACCGTTATCCTAACACAGCTGCTCTCAGGAGTGGTCCTGTGCTAAACACCATAAGCGCAAAAATTGATAAAGCCGCCATTGATTTACGAAGCTGCAGTATCTGCCTTGAACTCTTCACATTGAGATAGTGAATGGTGTGATTTGCATCTCCAGCACGATGGTGATGTGATTTGTATCTCAAAACTACCTTCCTTGCTGACCGCATACAGCGACTTAGCTGCTCCTGGTGTGCGCTTGGATATAGCAGCGCAAGTCTTTAACGTGTCACATCGGCGTGGGCAAGAAACATTCTGCCTCCACTGCTATGTTTTTTCTCGTAGCACAAGACTAGCCTGCTCGGCTCACTCGCATAGTCTACAGCCCTTCGCTTACTTCGGTCCAGGGATTCGTTTAAAAGCATAACAACTTGACCGTGGCACAACCTCCCACAGTCAATATTCCCGAACTCACACAACATCCTATAGTCCGGGGAAATTAGCATTTAAAGGAGACAAAATTCGGAAATGGCTGAAAATTGATCCACAGCTTCCTTGGGACTTTCTACGAAAACAATTTCGGAATCACAAAAAAAAACATGGTCGCCGGAAATATAGCGGTTTTCCGGTGTTTTCCTTGTATCACGGTTTCTAAAGGTCGTACAACCCCGTACAAAGGCCCTAAATGTTGACAATGAAATTCTCTACGACGTTGACCCGATTAACCCTTTTAAAGTTATTCCAGGTCAAATTTATCAAAAATCACTTTTTGGTCAAAAAACCCCTCAAAATCTGGTTTTTTTGAAAAAAATTTTTGTTCAATCAATACGAAACGTTATTGCCTACAAAAAACCCTCTTGTCATTTTTTCGAAAACTTAACCCTTCCGAAGCTATTCAAGGTGAAAGTTTCAAAAAATCAGTTTTTGGTCAAAAAATGACTCAGAAACTGATTTTTGAGAAATTTTTTTTGTTATATTTATACAAAAGATTATTGCCTACCCTAATGACACCCTTGTCATTTTTTCGAAAAATTTTCGAAAAATTTTGCAAAAATTAATTAGTGATTTTTTGGCCGAAAACTGATTTTTGGAGACTTTGAAAAATTTTTTTTTTTCGAAATAACCAGTTTTTGAGTGATGTTTTGGCCAAAAAGTGATTTTTGGAAACTTTGACCTTGAATAACCTTTCAAAGTTATTCAAGGTCAAAGTTTCCAAAAATCACTTTTCGGCCAAAAAATCACTAACAAGTAGTGCTGTGTCGTTCGCGAATGATCCGTTCGTACTGAACGGAACAGTCTACTGAGCCAAATGAACTGGTTCACTAATACCCTCGACACACGACAGCGCTTTACGACGAAAAATCCTTGTTACGACGAAAGCCCAAAAAGGGGTGACAAACTATAAATTGCTTCGTTACCTACATTTGTAACTGTGAAAACTGCGCAAGTGCCGTGAAAAAGCTCATAAAAAATATATTATGAATAAAAATGAAAAGTAATCTATTTCTTTCGTGATAAAAAAATTTCCTCAATTAGGTATTTTTCACAATTATAGCCTTAAAAACCGCTTCCCGTTTTAAAACAACGAAATGATGTGAAATAAATTTGACATAAGCACAACAAAATGGGTTTTTTAAATAATCTACCAACCAATAGGTGGCTCTTTCTCAGAGCTTTTTGAGTTATCGTTGTTAACAAAGCAAAAATTGCTTTGTTACGTTTCTTCGTTACAAAGCAAATATGCGTGTTAACAACGATTTCTCGTCGTAACAACGCCCGTGTGTCGAGGGTATAAGTAGTACATGTTCCGTTCACTCGTTCAATGGTACTGCACTGGTTCAGTGATACTGAACTGTGTTATGAACCATGAACGAAGAACCAAATGTACGGGTCTCTGATGAAATGACCTGAACTTTTGAATGATCTGAAAAAAGAGCGAATGAATGAATCACAATGAATACATAAGGGGTGGGATATATTTCTCAGAGAACTTGTTTTGCTTGTATTGATGATATGTAATAAGATGTGAGTTGCAATTTCTCTCTAAGCAATTCCAATTGGAAATAGACATTTTAAAATAGATGAGAGTTAAAAAAAGTTTTATGAAGAACATTTAAGATTTAGGAAGAGTTCCAATTAGAATTTCACTCGTATTATTCGAGTGTAGGAGGATTATTTATAAAATGTAACGGAAAAGAGATTTTAAGACGAGATTGTTTTTAATTTATTTGAATAGAATATAGTATATCTTAAGGGGAGTGAATTAGTTCGAACTGGAAGTTTGATTTTATTAGGAAATTCATTAATTCTTATCAGTAGCAAATTTTTTCAAACGTAGTCTAGTTTGTCTAGTTTTGTATTGAACTGTATGTGTGTTTGTAATTGTATTTAAAAGCACTCCATGTTTTGAAGTTTTCGCCAAATTTACGACAAATGAGCCAAATGAACCGAATGAACGGATCTTTTGAATGGTTCTTTTTAGTGAGCGGAACCAAACGAACCAGTTCACCGAAAAAAGCCATTTCGCCCACCACTACTAACAAGTTATTTAATCGGGTCAACATCTTTGTAAGGACTAAAGTTGTAGAGAATTTCATTGTCAACATTTAGGGCCGTTGTACGGGGTTGTACGACCTATAGAAACCGAGATACAAGGAAAACACCGGAAAACCGCTATATTTCCGGCGGCCATGTTTTTTTTTTGTGATTCCGAAATTGTTATCTTAAAAAGTCCCAAGGAAGCTTTTCGTATTTTGTCTCCTTTCGTGCGTTTTTTGCTAATTTCCCCGGACTACTAGTATTAAAATGCAAGGTTAATCGCTTCCTTCTCATGCCTCACCAAACTCTCCTTAAGTTATCCCATGCTTCGAGATAAGCTCACCACTAGACATTGGACTATGACATGAAAGACTTCATGGACTGGCAATATAGAGTGTGAATAAATTTTCAAAAGCGTTTGATTTTCATCAAACAATTACGCAACACATCAATCCGCCCCATACACGGGGAAAATGTTTGCACAAAGGGCTGCGTTGCGTTGTTCGACGGTGTATGGGTCCCTTTAAGCGACAAACTCTTGGGCAAACGGCTGAGCTTGTTCAAGCTGTCTGTCTTACAAATCTGCGATACTGAGGCAAGAATATAATAGATCCACGAGTTAGCCTCGGTATTCGGGTACTCTATTCCTCATTAAAAGACAGAAAGAATAACAAGATATTAAATTCTTAAAACTAATCCGAACTAATTCTATGAAATTTAAAACCTCCGAACTTTAAACTAAAACCATTTTTGCCATTATTTCGAGCATTTACAATGGCCACAATTAATAACCTCTTCCCATTTGGCTGCCCAATAATTACACAGAGCCATCCAATTACGACATGCAATTATCTTCGGAACTATCTCTCCAGTTATTGTCCCACCGCCATTACCGCCGCACGTGTAGGTCCACACACATTCTGAGGTCGTGCATAGCTGCTCCCCACCCCCACTCCGTCATATCTTTAAATCTTAAGGAGCTTAATGACATCGTATTTTGTGTCGTTATCGACATCTGAAAATCTATTCCACCTCATTTTCAAGCTAAGCTTCTGGTGCTATCTGCCAGCTCCAACTGAAATAGAGCATAAGGAGCATAAGGATAGCAATTTATGGCCATGAGAAGCAGGATGGCCCTACAGGAAGTGATTATAACCAAGATTGCGGTGGCCTAGAGGTGTATTAGAGGTTGCTGCATACGAGGAAACGAATCAAGTATACAAAGTCATGGGAAATCTGTTCGAAAGAATCCTTAAGAGGTGGAGGAGGGGGTGTTACTGCTCTTACTACAAATTAGAAGTCTTAGTAAGAGCCCCCATCCCATTGGTCGAGAACTTTTGTAAATGGCCGCGGTACTTCTTCACCTTCTACCGCCATCTCCCGGCTGTAAAAGTGGACTCCGTGTAGAAAGTTCATAGCATTTGGTCTGTGACCATATTAAAAAAGGGCTTATTCCGCGTGGGGAGGGGATATTGTGATTTTTGGCACAGGCTTCTGGCGTCAGTTTATTATTGTCGGAGTTGCCACCATTGTTCCAGCATTGGCACCATAGCATAGCCTTAATTTTCATATACCATCCCGGAATCGAGGACCTTGCTGGGACCTACACCCCGACAAATGCGCGGGAAAAGACGAGTTAATTGAAATTCAGCTGAAAGATCAGAACGGTGGGGGCGGGGAGCTGGTTAAATATTTGATGTCATCCATGGAGGGACGATAGAGAAAGCCCCCCCCCCAATTTCCTTCTGCCTCCTCAGGGCTATTTTCTATGACAGAAGCCTTTAACGACATCTAGCGTCGTCTCTCTAGGTTATCCCGTATGAAAGACGCCAATTTGATTTCTGAGATTTCAGCTGTGTTTCATGAAATTGGATGTTTATATAACGCTCGGATTAAGGGATCCAAGGTGGGCTGTGCGGAGGGACGTTACTAGCTGCCGGGATAAAAGAAAATTGCTACAGAATCAGGAGTCGCTTCAGGAGAATTCTTTGCCCGCTATGAATAGAAGTGAAATATTCTCGTATATCTATCTATAAGAAGAAGAGGGAGCAGAGCCTTGGTTTCTTCATTATCTCAATTCTACCGAGAGAAGTTCTTAATTTCGATTTTAGGTACAAGGGATGCTGACGCGGTAGGGCGGTTGGGTGGTGAGTGGTGGTATGCTGGGAAACTCTGAATCCTTCGCAGGATACTCTCGAATTAGATTGGAAGTTGTTCACTAGGAATTACTAATGAATTAATTTTTTTAGGGTTTTTGATTAGTATATGACTGGAATAGAGATTTCTCTATATATTTTATGAAGGAAAAATTGTTTTTTATGTGCTTTTAATAATATTTAATAATATTTTTCTTCTAGGAATAATTAAGATTTATTTTTATTCTGTGATATATGCGATATTGTCTTTTATGCAGTTTTATATTTTTAAGTGTAATTAATAGGGTGATACTAGCCATTCGCTCGAATGCTGTGGGTCCTGATGAAGTTTCTCCACAATTCATCAAACTAACCCTTTCTTTTGTCGCTTACCCTATGTCAGCTATCTTCAACCACTGCCTCACTCTCAGTGTCTTTCACACAGAGCGGAAAGAAGTGTTAGTCATCACTATTGCTAAGATTGCCACTCCAAAATCTGTCGGGGATTTCAGGCCAATAAGTCTTCTTTGCTTTCTGGAAAAAGCTCCCGAGAAAATAATGGACTCCCAAGTTAGACTCTATCTAATTCAAAGTAATCTTTTAAGTCAGTATCAATCGGGTTTCCGTCCTTCACACAGCTGTGACACTGCGCTGTTAAAGATTACGTCTGACTTCTGCTTTGCGCTGGACAAGGACAATTTTGTAGTCTTGCGCTCCAGGATTTCTCCAAGGCCTTTGATAGCGTCGATCATGACCTGCTGTTGAGAAGATTAGCGTACCACTTTTAATTTCAGTAAACCAGCCTTAAAATATATTTTTTGCGTTCTTAACATCACGTTTTTAGAGAGTCAAAATCGGGGACTGGTGCTCAAAGTCAGCTTCCTTAAAATCTGGCGTCCCCCAAGGAACCATCCTTGGCCCTTTACTATTTAGGCTATTTATAAATGACCTACCCAATGTAGTGAATCACTGTTTGATTCAATTATGCGCAGATGACGTACAGTTTACCTAAATCGACCCTTAGGACTTGTTGAAGACTGTATTTGGAGACTTAACGATGGCTTAATGCGTGTTCTGAACTGGGCTTTTGAAAACAAATTGAAACTCAATCCTAAAAAATTTCAGGCCTTAGTAATACATAAAAACCCGTTGGATTTATCTTATTTTTCCAGAGGCTCCCTTATAGTTCGGGGAAATTAGCAAAAAAAACGCATGAAAGGAGACAAAATTCCAAAATGGCTGAAAATTGTCACACAGCTTCCTTGGAACTTTTTAAGAAAACAATTTCGTAATCACAAAAGAAAAACATGGCCGCCGGAGATATCACTTTTTGGCAAAAAAGTCACTTAAACACTGTTGTTTCGAAAAAAAATTTTATTGAGTCAATACGAACTGTTATTGCCCCCAAAAAAGCTCTCTTGTCATTTTTTCGAAAATCTTTACCTTTCCGAATAATTCAAGGTATTTTTTGGCGAAAAGTGATTTTTGGAAACTTTGACCTTGAATAACTTCAAAGGGTGAGGTTTTCGAAAAAAATACAAGAGGGCTCTTTTGTAGGCAATAACGTTTCGCATTGATTCATCAAAAAAAATTTCGAAAAAAACAGTTTTTGAGTGATTTATTTGCCGAAAAGTGATATCTCCGGCCGCCATTTTTTTTGTGATTCCGAAATTGTTTTCTTAGAATGTCCCAAGAAAGCTGTTGACCAATTTTCAGCCATTTTGGAATTCTATCTCCTTAAAATGCTAATTTCCCCGGACTATTAGGGAACAGTCCTATACCGTATGTCCAGCGCGCGAGAAACTTGGGCTAATTTTGAATTCAACAATGACATGCTCTGACATGTTAACGCGAAACTGAGAATTATCTACACCAGTCTCCGTAGACTCTGGTTATTCGCTGATATCTTGCCGACAACCATGCGATGCAATTTACTAAAAATTTTTCTTTTGCCCCACTTTACTCATGCTTCAATCATATTCCGTAAATTGGATTGCTTGTGTGGCAAAAAGCTTGAGAGCCCTTACAATGATTGCATTAGATTTGCTTATAAGTTAAGACGATTTTATCACATCGCTCAATATCGTTTTAGTATCTTGAATCGCTCACTAACAAATCATCTAGCTAAGTATAACCTACTCTTCTTGTATCAGATCTTAATAGCGGCGAACCTGCGTACGAATTCATTAGGCTACTTCGAAGCAAAAGCCATAAAATGATCGGACTTCCGAAATTCAACTTCAAAGTTCTCGAAAGTTCTTACTTCGTTCACATTGGAAGAATATGGAATATCAAATACAAAAAAATTAAGTTCCTGAAATGACCATCCAAAATGCAACGCTGCCTCCCGGACTATATAGTAACTGCCGATCTTCAATTCATGCATTTGTAAATCCCGCATTACTTATGGAATGACGCAATACAAACCCTATACATCAGATTTGTAGGCTACACTGTTTGAACATAGTTTAGCAATTTGCCTGTTCTTCTTCTGTTTGTCGTTCAGATAGGACTAGTAGAGTATCTGATAATTAGGAGCCAATAATATGCCCTGAAATTCTTTCATATTCGTTATTCCCGACTATTTTAGGTTTAGTCCTACGGTGTCTTTTTGCATCATCGAGTGCAACACAACATGCCCAAGCGTGTCCCAACCCTTTATGATTGAGGTGTGACCTTAAGCTGCTTTCGCAATATTTTTTATGGCCTAAGTTAATTCGAAGGGTTTTTCAAGGTAGCGATGCAGTAATTTTGTTTTCGGGAATAGGAAAAGTCACACCACGCCAAATCCGGCAAGTATGGTGGTTGGTTAGTGACATTCATCGAGGCTTGCCCAAAAAATCTTGTAAAACGACGACTGTCCGATGGAGCAATATCTTTTTGCGAAACTGATGAAGTTTTGTTCCACATATACTGCGCTTCAAACCACGGTAACTAAAGGAAATTGTCGGCATGAGCTTGAATTTCGAACGAGTTTGACGTGTTTTTTTTAGTTCTCCTTCTTATTCCTTCCGAAGACGGTTGGCTTGTATGAAAATCGTATTCGTACAGATATTTCTGGTTCGCCAGTTATGATGCGTTTCGTGTAAGTAGGTTCTGTAGATACTCACAAAATGATATCGTCAGTTTCGATACTCTTTTTACAAAAAAATATTCGCTTTTTCGGAAACAGTCGTACGGCGTCGGAGCTCCCGTTCAAACTAGCAGTCATAATGTAATAATGAACGGACTTATACTACATTCTTACATCCTCAGTGCACTCTCCCGAATAAAAATAACGCTCGCTTGTACGTCACCCAAGGCATTGTACGCCTGAATAAAAATTCTAGTTTTTCAAATGTAGGAGCTATAGGGACGTATCAATAAAAGATGCACGGAATAGTTCAAACGAAGCACGGTGCGCTTTCTAGACTAAAGGGAACAAAATTGGAGCTTTAAAAAATTTTATAGGACGAAGAAAAAGGGAAATTATCTTGGTAATCATAACGGATGCAATTGGCATACTCAGTAAACCGGTTCTTGTTCGATTTCGAAGGTCAAGCAGCATCGGACGTGGTTAGTACTTAGTTCGGGGACCGCTTGGTAAAACACTTGCATTTGGAATGATCGATTACGAGTACATTCATATCTGTAACCGCAGCGTACATACCTCTAGCTAGCGCATTTTTGGATTTTCATGCCTGTGGCGGGAACGTGCATACCCGTGTGGCAGTTGTCTTCGTTCGCTATGCGTGCTAGTTTCGAGCGAGTTCGCTATGCGTGCTCCAATTCCGCGAAACTGATAAGTTATGAGTACCGGGCATATATTTTATATTAAGTCAAGGATGGGCTACCAACGTAAGCAGAATGAGTGAAAATTGGCATAATATAAGGTCAATCCGAAAAGTCAGTCCGTGGGGTTATTTTTAGTAAAATTCAACTGGTTTTATATTGTAATAGTGTGAAAATATGCTTCATTATTATCGACAACCATTTTTCAGTAGAGTCAAGCTACCAGAGGGTGCTGAATGAAGTGGGCTCTACGGTGGGTGCATCAAAATTCCCCAACCAAGCTCTTCCAACATATGACGGATCATCAAAGAAGTCGGTGGTTTGACGTTACTCCATCTTTCCTCTTTCTTCATTTACCGCACCTCTCTAGTTGTTCGCAGTAGAGTTGAGAATCAATCATCTGAATAACTGGAAATACCTCATATAGTACGTATACATGCGAAATTGAAGCCGGATTCAAGCCAGCTTGGATCTTAGAAAAATCCATGTATACGCAGATCGAATTCGAATATGATGGAGCGGAATTCGATGAAAAAGCGAAACAACAGTAAAACGATACGAAAACTAAAAATTGTAGGTTATGTTCATTGCTTTTCGATTACGTTTGAATCCATTTAAACTTCAATTACTGGATCCGACGATGTGAAATACGCAGATTCTCACTTTCAATCTTTCGAGCTCTGAATCGTTCGATTTGGTCATGTATACGTGGTAATAGTCGACGATTCCCTTCCAGTCCAACCATAAGCACAGCATCATATTGTTCGACGTCAATCCTGTCTTCGCGAACGCGCGTTTTCGCGCTCAACTCATGAGCAGCCCATACATGGAGCTTCTTTTTGTATCCAGCTTTGTGTAAATGGTATTGTGGTCGATGCTTAGTTCCATATCAGTATCGACACTGCTAACAAGCCTATATTGCTGGATTTTGTCATGAATTTAATTAGCTTTTCCACTGATTGGGCTCCAGAGCGTGACACAACTTTCAATTACCAGAGCAAAAGCGAGCGAATCATTTCCGTTCAGCAGATTTTGATAAAGTGCCTTCAACGTACACAGCACATATTTTTGCTTCATAAAGGTGCGTTTAAACTATACGGTTTTTTGCCAGTTATTGCACTAGCACTAGTGATGCAGCTAGGGTAATGTAAACATCATGTCAGTGCACTGGTTGGGGCACTGGCAAAGGACTGGCATTAACACCGACACGAATTTTCTCGTGCAGTCTAAACACGCAAAAACGTGCACTGACGACTTTCTCGTGAGCACTGGTAACTTTACAAACTTGTTAGTAAAGTTGTACGTGTTTTTTTATTCAGAAACGATATTTTCCTTAAAGTATTAAGAAAAACGTTTTATTTGAATTGGAAAATGAGCGAACAAATGGAAACTATTGAAAAAAGCGAAGTTCAGGCGGTTCTTGGACAAAATAAGAGATTGAAATTTTAATATCTTTGTACTAGATTTGTCCAGAATGCGGATGCTTCAATAGTGCTATATAACGAAGTAGAGATTTGAAAACAAAATCTCTACAAGGTACAAATATCGCTAAACAAAATATAAGGCAAAATATAAGGTCACAATCGCCTTCTTTTTGGTTTCTTTCCTTCTTCTTCATGAAATAACAAGTATGCAACAATTGCTGCAGCAATTTTTATTTGTCGCCATTTAACCGAAAAATTCAATTGTAAATAGTCACTACATCACATAGTCATTACATGCCCTGGACTTAAGCACCTCAGAGAGTTATAATTTTTTTATATTTGTTTTTCTGGTGAAAACTAAGAAAAATATAACTTTATAAAAATATAAATTTTTTGGACTTCTAATGTTTTAGTTATTCATTTCCAAAAAATCGAAAATCGCATAATTCTGCCAATTTTCAATCATTAAATGAGTTCAAAAACAATTTACCATAGAAAGCTGAAAGATACCCAATTTGTTCTGCTTTAATACTGCTTTAATTTGATATACAGCATTTATTAGTAAGAATAAAACATTTTCCAGTATTTTCTAAATTTTTTGTTTAAAAAAACTCAAAAACGGGGTTTTTTTTAAAAAAATTATATTTCGTACTTACACTCTTAAGATACATATATGCCAAAAGTTAAGATAAGATGACATTGAATTCATTTTGAAATAAAACATTTTGTACATTGTGATATTTTTCAGTTTGAAATTGCTGTTTTCTGCAATTCCGCGCGAGATATCTTTTCCAGTGAACTGGAGTCGCAATGTAAACACCATCAATTTCTATTACCAGTGCTCTGGAAAAAAAAGTGTCAGTGAAGCACTAGCAATTCTTCTGTCAGAGAAATATTTGCCAGTATTCTCTGCTAATGTAAACAGTGTGCCAGTGCACTGGCTGCGACTGCCAGCGGAAACTTGTATAGTTTAAACGCACCTTAAGGCTACGTTCAGACGGTGATTTTTTTCCCGTATACCGTATACGGGATTTTATCGAATAGAACAGTGGCAAAGATAATTGCATTAGCATGCTCCCACTATGCTCATGCGGGAAACTCCAGAATTCGTGAAATTTGTTTTCCCGCATATCGTACGAACTTGCCACTAAGATTCGATAAATCTCGAATGTATTTTATCGAATACTTGATGAAGTAGCCTTTAGTTTTGAATTGCATCATTCACATGACTGAAATTGTCCCGAATCTCGAAATTTTTTTCTAGGCTGTTCTTCGAACTCGTGCGTCGAATTTTAATTGCCAGTTAAATCTTGTCAAGATGGAAGACCATTTTCCGATATCCACCGAATTATTTATTTCCCTCATTGAAGAAAGGCCTAATTTGATACATGATGACGACTGGGCTACCATGGGTAAACCCAGATTTACGTGAAAAAATCGAATCGAACAGTCCGTGTGAAGAGCCGTCCCGTATTCGATAAAACCGTATACGTGAAAAACTCGAATCGAATAGTCGCCGTCTGCACATAGCCTAAGTCTGCGCAGCGTTCTTCTCTTTGTCGTAATAACATTGCTAAAAATACCACAACTTTTCATTATTTTTCTCCATTTTCCATCACAAACAACTTTCAACCCAACAGTACCTAACAAGTCAAAATATCACCTGTCAAACGAGCGTATAGTGATGTCGCTGCGATCAGTGTCTCCTGAGTTATTAGCAATTGACGCCATCTCTCGGGGAAAACGTCACGAGCTTTTTCCCAGACCAAGAAAAAGGTGTTCCAAATAAATGTAAATAATAATAAAAAAAAAATATGAGATTCTTCCAAAATTTATTGCGATTTTTTTATGTTTGTGGAGATACAATCCAAGAGGAAAAAAATCTCATTCTCATATCGAAGTATCTCATCATACAAAATCATAAAATTGCAAATTACAGGGGATTATGTCAAAAGTAATAAAAAACACACAAAAACAATTTTTCGTTATCAAATTACAAACGGATCCTTTAAAAAAAAAACTCTCTCTGTCTTAACAATCACAACTTTGGTGATACAAAATTGAAGTTTTTTTATTCTAAATTTTTAATTGAAAAAAAGCTCGTGTACAAACAAAATTTTAATTTCCTAGGAAAAAAAACGCGAAATTAAAAACTCAAAACAAAACCAGAAACTCTCACAACAAATAACATATTTTGAAAAAAAAAATTGTTTTTAACATCTTACTTCCTCGTCGATTGCGGTTCGCAGGACTCCGCCAGCAGAAGGAAAACTTCCAACTTTTCAATTTCACTTCATGGTAAATTTCACTTAACTAATTGCTTCCCTTCAGATTTTTTTTTGGTAGAAAGGGCAGAAAAAAAATGGAGGAAAACAAGAATAAATTAAAGAAATTTCCAATACAGCAAATGTTCGCCATTCATTTCTTATCCGATTTTAATTTCGCCAAAGAGCCTCTTCTCCTCCATCCACACGGGATTGAGGCTGTGCGATTCAAGGACGAAAATAGCGCAGTTGTTGTTGTAGTTGTAGCATTCATGTCCTAAGGATAAAAACACAGAACAAGGCAAAGAACAACAACAACAAAAGTTTCATTTTATCCAAAAAAATTGTCGATGGAAAACAAACAGAAAAAAATTTGCTTGGAAAAGAAGAATTTCTGTCCAAGCTGGATTCCAATATCTGCACGTAAACGAACATTATTTATACTATTGCAGTTCTCGTTTTTGCTACTGTTGTTGTTGCTGTTGTTGTCGGAGGGTAGATCCTTGGCGGAACATCTGCCTGCCATCTTCTCACACTGAATAAATTCTCGCAAATGGCGGCTTCGTTTAATATACGTATGTATCCATATTTTGATAAAGCGCCATTCCCCACCCCCGGTACAAGCCTTTGGCAATGTTTTCCCTCCCCCAAAAAAGGGGTAGAAATGTAGGGAATAAAACTGAAATTGAGATATGAGTGCCGACGAGAAAAAAAAACAGGAGAAGAAAACACGAAAATGAAATCTTCACTGAAATCGGGATATCATGGAGCTTTAATGTGTGCAAAAGGCAAAATAATCACCAGGAAAAAGGACGGGAAGCTTCTCAGCCAGCAAGAAGAATCGCCACGAACTCTTTGACCTTGGCTTTGATTATTTTAATAATATTTTCGAAGATATTTGTAGGCAACCCTTATAGTATTAATTGCCATATAATCAACACTACTCTCTTAGCAAAATTGTTCAGACCGTTGACCATCTCAGCTTTTTGAAATACTATAGAAGATTTTCGACAAGAGGCAATTATCTTCATCTGTCACCGAAATAAATGCTCTCCTGCATCCACGGCAGTTTAATACCCGCAACACCAAGATGGCCAATCGGCTCATTCCTTTACCTACAGCCCCCTTTCCGCGCACCCTGCAAACTAGGAATTCGTTCATAAATAAAACAACCTGATTGTGGAACAATCTTTCACAGTCTCTATTTCCGAACTCCTACATCCAAGACCTCAATCGCATGTTTATCTCCACCTCTTTCAACACCCTTCTGACCCCTCATAACCGCAAAGCTATTCTACCCCAAGAGCATTGTTAAAGCAAGCAATTGGGCTGGCGATTTTCATCGATGTCGATACAACCCTTGGCATTGTGCAATGGTCGAGGATGAGGTCTAGGCAAAATGTAATGTGATTGGATCGACTCTATGTTGAGAATTCGCTGACCTCCAATCTCCGCTCTTTCACTGTCCTGATATAGACGATAATTTCGAGACTGTCGATATTGACGGGTCTGGCCCTCATAAGTAAAACATACGGCTTCTCACAAAAAACTAAATTATATACATAATGGTGATGCCAAACGCCATCGAAGGCAACACATGAGTGTGAAGGGCACAAGGCATTCTGAACTCTTGCTGCAGAGCCTGTGGGTTGACATGGCGTCTACAGTTAAAATCTGTGGACTGGATATACAATAACATCAAAAGGCCTGTGGTAACATGTGGGACCTAGTGTTGAGGCATAAAACCAGGCTCAATATCTTTCAAATTAAATCTTGATTCAGAGAATTTCTCGCCTTTTCATCACCAGAGCTATTCGCATTTCGCTGACTGAAGCGGTGGAGCTTGAACTGAATTTGGTACAGCTCCATTTTGAAGTTTTATAAATCCGCTGTAAGTTTTGCGCTGATCCTAAGAACGAAGGTCAACTGAACGATGGATGATCTTCATCGGAGGCACTCTACAATCGTCAGTTTTATACAGGGTGCCCCATGAGGAGGGTCAAAGCGGCCGGCTGTGGATAGGTTATGGATAGACGAACAAAAAATCGTATGCGTGCGGAGGGGGCGGGGGAATCGAAAGGGTTTAGCCGCTAGGGCGTTTTGAAATTTTTTTTTTGGTAGAGTTTTACATATCACCCTGTATTTTTGTAACCCTATGACCTATTTTCATGAATAAGGTATCAGTGTACGCAGAATACGCCCACGCCCCCACAACCGGAAATTTTGGTTTTTTTCAATAAGTCTTTTTTGCTTTCTGGAAAAAGCGCCCGAGAAAATAATGGACTCCAATTCAAAACAATCTTTTAAGTCAGTACCAATCGGGTTTCCGTCCTTCACACAGCTGTCAAAGATTACGTCTGACTTTTGCTTTGCGCTGGACAAGGACAACTTTTAGGTTTGCGCTCCTGGATTTCTCCAAGGCCTTTGATAGCGTCGATCATGACCTGCTGTTGAAAAAATTAGCGTACCACTTTTAATTTCAGTAAACCAGCCTTGAAATTTATTTTTTGCGTTCTTTACATCACATTTTTAGAGAGTCAAAATCGGGGATTGGTGCTCATAGTCAGCTTCCTTAAAATCTGGCGTCCCCCAAGGATCCATCCTTGGCCCCTTACTATTTAGCCTATTTATAAATCACCTACCCAATGTAGTGAATCACTGTTTGATTCAATTATGCGCAGATGACGTACAGTTTTACCTAAATCGACCCTTAGGACTTGTTGAAGACTGTATTTGGAGACTTAACGATGTCTTAATGCGTGTTCTGAACTGGGCTCTTGAAAACAAATTGAAACTCAATCCTAAAAAATTTCAGGCCTTGTAATACATAATAATACATAAAAACCTGCTGGATTTATCTTATTTTCCAGAGGCTCCCTTATAGTCCGGGGAAATTAGAAAAAAAAACGCACGAAAGGAGACAAAATTCCAAAATGGCTGAAAATTTTCAATTTCGGGATCACAATAGAAAAACATGGCCGCCGGAGATATCACTTTTTGGCAAAAAAGTGACTCAAATACTGGTTTTTTCGAAAAAAAATTTTAATAAGTCAATACGAACTGTTATTGCCCACAAAAAAGCCCTCTTGTCATTTTTTCGAAAACCTTTACCTTTCCGAATAATTCAAGGTATTTTTTGACGCAAAGTGATTTTTGGAAACTTGGACCTTGAATAACTTCAAAGGGTTAGGTTTTCGAAAAAATTACAAGAGGGCTCTTTTGTAGGCAATAACGTTTCGCATTGATTCATCAAAAAAAAATTTCGAAAAAAACAGTTTTTGAGTGATTTATTTGCCAAAAAGTGGTGCTGGTTTTTTTTAACTAAAATTGCAACTAAAACCACCCTTTTCTCCAAAAAATGCCTAGTTAACTAATATTTTTTTTTGCAAAATTGGAAAGTTTGGACAATTTCCTATTAATAATGTCCAGACAATTTTTACGCTAGGGCCTTTAGTTTTGAAGTTATTAGCAATTTTAATGCTGAAATTGGCTCTTTTTTAGTATACTTTTTCACCTAAGATTTGCCAAAAAGTACCAAATAACCACCAGATAAGGCAAATTTTAACATCAAACTTGCTAATAACTTCAAAACTATGTAAAACTCGACCAAAAAAAAATTTCAAAACGCCCTAGCGGCTATACCGTTACGATTCCCCCCGCCTCCGCCCCCATACGATTTTTTGTTCGTCTATCCATAACCACAGCCGGCCGCTTTGACCCTCCTCATGGGACACCCTGTGTAAAAGATTCGACTTATTCAACTCTTAACATCCTAGACAGGGCTAAGACTGGATGGAATGATCACATATATCAAATCGCCAAGCAAGCGTTCCAGTGCTTGGGATTCCTTAAGAAATTTTAAATTTAAATTTTTTCTTCAGCATCGCGGGTTTAAACGACAAATCCCAGACTCGACTCGCCTTGCATACAACTTTTTTATTTGGGCTGGCTCTTCGCCTTAGTGTGACTCGACAAAGAGCAAAGTCCCGCCATCTGTCTTATCGGTGGTGGCATTGAGTCACTGTTGGAAAGTAGCAGTCCTAATAAAATTCTACCGGTACCACCTTAGGGACTGCTTCACTATTTTTCTCCCAATATAAAACTAGCCCACTCGCCTCACTGCAGCCCTCTTTTTCGCGCACAGTACGACCTACAAGTAAGGTTATAAATAGAACAACTTGACTGTGGAACAATCTTCTACACTTTGCATTTCTGAATTCGTAGAACATCGCAGAACTCAAAAGTAAGGCTCATCGCCTCGTTTCAGCACCCTCTAGACCCCCTAACCTATCCTATTCTCTTATATCTTTATAACTAAGCTTTCTACTTGGCATTTCGGCTGGTTGTACAACTGGCGATTCCTAAGCTTAGTTCACATGCTAGTCTTGCGCTTAGATAACATAAAACACCAGTGGACGCCGGCAGAGATGGTATGGAGTTTAAACTCCTCGCCATCTAATACTACAATGATTGAACGTCCATCATCTCCACTGTCTTTGTTCCATGATTACGAGGAACAGCAGGAAGGGGCGTCTTTGCAGGCATTGCGACCTGTTTGGTCTATTGTGCCAACCCCGTCATTAAAAAACCTTAAGGTTAAGGCTTTTTATATAACCTAAAATTGGTTTAGCATTCATATCGCAAAGCTCCCTGCGAACAGCGATACTCAAGGAATGGAAGTGATGAATGGTGTGTACCCAAGGTTGAAAGACAGTAATACCCCGGCTTCACCGGCCTCAGTTTAATCAAGTTCAATTCAACCCACATAAGTGGCTTCACCGGCTAAAGTCGAGTTCAGTGCTTGAAATTGTTGTTGCTTTTTCGCCAGAAGTCAGAAATGCCAAAGCTCCCTGGAATGGCATTCCACTGTTCCAGTTATTACTCTCTTTTGAACGAGCTTTTACTTTCATGCTTGATTTCATGTTCTGTTGGGCGAAATCAGACTTTATTTTTCCTGATGACTTCAAAATGTGAAAATGTATGGGAAATCAGGCAAAAATTGAAGCTCAGTAGACTAATTTGCTCGCACTTTCGCAGTTCGTACGGTGAAGCCGGGGTATAAGGGGTAGCGCTAAGCGCCATGGGTATTTTAAAATTTGGGATAAACACATCCAGCCCTACCCGATTATCGGTTTTGGAACCGTATACTAAAAGGCCGTGTTTTCTTTAAGTCCAGAATGCAGGAGTGGTATCGAACAATTCAAGCGCTTAGCTCCAGATGTAATTCCTTAATAATCGAAAGGCGATCCACAAGGTCTCCTGTTTTATACGGCGTTTACATCGCCTCGAAAACACGCGTTTTCGTCAAAATTTGGCGTTTTGGGCAAAAACACAATCGAAAACAGGTGTTTTTCATACAAATCGACAACAACTTGGGAACCTGTTTTCAGTAAAAACGACAACGAAAGCAAGAAAAGTGTGGACAGGAACCCAATTCAGCGTTCAGCACTTGTTATACGCATGTTATTTTCCGTATCACACTTTTTTTTAATTTTCAGTGTGCCATGGAAATAATTAAATTAAAATTCAATTAAATAGGCATAACTGTCACTCGAAAACATGCAGAAGGCGATGTAAACACCGCACTCGTTTTCCGAAAACGAGTTCATGAAAACACTTGTTTTCGGGACGATGTAAACGCCGTATTAAAGGGGAATAGCTTCCGTAAATGCCGCACTTCGCCAGAGCCTTCTTGTTTACTACTAGTTGGAGCGGAGGGAGGCTCAAGGCGCAGTCGAACAGGTGCTTTTAGCTCCCGTGATAACGAGACAGGCCAGCCTTTGAACCTTAGCGAGCTTTATCACGGCATCCTTTTCTTTGGTCTGGACCCACAATGCAATAGACGCATACGCGACCACGGGCATTATGACCGTCGTGTAGCCAAAATATTAACCTCGGTTTGATGGCCAAGGTGGCCTAAATCTTGACTACAGATATGGAGAGATGTAATTGCCTTGGCAGTTACTCTCTCAATCTGGGGTTTCCAGAAGAGCTCTCGATACAGGATTATGCCTAGATATTTAGGACCATATGCATCAACGAAGTTAATCTTGTAATTTTATCAGAAACATCAACCAAGATTACCTCAGACAAAATCTAGGGTTGAGGCTAAAATAATGATTGGTTCGGTAGCAGTTGAAGGAGTATCACTGTAGATACCCTCATTAAGTACCAACAACAACTGAAACTAGTAAAATGTTAATCAAATGTTTTCCGAGAATATTCGAAAAGCCTTGCCAAATCTTAAAATTCCCATGTTTTACAGGATTTTGTGTAAGCATTTTAAACATATCACCGATTGCGGATAAAGGTAATCCTCGATGATGTTTACAGCCCTTAGCCTGCTTTGAGAAAGTAATTACCGTGGCATCTAGAGAGGGAGGTTTTAAATTTAGCTTCCTTCTATTAGTAAATGTTATAGTTTTGGTAGGTTAATAACCACATTCTTGCTCCGACATCAGCTATGCACATATGAAAGGGCGGCTTGCATGAGTTACGAGATGGTGCCATCATGACTGCTGCTAATCGTTATGACGATATCATCTGCAAAGGTCTGTGATTTGAAGCCACGGTTATTCAGGTCGGCAAGAAGTCCGATAACGATTGATCTTAGGAGAGTCGATAGGACTCCTTCTGGAGTGCTAACGAATAAGTTTACCAAAAGTGATATTATTCTGCTTTAAACAGTATTACTCGTTGTTAATATAATGTAGCTAGTCACTGCATATCGCTTAACTATATCCAAAATACCACTCACAGCCATTCATAAAATCATATGCACAGGCTTGAACCACCTGTGGATAACTCTTTCGTTAAATTCGTAGTATACCAAACTTATTCATAGGAGAAGGAAACAGTCACTATTTCAAAAAGACGGAAACATTTTTGTTTGATACATTTATGAAAGGCATGAAAGCGCGTTACTTTGTATTTAGTGCAAAATTAGCTTCTGAAAGGAACCGGAACTAAAAATCTGTACATTAGACATTTTCAAAAACTTTCATTTAACCATGAAAAAAAATGTTTACCATTAAAAACGCCATAAGCAGACATTCTTTTGAAAACATACCTCCATAGTCTCTTCATACAATATTTAACATAAAATATGTATATTAAAAAAAAACTCTCTAATATAGTGCTGAATACCACCATCATCCTCCGCCAGGAATCTGATTCACATTTACCTGGTTTCAATCCTGTTGAGACTCATCTTGCTGCAACCTTCACAGCCACCACAGCCAACAAACTCGATCTGCAGAAATGCTCCTCACTAGTCGGCCATTTCCAACGTGTGCTCTGCCCCGCTCCTTGCACCATCATGGCAGTGGTGACGTTCTAAGGATACTCCACTTCATCCACTTCCGTCGTCCTTTTTTAAAATGTTTTTAATATACTCGTATTTCAGGTGCAAATTTTTTAATGTGGTTTCCGGTAAATTAAGGAATTGTGACTAGACTTCGTCTGGTGCCTGCTGGGCCTGCACGGGGTGTGGGTGTATGGCGCAAAGGTAGAGTGCTATTATTTTCCTCCAGCTGCAGATGTAAATCCACGAGGAAGTTAAAAACTTTTCTAGGTGGGCAAGAAATAATTTTTTTATACCCATGCAAAAAAAATGCCAGGACTTTTTGTTTATGCATACTTTGGAACAAGGCACACAGTCTGCATTATGAACCCCTAGACTGGAGGTGTATGACCGTATCAATCCGCACGTCCGCTTCAGCAACCCCCGATGCATTTATTTAATTTGAAAAGTCCCTTTTGACGTGGTTCTCGCTCTGTTCTCTCTGGGAACATCGACGCCATGGAGCAGCTTTGATACCTCAATTTTAATATCAATAAAAAAATTCCCAAGTTGAAGTTATGTTTATATTAAAAATATTTGAAATCGCAGAGCTGGCAACGGACCGTCTGTGCGGCACTGGAAAGGGAGTATTAGTGCTCAAGTTGTGTAAACTTCAATTATTTTAAGAGATTTCCCAATATTCCCTTTTTCAATTGCAGCAACACTTAGCAAAGTTTTAATTTTATTCGAATATTTGCAAAAGTAAAGTGCGGGATTTTTACCTGCCAAAGTTGCAAATTGCAACTGAATTACGGCAGAAAATGCAGCTTTGAGGATGTTGCGTTTGTGGGATTTTACAATTTTATTTTGTTTTGGCTCGAACGAATTGAAGATGGCTGATTGAAAAAATGCTTTTACGCTTTTGTACAAGCACTTGACCCTATTGGAGTTATTAATACTAGATTTCAACCATCGCGGTTGGTTGGTGCGGTATTCTTTATTTTAGATTAGTTATTTGTGTGTATTTTGTTTTTAACGTCATAATGAGCGAAGTTGATTGATTTTGATGCGTTATATTGAAATTGATAAAAACCCATACGTGTGATGATGATTTTGAATCAAGAATAATGTATAAATTGTTTGAAAAGATGCCAGAAGAGTGGGTCTTAGGCACAATTGTCCAAGGTTCACAAAATGTAAAATTTATAGAACAATCACCCTAAAACCACTGACAGACTGCTAGTATAAGTACCACTGTTTCTATTAGGAAACTATTTAATATGGTTAATGCCCCGGCTTCACCGACCTCAGTTCAATCCAAGTGGCTCAAGTCCAGTTCATGTTCAGTTCGTGCTTGAAATTGTTGTTGGTTTTACGCCAGAAGTCAGAATTGCAAAAGCCACTGGAATGGCATTCCACTAATCCAGTTGATTACTTTCTTTTGGGCGAGCTTTTACGTTTAACTTAAGTTCGAGTTCAGTTGGGCGAACTGAGGCCTGTTTTATCCTCAGTTGAATATGTGAAAATTGTATGCGAACTGAGGTTATTTTAAAGTTCAGTTCACCAATTTGATCGAACTTGCGCAGTTCGGCTGGAGCCGCGGTGTAAGGTCCCGGGTAACTACACAAAGTCTTGTCTTAGGATCACTCCAATGCCATTGTCTCCCTCAAGACTCCTGAAGGGTCTTTTACGGAGAACATCAAGGATACCATGGAGCTATTTACGAGCATTCATTTCCCAGGTTCTCTACTAACTGAGCCTAGACTGGTCTTAGGACCTAATACTGGATCGAAGGTAGTTCTTGCCAACCCGTCCTACAATAGGAATATAGGGCTGTAAGATCGAATTGGAACCTTCAAGCCCTTCAAGGCTGCTGCAAAAGTCCAGACCTTCCCGCCTCTCCTTCAGAAGGGCGTGGAAGAGATCCTACCAATCCTGCTGCCATTATTCCGGGATAACTTGGCTCTGCTCCATATTCTGGGGTGCTGCAGAGAGGCTAGGGTGGTCTTTATGCCTTAATTTAATTTAATTTAATTATAGAGTTTATCCTTCTAGCTCAGAAGGTACACTTCTCAGCTGGGCTGAGAAACGGGCCGCACTTATGTGCAGGGACCGAACCGGCCGAGAGCACCCAAAAAGGCATAAGAAGAGAAACACCGCATAACGAGCATGCGACCGAAAATGCGGGCTCCTTCTCGACCCTCCCCAGCACTCCGGTACCAAGCCGGTCACATTTACCACTGCACAGTGGCTCAGCTAAGACATGCAAACATAAACAAGAAAAAGTAAGAACGAACATATAAAGAAACGTGCAACACAGGAGGAGCGAGACACATAAGCAGTCACGCGAGTTTAAGACTCTTTTTGAGAACATCCTTGCTTATGGTCACGCTAAAAACATTAGTATTTTTGTTCACATTAATGAACATTCGATTTACGGGTTCAAATTTACCGTAATTGGTGTTAGAGGAGTTGATGTGTAAGAGAGATGGCCCTCTCAAATTATAACTGCTCTCTCTAAACCACGCACGGCGACTTAGAAAACCTGAGTCAACCCTTCCGTTGAGGAGTTGATGAACGAATACCACATCGGCCACCTCACGACGCTTTTGAAGAGTGCTTAAGTTAAGTAACTTAAGTCGGTATTCGTATGATGGAAGAACAAATGGGTCTTCCCAAGGAAGATGACTCAGTGAGAATCGAACGAACCTTCGCTGGACCGATTCAATTTTTCCAACGTGCGAAGAGTAGTGAGGAGACCAAACCTGGGACGCATATTCAAGTAATGGTCTGACTAGAGAAATGTAAAGATGTTTAGTGATCAAGGTGTTATTAAATTCTTTGGACCACCTTTTGATAAAACCCAGGACTAAACTACCCTTGGAGGAAATATAGTCAATGTGAGCGGAACAATCCAGCTTACTATCAAATCTAATCCCGAGATCTTTAACAAAATTAACACGAGGGACACCCTCATTAAGAAAGGTGTAGTTATAAATAATAGTACTACGTCTCCTACAAAAAGTCATGACTTCGCATTTACTGATATTTAGAACCAGGTTGTTGTTAACACACCAAGAGTGAAAGGAGTCAAGGTCAACTTGCAAAAGTTTGCAATCCTCAATACTCTTTATGTGACGGTACAATTTGATGTCATCAGCGTAAATCAAAATTCTACAGTGTCTTAGCAAGGGAACAATGTCATCAATTGATAGAATAAAGAGGAGAGGTCCTAGATGACTGCCTTGAGGGACACCGGATGACGCTTCTATGGTTGCAGATTTGGAACCACGGAAAAGAAGTTGGTAGGTCCTGCCAGCTAAGTAAGACTGGAACCATACTAGAAGGGCTTGCGGAAAACCTAGCTTTCTTAGTTTAAGAATTATAATAGAGTGGGAGAGCTTGTCAAATGCCTTACTAAAATCAGTGTAAACACAATCAGTTTGGCAGCCGGAAACGAAGCCCTCGACAGCATGAGAAGTGAACTCGAGTAGATTGGTGGTGGTGGAACGAGCCGCAAGAAAACCATGTTGATTCGTTGAGATGAGCTTCTTGCAGATAGGCGCCGTTGCCGAATAAATAATCGATTCAAAAAGTTTCGGTATAACAGACAACTTCGCAACTGGTCTATAATTCGATATTTCATTCTTGCTCCCGCTTTTATGAAAAGGGATTATGAACGAATTTTTCCAGAGAGTAGGGAAATACTTTTTATTCAGGGATTTTTGAAAAAGGGTTTTCAGTGGAGACTGGAGAACCTCCGCACAGGACTTAAGGACAGCAGGAGGAATACCGTCGGGGCCGGAAGTGAAGTCGAATGGGAGTTCGTTAATATGTTTCACGATATCGTCACTGGTTATTGAGAGAGATAAGCTATGAGCCTCTCGGTTTGGAGTTATGTGACGAAAATTATTGTCGTTAGGCAGAAAACCAGAAGGAGTGAAAGATTGGTGAAAGAGCAGAAGAGAGTGAACGAAAACTGTTATAGCAATCGATAAATGAATTGAGACTCGAAGAGTCCTTTCTCTTTAAATAGGTTTTCCAGAGTCTATTCTTCTGGTTTCTTAAATGCTTCAGCTCGTTAATCAGGGAGAAGTTCGTAGAAGAAAGCAAAATCCTATCGACGCATCCTCCTCTACTCCTTCCTACTGAAAACGATGTAGAAGGTTTTAGACAGGCCAGAGAGGGTCTTACAGCGAACCTACTCCACTGCTAGCAATTTGCCTACCGGTCAGGCAGATCTACCGAGACTGCCATTCTCGTGCCAGTGAGAGATATCGAGATGTTACTCCGGTCCAAGCAAACTTCTCTCTGCGCTTTTGCATATATCGAGGGTGCATTTGACAACGTTACTTCTGCCGCAGCAAAAAGGGGCATTCCTTCTTAGACTGATCAGATGAATGGCGGATCGGTTACGATAATTGTTGGAAAAGGCTGTTTTCTCCTATGGTTAATTATAATCGACGAACTTCTTGCCAACCTAAATAACCGGGGCTTCAAGGCACAGGCCACAAATTAAACCCGTTCAGCCTAATTCCCGGTTTCTGTTTTGACAATTGTAACAATCGTGGGTAAAAATCAAAGTTTGCTCGAAATTGCGCACTTCGGCCGGTGAAGCCGGGGTATAAGAATGAAATTGATGAAGTTATTGGTAAAAATTATAAATATAACTAACTTAAATATAAAAAAGCGTGTGGCGCTCTTTACTTATATTCTTATTTTATTAATACTGGAACTTTTCGTTAGCGCCCCACAAGATCTTACCCAGACACAGTGAAGTTCAACCTCAGATTCTATCCCCCTCGCGAAAGTTTATCCAAGACACACCGAAGTTCCTAAAAGCTCACACCCCAGATCACATCCATACCCGATGCCACAACCGATAACATTTTTGCGGTTTGAGCGGCATAGCTATACTACTATTTCTCCCACAATGTAAAACTGGTCCCGACGGCTTATTCCCGCAAGTTTCAGCCTTCCTTTTCGTGCAACCGCCTGGTCATGGAATTATTTCATGAATAAAAAAACTCGATTGCGGAACAGCCTTCTGCAATAAGTATTTCCAAATTCGTACAACATCCAAAATTTCAAACGCAGAGTTTGTCTCGTTCTACTCCAGGTCCTTCCAGACTCCTCCTAATCTGTTGTATCCGCTATCTATCTTTCGAATTAAGCTTACTCTACTAGACTTTGCCAACCTCGCAAGCCTAAAGGTCAAGGTGACCAACTATACCAGCGGCTATCAACCTTTTTTGGCGTGCGTACCCCCTCGCAGTTCATCCTAAATTGTACCTACCCTTTACATTAGAAAAATGTTTAGTTTAAATACTCGTAATTGTTATTATTTGAAACTTGTTCTAACACTAAATAAATAGCAATAACGTATCAAGGAGTGCACTACAAGAAACACGCTACGTACCATTGGAATTCTAACACTAACTTTTGTGATGCGATGATGTAATTCCGAGGATTGTTACAAAAACCATTGCTATGCGCCAGTAGAAATTTCACACCGAATGATGCAAGAATTGTGTGCACGGTATCTGACTATGACTAATAGTCCAATAAATAGGTCGAAAAAAGGCCTTCGTAATGCGTAAAATACCGTACGCGATTTTTTTACCAAATGATTTTATATATTTTTATAAGCTTAAATCCAAAATGTCGTCATCCCCACCCTCTTGGTAAATTTACAGTGAAGGGAAACGCGTTTAATTCGATATCTCAGAAACTATGCATTTTACGACAAAAATGTATATAATCTTTTTTGTAGATAAATAAGTGATTTAACTTTTTTGTTTAGAATTTTTTTTTGTAAAGTCAATATCTACTGAGCTATGGTGCTTCAAACTTCACATATCACTTTCTTTGCACACTATTCCGGTAATGGTTAATTCTACCTGAAAAAATCCTGCGTAGGACTTATAGAACATGCAATTATCTATAATTTTTGTTATTATCATTTTTTACGTAGGGCTAATATTTCACGAGTTATAGCGCTTTAAGTGTCAAAAAACGTAAATTCAAAAGTAGTCTGCCAAAATCTTTTTAATTACACGTTTTATTGCAAAACTGATTATAAAGTTTTTGTGCGCAATTACCCCACATTTTTTGTTTTAAATTTTTTCTGTGGAAAAGAGTTTGTGCCCCAAAGAAATCTCTCAATTATTTGTATGAACATTTATGTGTATTGCATATGAAACGTTCGGCGCTGAATAGCGGCTAAAGTATCAGTGTTAGAAAGAAATGTTTAAAGTAAAATTTCTACAGAATTTTATAATTAACATATTTGTTGGTTTAACTTTTCGTCGTAAATGAATAGTTGACGATATATTTGTAAAAAACCATTCTTATAGTCCAGTAGAATTAGTCGTTAAAATGAGAAAGAAAAAAAATAATTCGTTACAGCACTCGTGACAGCGGGATATTGTCGAACAAGCTCTTGTAAAAGAAGGAAAAATAAATAGAACCGGCAGCTGTAACCCGGGGTGGAATAGGGGGGGGGGGCTTTTAGTGGTTGACAGCAGTTTTTCGCGATTTCTGGCTAAACTGTGCATCCTATCGAAAAAAGTCAAAGGTACAAGTTGTGGGAAATAAAAAGAAAAATTTTAGAAAAAAGGGCGGAAAACCGGTCTTTTGGTTTTTAATTTTTTTCGTTGACAAAAAAAATTTTATGAGGCTGAAACTTTGGCAAAAGATACCTATTAGTGTTGCAAAAAGGCAGTAATTTTTTCAGACGGAAATATTTAGAGGTTGCTGTTAAATTTAATTTTTTTGAAAAAAAGCGGCATTTTTAATTGCGATTCCTCTTAAAACTACGGTTCCTTCGGAGTTCTGTATTGGCTCACTTACTCGTTGTTACGTCTATTTTCGATAAATGGTAAAAAAACGTTATACTGCAATGGAAAAAATGATCGGAAAATTGAAAAAATCGAAAAAATGATTTTTTTCGTGGTAATTTGAATATTTATCTTTGGAGAGTGGTTTTCAATCATAAGACAGTATTTGCATGTTGCACGGAACTAGTTTATCTTAATAGTATTTTTATGAATCAAAATTGTATAAAAAATAATACGTCATGAAAAAATCGAAGCATCCCACCGCGGGGTTTCAGCTAATAAATAGCAGCATGAACTCCGTAAATCGCGTAAAAAAAATTAAATATTTTTTTAAACATGCGTAAAACACCAAATTGAAAAAAATCATGCATTAAAGTCCTCTTCACGAATTTTTTGCTAATCTTGCTCTCTTTGCAGAGTGTTGTAAATTTTCTTCGTTAGATGCAACAAAACTGATTAGAGAAAAATTCATGCTCTCTAAAAGTGAATTAGTGGAAATTCCACACGTACCACGGGTTGAGAATCGCTGAACTATACTATCCCAGAGGTCCGCGGTTCGAATCGACCCGCGGCATACTCCTTCGCCTTTTCATTTGTCCGACCTAGATAGCTCTTCTTCTTCCTTGTCTTTACAAACAAATTCCCTGCCCTCTTTCTTGCCACTCCATCTCTTGTTCGAACACCGAAGTCAGCGCTCTGCCACGGTAGTATTGTATAGGAAGCTTGTGTAATTACACGAGGCCTTGTCAGTTCTTTCATACTTCTCCCTACTATATTTCCGACTAGAGTTCGAAATTGCAATCAATGATAGTACCGCCGACAGTCCAAACGGGCATTACTTCTGAGTGTTAATCTTCCACATTTAAAAAGCATATGACGTACCCAACCCTGGATTAGTAGTACAAAGGTTGACTAGTACGTATAATTCTTATTGACCGTGAAGGAAAATCTGCCGTCGAAATTAGGTCGCAATGAATTCAAACAAATTTCCGGATCACTAAAATAAAACGCATAATGGAAGCTCCAAAAAATTGTATATTCCATCTATCCACTGCGAGCGTGATTAAATAAACACTAAGTGGCTTTGCAGCACCTTTACGAACACCCTGTAAAACCCCGACCCACATCAATAAAACAAGCCCCGAAAAAATTTGCAAATTCAATTTATATATGAAACTCGTTAGACTGCAGTCATGTTCATTGCGCCGCGATGGCAATCCAGATTTTCATGCCCAACCCCCAGGACTTGGCATTAGTAAGGATCAGTTCTGCCCGTCAAATTTTCGTTTGGACAACTAGGACCAAAAAAAAAAAGAACAGAACTTCCTATGGTGGCTTTCAGGAACTAGAAATACCCAGCAGCACTCGCTTGATCCTGGCCAACATAACTTTTGGCCTAAGCTGCTAGGAAAACGTAAACTGCGCGAGGCAGGGGCAGGAACTTCACGACCAGGATTCGAGTTGGGAGTAAATTTTATGCATTTTCACACCACGTCCATGCATAAAAAGTAGTCCTTGCTGCACACATTTTGCTCGTACAAGTGCAGCTGTGGATGTATTCCACAGTACTGTAGGGTAAATGGCGCCCGAGTAAAGTGGGTATTAGACCAGTTCAAGCCCCCCCCTCCTAACCCAATGCTGGGTCTTCTCAAATCTAGAGCTGGGGCCCTGTAAATGGGGGATGAACATTGATTCCACCCTCGGTTATTCCAAAGGACGTAACTGCAGAACGGGGTCTCCATCTAACCATATAACCGTGCCCCTTTTTGTGGATATACCTGCGAGAGTGTAATTTGTGGAGCTTTTCCAGGTAAAGTACCTGCACAGGTATGCTCATGGTCGTTTGGCTGTTTGATGACTCCCGCCGCTATGCCGCGCGCTTTCATGTCCACCCCCCGGCTTCTGTAAGATCTTTATGAAGACTAACCGCAAACGAAGGCTTCCAGTTCAGCTGTAAAATTTAACTACCTGGACAACAGCCACTCATTTATGGAAAATGGTTCCTTAAGCCTCTGTTATTAAGGATCATGAAAACTTTTTAATTAGTCTAGTATTTTGCCAGTACTTTAATGACGAACGGATGCTCTTACGTCCCCCGGGCGGACTGCTATCGACGGGTATTGATTGCGGACACTTGGTCCATGCTAAAAATAAAACTTTCGGTCGAGCTTTGTGCTTCGGAATTATTGTCTTGTGTGGGTGCGAGTTAGAATTATTTTAATGAGGAACCTTCGAGGACTTTATTGGTCGTAATGTCCGTAAATAATATTAATCTATATTTTGGTGTTGCCCTATAAAATGTTAGGTTTAAATTTTAATTAGTTTTACTACTTGATGGGTTATACCCATATTGAATGAACGGAAATAACATAAAGATGATAAAGAGAGACAAAGGTTTGTTTATCATCGATTAAAGTTTGTCATGTTCAACAATTCAATTACGGCCTAAGGCAGATGATGGGATAATCTACCAGAAGCTGAAACCAATGATCTTGGCGAAGTCCTGTCCTGTGCACCTTTCAAAAAGGGTCACGTACCACCGCCATCACACGGAATCTGCTTTTTATCTATTTCTATATTCTCAACATTATGGCTTTGTCTCATTTTTTTTGCAAGAATACAGGCGTGATTAGGAGTGTCTCTCAGAGTGTCCTGATTATCATTATTATCTTTAAGTACTATTTAACGACGACGACGCCCTTGGAGAAAAGCATTACACCACTTGAGACAGCGCTTAAAGTGCAGCTTTTCACAAATCTTAGAAAAAAGTGGAGAGTGGCAACACACTAGAGAGTAGAAAGCAACCTTGAACGCTAAGAATCTGTGTCTAGGACGCCATTTATTGAGTAGTTCGGTAGAGTAGTTTAAACAAGTAACCAGTTGCAGTCAATTGAAATTTTTGTACATTACATATATGTTTTATGTATTGTGGGCTTTGATTGGGTTTTTGACATGGGTTTGTAATTTTCTGGCAAATAAAAGAAAGGCCATAAGAATAACATCAAAATAATATTGGAAGATCTCAACACGCAGTTCAAACCAAAATTGTTAAAGTAGCTTGAACCGTTCACCGTTCAAAATCCAGACTATCATTCTTTCTTCAGATATTCATACACCACGTCCGAGTATGCCCAGTTTTATGTGTCGAACTTATTTATTTCGCCATTTTTTTATTTGAAATGCTAGAACTCAGAAGTAGACCCCTTTGTAGTGTCGATGGTTTTATCCTTGTGTACAATGCTGTACAGGAAGCTCTACTTGAAAAGAAAGAAAAAACTAGTTGGATTGTGGGTTTGACCCTTTCGGTCCACACGATCAACTTCCCAGTATGACGAATGCTGAATAAAGGGCTCGACCGAATTTTTTTAGAGTATGTTTTCGTTAATATGCTTCGATCGGCACCTCAAAGAAGACGATATCATTTTTGGTTTGTGCAATATCGTG
The DNA here is from genome assembly GCA_963855945.1 of Thereva nobilitata. Lineage (NCBI taxonomy): Eukaryota > Metazoa > Arthropoda > Insecta > Diptera > Therevidae > Thereva > Thereva nobilitata. The sequence goes on along the minus strand of OY979694.1, from coordinate 194,276,493 downwards.
CAGGTACAAAAATCACGTAGGTCGTTTAAACAGAAAAACCGCTCAACCGAATTTTATGAAAATCTTTTCAGATTATATTTCCGTTAATACGCTTCGAACGACACCTCAACGAAGTCGATATCTTTTTTGGTTCGCACGATATCGTGCAGGAAAAAATGACCACATACGTACGCACACACACACATAATTCTTCTCAAATTTGTGCTTAAATTGCTATTGGGTCCTTGGAAAATGAAAATTACGATTTCGATTTTCGGACCGATTACAATAACTTCCCTATAAACTGGGAACTTAATATAACTAAAACTAACGGCAACGAGGAGGGTCTCAACAACAATTTCTTAGCCGCGTTAAGAGACGGAATACAATGGAACCACTTAGCCAGTTCCGAACCGGCGGCGAATGCCAGATCCCTGTTTAGCCAGGGCATCCGCAATTCTTTGCCTCTGAATCCCCACGACCCAGGACTCAAACAAAGATCACTTGATTGAGAACGCCCAGGGCACGTTAGCAGTACCAAACCAGTTTAGACTTGGTCCCACAAGACCTTATCGCTCTAATTGAGTATCAGAGATCCATTTTTTTTTCTAGGCCTTTCTTAAGTTCTATGCTAGTATGCTAGTAAGCAAGGCACCACAGAAGTGCCCTCCAGGGACCCATCAAGATTAGATATACCATTACTTTGTGAGTTCACAGCATTGAGTCGATCCAGTCGCAGAGTGACACCTAGACTTCGGGTACTTAGAATTCGTGTATAAAGCCCCATTCACACGGTGACACTGAGCCGTGGCATTTATCATCATTAAAGTGCTCGACATTTGCTATCACGGCACTAAAGCCTCGTTCACACGGTGACGCTGATGCCGTGGCATTTATCATCATGAAAGTGCTCGACATTTGCTATCACGGCACTAAAGCCTCGTTCACACGGTGACACTGATGCCGTGGCATTTATCATCATGAAAGTGCTCGACATTTGCTATCGCGGCACTAAAGCCTCGTTCACACGTTGACACTGATGTCGTGGCATTTAAAGTCGCGACGTGAATGTCGCAAAAGTGCCATCGTCTGAACTATTGAAAGTCACGCCGTCTCGACCTTGTGACAATAATGCCGCATATCAAAATTTTTTGATATTTGACACCTGATGCCGCGGCACTTCTAACACATCTGATACTGCGATACAAGTTCGCCCATTTGTTTACACGAGTGTCGCAACGCTATGCGTGGTTCATGTGAACACTTAGTGCCGTGATAGCAAATGTCAAGCACTTTCATAATGATAAACGCCACGGCATCAGTGTCACCGTGTGAACGAGGCTTAAGTGTTCACATGATCCACGCATAATGGGCGAACTTGTATCGTAGCAGCGGATGTGTTAGAAGTGCCGCGGCATCAGGTGTCAAATATCAAAAAATGTTGATATGCGGCATTATTGTCACGACGTCGAAACGGCGCGACATTCAATAGTTCAGACGATGACACTTTTGCTACATTCACATCGCCACATTAAATGCCACGACATCAGTGTCAGCGTGTGAACGAGGCTTTAGAGCTGTAGTGTCAAAAGATGCAGTACTGTCGAAGACTGCCTCGATATCGAGGAAGACACCACATTATGTTGACATTCCTCCAGCAGATGGGATATAATATGTGCGAAGGAAATCCTGAATATTCTGCATAGCAGAATGGGTTAAATCTCGTTTCCTCCAGGGGGCCTCCCTAATAGCTTCTTGATTAAACACGGTGTTTTCTTCTGTCCAGGCATATTTGGTCACTTCAGAGAGTGAGGGTGTTAGCTGTCAAGCAGAAATTGCACTCTCATTTGAATATGGTGGAGTCTCGAAAGTGTGTTTGAAGCAATATTATCAAAGTTTCTTGCCTAATCTGTGTGAAAGAGAGACATCGGTTCTTTTAATTTACCCAAGATCTCCCGACGCGCCTTTTAACTAGAGCTTTGTGGAGTTTTGCTGAGTCTCGAGCTCTTGCAGAAAGTCCACCAGCTGTTTCTTTCGGCTTGTCTAATCGCCCTATTATAGGTGGTTAGTGAGCTTTTATAACTCAACCAGTTGCCATTCTTCTTGGTTGCATTTAGGCGCTTCCGCGTGGCGGATATCAACTAGGAGAGCTCATTATTCCACCATGGAGTTTTCTTATTGCGCGTCCTTATCAGAAGGTCAGTTTTTGTTGTAAATAGCAGTAGCCCCCTCCGTTACGAAGCCCGCGGATAATTTCGCATTCATCATATATTTAATTGAGTATATGGAACCCTTCAATATGTTGCTTAGTTCGCAAAGAAAGGCTATTCAGTTAGTGTATCTTTCCACCCTAAAGTAGATGTGTCGGTGACCTAAGTACGACGGCTCATCTGAGGCCCACGAGTCATTCACGTAATTAGCAACGTGTTTAGTGGCCAGCGTGATAAGCTCATATCTCCTGCTGTTGATGAAGGTAGGATCCGTGCCTTTTGTTCACTCCACTAATATCTCAGGCGTCTTAGGCTACGGTTACTATGCATGCGAATTCTGACGAAAATGTGTTCGGACGAGTACGTCCGAAATCCTCGTCAGAACAAGGTGGTTACACTGTGCGGGTTTTCTGATATTCTGATAGTCAGTACGTTTCTGCTGCCCAGGCCAGCAAAGATGGACAAACTTGATGAATTTTATTTTGTTGAAAGTCCATTACTAAAGTTATTGTTGTTAAATGGTGGAAAAACAGAGCATGTCAACCAGTTATTTTCTAGTAGAGACGACAAAGGAGAGCTTGAAATTTTATTTCAAGAATTGTAGGACCAACCAGAAATGTTTTTCGAGTATTTCAGGATGAGACCAGCAACATTTGAATACATACTGAAGAGGATAGTGTTGAGTTCTGTAGCAACTTTCTCCCACCTTTGGCGAAAAATATATCTGTTGTGGTAATTTTTGTCTCTCATATCCCAGAAACACCTGTTCTCGAACACAAGAAACACAAAAACACCAGTAACGTGCCAGTTGACGTCCGAGTCGCATGCGAACTGCTGCTTGCGGCGTGTTGGGAAGCCGAAAAGCGAGTAAAAACAAAAAAATGTTGTAGTAACTCGCATGCGAGTTCATCGACATCCTCTCGAGCACGCCCCAGAGCCTCTCTAACTTTTCCTATGCTTCAAACTAAGGTTAATACTAGACATTGCACCATGTCCTGAACGACATTGACAGGCTGGTAGTACAAAGGGGAGTCCTAAGCTTGGTTTTTTCACATAAAATATACACTGTGCCCTTTTTACAAGCTTTATATTAACTTCGTTTTCTGTGTGGGACAAATCTTGCGATCGATTTTTCGACTACTTCCCGATATCCGGTGATGTTTAAATTTGGCACAAACCTTTGGTCCATTTATCAATATCCATGGTGATTCCACTACATCACTTGAAATTCAACCCAAAATCACTCAAAACAGACGCAAGTCGCACGAAAAAATCAAACTTTTTTGAACGCTCAAATTGTTCTGACGAATTCGTTCATGTTCTGACGTCTTGGTCGCTGTCATTATAAACACTATCATTGAAAAACAGGGGTTTGTTTTTTCGGACGAATACGTCAGAACACGTCCGAACACATTTTCGTCAGAATTCGCATGCATAGTAACCGTAGCCTTAGTATGCATTCGCATCACATCGTACAATGATCTGAAGACCGCTCTTGGGACCAGGGGAGGTGCACTGAACCACCCGTTTCCTCGGGCTCTACCACGGGAGTCACGTTTTTCATGCCAAACTCCTGGCCATGATTCGGCTGAAGCTCTTAAATATGGATATGCCCTCCTCTTTAGGCTGCGTTTGACCGTTTTACCTATGACATGCCGGAAGGTCCCCAAAATTGGCTGCTTTTGGGTCGCAATCCTGCGGCGCACCCGTTTCGGTTCATTAAAATCGTTACGGACACAGAAACTGATCAGATGCACCAGATATGTTCGCATTCTACTGTGCCCAAAAGAAGGCATGGAAGCTTGGGCTGCCAATTTCCTGATGAGTCCAGAAACTTTTGGCAGAACCGCGGTTGTCTTGGACCGCAGTCCTGCTTTCGGTTTGTTGGAAAAGAGTTAAAGGAAGCAGGGCGCGGATGCCATTCGGGCCTTCTTTGTCCTGGCCCCAGGTACTTTTTTCCTGGCTAGGTTTCACGGTCGTATCAACAATCTGAGCAGGTAGTTCTTCAACAGCATTGCCGCCAGTTGCCTGGGTCACTGTTGTTGATTGTGAAGCGAAAGTTTCGGTGCCGGAGGAGGTATCTCTAAGGAGATTCTTCTCCAGCTCCGAGATTATAAATATAGCATAAGACTCACAACTTTCTTTTTCCTCAGGTTTTTTGATGTGTTAGATTGATCCATAAAAGTCTTACGAGTATATAAAAATCAGTTTATAAGAGTTATAAGAGTCCTATGAGGCAAACCTCAGTACAAATGAAATGGGACAATCCCAGCATTTGCCTTACGTATTCGGAAATCTTTTTACCCTTAAGCTTTAATTTTAGTCAATATAAAGCTTTAGTTTTTATTGTTACCTTGCATCTCTCCACGCCTCCCATGCCCAAAAAAACTCTTGCTCCAAAACCGTGGTCCTTCGTTTAGGAATGGCCTAAAGGTCGCATTTGGCATACTCAATTGACCGGTTCCCGTGCGATTACGGAGGTCAAGCAGCATTGGACGTGGTCACTACTTAGTTGGGAGACCGCTTGGTAAAACGAAATTCGAGTTTGGAAAGATAAAAGGCAATTGCAAAAACACTATATAAAGCTTTCAAAACCGCCGCAGTTCTAAGTTACCTGTCCACGCTGAGTACGGCTAGCCTCATAGGGTCTCATCTACGACCCCCACCCTCCATTATTGTTTTTTTCTTTCCCAAGACATAATTGCTACTTTATTAGCTCTTCCTGACTGCGTTCCTTAGTTTTCTTAGGTAAAAAATCAAGGTAGCTTTATACTTTTGCTATGGCTGTGTATAACTGAAGACACGACCCAAAAATAATGAATCAGCCCTTGACTCGGTAATATTAAAATGAAAAATAAATAAAGAAATTTTAACTCAATTATCCTTAATAAAGACATTGAATGACATTAATTACATATTTCTCTTCTTTTCCAGGTAAGCACTCACCCATTATGCTTGACATCATCGAGTAAGTTTTTATCCGCTCAATTTATTACCATAAAATTAAAATTGGACAGAATCTTGAGGGGAAAAAACAGCGTCAAGAAAAGAGGGGGCAAAAGATAAAAGTCTTATGGGAATCTATTAGAAAGTTCATTCATCACTTAAGTTCTAGATGCAAATTGCTGTGCCCGCCCCCATAATTCCCCCTCGGGCTATAATAGTCCCAACCGCCAAAACACGAGAATCGCACTTCATTTTATCTCTTGTATATCTACTTTAATAAGAGCCACTTTATCATGTAGTGGGGGTGGCAGGGGAAGTGGTAAACAGGAGAAAATCACCAAGTAGATATTCGTTCAGCACTCTTCTTCATACCCTGTCTCTGATCTATCCCCAATGGTTTGAGAGGGATTGGGGTGCACCTCACTCGAGAGATAAAGTATTAACACTTAAGGACTTATATCTAAGCAAGTAAGAATCTCCATTTTGTTTCAAGTTCAATTTTTCTTCGTCTCCGGTTTTCATTGTTGATGGCTGGAAAGTGTTGATGGCATTGAGGATGGGTTGTGAGCTGCACACGGATTTAATTTTTCATGTTCAGCAAATCTATTTTCCGTCGACAAGCTGTCGACGGGGCACGGCACGATTACTCGCGCTAGCCCTATGGTTCCACGATAGCAGTTTAGTGTCGAGCTCAGCATAAAGCCATTTATCTATATCTATCGACTGCATAGATAACGCGCTTTCACTCTACCACTGATAAAATTGTATTTTTTTGTTTGGTTTTGAGTTTCGGACTTTATCTGCGGCACGAAAACCTTTTACAATTCTCGACTCTTTTCAAAGGAGCCGATGTTCATTAGTTTGTTTTTATCCATTTTTACTCACATTTATTACAATACAATTCCCTTCTAGAATTTCTAAAAAAAACATATAAAAAACCTTTAAAAAAAATTCATTAAAGACTAATCCAATCCCGTGCGGATTTTCATAATCGCAAACTAAATATTTTTTTTAAATCTTTAGATAACAAACAAAAACCACATTTTTTTTTATTTATTTATTTTTTCCGTCTCTAATTTTATTGATAAACACTTATCAATCTTCTAATTTATGACTGCGAGTATATGCCGTCGTTTAGGTTACCAACCCCTGCCCTAATCAATTGCAGATTAACTAGAAAAAGAGTCGTAAGTGATTTTGTCATTTTTTTGCAGTCTTCCGCTTATTTACGGTCAAGCAAAGCCAGCTTTAGTGGCCGCGACTAGGTCTCATATTTTAGTTAATACTACCTACCCCCAAAATTCGGATTTGCTTTAGGGGAGGATTTGTGATATTAAGAGTGAGTTCTGTGTGAGGTGATGATTAGTGGTTATGACATAAGAAGAAGTGCACTTTGACCTTGATATTGAAGGATATGACGTAGTCGAAAATGTGGAGTGGAATTTGTGAAGCCGCTTACTTCTATGGGGCACCATCGATTCCCTTTTCAATTGGTGGAGAATGTTTGTATTTTTTTATTTATTTTTTTCATAGTTTTTCGGCCAGGGAAAGTGTTAAAGATTATTTTGTGATTAAGATAAAGCGTCTATTTTGGTTTTAGTATATTTTTCGGTTATCTTGCAACGATAAACAAATTAGGACGAAATCCTCTTGTTACTGTCCTATTATTACCTCTTATGGGATATAGAAAAAAACAGTTGGATTGAATACTATTATATATTAATAATAAAATTCTTTATCTTCACGTTTATTCAATCGTCGCTAGTCTATACACATCCGGTATTCAAGGTTTTCCTTTTTAATGAAGTCTCTTAAAACCTTTGAGTTTGAGTTAGTTTGTCTATAATGTATCGAAGCAATTCGTATGCCAACAATATCCTACATATAGTTCAATCTTTTAGTTAACAATCGCGGGAAATTTTGTTGACCTTAGAATTTTCCTATGCAGGTGAAGCCAAAGCGTATTCTTAATGGAAGTCTACATGGCTTTTTTTTCTTTTCTTTAAAATTTGAGGCATTATTGTGGAAAAATGCTAACATATTCTTCAAAATACTGTGTATGGTTAGCCGCAACTTTTCACATTTACGTACGTACTCCGCGTCGAAAAAACTGCTTGGCTTTTTGGGCGATTCACAACTCTACCCAATTTTTGGTCTCAGCGTAAGAACGGAAGTGCTACTCAGCCAGGCCTTGCCTCATCGACCAGAACGGACGGTAATCGAAAGAGGCGATGTCTAGAGAATATGGGGCGTGTGGTAGTGTTTCCAGGTTAGGTTTTAACGACATTAGCAACATGCAGCCAAATTTTGTCGTGCTCTAAAATCAATTTGTCATGTTTATGTTCGAATTGTGGTCATTTTTTCTTCAATGCTGGCTCAAACGCTTTAGTTGTGTTCGGTATCGAGTTCCTGTGATGGTTTTACCCGGTTGCAGCAGCTCATAATATACCAAGCCGAGTTGGTCCCGCCAAATACACTGGCTTCGTGCTTCGAGCCAGGTAAGTTTGGCTTAGCCCCCAGGATATTTTTCGTTTTGAATTAGCGTGTCATAATACGATACAAAAACCCTTCCTGAGCAGCGGTTTGCCCGTGAAAAAATGACGTTAGACATCGCAGGGCATCATCTCGTACACCAGCCAATTTCTTTGCTTTTGGATGACATGGATCTTCATCCACTAATGCCTCCAATTCTACGTCTTCCAACTTTTTCACCGCTCCCGGACGCTCCTTATCTCCCACATCAAAATTGGCACTTTCGTAGTGTTGAAACCATTCGCGAAATCTTTCACTGATAGAACCCTCACCTGGAATTGTTGACTAACTTATCATTTGACCTTTCTGATCTGACATTTTGTGTCCAAAATTTTTCTGCTGGCTCCATCTATCGAAAGTGACGGTTTTCTATTTGTACTATTAATAACATATTCGTTGCGGTTCCTTACTGGTTTCCGTCTACAAGGATCGCATAATGATTTATGCATAAAAGTTTCCCCTTCTTTCATAACCCAAGCTGCAATCCCATCTGTCCTCTTCTTCATCTTCTTTTAGTGAAGTCCCAGGTCCACAGAGCAAGATTTAAGCTATGTCACTTTGGACTTTTTTTGGCCGGAAAAAGTCGCACCGAAGAAAGAGACCGGGTTCCTCTCTATCGCAGGACGGTGATAGAGAACATGAAGTTCAGACTCGTTCTTTTCGAGGCACAGTCTGCAGGTGGCGCCCTCCTTTCTTCCGTTTCGCAGTATCCGGTGATCAAGTGCATGCCAATATCGCTTCTGCTTGAAAGACACTACCTAGGGTGTCCAATTTATCCTACTTAACCTAGCGCTTTCACCCCAGGTCCCAGCACCCACACCTGTCTGTATTAAGGTGGGTATCCACCAAGAGTTTTGTCTCCGCACTATCTCCATACATTATCCGCCGAAGTGTCTCCACCAAAATCAGTGCGCGGAAATAAGAAATGTGCGGAGATAAGAAGTGCGGAGACTACACACGCACACCGATATTTCAGTGGATACAAAACGTATCATAACATTCTATATTTACAAGCCATGAACAAGAATCTCAATTGAGAGAATCGGACTACCAAATTCTCCCAAATTGTCCAAATTACACTAACAACATAACGTGACTTCACCGAGTTGTAGTCCGATTGAGCGGAAATTCGCTCTCAATATTTTCCTTGTTCATGGCTTGTAATATGGAAGGTTATGAACGTATCCATTGAAAAATGTTCTGTGTCGGTGCGGAGAACTTCTGCGGGACTGTGCGCGGATAAGTAAATGCAGTGGATACTTGAAAAAAGACTTCGCAAAGTCTTGAAGTTGCTTGTTGAGGCGTATCTTTTGTTTTCCAGTGAATATGGAAAACACAAAACATCTTAGGACAAAAAAGGGTATTATTTTGAAGAGATAGATTTTTCTTACAATGGAATGGACAAACAAAAATTAAATAAGTTATTGTGGGATGGCGAATAAGGGAGTATAAAAATAAAAATAGCAATTTTTGACCATTTGCACCCTCCCCAAGCCACCCGTTGCTGAAGTTGCCATTTCGCCCCCCACACCCCAGCAAATGGTAAAAAATTTCTGCCACTAATATTTAACAGTTATTTAGCCCTAATAGAACCTACATACGCAAGGGCAGAAAAAAATTTAAAATTTAACCCCTTTTTTGCCCCCCAACCCCTAACTCGAAATGGGTCCACTTCCCGCAAAAATGTCATATTATAAAAATTGGTTGAAATTACTTGAAAAGCTTATATACCAAACGGCAGAAGGTAGGGACGACACGATTTTTTCAAGTGCCAGCTCCCCTACTATGGTAATATATTTACAGACTTAAATCGGAAAACATAAAACATTGCGCGCACACAATAATTTTATCATTCAAGTTCGTATCCACCTAAAGTCTTGTCTCTGTAGAGTGCGCGGACAGTCCTTTAGAACATAGTTTGAGACTTTTCATATGCTTCCTGCAAGATTTTAGTGGATACGCAATGAAAGCTTTGTCTCCGCACAGTTTGAGATTTTTCGTTTTTTGCTCTATTTGTGCGGATTTTTATGTGCGCGCACTGTCTGCAGACCGCAGTGGAAACGCACCTTTAGAGTCATCCGTCTACCATACCAAATGAAAGGCACGCTTGATCTCCGGGACTTGATCATTATGTTTTCCATGTACTTCTACCAATGGAGCTTGGCCTGTAACGTTATCTCTAAGTATTTGGCTTATCGTGAGAAGCGTAAAGCTTTGTCCACAAGGACCAGATCAGTAAATCCCGGTGAATGGTACCAGATTTCAAAGCTGCATAATTTCGTTTACATATTTTAAAAGTGGAAACAGCCATTTTCCCCTCCGATTTTTGTGATGTTTCATTCAAATGTTGCCTGCTTACCACAAAAAAATTAATTTTGTAGAAGGCGCAAGATGAATTTGTGCATTTTTTTGTAAAGCAGTTAAAACTTATTAAATTTACTTTCTTTTATATAATTTACTAAATTTATTTTCTTTTATATAATTTATTTATTTAAAAGTATGCATCAAAATATATTAAATATGTAAATTTCAAAAAAAAACGGAGAGGAAATATGGCGGTTTTCACTTTTGAAATAAACGAAATTATGCAACTTTAAAATTGAATTACTCAGAAACGGTGAGTCAGCGGCAATTATTTTGTTTCAAAAATGAATTCTACGCATCAAAATACATAAAATATGTAATTTATAAAAAAATTTGGAGGTGAAATATGGCGATTTTCACGTTCGAAATAAGCGAAATTTGGCAACTTTGAAATCGCATAATTCAGAAACGGTGCGTTAGCGGCAATTAATTTTTTCAAAAATGAGTTCTGCGCATCAAAGTACATAAAATTTCAAAATTTCAAAAAAATCGAAGGTGGGTACTGCTATACTATACATTTACCCAAAATTCTTTTTTATTTTCAACGGCGTAACAGATGAAAATCGAAGTCAACTTACTAGTATGTTTGTTGGCCTGAAAGTTTTTCCACTTCCATAGCCCCACCCACGTAACCACTAACAAGCTAAAGAGATGTCCCCCAAATTTGGCTAACTTCTACGCAAAATTTTTCCTCTATTGCTTTATTTCACTATTTTGGAGTTTGATAAGTCTGGCCTGGTTTCTACAGATATCTCCAAAGCTTTTTATCGAGTATTGCCCTCTGTTTTGCTGACAAAACTCCAATCTCCAATAAAACCTACCTAGTTCAAACAACCAACCTTAATTATCAGCTATTGCTCCGTCCATTGTTACGGCCATTGGTTCCCAGGCTCAAGTGTCGCATTACCTACTGCTATCTGCTTGAGCACCCATAGTCCTTTCCTAACCTATCCTATCCTCTTCTATTCTTGAAACTAAGCTTACTACTATGACGGATAGGGAGTTCAAAGTAGGTAATTTTGCTAGAATTTGGAACCGCACCTTCAATGTATTTCTCTTAGTTCCTTCTGGTGCCGGTGCCTGGTTGTTAGGGGACCAGGTGCTGGTTCTGTATTTTTTGTCTGTAACCTATCCAGTAAATGTCCTGGGATGGGTTCCTCGCTTATTATGCTTACAGGCGATGACAGATTGATGAGGAATCGAACCCCTGACCCATGGAATGGTAGTCGGACCCCTTAACTCCTATACAATCGAGGTAGACTTGTATACTGTTAGATCATTGATCGATATCGATCAACACCAATTCAATACTGCAACATCACACCTATTCCCCAAGGAAATACTGGTGAACTATTCATTTTTAATTAATTTTCTGCAGGCAGTCGCTGGTGCTCATAAAACCAGTCCATCAAGACTATGTTACGTGCTTGAATACCGTTGAACCAACACAAGTTTAAAAGCACCACTATCTCTCCATTATTAATTTTATTTTAGAGTCTGCAGAACAGGGCAGCATCTGTTTTATCACAACGAAAGCGCCTCAAAAATAGTTTAAATTGTTACAAAATATAAAAACGGAGACTCTTCTGCCGCCATTGTCTTTCGTTTTCGTGTTTTTTTATTATTTTTATTTTAATTTTTAAAATGTAAGTAAACACCTGCAAATCTTGTAGAAGAGAAAAAGTTCAAAAATAACACGACGTGCTTGAAATTGACCCAGTTTTATGCGTCTGTTAAACATAGTTCCTCCTTGCCCCTCCCATAAAATGGAACAATAATAACAAGGAAAGCTTTTCTCGTAAGTTTTTTTCAAGATAAATTTCTCAACAAATAAAAAATGAGAAAATTCTAAAAAAAAAAGTGACGAAAGAAAGGGAAAAATCCACAACTGTGCAAGGCGAAGGGAAATTTTCCGCAGCTGAAATGTCCTTCAAGGATCTCCAGCTTGAAACTCTTAACTTTTCTGTATTTACTGAAGACTTTAGTTTTGCTGCTGCTAAAGTTTTTTTAAAAAATTCTTCTTTTTTTTCAGAACAATTTTTCGCTTCTTCGTTTTTTTTTGAAAACTTTCTTTTCTAGCATCATGACGGCGAATGTTTTTTTTCTGACCCACTTTTAACTGAAGCGAAAAATTAATTGCCGCCCAAAAAGTTCAGGGCGCTTTTTTCCCTTCAGGGTTTTTGGTGGCGTTTATTTGTTTTATCAAAATTTCAAAAGGGCTGGCGACGATCGAAGGTGGAGTTGGTTTCTTTTCTCTTTAAATATTGTCAGATTACTTCTCAGCTCCTTCGTCCTTGTGAGCTTCTTCTTGTCAAATCTCAAGTGCCACCCCGTCTACAGATTCTGCACCCTTGAAACAACCGCCAGGAAGCGAATTTTTAATTATTTTCTCATGCTTCAAATCACATTAAAATATTTGTTCAAGGATTCTGTAAGGCTCATCCTCATGCGCCCCATCACGTGGAAAAAACGGCAATCATTACGATTCTGAAAATTATTATTATTAATATTTCAACTATTTTAGGAAAAAAAAGTGAATTTTTCCCTTCAAAATTTTGTCAAGCGCACTCCTGCCGCGCGTCGTCTTCTTCGCAATTTCCACCTGCCGCTCGCATTCAGGTGAAATTGAAGATGAAGCAACATTTTTCATTAATTTTTCATGTGGAAAGTTTTTGCGAAAAAAAATTCTTTAAAGGAAGGAAAATCCTCCATCAGGATTACCACTGCCGCCGCCACTTTAGCGATTAAGTTGAACCGCGGGAAATGATTTAATTAGCGCTTGAATTTTCAATTGGATTTATGATGAGAGGGTTTGTTTCCTGTGGGGGTTTTTTCGTTTCAGAATCATGGACAGAGAAAAAAGGAAATTAATTGCCATCATGATTTTCTTTTATTATGGATTCAGTCTTTTTATATTCGTCTCCTTTGGAATGGGAAAATTGATGTTTTTACAGTGGGCTTAGAAAACGTGTGGATTTTTTATTTGAGGTGAAATTTACACTAATTCTCTTTCTCTGTGATACCTTTTTATAAGAGGAGTATACTTTGTGATGCGATCAAATATTGCTACCGCGGTGCATTAGCTGATATGGGACCATATTGCCAGGTCCTACGCAGCGTCTATTGTTTTAGGTACGGTGCGACGAAAGAGAGAGACACATTAAGCAGCAACGTTCTGAACGATTTACAAGAGATCTCCATACTAGGGGTAGTTCTAGGCTTCTTAAACTTCACAGCCTTTAAACATTTACTTTGGCTTTACACATCTACCATAGTTTCGAAAGTTTTCTTTCTGGCAGTTCAATTAAGGCAGTATTGGACGATATGAAATATAAAGCCCACAGCGTTTGTGCCGGTGTCCCGCAGGGATCAATTTTCTCACCCACTATTTTTTCTAATCTTTATAAACGACCCGCCCTCGGTCCCATGCAACCCACTTCACATCTTCGCGACAAGAGGAGACGAGCAAGACAAGCACGTGCCAGACCTTGTCCCTATGAACGTGGACTCATGTCAAACTCTGCCAATAGAGACATTGAACTTATTCTCGATTGGGGCCGTAAGAATCGATTTCAATTCAATGCTTCGTTTTGTCCTCATAACGTATTTACAATAAAACCTGCAGCATCTCCCCATCCATATCTTTGGATAGTATAGAACTTTCCATTCTAAGCGTGACTATTAGGCTACGACCATACGTGGAAAGAATATTAGGAGAGTATCAATGCGGTTTTCGTCCTGGAAGATCCACAACCGACCAGCTATTTGTACTCAGAGAAACCCTAGAAAAAGCTGTTGAATTTAACATAAACATCCACATGTTATTCATCGACTACAAATATGCTTACGATAGTGTGAACCGTAATGAGTTATTTGATGCTATGGAGCAGCTCGGATTACCTAATCACCTAGTAGAACTGACGAAAATTTCGATGAAAGATGCAAGGTGTAGAGTCAGAATAGATGGTGAACTATCCCCACCCCTCAGAACAAATAGAGGATTAAGGCAAGGCGACGCACTATCCTGCTTGTTATTCAACGTGGCCCTAGAAAAAGCAGTAAGAGATGCATCGATTAACACATCAGGGTGCATCTTCGATAGGTCAGTGCAAATATTAGCCTTTGCCGACGATATAGCTATCCTTGGAAGATCATTTGAGAGCATGAAGGAGACCTTTGTAGCACTTGAGCAAGCCGCAAAAAAAATCGGGTTGGAAATAAACGAGCACAAAACAAAGTATATGTACACAAAAAACGCCAGAAGTAGCAGACAGAACATAACGATCGACACCTACAATATAGAAGCAGTAGATGAGTTTGTGTACCTCGGCACGATTATAACAAAAGGTAATGATACATCGGCCGAAATCAGAAGACGAATAGCACTGGCTAATAAATGCTACTTTGGTCTACGCAGGCACCTGACGTCTAGAAATATATCAAGGAAGACGAAACTGGCACTTTACACGACACTAATAAGGCCTGTCCTACTATATGGTTCGGAAGTGTGGACATTGAAAAACGCAGACGAAGCATTGGTAGGAAGATTTGAAAGGAGAATTCTTCGTTCGATCTACAAAGGAATACAGGTTGATGGCGTTTGGAGAAGAAGATACAACTCAGAGTTGTATGAAATCAGCAAGATTCCAAACATTGTCAAAGTGATCAAAATAAACAGACTGCGATGGATTGGTCACGTCCAACGAGGTGCGGAACGGAACCCGACAAAGATAGTGCTGGGGAAAGTACCGTCAGGAAAACGCAGACCCGGCCGGCCTAAGAAAAGATATATAGATGACGTCGAAGAAGACTTGAGGCAGTTGGGAATAAGAAACTGGAAAAGTCGAGCCAGAGATCGAGAATCATGGAGGCGAATGCTGGAGGAAGCCAAGGCCAACAATAGGCTGTGGAGCTCCTGATGATGATTCTAAGCGTGACAATAAAAAAGCCTGCGATGGAATAATCACATATTACAAATCGCCAAACAATCATCCCAATACTTCTGATTTCGTAAGAAGTACCTCCTCCAGCAATGGGCGGGTGCTGTAATATACAAATCCTACATTCGTCCTAACCTCGAATACAACTTCCTTGTTTGGGTTGGAGCTTCAAAAAAGATCTTTGCGTGGCTAAATAAAATGCAAAAAAGCCCCCTCAAATATATCGGTGACGACGCCATCTGTTGCTCATCACCCCTCTGAGCCACTGTAGGAATGTGTCAGCCCCGACAAAACTACTATCATAGCGATTGCTCCAATGAAATAAACGTTCTCCCGCCTCCACAGCAATTTTATTCCCTCTGCTCGCTTTTTCGCGCTCGATACGAAGAAGAAATTCCTTCGTAAATAGAACAATCTTTCGAAGTCAGTACTTCCGAACTCGTACAACATCAAAGAGTTCAAACACAGGGCTCATCATCACCATATCCCTCATCATCCTCTCTGCTCCCTGCTTGTGAGGAGGAAATTGAGTATCCTCCATCGCGGTTTCCTTGCTCGCAGGGAGATTTGGGATATGAAACCCAAATTAATTTTAGGCTATATCAAAATCCTTAGCTTCGAGGGTTTTTAATGATGCGATTGGCGCACTACACCAAATAAAATAAGTCGCAGTGCCCGTAAAGACACCTCCTTAAAGAAATAAGAAGAAGATCCTGAACAATAGAGTATCACAAATATCAGTTCTTGCATATTGCCAAGTACGCTTGGCCTTCTTCATTCTTCTCCTCAGTCGTTTATGTCCTTTCCGGACAAATTAGGTGTCTTGAAATGTTCCTTTCGAAAAAGTTTAAGAAGCTCGTCTATCCTTTGTGGACGCGTCCGTGTTTAACTCTTGTACCATATAATAGGCCCAATTAACTGTGACCCTATAAAGGTTATGAAAAACGATGTTATAATCGTGGAAACCGGAGAAGCAGGAGATACCACATCGAGTCTTAAGGCGTGGATACACAAGACGAGTTGCTGACCTGACAGTGGACAGCTGCTGCACTTGTGTACTCGCATGTCAGTAGCTTTCAAAGATTTCAGTAGCTATATGATTTACGAGCTACTGCCATTTCGCAATATCGTGCAAGTTGACGTCCGAGTCACATGCGAGCTGCTGCTTGTGGCGTGTTGAGGAAGGCGAGAGGCGAGTAAAAACAAAAAATGTTATACTAACTAGGATGGGAGGTACTGACCGGCACGCACATGACAGTAACTACTATGATATCACACCGTACGAGTAGCTGCACTGCAGTAACTGACTAGGCCAGCTCGTATGCTAGCTCGCACTGCATAATCATGGCTTTATGCAGCACGCACTTGATTCGTTTCTTAGCGTACGTACGATACCCTAGCGTCCGACTTATTTTTAATGCCGGAGAAATGGCTGTGATACTATTCACCAGAAAACTGCCGAGATTGGCAGAAAAAGCCGTTAAAAGCATCTTACAACAAACCAAATATGAAAACCACTGACAGACTGCTAGTATACTTACCATGTTTAATGAACTAGAGTTTACTAGTAACTACTAGGTACAGTGACAGGCAGCTGTGATAATGTTCATAGCTGTTATAGTTAAATATATAAAGTTAAAGTGACTTTCTCAGTCACAGGAAGGCAGTGTTACTTCGCTGTCGCTTAACGATATACTCTGAGCACCGAGGACAGTTGTATAATGCCTTATTATAGCATAGACATTCCCTTTCCTACCATGCTTGTGGAACTTTTATGGACCAATTATGTATATTGTATTCATCGGTCCGGAGCTAGTCATTGGGGCACCCACCCAGTTGAGTGAAGAGGGCCCCTTCCGATCGGACATGGATGGAACACACCGAATTCTGAAGATCCGCAACTGGGTTGGCCAACTCTAAGCGGTACCATCTCTTAACGTGGCTAATGAATTGTTGGGGCGCTGTAGAAAGAGTGTCAGGACACTTGTTGACTTTGTGGATAAAGGCGTTGCCTCGAGGAGGATGAGCCTCCCCTTCGTGTTCTCTGTGAGTGCCCCGCAACAATTTCAACAGTCAAATCTAAGCGACAAGCCATTAGGCAGACTGCTGAACCTGCACTGCAACTTTAGTCTCGTCTAAAAATATGAGGTACTAGCAAAAAACCCGCGTGCGTTGCAACGCCTTTCAATAAAAAAAGATTATGTGTGCACAGTCCGCGGGAGGAAAAAAGTGGTGGTCCAGCGGTTTTAACTATGCGTAGTCAGTAACGGAGCTGTTTTATATTATAGAGATAGCTGGAACCCGGTACGCCTCCTGCACCCATAAGCCAATAGTAACTTCCGTTTATTTTGCAGTTGAGATGATAGGAATTTTAATATACAGTAAGAGAGTTTAAAAAAAGGAATTTTTTTCGTATTTTTGATTCCAAATAGCAAAATGTGAAATTCCATGCTTGTTTTTTAAAGGATTTCCCCGTAAAACTGACCGTGGGAGAACTAAGCCAGCGTATTTGAGGTTTGGCCTTGAGTCTTATTTATCGTTATGGCGAATCATACTTTGAGAGGAAATTGCAGTCTCTTCAAGTCAACGGGGAGGTCACTTTTTCTTCCTAAGCACACCCGCTTCGATTAAATTTTTATGCAGGGCTTTGTCTTGTATGTAGTCTAGCATCATTACACAATTTCGGTGGTTTTAAATTCCCAAGGAACATTACGGGTGTGCCCTTCCGCAGAGTAAGCTTATGATATGGAAGACCCGGTGGTTTAAGTGAATTTAAAAATTCTAGCGAATAGTTAACGGGTGATGCTGAGTTGCAGACAGTATCTATCGACTTATAGGCCTTCCGCACACTTGTCCATAACATCAAAACAAAAACCGGTTTTATTGGCAAGGGGTCGCAGGGAAGACAGTTTTTCTTCCATAATTTTCCATCATTTGTTCACCCAAACATTTTCTGGTTTCACCGTCCATTACACTAACACAAGCATGTTTTCGTTCTCGGCAAAGCTGCTTCGCTGTGCTTGCACCTCACACTACTCCATAGGCATTACAATCGTTACACGAAAATGATGGAGAAAAGTGTGTTCCGAGTGTACTATTGAACTCATATTAAAACCGGTTTGAAATTATGGACAAGTCTGCGAAGGGCCGTAGATCTTTTCTACCCCATCAAAGGACTTTAGCAACATGTCATTAATGAAAGCAGCTTGATCGTTTCTTGGAGTCAAAATGGCCCGTTCACAAAATCATTCTATAATAGGCTTATTCTGTATTTAATCAATGCCTGGATAAATGTGATATATCAGTTGCCGCACGTAGTTACTAATGTGCACCGTTGTGACGCGGTGCTACCAATTCGAGTAGTTTCACAAATTTTGAACGCCCATTCCCACCCCCTTAGGGGTTGAATTTCGAGAAATGCTGAAACATGTGTTTCATTATTTATGGTGTGGAGTATTTTCGCTAAGTTTGAAGAAAATCTGACTATAGAAAAAAAATTCCCCATACAACCTACTCAACCCCATTTCACCACTTTAGGGGATGAATTTCAAAAAATCAATTAGTGGATGTCTACGTCATTATAGGGATGCACTATGAAAATTTTAGCCGTTTAGGTTCAGCGGTTTGGGCTGTGCGTTGTCTGTTAGTCAGTAACGTTACTGTTTTATATATAGAGATAGAAGTGCAGAGGTAATTATTTTAGACGCTTGCAATCCATAAGCTGTTAAACAACTGGAAATATAACTTTACTTCATATTCCTCAACTGAAAATTGGTGGGGAGATGGAGACTTCCCAACTAGACGTGGCAGTGGCGTGGCAGTCTAATGGCACGTGGACAAAATGTATTCCCGTATAATCAAATGAAATAGCACACATTGAAGTGGAGTGGCGATGGTGTGACATGTGGCAAGTGGCGTGGTATCACTTGATTGCCACTAGTCTCCGACAAGTTTAATTTTTGAGTGCTAAGTGGCAGTGGATGCCACTTCTCGTTAGTAATAAAATGATATTAAATCACTTACGCGATACGCTGCTTGCCATTTCGATGCGCACTTATAATTTAATACCACTCCGCCGCTATTCAACTGCCGCACCACCTTGTTTCCACATGGCAAGCCAAAACCACGCCACTGCCACACCACTTTAGGGGGCGCCCCGCCTAAGGGAACATCTTCAAGGGCGGCATTCTACAACATTGATTGGCCTTAAACTTAAGCCAGCTTTCATGAACATACAAGATAGGCTATCCTGGACCGGATGTTACGTAAGAAAATCTACGGTAGAATCGCATGGTAAACGGATGGTTCAAAGACAGTGGCTATACATGAGGCTATTACAGTCATGCACTATTAAAAATTTAAAGAGCGCCTATACAGACCAAACGGGTTTTACCTTTAATTCTTCTTCTTCTTCCAATTGCACTACAGCCCAACTCGGGCCTTATGGCCTCCTCTAATATTTTCCTCCAGTCTTATCGAATCTGTCCGAAGTTCTCCAGTTCGATATGTGGAGTAGTGTCTCCGCATCTGCCACAACCGCAGCCCTTAAACTTTTTCTCGGGCTGCCTACGCGTCTTTCTCCTTCGAGAATGCGCTCCTTCTTTGTTACTCTGTGTTCTGGCATGCGCTCGACGTGTGCAGCCCAGCCAACGTAGTCGATTAAGTTTTATGAACTTCACTAAGTCTATGTCGTCATATATCTGATATGCCTCGCTGTTATATCTGATTCTCCATGTGCCTTCCTGACAAACTGGGCCTATTATGCTTCCCAAAATCTTCCTTTCAAAGGAATTCAGCATATTCTTTATTCTTTGTGTGAGAGTCCATGTTTCATTCGTGTCATATAACAGAGCAAGTGTCTTATATAGAGTAAACTTCGTCTTTCGATGTATTGCTCGAGATTTCAGCAATTTACGATGTGCGAAAAAGGTTTTGGTTTCGGAGTAGAATTTTCCTACTGATTTCTTCTAGCTCTTCGTTTTTATTCGTCACGGTTGAGTTTAGGTATGCGAAATGGTCAACTACTTCTAACTTATGTTCATCTATACCTAGGGTGTGCTTCCTTGTTTTTTCTAGAACTGGGCATTTAAACAAAAAATGAACCGATGATTCTCTATCACTCGTCTCCCCGTATCTACGGTATTTCAAGTTGTGTGGGATACCCAGCTTGAAAGCGTAGTATTCTCATGGGCCAATGCCCCACGATGATTGCCGTAATTCTGGCAGTATTTCTTCAGATTTTGTTTAGGAGATCCATTGTCCTTCCTTTGTTGTAAGTAGGCCAAGTGGTCCTAGAGAGAGCGGTTTCCAGGCCGCTTCATCTTTGTCTATCAGAAGGTGGTAAAACAAATTTGTGACCCCGCCTTTTAGGGTAATCGTCTCAATCTCAGAGCCCGAAGAGGGGCTCATGGCTTGGCTAGATAGTCGGGCTTCTCGTTCTCATCTATGTTTTAGTGTCTGGGAACCTAAATGAAAGTCACTCTGCGCTGTCTAGCGAGCCTATCTAGCTCAGGTCTGCATCGCTTCATTAGCTTGGAGCGCATGCTCCCTGAATCTAGAGCTCTTATAAACGCTTGGCTATCTATGAAACTTCCAATCTACATCCGTGTGTAGGTTCTAGTTTCATTTCCTAGCAGGCCTTCAGGTTTGATAGATACTAGCTGTACCGACAGGTGCCAAGACAGTGACTTGTTAATGTTCTCTAGGAAGATCTCTGCCCGACGCCCTCTGATGTTTTGGAGTCGTCGGTGAATCTTGTTCATTACGTCTTCATCTCTTCACTCGCTTTTTAAGGGTACTTCCATGGCGAAGTCCTTACTGAAGGTCAATCTAGGCGAAAGGCTCGGGCAAGTGGCAACCATATCCTCGGATAGTGGGTCCAAGATATTGCTATGACCGTTGGGTTTTGAAGTCCACGTTCTCCTGATTTCCTTATGATTCCCATGTGTTTGATGTGAAAGTTGGAAGGGAGCAGGTGCAGCAGCACATCAAAGGAGCTCGCATAGACTTTCACATATAGAAGAATAGATTATAAAAAAACTTGTAGTTCCTGACAAGAAGTTTTAGTAAAAAATGAATCAAAATTTGAATGCTTCATTTAAACTGTGCAAATTTATGTCTATAAAAGCAATATTATTATTATATACTCTTCTTTACCTCTATCCGGAGTATAGTGCTTCCGCAAAGCTACTCCATAGTGCTATATTTTGAGCTACATCGACTGATCGATTTATATCCTTTCATCATTGTAATTCAATTGTCAAAACCTCCATTTAATGGTTGTGTAGTGCTAAATCGACTAGTTTCGATTAACTCCTCTGTTTCCCACTAATTTAAATGAAATTTCGAACAATCAATTTGCCGCGCTACAAAATGCCGCCCTCAAAACCCCGAACAAAAAACATAATTTCAGTTCAGTGAAGGTTTTCTGACCGCCATTCCTCGCCGAAATTTTTAATCCATTTTCTCGAGTTAACTCGGCACGGGTCGAATGTCAAATCATTTACGTCGAAGCGAAGCCTCTAATTGGATTTTCTCGAAATTTCCGAGTCATCGCTCGTCCTGCAGTCGCTATCCCTTTGCACAGGACCCGGGCCGCCCTTAAAACCCGTTGCTTGTAGTGATTAAAGTGGGTATCACTCCCCACCACCAATAGTGTAATTGGATGGCTCATGGACAGCGCCAGCTAATTATAACTGACACGAAGTGTTTGCTAGTGTGACACCGGGCCGCCTCCTTGTTCCAGTTCCGAACTTGTCCTTGTGCTGTTGTTTTTGGGGCTGTCCCTGAAGCCGGGTCGCACTCCGGAACAGTTGATGAGGATAGACGTAATTTCGTTGTGTAGATTGCGGATATTTTTTCACTTAAATGACATATCCGTGTATAGCCTAAGTGACGGCTGCCTTACCTGCCCCGTGAGTTGGCAAAGGTGTTGTCCGTCCAAAGTTGGGAGTTGCTTCGGGCTTGATTACAGCCAACTTGACAGCGAAAATAATACCTTCCGCTCATGTGCCGGGGCCCTTTTCGGTGCCAACGAGCATATATCAATTATAGGACAGATTTTCCCTTTTGTATTGTTTTTTTCTTCTTTTTTCAAAGAAATTTGTTGCCGTTGTTATCTTCCGTTCTGGCAGATGGATAACTCCCTGCATGACGGTGGAAGATCAACCTGTGCAGCACCCCCGGAATTGTTTTGGGGGCTGGGGCCGTCACCCTTCTATAAAACCACCGCCGGTGGCAATCTACTCACACTATTCCCTTTGCTTAATGAACGATTATTGCCGTGTGGAACGTGAACCAACGAGGATGCCTAATGGAAATGAATTAGTTTTTGAGCTGTTGGCTAGATATAAACGTGATGGATGGCTGCGAGTTCACGTTGTGTAAATGAACATCTCAGGTAAAGGATTTAGTCTAGAGATTTATCGATTTGCGGCTAGATTTAATGGAGGTGCTGTGATGTAATTATTTTAAGAAATTGGATAAACTTAGAAAATTGATGATACTTTTACATTTAGTATGATTAGTTTGAGAATGAGACGGAAAAATTAGTGATCGCGCTTCTTCTATAATTACCTTAGAAAATACAAAATCTGCGGATCTAAACTAGACACGACTTTTCTGTGCGTGGTTATCAAGAAATTTGAAGCATTTTTTAACAAATGCATTATTAGGTAACAATTAGTAATGCTACTTAGACTTATCGTAGCCATCGATTTTTCAGAGAAAATACTAAATTTTGGTTGTTCTTTCTTATGATAGAATCGTTCTTTCGAGGCATAACTTTAAGCTTTTCACACGAAGCCAAATATGTACGATAAGAAAGCAAGCTTCCTCTAACCCATACCTGCTTCTTCCCGGTGCCACGGACAGCTAACGTGATTGGCATAAAACTTTAGCGAGGTGCTTCCCGTTGGCGGCAATAGCTGTGTCAACTAGGGTTTTTTAAAACTGTTTAACAGTAACAGTAAAACAGCTGTTTTTTTGGCTAAAATCGAAAAACACCAAACAGCTGTTTTTTTCTTAACTGTTTTCCAAAAAACGAAAAAGGCAAAATGATTTAAGAATTTTCTCATGGAACGTACGAACTCTGTACAGAACTCGAGCTGTACAACATCTGGCCGATACCCTGTCAACATATAAAGCTGACATTACCGCCATTCAGGAGATGCGATGGACAGGGAATGGTGTTTTGCAAAAACCTGATTATGACGTATATTACAGCTGTCATACGAAACACCATGTGCTCGGGGTAGGTTTTATGGTCAGCAAAAGGATGAAGCCTACCATTATCGGCTTTAAAGCAATAAACGAAAGGCTATGTACCCTTCGTGTGCGAGGCAAATTTAAGAACATCAGCCTCATAAACGTTCACGCACCTACAGAAGAGTCCCCGGACGATGAAAAAGAAGAATTCTTCGAAGTAGTTGAACGGGAACTTAATGCCTGCCCCAGATATGATGTAAAAATCATATTGGGAGACCTGAACGCTAAAGTAGGCCGGGAGCCCGTATACAGGCAATATGTCGGCACCCACAGCTTGCATGAGAACACTAATGACAATGGGCAGCGAGTTATAGAGATGGCAGCAAGTAAGAACTTGGTCGTTGCAAGTACCAGATTTGCGCGTAAAGATATCCATAAAGCCACCTGGATATCTCCTGATGGGGCGACTCGCAATCAAATAGACCATGTGTTGATAGACCGCCGCCACCTTTCGGGTCTGATGACGGTACGAACGTACCGAGGTGCCAACTTCGACTCAGATCACTATCTTGTTGGTATGGTGCTCCGAGAGCGCATTACAACGCTGAAAAGCTTTGTATCCGCTGATCAGGCTCGAATCAACACAGCTGCACTACGCAACGAAATGGCCAGAAACAGCTACGGTCAGGCGTTAGAACTCGCGCTCAGAAGAGCAAGTCCTGGGGATGAGATGCCGGGCGTCGACGAGAGCTGGACCCGCCTTAAAAATACTGTCATTAGTACTGCTGATTCCATCTTAGGCAGAAGTCGTAGAGATCGGAACGACTGGTTCGATAATGAATGCAAGCTGGCAACTGAACGTAAGAATGCTGCGTATCGAGCAATGCAGCAGTCTCAGAGAACACGAGCACGCGAAGAGAAATATAAAGAGCTCAGAAAAGAAGAAAAGAGAATTCACAAACGAAAAAAGGAAGCCTGGGAGAAAAATCTCGTTTGTGAACTAGAACAGTACAGAGAACGACGGCCGCACCAGGCGCGGGAGTTCTACCGAAGAGTACGCGGTATGACGCAATTCACACCTCGTTGCACATACTGCAAGGACAAAGAAGGGAATCTGATCACCGATCCTCAAGGCATCTTGGAGCGATGGGAAGAGCACTTTCATGAATTGCTAAATGGCGAGCTAACTGAGGATTTGGAGGCTCCACCAATATCTGACGATAATGCTACGCTGTCACCACCAAGCTTAGCAGAAGTTAGCAGTGCCATCACCCGGCTCAAAAACAACAAGGCCTCGGGTGCAGACGGCATCCCTGCGGAGCTGGTTAAATATGGAGGGCCTACATTACACCAAGCGATTCATGAATTAATTGTGCAAGTATGGGAGCAGGAAGCGATGCCAGAAGACTGGAGAAAAGGCATCCTCTGCCCGGTACATAAAAAAGGAGATATCACAACGTGCAGCAATTATCGTGGTATAACGTTGTTGAGTACCGCGTATAAGATATTCTCCGCCATCCTACAAAACAGGATGGCCCCATACGCTAGAAATTTCGTAGGTGTTATGTATAAAAACTTGGCATTCCCAAATTTCCCACAAATTGGAAATTCCTTAACGGAAAACTTTTTAAATTCAACATTTTCAAAAAAAAAAAAACCAAAAGTCCTAAACGGAAAACTTTACAAAAATTATCTCATGACAAATCCAAGTTGTAATAGGATACTTCCCTTCACGGGAAACGGCGAAGACAAAAGCAACTTGAGCTTTTTCGTCAGCGAGATAATTTTCGCAAACATTTAAACATGTGCGACCAAAATGTGGGAATCCAAAAGTGCAATCCAGCAATTTTTGCATGTAAAAATTTATGCAATTACCTGGACACTTCTTGAGGGTAATAAAATAATTTTAAAAAAGATACTGAGAGTCCTATTTTAACTTCGGTCCCGAGTGGACTTAAAATCTATATAAAATACATATAAGCATAATACCAAAAAAAAATAAAAAGCGCGGTCGGGCGGTGGTGAATTAGGGACCGTCGCGGTTGCTTCGGCGCCGTGGCGGTTGCCAATGTGTTAATAAAAATAATGAAAAATAAAATAAAGAAACAACGTAAAAAAAAAAGCAACAAAAACATTTGTGAAACATTATAATATTGTATAAATAATATAACATTAAAAAAAAAAGAAAAACGAGAAAGTGTTTGATTCATTTAGAAAATTAATAAGTTATTATTGTGTTGGTGACATAAAATGATGTTCGAAGATTTTATATGCAACATTTGGTTATTGTGATTGGGTACTGTTGCATAAAAAATATGCAACAAAATGGCGCAGCCGGTAGGATCCGGGCGAGCCTAACAATTACTGATCGAGTGCTGGATATAGGCACCCTATCCTTGAACTCAGCCTGAGCCGAGGCTGAGGGCACAAGATCAGTAGAGGCGACGACCTCGGATCCTATCAAGAATCTACACTCGGGGGTAACCATAACGTGCCTCTGCTCCAGGCGAGCACGCATTTACCCCCCTAATTTATTACATCGCGGGAATTTTAGTGGGCTTCATCCCTGCCCAGGACAAAGTCCAATAAGGACCAACAAGGGGACGGCCAAGACACAGGCGCTCCCCCAACGAGGGATTAGAAAACATCTTTAAGCCAACAGTTCCTTCACCCCAAGAAGGACTTCAACAAGACAGATCTTCCAAGTGATTGGCACACAAACACGTTTGTCATCAATTTTCTGTACGTAACAAACTTAATGTTTTTTAAACTTATTAGTTATAGTTAGATTAGTAATACATTAGTTTGTTTATTAGATACGTTCGTATATCCATATAAATTTCTTTTTCAAATTATTATAAAATTTTATCTAGTTAAAAAACGAAAACTAAAAAAGTTCAATGTTGACAAATAAAAAACAAAATCAAGGATAATAAAAACTAAATTCTGTTTTATACTAATTCAATGCAATTCTTTTTTATACTATTTTTTAAAAAAAAAAAAATATTTTAAAAAGTTTCTTAAATCACCTAATAGAATAGAATTAGAAAATTTGCGATTTGTTTTTCCGTTTTAAATTATTACAAATTTTTCCTCCTCAAATAACATAAAGCGTATAAAAAAGTTAAATTAAGCAACAATATCAAATCGTAAATAAGATGGAGGAATAATAAATAATGAAGGAAATAAATAAGAAGAAATCATATAAAGATAGATAAGGTTCTAAAATTCTTCATTAAACTTATATTTTTATTTTACATAAATATTTTTATCAATAAAAGTTTAAAAGTTTTAATTCTTAATATATACAAGAATATAAAAAATAGTTATAGTAAATAAGATTTCTTATGCGGGTATATATATTATATACAAGTATATTTACTTGTTTTATGTCGATATACAAAACCCAAAATGAAAGTCAAAGATAAATTTTGTTGTCCAAATATTAAAATATAAAATATATATATATATATATTCTTTTTAATGTTGCTTAAAATGATTTAATTAACTCCATTCAAAAACTCAAAAAGTGCTGTGTTATCTATTTTAAACTGTACCTAACAGCAAAAGATTATAAAGCGAGTGAGAAAGTGGAATTTTCCCTTATCTTTTCCAATGTCAGGATTTTAAATTTTTTGTTAATTAAATAAAGTATAAAAGAAAAACAGTAAGAGTAACATTGTAAGTAAAACACAGGAACCAAATTTTTATTTAAGAGAATATTGTTATTTAATTAACTTCAGTTTTTCTGAATTTGAATTGTTTTTTCTATTTTAAATTATAAGTCTATTTGACAAAAACCAAAAAAAAAAAAAGTAATGATCAAACAAATGTAAGCACATTTTCCTTGCCTATTTAAATGTCAAGGATTTACAATCGACATTGGTCACTTTAAATCATTAAAAATTAAAATAAAATAGAAGAGAAAAAAGGGTAATACGACAATCAAAACACAGCCACCGCCACCAACCGCGATCGTCATATATAAAAATAACATAAATAAAGATATATAAATATATATTATATAAAAAATTTAAATAACAATTATATATATTACAAACAAACCTATAAACATAAATATTATAAAAATAACAAATAAATACTAAAAAAAAAAAAAAAAAAAAAACAAATATACTACATAGTTAATATATAGTAACATTCATACAAAAATAAAAACATATATATTAAATAATAATCATATATTAACATATATACTAAATATATACTTAAAACAAACAGTAATATACTTATATACTATGTACCAAACGTATTTAAACATATATCCATATATAACAAACTTATATAAACATATGTACTGCATAAACAAACATATATACTATATAAAAGCATATATTAATGTATATAATAAATATAAAACCAACATATATTAACATATATAATATATAAAATATAATCATGCAAATACATGTATACACTAAATAAAAACATATATACTATAAAGAACAAATTATGTATCAACCAATATACTACTTAATTTAAATATATAAAAAAAAAATATATATAAATACATGGAATTTCTATATATGTACATATGCAACCAGATATATAACTATGTATACACATATGTGCATATATATAAGTAACATATATAAACAAAAATACAACATAACTTATATAAACATATAAACCTACTGTATAATCAAGATATATAAACGTATATATTACATAACCAACATAGACTAACATATAGATATACTATATAATATACATAAATAAAAACACATATAAACTTATAGACTTAAAGAAAAAGACATAAAAACATTATAACCAACATATAATAACACTTAAACATATATACTATATAATCAAGAAATATAAACATTACTATATAACCAACATATAATAAAATAAAAACTAAATAAAAAATACCTACATAATTATATATACCTACATATAAACATAAATAACAACATACAAAAAAATTCTATATATTAACATAATACTACATAATTTACATTATATAGAAAATATATAAACATATGGAATTATATATTTAAATAAATACATATATATATCAAGATACATACGCATATACACTATATACCCAACATATCTTGACATATATACTATATAAAATACATAAATAAAAACATATATAATAACATATACACATAAAACATATATTATACATATATAATAACATGACATATATACATATATAAAAACATATATACATATATAAAAACATACAAACATATATAAAAACATACATACATATATAAAAACATATATACATGTATAAAAACATACTTACATATATAAAAACATATATACACATATAATAATACATATATAACAAAGGCAAATAATTCCATATACACATTTGTACATATATAAATGAGATATATAAACATATATACTATATAACCAAAACATAATACATATAAACTAAATAATAAATCAATACTAATAAACATACTTTATAATATCCTTAAATAAAAACATATAGGTTATGTAACAAACATATTTAAACATATGTACCAAATTAAAATTTTTATAGAAATCACAAATGTAAAAACAAACATAAAATATAAAAATAAGAATACAAGTATATAATAAACCAACCGCCTCCACGTACAATTCATTCGATTTATTTTGGAAATTATTCAGACTCTAGTATCCTTTTTACCACTCCTATAAAAAGAAGAAGGTCGAGTAGAAATATACTTTTCTCTAAGAGAAATTGTTAGTCCTCAATTGCCAATTAAAAGATCCTTTGGGGTAAACGGATTATCATTAGCTCTTTTTACCGCTCCGTTCTATACACGCACCCTTTAAGCACTGTTTATTCGTTTAACTATTTATATGAAACGGGTTTTTAGATATGTTTTAGATATTTTTGTATAGTTTTTTTTGAAAACTACACAGTAAGTTTTGACAAATTTAATTAATTATTTTTTTCTTTTACTACAAGCCGATTGGTTTGGAAGTAGTAAGACTATGTCCCTGCAAATTCAAAATTCTATTTGGTAAACATTCACCATAATTTGGCTCAATCTCCTCGTTTAGCGAGATGAAACTGATGCCATCGATTCACAAAAAAAAAATCGTTCTTCATATATCTCTCTTTTGCAACAAAAATAAAACCCTTACGATCTTACCTTTAAAATCATTTACAATTCCTAAACAAACCAAACTTAAAGATCGGAATTTTGATAGACCATTCTAATAAATTCACCTTAAAATGCCCTTTGGAAAAAGAAAGACCTTCGAAAGTTGCCAAAGAAACTTCAATTTAACTCCAAATCCTTGCACTTTCCCAAATGTGCAGAACATGCCAGGGTTTCCCGAAGATGGCATCCTAAGAAATGACTTCCTCTGAAAATACTGAAATATTGAGGCCCCAAAAAGATACTACGATTTCCTCGCACGGAAATACACCCAGAAACCCAGAGAGCAGCAGGAGCAAACCCAAACCAGGGAATCTTAGCTCGTAGAAGCCGAGATAATCCCCGGTGGTGCCTCCCCGCTGCCTATCTCAAGATGGGTCAAGATTAGATAATAATTTCAACGGCTTTGAGACCAATGAAGACCTGAGACAAAAGGTAATCCTAAGGGAATCTATTGTATTCCAGGCCGGTCTCAGATTGTGGTACCATTCTCATTAAGTTTAGAGAAAGAAATGCTTTGTGAGTCTCACGAGCCCTTCTTTCGCGCCCTCTTAACTTCCGAAAAACATACAGTATCTGTTGGGCCTCCTCAATGCCAAAAACCACCCAGTAGCCCTGACGAGTCTAACACTAACACTCTTCCAAACAAATGGCTACCCTACTATACCACTTATCTTAGCCCTGCAAATTGTAGTCCACGGCCACCTGTCGAACAAGACAGCGACGAGTGGGGGAACCTACGACCGCCAGACAAAACCGGATCCCCACCGCCCAAAATAAGCCGTACCGGACACTTCAAACCAGGGGCCAAACTCACAGGAGGTGGTCAGAACAGTGATCAGTAAGTCACAAGTCTGACTCTCACACTCGCCCAGCAAAAGGCTACACTATCATTAAACTAGCCCCCAACAACAACCCTAAGCCTCTAACCAATGCTAACGACGCATGCGGGTATCCGTCAGGCTCTGAACCAGTCGGTATCAGGAACGCCCGTACCTCATCGTCCTTTAACACAAGGCTCTAGAGTATACCCAAAAATGGTGCAATCCCGCATGGTATACCCAAGGGAAAACGGCTAAAATTAAAGCTGGGCAGAAATGAAATGGAAATCCACTCTCTCCAACAATTTAGATATACATATATTCCCGGACCAAGAGGATCCGGCTCTTGAGCGCGAAATGCCACTCGACTAGATACAACCTCGACGTACCCTCACCACCCCCTCATCCTTCGAGTACGAGAATCGCTCTACTCCGTAGCGATTCTCTTGCTCCAGGGGGGAAGGAATGTTATGTATAAAAACTTGGCATTCCCAAATTTCCCACAAATTGGAAATTCCTTAACGGAAAACTTTTTAAATTCAACATTTTCAAAAAAAAAAAAACCAAAAGTCCTAAACGGAAAACTTTACAAAAATTATCTCATGACAAATCCAAGTTGTAATAGGATACTTCCCTTCACGGGAAACGGCGAAGACAAAAGCAACTTGAGCTTTTTCGTCAGCGAGATAATTTTCGCAAACATTTAAACATGTGCGACCAAAATGTGGGAATCCAAAAGTGCAATCCAGCAATTTTTGCATGTAAAAATTTATGCAATTACCTGGACACTTCTTGAGGGTAATAAAATAATTTTAAAAAAGATACTGAGAGTCCTATTTTAACTTCGGTCCCGAGTGGACTTAAAATCTATATAAAATACATATAAGCATAATACCAAAAAAAAATAAAAAGCGCGGTCGGGCGGTGGTGAATTAGGGACCGTCGCGGTTGCTTCGGCGCCGTGGCGGTTGCCAATGTGTTAATAAAAATAATGAAAAATAAAATAAAGAAACAACGTAAAAAAAAAAGCAACAAAAACATTTGTGAAACATTATAATATTGTATAAATAATATAACATTAAAAAAAAAAGAAAAACGAGAAAGTGTTTGATTCATTTAGAAAATTAATAAGTTATTATTGTGTTGGTGACATAAAATGATGTTCGAAGATTTTATATGCAACATTTGGTTATTGTGATTGGGTACTGTTGCATAAAAAATATGCAACAAAATCCTACCGGCTGCGCCATTTTGTTGCATATTTTTTATGCAACAGTACCCAATCACAATAACCAAATGTTGCATATAAAATCTTCGAACATCATTTTATGTCACCAACACAATAATAACTTATTAATTTTCTAAATGAATCAAACACTTTCTCGTTTTTCTTTTTTTTTTAATGTTATATTATTTATACAATATTATAATGTTTCACAAATGTTTTTGTTGCTTTTTTTTTTACGTTGTTTCTTTATTTTATTTTTCATTATTTTTATTAACACATTGGCAACCGCCACGGCGCCGAAGCAACCGCGACGGTCCCTAATTCACCACCGCCCGACCGCGCTTTTTATTTTTTTTTTGGTATTATGCTTATATGTATTTTATATAGATTTTAAGTCCACTCGGGACCGAAGTTAAAATAGGACTCTCAGTATCTTTTTTAAAATTATTTTATTACCCTCAAGAAGTGTCCAGGTAATTGCATAAATTTTTACATGCAAAAATTGCTGGATTGCACTTTTGGATTCCCACATTTTGGTCGCACATGTTTAAATGTTTGCGAAAATTATCTCGCTGACGAAAAAGCTCAAGTTGCTTTTGTCTTCGCCGTTTCCCGTGAAGGGAAGTATCCTATTACAACTTGGATTTGTCATGAGATAATTTTTGTAAAGTTTTCCGTTTAGGACTTTTGGTTTTTTTTTTTTTGAAAATGTTGAATTTAAAAAGTTTTCCGTTAAGGAATTTCCAATTTGTGGGAAATTTGGGAATGCCAAGTTTTTATACATAACATAGGCCAATACCAGTGTGGCTTCAGCCCAGGCAAATCAACAACCGATCAGATTTTCACTTTGAGGCAGGCTA
Organism: Thereva nobilitata; assembly: GCA_963855945.1. Lineage (NCBI taxonomy): Eukaryota > Metazoa > Arthropoda > Insecta > Diptera > Therevidae > Thereva > Thereva nobilitata. The sequence continues at coordinate 194,244,277 of OY979694.1, read as the reverse complement.
TGGAAAAATGTCTAGAGTTTCAAAACTCAATCCAACACCTCTTCATAGACTTTAAAGCCGCCTATGATAGCATAGCCAGAGTAGAACTCTACAAAGCCATGATAGAATTCGGCATTCCCAATAAGCTGACAAGACTATGTAGGTTGACCATGACCAATGTGACAAGCCAAGTAAAGGTATCCGGAACACTGTCCAGACCAATCAACATCTATAATGGACTCCGACAAGGGGACGGTCTGGCCTGCCTCCTTTTCAACCTGGCGTTGGAGAAAGTGATCCGAGATTCGGGCGTGACATCAAGGGGCACAATCCTTCACAAGTCCACCCAATTACTGGCTTATGCAGACGACATTGACATCATTGGAAGAACATCAACAGCTGTACAAGAAGCTTTCATCCAGATTGAGCGCGCGGCAGGAAATCTGGGACTGCACATCAACGAAAGCAAAACAAAGTACATGGTGGCCTCGTCTGCAAGAACACCTAACATTGGTCCCACAATCAAGGTAGAGGAACACGAGTTTGATGTGGTAAAATCATTTACCTACCTTGGGTCAATAGTAGCAGCCGACAATAGCATGGAACCTGAAATACGCGCACGACTGCTAAAAGCCAACAAGGCCTACTATAGCCTGTCAAGGCTCTTCAAATCCAAGCATCTAACCATAACGTCTAAACTTTTACTATATAAGACGATGGTCTTGCCGGTCCTCACATATGCATCCGAAACGTGGGTGCTTAGCAAAAAGCACTCTAACCTCTTGGCGGTGTTCGAGAGGAAAATACTTCGGAGGATTGTTGGCCCCGTATGTGAGGAAGGACGATTCCGGAGACTCTACAATGACGAGATCTACGAGCGCTATCGCGACATAGATGTTGTGAAGAAAATAAAGCTCGGTAGGCTCCGGTGGGCAGGACATCTAGCTCGTATGAGTGAAGATGAGCCTGCTCGGAAAGTTCTCTGCGGTAAGACTTATGGGGTGCGACAGCGAGGGAGACCCAACCTCCGCTGGAAGGATGGCGTAGACCAGGACGCTCAGAGCATAGGGATGCCAAACTGGATGACATCGGCTCAGAATCGGGACCGGTGGAGAGAACAGTTGCGAGAGGCCAGGACCGGATCCCGGTTGTAGAGCCGTTAAAGAAGAAAGAAGAAGAAGTTTTCCAAATTTAGTTTCAAAATTTTGGCGTAATTTAAAATTAAAAGAAATATGTAACCAACACTAATATAAACTGTTTTGGTTATTTACAAAGGGCTCTTTTACACGGCCGGACATCGACCGAATAGACAAAACGAACGAATGAATTTGGTTAAGGGTGAAGAGAGTGAGAGAGGGCGATGGCGAGGGCGGACGATTTTAATGGACATTCTCAGCGAACTTTTGAACAAACATTTTGAGAGTTCCTGCGTTACAGTTAAGTTTCGTCTGTTCGGTGTCCGCTCATGTAAAAGCAGCCAAAGTAATAGAGAACGACAATACCGTATGAAAACATACCGATTAATGATCTTTTAACATATTGAGTTTTTTCTGTCCAGAGTAGCTCTTATTCAAGGTGGGGCAAAAGTAATGTCGTAATGTGAAGGTACTATAATTTTTGCAAATGGCGTCAAATGTCATTGTGCTCCATTCCATCACCAGTGGCCAAGCCGGAAACAGCAATTCGCGAGATATTAAAAGAATTTAGGGCATGGAATATGACATTGGAATATTCTGCTCTAAAGAAACTTGTCAAGGCAATGGAGCCCGTAAAACTAGTTGTCGCGAATCTTAGTCGTGGGGACGCAAGGTTGGTGAGCGCAGAAAACTTTTTACAATTCATGTTCAAGAAGCTTTCTGAAAATAGCAGAGACATTAGTAATAAGCTCATGCAAAATTTAAAAATTCGTGTGGATGGCCTAATGAACGATGATGTCATGAAATTATTGCGAAGCCTCAAGGATCCCACAGTCACTCCACCAAAAACTAGACTAGCTTTTGCAGGCAATCTAGCCTGTCATCTCTTTGATGCTATCGATGTAAGAGTAGACGATGTATACTTCAACAGTGGCCGCATACTGATCAAAACGAAAAATTTTCGTTACAAGATGAATTGGACATGGTGCTTCAATTCAGTACAATTCAGAGGATCAGATTTCAAGAGATTCAAATCGGAAATTACACTTTTTCAATATACTGGTCAACCCACAGAAAATCTGCGAAAATTATATAATGCAATTCTTTGTATCAAACCAACATCGACTAATGTTGAACGGTAAGGTATGCACCAAAATAACATCGCGTCTTTCAGACAAATCACTTCAGGCGCTTGTGTTGTTGAAATACTATTACAAGTGAAAATGTATAATAATATGATATTATATAAAAAAAAACTTTTTATTACTTGTAAAATTAGAGAAAACTCGAAAAACAGTAAAAACAGCTGTTATCAGCTGTTTTTTTTGAAAATTAAAAACAGTAACAGCTGTTTTTTGAAAACCACTGTTTTTGAAAACCCCTAGTGTCAACTATCCAACTGGCTGCTCTTGAAGTTATTAATCTTACGGAAATGAAGCACCGATACAAAAATTGTTGTTTTGAGTTTTGTAATATTCGTAGGCTTCATGCGAATTTTTCTCTACCGCGTGCTCTAACTTTATTTATAAACTTTATACCTCCTCAATTCTTGTGGTAAGCAAAACCCAAATTTCACCTGATGCTGATTTAGAACAATATAAGATCTGAACGTATATGTTATAGTCCAGGAAAACTAGACATTTTACTTCGGAAAAATTCCAGGAAAGATGAATTTTAGTATAGACATTAATATTATTTCTCTAAGGAAAATGTCACGACTCCCCATCGATTTGAGACTCGGACACGATTTTACCCGGGGTCAAAGGTCACCGAAAGCGATTTTTCGCAAAAATCTCAGTAATGTTCACTTTTACAGAAAAATTATGTGAATAAAATTTGTAGCTCAGGTAATTTCTTACAAAAAATATTTTATAACTTTTTCTTGTAAGAGTAACCGTTTTTGAGATATTTGAATTTACAGAGTTCTATATTTTATGTTTCTTATGAATCGTGTACGCCACTTTCGAGGTAGAGTGCAAGGTGCGTTTTGTGGTGGTGGTGTTTCGTGGTGTCCCCCAGTAGGTGTAAACCACGCTTGTAAGAGGTGCATTAGTATTAAATATTATTTCCTTTCATCCCTTGATATTCTCTTTGATAGACCCAACAAATTAAGAAAAATTTCTTGGGAATGGGCTGCTAATACCAATATCTTCTTTCAAATGAAAACAGATGTGGATTAGGCCTACTTGGGACACCACGTGAAAAAAACGCACCTTGTACTCTACCTCGAAGGTGGCGTGGAAAGGAGTACACGATTCATGAGAAACATAAAATTTAGAACTCTGTAAATCGAAATATCGAAGAAAAAGTTATAAAACATTTTTTGTAGGAAATTATCTAAGCTACAAGTTTTATTCACATAATTTTTCTGTAAAAGTGAGCATTACTGAGATATTTGCGAAAGATTGCTTTTGGTGACCTTTGACCACGGGTAAAATCGTGTCCGAGTCTCAAGCATGTATCCCTTGAATATGGGATCCTATATTTCAAGTTACCAGTGACAGGATTGAATCCTTTCAGAAGCAATCCATCTTCTCTTTGCCTTAAGAAATCTGCACGACCCCTCTGACGATCGAAGCCTTCTACAGTATGTATGAGACCATTCTCAAAGTTTTGGACCTTTTACAAAAAAATCATAACGGATGAGCTTTCCATTATCAGACATGTAATATAATGTAGAAAAATTACATGTCTGGCAATTGCCTGGCCCCTGCGTTCTCATCTGCAATGTCACTGACCATATTTGGGTGGCCATTTTGAATTTCGGTCATATTTCCATATTGCCATTTTGAATTTCGAAAATCGGGCTTCAACGTGCATCAAGGGAGACCCCACGGCCCTTCGTGCAAAATTTTGAAGCTCAGCGATGACTGGTATTTTTTTTTGCAAACTTTTTCGGCAACTTGACCCCTATCAGCCACCCATTTTGCACCAACCTAGCTGTCGGAGACTTGGAATTTATATTAAGTAGCTTATAGTCTTCCATCCTACAAATTTTCATGCGCCACATCGATGACATTTTTTCAATAAGAAGATGACTTCTTTTACCCACATCGATGAGGGGATAAATCGACAGGAGGTGAGTTTTCCGGAAGAGGCTCAATGAATGAGCTATTAAGGGCACACGCGATAGCATTGCTACAAATATTTCCTTTCAGAAATCAGACCTTTAATTTCAATGGTAGACCGAGGACAAGTATCATGGTTAGGTTTCATATGTGCCTGCTTTTAAGGGGTACAGTTTCCTGCAGTACAGATGTTATGGAAGAGTTAAGAAACTCAACCTTGTCATTCATATTGGTAGTATTATAGATGGTGGATCAGGATGTGGATAGGCATTTTTGCCTCAAGCTATCAAAATTAAAATTTTGTCTCAATACGTCACTACTCTGGGTAATTTTATAGCTGAGAGAGAGGAACAAAATAGGGGAAACTAGACGGCTATAAGTTCTGATGACGAATTACTTCATTATCATTACTTTAAAATCATCATTTTCATCATGTACTACATACTTTAAAAATGTTTTTGTATCTAGATAAAAACAAAAGTTCACTAAGTCCAATGAAGGATCGATTAGTATCAGGGGAAAATATACAAAAAATAAGCTTTCACAATTTCGCTACATTCCGCCACTTATTGTTAGTTTGAAAGCTGCACCTCATACAAACGCTATAAAACTAAAATAAGTCAGTTCTCTGTAAAATTAAGTATTTATTCCGAGAAAACCCTAATAGTCCAAACAATTTAAATTGATATTATTTTTGTGGTCCTAAAAAATTATATCAATTTCTTTTGTCCAAAACTTTTCGAGAAAAGCATCGCAAAATGTTATAAAATCCAAAGAAAGCCTACTTTTTCGCAAAACCTGCTACATACAACTTCCAAAAATATTTGATTTCAGAGTTCCTCAAGCACACAATGACATAACGAAATTCCAGCATCACACGCACACACTAATATTTAATAAAAGAAACTTCCTCGTTCAACTTTGCTACACTCAGAATTGCAAAAGTATCTAAATAAAATATTTTAATATTATAAACTTCTCCGAATTGTTGATATGTTACGAATGGCACACATTTTCGTCATTTTTTCCACTTGAAACACAGAACAAAAAAGAAGGACTTAATATCAAACACATAAAAGAGAAATTGAAATCCTTGGAATGTTCCTCGAAAAACAAAAAAAGCATTTCCAATTCCCTGAAGAGTCCTCAGCCAGCCACGTGCCTGAAAAGGTCTACGAATCCTGCAAGCATGTAATGATTAAAAAAAGGAGCAAAAAGTTAACTGCCATCGTAGAGTTTCTTTTCCGTATACATTTTTTGGGGGGCATACGTAGTACGTTCGCAATCTATTTTTATCGACTTCAGCACTTATAACTAATGAAATCCTAGAAATCTACCATAATCTGAAAAAAGCCCTTTGAGAGTTCCCCACCGCCCCCCGGACGCCCGTTTTTACCCATTTTAATATCAGAAATAATTTATGAACCTTCAGCGGTTTGAGGGCTCTTATGATAGATTGATGTTCTCTGTCGCAGCCCCAGAGCTGAATACATCAGCAGAAGTAAAACATTTATCATTGGGAACCTCGCATTAAAAATAGGATGGCCCTACACCGGAAGGCACCATGGATGGAGGAGCACTCTCCCCGTGATATACTGTATCTCTCATCCCGGCCGCTCATTTTCATTCATTCTCGATATTTTCCATCATGCCAAGGGCCAAGACGCAAGGACGAAAGGAGCATTTCTTTCTTGTGTTACTTTCTTTCGGGCACAAAAGAAAAAAAGCAGATTTCAGCTGAAGGTGAGAACGGACCCGGGAGGGGGCGACGACGACGATAACGACGACAGCGGGGGGAAAGTTCAAAAGATGAAAAAGTTTCGACTATCGCTATCTATCACAACATTTTGATTAAATTACAGGACACGAATTTATCCTTAAACTTGTCAGCCAGGTTGAAATGAGAAAAATAAACTTGGAACAGGCGTTTATCTAAGATGGAGAGGTGATGGACATCCTTCGTCCTCGCTGTAACCTTTCTCTAAAGAGGTCGAATTTTTTATTCATAATTTCAACTTTTGATAGGCATTCGAGTGACACAATCTTGTGAGAAGATTTTTATGCTCCACCCGACCCCACCTCGAGGGTTTCACATAGAAAGAGGGGTTGAGGGGGGCGATATTGTAGGAAAAATATTTTGTACAAAAAAAAAAAATTTATTCCTTTTTTTGTTTATCTTAACGCAGCCTCACGTTAAGTCGAAAACGAAGAAAATGGCTTTAATTCTGACTGAATAATGACAATATTTTATTTTAATCTATTTCTTATATACAAATTTTTCTTACACTAGAACTTAAATTTAGATAAAAAGTGTTCCCACCGAATCTGCAACTGTCAGCATTAAAATGTAGAAGATTATTACTTGCGTTTTCCGCTCTGAGGGAAATTGGAGATGTGCAACAAAATGTTACCTTGAAACGGTAACGTGAGGATTTTTGTGTCTGTGACAAAGTTAATTTAAAAAATGGAAATTGTGGAATTGCAGATTCGGTGGGAAATAATAATTTTTTGTTGATGTTATGTCTGGACGTTTTCATCCTCCCCCACGTTGAGGTCTTGGAGCTCAAAAACAGGAGCTTCAACTGTTATGCTAGGATCTTTTTTGGCTTTTATTATGATGACAATTGCTATGATGGCTCCTATGCAAATGATGAGCGTGGTGTAGCTCAGGGTGTATTGATGGATGTCGTGGTGCCGAAGTTGATCATGGGGCAAAAATTCCTGAGTTTTGACTTCCTGATTGTACTTGCTTAAGGCCGCGATGTCTTCTTCCCCTCGGATGAGCATGTTACCCTGATCTGGAGTAGCTAGATCTTTTATTTGCCGTTGGATGCCATCTTCCTGAGGAAGGCTTGCCGTAAGGTTGAAGGTAGGCATGAATGATATTTCGGCCTTGCTAGGAAATAAGTTATGTGAGGTAATTGTCATTGATGGCTGCTTGATAATGCAATTTGGGGCAAGTTTTAGGAGTCCTTCGCCACGTAGTTGTGTGTTGATAATTTTTGTTCCACAGACAATGTTGAAAGTGTGAACTTGGTTGAAGGCGAATATCCAGTGATTTGGGTAATGGAGTTGAATCCAGACCTGAGAGGAGCTTGTCTTTTTGAGAGTGCAGTATGGTGAGAGTTGCTGTTTGTGATTTAGGATCTGAACCTCGCAATGATTTTCCGTAGAATGACTGTTGAAAACTGGATGTCTCTGTTTGCAGAGGTAGTGCCGGTCCTTATGAATGAGGCAGTCTTCGATCTCTTTGTGTGATAAAGGAAAGTACTGATCACGATATGGACTGATGGCTAAGAAGGGCGTTGATGGTTGAATGAAAAGGAAGGATCCATTTATCATAGTTGGAAATGGAATAACTTTGAAAACTTGATAAACCTGATTTGTTAGCAAGGGTAAAGTTATTCGGAAAATTATATTGTTTGCTGTAACTCTCGCTTGCACTCGAAGGAGCTCGTAGAGGGTTGGAAGATCATGTACTCCATTTCCTGGGATGATCAATGATGGTGGTAAGTCTCTTCTGATGGAACTTAATTCTTTGAGGAGCTGTGTTGGCGTGAGCAGAAGAGAATTTATTCTACCTTGGTGGCTGTCCGTAATAATTTCCAATAGAGCTAGCTGAGTTCTTTGGAAGTTTGATGCTAGTAACGATGTGTACATTACGAGAGTGTTGAAGAGTTGAATTTTTTCATCTACACTCAAAGCATCCTTGATGTCATTGACTGTCTTATGAATTTGATTTAGATGTTGATCAAGAACATTGAATCGTTGGTTGATGTCATTCACTGACTTGTTGAACACATTCAGTGTGGAGTCGATGATGGACGTCTGATTCTTGCTTAGGTTTAACAGATGCTGTTCATTTGTGTGGATCTGTTGTATAATTTCATCCATATTTTCAGCATACTCTTGATCAAGTATTCCGAACAATTTATTTGCTGCCATCCCTATGAAATCGAATGGTGATCGCTTTTTGCGAGACCGAAATCCGTTTCTGGTTGTTAGTATTTCATTAAGGCTTGTGATATCCTGTAGGACTTGTTCGAAATGTTGTACTATCGCCTTGTATAAGTACCCGTTCTGGTTTTGAATTGTAGCACACTGGTCTTTTAATCTTGTTATGCATGTTTGCAGTCCTTGGTACTCCTGCCAGAATTGAGACAGATTGAAGAATGCTATCAGGTTCCACTCGTTGCTGATCATATGTGCTTGCCCAAGATCTTCAAAATAGATCCCAGGATTGGTCTTAATTTGTGTTACTTCAACCGGGGCTGCAGGTGTTGGATTGCATCCTCCTGTCCCGAGAAGCATTAATCCCAGGAGTAGTGATGTGACAGGGTTTATCTTGAGTTTGCGTTTTGGACGCTTAGCTTCGTATTGACTTTCTTCGTTGAATGATTGTGATCGTGTTCGCGGTCTAATTGCTGCCGGCGCTTTGTTTGTTGTATTAGCAGATGATCTGGTTTTCCTCCTTTGAGCATCGCGCTGGAGGTCTATCTCGATGTTAATTTCTTCTTGTGCCTCAATCGGAAGTGGGCATACTTTGTGTATTGCTCTTCGTGTTTCTCCCGCGGCGGTTTTCAGCTCAACTACTCGGGTGTGACCGTCCTCTCCTGGGAGAGTTTTCAATACTCTTCCCATGTTCCATTGTAATGGAGGAAGGTTGTCGTCTTTAAGTAGGACGATGGCTCCTGGTTGAATGTCTTGCTGTGGATGTTTCCACTTATATCGATTCTGAAGTTCTTGTAAGTATTCTTTTGACCACCTCCGCCAGAATTCCTGGTGCAGAGACTTTACTAAATTCCACCGAGCAAGGGAAGAAATGTGATTTGGTTTGACTTCTGGGTCTGCGACTGTTGTCAGTGGCTCTCCTATTAAAAAGTGCCCTGCCGTTAATACCTGCAGATCATTGGGGTCTGTGGTTAGAGGCGTCAATGGTCGAGAATTCAAGATGGCCTCGATTTGTGTTATGACTGTTGTTAATTCTTCATATGTCAAAGACGCCTGAGTTAAGGTTCTCTTCATGTGGTGTTTGGCTGATTTAACAGCTGCTTCCCACAGACCGCCAAAATGGGGAGACCTTGGTGGTATGGGCCTCCAGTTGATTCCTTTTTGGGAGCAATAGCCTTTTATTTGGGATTGGTTTTCTTCAGATGTGAACATGGTATACAGTTCCTGAAGCTGATTGCGTGCTCCCATGAAGTTGGTTGCGTTGTCGCAAAATATTTGTGTTGGACATCCTCTTCGTGCAATGAATCGTTTTAAGGCTCCGATAAAGGCATTGCTAGTTAGGTCCGATACAACCTCAAGGTGGCAGGATTTTGTAGAGAAACAGACAAATACAGCCACATATGCCTTTGTGGGCCTTTTTCCTCTTAGGGTGTAGTGGATATACGTAGGTCCAAAAAAGTCAACGCCAACGTTAATAAATGGACGTAAGGGTTGAATTCTTTCGACTGGCAAATTACCCATGCGCTGGTTTATCTGAGTTGGCTTGGCCTTAAAACATCGTATGCAATGATGCACGATCGTCTGCGCCAACTGCTTTCCCCTTATTGGCCAGAATCGCTGCCGTGTTGTTGCCAGAAGTCCCTGAGGCCCGATGTGTAGGTTGTCGACATGGATTTGTGTCATCAAAAGCTTAGTGAATATGTGTTTCGATGATAACACACAAGGGTGTTTGGCGTCGTAGGGTAGGCCAGATGCTTCTAGACGACCTCCTACCCGCAGGATACCTTTGTCATCGATAAACGGGCATAAAGAAGTAAGACGGCTTGTTGAGCTCGGTTGCGAATGCTTCGTTATGTGTTTGATATCTTCTGAGAATTCTGTGCCCTGAATGTGTTTAATGATCAGCATCAAGGATGCTTTGAGTTCTTGTGCTGATAGTGTTGTATCGGTCAAGCGGTAAGTTGGGGCTCTTTTTAAGTTGCTTACAAACCTAAGAATGTATGCTGTAATATGTTGAAGCCTTCTGAATGAGTTGTGATGGTTTATAGCGTCGAGGAAGTGTGTCGACGATTCTGTTGTTGATAAGACTGTTTTGATGATTTTTCCTTCGAGAATTGGTTGTGGCAGTGGACGATCTGGTAAGACTGGCCATGCGTCTTCTGAAGTTTGTAGAAAAATTGGGCCGTTAAACCACATCTCGCCGTGGTCTAACAGTTGTTGAGGGTGAACTCCCCTTGAGACAAGATCGGCTGGATTAAATTCAGAGTTGACGAATCTCCATTGATCGATGCTTGTAGCTTCCTGAATGAATGTTACTCGGTTGGCTACAAAGGTTTGAAGCGGGGATTCTGTTTGAAGCCAAGACAACACAATTTGGGAGTCAGTCCAATATGTGACTTTGTGTATCTCTCGTGCAAGGCTTTCTTGAACAATTTGCATGAGCTCTACTAGAAGCTTCGCGGCACATAACTCTAAGCGTGGAATTGTTGTTGTCTTCTTTGGTGCTACTCGTGATTTTGCGCAGATTAAGTGTATGTTGATACATCCAGCTTCAGAAATAGATCGCATGTAGACTGCTGCTCCGTATGCTCGGTTAGAAGCATCAGAGAAGCCATGTAGCTGCAATTTGCGGGCTCCTGGTATTATGACATGTCTTGTTATTCTCAAGTCGTTTAATTTATGTAGTTCATCCCGAAATCCTATCCACTTTGTTTGAATTTCAATAGGAATGGGAGAGTCCCAATCGAGATCAAGGGCCCACAATTTTTGCATGAATATCTTCGCCAAAATTATCACTGGGCTTACGATTCCCAGAGGATCGAAGATACGAGCAATGTCGGCAAGAATCGTTCGTTTGGTGAGCTCCGCTGGTTCTTGCCAATTTGTTCGAATCATGAACTGATCGGAAGAGGGGAGCCATGTCAGGCCTAATGTTTTTACCTTTTCTTGTTCATGCGTCTTGATGGATACTTCTGTCTCTAAATCTTCCTGTGGTATGCCATGAAGTAAGCTTGATGTGTTTGCACACCATTTCCGGAGCTGAAAGCCTCCTGTGTTTAAGAGGTTGATGAGTTGGTCTCGCATCTCCAGCGTATGATTAAGGTCATCACTGCCAGTGAGGATGTCATCAACATAGAAATCACGTTTTGCGATTTCAGCGCCTAATGGAAAATGAGTCCCTTCTGCGTCGGCTAAATCTTGTAGACATCTTATCGCTAAGTACGGGGCGGCTTTAGTTCCGTATGTTACCGTATTGAGCTGGTAAGTTTCTAGTGGTTCACTGGGCGATTCTCTCCATACTATCAACTGGAACGGTTTGTCCGACTTATCGACAAGAATTTGGCGATACATTTTAGTGATGTCGCTGATGAACACATAGCGATGGGTTCGAAAGCGTATTAATATGGACAGCAGATCGTTTTGTAGTACGGGACCAGCGTGTAATATGTCATTCAGAGATATGTTAGTGGAGGTTTTTGCTGATCCGTCAAAGACAACGCGTAGTTTTGTTGTGCTGCTCTCTGGGCGGAGAACACAGTGATGCGGCATGAAATAATGCGGTTTGTCTAGTGGAATTTGATTGATTTTGTTCATATGGTTTAATGAAATGTATTCCCGCATAAAGTTGATGTATTGTTGTTGAATATTTGGATTTCTCCTAAGCTTCTTTTCAAGGTTCAAAAACCTGCGGACTGCAATTTGTTTTGATTCGCCTAACGACGATGGATCGTGGGCAAACGGAAGACTGACAATATATCGGCCTTCGGCAGTTCGTTTGGAAGTAGTTTTGAAGAATGCTTCGCATTGGCGCTCGGCAACTGTCATTAACTTTTTCTTTGAGAGTTCCGCTGTTGGCGGAACTTCTTCTATAGTCCAAAATCGTTGAAGTTGTTCTTCTAGGGGCACTAACTGGAGGACGCATGCTATCCTAGGGTTTTGTGTCACCTTGTGATAGCCGTGCTTTCCTTGGACTATCCAGCCTAAGGATGTATTTACAAGAGTTGGTAGGTTTTTTCCGAGTTTGATCTTCTCCATGCCCACTATGTCAGGATAGAATTCAGCTCCTATCAGTAAATCGATTTCTAGTGGTTTGTTGAAATTACGATCTGCTAAATGTAGATTGGTCGGTATGTTCCAGCTTCGTACATCTGTATATTGATTTGGTTGTTGAGATGTGATCTTGTGAAGAACAAATGCTTCCATGTTTGTCCTAAATGTAGTTGCTTTGGACTGTATTGTAACCATTGCCCGATGTTTGAGGGTGATGGTGTTGCTTCCGATTCCGTTAACTTGTAATATGTCTTCACTAGGCCTCTCCGTGTTTGGCCGAAGCTTCAGTCTTTTTAGAAGTCTTTCGGTGATACAGTTGATTTGTGAGCCAGAGTCAAGCAATGCTCGGGCCGTAATAAATTGATTGTTTCTGTCCTTGATGAGAACTTCTGCTGTTCCCAGAAAGACATAACTGGAGGATTGATGTGGAACCTGTGCAGGCAAACTTGTGACCGTCTCCCGAGTTTGTGGCGCGGAGTTCTTTGATGACTCGATGTGGAGTAGAGAGTTGTGGGCGCCACCACATTTGCATCGTCTAGAAGGACATTTCTGAGGTCCGTGCCCACTGCGAAGGCAATTGATGCATCGTTGAAGGTTCCGGACAATTTTTAACCGCTCTGTGGGATGATGCTGTAGGAATTTTGGGCAGGCAAATAGTGGGTGCATGCCATTTTTGCAGACAGTGCATGTTGTGGCTGCAATTGATGAAACGAGGGAGTTTTTTGGTTTAGTGCATTTCCGTTGCTCGTTTTGCTCATGAGACCTTCCAACAAGACATTCCCACATTTGAAAATGACCTTCGAGGAATGTAAGAAGACCAGTGAGGTGTTGAAGTTCTCTTGGAGAATCCAGCTCTTGTTCGTACAACCGGTGGCTTTCCTTGTCAAGTTTCTGAAGTAGGATGTGTACGAGAATTGGATCCCATTCTGCTGTCGGAACTCCTAAGCTCTCGATACCACGCAAGCACTCGGTTGTCACATCATGAAGTCGTTTAATGGCTCCTGATGTTGCGACGGTGATTGCAGGCTGCCCCAATAGTTTGTTGAGGAAGGCTGAAACTAAGAGTCTTTTGTTGTGGTAGCGATTTTCCAAGATCTTCCATGCTGACGAATAATTCTCTTCAGACACGTGAAGATGTTGGATGAGCTTGCTTGCTTCTCCTGTTAGATGCGCCTTCAAGTAAAACATTTTTTCTGCGTTACTTAAGGCGAATCTGTTATGAACTAGCTGCTGGAAAAGGTCGTGGAATTCTGGCCATTTCAAGTAACTACCATCAAAGATAGGCATGGTTATCTTTGGTAGTTTCACGCTTGATGAATGGTCAGTTGGTGGTTTTGAATTCTCCTGATGTTTCGGAAGATGTTCTTCAAGTTGCACCCGTAGATCATGATAACGTTTTCTTATGTTGGTGTATTCCTGCACTTTGTAGCTGGATGAATCTTCTTCAGCCATAATATCCAGGTGTCGTTGTGAAATGTTGCGCCACTGCTGATTGATGCTGCTGAGTGTGACTTGGTAAAAAGCTGAAGATTTGTTGTCCAAATCCTGTGTAGTCTCATCTACCAATTCTTGCAGATTTGAAATTGCAGCTGTTTGCTGCCGAATGAGGCGTGCTAATGATTGTGGATTGCCTTCATCACTATGGTCTGACCCTGGCTGTTCTGAGGACTCCGCTTCTAGAAGATCTAGTGCAGCACTTAAGGCCATTCTGTACTGTTGATGTACAGCGTCAGCTTGCTCGTAGTAATGTCTTTCGAAGTATGTGTGTGAAGGTTGCTCTGCCTTGAGCGGTTTAAGATTGATGTCGTTTTTTTCGAACTGGCTCCAATCATCATCCAGTCGTTCGAACCTGGATCGAACATATGTTGCTGTTCGTCTGCTGGGATTTTTCTTAAAGTTGGAAAAATCCTTGTTGATTTTTTCGCCTATGGCGGCTTGCTCTTTTAATAGCGATGAAATGTCCATAGTGATTACCTAGTAATGTACTAAGTAATCACGTCGGGGTCACCAAATGTACAAAAAAAAAAAATTTATTCCTTTTTTTGTTTATCTTAACGCAGCCTCACGTTAAGTCGAAAACGAAGAAAATGGCTTTAATTCTGACTGAATAATGACAATATTTTATTTTAATCTATTTCTTATATACAAATTTTTCTTACACTAGAACTTAAATTTAGATAAAAAGTGTTCCCACCGAATCTGCAACTGTCAGCATTAAAATGTAGAAGATTATTACTTGCGTTTTCCGCTCTGAGGGAAATTGGAGATGTGCAACAAAATGTTACCTTGAAACGGTAACGTGAGGATTTTTGTGTCTGTGACAAAGTTAATTTAAAAAATGGAAATTGTGGAATTGCAGATTCGGTGGGAAATAATAATTTTTTGTTGATGTTATGTCTGGACGTTTTCATATTTTTTGTAAACAATATTTTCAAAGTGAGTAGAGACTGTCTTTATGTTGACAGGTGGGAATTGTCGAATAGGACACATCATTCCAGAGCTGGATCGTATGACGGTATGGACTTTATATATGCATGAACATTAAATGCTCGCATTTTCATATGAAAATTTTGTTGTTTCCATGCAAACTTTATTCACTAGATGGAGATAGGTAGATAAGTACAAGTGGCAACCCCATCCAAGGACAGGGACAGAATTGACGCTGAATTAGGTACACGCATTCGAGTAGAAACTTTGCGTAAGTATATTGCAGTGGGACGTGAGTGACCTCATAGATAGCCTGTCATAGTCAGATACCGGATTATAACTCCTACTTTAAGCTTCGAAACATCTTCCTAGGGGTTTCCAAATGCACCCACTTACCACGGTTTCAGACAACTACAAGAAAAGGTTGGCTTGTCTTTTTGGCTTGTTCTTCCGCACTAGCTTGTTTCTACGGTAGTGGATGTTACATGTAATTCTCAATCTTCTCTGCCCGATACTATTATGCCACCCCTGCCCGCAAGTGTTCCGCTCGATCAATGGACAGGGCTTGCTTCAGGACTCGCTAGCTGTATACAGTGAGCGTCAAAAGTGAGTCAACCCATAAAAATTTTATATTTCAACACCTGACGCTGCCATGCACCCCCAAACCATGACAGAACCATGACATATGGCAGAGTTCCTCGAAAGAAACCGTTTGCAATTCGCCAAAAATTACAAAAATTTTGGTGTTATTGTGGAAATTTTTATAGGTGTTGACTCACTTTTGACAGCCACTGTATGTAAGTGCCTCAAGGATCTCGATGTCAACAAATCCATTGATATCTTCTTTTGTTTCTTTAGCGGTTCTGCAACCGGGATATGGTACTGGCCTTTCGCATCTTTTCTCTCCATCGGTCCCGATTCTGAGCCGATGCCATCCAGTTGACATACCTAATAGTCCAGGCGCTGTAGATAAAATTTTACTAAGACCTGACACTAAATCCAATAGAAATGATTTTTGGTACACGGGCAGTTTTTGAAGAGTACTTTAAGAAAAAAAATTGTTCTGCACGCGAACACCTAGGGAAACTTCGGAAAATTCCCGGGAAAACTCGGAAAATTGATATTCCATCAATAACTTGGAAGGGGTTGAAAATTTCGATATAATGTATAGAACAAACTTGTAGAGCGTGAAAATCTTCACAAAAAAGGTCCCTACATGTTTTTTCGAAAATTGCTTCCTATGAGAGATATGAGCCATAATTGATATTTTCAGATTTCCGCGCGAATAATTCATAAGATTTACCCCGAAGCTCGACTAAAATCGCTGTAACACCCTTATTTTTGGTCGAAAATTCATAAACTAAACGGTATATTGAAGGAAAATTCTTCAACAATTGTCATATATAGCTGGCGGGTGTCGGCAGAAGTTGTTTCTATTTGATATTCAAAGGTGAAGTAATGATCTTTGATAAATAAACAATGTAATTGTACTAATTTTTTACCAATTGGCTTGACAAGCTGAGTTCGGTCAAAGATTCAGTAGGTCAAAATTTAACAAATCAGATATAACATTCATTCCCAATTTATCTTGGGCCAAATTGAATCAAGTTTTTCTATACCTGTTGTTTTTTAGTTCGCTCATTTTTCATGACTGATATCTTTACAATCGATGTAAAAAAATCAAAGTGGAGATTTCTGAAAAAGCCCACTTGTCATTCTATTGCCAAGACCCTGACCTTTTAGAATGTGTATCTAAGAACCCCTGATAACAAAGTTTTCATTCATCATTTTCTACATTTCCTGGAAATTTCCAAAAACGAATGAAAATTCTTCTGATAAGTCTCCCGAGTTTATCTTATCGACTAGAGTTTTATAAATGTGAAAATCTGTAGTTGAGAATCTGTTCTTTCTCGCGGTGACTTTCATTTTTTTTGTTTGGAAATCTCAGGCCAATTTATTTTGAAATTCCAAGAGGCAATTTCCCACCTCGGGGACCGAGTCAGCACAAATGTACGTATAGTTTCTTTTGGGGTGGACTATATGAAAAATTTGGCCCGACTGGAGGAAATTCAGCATTATTACGAGTTACAGAAATTTTAGTCGAGCGTCGGGGTAAATCTTATGATATCCCGAATTATTCGCGCGGGAATCTGAAAGTATCAATTATAATTGATTATAACTGGTTAACAGCATTTTTGTTGCATGGAATATTTTACATCATTCTAAGCTAATTCTTGACGCTGATTTCAAATATATTATCAGTTTTATTATATCAGCTTTAGTTTATGAATTATAACGAGGGATGTTTTTTTTAGAAAAAATACTCTCACCGTACTAAAATATTTTATTTAAAAAAACTACAAACTGCATTGCACGCAGAATACTCCCACCTATCTAAAACTGTGAAAGTGAAGGTTCTACCCTACCAACTTCCAGAGATATGAGCCATCAAAGTCAAAATTTTGCTTTTTTTAACAAAAATATCAACTTCAACTACCTTTTTCCCCAAAAATACATAGTTGGTCAATATTTTTTTTTCCAAAATTGGAAAGCATGGACAATTTCCTATAAATAATTTTGAGACAATTTTTGTGTTACGGCCTTTATTTTTGAAGATATTAGCAAATTTTGATGTTAAAGTTGGCTTTATTTGGTACTTTTCGTCATAAGCTTATGTGAAAATTGTACCAAATGAAACCAATAAAACTCGAGCTGATACAATAAAACTGAGTGTAGATTCGAAATCAGTGACCTCAAATTAGTAAAAAAACATTAAAATATTCTATGCAACAAAAAAAAAGTTTGATTTTGTAAACTAGTGAGCTCATATCACTCATAGGAAGCAATTTTCGAAAAAAACATGTAGGGACATTTTTTGTGAAGATTTTCACGCTCTACAAGTTTGTTCTATACATTATATCGACATTTTCAACCCCTTCCAAGTTATTGATGGAATATCAATTTTCCGAGTTTTCCCGGGAATTTTCCGAAGTTTCCCTAGGTGTTCGCGTGCAGAACAATTTTTTTTCTTAAAGTACTTTTCAAAAACTGCCCGTGTGCCAAAAATTATTTCTATTGGATTTAGTGTCAGGTTAAAACCCCTGGTTCCTGGACTATAAGCTGCCGGCGGTTGATGTGGGTTGAGTGGGTAGTTCTACCCACTCGAAAAATTCCGAGTGGGTATAATACCCACTCGAACTTCGAAGGTACACGGAAAAAAATTTTCAGCTGAGAGTTCAAATATACATGCTTGTTCAGTTAAATTTAGCATTGAATTCCTGGAGCTGTCGGGCTGTTAGAACGCAAACTCTGAGCTCGTAGTTCATAGGTCAGTGCCTACGAACCAGTTTAGACGGTGCGCTCCAGCGCATGTGCCTCACGAACTTTGGGACTAAAGAGAGAAGTGGGGTGGTACCTCTCATCATCCCCACTTCTCTCTTTCTCACCAAAAGTTCGTGAGGCACATGCGCTGGAGTGCACCGTCCAAAACGGCTCTATATCACCGAGATAGTCCCTGTTTGTAAACCAAAATATATACCTTGAGCTTGGGAGAGCTATTGCCATTGAGTGTTGCGACAGTTTCAGAACAGAATAGGTATATATCTGTGGTGGAGAAAGATACATAGATTCGTGATAAGATGGAAAAGAAAAAACGAGGAGAGAATGGATGATTCCATCAGATAGCAGAATAATGACGAGGACTCTACTGCCACTGCTGCTGGAGCCGTCGATGGAAGTAATGAATTACTTTTCCGTTTTAAATCGAAGCTACGCATACTGTACGCATTGCTCGCTTTTCGCATTGCTCGCTTTTCTCTTTTTACTTGTTACTAAGTGTACATAGTACATAGTACAAACCTACATACAGCTGGCCGGGAAATGACACATATTTGGCCCCGAAATTTAAAATTTATAAGTTTTGATCATAAATTCTTTATTTGTTACCTTAAAATCCCCCAGATACCGATTTTCATTAGATTCGGAGTACAATTTGATTGATTTTATAGGTTTTGATCGTAAATTCGTTATTTGCAACCTTAAAAACCCCTAGATATCCACTTTCATTGGAATCGGAATACAATTGGCAAATTCGTCGGCCATATTGGCGCGGCCATTTTGAATTTATAAGTTTTGACCACAAATTCGTTATTAGCGACCTTAAAAACACCTAGATACCCACTTTCATTAAAATCGGAACACAATTTGCAAATTCATATTTGGGTGGCCATTTTGAATTTCGGTCATTTTTCGGCGGCCATTTCGAATTTCGAAATCGGGCTTCGAGGTGTTTCAGGAAAGACCCCAACGGACCTTCGTGCAAAATTTCCAAACTCTGCGATGACTGATGCGCCCGCTATAGCGCACACATCCATGCATACGTACATATGTACAATGTACATACATACATACAAACATACAGAAACTTTCTTTTATTAATATAGATTTACATAAGTGGTGCATGATTGTGCAAAGGTTGAATTTCGTTTGAAAAAGTATATATACTATAGCTATAGCTGTAGGGTTCTGTGGGGCAGAGAGCTGTGTCTGCTGCAGTCGCGTAACCTATGAATTGGCTCCATAGCTCTAGTAATGGCTTTACCATATTCAATGTAAGACTGATATGACTTTGACTTCATACTTATACGGGGTATACCTACACCTGTATTATAATACCTACACTACATTTACATAAATACTTATCAGTAAAAAATATTCATCTATTACTGTTCAAGAGATGCCTGTGCATATAGGTGCACGTTTGTATTTTTATACATATAGCGTTACCATGCGTTGAAAATCACATGAGTGATAGTACGAGTATATTGCACCACAAGGGACGAATGAATGGCAAAAATAGTATACTTTTTTTCTCGCTCTGACTACAAAGGTGCTAAACACTTTTAAAATCTGGGTCAAAAAACATCCATGGCTTGAACTAAACAAAAATAATCAAGGTATATATTTGTTGTGTTTGCACTGAAGCGTGTGAGCGAAAGTTAATAAGCACGTTTGACTCACATACTCACAAACAAGCCTGGGTTTATGATGGGTTTCCAACTGGAAACATGGAGCTTACAATGCCAGGATCTTCATGTTCTAATGAAAGAATTTCGATTTAAGAGGTATTTGAGAACAACAATGCTGCAGGATCGGCTCAATTCGATAGCCCTATTACACCTTTATTCTGTCATCACTGATAAGCTTGATCTAGAAAGACTATTATAAGTTTATTTTGGTCCATACAAAGCGCAGTACAGGGTTTTTTTCATATATTTAATTAATAAATATAAAGAATTTCAACGCTTTTATTTCGAAGTTAAAAATTTTTTATTTATTTTTAAATCTTACCCCTTTTTCTTATATATACATATATATCCCTCCGGGCCAACTACATATAGCCAGGTTCCGCTGGCGATTTTTTTGTGTACTTTACAACAATACCTCAACCAAAGTTTGCATCCAACGCACAGCTTTACTGATGATGATAATCTGCATTACTCTTACGCCTTCCATCTCGATAGAAAGCATACCGTAACTCTCGTCTCAATTCCCGGACAAAGGAACATACATTGGAACATATCGGCTAAGGCACTTCGAGCATCCTGTACCTGCCGTAATGTCCGACAAAGCGAGATAGCAGGAATCATTCCCATTGATATTCTGGCGGCGAAGAGCAAGAAGTTGTACGGCCCGGAATATGCAACGGGGAGCCCAAGGAAGTGCGACGGACTCGGCGCTGCTAGTCCATCGTAGAATGACAGAGGAAGTGGGACGAGTCGATTAAGGGCCGATGGATCCATAGACTCATACCAAATGTGAAGAAGTGGGTTGTGAGGGAACCCGCGGTAGTGACTTACTACCTTATGCAGTTTCTGAGTGGACATGGACGTTTCAGGGCATACCTTCATCGCTTCAGGTTGCACATTTCACCGCTGTGCCCAAAAAGCCCGGACAGTAAAGAGGACGTGGAGCATATCTTTTTTAAATGCCAGAGGTTTGCGGAGCACAGGATTGTGCTGGAAACTGCCGCTGAGGTGTAGCTAATACCGGAGAACTTCCTGGACCAGATGCCGAGGTCGGAGGATGTGTGGAGGATGGTGGAAATGCCGCTGAAAGCCATCCAACAGACGCTTAAACGATACGAAGCCCAAAGAAGCAGAGTAAGATATAAAAGTGCAAGGAGAAATAGCTCCACACATATGGGTCTATGTGGCTTGGTCTACCTGATGAATCTGGTCTATCTGGCCTGGGCTACCTTATCTATCTGGTCTGGACTGCATGGTCTACATGCCTACCTGTTTATCTGTATAGCTGTAGGGGGGTTAATCATAATTCGGGAGGAGGAGGTAAGTGTTTAGATGAGGCGAGGGGTAGGCTATGTGCAATTGAAAACTGTATATTAAGCAATGTAACTTTTTAAATAAAATTTATTCAGGCTAAAAATATTTTTATTTGGACAGGCCTATCTTTCCTATTATCTCCTTAAGCACAAACATATAGAGGAAAAACTATAAAAGAAGACAATGAGCTTTCCATTAGCTCTGGTTGTTTGAGTGAAAAAGCTGCGCTTTCAAACAACCAGAGCGAATGGGACACTCGGTGTCTTCTTTTATGGTTTTTACTCTACCTCTTCTGGTAAACGGTAAACACTACTCCAAATATGTAACTTTGGAAAAATTAACAGTAACCTAAGAGGAGAGGGGAGAAGCACATGAGTGTGGGGTGCTACACGGAATCACGAGACGCACAGTGAAACCGGTTTAATACGAGAGAGACGAGGTAAGAAACGGGAAAGAAGGCAGAACCTAACGAAACTTGACGAAAAAATGTTCACCCAAAAATTTGCTGGTTGAACTATGGTTGGATACTAATATATAGCATACTTGGTTGTCTTCTTTTTTTTCGGTTTGGAAATTTCATAATTGAAATTCTATTAGTTGTCATTTTTGTAAACATCGCTTCACTTTCAACGTTAAAATATCGAATTGTCACATAATTTACCTGACATTTAAAAACAGATCAGAGTGCTCTACACACACATACAGCCCTCATGTAAGATACACAATTATTTCAAGCCGAATGCGACCCCGTGTAGCACAAAATAACGAAACGAAAACCGGTTTACGGGGAGCCTCTTTAGGCACAGTGTAACATGGCCCAGTAAGCGCAAACGATATCAATACTCCTCTACAAAAAAAAGCTTTCATCATAGCCAATACAAGAACCTTAACAAAATTTCCCCTACAGAAAAGCTTTCCTTCAAACGAGGACATGAACCTTATCAACATTTCCCCTACACAAAACTTTCATCTCAACGAAGATACGAAATGTATTCTTAAAAGCTGATGTTGCGAAATTGCGGAATGGCTGATGCATATTTGTACATATACGGACATACACTGGTACTCATGTATACATAGAAAGTACTCCAGAACCGCGCACCAAAATCATGCATGTACTTCTACCAGCTCCATAACTGTGCAACAAGTTAAAACTTATACTACTACTAGCGCTCCTAGCGGACAAAAGTCGAAAACTTTTTTTGGAATCGTGACGACATATTTTGTAAGTCAGAACCAGCTCTTGCTAATCTACTGAGACGGTCGATTACTGATCCGTAAGCCCCTTGTCCCGGCTCTGCTGAGCAATTTTCTTTATGTGATAGTTGAAGCTTAGGCAGGCGCCGGTCTAGAATTTTATTTTGGGGGTCACGGAATTAAAAGTGGCGAACAAAAATGTCGACTCCTAAGGGCCTATTTAGACGGTTCGCTTCCAGGAGCATTCCTCACGAACTTTGTCGATGAAGGAGGTAGTGGTAGTGCCGCGGCTGGCATATGTGCAGGATGTGTAACTGCACAGGGCCCCGTGATTTTGGGGCCTCGCTAGCGAGGCATGCGAAAAATTATTTTGGAATAAAAATCATTTGAATTCATTATTTGCATTTTTACTTCATTGAGAATGGGCCATACAAATGAGTATGGGCCACAGAAATCAGCATATGGGCCATTATTCTGTCGCGGGGACGGGTTTGTATGAACGGAAATGCGCGAACGAAGCGGACTAAATTTTTTTTGGACTCTCCCCAAATCCCCCAAATTGTCTGGCCGCGGCACTGTAATGGGGTTGATGAGGGGTACCACCCCACCTCTCCCTTCATCCACAAAGTACGTGAGGAACGTTCCTGGGAGCGAAGCGTCTAAACAGGCTTTTTTAGGGACAAACACAAAATTAACAAAACGAACAAAACTAGCCGAGTTTTCTCGTGGATTAAAAACAAACGTAGTCCGCTCAAATTAGTCAAAAAATCGCTGTTTTTAGGAAATTTTTCCCACAACTATGAGACCGGTGCCAAGTGAAGTCTCTATTTTGTGGAGAACCTATGCATTTTGGTGAAAATATCAAAGTTGGAGATCATAAAATTACCTACAAATTTTACTTTTACAATTTTTCCCAACTCCGCATATTTTCGCCGATGGAGGCCGTTTTGCGCCATTTTTAGATTTTGAGCCAAAATTATGCATATGTATGAAAAATTAAATGAGATCAAAGTAGTAGTTGTAGTTTTTCAAGGGCCTTTCTTTGGACGCTTTGATTATATCAACAGAGTCTGAAAAAAGGGCCAAAACGAGCTCTACCGGCGAAACAATGCCGAATTCGAAAAAACAGTGAAGGCAAAATTTGCAGGAAATTTTATGCCTTACAACTTTGCTCTTTTGATATTTTGATCAAAATACATAGTTTCTCTTAAAAATAGAGAAAAGGCGAAAAAACTATAAAATTCACATTTTTCTCAAAAACAACCCTTTTTTCGAACTGCGGGTTGTGAAAATCATGCTTAGACAACCCATATCCTTCACTTGGCACCGCTCTCATAGCTGTGGGAAAAATTTCTTTAATTGTCCCTAATTTGAGCGGAGTAGGGCAGAAAACGTGCCCTAATGTGTTTTTGATGAAGACGCGCCCTTGTGAATGCAGCTAACTTCAGAGTTTACAAATCAAAATATATAGAAAGAGTATAGATCAATCTGTAGTTGACCTTGAAGGTCATTTTTTAAGGTCGGTTGCTTTAATTTGCAAAAAAGTTGGGTCGGTTTTGGACGTTTGGTTATTTTTTGTTTTTGTTTTTTTAGTTGGATCAATTGTGTTTTTTAAACAGCGAGCGCTTTTGGGGGGGTCATGACCCGCCCCCGCCGCCCTTAAATCCGCGCCTGAGCTTAGGTGTCATCCTGTATACTACCAGTCCGACATGTCGTTCATGTTATGGTGCAATGTCCAGTAGTAAGCTTAGCTGGAAGGATAGAAAAGGGATATGAATGTTTAGGCTAGTTTGGAGGTTGCATGAGGAGGTAGCAGTGAACCTTGTGTTTGAAATTTTGTATGTTGTATGAGTTCATTTTTTAAGCAGGCGGCTAAGCCACAGATGTAACCGTCGGGACAGCCTCGTCGGAGTGCTATGCCTCCTGAAACAAGTGAATCCAGCCAGACAAAGGCTGTAATTCCGGTAGTACCAGAATACTAACAAGAAGGTGTACGGTCCGCTAGGGGAAGACCCGACCTCAGCGGAACCTTAGTACCCTATTATTAACCGAGCATCTTCCAGGCACCCCTTTTAAGAACCACGTTGATGGCGACAGGTCGAAGTAATGCCTTTACGGTGTGGACTGAAAAAGTAACAATCTGTCGATATCTGGGTGCGGACCCACGGAGGTGTCCCCTGTCTTAGAGTGAGTGCAGTACGCAGCGTAGATGGTAGAGTAGAGCATAGCTGCGCATACTCGCTTATAGAACTCTCAATGGGTTTTAAATGGGTGTGTGCATAACGCAGCTCGCTTTCCGCTCGCAGAAAAAGCGAGCTGCGTTATGCACACACCCATTTAAAACCCATTGAGAGTTCTATAAGCGAGTATGCGCAGCTATGCTCTACTCTACCATCTACGCTGCGTACTGCACTCAGCCTTATGCCGGGTTTTCACTAGTAGAATTAGTGGTAGAGTAATTGGCCTACTTTTAAGCGGCAGAGTAACTTTACCACGGTGCTATCCCACTCTACTCTACTATAACCGAGTTTTCATTAGCTGAGTTCAAAGGATAGTTAGTACTCGACCAGTATACTCTACCACTAATTCTACTAGTGAAAACCCAGCATTAGGCATGGACTTGAGACAGCCGGTCACACACATTCTCTGCTGCAAAAAAAAGAAAAAAAAGTGAACAAGAAAGCCGACCATCAAGTCAAGCAGGGAACCTTTCCCACCAAAACCGCTATCTTTGACCACCACCTGCTCTTAACCCCAAAGAGATATTGCCAGAACTACCGCAATCATCCCGGGATATTGACCCAGCATTTCGGTGTTTAGATGGGGGCCCGCTTGGGAAAACGACACTCGCGCTAGAAAAAAGCTTTTTTTCTTTTTTTATGTGAATTTCACTGTTTCCTATTGGTTGACTAAGCAATGATTCAACCAGTGAATTTTCACTGGAAACCCGTGTATAGTTACTGGTTCGTTTTTAGAGAGAACATTCTGGAAGACTTGAAAAATACCACCAGACTACGGGCAATAATAAACTTCCTCAACACCACAGGATGGTTTTATACATCCACCACGGTCGATTAAAGTACCACGTAACCTTAGGCAGGAGAGTCAGTGGCATCAAAACTGTGCGTCAAATCGCTGATTTGGCCTCCGGTTGCACAGGAAGCAGCCCTACAACTGACTTTCCCTTACATCTTGTATAAATAAGTTTGCGCTTTGAATGGTAAATATGAAAACGTATTTATAACACTCGAATCATTCCTTCTTAATATATTTTTTTTTGGAAAATCCTCCATATCTAAATCGATGATTTAATTTCTTTTCAATATCGAATTTTTATTTTTGAATCCCCATAACCAAGGACGAAAAAAAACCCAAGAAAAATCTACAAGTCACATTGAGCATTCATCAGATCATTTCTGGTGAGTGGTGGTCCATAATAAAACCAGGCTTCAAAATAGCACTAAAGAATGAAAGAATGAAGGAAAAAATCACGCCATCATTCATACTTCATCCGCTTGACCTATTTTCCAGGCCCAACAAAGTTTGGCAGTCAAATAAAGGATCTCCGGTTACAATACACCTTGAAAATTGCAATCTCACCAATGGGCTCTGTATGACCATGAATCAGCCCAGACAATAATAGAACTGAGAGCATTCAGTACCCAATACTGGAGCACATGGGGGCTCCGGCTAAAGATAACGGGTGGCGGCGGGGCGGGGCTATGTCCTTGTAAGTTTTCACAAAATACAAAAATCTGGTGCCAAATTCTTATCCTTGTGAAGCTTACAGGATTCGTTCAGCTTTTCTCATCGACAACGCTTTGAAGAAGAGAAGCAAGATGAAAAAAAATAATCGAAGCAAGGTGGCGACAATAAGTCTTCCCTAACAAAGTTTGCTCCAAACAAGTTCAAGCCAGAACCCAAGGACTTAACTACAAAGGACTAACAAAAAAGCCACATCAACCAGATCTAGAGGCGTCTAAGGAGCAAGGACGAAGGAGGAATGATAAAACGTGGAAATGAAAGGAAAGGTCCAATCTTGCTCGACTGCCATTAGCCTGGATGAATCACAAATATAGAACGCTCGTTCTGGCAGCACAGTTTCTGGGTAGAGTTCAAAAGATTCCTTTCTACGGTAACGAAGTGGGTAGTAGTGCGGCAGGGGGGGCGGGCGGGGAGGGGATGAGCACAGCAGAACAGAAGGTTGCCTCTGTCTGTTTGTCTATTTGTGTTTGGTAAAATACCGGAAAAACAAAGGCAGGTACCAAGGAAAGGGATCGCCTGAATAAGGATTCTTTGCTCGTGGGCCCCGGGAAAACCCAAATAACGAAAGCGATAGCCTCCCCCGGTCTTATATGGCAGACAAATGTAACACGATACGAGAACGATTTTGGGTCAGTTTCCGTGGTGGGGGTGTAAATAGTAAATCGCATGAATAATTACCCTATATGGGAGAGGAAAGGTATCTGAATGCCATTGGAAATGTGTTTTTCTATAAAAGAGGGGATATTACTATGGTGATTCTGTTTCTTTTTCTTTTTGGAATATTAAATTCGTTTGAAGATTGTTAAATAAGAGAGATTACACCGTTTGATTATGGATGGGGAAAAGGTAACAGACTATAGAGATAGGAACTAAGAGGGATCATCGACAGACGAGCACTTTTATGAATGTATAAGCAAGAGAGATTTAACAGAGATAAAATTAATCACGATTCATTTCAATTGAAAAGATGTTACGGATTATTATACACAGGATTTATTCCAAAGTGATTAGTGTCCCTCGTTATCCATTCGAAAGCGTCAGGATACAAGGAGGGATTTTAATAATCAAAGCAATTATTTAATGGGTGATTTTCAATTGTACTTTGGTAACTTTTAACAAATCACAGATATCAAATGTCAACATGGAGAAATATGATCAAAGATTTGCAAAATGAAGTATTTTAAATTTGTCTTTTTCAAAAATCTTGCAGTAAATTTAATTGCAAAACCCTTTTGTATGTAAGTCTGTTCATAAGTAAGCTACATTAACTTTTCGACAATATCTATGAAGCAGTAGTAAATATCCACTATTCAAAAAGGTATAAACCGGGGAAGTAAATGTCGATGAACCTTACTTTCGGAAATACTGAAGGTAGAAGATTATTCCACAATCAAGTTGCTCTATTTAAAACGAACCTCTAAAAGACCGTAATGTACGCAAAAAGAAGGGCTGCAGGGTGTGGGTGTGAGCCGATTTGTCTTGTCTTATATTGCGGAAAAAATCTTGCCGTATAAGCAGGAAGTTCTTAATTTCATTGAAACAGTCGCTATGGTAATAACACTAAAATTTGGAAAGGGCTGTTACATTCCTACGAGTTGAAGGAGGAACTTGCATCTCTTAAGGCCCGTCCTCACTACGCGGGCTTAGATCCCACGCGATTTTGGCCGTACAGCCAGCCAAAAGCGCGCGTGATCTTTTAATTTTCTGAATCTTGAGTGAGAAAACAATCAATTCTCATTTGAAACGTCGCGTCGTACGCGCTTTTGAAAGCTCATATTGTGTGGACGTACAATGTACCTTTTTAAGCACAGCCTTTTGTCCGCGTAGTTTTGCCGCACGGCCTTTACCATGGACAAAGTCGTAAAAAAGTCATAAAACTATATATAAAAAAAAGGCAAAAGCGCGTACGACCCAAGTCCGACCCACCATAAAGAAATCCTAGAAGTTTAGTTTAGCTTGTTTGGCGATTTGGAACACTGTAAACTCAAGTATTTACTTTCTAAACACTTAAAGCGTTTAAACCGTTGTAGACGAATTTTAAACAGTTAGCGGCGTTTAATGAGTAAACACTTAAGTGTTTAATTAGTAAACGTTTGTAGCGTGTTTTTGGTTATGAATAATAACAATTTTGTTGATAGAACTATTAATCAATATTATATCAAAACATTGCAAAAAGTGAAAAAAAAAATAAAAAAAAAAAACAAAACAAAAATCCAACCGGAATGCCGTTTTTCCAAGCGGTATCCCGACTAAGTACAAACCACTTCCAATATTGCTTGACTTCCATGATAGAAGGGTTTAAATGGCTGCAGCAATTTTAATACTTTTGCTGTTGACTTTGCTTTGCTGCTAAGAAGACCACAACAATTTACTTTGCTTTGCTTTACAGCAATCATATTTTCAAACTTTTTGCTGCATGCTGTGAAAATTTTTTGTTTCATATTGCTACGAATGCTGTTGCTTACAAATGCTGGGGCATGTTGGTCCGGCTGCGAATGCTTTCACATACACATAAAAAAAAAGCTTTCACCCCTCTACACAAAATACCATTTTACTATATACTATATGAAAAACATAAATGTTGAAGGAAAGCAAAATACTTCACAGCCTTGGAGAGCAAAGCTTTGAAAAACTGTAAGCAAACAGAAAGCATGTCACAGCAAAGTATTTTAAAGCCCCGAAGCATTTGCAGCCGGAGCAGTATGCTCCTGAAAGCTTTTAAGTAATTTGAAAGCAACAGCATTCGCAGCAATATGAAGCAAACAGCTTCCACAGTCTATAGAATAGTAAGTTTAAAAATATGCACTTTGCTTTAAGTTTACTTTGCTTTCAAACCCTGGATAGAACGAGATGCGCTTTAAGGCCCGTCCTCATTATGCGGACTTAGAATCCACGCGCTTTTGGTCGTACGGCCAGCCAAAAGCGCGCGTGATCTTTTAATTTTCTGAGTCATGAGTGAGAAAAAATCAATTCTCATTTGAAACGGTGTACGCGCTTTTGAAAAGCTCATAGTGTGTGGACGCACAATGTACCTTTTTAACCACAGCCTTTTGTCCGCGTTGTTTGGCCGCACGGCCTTTACCATGGACAAAGTCGTAAAAAAGTCGTAAAAAAGTCATAAAACTCTATATGAAAAAAAAGGCAAAAGCGCGTACGACCCAAGACCGCGTAGTGTGGCCACACCATTACTGAATATGCTAACTAATAACCTTGGCGGTCATTAGCATAATTGCGTGAAATATGGGTCGCTCATATTTTTTTCGTCTTATCACTGCAAATCTCAGCTTTTGAAAGTGTTTTATTTCAAAACGCTTAAAACTTTTTATTTTGACGTCACCCATTTGATTAACATTTAACTGTTTTAAAAGTGTCGACAATGTTAATCAAATGGGTTTGGTCAAAATAAAGCGTTTTGAAATAAAACACTTCTAAAACCTCAGATTTGCAGTGATACTGATAATTTTAAATTCGTAATATTTAAGCAGCTTTATGGTTTTATTTTCTTATTAAAAAAATACCTGTCACCAAAGGCGTACAAATTTCAGGATAAACTAAGTTAAATAAATGAAAACAACAAATGAAGTAAAAAAGGGCCAAAAAATGAAGAATAGTTATATTCTAAAATAATTTTGGTTACTTTGTTTACTTCTGTTTATTACTCAAATAACAACAATTGCATTTTTTTGGCCATTTTGAAAAAACAATTAAAATTTTTTATCAGTTCTAGTAGAGAATTTTGGGAACATTAATTTAAAAAAAATAAAATTCATTTTTGTTAACATGAGCTCGAGATCTAAAACTTTTTGTATTTTGGCCAATTGTTAATTAAGAAATACATATTTTGAGCTATCATTTTGAAACCTATTCATTTCATCTGATAAATTCAAAAAAAATTAAGTTTTATAGAAACTCAAAACGCTAAATTCCATGATGTAGTTGAGATCACTGTCCAAATTTCAAAACTAAAAATTGATTACAGATGCCATTGAACATTGAGCACTGACATAGAAAAGGCGGTACTGTGTGAATGTCAGTGAAGAATCAATCACGGAGGCCACTGACACGGAAAGCGTCGGTGGCGTGCCGTCACAGATATTTGCGGATCAACTTGAATAATTAAATTTTACGAAAGATTTGACGGAAGAAGATGGAACCCGATCAAACATGTTTGTTTTGCCTGTCGTATCCATCAGACTAAATTTTTTTTACAAAGAAAATCGCTCTAAATGCTTGGATTTTTATCTTCCAACCAATATTAAAGTGAGGCGGTCGCAAGATTTTTTACTTCATTTTTTGGCTTTTCGGGGGTCGCAATGCTAAAAATGTTTAAAAACGATGCTCTAAGGCAATTTAATGCATATTAGAATATTGAACTTGTAAAACACCTCTTTATTGGTATTTATTTTCTTTCTTTTTTTAATTTGCTTGTTTTTGTCATTTTGGCATTACAATAGAACCTCGCCTCATTTGAAGTATGACATTGTACTGGCTCAAAAGCAAAAAGAGGCACCTCTTACAAACTAATTTTATAATCGTGTCCTACCCAACACTACTACAAAGGGACTTTTTGAATTGTTTTGTTTGACAGTTTGCATCGTAGCATGAGCTGTGTGTGATGTAGTACCGTCCTATTGTGGTACCGCATGGTGTGGAAGGCCCAAATGATTTAATTCGGGCACAAGAAAGTTTTTCAACATGTGACGGTAGCGATCACTATTAACTGTTACAGCATTGCCTATAGCATCCTCGAAGAACGGCTCTATGATGTCGTCCCGGCTCAAATGGCGCACCATACATTAACTCTACGAGCGTGCAATATCGTTGGTGTATGAGTTGATGACTTTCAATGCCCGTTAATTGTGAACCTTCGGTTGGTTGCCCGAAAGGCCAACCTGAGATCCCTAACAAAAACCAAAAATTTGAATAAAAAAATTAATTCTGGAAACCCAGGCCTCCACTGGCGCATCAGATCTTCCACGCCAGGCTCGCTGATCTCTTCTATTTATTAAGATATTTAACACGAACTCAATCCCTGAAGACGGATGCCCAATATGCTGGCTTTGCTTCTTTGATTTTGCCAGATTTCAGTAGTGCTGTGTGAACTGCTGAACATAGCGGAGAAGGCCCAATAACAATTCTTGCTAAATTAATTTTTACGATGCTTTATTTTTTGTTTTGCTCGACATTTCATTACATTTTCCAATACTACTGCAAAAACTAAATAAAAAAGTATTTTAATTAAATGATTAAATTATTAAACACATTTTTTAGCCAGTCTGGATTCGTTATTCAACTGAAAGGGCGCCTTGAAGAAGCGTAATTAGTGTCTACCCAATTTTTTTTTGTCTGATTTTCAATTTAGAAACAAAACTTCTTTAATAATTCTGGTCTCTCTTGGATGTCCTTTTGGGTCACAATTTACTTAAATAAAGAAAAGAAAAATTCACTCTTTAAATGAAATGCTTGTCTTCATCCCTTAACTAAATTAAATGCATGCTGCCAATAGAATTTAAAAGAGTCGGCGATCCATGGGAAAACTCACTCACTCACCCCCAACGACTCAGAATAGGAGCCGTCAAAGAAAAGAAAACTGGAGAGCAGAAGGAGAAACCTAAATCATCATTCAGTCGCTGAATCCCCAAGATACGGCTGAATGGCTCTCTAAACCTCTTCAGTCAATAGGATCTGCAGAGAGGAAAGAAAAGGAACGCAAACAATCTATAGAAGTTGGTCTGATGGAAAACTCCAGTCCGACCACTACCATTGTCGTGGCAGGAATTTCTTAAAAGTATTTTAAGTGATTTGATTCCTTAGTTTCGTTGGTTAAAAGCTGTGCCAACCCAGCCATCCGCCATTGTGTGCATCCTGGGGGTCTCCCTGTTACCGCAGAGCCAAGCTTTCCATCTGAAATCCCTATGAATGCAGAAGTGCATGCAGGAAGGAGGTTGGACCTGGTTCACTGCACCGGTTCCACGATGAATGATTTTGTTTGGAATTGCTGTAATCCGCATGGAAGGAAATGCTTTTATGTTTGACAAACGGAACGTTAAATACCACAGCAGTGATATGAAAGAAAGTTGCAAATGAGCATATTTCAGGCTCAGAAGGACTAGATCCGGTCTCAGTGTAGGCCCTTAAGACTCTAATCACCAACATCCAATGCCCCCCACCCCCACGGACTCATACGGCATTCCCGCCGCATTCAGTTCTGTTTGTCAAGCGCTGCGGTTTGTATACGGCTGGCAGGACATAATTGCATTTGCGTGCCAGAATCAAATTAAATTCCCATCGAGGGTCCCCCCACCATTACTTCGAGGATCACGCGAGCCGTAAAGGATTCGATAAATTGTCACAGCAAAGGTCCAATGCGGGGAGTACGTACGTGCAGTCGTAAAGGGCTGCGGCAACAACTTCCATTCTCTCGCCGAGGTTGATTGGCAACCCCAAAACTAATCTTACCGTTCCTGTGGAAAACGCTTTCAGGTAATGAGAAATTTATTTGTAGGAAGCCCTGTCACTCACGAATTTCCATTCATCAGCCACTTGAGATACCTGCATTCGGATTGCAGATTGCACTACTGCGGATTGGGGCTGCTGCAGG
The DNA here is from genome assembly GCA_963855945.1 of Thereva nobilitata. Classification (NCBI taxonomy): domain Eukaryota; kingdom Metazoa; phylum Arthropoda; class Insecta; order Diptera; family Therevidae; genus Thereva; species Thereva nobilitata. The sequence continues at coordinate 194,211,762 of OY979694.1, read as the reverse complement.
GGGGACGGATGGGGCGGTGGGTCGGGACTCCGAATTATTTGGAGTTTGGTAAATGCACTAAATTACCGCACTTGGTTAATCGCAAATTGATTGCTGTTCCTGTGAATATGTAATTTGCAAATTGCTTCTAATTTGCTTTTTAAAAGGGGCATGACTTTGGTAACTTGTAACTCTTGTGCGAGCAGTTACTCATCGTATTGTGGTACGTGAACTTCCCATCGCTATAATTTAATCGTACTGCAATTAGGAAAATTGTAGAGTGTAAATTTTTAATTAACTTGAAAGCAATTACGTAGATATTTCCGTACGAAAGTTTTCAATTACACGTTTCAAAAACACAAACTAAGCTAAGGATTCAAAATTTTAGCGTACAAGGTCTATTTAAAAGACAAGAAGCTCTAAAACAGATCATAGACTAAGAATTGAAATACAAGAGAGGCTTCATAAGTTCCCTGGACGACATCTTCTCTATCCTGCTGCAGGAGGCTAGCGACCTATTCACTTACTTTGCTTACTCTGCAAAATATTAAGGGCCTCCTTCGCACTTGCGCATCTCATATCCCGTCGGTGTTTTTTAAGGCCCATGCCTAAGTGCACGGCCACAACGCAGCCTGCCTAGCCTAGCACTGCACATAACACCATATAAGTTTAGTGTGCGATGGTCGAATTTTGTTCTTGCTAGGTGCAGTGCTAGGCTAGGCAGGCTGCGTTGTGGCCGTGCACTAAGGCAGCAGACTCCGCTGGGGGTCCGCACCAAGATGGTAGCCTTGGTAGCTAGATTTCTACCGAGTAAACTCATCAATCCTTTTGTTTAGATCCAGGATGGTGCGAGTCGTAAAGGGATTGATTCGGCCTGGTGGCATCAATGAGACCCTCCTTGAAGTGATACCTTCTTCTTTACTCTCATTCTCTCCGTTTAACCGGCTCACGCCATTGCGTCATGGAGCTGAATTAACACTCTTGCTGCTATCTCTCCTTGCCTTTGTTTACCTTTCTCTGCTTCTTTGGACTTCGTATTGCTTAGCGCCACTTCCACCATTCTCACCAGGATGTCCAGCTTCAGGATGTTCTCCGATATTAGCTGCACCTCGACGGCTGTTTCCAGCAGAGTCCTGAATAACCCACTTCTTCACATTTTATATGAGTCTATGGGTCCATCGGCCTTTAGTAGACTTGTGCCACCTCTTCTGCCATAATGCAAGGGACTGGTCGAGCGCCAGAATCCGTCGCACTACCTTGGGTTTCCATCGCTCCAATGGAGGAACTTAAATTATTTACACCGAATCCATGACTTTCTTATTATACCCAGGATAAATCCTGCAACCTTATAAGCCTTTCGTCTTTCGCTTTAAAGACAATGAACAAAATTGTTAATAAAGACACAGGTACTTCTCTTATGCATCAGCCACTTTGCTCTTGTCAGTACGTTTACCAGAAGGTAAAGTCATCTAAGATGGCCCTTCACGATCTGATCATCGAACTGCAGGGATCAGTATTAAACAACGGAATTGCGCCGGCATATTTTGACAACACATCCTTTGACATTAAGCAAAAGCTTTAAAAACCTTAGAGCAACTCGGACGAGACGTGTTGCTGGTTGCGGCAACATTATTTCTGGCGAAACTCAGTGCCTTTTGAAAAGCGACAGATATTGCTTATTGCTTGTTGCCTCAGTGTGAGAGCCGCCTTACAGTCATTAAGATAATTGCCTAGAATATGAGTCACATATATTTTTTCACTGGTTAAACCAGTGAAATTTTTACTAATTAATTTTAAAGAAAACGCTTATATACTTAAATGGCAACTCCCAGAAAGCCTCGATAGCCTTGCGGCTGCGCTACAGGCCTCTTAAGCTACTGATCCCGGGTTCAAATCCCAGCCCAGCCCGAGCAGCACAACTTGCTTTTTTAATTCCAGCATTAACAAGTTCTCACGACAGATGGCGTCTCATCACGTGAAGTCTGGCCCAAAATCTATTTGTCTGGTGACGTCACCAAAATCGGGCCAAGTCGCTCCATTACCTACTGACAGAGTTACCCCTACCACCAGCCAGCAAAATGCAGTGGTCACCATCCTGACATTCCCGCAGTAGTTTGCTTCTTACATTCCCGTAGAGATTCCTGCGAGGCTTCAGTTGCATTCGGCTCATTCCCTTTGCTTAAAGCTGTTCTTTTCGCGCATGCTGCAGACACAATTCGTTTATAAATAGACCAATCTGGCTGTGGAATAATCTTATAGTATTTCGAACTCTTAGCGCCCATTACACGATAGGTTTTGCTAACAGTTTTGCCACAGTTTTGTCTACTACTGACGGAAAACCTAACGTCTAAGGTGATGACTGACATAATTCTCCGTATATTTTGATTTCCTTTAATCATGACTGGTGGCATTGATTGCCGCTTGCATGAACGTGTAATGGGCGCCTTACAACATCCAAGAGTTCAAATATCGAGTTCATCGGCCACCTACTTCAAGACCTTCCTGACTCCTCATAACCACAAACCTAAGCCTAAGCCTCCTAAGCTTAATACTAGACAGGTAGTACCACGGATGATTCCAGAGCTTAGAACTGCCACATAAAATAATCATGTGACCATGGAAGTGCAGCCTATTGCAAATGGTTACATACAAATAGTAAACAGGCGGCGTTATATGAAAAATTGTAGAAGAATTTAGCGAAGTATTTACAAAATAACTTGAAAGCGATGAAATGGGTTCAACATAAGTAGATTACGCCGTATATAAACGAAACACATTCTCTAGAGCTCTTAGAAAATCCGTAGTGCCCTCCCACTAAGTATATCCTTTTTCCATAAAGAGATCCGTGACCTCTTTGCTTCACATACGTAGAGCACAGCCTATCTAAAAAAATGAAACACACCCTCTCAGAATAATTCCAGCAATTAAATTCGCACAAGAAAATAAACATTAAACGACGACGTTGACCTTGTCTTTATCATAATATTGTGCTGCATAGAGTCGTATGTAGCGCACACCCTTAAATAATGCCATGAATCAAATTCTTAAAACAGCGAAAGACTATTTACCATTTCTGTCCTTGCTTGCGAACCTTCAAGTTGCATCGGCATAAGGGCCCCAAGTCTACTTGAGAATTAAACCCGGCAGAAAAGCAAAACTTGAAAATCCTTTCACGCGGCCATAATTCTTGCCCACCACTACGTGGTGGTCTGCACTTGAAAATGCTCATTACAAATTCTAGAGCTCCTCCTCGCACCCAGCCACCACCCGCACTAAAAGGGAGGAACTGAAGAAACTAGAGTTAGGGAAATTTTTACAAATAACATCGTCAAGAAAATTTTTAATCAAAACTTGTGCGAAGCTCGAGGATGAATTTCAAGGCTTAAAGAAGTTTTGATTAAGTGCCCAACTTGGAGCCAGCGGAGCTTCAATTCGGTTGATGCTCACTAGTTTCGCCCAGCCGTTTACTTGGTGCACGAATTGTGCCACAGTTCAAACATAGTTGGAAGAGGGACGTTTGGAAAAAACAACAAGCATCCCCAACCCCACGTGGGGATAGCACTGAAACATGGCGGTGGTAGATGTGACGAACCAAGGTGCTTTACTCGCGCTCTGTATTTTCATAAGTAAAAGCGATAGCAGTGGCCCAGCAGCAGGAGGAAGACGTACGTTCCTCTAGCGACTGGAAAAAATTACATTTGCACGTGACACACCTGAAATTAAAATTGAGACGATGATAAATGGCTGCGCGAGAAAATCTTATGCAATTTTCCCAGGCGTTTAGATGCCATACATAATAGAGGCGTTAACTCTCGGTGAAGATTTCCTTTTTTCGCAGAAATTTCCACAGATTTATCAACCCCCTGCGGTATTTCATAAATAGTGCTGTCGGAGCTTGTCTCGGGTTCATTTTACGAATTGAAGAATGCTTGTTACTTTTTCAGTCCTTGGAGAGCTGTCGTTCGTCGGTATTTTGATCTTTGTGGTTTCGCTGGAAGATATTTTCATTTACTAATTTATTTAAGACTCGTTTTTGGATATGAAACATAAGGCATTAAGGCGAACTATGTGCCCTATGGAAACAATCGTAGTCCAGTCAAAATAGACGAAAAAAAGCTAAAGAGTGAAGACAATTCGGAAGTTGCTGAAAATTGGTACACACCTTAAAAACATCATTATAAATAAAATGTCGAGACTGCCACGCGATTGGCCGCTGGGAAAACTTTTTTTTCAAGGTCAAAGCGTCAAAATATCAGTTTTTTGCAAATATCTCTTAAACGTCAAGTCTGACGAGTCCTTTATCGTTATTTCAACCTATTATCGTTATTTGAACTAGCTTCTCTCAGGATTACTTAAGCACCAGTGCCGCGTAGGCCCACAAAAGATTTATTGAGCGTCGGATGACCTTATGCAAGCCGCGAATGAGTGCATATGAGTATTTTAAATCTTTAAAACGGCGATATCTCATGAATGGCAATTCGTACGGGAAAATGTATAATAACTTTTTTTGTAGATAATCGCATAATCTACAAACCTTGTGAACACTATTTTATGATAGGACTTACCATTTAAGATATATTTGCAAAAAACTGATATTTTGACCCTTTGACCTTGAAAAAAAAGTTTTCCCAGCGGCCAAACGCGTGTCAGTCTCGACATTTTATTTATAATGATGTTTTTAAGGTATGTGCCAATTTTCATCAACTTCCGAATTGTCTTCACTCAAAAATCTATTTTGACTGAACTATCGGTCTATAAACCCCTTCTACATTGAGAACGGTCAATCCAATTTTTGGATATTTTTTTTAGATCTTGTTTTCTTGCTCGTGATTTTATCGATGAAACTTTTTAAAAGCTGGAAATGTCCTCAAATCTTTGTCTGGTGACGCAGGGTCAGCGAAACCACATACTATATTCATTGAGTCCTGGACTAGACCAGCATAAAATGCGGAGATGTACAGTTCTTTACCGGTGCAATAAAAACCCGAATCACCCCCTGATAAACACGTAAAAAACAACTAACAAGAATCAAAATCAGTGCGTGCTAGTCAAAGCGAAGCTCACCACCAGTCACTTTACACAAGAGGACTGAGCGAAAGCAAGTAAGTTTCCTTGCCCTTCCAGCATCGTTTCACCACAATCACAGCCACTATAGGTCGATTCACCTCATTTTAGGAGGCATAACACTACAATGACGCTTTTTTCCCACGGAGTAGTGAGAATCTACAATCGGTCGAGCAGCCCATTGCGAAGACAGGAGACACCACTGGGAGTCCGCACCTAGACGGTAGTGTCAGATTCCTTACTGATTAAACTCACAACCCCTTTTGCCACGTGATCCTTAATGCCGGGTTTTCATTAGTAGAATTAGTGGTAGAGTATACTGGGCGAGTACTAACTATCCTGTGAGCTCGCCTAATGAAAACTTGGTTATAGTAGAGTAGAGTGGGATAGCACCGTGGTAAAGTTACTCTACCACTTGAAAGTACGCCGAGTCCCTCGAGGTGGTCATCAGAGCCGGAACAGTGGGCCATATGGATCGGCGACGTACGCAGGTGACCGATAAAAGCGTGCATGCATTGAATTCTGTAACAGATAATATAGGAGTGTTAGAGCAAGAGCCCATGACCGCCAGGCTTACGTCATACTATAAACGCTGAAAATTTTTCTACTACACTACACTACAGCAGGTAACAACGTTTGGCTACTAAGAATCTTGAGCCGCAGTGGCTTTGGCATGAAGGAGGTAGCAAATGTTCAGAAAATTGATACCTACTTACGTCATTTTATAAACGCCGATTTTTTGATATTTCCTCTGGAATACTATTAGAAGTCACCTTTCACCCCTATGGTTGTTTCACCGGCGCAGAACCGGCATCAAACACTATCATTAAGCTTATGCACATAAGATTCGCCGGCCTCGCTAGCTTAGAGGTTAAAGGGCACGACTACCACCCCAGAGGTCCGTGGTTCAAATCGATGACGTGGCATGGCACTTCGTATTTCCTTTTCTGCCACCTAGATAACATTCCCTCTTTGTTGTCTTCCCTCTTTACAAAAACAACTCAACCCTTTTCCTGCCTTCGCCTGAAAACATACTAAGCGAGGAATCCAGATCCTGTTCAAACACAACAGTCGCGTCCTGTTCCTGTCGCGGTCGGTAGTATTGGATAGGAGCCCGTGAAATAAAACCGCGTGTTAACGTTAACATTTCATTCACTCTTCTCTCTTTCTGATTAGAGCTTGCTCCCAACTCAATAACAACCGCCGACAGTACAAGGGGGCTAACGTCTGAGCTCTAGTTTTTCAGATCAAATCAAAAGTGAAACCCCGATACGAAATTTTTTATTTTGATTTTTGTAATAATTATGGGCTTAACACAAATGTCTTGTTTATTGTGTGTCAACTGTTCTGCTCATCTATTTTTTTCGATATTATGTTTCTGTATATGCGTCGGATAACAATTTCTCTGCCAATAGGAGAACAGACTAGTAAATTACTAACGTACTAAGTCAATTTTTGTTTAATTTTAATATTGTATTGCGTTCCAATTTATGACGTAGTAGTTATGCATTCACCATAAACATTTATCACAAATCATACTAATTCCGACGGGGTTTCACTTCAAAGACACGGATGCACAATCAAATCGTACTAAGTGATATTCAGTTTTTTTTTATTTCCCACTAATTACATCATAAGAACTTAGCACGTTTTGGAATATCGCTCTTCAATTATAGCCGTGTTTTTTTAATGAACTATATAGGTCTTCGATCCAGTTCATTAAAAAAACGACAAGGGAAATTTCACTAAGCGCCGTCTTCAGTGCTTTAAATATATTAAAATTAAACCGAAGTTGCGTGTCAGTAAACAACTGTTACACGAATTCCCCTCTAGAAAATAATAAATAAGTTTCTAAAAAATAAATTATTTGTTTCCTCATGCCTACAAATTTGCTCTCGTCACTTCCCTGTTGTTTTTATTTTAAACTAGCAAAAACCCGCGTTCGTTGCAACGCCTTTTAATAAAAAAAACTTATGTGTGCACAGTCCGGGATAGCAAAAACGTATAATGAAAAAATAACAAATCTTCAAAACATAATTTAATTAACTCGACTGTAGAATAATCTCTCGCAGTCAGTATTTCTGAACTCCTACAACATCCAAGAGTTCAAACGCAAGGTTCATCGCCACCTTCTTCAAAACCCCTCGAACCGCCATAACCCTTAACCTGTTCCCCCCTTTACTAAGTTCACTGCTAGACATTGTACCATGACTTGGCAAACGACATATCGGACTAGTAGTACAAAGGGTGATTCCTGAGTTTAGCACTGCCACATAAAAAAAATAAACAATTTAGAGTTACTCATAACCATGTGTTACAACTTTTTTAAAATTCGATGTTGAGCGCCACCTATTGAAAAAATTTTGTGCTACATTGCCAACAATCATATTTAAAACACGTCTCTCACCCTGTGCAGAACTTGCCCCATGACGTCCTCAACATTTTGTTCCCCCTTGTTCAATGTGTTCGATATACATATTCCCTGTTTAAACTAACATCAGGCCCATCGATCATTGGCGGATGTGGCCTTAATCCATAGCCTTCACATTATTTCCGCAAATTGAAAGAACAATATCTCACCGTGACAGCATTTCATTCGGGTTCCTACGATTATCGAGTCATATTTTCGGTTTGACCCGACAGTGGGATCAGAGTGAAAAGTAGGCTGAACTCCTAAGAAAATACTGAATCATCCCGTGAAAGTCCTAAAATCGTATTAACCGTTCCGAGCTTTGAGGTTTACAATTAGAATGACAAAAAAAGTTTCCACTCACTTTTCTCCGACTATCAGATCAAGTTTTTCGTCTGAACCAATAGTCGGAACCGACTGAAGCCTAAAACATGCCCAAGAAAATACTGAAACTTCCCGTGAAAGTCCCATCGCAATCGGATTAGCCGTTTCCAACGTTTTTTTACATTTCGAAAGGTAGATTGTTTTTTTTTATTTTTTTTTTAAACTTTTTTTTGTATTTTCTCCTTTTTAGTCTATTATATGTCTTCCGCCATTTTGCAGTGACCGCCATATTAGATTTAAAATGACGGCACACCGCTTACTGTACTATACTCGTTACACGATCTCATTTGGTATGGGTAAACCGAAGGCGTTATAAAGAAAAAGGTAATCCGCCATTTTGTGTTGGCCGCATTTTGAATTTTGAATGACACCGCATAGCTAATTATATTCTACTTGTCATACTCTTTCATTTGATATCCATGTCGGGGGTCGGGAAGCACAATTGAAAAATTCGGCCGCCATCTTGATTTTGTTACAAAATGGTCAGATTGCATTGCCACGCAAACTATACACATGTACAAAATTTGAAGTTGATCGGTTATATGGAAGTGGGTAAAAATCAAGTTGCAAGATTTGTCTACATACATTACATACATAGAGCTGTTTTACACGGTGCGCTCCAGCGCATGTGCCTCACGAACGTTTGGCGATGAAGGGAGGAGTGGGGATGAAGAGAGGTACCACCCCACTTCTCCCTTTATCCACAAAGTTCGTGAGGCACATGCGCTGGAGCGCACCGTCTAAACCGGCTCATACATATTAGGGTGGGTCAAATTTTTTTTACAAGTGACACGGTAAAATGGGTTGCTGGACACCTTACAAAAATTCTCACTCAACATGAGCTTTATTTTAAGACAAATTTCATTTTTGTTAAATAAAAAGATAACGGTGCATAAGTGCCAATTTTTTTACAAAAATAAATTGTCCACGTCAAAATACATAATGTGTGGAAATTTCATTAATATTGGTGAAATAACATAGGAGTTAGGAATTACGGTATTTTGAAGTGTAATTACAGCGAAACGGTACTTGAGCGACACTTTTTGTTAACGTAGTTGATTTGTGCATAGTTAACTGTACATTGTGTGAAAATTTCATCAAATTCGGAGGTGGGTCATGGTATACTGTAGATTATCTTCCAAATGGTGAGGTTTACAGAAAAAATGTAATATACCTTTTTTTGTAGAGCATTAAATTTCCTACAAAATTCTCCGCAAACATTTTTCTGTACAATCGATTAATGATGAGGTATGAATTTTTTTCTATTGGACTGCGAAAAAAATAAAAAACTGCAATGCGGAGGATCTTCCTATTACAATTAAGAGCTCATGTTGAGTGAGAAATTTTGTAAGGTGTCCAGCAACCCATTTTACCGTGTCACTTGTAAAAAAAAATAATTGATTTTTTTGACCCACCCTAATACTTGTTTGACCATTTGCACCCTCCTTAAGCCACCCCCAGCTGAAGTTGCCCCCACACCCCAACAAATGGTCAAAAATTTCTGCCACTACTATTTACCGGTTATTTAGCCCTAATAGAACCTACATACCCAGCGACAGAATTTTTTTTTAATTTTAACCCCTTTTTACACCCCAACCCCTCTATCTGTAAAAGGGCCCATTCAAAAGTTACCGCCGACGGAAATTGTCTGGCAGTATTGATTATTAATTTCTTACTATATTCCCTAAAACATACGTAAAAATCAGCACTGAAACTTTAAGAAATGTTAATACTATTTTTACTTACCTTTACCACCGATTACCTGGTAATTGGCCGTCGGCCCAAGCTAGCAGGTACGCATACACTCAATGTATGTACTTACACTACTTAATCCCATATATTTGGTTTCTGAGAAAATAAGTAAGGTCTGGCGGCCCTGGGATCTTGGACTAATAGGTGCGTTTCATTTTCATTGGTGCAAGTACGCCAGCGTAGTTGGGCGCACATCGGAGTAGCGGCTGCTACACCACAGTAAGGGCTGGAGTAGCTGCAACTACGCCGATGTGCGCCCAACTACTTCAGAGTACGTACTCCAAAGAAAATGAAACGCACCTTATGAATTAAGAGATTGTCGAGTGCGAGAAAGGGAGTTGCGGGTGGAGAGAATGAGGCGAGTGGGATAATCTAGTGTTGCGGGCATAAGATTGCAGTGGAGGCAGGGGACCGTTTATTTCGGTGGAACAGTCGCTATGATAGTAGCGATATAATTTTGTCAGTGCTGCTACATTGCTACGTTGGCTCAAGGGCTTGATGGGGGAGCAAGCAGCGTCGTCACCGATAACTTTGAGGGCCCGTTTTTGAATTTTATCTAACCACGCCAAGGTGGTTTTCGAAGCGCGGTCCCAAATGAGATAGTTGTATTCGAGAAGCGGCCGAATTTAGGATTTGTATATTACAGCACGAGCCGATCGCTGGAGGAGGAACTTGCACGTCTTAAAAAATCCCAAGCACTGGGATGCTTGTTTGGCGATTTGGTATATCTGGTCATTCCATCGCAAGTCTTTAGCTAATGTTACGCCTAAGATGTTAAGAGATGGGTCGGCCAACACGATCTACTAACACGGATGGACAGGTGTTGCACTTTTTGGAATATTGGAAATAATACAGTTACTTGGTTTTGGTGGGGTATGATCAGTAAAGCAAGTCTCCAATCTGTTTTCTTTCAATATCAGTTCGAAAATTTAAATATATTGTTATTTGCCATTCGTCCGGGACTCCCACGACTATAGAGATGGAGTCCATTACTCATGCGCGCATTCATTTAGTGGACAAATCATTTTTTCCCTTTTTCAGGGGTCTGCACTTTCTACCAGAGAGAGAGAAAACTCGCTTGGGATCTAAATTTTTGTTGGACCGCTCTACACATTTGTAGTTGTTGCGCCTATGCATTATGCCACTAACTGAACGTAGCCATTGTAGTACCCGAATTGTTTAGACAAGTAACGCCATCTTCATGTTGATACTCATAACTTATCAGACTACGATTAAATGTAATAAAATCTGTGATTTCCCGCCGACTCAGTTTTCACGCCACATATTATTCTGTTCAAAATTACATAATTTCAAAATCCATAAATATGATTTTATTCAAAATAAATACAGTATTATGTAGAAAATAGCGACATTTTACCATAAATTTATTACAGAAAAGTAATACACACCTACAATAGGTATATCGGGTATATTGGGTGAGGGTTGTGCGTCGTATACATATATTACCTATGCGAATGCGAAATCCGAAAAAATCATAAACCATTTTGAATCCGCACGAAATTCGTGAATATTCCGGTTTTTATTTATTGAATCTGGTGTAGCACATCATATAGCCAGCAGCAGCAGTAGGATATCCTGACAACGCGCACAAAATATCACACCTTCTCTCACATTCCCTTTATTAAAATGATTCATCTCTCCTCAAAGGACAATAAAAATTGTACATGTTCACACACACATATGTACACTTACTTCGCGTCTCACACATATTGCGAATATGTGTATTCGCTAAAAATATTACAATATCCCAAAAGTAATGGGAGTGGGGAGGGGGGTCGGGAGCGTTTAAGGGGAAAGGGAATGCTTATATCGTTTGATAATGGGTGGTTTGGTGGATGGAGGTGTATGAAAAATACATAAGAAGCATAAAAATCCTGCGAGGATATCATTGTTTTCCTATTTATTAAGAGCTCAAACAGAATTTCCCCTCTTCATAAAATTTAATTCAATTTTTATATCCTTCAGACTTAGGAGCCTTATATCATTTCACTCATTCACTTACATACCTTCGTCACTCGCACTCGTAAATATAAGTCCTTGATTCTTTGGGGGGGGGAGTGGGTGGCAGTTTTGGTATAAGTTTTTTTTCTGGGTTGGTTGCCATGTAATGGGTGGGTATAGAAGGTCCTTGTCGGGTGGGTGGTGTTAGTGTGTACTGATCTGATAGAACGCGTCGAGCATGATGGAAAAAGGAAGAAAATAATAATAACAACAACAGCAACAAAATGGTGTTATATATGTATATATTTATAAAAATGTGTTTGTATGTAGGACATTCTCCTCGTATGTGCCTACAAAATTAATTTTCTCTGTTGCTGAGTTGAAGAGATTTTTTTTCGCTTCCATCGTGTATCGAGATGTGCTCAAGACACGCTATAACTTCTCAGTACGTACGGACATACATCACGGAATGCCACAGGAACGTGTGTGATTTTTTCTGGGCTTTATTCCATATACATATATATAGGCGTTTTGTGAGTATCACACACAGCAGAAATTTGTTTATTTTTGTGCAACAAATATTTGAATATGTCTACTACCTCTCCCCCAGCAACAAATATGCACTCATACATCGAATGCATTCAAGATAAAGTAAACAAGTGCCGAGGGATGCATCTGATCCTGTCGGGTTACGGGGGAGGGGTGTCCCTAGCTGCTATCTACCAACAATCCCAGGACAGCAGTTCGGTTCTTTCATCCCCGGCATCTTCCCGTGATAATTGTTATGAAAACGCTAGCAAAGCACCTATAAGCTCGAGGGGTATTTGTAGAGTTTCTGGGGGGGATGATTTATTACTTCTGACTTTTGTACCGAAAAGTATGGTTTCCTGTTGGCCGAAGTTTGAATGTGTTTGCCAGGAGCATGAAAAATAAAAGTACTGGCGGGGGACAAAAAACCTTGCAGGATTCATTGTTGGCGATGTACGACGACAATTTTCCATTGCAATATCGCTCCCAGGTTGAATCCAATCTAATTTTGTTTCCTGTACGTTTTTTTTGTGTTATTTGAAGTTTTTACAGATACGATTTTTATTCGTGTACCCAAGGCTTACACAGTTCCTGATATCCTGAAGCTTCCTGCTGGCACAGCATATCCGACTTTATAAACAATGATGTCGGTTGTCATGGTGGTGGTGAACGAGGCCGCAGAAGAAGAAGAAGAAGCGAAAAAATTGTGCCCCAGCTCCATGTGGCATAAGAATTGCGAGGATTTCGTCTGCACGTGCATATCTGGAACAATTCACTATAATCTTTTACGCGCTCCTTCTATGGACACATAAAACTTAGAAAAGCTACTATAAAGATAAAACTCGTTAAAGTCGATGGTCATTATTTGGGAGGAAACTTTTACTATACCCAAACCCAACACCCAAAACTCAGACCCCGACTTAGCCTCTAGAAAATTGGTAACACAAAACTTCCTCTCATGAAATAGTTCCGTTTGCAAGTGTATCCCACCCGTCCATGTATAACGTTCATATATACTCGTACATATGTATAACTTAGTCCTTCTTGTAGCGCGATGCTATTTTGGTGTAGCTTTGTCTGGGATTTCTTATATGACGAACGAGTTTCTGGGTCAAATCTAGAACTTTGTGTCAAAACTGAAACTGGATATCAGTGGCCATAAATACTGTTTTGCCATTTTATGCTCCCAAAAGTATCTACTGAAGGCGTTTAATGGTGCGATATACCCGCTTAATTGTGGCGCAAGTTTATGCCATACAAAAATATAAACATATGGATGTGTATTCGTGATCGTATACACATATATGGATACAAGGGTGCGCTTTCTTTCGCTTAAGGACTTAAGCGATAAATTTGACGATGAACATAATAATTAATAACTAAAACCCTCTTCGCGTTAGTAATACTATATTATTTTTAGTAATGTCCGATTTTTGTCGATTATTTTGTTTCTCTTTTAATGGTAATTTGCTTTTAAGGATGTTATATCCACACATGTTGGTAATATACTCATTAATTTCTTATTATGTCCATATTGTACACTCCAGTCATCTATATCAATGTGTTCCTTTTAGTGTAGTGGTAACGAAATAGACTTTTACATTCAAGAAATCCTTTGAAAAAAAAAACACAAAATTATCACAAATCTCAGCAAAAGCATAAATGATGAACGAAATAAAAAAAATGGTTGAAAAGATAAATTTTTCACAAATTGTAGTAAACAAGAATCGACATCGTAAATTGTGTCGTAAACTCTGATTTTTTCTTCTAAATATGGCATTTAACGTTTCACAAATAATAAACGACGCCACATAAACTATGGATAACAAACAAAATTCCTCGCCAAAAATTGTTTATTTGCACAATTCTCTGCTTTTAAGTCCCATTGATGGCACTAAGATTTATAAAGGTTATTAATGGGATAGATTAAATCATTGGTCGACTAGTTAATGCGTATCTTCTAAATTGTTTACCATAGTCGTCATACATACGATGCGCCATTTAGACCTTCGGTGTTTCAACATTGAATAACTCTGACACTGTTTAGCCGATTTCGACAAATGTAGATGATTCTTAAACGTCATTCAGTACCATTTTAGTTATGAGTCAATACACCGAATGAACAAGCTGTAATTGTAACGCTTTACATTGAAAACAATCGTTCAATTGTGAAAACTGTGCGCCTTATCGTAGAAACTATGAGAGAAATTCGACGCCTTCAGACAACACAATTCGTAGTTTGATGAAGAATTTCTTTGAGTACGGGTCTGTAGCTACTCGCCGGCGTCCCATTCCACCGCGATACTCCAATGAAGCTGTTGAAGCGGTAAAAGAGAGGGTAGCCGATAAGCCAAATGTGTCGTATCGCCTCCGGCCGATCTCAGGTATTCAAGAGTTGAACGTGAGTGGAACTACTCTTAGAAGGATTATGAAGCAAGGTCTTCATCTCTTCCCATACAAAGTGCAACTTATTCAAAGATTGTTGCCAAGGGTCAAGCCGCGTCGCTTGCAATATCAAAATGCCGTCGCAAGAATGATCGAGGGCGAGCCTGATTTGACAGACGAAGCTCATTTTACACACTCTTAAGCCCGCTACACACTATCGTCGTTTTATTCCGCGTTCGTCGAACAGCGTTGTCCGAACGACGATCGACGCCGCGTTTTTGGCCACAGCGATAAATCAAATCCATTTTGATTTTTCTCCGTTCGCTGTACGACGATAGAGTGGATGAAAACAGTGTGTCGTCCTTCGTCGTTAAGCAGTGAAGTATGTACCTGTTGTGCACAAAAAAGAGGTTCACTATACACTGTTTTTCCAGCAAGTACCGCCGCTATTGCCAACAAACTATCTCCGTCCATGTGCTATGCTAACTAAACGACGAGTAATGTGTATAGAATAGAGGCGTACGTCGTTCGTCGTTCGGGCAACGCTGTTCGATGAACGCGGCGTAAAACGACGATAGTGTGTAGCGGGCTTTACGGAGCCACTCAACAAAACTGTCGAATTTGCGGAGCAGAGAACCCGCAGCCACACGTCATTCACGAAACATCACTGCACGACGAGAAAGCCACTGTTTGGGCCGGAGTGTGCACAAAAACCGTCATCGGACAATTTTTCTTCAAAGTAGGAGAAACCCACGCTATCGTTTGGTGTTGGCGCACTTTGTGTGTCCCAAAATTCGTGAAAAATGTCTGACGAACTTCTATTTTCAACCACACGGCGCACCTTGCTACACCGCAGCCGCCACGATGACGTTCTTGCAGCGCAAGTTCCCGAGATACGTTGTGTCGAAAACTTCTTATTTGGAGTGTCCTGCTGGCTCTCCGGATTTAACGGCACGAGACTGTTTTCTGTGGAGTTATTTAAACAGTAAAGTTTATGCCAGCAAGCCGCAGACCATTGACGAACTCACAGCTAACATACGAGCCGAAATGCAGCGCCATTGTTTCACATGATATGTGACAAGTTGCGCCATCTTATTGGAACCACATGTCTTTGAGAACTATACCATCCATTTGAGGCATAAAAACTGGGTTAGGATGCACCAATATCTCCCAGCACAATAGGCTTATCTCTGAGGTATATTCTAAGAAACAGTGTTGTACGAGGTCGCCGAAACTAGCGAAGGAACACTATATTACAAACAATACACCCGGGCAGCCTCCTCGGATATAGAGGACGCATTGATGTGGTTAATAACGATAAATGATACAAAAGCTAGAAAGATGTGGAAAGTAGTATCATATAATAGCCCTCATACGGCATCTCGTCGGCTTAACTGGATAATAATAGAGAATCGAAGTTTCGTTTAGGTCGGGTCTTAACTTGTAGCCTGGGTCCCGTAATGCCGGCATCACATCCTTCGTCAGCTAATTAGCGCGATTCACTTGCTTCAGCAGGAGTGACAACCACATGACGTAGTATAAAGGGTGACACCTGAGCTTAGACTTTTACAAAAGAAGGTAAAAAAAATTGTTCAGTGGTCGTGCTTGAAATTAAGTTAATTTTCGCCCACAAACTATTATAGAGGAAATGGCAAAGACTTGTTGATAAGTCCTGATTGAGTTTAATATTATATTATCATGCGAAATAATTCATAAGTGTGGTATCTTCTTAAGGCCATATACACCAAGTTAACCCTTAATTGTAATTTCATCAGAAATATCAACCAAGATAATCTCTGACAAAATCTAGGATTGAGGCTAAGTTAATGATTTTACACGTCGTTTGCCATGCGTAAAAATTCGAGATTTAAATTATTCGAATATCAAATTTGACAGCACTATCCCCACTACTACCATCACTAATATCATTAACTTCCAATAACTGAAACTGGCAAAATTCAATCAAATAATTTTCGAAAACATTCGACTCTTAAAAATTCTTATATTTACAGGATTTGGTGTGCGGGTAACGGTATTCCTTACTCTTGGTTAAAGGTAATCTTCGTTGATGTTTACGACACTTAATATGTTTGAAAAGTTATGAAACCATTTTTATGCTGTGCATTCCTGAAAATTTAATTTTTTGCTGAAAATTTCTGTTTGTCTAACAAACGAATACTTTAAATGATATTTAGAAACAATATTAAAATTTATTTAATCATTTCAGAATCCGAATGTATTTCAAAAACAAATAAAATCTTTTTTAATCATTTCTGCTAAAACAATGGCTATTGCAATTTTGGTGAAAATCTTGTATTAAATCATTTTTAAATCCGCACCAAAAACGTGTTTCTTCGTATCCAAATCTCGTCCTACAGATCCATTTCGCCTCCTCTTTACACGAAATAAAAAATTGAATTATGAAACAAAAATTAATAAATTTTTCATATATTTACACTTTGCGAAAAAAAATAAAGAAGAAAAATAAACGAAGTTTATTAAAATATATTTTCATCCTTAAATTTTATTTTTTTGTCTTTTGCAGTATTCCCAAATGTGCCATCTGCGCCTGGAATGTCCTGTGTCGGAGAGGATCGTAAGTACCCATTAAAACTCGTTATGTATAAATATTTAAAACCCGACATTAACATTTTGAAAAAGCTACTCTCTTTCTGTTTGTGATTATAATATAACATCGGCAGGAGTCTTTCGGCTCTTTCTTTATGGAAATGGCAACATCAGCACCAGCATCACCATATCACACTGTGTATATCCTGGAGTAATTCAGCTGGCGTAAAAGTCGCTCCATATAGGCGGAAGTACGTTAACCTAATTTGATACCTTATCACCATGTCAAAAAAAAGAAGAAGAAGAAGAAGGAAGAAAGAAATAGCGACTGCTAAAAGTGCTGCGTTACTAGCTCTTAAACCATTAAATTTCCATTTGGCACGTCCTTTTTTGCACCCATTACATCGTACGAACACGTTCCGAAAGTCCTTTTCAACACTTTTCTCTTCAGCCGTCACCTAGTGTAGGAAAGGAGGTGTTCATTTTTTTTTGTCTGCGCGCCAGGCAAGGACACACCGATGCTACTCATGTGTACGGTTAAGTTACAGTCAAGTAGAGCTACACATAAATGCTCGGTCGTCCTCCACACGAGTCCTGTCTGGCACCGGAGCCTTCAAGTCGCATTTTGTGTGAATTTTAATGAATCGCGAAATAATTTGCTGGAAAACGTGGAATTTATTCCAGTTTCGAAAAGGATTCCCCAGGGCCGCATGAATCCCAGTGGCTGACTCCTTGCATCCACGTGCATTACAGGGATCCACCTGCAAATTGGCACCCCCTATCTTTACGGCATGGATACTACTAAGAGCGGAATATGTACCAGGGAAGAGCTCACCTGAACCCTCGTGCCTTGTTCCTTTGAGCTGCAAACCATAGCTTGAAAATGAATGGAAATTGGCTTATTAAGGATCTTAGCATTATGGGGGAGTGGGGGCAAGTTGACAATGTTAGAGCCAGGATGTGCCATTCAGGCGCTATGGGGCCTACAAGGACGCCATGGGAGCACCATCGCGCTTGTTGTAACACTGCGATTCGGTAAATAGCATAAGCCTTGTCCTATTGCCTCCGTGATGAGCTGGATTATCCTGACACAAGAACCTCATTTAAATTCCAATGAGGATGTTAAGACGCAAAGTCGCCCTTTGATAACTGTTGTGGAAACTTCTCCCTTAGTATATATATTATATATACATACAGACATATACTCCTCTAGGGAATGGCAGGAGGTGGTAATTTCTTTATTTTAGCATCGCTATTTGTTAATTCTACTTGGAGATAAGGCTCCTTAGAGGTGGTTTGGATCCCATGGATCCTAGCTGAAAAGGAAGATAATCACTTAAGAACGCTTTGGAATGTAATTTCAATGTACAGAGTATCACAACGTTAATATGTCGTAGACGTGTGTGACGCGCGAGTAATTTCCTCAGATGCTGTTTCCACAGCATGAACACCGGGCTGCTATATGTGTTATCGTTGATGCTGCTGCTGCTGCTACTGCTGCCTCTGTATCGTGGATATATAGCATATGCCTTCATGAAAGAGATTCAATTAAGATTTTGCTTACACAATTTGTGAGGATAAAAAATTTCGTCCTTTGAATAAGTAAATTACTCTCCTTAAGAAGTTAAATCTTAATGGTACGGGAGTATTCATAACGACAACGACGACGACGTCTTTTTTATTCCATTTTTTGCTATGAATTTAATTAAAAATTATGTCATTTTGGTGTATTGTATGTGCGTGTGCGTATGTGTGAGTTTGGGCTGTTTTTTGAAGACATTTCATAATGGGACTTTTTTTTTGGTTAATTTTCAGAGAGTTAATAAATCTTTTTATTACCTTTTTACGTAGCAATTTCATTTAAATACAATGAAAGAAATGAAACGGGAAATTTTCTTCTTTCACATCGTCAGATTTTAATAGCTTAGTGAAATGCTTTGAATCCTGAACTATTTATTTTCTTAGAATTAGAAAACAAATCACCATCAAGGAAACAGCTATACCTAACCTCACCACTAAAATTAAGGGGTCTGTCTCTACAATCTAAGAAAATTACTCTATGGCCCGCATTCATAGATATAGAGAGTGACATTGACAACACCTTTTATCAACCAATGGAATGTGAGACTAAGAGAAAGGGTATAAATCGCTCTGCCGTAAAATGGATCGTCTCTATGCTAAGAAGCAGAATCGTTACCGCTATATGCGAAGAACTTACAATAACAGTGAACACCTCGAAGGGAGGCTCCCAGTAAGGAGCACTAACACCTCTTCTACGATCGCTAGTTAATAGAGTTCCTCACGAGGCTGTCATCTTCTCTGGCTTTAATAGTTTTAACGTGGATCCTCCACTTACGACAATTACTACTTATCGTGATATTCTAGTATTGACCAGGTACATCTGGTTCATAGATGTGATTGTCTGCCGCCATGGGCTAACATCTTTACTATGACTGACATAGATGACAATGACAGTGCGAACTGTGCCGCTCTCTGGGTCTCCAAAATCATACGGGCAGGCATGCGTTTGTTCATTCCTCATTCTTCCAAACCTTTAAAGCCTAGGCCGAATAGATGTTTAACAGAGATACTAAATACCTGGTATTTACGTATTTTAACTCAGCTACTCAACTCCCACCTCACGGTATCGAAGTTTTCATTGTCATGCTTTATTCACACCCATTCCCTAGAGGCCTTATCCTACCAGTCCCTCCGATTTTTGGACTATCAGTATTCTTCCATTTCTGACAAAATTCCTTGAGAAGCTGATCTTCTTCTTTACGCTTCTTTGCCATTTAATTCTAGGAAATGTAATTATCGTAGATCCTTGCTTCTGATGGTGCCTACCTACAATAAAAATTCCATGAAAAATTAATAATTACTCTTCAAATTGCAAAAATGTAAAAACATCTGTTTTAGGAAACAAGTTTGAACAAGGCCCACAATGGCCCAAGAGTTATTTTGAAAAGCATTATTTATTCGAAAAATGCCTTAACAGCTCGTTTGAAAACCACTCTTTTTTCCAAGTGTGACAGTTTGTTGCATGAAAAGGTTTTCTTTTAAGTATTAATAAATCCAGACGCTAGAGCAGTGAGACGTATAAATTTAGGTTTTGGCCTGATGTAACGCACTTTTTTGGTGGAATTGGTCAGAAATGCCATCCCCAACAATATCTAGGGGGTGCGCAAATATGAAAACGCCTCGAAAATTTATGGGAGTCCAAAAACTGAAAAGTTCACGAAAAATTACTTTTTTTTAACTTTCTTGATAACGAAGGCTTCTATGCGAAAAGTTTGTTGGACATGTTTTGTTCGTTATTGGATGTGCTCAAACTTAGCGAAAGTTTGATTTTTGAAATTTGAATTTTTGCATTGAAAAATAGCCGAAAACTGCGAAAACCGTATCCTCACTTTAAAGCTATGCCTCATGCCAAAAAAACACGCGTGTACCCAGTGCACATGAAAGATGTGAAACATCTTTGGCGAAAGGCCAAGTGAAAACACAGCTCTGGAACTCTTTTATCACACAGAAATGTTGCGTTTGGAATGTATATTCGGAAGTTCTCTGGAATTTTCTTACATAGTTTGCTCCCGATATAAGAAAATTCCAGCAAAGTTCAGAATAGGCCTGAAAGTAAATAAATTCATTCAAATGAACAAAAATTAGTTGCATTAGTTGCGTATTATTGTGCTACAAAATAAAGACATTTGTTAATACAATAAAAACTTTTTAAAATTTTAACTTATTCATACAAATATATTTAGTTCACGCCTACAAAGGCTTATAAATTCAAGCAGAAGATTATATCTACCAGTTTTGTCCACTGTAGGCCATAGGTGTTGATGCCGAGTGGGTAGAATGTAGGATAAGATTTGAATTTTTAGCTCACGGTATATGCTTACAACAATCGAGTCTAATTTCACGGGCTAACACTTTTCCTCTTAACAAACCAGTTTGTGTATGTTATAAGAATTACACGATAAACTGACTATTCTGCATTTTTTCGTGTAACGATTATATTGTCTATGCAGCTGTGTACAAAGCAACAAAAATTCTCATAGTTTGCGCAGCCCCCGAGAACGAACTTATGGTTGGGTTAGTGTGATGATCCAGTCGAAATTATTTTGGGATGCACAAGTCAGGAACTTCCCTGCACCCCTTGCCTATAAAACCGGTTTATTGGAATTATTGGAAGTGTTGATGAAAGAAATGATACGCCGTGTAATTTGGTTCATTGATTGATATTTTCAAGGTTAGTATATATTTGGAAGTCGATTTCAATAATCCCAACCAAAAAGTTCAAACCCATTATTAACCTCTTCTGTTGTAATCTGTCAAATATTTATAAAAAAAGTTTAAGCGCCGCCGTTGCGAGTCGAACTCACGACCCCTTTTTTCGATGATCCTACATTTTTCTCATTGGGCTATCAACGCCTTTGGGTGCGATAGACGAAACTGGTAGTTATAGTCTTCTGCTTGTATTTATAAGCCTTTGAAGCGTGAACTAAATATATTTGTATGAATAAATTAAAATTTTAAAAAGTTTTTATTGTTTATTGTATTAACAATGTTGTAGCACAATAATACGCAACTAATGCAACTAATTTTTGTTCGTTTGAAGCTTTGAAATATAAAAGATATGCACGCATGCGTAATTCCATAACTCAAATTTTTAGCTAATTTAAGCCCATTAACCATTTTTATAGAAAATCAAGTAAATTAAGTTAAATAATCATTTTCATTAATCAGTTGTAACTTCCTGCCATTCTTCCCTTCTACATACAAATTCTCAGAAATCTAAATTTTTGTAAATTATTCTACACTGTAAAAAATTTCTGTGGTAATTTTACAAAAAAATATTGGAAGTTTTATTCACAAGCAGTTTTGTAAATTTGCAATATATATTATTAGGAATATTCCTAATCTACTTTACGTATTTTTACCAACTATGTAGTAAATATAAGCGATGTAAAAATACAATCAGTATTGGAGCTTTCTCTTCATAGTTTTGTAAATTTCCAAAACTCTTGTTACAACTTTTTACCAGAGAGAGACGAAAAGGGAAAAACCCAAAGCTAAAGATTACCGCCCTGTGCCAATGTGCTAGGCCCTGCCTGAAATATTTCCAAGCGCCAAATTTTATTCTTAGTTAATGCCCACTCCCTATACATAAAAAATTAGCATTTTACTCACAATGCCTTGTTAAGCATGTACGTGAGGCAATGCTTATCAAAATTTCTTGGCTGCTACAAGAACTGCCCGAACCCTGACAAAGTCAAAGGTCTGGCCCTAACTTAAAAGCAATTGGGTTTATATGCTTAGTATTCCGTTGTTACATGTGAATTATATCCACGAGAGGAAAAATTTAAACCTTACATTCCAATAACCGATTTGTAATTTTACTGAAAATTTATGTTCTAAAATTACGCCTCTTTAGTAAAATTACAGTACAAAGTGTTAGGATTTTTTCAGTACATAACATTGATAAATATATAAGAAATATTGTAATTTTAAACGATTTAGAAAAATGCACAACATTGTGTAAAATATACGTCATATCAATGTAATCAACATTTACGTTATGCAGTATTGGAGATTTCCAATTTCATTATGTGAAGTCACAAAATATATAGTGAGACTAGCTGGGACCCGGTGCGCCTATGCTGCTCCCATAAGCCAATAGTAGTAATCAGGTGATATGAATTTTAATATACAGTAGGAGAGTTTGAAAAATGCAATTTTTTGGTATTTTTGATTTCAAATAACAAAATGTGAAACTATTAGGGATCTGACATTTTGATCAAGACAATAAAAACCATCCATTGACATGGCATTTTTCGAGATATGAATTTTCATACACAGATGAAGTGTCTCCATGAACCACTTATTTTCTGTATTTTGGATAGCTGGGACCCGGTGCGCCTTGCTGCACCCAACGTTTAAACATTTAAAATCAATCCAAACCTTCAAAATTCAACTCTTCTTAACCAGTAACGAAAAAGCAACTATTCCTATAAAAGTTCGAGACATTGGATTCAAAATGCATTTATTTGCAGTGTGACCAAAATTACCTATTATTGTAAAGCTCTGGGGCAGACAATATTTTTTGTCGGCGTGGCCCGTAATAAAGTTATGGTTCTTTCTGGTAAAATAAACACACACGAATATCCTTAAAAATATAACTACCCACCAAAAATAAATATTAGTGAAAGACTATTTTAAAATAAGGCTTTTTCAAGCAACTATTAGACACATAGTATAATTTCAAGTAAATATGTCATATCCACAGTGTTATCCATGCTATAATCTTTTTTCGTATGGACTTTTAGTTAAATTAAACACTCAATAATCGACAAATATTATTACATCCTGAAAGAAAAAAAATTCAAGGATTATATCTACTAATTTCATATTTAGAAATGGACTTTTGACGGTGATGGACATTATACGCTACAAATTACATGTCTTGCAATTTCTTGGCCCCTGGGTTCTCATCTGCAATGTCACTGACTCAGGTTTTATTTGTTTACCCAGATGCCAGCCTCTTCCCGTATTGCAGAATCCTAGACTTATACCTAAAAATTCAGAGGTGATGGGTTTCTTTCCTTCTTATCCATTATACATAAATCATCCCATATTTCCGTTTCTCCTTACCACCTTTCCAAAAAAACCTTGTTGATCAATTCTGAACCTATTGCTTAGAGAGCTTCAGGATACACTACATTCAATGTTTTTCCATTTGTAGCTAGAATGTCAAAATTTTCCGATTTTCCAACTCTTGAACAACCTACATACAGCTAACCGGGAAATGACACTTATTTGGCAAAATTCTTCCGCCATATTGGCCCCACAATTTTGAATAAGTTTTGATCATAAATTCGTTATTTACTACCTTAAAAATTCCCATATACCGGTTTTAATTGGAATCGGAATACAATTCGCAAACTCGTCGGCCATATTGGCGCGGCCATTTTGAATTTAAATTTTGATCATAAAGTCGTTATTTGCTACCTTAAAAACCTCAGATACAGATTTTCATTGGAATCGGAACACAATTTGCAAATTCGTCGGCCATTTTGAATTTATAAGTTTTGACCACAAATTTGTTATTTGCGACCTTAAAAACCCCTAGATACCCACTTTCATTGGAATCGGAATAAAATTGGCAAATTCAACCATATTTCTGCGGCAATTTTGAATTTCGGTCATATTTCGGCGGCCATTTTGAATTTCGAAAATCGTGCTACGAGGTGCATCATAGGAGACCCCACCGACCTTCATGCAAAAATTCAAAGCTCAGTGATGACTTTCAACAAAGCTCTTCATGACAGCGCCATCTAGGAGTAGCTTTAGAAAGTAATAGAATAGCCTATGTTCTTCCCTTTAATGTAAATAGCATATGGTTAAAATTTCATTAAGATCGGTTACACGGTGTAGGAGCCTATTGCGTACAGACAGACAGACAGACAGACAGACAGACAAACATTCAGTTTTATATAGTAGATTACAATAATTGTGTAGTAAATTAGTATTTCATATCGCGATTTGTAATTTTACTGTACATTTGCACTGTGAATTTACATATTTTTTTTACAGTGTAGTTAAGAAATTTACTGTCTCAGTAATATTTTGTGCAATTTACATTTAATAGTAAAAGACCTTTTACTTGATTTTAAACTCGTGTGCACTCCTTGCTTTATTGTACCTTTTTGGAAGCAAATGGAAATAAAAGCTTTGAAATATAAATAAAAATGAAAGTTTTGAGATCAAGAATTGAACCCGAGTTTTTTTTAGAACGTCAACACTCAACCAATTCGTCCATTCTCCGAATGTGCGATTCTTAGATTTCACTTTCTTTTTGTAATATTTCCATCTTATTCTCTCTTTTGCAATACAGATCTTCCATACGTTTCGCGAGACGAAATTGTACCTTGCAACGATAAGCGTCACAGCCTTGAAAAATTACTCTCAACGCGCACAAAGATGTTTCACATCAAAAATACCATTATTTTTCAATGTAATTCTGGAATTAGCTAGTTTAAGGTATGTTTAACTTATATTCAAAACCCGATCACTGGCGGTCAAATAGTTTTTGGATTTTTTTTTGGACTTTTTTTAAAAAACAACTAGCCGTTTTCAAGCGAATTTGAAACGCGCCGGGCATTTCTGGCGCTATTTTGCAGCAAGGGGTCTTTTTTCAAAAAATTAAAAAGTAGAAAATCACCTGGACAAGACAATGTTATGAAGTTCAAGTGTTTATTGTCATTATTGTGTTTATTGTCAGCGCCTTTCTGTGGGATATACAGTGATCACACGAAAAAGACTCTTCAAATATGGACTACTGGATTCATGTACAGCTTATTAGACTGCACAAGAAATTCATTACCCTTACACGAGAAAAAGCTAAGAAACTCTTCGAGCTTACTAAGCCCAAACAGGCCTTCTAACAGGGCATGCTGCTGTCAGATATCACCTGAATATCATGGGTAAAATTGAAACCGAAATATGTCAGATAGAAACAGAACCCGTAGAACATGTCTCCTGCGATTTTGTTACACTTGGGAAGAGCACGTTTCACCACACGGGCAAAGCCCGATTAACAACTAAAGAATTGTGGAACACAAATCCAAGAGCTTTCTTGAATAAATATCATTTAAAGGGGATTTCCAAAATCATCTATTATAGGTCAAGATGCAAGCTGCACTGGTGGCAGAGGTGGAGGCCGGGGCTCTGTACATCCCCTATGTCTCAGATTTGTAGACCAGACCGCTTAAACGAGGTCACTAGTTCGCCTAGATTTTTGCGCTTGTACTCTTGAGAGGACCAACCCAAGCGTAAAATCCCATTGTAATTCATAGAAGGAGGAAAGCAGTGAAAAGGAGGAAAGGCAGCAGGTCTCACTAGATCACATAGATCATTAAACTTTTCCTACTGTAATGAGCCAATAATCGTCATTATTCAGGGAAAAAGCTTGACTTTTCTCGTCACATCCCAGGAGGCCGATTTGGAGCTGCCAGCTTGCGGAAAACATGTTCTGGTTCCCTAACTAGGTATTTACAAGCATTCTTCAGCTGCCATCACAGAGTACTGGCAGTAGAAATGACCGGCTTGCCTCTATAGCATATGCAGGTGGTGAACACCAGGAGATTGCGGTCTCCTGTCTTTTTATTAAAAATGAATGTATTGAATCATGCATTGCATGTGTTGGATCATTTTCAACCTATTATAATGCTTCCAAATACGATGATTGTTTTATCTGTCGCTAGAAATTCATGACCTCGAATCAGCCTTATGTATAGATGTAAATTTTTCTGACAAATGTTTTGTGAAGTAAATTGTTATTGACGTCCATTTGATGGCAGAATAGCTGTGACTCCTGGCCCAAGTTGTTATATGGAACGTATTCTCGGATTTTTATCCTATCATCAGGGGTGGCAACACAGAAGTCGTTTCAAGTCATCTGTTTTGAGTTTTCATATAGTCGAAAGTCCTTGGACCATCGCATCGTGATCAAGAAACCCACCTCATTTCTTCTCAGCAAACGATGTACTCTATCCATTAGGGAATACAATCCCGGGTATCGGGTACCCGGGTATTTCGAGTAATAAAGGAAATTTCGAGTAACCCGATACCCGGGTTTTTGGCAGAGTACTTGGGTGGGTACATAAACGACATTATTCATATATTTTATGTTAAAATAAAAAAAATTAACATTCTGAGTTTAAGTAGCAAAATGCTTACTTTTGTGTTAAATTCCACCAGCAGCTACCAGTACCACTAGCTTTGGAAGAACTAGGTGCAATGGTTCCATCTGATGACCATATTTCGCCTCTTAAGGAATTTGAAAAAGTACTAAAACCTATTGGATAAGCAGTGACCGGAATACTGCTATATTTTCATTAATAATATTTCTCCATATTACGAAATATGCATAATCAAAATCAAATGACTTTCTTTCATATTCAACTAACAATAATGTCAAAATAATTGCAAAACAAATATTGTAAAAAATAATTTTTCGAGCCGGAATCGGATTCTGAATCAACTGTTGAAGATGAATATGAAGTAATCCAACGCTGAAAGTTAATATCTAGAAAAAGAAGACGACACTTTGAGCAAGACTTTGTCGACATTTTTAGCTGCACAAAAAACGTCTTTGAATCATCATCGCACCAACTTGAGAAAGAATTTCAAAATACTATATTAATAAAACTAATTAACATTTACTAATTAGATACGTCTGAATTACTTTTTAATTAACATTTTTATTGTTATTCTTGCTTTACGTTCTCTCTAATATCTATTAACAGGTTTTTTTTATTATATTTATTTTTTATTATATGTATGTTTTAAAAATATCCGAGTAATCCGGGTAGCCCGGGTAAATAAAAATTTATACTCGAAATACCCGGGTAGCATAATTCTCGAGTAATTGTATTCCCTACTATCCATGCTCACTCACCTATCGGCAACTCGGACCACTGCCCCAAATATTATAGCTCCTTAGACTATGGAAAATCCCACTGTCTGTGGCTTATTTTCTTTCTCCAAACTGTAGACTGGGACTTGTATTTCCGTAGTAAGAACGCGAATTTTGTCACTCTTTGTGGCACCCGGGAAGAAAGAAAATTCGGGCCAAGGCGATTTATTAAAATCTATTCGCCTGGAATTCTTGTCGCCAAATATCTCACTCACGCAATCAACAGTACAAAGTCAAAATAGATTTACTTGTTGTGTGTCTAACCGAGCACATCAATCAAAGTATACATTGATTTGGCGAGCCTGGTCTGGCAGATGAGATATTTCCAAGGCTTTTGACATATTATGGCATTCGACGATGTCAATATTAACCTCCTGGTATCGAAATTTTGTTCTGCTCCTCTATTTCCCCGTGGGACATAAACAATTGCGCTGCAACGGGCTCTATTTTGTGCGACAGCTCTCAACTTCGTTCTCTCCCAGTTGTTGCGGCCTCTGTTAATAACGTTCTCCTATACGTTGCTTTAGGTATTCCAACTCAAAATGTTCCTTGTGGATTCCAGTCAAGAGCCTGTTTGGCTAGGTTCTTGTTCTCGCGTCGCAAGGTGTGGCGAATCCAATTCCATTTCCTTCGCCAAATTTCGTCGTCAATTCTTTCTTGGACGGTATCCGCGTAGACGAGATCCTTAAGGCGATCCCCATTCATTCATCTTCAATTTTTTTATATTAAGAGCGATATAAAGCAACTAATTTAAACAAGAGATGAAAGTACCTACGTAGACCTAAGTGTTTTAGTCTGTACTGAATGATACCAAATAGCTGCTCTATTAATCCACAGAATATAGTTTGAAGCATCACTAAGCGTTCGTAGACTATTCTCCAAAAAACAATACAGCTTCAATATATAATAGAACAAAGGTATGTTGTCATAATTGCAAAACAACCCATCACACTTGTACCATATACCAAAAAAAGGCATAAATAAATGATGTGACGGTACAACAGTGATTTAAATAAGTTGGTCTTATCTTACCTCAAGATTTGACAACAGACACAGAAATCCCTAAAAAGCACTTAAGAAGAACCGCTTTGGAGAGGGAATGAGCCGCTCTGTTACAAAAGAACAGTTTACGCAAACTTTTCTTTAGATTCCCTCCTGGTATTTTTTGTGCTGCTGTTGTGCTTGTTCACATTCAAAAACTCCATCAATCATCGTTGAAAGTATAGAAGGAGAGCCTGAGAAGGGGTAACCATGGGACAAGGTAGACAGCACTTTGTGGCAAGATTTAGGAACTGTTCTCGCCCCCGACTCCGACTCCATTCCATACACGATTCTACATACGTGTGTATCCATCCACCTTTGGTAGTCCTGCTCCTAATGCGATTATTGAGTGTTCCCTCTGCCTTAAAGGATAACACAAAACTTTCTCCATGAGTGAGAAAATGTTCAAATGAATCCTGATGACATTTCAGAAAGGGTATATACGATGTGTCTGATGATTTATAGTTTCATATGGATAAGCTCTTGTTTTTTTTCATTTTTGTTTTGGTGTAGGCGAGGAGTTTGCCCTGTTTAAGGGGTGGCAATTAGGGCTGCCGCACCATGAAAATTATTCAAATATAATGAGCACAAGGATTGCGAAGGAAGAAAAAGGTTCGTACACTCTCCATTTATGATGGGCTGTGTATTTTCGTAATGTTCGGGAGGCTCAAAGAAATTTTCCAAAAAATAATCGTAAATTACAAAAGTTTGGACATTTATTATTTATGTGTTAGGCAGGTAAATGGCAGCTTTAATTTACCAAATGAGTATTAAATTATATTCCTTTGTAACAATATGGAAACTCTCATTGTTGTATTTACATTTGGGTATCTCAGAGTAAGGTCGTACGTGTAGAAAGTTCTTAAGCTTTGGTATGTGGAAATATAACTTTATTTTGTACACGTAAGAAGCGAATTGAGACGATTTTGGTGGTAATATTTTAAATGATGAATCTAGATGAATAATTGTGAACAGCTGTTATCTTTTACTATAGCTTAACGTACTGGATAAACCCGAAATCCCTAAAAACAATAGCGTTCATTTTGATTGATGGTTCCAATTAAAGATCTCAACTTTATATTCTTACAAGCATTTTTTATTTAGAGTCTAGATTTTTTTATATGAAATACTAGGCACGGCTCGCCTGAACTCGGTCTAACCCAAAAGTTTTGGCACTTCTGATTTTATTGCGGCAAAGCTTCAATTAAACTTTCAGAAACTCAAAAAAACTAAAAAGAAAATAAATTGTCGAGCTATTTTTGATTGCGAGCTAGTCCAGTCAAATTAGTCGAAAAAAGAGGAAGAAATTGCATTTTAAGAGGTACAGAATTTTTTTTTTGGCATTTCTTCGGGTACATCTGACAATGATGAAACCAAGTTTGTGGGGTCGCAGTGGCTTGGGAAAAGCCGCCATCTTGAAAAAGAGGGAGAGCTTGTTTACATTAAATAGCTCCTTTGCATGCGATGATAGCTGATAATTATCAATGGCAAAGTTGTGGAGAATAAAATTATCTAAAAAATGAGCCCTCAACGAGCTCTGTAAGTTGATTTGGCTCAAAGTAATGGCCGGTCAAAGTTCAACCATGATCGTGTGGTGAGGGTTGAATGCAGTTTTTTTGTAATTAACTCGCCAAATGTTAATTTTTTTGACTTAATGCCCATTAACAAATTTAAAGTCCTAGTAATTACCTTTAAAATGAGCCCTTAATGGTTGTTATCGCTACGTACTCAATAAAACCTTTAATATTATTGCAAAATACTACAGATTTCATATCAGATTTTACTTCGTTCGATTTCAATGTTTTTTTTATAAAATTATATTATTTCTTAAATCCGGACTAATAACACTAGTTTACAAATTTTTGCTTAATTGCGTGAACCTAATAAGAAAAGTGTTTTTTAACCTAATTTGGGGTCGCTGAAAACGAAAATGACACTCATTTATTTTTCCAAAGAACCGTTATCGAGAAATTAGCAAAACGGCTTTTTTCCATTTTTTTCCATTTATTGCCAGATTCTCGAGAACCAAGAGCCAAGCTTAGCTTAAAAATGCACTCTTTTACGCAGAATACTCCCACCTATCTAAAACTGTAAAAGTTAAGGTTCTACCATGCCAACTTCCGGAGTAATAAGCCATCAAAGTAAAATTTTGATTTTTTTTAAAAAAATGTCAACTTCAACTACCTTTCTCTCCAAAAAATACGTAGTTAACCAATATTTTTTTTTC
The DNA here is from genome assembly GCA_963855945.1 of Thereva nobilitata. Taxonomy (NCBI): domain Eukaryota; kingdom Metazoa; phylum Arthropoda; class Insecta; order Diptera; family Therevidae; genus Thereva; species Thereva nobilitata. Next base: position 194,180,982 of record OY979694.1, on the reverse strand, counting down.
CAAAATTAGAAAGCTTGGGCAATTTCCTATGAATAATGTACGAACAATTTTTGTGTTACGGCATTTGCTGTACTTTATTTGGTACTTTTCGACAAAGCTTAGGTGAAAAAAAAACAGTAAAAAAGCACAAAATAAGGCCAAGGTCTTAAAAAATAAAGCCAATTTTAACATCAAAATTGCTTATAACTTCAAAAGTAAAGGCCGTAGCATAAAAATTGTTTGGACATTATTCATAGTAAATTGTCCAAGCTTTCTAATTTTGGAAAAAAAATATTGGTTAACTACGTATTTTTTGGAGAAAAAGGTAGTTGAAGTTGACATTTTTTTTAAAAAAAATTAAAATTTTGACTTTGATGGCTTATTACTCCGGAAGTTGGCATGGTAGAACCTTAACTTTTACAGTTTTAGATAGGTGGGAGTATTTTGCGTAAAAGAGTGCATTTTTTAAGCTATGCTTGGCTCTTGGTTCTCGAGAATCTGGCAATAAATGGAAAAAAATGGAAAAAAGCCGTTTTGCTAATTTCTCGACAACGGTTCTTTGGAAAAATAAATGAGTGTCATTTTCGTTTTCAGCGACCCCAAATTAGGTTAAAAAACACTTTTTTCATTAGGTTCATTTTTCGTGTAAACTAGTGTAATTGAGCGCTTTTTACTAGCTACGCGCAAAGAATGCGCTATTCCTATAGTTGTTTTGGAGCTCAAATTGAAGCTAGTTTTAATCTTCGAAAAATCTTCTGCAGATTTCAAACTATTTTGGGAAGATTCGTTTTGGGCAGAATGAATAATTATTTTCATCGGCTGACCTCCACGTAGCTGCGTTAGAGACACTTTTGTATTATTTTTTTTACTTTTGTCACTTTCCTGAACATCTTTAATATTATTTATTACACTGGATGCCAACTGTTCTGTTTGTTTTGTGTTCAAATTTGTTTTTATATAATTTTTAAGATTTTTTACTACAGCAGAAGGTGTACATTCATGACATTTTCCTTTTCCTATTTCACATAAGCAGTTTGAACACAACTTGAAAGATTTGTTTTCTTTGGATAACAAAGACGGATTTTTTAGCTTAAGTGATTTTAAATTTTCTCTGGCGAGCTGGCACAAATAACAATCGCAGATTTTATTAGATCTTGTGATATAAACGTTATTAAAATAAGAAAAGTCAGGCAATTTTATTTTTTTATATAGGTTATCATTAGATGAGCCTTTATATACATTTCTTTTACAACTGGTACACAAAACATTAGGTAGCCGGCTTTCACTAATCAATCCGCCTACTTTACGATCAATCAATGCCTCTAATTTAATCTTTAAATTATTTTCCAAATTAAACATTATTTTAGTTTTTTTAAAGCACAATAAACAAATTTTACTTCTATTTTTTTGATGAGATAATGCATGGTTAGCATGTAATTTTCCTTTATTAGCAATCATTTTTCACAAAAGCACAAAAATTTTAAGCTTACATTAACTTATGAAGTGGAAATCCATACTAAACAATTTTCAGATATATAACAAAGAACTGCGTTTTTCATGGAACAAAGAAATTTACAAGGAAACAAAGAGATTTAACGGTTTTTTTTCTTTTTCGAAAAAACGCTCGCAATCAAAATTAGCTCGACAATTTATTTTCTTTTTAGTTTTTTTGAGTTTCTGAAAGTTGAATTGACGCTTTGCCGCAATAAAATCAGAAGTGCCAAACCTTTTGGGTTAGGCCGAGTTCAGGCGAGCCGTGTAGGGCTCGGAGGTGAAGCCGCTTTCTAATGTCGACGGTTCTATCGTTGAGTGCAATGTGAGACAGCAAGCTCTAGTAGAGAGAAGAGTGAAATAACTGACAATGATAATACGCGCTTTTGAATTCGAAGCATGGACCTCTGGGATGGTAGTCGGACGCCAAAGCCGGCCAATTAAATAACATTAAGGCATGGACTTAACTGCTGGAGGACAACTATTTCCGCTCTCTATCCCACGAGGTATTAAAGGAACATACGAAGAAGAAGTAGATAGGATCCGCCTCTAATAATTTTTGTGTTCGTTGGGGTGGCACTCCAGATACATACCTCGGCTATCTTATACGTTGTGATTTAATAAATTTAATAATGGTTTCCCCTTTCATAAGATCATTAACCTCTCTGTTAGGTCCGTATACGTATTGCCCATTTTAAATTATTGTGGGTCCATATATTTTTCTCATTAAATTCCTTTCGAATATGTTAAGGTTTAAGTCGCCCGTTTTGATACCATCCAATACCAATACAGACCTGATTATACTCGACACTAAACACTGCTTAAATGCTTTGGCTACTTAGCATGGGCCCAGATAACTATACCTATATTAGGGACGCCATTATTTTTTATACAACAGCTTGTGGAGAGTCCTAGAAACCAAACACATGCCATTCAAAGCCATCCAACTTCTTCAAGTGTCGTACGATGGCTCAACCAGCAGCGTTCGTATTCGAAGCGACTTATCCGAGGAATTCCCGATTCAAACAGGTGTCCAACAAGGCGACCTCGCTTCGCCACTTCTCTTCAATGTTGTGATCGACGCGATTATGCGTGGAGCATTCGATGGACGACGCGGAGCTAAACAACGACGACAACAACTTCGGAACCGACTTGATGTTCGCCGACGATAGCGCCATCTTCGCCGACACGGATGCCGAAGAAACGGACATCTTATACAGCATTTCCCGCACCGCCCGGTCATACAGGTTAAAAATAATGCGGAAAAGACCAAAGTGCTCACAACGGACGGATCGAAAGTCAGTTTTCACCTCGATTGAACCTCAAATCGAACCGGTTCCGATGTTCAAATATTTGGGACATTTGGTTGAGGAAAAGAAAGTGGCATCGACGGCCGACGTTCACAGCCGCATCTGTCAGGCAACAGCAACATTCGTCTCGCTTAAGTGGTGTATATGGAAACGAACAAATATTACCATCAAAACGAAAGTACGCCTTTACCCAATGTTAATCCTTCCGATTCTTCTTTATGGATCGGAAACGTGGACACTGCTCAAGCCGGACGTCAACAAGCTCGAGGTCTTCGAAATGCGATGCTTGAGGCCGATTCTCGGTGTCCCACTCCGCGATCTCCTTCGAAACGAGACAGTTAGACAAAGAAGCGATCAACAGACACTGATCGAAGAAGAAATACAAAAACGTCCACTACGATGGTTTGGACATATTTGCCGAATGGATGATAATCGCTTGCCACGTAAACTTCTCTGGCGAGACCGTCCGGCAGACTGGAGAATTCAGCGATTGAACCTGGCTAGAGAATATCGATTATCGAATGAGCGATTATCAGTTATCGAGGCTCGAGACGTCGCCAAAAATCGTCAAGAATGGAAACGAATCGTGAATGGAGTTCGAGTCCCAGCGGCTCGGACAGCAGCGTATCCGTTGCGGGAACGTCCCACTCGGACCGCCAGCTAAAGGATCAAAAAAGAAAGAAGATACAACTCTTATTTTTCTTCTACAACTGCGAGGTGCCAGGTAAGAACCATTGAGCTTTATAGACATTGTATGATGCGTTCTTCGTTAAAGCGATAAATGCTACTGAAGCAATGAAATCTGCTGATCTGTGTCTTAACCTTAACACAGGATGACGACAGGAATCTTCTGGATGAGCCAAGCTTTCAGATATTGGCTGACCTTCTTTTAAAGTATTACAGAACCTAAGCACTTTAGTAACTCATCGACTAGACAGGCTAGGAATTCATCACTCCAGGGCACTTCACCCTTTGTCAGCCGACCATCTTCAACTGATTTTTGTATCGTTTTGTAGCGGCGCTAAATGACTCATGTACGATAACACCAACTAAGAGAAGCAATGGCTTCCTTTAAATACATGAATTTCATCTTTCTAAACTAGGAGTGACTTTAAAGAAGATATGTTTGGTGTCACATGGTAAGGGTGCAATAATTACAGGCAATGTGCCAACAATTTTTTTAGGAAACATACATTTCCCTTCATGTAGATCAGCTTATAATCTGAGCTTGTCTTGGAGGATACAAGTGAACAGGATAGGTTAGGACGGTGTGGATGGATGTGCTAAAGCGGTAAGAAATAAAACTTATATTGCCACAAGCTGGGAAATACTGACTGGCGGGGTTTGTGGATAGCCAAGCGTGAGGAAAAATGGAGGATGAAATATTTTAGAATTTCGGCGTGGATAAGTCGGCGGTGTCGAAAACTTTATATTTTTAAATTCGAGTGTCATTTTACCAAGCGGTCCCCCAACTGAGTACTAATAACGTCCAATGCTGCTTGACTTCCGTAATCGAACGAAAAGCGGTCTACTGAATATGCCAAATGACACGCTATAAAGCAAGGCAACAACAAAACCTATAGCTTTGTATGAGTTAAACTAGTGCTTAAGGGTATTACTTTAAAGCTTTTTGAAAAGCTTCCCGAAAGCATATATTGGGATTGCCGCATTTCATTTGTAACGAGGTTTGCCTCATAGGGTCCTTATGAGCATCTGATAAGGCATACCTTACAGAAACCGAGAGAATTCTTACTACTGAAACACAAGTCCCAGTGAGTGTCTTGGAAGAAGCGAATAAGCACCAGCCACTTGGATTTCTAAAATTGACAAATTGTTATTTTAGGAAGTAGTGCGATTTGCTTTGAGGTGAAAAACAGATCAAGTAAGTGTTCTCCTAAATCTGTAATATCGAGGATTCACGTAGGATTGTCTACGATTTGGTGTATGAACGTTAAAATTACTCGGAACAACAATTTCTATCTCTGCCTGAGAGATGCGTTCTGAAATAGCCTCAAAGGCTTACAGCTGCATTACTAATATTACGCTTCTGTATATAGAAAACAGAAGTAAACGATGTGCCATCGTAAAAATATTTCAACTTATAGATGACTCAAAATGGAAGGTGTACTGTGGTATACGGTCCGGAAACCATGTTATTCCTTATAAAAATATTCCACTATGGTCAAAAAGTTGTGTACTGAAGTATATCCAGACCCCTGATATTGGTCTAACTCTGTATCAAGTAAAACTTTGGTCTCACTTTTGAAGAATAGGGAGGGCATGTTAGGGCACCGCACAAATGTTGTGTAGCCCGCAAATATTAGCAAAATCAAAACAAATTTTTGTATCTGTTCTTCGTAAGTTTGATAACTCCAGTTATAGTCGGCTGTTAAGTAACTATTGGGGTTAAGATGAAGCCACCTCGTTTTGAGAGCTCTGCCTCCGGAAATGAAGTGAAATGCTCTCGTGAATGACCGAACCATAAAGGCTGGGGCGCCAGCGAGGCTGAGTTGTTAGTGCGGGAAGACGTAAATGCTCTATTTCTATATTGAACAGTTGTTTTTTTTTGTTTGCAATTTCAAACTACGCTTCTGTATGACTACAAATTTCGACACATGTCAAAACCAGGTGTACCAACATAGCATGAAAATGTTTTTCCTGCTTCAGTTGTTTCATAACCATGCATAACATGCAAACATTAACAAGACTTTATTCATACACTTTGTAAGGACACCATCAAAGTGCCACATTTCATGAATCTTGAGATCTATATAATTTCAGCTACCAACAAAACACATCTCAAGTGCGTTAATAATAATTCGAAAATGATTTTATCTTGCATCAGACATCTTAACCCTCTCAAAGTAAATCTTCCTATTTGCATTTAGACGGCACTTCCTCTGCAGTTTCGAAACTCCCTTCAACAAAGGGATCTCCTGTTTACGGTGCAAGTTCCGACTTATCTATCAAACATGCCAAGAAGCTAAACTAGCGAGATTCCGAAATGCAAATGTAGCACATCTGCAGGTGCATCGCTTGGCATTGAAGGCAGTAACATAATTTGCATTTCCCCAACAATAGACAATAAATGAGCCAAGCTCACATAGTCACGTAGTATGTGCCATCCCCATGTGTAGTAAGCTGCTGCTGTTTGTGTGCAATTAGGGTAGCTATGAGCTGGCATTTTCTACCGGCAATTACGATGTGTTTAGCTAAGCAGCCAGCAAATTAAGCGAGAGGTTCAAACCGTTTATGTAAACCTGAAGCTCGTCAATTCGTACAGGAAGCTCGTAAGGTGGTGTGTGGTGGCATATCATAGTTAGCTGGCAAGCTGCTTTTGTGACATCATCTATGTTATCATCATACAAAGCCGAAGCTTAACAATGGAGCAGCAAATAGGCGCCCCACCCGCAACCCCCGCATTCAATTTAATGGAGGAAGTAACTGGTTTAATCTGTGTTGGGGACTGGCTCCCTTAGGAGAGCCAAGCTGGGGTGAAAAGTGTTTAATGCACAAACAGCACAGTCATGAATGATAGAAGGTGATGACGAGGCACTTCGCCCTGACGTTAATACTTCCCTCGTCTTGTGTGTGCGAGAAGACCTTAAGTCCCCCCCACACATGTTTTCCTCTCCTATCCCCAAAGAGGGTTTGGCCATTGTTGCAATATCCTTGTACACACTATATTTTCAAGGAGACAATAGTGCATAGAAAATGAGGTGGAATCCTTTTGCTCGGTGCGACACAGCGCTCCTTTGTTGCATCGGTTAATGTCACTTCTTGTGCGCTCGGCTTCTTTAATTATTGGATGGAAAGACGTCTCACAACGGTTGAGAGTGATACATCAAGAAAAGGCGAAACTGCAATCCATTTTGCATCCAGTATTTTACAGCGTTTTGTCACAGTGCCACAAGCATTCATTGTTCCATTTTTATGCACCATTACGCAAATTGCAAATATCGTGACAAGAATCAGATTCAGTGATGTGAAAATAATAGAACCCGTCACATTATCATCGTCCTGGGTAAAGGATTAATCCGGCCATCATGCGGCTGGCCCTAATTGCAGTACACCCAGCGAAAAGGTACGGAGTGTACAAAATTATTCCACTAATTGTCAATTTCCTGGCAACAAATTTCAATGTTGGCATCTCCATTTCCCCCAGGAAATACAAAACTATGCTACGACCGCAGAGCAAATTCCTGCCACACCAGATATAGACTACAAATTTGCATATCCAAGTACGTTCCGCAATTTGATACAAAGTGACTAGAAACTTTTCTACCTTGATATCCGTGTTATATGGAACTGATGTATCCCGAGGGAGCCAGCTCCTGGATTGATGTTAGAATTGCCTTCATTACAGCATCCAGCTAGCACAAAAGTCCTTCAGAGCTGTGTCCTTCTGCTATGCTGTCACAGTACTGTCACTAGTGCTTACCGTCCAAAGGGATAATCATGTGATAGAGCACATCCCACAGGTATCCTGTAAACTTTGTATTTAATTAACATCCCTCACTCTCACAATATATACAATACACACCACTCAGATGTGGGAATGTTTTAAGGACAGTTTATAGCAGCAAGCATGATTTGGTTTATTTAATCCTTTTGCTACATTTAAAAAAAAATTGCTCTTAATTTGCGCATTATCTCGGGGGATTAACTTTGTTCAGTATTTTTTTAGGTTGTTTTTAGTCAAAGATGACAACGTTTGAGCTTGGAGTTTTCTGGGGTATCACTTTACTAATTAACAAAAATTGAAAAGCTTCGTGTGCTGCACGTGCAAAAGTTTGTTGAAACCAAAATTGTTTAACAAGAAAAGTTTACAGATGGTTGGATGGAATCTCTTAACTTCTAACTGAAGCCTAACTTGTTTCGTAATTAATTTCGGTTTTATTTTGCTCAGCTTGATATTATCTACACAAGTACATACCAAGAATTCACATTGACTAACCTCGAATGACTTTCAAAAAGTGCCTTAGAGAAGTTGATATAAAAATGTTGATGATTTGATGGAAGTGTGGTAAACCTTTAGTAAACCCTATCTAAAATTAGCGAGAAGAATTTGGTTATTCACTTAGTTGCTTATCTGGTTCTACAACTCGGATCTCGGTCCAGATTTCGAGCCAATGTCATACAGTCTGGCATTCCAAACCTCATGGCCATCATCTACGCCATCATGCCAGGGAAGGTTTAACTAATTTTTTTACGAGGGAGGGGTGAGAATCTTCCATCAGTCGAGCAGCGTCCGACCGCCTGCAGAGCCCATGCCTAAAATAGTAGACATGCGCTGAGGGTCCACACTCAGATGATGTATCAGATTCATACTGATTAAACATTTTCCATGTAGGTTGAGTCCAGACCCCTCAGGCCCTAAAGCCATTAATTCGGTCTGGCGACATCAACGTGACCCTCGAAGGAGTGCTCACCAGAGCCGCGTCAGTGCGGCATACGGATCACCGTCCTTCCGTCTCTGTTTCCTTTGTGAGAAAGGTGGCTTCAATGGAGCTCGTTACGCAATTCACTGGGATCATAAGTATGAAGAAGAACAGAATTCTATGGAAAATCTCCTCCCTATCGGATCTGTGGGTCTCTAACATGGCCTAAGAAAAACAAAGAACCAATACCTTATCTTCCATTCTCGGGCGTGTCCGGCTTATGCCTTTGTATCTCGGGCCTGGATCAGCTATCTAGCTGCTATCTCTCCTAAATGACCTTCAATGCCACCGCCTTTCTCTACACGTCCTTCGACCTCATCTGGTCCAGGATGTTCTCCGGTGTTGGCTACATCTCGTCATTGTTTCGATTACAGGCTTGTGCTCCGCAAACTTCGGGCATTTAAAGAATACATGCACTTAACCGATACGCAGAGTTTGTTTTCCTCCTATTGCCCGCCAAGTCCTGCCCATAATTGAGCATTCGGTTAGTCATCACTCCCAGATATCTAAGTGGGGGCTTGGAGTGGGTAACGTGTTCACCTGCTGTAATCATAATGGTTTCCACCTTTTTCCGCTTCCTGATTAGCACTGCTTACATTTTTTGCTCAGCTGGCATAAGACCAGAGTTCTCAACCCACATATAGTGAGTTCCAAAACTGTTCATAAAAACTAAAAATTTCTTATTTTTTTAAAAAACTATATTTTATTTCTTTGAAAAAACTACATTTCTTGTTGGTGCTTCATTCTGCTTCGTTTGCCCAATGTTCATCCAAAACAGCGCTGTTTTTTCATTAAATCTGCGAAAAGGACATAATTTTATATGAACAGTTTTGGCGCCATTGTGCTTTTTGTACAATTTTTACCTTTCAATATTTTGTGTGACCACCTTTCGCACGAATAACGGCATTTATTCGTTTTGGCATGCTATGCACCAAATACCTTAATATTGGGCGGTCAATATTATACCACTCGTCTTGTACTTGGCGCCATAATTCGTCAACGGTTTTGGGAACTTCTTTATGAGATATGATTTTCCTCTTAACGATTCTCCGCAAATTCTCTATCGGGTTGAGATCTGCTGATTGAGGGGGCCACTCCAACGTCGAAATATTGCGTATCCGAAGCCACTCGCTCGTAATTCTCGCCGTGTGCTTGGGATCGTTGTCCTGCATGAAAATAGTATCGCCAAATTCACAGCCAAACTTTTCGAGGCTAGACAGATACGAGTCCTCAACCACTTATTTTTCGCAAATCGGAACCCAGACGATTTATTTTCGACCACAGTGTGCCACATTTCTGGAGTCCAGTTTTTATATTGTCTTGCAAACTTCAACCTTCGTTTCTTGTGACGATCAGTTAATAGAAGTTTCCTCACTTTGGCTCTAGCTTTAAAATTGACATTTTTTAAACTTCTTCTGTTGGTGTTATTGCTTACATTGATATTAAGGGTCTCCGCGAGAACTCTCCGAGCTTCTACAGCAGTATCGACAGCACCAGTAGCTATTAATCTTTTTAGTGATATTTTCACGGCAGGAGAAAGTTTTGCAGGACGGCCGCCACGTTTAGATTTTTTTATGGAACTGCACTGACTTTTAATTTTGCGGTTTTATAGGCAAGGGGTCGCAGGGAAGACAGTTTTTCTTCCATAAGTTTCCATCATTTGTTCACCCAAACATTTTCTGGTTTCACCGTCCATTACACTAACACAAGCATGTTTTCGTTCTCGGCAAAGCTGTGCTTGCACCCCACACTACTCCATAGGCATTGCAATCGTTACACGAAAATGATGCAGAAAAGTGAGTTCTGAGTGTACTATTGAACTCATATTAAAACCGGTTTGAAATTATGGACAAGTCTGCGAAGGGCCATTTTCTTGCAATATTTCGTAAGGGCTCGCCCTATTCAACGTCAGCCTTTATAGAGTTGTTAATGTTTCGCGAAACTATTTTTGGCATTTTAATAAATAAAAAACTTGTTAAATCCGAGCTTCAAAAATAACGTATTTTTTCACTTAATTTAATTTTCTAATGTACGATGCAAAAAAAAACCAAGTACAGTAAAAAAAATTTAGTTCAGAAGATTCCTCAACAACTTGACTCCAAAAGTGTTCATAAAAAACTGCGGTCAACTGGCATATCTGTTGACTTTACGAACAAAGCCGAAAAAAAATAGGTAAAAAAACTTTTAAGTTAAATGGTTTTATTTGAAATCATAAGCTGTACCAAAAACTAGAAAATAATTAGAACACAAACATGGACCTTCTTGAGATTCCGACGTCTGGTAAGAAATCATGCAATAGTAGCCGTGCTGTTTTCTTATGTCGTATGCCAAGGTACCCTTTGTGTCGCTGCGTCAACGGATTAAGTAATATTCTGGGACTTTTAACAGACTAAAATAAAAACATTGGGCGCATTTGAAATATATTGGTGGGCTTGGAAACACATTCTTCTAGACAAGTCGTTCCTATTTAATTATACAGTGGTTATACAGGTTTTTATGCGCCCCATGTTTTTATTTTAGTCTGTTAAAAGTCCCAGAATATTACTTAATCCGTTGACGCAGCGACACAAAGGGTACCTTGGCATACGACATAAGAAAACAGCACGGCTACTATTGCATGATTTCTTACCAGACGTCGGAATCTCAAGAAGGTCCATGTTTGTGTTCTAATTATTTTCTAGTTTTTGGTACAGCTTATGATTTCAAATAAAACCATTTAACTTAAAAGTTTTTTTACCTATTTTTTTTATTTTCTAGTTTGATTTTGGCTTGTATCATTATGCAAACTCCTCATCCTTTCCAACTCTTTCATTGCATCTTTATTGCACGGTTTCTTACCTGTTAATTTCTGACAATCAAGCTCCTCAATACATAGCCCTTCCAAAGCCCTTACGCGACTCAATGCTACATACGCTTGACCTTCCTCAAACAGTTTGGAGCCCAAACAGATTCATTATTTCCCATTTTGGTTTTTTTAAAATTTTGACCTCAAATTCGTCATTTTTAACCTTAAAAACTCCCCAATACCGATTTTCAATGGATTTAGGACGCATTTGCAAAATGCATCCGCCATTTTGTATTTTCAAATTTTGATCACAGAATCGTCATTTGTGGTCCTAAAAACCCCCTGATACCGATTTTCAATGGATTCAGAACACATTGGCAAAATTCATCCTCCATATTGGCGCCGCCATTTTGAATTTTCAAATTTTGACCACAGAATCGTCATTTGTGGACCTAAAACCCCCCAATACCGATTTTCAATGGATTCAGAACACATTGGCAAAATTCATCCGCCATATTGGCGCCGCCCTTTTGAATTTTCAAATTTTGACCACAGAATCGTTATTTGTGGCCCTACAAACCCCCCGATACCGATTTTCAATGGATTCAGAACACATTGGCAAAATTCATCCGCCATATTGGCGCCGCCATTTTGAATTTTCAAATTTTGACCACAGAATCGTCATTTGTGGCCCTACAAACCCCCCGATACCGATTTTCAATGGAATCGGAACACAATTGCAAAATTCGTCCGCCATCTTGGAACCGCCATCTTGATTTTTGTACAAAATTGTCAGATTGCATTGTCACGGGAGCTCAATGTGTAGGCAAAATTTCATAAGAATCGGTTCAGTAAAAGCAGACGAAAAAGCTGTCGCAAGATTTGAACCAAACAAACAAATATACGAGGTGAAGCTAAATAAAACCATTAAAAAAGGCATGATGCAATAATAAGCAGAAATATGTAACGCACTCATACGCCGGGATCTGGGGTTTAAGATAGAAAAACGCAGTTTTCTGTGTTTTTATGAACAGTTTTGGAACTCACTGTATTTATCGCCCATATCACTTTGTTCGCGAATATCTCGATTTCGTCGAGCCGTCTTCCTACTACCGCGACTCCGATATAGCCGAACCCAATAACAACCGATTCTTGCGCGAGGCGTAGCATCAGAACTTCATCGTACATGACGATCCATAGGAGGGGGCCTCGGACGAAACATTGGCGGCTCTGCAAGTTGTCCTGTACTCCCTTACTCCTTCGCCTGACTCGCAGTGCAGGGTCCTACGCACAAGGAATTGTATCACATTGAGCACTAGATACTTGCATGTACTTTATCAACGCCTCGACGATCTTGCTCCACTTCCAGGTTTTGAAAGCATTTTTCACGTCAAGGGTTATCATTGCTCAACTCTTTTTCACATCTATCGCGCCTTTTGCTAGACTAGTCGTCATATAGACAACAGTTTTATATTACCCGTTCGAAAAGCTTGCTCATAGTGTTTAGAAGACATACCGTCCTGTAGGCCGTCGTGCCCCCTGGGGGTTAGTATTGAACATCGCAAAATTGAACAGAAAATTGAACGTGTAGAACCGGTCTAAGATACTCAATAAATTATACTCTCGAACACGGCTAAGAAGCAAATGTTTTTTTTTACTGAGCACCCAAGAATCGGATTCATACATGAGTTCTGCGAAGAAACACGTCGTCAATACGAGCGGGTAAATGTAGCAAATGTAAAAAGTTTTTACGAGTAAGTGATGTCCGTTGAAGCGTGAAATTCTTAACTTGTTCCACACCCGTACGCCTTTCTTGCGCAAGAAACAACCTTTTGCATTTGCTTCATACGTCCGCGTGTGTTTTGGACATACATCTGAAGCAAGAGCTTTTTTGATAAAGAAGAGGCATCCGGAAGATGAGAAAATAGAAATTGTGATGCTCATGCTCGTAGATGGGCATTTAACAAGAACGTCAAATAATGTTGTGAAAAATGTTCACAATCACATGCACACATATAACATGGTATAGCTACATAAACTCTGATTTGTTCGCATGCATCCCTGGAAATTTTTAGCAAACCTCTAGAAAAGGCTGCAGCTGCACGGGGATATATGCTTCTGTGCTGTGTTATTTCACTTTATCAGATAAATTTAAAAAAATAATTATTGTTAAGGCGGCGCCATCTGGCTGTAGTCCAGACCGACAGGAACTTTATAAAAATAGCTAAAGTTTCCAGATCTTCAACTTGCGATAGAGTTTTGCTGGTGCGCCAGAGGTCCAACTCCCATAGAGCTTAGTTTAATTCTTAGTGCCGCTTTATCTGAGTGGAACGGATCCTATTCTTAGAACCCGGATAAGATTCCCCACAAGATCCTATCCAAGACGCAGCGTAGTTCAACTACAGATTCGATCCCCAGCGCGAAAGCCTACCCATCACGAAAGCTCATCCCACACACACAGAAGTTCAATTAATCTCACACAAGTGGCTCTCAATTACACTCAAGACCAACACCCAAAATTTCCAAGATCAAAGTGGCTTGGTACTCCCATAGCCCAACTACTTTACCTCCATCAAGAAGGATTTCATCTCATCCACAAAGGGAGGTAATAACAGGAAGTAAACCAAATGCTGATTTATTGGCATCTCTCTTCGCTTCGAATTCTTCTTCACCCGACCCTGGTATGCTGCTGTCTAGCAGAGCGCCCCAACTAAAATATATTTAGTGAATAAAGTCTGGTTGCTCTAGATATCTCCAAGGCTTTCGACAGAGTATGGCGTACCACTCTGTTGGTTAAACTGCAAGCTATTGGTAGCGACTAGTTCCAAAAAATTGGATTGAGTGTTTCGTTTCTGGACGTTCATTAAAATTAGTATTGGATTGCGTGAAATCTCACAATTTTCTGCAGATATCGCACATATCTTTGGATTTGGATGGTACTCAACGTTAGTTCTGCCTTGGCTCTAATGAAACTTGCACCGGTACTCGTTCCATTTCTGTGGTCAATTTTAAACTAAAGGCTGACTCATCTCTTAATATCCTTGGTATAACCAAAGTCTAGGTATAACAAGTCTTTCATCTTCATACAAAATTTTCCCCCCGTTAGTTGTTTGTGTGCATATATGAACATCATTGCTGAGCACAACTCAACGCATACATCGTGAACTCGGCGAGACAAAGCCAGATCCTCTCTATTCGATAAAGTATGCAGAACAGAAAAAGAAGGAAAATTGAATCAGTAGTTTTTTTTCATAAATAATAAATATGCACCAATACATCAAGTTTATCCCCATATAAAATCATAAAATCGTGCGCCTGGCTAGTTGTGTGCGAGCGTGTATAAAAATATTGCATTCTCTTTCTGGTATCCTGACATTGTCATTTAAAGAATGTGTGCATATAGCTGTTCGTCTTTCACTCACTAACCATATGAAGATGAAAGACTTGTTAATATCTAGACTTTGGGTATAACATTAACTGAGGATCTATATTGGTGTGATCACATATTGCAAATCGTCACGAAAGCAACCCAGTGGCTGGGTTTTCGTAATGCCGGGTTTTCACTAGTAGAATTAGTGGTAGAGTAACTGGCCTACTTTTAAGTGGTAGAGTAACTTTACCACGGTGCTATCCCACTCGACTCTACTATAACCGAGTTTTCATTAGGTGAGTTCACAGGATAGTTAGTGCTCGACCAGTATACTCGACCACTAATTCTACTAGTGAAAACCCTCTTATGCCGGGTACAAATACAAATACAAATTCTTCAGCCAGTGACCCGGGATAAAAGCCGACTATCAGATATTGCACCATGTGTGAACGAACTGACTGACTGGCAGTACAAAGAGTGATACCTCTAAGCTTATTCTTTCACATAAAAAAAGACAAAAAAATATAGGTGTTTGATGGACGCGTCCATAGTACAGTCTTAATCTTAACGAGCCATACTTCCATTAGTTTTCGTATGGAATACAACTTTCTTAAAAGTAGAAAACTTTCTTCAAAAGAAACCTGTTAAAATCGCATCATTACACTCCTATATTTTTCTATTCTGACATAATTAGATCTTTTTACAAAGGGTCTATTTAATATTCTTCAACAAACATTCTATAACCACGAACATTTTTGGTTTTATAACTCGTTTGTATTCGCTTCTGTTTCACTACTTCATTTCATGCCTACATTCTGATAAAGGCAATTTTAGACTGCATTAATTCCGCAAATAATACATTTTCACATTAACACATGCCGTTTTACACCATCACACAAAAAATTCGTTTTAAAGCAAATCCCTTATTGGCAATATTTCAGAATTGCAAAATGGCACACCTCAGTAAAATCAGATTTAACAAACGAAATGAGGGGGATTTTTTCGCAATATTATCTGGAGCGGGATTCCACCTGTTCCCGGTATTGTCCAGTCCACCCCCGCAGTAAGCTATGCAATTAAGCAACAAACCATATTATATTTTTATTTATGCAACAATATAAAGTCCTCGTCGAGGGCAGGGCTTGCAGATCATATAAAAAGCGAAACCGAATTAAAATTAAATCCACAGATTAAAATGAAATAATTAAAATTTATCTTAGGCTGGTCGCACACTGCAGCAGATTCGGCCGAATTTTCTACGGCCGTATTCGGCCGAATTTTTCAAACAATTATTTTGCTATTGTCATTCGCACATTACAATAATTTTTAAAAATAGGAATAAAATAATAGTTAAAAAAAACTAAAAAATACGCTTTTATTTTAACATAAACTAAAAAGTAAAAAATAATTTTGAATGTAAAGTTTTTATTGCTCCAGCCAGCCAGTATATGGAAACAACCTATATACCTTTCAAGATGTAAAAAACCGTGGGACTCTTTACCTATATTCTTATTTTATTAACACTGAAACTTTTCGTTAGCGCCCCACGCTTTTTTACATTTCGAAATGTAGGTTGTTCGGTTGTTCCCATATACTGCCTGCAGCAATAGAAATTTTACATTCAAAATAATTTTTTACTTTTTAGTTCATTTTAAAATAAAAACGTATTTTTTAATTTTTTTAAACTATATATTTTATTTTAATGATAGCACCTTTTGTGTCTACCTAGACTTATTGAGGCAACGCGGGAATGTAGGAGCATTGGCCAAGTTTTATCATTATTACTATTAGTGGAGTTCCTAGAACGCTAAAGTCATGAAAATCTCGGATTTCAGTTACGGTGAATGAAGTTTAAAAATTCAAAATGGAATGTTTATCTAATAATATATATAAAAAAGTTTACCTATTAAAAAATTGTGATCTTGATTTGAATGACCGAAATTCAAAATGGCCACCCAAATTTGCCAATTGTGTTCCGATTTCCATGAAAGTCAGTATCTGGAGGTCTGTGAAGTTGGCACCACGAAATGCGAATTTTGGAAATTTTTTTTTTCATACGTTTGTCCATCGTTTGTCCATGTTTGTCCACGGAAAAGTTTTTTTTGTCCAGGCACCGTTAACAAGTTACAAGCAAAAACATTTTTTTGCAAATTTTTTCAACCAACACTCCAACTTTGCAAAAAAAATTGTTTAACCGCATAGATGGTTTGTCCATCGTTTGTCCAAGTTTGTCCAGCAGTTATTTCAATTTTGTGAAGTTGGCAAACCGATTGGGAATTTCGCACTTTTTCTTTGCGCGTTCGTTTGTCCATCGTTTGTCCAAGTTTGTCCAGCAGTTATTTTTATTTGTCCACCCACCCATTAATTATAATATATAATTGAAATTTTTCAATTTTGCGACGTTGGCAGCCCCGATTGCGAATTTCGCACTTTTTCTTTGCGCGTTCGTTTGTCCATCGTTTGTCCATATTTGGCCACGAAATAGTTGCATTTGCCCACGCGCCGATATAATTTTATAAATTAATCAATTATTCGGGAAAATCAAATTGGGCATAAAAAAGGCGCATTTCGAAATTCGTATTTATGTATTTCTGTAACCATTGGAAGTTCAATTTTATTCCGAACAAAAGACATCAATACGACACGAAATACAGAAAAAAAACCAAATTAATCCACCCCTCGGAGAAATAACAATTGTAACTAAATTACTTAGTCGAAATTTTTTTGACATAGCGTGGATTTCGGCGAATCGGCTCCGCTCAGAAAATTTCCTAACACCGACTTGCTACACTTCGGAGTAGTAGTTATAAATTTAAAAAAAATACGAAAACATATATTTTCATCACATTGCGTTTTTTATTTGCAGTTTATCAGAAAATTGCCAGAATTCGTTTGTCCATGCCAGAATTCGTTGGTCCATAGGCAGAAATCGTTTGCCCAGGCACAGAGTCGTTTGTCCATTGCTGGAAATCGTTTGTCCAGGCACAGATTCGTTTGTCCATGCCGGAATTCGTTTGTCCATAGACAGAAATCGTTTGTCCATGCACAAAAATTGTTTGTCCAGGCACAGATTCGTTTGTTCATTGCTGGAAATCGTTTGTCCAGGCAAGACTCGTTTGTCCATGCCAGAATTCGTTTGTCCGTAGACAGAAATCGTTTGTCCAGGCACAGATTCGTTTGTCCATTGCTAGAAATTGTTTGTCCAGGCACAGATTCGTTTGTCCATGCCAGAATTCGTTTGTCCATAGACAGAAATCGTTTGTCCAGGCACAGATTCGTTTGTCCATGCCAGAATTCGTTTGTCCTTAGACAGAATCGTTTGTCCAGGCACAGATTCGTTTGTCCGTTGGTAGAAATCGTTTGTCCATAGACAGAAATCGTTTGTCCAGGCACAAATTCGTTTGTCCATTGCTGGAAATCGTTTGTCCAGGCACAAATTCGTTGGACAACGGACAAACGAATCTGTGCCTGGACAAATGATTTCCAGCAATGGACAAACCAATTCTGGCATGGACAAACGAATCTGTGCCTGGACAAACGATTTCTGTCTATGGGCAAACATTATAAAAAACAAAATCCCACCTCGACAACGTAAATTCATTCACCGTAACAAAAGTCTGAGGTCAAAACCCCAGACACTCCACTATAAAGGGGCCCCGAATATCAATCTCCTTAGCATATTTTAGCCCCGGGCCCCGCAAGGTGATGTGGCGGCCCTGAGCCGAAGTAAGGGAAACTCGATAAGACAGTTATGAACAACACTGGGATTTGCGCTATAATCGAGCACAGCTGATAATTTTCAAATATGGCCATCCAGCAGTTAACCACAAGCTTGCCTAAGAAGAGTATATTTCATGTTTGCCTAATCGAGCCCGCATAAGGCGGTGGAACTGTCCACTTTTTTGTAAAGTTATTCATGTTGTAGGTTTGCTTCATAAGACCCTTATGAAAACTCATAAAGTATGCCTAACTCACTTCAGGATTGCTGTTTTTTTGCGAGGTCCTCATGTCGAATCTACGGGGAAATCCCTCTATCAGCATGACACTCATTTACCGCATGAGGCCCACATGCTACATGAGGCATACCGCCCTGTAAAGTCTAGTCGGGTACATGTTATCTAAGTAGATATTTGTTGAATATATAGTAATGTACAAGTTTGTAGCAATGAAGGGGACGTTGGTGCACAGTGAAGGATTGGCATGATTTAAAATTAATTAAAGAGCCCAAATAAAGTAGTCCTCGAAACTGAAGTCCAATAATACACTTACCAAATTCCAACTCTTTTTTCTCGCTTTTCCTTTAGATAACCGTCTAAGAACCATTTCTTAATCGGTTCTGTAAATATCCGAATCCAAGAAGAGTAAATTGAAAACTTAAACAGAACATTTTAATTTCACATTACACAAAATTCATTCAATTAACATTTGGAAAATTTTAAGTTTGCTTATTTTTGGTGGCATTCAAGTGCAAAATGTCTATTCTTGAAGGCTGCCATCCCTCAACTCCCCAGTAACAATCGAGAATTCTGAAGGATTTTAACTTTGTTACAAAAGTAAATTTTCCTCGTCGTTGTGAAAATATTTCACAGCATATAGACAAACTTCAAGATAAATATCTCTGCTGGCATATACCCCACGCCCGCCCAGTTCTCCCATTCATCGAACATCAAGAGAAGAATGGAGTCGCATCACGATCTACGAATATACAGGGTCTTTTGTAGCTAACAGAATAAGGGTTTTGTGGGGCTGTCTTATTATAAGATGAGTTCAGCAACGGAATGAAATTTCGAGAATGCCCTGCGAAATCTAATTTCCATCCACATCAGCTCGAAGAAAGCCTTGTAGTGCATAATTGACAGAATGGAGGAAGAAGTTATCCTTGTCAAGTGTTTCTGTGTGCAGCGAGCGGGCTACAGCCATCCCCAAAGTAAGGCAACTTTTGGGAGTCATCCCCCATTAAAAAGTTTTGTTTCATCAGCGAAAGATACACAAAGGCTTGATGAGATAATGAGCTAAAAAAACGACCCGCGATGAGAGGAGCATGGATGGAAAATGCTGGAGAATGAACGAACGTAATTATGAAAAATTTATTCATTTCCCTTAACAAGAATGACCTTTCTTCAGGGTGCAATTATTAAACCAAAGCAATTAAAAATGGAGAAAGAGTGTGAGAGAGGAAAGTATGGAAAATGAGTTGCAGTAAAACTCCCGAGCAAAATGACAAAGTTTGGCGACTAATATTTGTTTTCATTTAAAAATTTCAAAAGTGGGGATTAGGAACTCCTCAGAAAGAGAAAAACAAGACAGATTAGTTGAAAAAGGTCGCCAAATACAAATTCGTTATATGTGAAAATAATAAAGGGTGTCCCAACAAACGCGAACTATTTAAATCCCGCCTAAAAATAAAGTTTTTTTTATTTAAATTCCGAATTTTTTATTTAATCATAACGTGTGGAAATAATATCTATGGAACAACACATTTGGTTAATGCCCTCCTCGACTTTGCTGGCACGTTTACGTTCTTTTGACGAAATTTTCGATCACTTTGTTGGTGTAGAATGGAGCAGACGCTCAGTAATACAGCATTTAAAGTCCTCCTTCAAAGCTTTAGTGGTGGTGGCCTTGCTGTCACTGACTCCAGAGAAAGCAGGGTTAAATGGCACGATCTTGGTAGCCAATTCTAGTCTCTCAAAAGGGAGATTCTCATCAAGCAACCCAGGTCCAGCCTCATGAGCTGGGCACAAGAGTTCGATAAGATTATTACTCTGCGACTGCGTACCACACTAAGAAGCACTAAGGTAGCTCAATGCTCAACGCTCCAACTGAAGATGCAGACAATGACATCAAGGACGAATTTTATATGCAACTGAATGAGATTTCTCGCTCTATTCCAAGGGAGACATTATTGTTTTGATAGGTGACTTAAACGCACAGATTGGCCCTAACAACTCCGGCCTTGAACACATAATTGGAAATCAAGGCATAAGCCAAGTTACTAACAGCTTTTCGTTGACTTCTTTAGTCCCCACCAACTTACTTGGTAGGAGAAACTTACTTTTGTCTTAAGAAAATATACAAGGAGACATGGGTCTTGCCGGATGGTAAAACGAGAAATCAGATATATAATGTGGCCGGAGAACTATTGTGGAGGATGTCAAGAGGTTTGGGAGAGCAGACGTTGGAAGTGACCACCATTTGTCAATAGCAACTATTCGCCTCAAAATCAGAAACGTCCAACGCGATGCCATACACCGTAGACGGTCTAACATGGACCTTCTGTCGGACAGCAGTGAAAGGATAGGATTTGCTGGAAATAAAATAAACCTTAAAGCGTTTCTGACAAAACAAATATTGAAGAACTGTAGAGTACAACTGCTATATTAACAGCACCGGAAGTCAGTATCTAATGAAACCGGCAATACTAGAATTGGGACACAACCTGGCAAAAAATAGAACGCAGGAGGGCCCTAAAAAATAACATGAACTATAGAAGCGACCCGGAAACATGTCTGCAGCTTGCACGTACTCCCAATCACTCCGCGAGTTAAAGAGAAGTGCCAGCCGTGATCAAAGGGGACAGGAACGGGAACGCGCCATCCAAGATAGAAAGAGTAAGCGCAATTCATGCGATGGCCAATGGTGAAGCTGCTGTAAAACGTGGCATCTCGCTAAAATGACTGAAAGCCGACTCATAGCAGATCCTGGAAATAGCATGGAACTCCTGCACCTTTCCGGATGAATGTACGAAATACAAAAACAGAGGGCCTAACAATATGCGACAACTAACAAATAGGAAGGTAGGTGTAGGGTGTAGCGCCACTTGGAGGAACGCAGGCCCATGTTTTTTCTTTGTTATAAGTGGGCCAAGTCGCCCTAGAGATAGTGCAAGTCTACAGTCGTTACTTTTGGCACGTGAAGTCAACAAATGCGTTTTTCACTCCGCCTATTAGGCTGCCGACCATCTCAGTTTCCGATCCCCGGAGAGACACTCCCTGTTTGGCTAGGTAGTACGATTTCTCGTTTCCATCTACGCTCTTATGCTTATATCCGGGACTCCAGAGGAGAGTGACGTTGTGCTTCTACCAAGCCTATCTAGCTCAGTTCTGCATCGCTCCACTAGCTTGGAACGCATCATTATGTTTATAGAGGCTTGGTTTTCTATGACTATTCCAATGCTACATCCTTGTGTAGGTTCAAAGTTCATTGTTTGGCAGGCCTTCAGGATTGCCAGTACTTCCGCTTGAAAGATTTTAGCGTGCACCGAGAAGTGCCAGGACAGTGAAATGTTAGTGGCTTATAGATAAACCCCTGCCACGACGCCTTTTGACATTTTGGAGCTATAGGCAGTGTCTTCCAGCTTCCAGTTTCCAGATTCTACAAGTCACTTATCACTTTCATAGAGAACAAACAGAAATCTTTTGATGCTTTTGAGGAGGCTGGTAAGAAAAAATGCACAGAAGAATGCAGAAGCGATCACAAGAGAAAGAAGAAAAACGAAACTGTACCATGGGTGTCGTGATGGAGTATTTTTACAAATACCAAAAGGTGACGTTTTGTGACCTGTGACCAAAAGATTAATACCTTTTTTCCAATATGCAACCAATTGTTGGAAGAGTTCTAAAGGTTCAAATCTTCATAAGAAGCAGTAACTGCCAATTTTACATTCTTATGCAAATTGGATACAATGCCTGATGGGGAAGTTAGAGTTAACACCATAAAACTTCAAAAATTATACCCTTGATCTTGCGGAAGATCTGCAAGAAGAATATGTTTTTTAAGACAATTCTTGGCGTCACATTAAAGCACTTGGCGGAATTGAAGGAAGCATTTAGCACGAGGAATTGAAGGAAGCATTTCCATTTACATTAATATCATTACGTATCTCAGTAGGTATTGGGTAACTTGAGTCTGGGAAAATTTCTGGTCGTTTTCCGTATTAAAAAGAATAAAAAATTGCCTACGTTCCGGGATTAGCGAAGAGCATTTGACGTTTACAAACTCAGGATTTAGTAAATGGTGATTATTTTTTTGTATAACCTAATATATGGGGCGGCTAATCTTATAAGCCCAGGGCGCCAAAACTTAAAATACGCCGCTGGCCTTCGGTGAATATTCGTTTATCACACTCGTGTGCGATAAATTCACATGAGTCGAAAAATGAGTTTTGAGTCGTTCGTGTGCGCACGCGAGTGTGCGTTTCCAAATTTTGCTATATAAAATATACAGTTAGGAAAAATTTGCAACTTGGAGCGTGAAAAAGCAAATGACTGCAAAGTATCTTTCAGGTAAAATAAATTTATCAGCTTTAAAAAATATCAGATTGACCATAAAAACCAGATAGACCAGATAGACCAAGCACACCACAAAAAAGCCCACCACACCGGTACTTGCCTCGAATAAAGCACGTACCCGAGCCCACAACCGATGACGTCACTGCGCTCGTATCCACATTGCTATACTACTGATATCGTTGTCAGCATCTAGCTAGACAGTAGAACAATGGGGATTGCTAGACCGCCTTAAGGATCTCGACTGTTGAGATAATATCTGCTTGTTGGTTCGCAGTTATCAGGACCTCAGAAACATGTGAAACAGTTTCGCAATAGAAACTAGTTTGGCAGGCTTAAGGCTAAATCCGATTAAATCTAAAGAAATGCGAATAAATGCAAACACCATTGAACTGGTAGATAAATTCTGTTACCTCGGTAGCATTATTATCGAAAATGGTGGTGCAGAAGAAGACGTCAGTTCCAGAATAAATAAAGCAAGAAGCGCATATGCATGCCTGTGTCGCATATGGAGATCGACGGAGATCTCAACTAACACCAAATTACGATGCCTACATCGTATCCTAAAAATCCGCAATGAAGAATTAATTTCGCCGTGTCGACCAAGAAAGGATAGATGACGAAATCAGGCGAAGGAAATGGAATTGGATTAGCCACATCTTGCGACGCGAGAACGAGAATCTAGCCAAACAGGCCCTTGACTGAAATCCGCAAGGAACCCTTGAGTTGGAAGACCTAAAACAACGTGGATGAGAACCTTATTAGCAGAAGCCACAACAACTGGGAGATCCTTAGCGGAGCAAAAAGCTGTCGCACAAAACACAGCTCGCTAGAGGGCAACTTTGTCCGCCCTATGGGGTTAAAGGAGTATAAGAAGAAGAAGTTTTAAGGTCTCCTCCTTAGAAGCGGCCTATTTTCGACATAAGGTGCAACGCCGTAGGAAGGAAGGAATTGGATATTTAAATATTAAAAACCGTTCAAAATTATTTGTTATTTAATCCCAGAGACTAACCATTAAAGTTAGCTGCTAATTATGAAACGTTGATTACCACCCGATCAGAAAATATGAAATAATGGATGAGAACAATTTAAAAGGAATATTTTGTTGTAAAGGACAGAAAACAGATTAACTATTTACAATACATCGAACAGATCCATGATTCGAATGAAAATGTTTTCCCAGTTTGTATTGGATATCGACATTGTCCCTTTTAGAGTAAAGGTATCCAACCTGACAGTTTGTTTCTCTGTTTATTTAAATTATGTTTTACCACAACAAACATCAAAACTGACTATACATATCTTGTGTTATAATAATAAAAACGACCGAAAATATCTTCTCCTACATCACAGATTAAGTCACAGCATATTGACAGGATATTTTCAACCCAACCAGTGTACAACAAACAAATTGAAATCTGCATAATTAACGATAATCCTCGAATAATTTTATGTTAAGCTCCTTTTTGGCAAGTTGAGATTTAAATTTTCATAAATTCCCCAGCAACTCCATGTTCTGGTTTAGTTCACTCTCGCACAATCCTTTCAGGTCCACACCCTTCTCATCCCTTGCCATCTGGGACATATTACAACCCATAGCAAGGATATTCTTCAATATTTCACTCTTTCCTAGGAAACTTTATGAGCCGCGAACTTTTCATTAAGAAGAAAAAAAATATGTAAGAAAGCAAAAGAGGATATAGCAGCAACTTTCTTCCCTTCCGGAATTTTAGTTCCCTACCAGAAAGGATGTTGCGGCTGGTCGTAAATTTGTTTCCTTATTCTTTTCCTTTAAGGCAGTTATCACAGCAGCGGCGCGGGGCTAAAGATTGTATGAGTCGTCCTTGCTCAGTGCGCCCCGAGATAAGATATCCGCTGTTAATGCAGTTTATCACGAAATTTATCTTTATTTGTATCGCTCCAGACTAGACTGACTATACACGGGGCCGGAGCGCTACCCTGACGCCGTCGCCGAGGGTTTCTTCCATTCACGAGGGCTGAAAAGTTATGATTGCAGACACTTTTTCTCTAGTATTAATTTAAGGATTTTCTGTAGCTTACGCTGTCGCGTTTTGTAAGACATCTCGTATCCTTTTAAGCTGCACGGAGCCTGCCGCTGGGGTAGGGCCAGCAGTTTTATTAGTGGGGTTCATAGTTAAAATATTAAAAGGGAATCCTTGTTCCTCGGTAGCTGTCGTGTTAACAAGATTTTCTTAATTTGCGACATTAATTTATTATTGTACAAGGATTCGCTCTATTTTTAAACAATTAAAGGAAAATTAAAAATTTACGAAGCCATTTTTTGTTCTTCAGGGAATTTTCAGAGGGGTTTCTTTGCGAGTGTTGTATACGGTTAGGAGATGGGCTGGTTGTTAGGGTATAAGTTTACTGAGAGCGAATGAAGCTGACTTGGAACTTTTATTGTGTGTTATTTTTCAAGTAATAAATTGGCTTCAACAAAGAGCATTCATATTTTCCTGCAATTTGTAACCTCATTTTTGCATATAACTTCTGGGTACTCGGTATTGTCAAATCTTCTTCTTCTTTTTATGTCCTTTAACCCCTCGTGGGACATAGGTCGGAAACAGTTACTCTTCAGCGCACTCTGTATTGTGCGGAAGCTCTCAGCTCTATCCAAGATCTCCCAACAGCAACACACCACTACTGCTGTTAGTAATTTGGCTTAAGCGGCCTACAGACGATCAACTTGGGTTGTCAACCTGTTGTCAGCAGAAAGTGTACACACGCTGCAACTTGTTGGAAACCAGTTTGCACACAACATTTTATTTTCAGTTTTTGATTGCACAGCACGCTAATGTTCAATGCTGAAGCTCACGGTTTAAAATGATGTTGCACACTACAGTTGTGAACGTCACTACAGACGCGCAAACTGGTTGGCAACCTAGAACTCCGCCTACCAAAAATCTAAAAATTTTGATATTATTTACCAACGGTTGTTTTCAACCATAAACACGACTACAGACGTGCAAATCGTTGACAACTAGGCCTAGTTGACAACCGGTTGAAAACCCAAGTTGATCATCTGTAGGCCGCTTTATGCCCTGAATTCCGATTGTCTGTTCAAAGCCGATGTTGCTAGGACCGATCGGTGCGTTTAAGTCACCCATCAAAACAATGATGTCTCCGCTTAGAATACAGCGAAAAATATCATTCAGTTGCATATAAAATTCGTCCTTGATGTCATCGTCTTCATCTTTAGTTCGAGGAGTGTAGCATTGGACTACCGTAGTACTTTTTAGTCTGGTTACCTAGGCGCACTATAATAATCCTCCCAGAAACTGGTGACCAGCTAATGAGGCTAGACCTGGCTTCTTTGGTGAGTATTACGCAAACGCCATGCCACTCCTATCGTTTTCGGATTCGTTTTTGCCAAAATATAAAAAGGACTCACCGTTTGTGCAGATATGCTCCTCGCATCGTGCCATCTGTTCTGGCTAAGTGACTTTGGAATAGCCTTCCAAATGCCATACAAAGGATAGGCACAGCAGCAGCTTTCAGAAAGCAAGCATCTATTTTTCTCTCTTCCTCACCTCTTCTTTAGTTTTTTTTTTGTTTTTTCTCTTCTCTTCTTTTCCCTATCTACTCCACTTCTCTGTCTTCTATAGTCTTCTTTACTTTTAATTTTACACTAGTTTGTAGTATTATTTATTTAAGGCTACTTTAAGTTATTTATTAAGATTTCAATTTTTGCTTTTTTTTTGTTTGTTTTTTCTTTCTCCTTGTACTCTAAAAGATGTAGTTCTTGTGTACTTTCCTAATAAATAGATAATAATAATAATAATAATAAGTTCCATGATCTTGATATTGTATCGGTTCATCTCGTTGAGGACATCATCAGCGTTCTTACATTCCATGTTCCAATTCGTGTTTTGGTTCAAAAAGCAAAGGTCGTCGTTGTGCTTTCATTCTGTTTCCCAGACATTGTTTGCCGATACATTTAAAGACAATGATCAACATCAAATTATCAGTCAACCAAATTCCTGTGGTATATGGTTAGATCTAATCTTGCCCAATTTCTAGGAGGACGTACCTTAGCCTACCGTCTTCCGAAGAGGAGAACCCATTCACTAATTCTGTTTTTGAGTTTAATGCCAGCAACTCTAATGGACACAAGTCAAACAATAATTCAATTTATTGTTTATGACTTTAAGAATGCAAACTTCAATGGTATTGGCTTAGAATTAGACTAGGACAATGGTCATTCAAGTAATGACATTGACAAGGTTGTATCACTCATTTACACTATTATTTTTAACAAAATTATAAAAAGGGATAAACTATCGGAACCATGGCTAAATAAAAATTTTGTGTATCATGATTACAGGGTGACCCAAAAAAAATGATAACAAGAAATTTTGTCGTAAGAACTTTATTAAGCGAAAGAAACAATTGTTCGCTACAAATAATAATAAATAACATTATTGCTAACAAAAATAATTAACAAGTTTCGAAATGGCCGCCTTCTGTTTCTGCACAAAACCTCAAACGCTTCCGAAATTTTAAAGATACGCGCCGAAGCTCTTCCACCGATATCCGATACCACTCACGGCACAATGACTGCTTTAACGTCCCCAAACTTTTGTCGGGTTGCGCACAGGGTCTGGCCTTCAAAATTGACCACATGCTGTAATCTGTAATCCATCGGATTGAGATCCGGCGAGGAGGGAGGCCATTCCGCGGATGTGATGAAATCCTGAAAATGAACTTCGCACCAACTTTGAGTCGCGTTTGCCTTATGCGCTGGAGCAAAATCTTGCTGAAACGACCAGTTCGCATCGCTGAAATGTTGCTGAGCCTTATGAAAGAACGACGGCTTCAAGAATGTTGCGTCGGTAAACTTCTTGATTGAATTTCACCCCTTGATCCACAAAAATCATGGGGGTTTTCCCAGTTGAGCAAATTCCGGCCCAAACTATCACAGACTGCAGATTTCGTCGGTGATCTACTACAGCAGAACTACTTAGAGCATTAACAGACCAAATCCTGTCGTTTTGATGGTTGTGCGCTTGCTCGATGCTGAAAATCTTCTCATCTGTGAACAAAATCCGATTCAATGGCAGAGGAGCGGCGCGATGAAGGAGCTGACGACATCTCTGTATTCGCACGCGCATGTTAACCTCCGTCAACAGTTGAACTTTTTGAAATTTGTAAGGCTTCACCTTAAGGTGCTTTTTGGCTATTCGGCGAGTCGATTCACGTGAAACACCGATCTCACGGGAAATTTTCCTCATAGAGACTCGAGGATTTCGCTGGATTTGCTTCTTGATGATCTGATGGACCCTTGGCGTGTTGATGCTTCGCTTTCTGCCGCTTCCTGGATGATGTCCGATATGTCCACGATTCTCAATTTCATTGATGGTCCGGCTGACATTTGGTGGCGCGATGCCGAGCCTTCGTGCGATGTCGCAGTTGCGCATGCCCAGTTCATGTAAATTCCAAATTTTCTCTCTTTGTTTAGACATCTATAAAAAATATAATAAAATACGTTACAAAATTTTACAATACACCATATATGTATGTAGCATTTTTAACGGCCAATCGCGCTGTGTTAAAACGAAATACCAAAAATAAAAAACTTTAAGCCTTAGGACCGATTAAACTTTGTTATCATTTTTTTTTGGGTCACCCTGTAGAAAAACCACAACGTAAATGCGGATTTATCTTTTCAAACATTTCCTCTCCATCTTATCTTTAACAAATTATAACGGTTAAATAAGTTCCCTACGTTGTGAAAGAGCCCAAGTAAAAATTTGGCCGAGTTTTATGCATGGAACTAGCCAGTTTTTACTAGTCTCTGGCCAGGCTCTGTCTAGGAAAACGAACTAGGCACTGTCTAGCAACGTCACGCACTTCCTGACTAGCCGCTAGCCAGATAAACTAGTCTGGCACTGGCTAGTTTCTGGCAAGAATCTGTCCAGTTACTGGCCAGATATTGACCTGCAATTATTGCCAAATACTGGTCTAGGCACAACTAGCAGAAATCTAGTTCACATTACAAAATGCTAAAAAAAGTAACTGTTGAAATAAATTATTGAATTATGCAATGTTTTTGAACTTATTTATTTTTTTATTTTGTTTACTTTTATTTATTTTTTATTTTGTTTATACAATAATTTTTTATTAAAAAACCGACTTCAGAAAAACCAAAAATAATGCACAAAAAACCAAAAATAATGCACAAAAAAGGATAAAATTCTTTACAACATTAATCCAATCAGAATGGATTTAATAAGAAGAATCACTTTTGAAGAAGGTGCCAACACCTGTTTTCGGGGTGGTGTGTTAAGGGCATAAGGCTAACAAAGAAATGAATACAATTTTCGCAGCAGTAGTAAATGCAATGAAAGTCAACTACTACCTGGCACCGTCTTCAAAAGTGATTCTTCTTATTAAATCCATTCTGATTGGATTAATAGAGCAATTTAAAAAAACTTATTTAATATGAAACAAAATTCCTCAAAGGAAATTAAAAAGAAATATTTATTGTGTCGATTGAAAAAAAATTGCTCCAGGTCAAAGAATCGAACTCGCAACCTCCAGGACGAGAGGCAAGCCTCTCAGTCGTTGTGCTACGGGAGATTGTTACAACAAGATGGCTAAATACGTAAATAAAGCTTTACAGAAACTGCTTTAAATAGAATTTCATTCCAAAGGAATACAGTGAATTCGGAAACTCAGTCCGAGTCGAGTAAATGCAGCGTCAAAGCATCTTCAAGTTTTATGTGACGTTTCTGGACTCGTGATTGTATACGGAAAGCAGCAGTCAATATTTTAAAAGAAATAATGGAGAGCTGTTTTCAGTCTTAATTATGCATGTACAAGTGAAATGAGTAACTCTAATAATTCTAATTTAAAAAAATCCGTTAAATCTTAAATTAAAACGAAGTTAGAAGAACATTATTATATCCCTTAAAGCAACTCCCCATAACGCGGATTTTTCCTCTTTCGGCTATTAAACTCGACTTCGTTTTAGTCGAGTATTAATTAATAATTTTATTTCTAAATCCGACAAGTCCTTTTTTAGGTTTTTACAACGAAAAAAATTTAAATTATAATAAAACTTCAGAATATAACAAAATAAACCTACTCTGAAAAGTCCACCTGAGAATACATTTTTACAATCAGCAAAAGCAGCGCCACTTTGTGCACTGCACTATCTGCACAACTTTGCTGCAGGGCTACGTTTATACTGCGTTTCCGAACTCTCAACCTGCTGAGCTGCAAAGCTTTCTGCAACTCGTTGACGTTTCCGGACATCTGATTTGCAGTTTTACCGCAGTTTGACGTTTTCGAACTCACCCATACTCTCTTACAGGCTGCATGAGTAGAGTATGCATGAAATTTCTCACCGAAGAGTTTGTAATTCTTTACAACATTAATCCAATCAGAATGGATTTTAGAAAGAGAAAAAAAGAAAAAAAGTCGAACTACCCTCCGGGGTTTGAACCCGCAATTTTTATTTGCAGGTCAACGCCTTTGCCGATTCATCCACCGGCCTCTTCTCGAGCACGCGACAATAAAGTAATTTGTTCGCTGCCTTTGAAAATACTTCTATCCGTTCAAGGTGTACTAATTTTACCAGTTTTTTACGCCTACCTTCGAACTCCTTTATCAGAATTTAAAAAAAATTGTACGGGACCACCGTGGGAAACTACCCTTTCAAACAAAAAAGCAAAAAAGTCATTGCGTTACAAAGTTATGCGTGAACAGGACCAAAAAATACCTACGCGTCGAATTGATAACCTCCTCCTTTTTTGAAGTCGGTTAAAAATGTCTTTCTATCTTATCTTGAAAACAATTTGCGATAATATTGTAATAAATAAATAAATAAATGAAATACTTTATCGTTTCAAATTTCAGTAACAATTTCTTTCTAAAAAAAAATTATAAAATTAATTAGTCTTAGATCAAGCAGTATCAAACTTTGACAGACGAGATTATGGATAGTATCTGGCATGAAATCTCAGCCCAGTTTTTGCATACAAAAATCTTGACAAGTTTTGGATAGAAAAAACTTGACAAGTTTTTAGATAGGAAAAACTTGACAAGTTTTTGGATAGAAAGAACTGTAACAATTTGACTGGCCAAAACCTAGCTAGGTTCTGACCAGTCATAAATTTGAATAGTGTACAATGGCTAGGAACTGGGCAGTTTCTGGTCAGATTTTACTGGGATAGTTTAACTGGCCGAAGTCTGGCTAGTGCCACTTTCGGACTGGGAAAAATCTGGTCAGATTTTTACTTGGGAGAACGTACCTCATACCAATCCATGAGGCATGTGATAAGCACTTATTCGATAACTACAGATGTATTGTCATCCTATCATTGACCTATACTAATGAACAACGGCACGGATTCAGAGAGAGCGTCCGACCACTTCAAACCTAATTGTCTTAATCTCCGAACTGATCTGTGGTATGGAGAGTGGCAGTAAGAAAAAATTTCTCATCTCGTATCTGCCGCGTGGAGAAGACCTATTGCCACAGCAATACACTACGTTCTCTATAACAGGGTATTGTGGAAGGGTTATTTGACTACATAGCAGCAAAACTCAACTTCAACAGTGATATCGATGTCTCAAACTCAAACTGCCCTGTCAAGAAATATAACATAGTTTTATGTACAGATGTCTTCCAGGCGAAACGGCCGACAATCTTCAAACCTGCTAATTAGGCTTACAAACGAACCACGGCCAGAAACGTGAGTGACTCCATAATCGGATAGCCAACCGGACTTGCTAACGTGTTAATCATCCCAAGCCAGTTTTTTCCCAGGCGCAACCGACGGAATACCTACTAATCGGCTTAAAAAGCGCTGACTAGTCCTTCTTTAGACAAAGTTTGCGGTTAGGGATTGTACGCCATTCTAGATGGTAATTTAGAGGCAGTGTCCGGTAATCAAGACATCCTTCCTACTGCGGCCCAAAAGTTCTCTAACCACGTTGGGAAACGAATTCACCAGGCCAACATTCTCGGTTCTGATATATCTTCCATAATGCTGAAAATTGAAGAATGCTCCCGCTGACGCCCTTTCGTTTTTACGCTTAGTGCACCGTTTATAGCAGATTTCGCTTCTTTAAGTAGAATCTCCAGCGCTGCTGTCGACGATGTTCAAATAGCCGCGATGATGAAAACACTAGCCATTCTTTGCATCTTGCTTAATTTGGTAGCAAACCTTGGATCTGTGCCACCGCACGAATGTTCCATATGTTATTATGGGCTTTAACATATTAATTGCTCTCTCGTTAGTATTGGGTAACAATAGTTGCCCTAGTAATATCAAAGTCAAAAACCCTGACCGTCTAGCATCTATAGTGTTATTCACAGACCACTTCATACACTCGTGTATATGACAACTTGATTGTGTTAAATTTTTCATTCTTTTATCACGCATTGTCCTTTTCAAATTCTTTATTATATTTTCTCGTAAAACTGTCACCATGTTTGTGTATAGACTTTATAATTCCAGTTCGTGCATAGGCATAATAAATATCCTTTTTCATCAATTGTTTACTCTTTGAAAATATTTATCCTCTTTGCAAAATATATGTGGATCGACATGAAAACAAAAAAAACATATCACATTATTTTCAAGGACCTACAATAAAAGTTTTTGTTAAAATCAAATTAAAAAGGACACAATCGCGCCGCACCCATACACTTGCACCATTATATAAATAAAGGGCCATATCTCTCAAGTTGTCCTTCCACTTTGTTAGCCTATCAACCTCTAATAAAGTGGTCTTACATATAATTAAGTTACCCAAACGCAATTTACTACAGAATTAGAGACGACCAATTATTTATTCGTTGTCGTATGTAAATAATGATTTTAATTTGCATTCATGCAGGACGAAACTTTAATTAGAAAGGCTTCATGCTGGCACACTGAGAGCTTGGCAAAGACAAGCAACACATACCTACAAACTTGTTCCTTCCTCTTCTGAGATAGGAGGGTAGGGCATGGCCACAGGCAGGGGGAGGGAGGATGCTGAATGTTCAAGCTGAAGGACGAAAAGTTCGAAGACAAATTAACAAACACAAAACAAAATTTTTCTGTCAAAAGTTTTAAAGTTCTTAACTTAACAAAACTTACCACATTTTCCCTATGGTTTTTGAAATTGTATTGGATTTAACTAAAATTTTGTTTCTTGGTTCTTCTTCATTTCCAGGAAGCATATACAGACGAGGAGCCAGAAGATGGAGGAAACTTTACAGAATCAATGGACACATATTCCAGGCAAAGAGATTTAATCGGGTAAGTTGCAATTTTCTCTCAGTTTTCTATACACCAATCCCCCATATACCAATCTCCCCAATAAAGAACTAAATCCTGGCAAAATTAAAGGAAACATCTACTTCCGCCCTTACTCCTTTGCTGCTCTTCTGCAGGAGGTTCGCAGACCGTACACAATTAATTTCAATTTTAGTTTTCTTGTGGCTTTTACCTTTTCCTCAAATTCGTCCTTAATTTCAATATTTGCCTTGCAGAATTCCTATGCGTTCACATCCAAAAATGTCATGCAAAACTTTGGTCAATGCAGAAAGTTCTTGTGATACTCTGTGTGTTGCAGTAAGAGTCCTGATTGCATTCGAGTTAAGCTAATATTAAGTAATGTAGAGGATATCCTTTTAGAAGTTTATACAGAGTCCGGAAATTTGTAGTGATTTCTTATTTCAGCACCAAAATAACTCTTACGACGACCGTCGTTAAAACGTGCATCTGTTTCTCCATATCAGGCTTGAGGTGATAAAACGACTTTCAATAATAACTTTTTCCCTTTTATAGTCATGAAAGGCTGTAAAATGTTTTTAATGTGCTGCACATAAAGTTGACACTTTTCGAGTAATTTATGGTCGTTAAATAAGTATTACGCAAATCAGTTCATGGTGGCGCATTTTGTTTCAATTTTACTCTGCAACAATGTTTAGGCTATTGAAGAGCGAAATGTCAGGACTATTGATTACGCTCTTTTTTCTGAACAAACCCAAACTTAGGACTTACCTCATGTCTCATGTCTAGTCGGAAGCATAGTTTGAAAGATATATATAGACCAGTGCATATAATTTTTGGAAACAAAAAAATTATTAACAGCATGGCATATTTCGGAAAGTGAAGGAAGTATAGCGCAGTCAAGCAGAAAATTAAATTCAAGTCAATCTGAGCTACGAGGGTGAAATAGGGGTAACTTTAAGGGGTGAAAAAGATTTTTCCCGATTTTCAGCGAAACTAGACCTCCTATCAAAAAAAGTTAAATATAGAAGTTGTAGGTAATAAAAAGATCTACAACTTTTGTACAAACCATTTTTTCACATAACCTCAAATTTTTGAGAAAAATCGAAAAAACTAGGGTTTTTGTTTTTGATTTTTATCTCCCTTAAAAATATTTTTTTTTCACGAAATTTTATGGAAACTTATCTTTTTATGTCCCAAACACGCTGTAATTTTTTTGAATTAAAATATTTATTTTTACGTTTTATTTTGCATTTAAACCTAAAAAGAGACCTCATTTTCAGGCGAAAATGCCCATGTTCTAAAAACATTTTTTTCAAAAAATCGAAGGTTTTTTTCTTTTGTTGAAAGGTCTAGTTTCAGATGGTGTAGAAAAAATTAACATGACTATGGACAAATTTGCCAGGAAACGCGAAAAACTGAAAAAACTTGATTTCAAAAAGTTATTTTTCAATCATTGTTTTATATTTTTCATTATTTATTAAAATTTAGAATTGAAATCCTTGAATAATGTAAGATAGAAAATAATTAGATTTCTTTGAACATTTCCTAGGAAAAAATTTACTTTGCTCAATTCAAATAAAGGACCGCGCAGAATAATTTGTATGGGAAATATTTCTCGGTCAAATTGGCCCAAATTTTACTCACTTATAGCATTCGGTGAGTAGAGAATTTTTTAAATATGACCCCGTTTGAGTTCCATTTTCAAATTTTCACTGTTTCTTTAGAATTGAAGTTGGTGAGTTGATGATGAAAAATGCTAATGAAATTTTATAGACAAATAATAACAATTTATTAACATCAAGCGCAAATTTTAAATATGCTACTACATAGAGTGACTCAAGATCTTCAAAATCGACCTATAGCATTTTTTTGTACGACTAATGGTTTCGAAGATACAGTAATTTGAATGGTCGACCGCGCGACGTTTTTTGAAATTTCTTGCAATTTACAACCGTGCATATCTTCTGAAAAAAAATCGCATTTTTTTCCCGAAATATGGGTCCCATTATTTCATGTGTAGAATGCGTCTGCAAAATTTAAAAAAAATCGGTATCATTAATTTAAATTTTTACCGAAAAACGTCCGGTTTGGTGTAGAATGACCGATATATGGATATATATATATACACAGGGTGTTTCAACCACCCGTGCCACCCAATTTTCTGGGAAAATTTCGATTGAAAAAAAACAACCCCCATTTTTTTCACGGATTCTGATTCTCCCGCCCCTCAAAGTGGGAGGTCAATTTCTGTATGGTCAGATAGATTTTAAAAAAATATTGAACACGTGTTTTTTTGTTTTTTTTTCACTCGAGAGTCCTGTTTTCGAGATAGGGGGTTTTGAATTTTGGTTATGGGGAAAAATGTAGCTTAATGATTTAGAATAAAAAGGTAATGAAACAACGGTCGATTTCCACAAATAGGGTATTTTTGGAATCGTTAGGGATTCGGCTTTCATTTAATTAATAAAACCAATAGTGTACCATGGGAAACGCAGAAATAAAGAGGTTTATTTGTAAAAAAAATATGAAAAAAAACAATTATTTGCCACATATTTCACTGTAACTCAAAAAGTATATCGGTAAGGGGTTATACCACTGTGAGGGCTTAAAATTTAGGTGATTTTCGGGAACTTTTTTAAATAAAACTACTTAACTAAATGTTTTGGAAAATTAAGAATATACTATGTAATCAAGCCGCCGAGTATCCTCACGTCCTTCTTCCAGTGTTTAGAAGGAAGCTTAGTTTAAAGGGTAAAAGAGAATAGGATAGAAAGGGGGTCAGGGAGGTGCTCTTGCAGAAGAAGGCTGTGGACCTGGCATATGAACGGATGAATCATATAAGAGTTCGGATATACTCAACCCTATTCTCGTTGTCGAGTGACGTGACAGATGTCACTTCGATCTTAAATTGGCATTCTCATTGTCAATCTAAGAGACTACTGCGGCTAGATCTACAAACGACGTAATCTAATTGTCGCAAGGTGGTGTGTGAAGTGATATTTCCCTCGATACGTTTGCAGGTATCGACAGTTTAATTCCACCATGTAGTCACGTCACTCGCCAACGAGAATAACCACCACTGTCCGCGGAAGACCGTTTCATAGTCGAGTTTTTGTACTTACAAATGAACTCATAGACCGTAATGCTGAACTGAAGGTTGTTGAAGTCAGCCAAGCGGGCTAATTTTGTAAAATGGTAAACATATTGCCGTGCAAACACGATGGTTTTAATTTCAGTGGAACTGTCACTATAGAAAAAGCGATAAAGCTTTGTCAAAACTGTTACATTTCTACGATGCCTCATAGGCCATTCATACACGAGGGACCATGGCTCCGGAGCAAAAGCTTTTTTCGGGCAAGGGAGGAGATGCAATAAGTGGAGAGTTTCGTGCTCCGGTGGATACTTTTGTGCTCCTGCCTTTGGCCTGCGAACACGAAAAGCATGCACTCACACCAATAAGAAATCAATGCTTTGGCGATAAAAAAAACTTTCAAACAGTAAAATTTTGTCAAAATTTGTACATAATAAGAAAAAACTTAATTATTGAGAATTCAAACTGAGTGAGTGAATTTTTTTAAATAAATTATTTCATAACAGCTAAAAAACCTCAATTTTGTTTTTAATAAAAAATTTGACATCTCACTAATACGAACAAATATCACGTAGCAACACAAAACCTCCCTGCAAACATTTCGATTCGGAAACGATTCGAGAACGATTTGCCAAAAGCGAAAGCTTGCTTCGATCTCGGACTCGTTAACGACTCGTAAACGAATTCGAAGGCAATAAAAGCGGAGCAAGAGATCGAATCGCTTTCTCGTGCTGATAACGAATCGCATGCTCATATCGATAGCAAATCGCTTCTGCGCCGAAAATCACTCCGCCGAGCAAAACAAGTCAAAAGC
Source organism: Thereva nobilitata (assembly GCA_963855945.1). Lineage (NCBI taxonomy): Eukaryota > Metazoa > Arthropoda > Insecta > Diptera > Therevidae > Thereva > Thereva nobilitata. The sequence continues at coordinate 194,144,157 of OY979694.1, read as the reverse complement.
TCAAACTTTCCAAACAAATCGTTGAAGAGAAACCAAAGGCTCTCAAAATTTCCTCAATAGGACTTCAAATCAGTGAAATGACGTTATGTTGTTAGTGTAATTTGGAGATTTGAAGTCCCATTCAGGGGAAATCGGCTCTCAATATTTTTCTACAGCATGAAGGCTTTGGGAGAAACAAATCAACCAGGAAAGCTTTCATTTTGCGTTTTGAATCTTTTTCTCGTACCCTTCGCAAGCATTTTTCGAATCGAGAATGGTCCGAGAAAGCGAGCCTCCGAGAAATTGTTTGCAGGGCTGCTTCCATCGCTGTTGCTCCGTGTATTTTCAGAAAACTTGCAGCAAAGCTTTTGGTTGCAGAACCATGGTCCCTCGTGTATGAATGGCCATAGAGTCTCTACAGCCGCAAAGGTGCCATCACCGATGTGTGTGACGTCGCGGTTTCTAGCCTTGTCGAACCGCGCTAAGACGGTTTTTATATAAACGACTTGTGTATTCGAAGCATGGTTGAATTTGGAAATTGTAGCACGGGTTGCTGGCTGAAGGAGGAACTCACATGTAGGAAAGAAATTCCAAGCATCGTTTGGTAATTTGGAATATGTGGTCACTCCATCGCAGAGCTTCGCCTAAAGCTATGCCTAGAATATTAAGAGAGATGCCAAGCGTTAGATTCACGTGATCAACTTAGAAAAAAGGAAGGTCGGTGCACGGGTGGGATTACAGAAGTCGTTTCAACTCATTTGTTACGAGTTTTAAATGGAAAAATTCAATGGAAAACTCGAAACAGATGACTTGAAACAACTTCTGTAATGCCACTCCAGATTTTATTAGAAATTACTTTCTTTTGAAGGCATTGAATTCGACCCGATTTTTGCAGCCTAACCGTTGATCGAATAAGTTGAATGTCTGTATTGATCGAGTTTGGTATATTATCACAATCATCCAGGCACGATCTGGTATGTACTTGTCTTATTATGTCGAAGGCATAAGAGTAACGTAAAGTACTGTCATCTCAGCGAAGCTTGGAAGGTTACAGGGGATTGAGAGTAGGTCGTTTATAGAACTTTGGAAAAGAACGGGTTATAAAATTAACCTCTGAACTACTCCGGCAGACATAGTATGGTTTTAAAAATCGAGGTCATCTCATACTTTCTTTGCGAACAGAAAGAAAACTCAATGAACTACTTGAGAACTAAATCAATACCAACCTCGTGGAATTTAGTCAACAGAGAACGGTACCATAGTCGGTCAAAGCCCTGGAGATATCTGGCAAAGTCAGACCTGCTCGCCACCTCTATCAGCTCAATGCGTGAACTGGAGAAGGTTGCCACACAGCTGACTGAAATGCTTATGTCCTCCTAGCAACACTGCCTGTTTTTCCCAGTCGTAGCATAAAGTACCCTGGTGGAACGAAAGACTGGCTTCAAGGCGTAGGAAAGTTAGAATATTGTTCAACAGGGCAAAACATGCTTGGCAACGGGAAGAACACATGTTCACTCTAACAGCCTACAACATTGAGTCGGTCCAAAATGATTGCTTAGAAGAAGCATTGTGAAGCTACTTTAGACTAGACTTCAGAAGCTACTTTCCATAGACTCCTTCAACAGAGTGGGCCTCATTAAGAAGGAGGATGGTTGATACACCTCTGACCATGAAGAAACCAGCTCAGCTCAGCGGCAGTTTCTTTAATTGGGTTTTTACATTCTCGATTAAATTATCTAATAGGCCATGGCTGCAGACGTTATAGAATGAGAAATTGACAAACGCATTCACACAAGTAAAATTCCGGGGACAGAGACATTTACAAAGTTGGTGTTTTTACTGGGAAAACACAAATCCCACTCACTAATATGGAAGAAGCGAATAACTCCAACCATTTGTTTTTCCTGCAGTGCCAGATTTTTTTTTAAGAAATTGGGTTGTTTGGGACAGAAGAATGAAAATAGTGCTGACCAGGCTCGAGTTGTTAAGAGAAGAATCAATTTCTATCGTGTAACGGTTTGGATGAAATATAAAAAAAATCTTAAGTAAAAGCTGATTTGTATTCACCGTCGGAAACTCTCCCGATGATTTGATATAGATTTATTATTAGTGTCGGCAAAGACCTCGACGTCAGGTACCTTTTGAGTAACTCTGCAAATTTACATTATGAACGTTGAAATTAGCCTCAACAATGATTGCACACTAGTTGGTCTTAGCATCGGATGAGTATTTTGCTGATGCTGGTTGTTCCGAGGCTGATTTCCCGATGTAAAATCGAGTTGCTTTCCGAGGAGAGGCTTTTAACCTCTTTCCTAACACCAGGAGGACCGGTCTCGTAATAGTTATGTCACATTATGTCCCCTCGGGGCGTGAGTGGTTTAGTTATGTATGTATATCTAAAGACACTAGATTTCGAGGTGGTATATTTTGGATTTCCGTTTTGTCTTAAAAGAATTTTCTTAAATAAGAAACATTAACACCTTTCCTTGACAAAAGTGCTAGGACCTGTATCGTTGCCGATAAAATTTTCTTCTATATAAAATTATACGTTACTAGCAAAAAACCGCGTGCGTTGCAACGCCTTTAAATAACAAAAAATTATGTGTACACAGTCCGCGGTAGAAAAAGGTATAATAAAAAAAAGAACAAATCCTCAAAAATTGATTTTGGATACCTATAAAAATTTAGAAGTGCCCATAAAAAAAGAAAATGCATGTCAACTCCGATGCGTGACTGGAGTTTACTCCTGAAAAACGATTGTCTTCAAATATATACAATAGGCAAAGGTAGTAAAAGAAGCAATATATTTATTTATATTGATAAAATATATCACATACATTTTATTTTCTACTTTTTAGTCTATTGTATGTCTTCCGCCATTTGCGGTGGCCGCCATATTAGATTTGAAATGACGTCCTACAGATTACTGTATTATAATCGTCACACCCTTTCATTTGATACCCATACTGAGAGCGTTGTGAAGAAAAGGTAATCCGCCATTTTGAATTTAGAATGACGCCACACAACTAATTGTATTCTACCGTTCCATTTGATACCCATGTGAGTGGGTCGGGGAACACAATTGCCAAAATCGGCCTCCATTTTAGAACCACCATCTTTATTTTTTTTCTAAATGGTCAGATTGCATTATCAGGCGAACTTTGCGTATGTGCAAACTTTGAAGTTGATCGGTTATATTTTCTACTTTTTAATCTAAGATGTCTTCCGCCACTTTGTATTGGCCGCCATTTTGAATTTGAAATGACGTTACACCAATAATTGTATTCTACCTGTCATACTCTTTCATTTGATACTCATGTCGGGGGTCAGGAAACAAAATGTTCTCCTTGCATTGTCAAGCATTTGAAATTGATCGGTTATGTTATCTACTTTTTGGTCGAAGATATGTCTTCCGCCATTTTGTGTTAGCCCCCATTTTGAATTTGGAGTGACGCTACACCGATAATTCTACCTGTCATACTCTTTCATTTGATACCCATGTCGGGGGTGGAGGAAGACAGATGAAAAAGTCGGCCGCCATCTTGGAACCTCCATCTTTATTTTTGTACAAAATGGTTCTTGACCAGGCAGAAAACTACGCATATGTGCTAAATTTGAAGTTGATCGGTTTCAAATGGTGGGTGGCATTAATAATTTTATACGCAATAGCTGGAACCCGTTGCGCCTCGCTGCATCCATCAAAGCTAAATAAAGGAAGTAGTAAAACATGTTCGAACAACGAAGAAGTTATATCCACGTAAGCCCCAAGTGACTCAGACGGAATATTCAGTTGGGACAAATCAGCTTTGCCATTGGAACAGCACTTTCCAGGTGCTTTTTGAAATTGTAAATCATGAAATTATTGCCACAATTTATCCATTGGACCATCATAACGTTGAGGTGCATGGGCATGCTGTAATCGTGATCTTCTCATTCTCAAAGTAGAAGCTCTGGCTCTTTTGTCTTGTAAGCGTGCGTCACGTTGTTCATTTGTCTCAGCTGCTCTAATTCCTGCCATTTATCTCACCTGTCCCCTTGATCTACCAATTGAATAATGGTTCACGTTACCATAGGGTAATTTTGTCGTAGGCCGATTGTTGTTCTGCAACTAAGAAGGGGCGGCGGAGCTCATGGGGATGGAAGGAAAAGTGCCCACGCACTTTCGCTTTGGGTGGGGAAATCCACACCCAAAATATTTCATGTACATCTAATAACCCAGAACATTGAAGAGCTTCCTAGGTCGCTGCGACGAAAGAACGTGGCCGCACACAAACATGGCTTTTTATACGAAAACTAAATATATTATATAGTCCGTTCAAATTAGTCAAAAAAGCGCTGTTTTTCAGAAATTTTTCCCACAGCTATGAGACCGGTGCCAAATGAAGGATTTCGGTCGTCTAAACATGATTTTCACAACCCGCAGTTCGAAAAAAGGGTTGTTTTTGAGAAATATACAAATACATGATGGTTTTCGCCTTTTTTTCTATTTTGAGGAGAAACTATGCATTTTGGTGAAAATATCAATAGAGCAAAGTTGTAGGCCTTAAAATTACCTACAAATTCTGTCTGCACTGTTTTTTTGAATTCCGTGTAGTTTCGCGGATAGAGGCGGTTTTGCGCCTTTTCCAGATTCAAAGCGACCAAAGAAAAGCTTTTAAAAACTGCATCTACTACTTTGATCTCATTTAATTTTTCATACAAAATCATAATATAATCATAAAAACAGCCTCTATCCGCGAAACTACACGGAATTCAAAAAAACAGTTAAGAAAAAATTTGTAGGTAATTTTACGGCCTACAACTTTGCTCTATTGATATTTTCACCAAAATGCATAGTTTCTTCTCAAAATAGAAAAAAAGGCGAAAACCATCATGTATTTGTATATTTCTCAAAAACAACCCTTTTTTCGAACTGCGGGTTGTGAAAATCATGTTTAGACGACCGAAATCCTTCATTTGGCACCGGTCTCATAGCTGTGGGAAAAATGTCTTTAATTTTTCCTAATTTGAGCGGACTAATATTAGAGATATTAACAACTTATAATTATATAGCTTAAGCTTTTTAAACTCCTTCCGACTAGCTTTTAAAAAAGAGATTGTCTCAGGGGCTTGCCAATAGAAGAATTTCCCCGTAGGTTCCTTATGAGGACCCCATGAGGCAATGGTGCATGCCAAAAGAAGGCTTCTCATGAACACCCACAAACAAAAATCAGCGATACTGAAGTGAGGTAAGCCTTATCAGTTTCTCATAAGGGCCCTATGAGGCAAACCAAACACATCTGCCTTCCGTATTCGGAAAGCTTTTTAAGAAGCTTTAAATTAACACCTTTAAGGTTTAGCTTTACTCATACAAAGCTTTAATTTTTGTTGTAACATTGCTTCATATTTCAGGAAATTATGTTGCTGACCATGAAGGGTGTTATTCAACATGCACAATAGACCGGTTCTGGTTCGATCACAAAGGTCAAGCAGCATTCGACGTGATTAGTACTCAGTTGGGGGACCACGATACTCGCGTTTAAAAGCACATATAAAGTTTTCGACAACGGCGCAGTTATTACGTACATTATCCACGCCGAAATTCTCAAATAAATAAATTGACCGATTAACACTTCAACGGTTATCTGTTGCCGTGTTCCCCACCCACAATCATTATGCTCCGCCGCCCTTGCAACTAAGGGTTTTTTTACTGCGGCAAAGCTTTGTTTATCAATTCTGAACCGATTGCTTAGAGAGCTTCAGGATACACTAATGTTTTTCCATTTGAATGTCAAAATTTTCGGATTTTCCGACTCTTGAACAACCTACATACAGCTAACCGGGAAATGACACTTAGCCCCACAATTTTTAATTTATAAGTTTTGATCATAAATTCGATATTTGCTACCTTAAAAACTCCCATATACCGATTGACCAAAAATTCGTTATTTGCGAACTTAAAATCCCTAGATACCCACTTTCATTGGAATCGGAACAAAATTAACAAAATTCGTTCGCCATATTAGCGCGGCCATTTTTAATTTATAAGTTCTGATCATAAATTCGTCATTTGCTACGTTAAAAAATCCCAGATACCGATATTCATTGGAATCGGAACACAATCTTAAAAACCCCTAATAGTACAGGCTGTGTGGCGAAAAGTTCCTTCAGATCGAAAAAAAATAACCTGACTGGTTTTTCGACGGGATAATACAGGTAAAAGTTATAGTTTTTTAAAAAAAATATTTTGGAAAAAATTGGTTCGTAGGAAGTTATCGAAAAAAAATCGGAAAGGTGGGAAAACCGATATATAGGAGAAAAAACAGGGAAAAACATTTTTAATGGAAACACAAAAAATAGGAGGTTGTAGTGTGAGAAAAAACAAAAAAATGATAGTTGTTGAAGTCAAATCCGTTAGAAATTTTACGAGAAAACACGCTTTTATCTCGAAAAAATTGCGATTTTTCGCCCTTCATTTTCTCAGCTTGCGTGACTCGTAGGAAACCCGTTTGGGGCTTAAATTATAGCTTTTAATAATATTTTTTTGTAAAAAAAATTTCGTCGCAAAATAATATTAAGTTTCCGCACAATTTGCAAAAATGTAGAAATAGGTGCTAGATCGCAATTTTTTCGAGATAAAAGCGTGTTTTCTCGTAAAGTTTCTAACGGATTTGACTTCAATAACTATCATTTTCTTCGTTTTTTTCACACTACAACCTCCTATTTTTTGTGTTTCCATTAAAAATGTTTTTCCCTTCCCTGTTTTTTCTCCTATATATCGGTTTTCCCACCTTTCGGATTTTTTTTCGATAACTTCCTACGAACCGATTTTTTACAAAGTGTTTTTTTTAAAACTATTACTTTTACCTGTATTATCCCGTTGAAAAACCAGCCCAGTTATTTTTTTTCGATCTGAACATTCTCAGCCTGTACTATAAATACCCACTTTCATTGGAATCGGAATAAAATTGGCGAATTCAACCATATTTCGGCGCCCATTTGGAATTTTGAAAATTTGGCTTCCAGGCGGGAGACCCCCACGGACCTTTATGCCAAAATTCAAAGCTCTGCGATAATTTTCAACGAAGCTCTTCATGACATCGCCATCTAGGAGTGGCTTTAGAAAGTAATAGAACAGCCTATGTTCTTCGCTTTAATGTAAATAGTACTTGGTTAAAATTTCATTAAGATCGGTTACACGGTGTAGAAGCCTATTGCGTACAGACAGACAAACATTCAGTTTAATATATAAGATAAGATAATAACTGACTTCCATACAAACTTTCATCCCCTATTTCAACCCCTTCAAGCCTTTTTTCGCGACAAAAAGTAGCCTTTGCCCTTCTCCAAGGTCTAATCTATCTCTGTACCAAATCAGGGGCGGTTTCAGAGGGGGGTAATTGGGTAATTACCCCCCCTAAGAATTTTCCTTCTTTATTTATGTTTATTCTTGAAAATTACCAATATTTCAAACAAACAAGTAAAGTTATGGCGAATCTAGTCGGCGATCTATGACGGTGAATTTTTCCAAGACTGTTGGAGAGTCGTGGAAGGAACCGATACATGAGACTACCGCTAATATGGCACTCTATGACTGATTCCACACGAGCGTACACACGACATGACAAGAGTGGGCTGCAAAGTGGTTTTTGAAGAAGAGGGTGAGAGAGGACGATGGTGAGGGCACACAAATTAGAATGATATTTTCATCGGGTTTTTGATCGAACACTTTGACAGCTCTTGCATTGTTGTTGTTTTTTTCTGAAATTCCCTTTTGCTCGCAAAGAGAATATCTCAAACAACAGCAGAGCCAGTATGATTTGTTGCCTGCAAGTTGTCCCCTCGTGTAGAAGCTCATACGATTTTTCACCCAACACCAAAAGGGAATTGACGATTGCACACGACTTCTGTCTGTCGTGTGTACACTCGTGTGGAAACAGCCTATGTACAAACAAAATGAAGTTAACTGCTCAAGCGCCGTAAGAGAAGTGATGACATTCTTCCTTCCTGGCACTTGAAAATATCGTTTCGTCCCAACCTTCAGTCGTTTGGTAACCTCGAGTTGGGCGTTGGTGGGGTGAAAAAGGCCTAAAATTGAAAAAAAATTCTGCCGCTGCGTGGGTAGGTTCTATTAGGGCTGAATAACCGTTAAATACTAGTGGCAGACATTTTTGGCCATTTGCTAAGGGGGAGGGGTGAAAAGGCAACTTCAGCAAGGGGTGGCTTGGGGAGGGTGCAACTGGTATTTATGGAATAAAAACAATATCCAAGTTTTTCCTTTTTTAAAATTACCCCCCCTAAGCCAGTTGGCTGGAAACGCCCCTGTACCAAATTTCATCAAAATCGGTTCAGCGGTTTAGGCGTGAAAGCATAACAGACAGACAGACAGAGTTACTTTCGCATTTATAATATTAGTAAGGATAATAACCTGTACTCCGGGTAATTGGCATAGACGTAGGCAGTAATCGGGATTCATTTTTATAAGCCTGACTGTTTTCGTAACAAGTCTCTGAAAAATAAATTTTAATTGAAATAAATCTCCTCCGCGCTAGCAATTATGTAGAACATAAAAGAACTTCACAGTAATGAGTGTCCTTCCATAAGTAACATTTCAATAAAACAAACAACCCCATTAACTTGTTCTCAACTCAATATGCAGAAAAAACAAGCAAAGGATCAAAGTCACTGTTTTGTGGCACTCCAGAACCTTTTAGTAAATAAAGTGTTCAAAGAGTCGAAATTCCCTAATTAACGATTTACGAATCAATAAATCAAAATCATGCCATCTTTCGTTAATATTAACGAGGATATGTAAAGAATCGACAAACTAAGCAAGCGTTATCGTTAGCAACTTTTCATACATGCTAGAATATTATTGTTAATCGTACTGTAATTACGACCGGTAGACATCCTCACTTCATACAACTTCCTACATAGCCTTAAATAAGTTTCGTAATAATACCCAGACTTAACTCTTTTAGGATCTCATATTGAAGGTAATTTCTTCTTAAGTTCTTTTAAGTACTTCAGCAGAGTAGTTTTCAACTAGTTCCAATTAGTTCATAGTGTTTTTTTTACCTCATTTAAATATATGAATTTCATCCTTCGTTAACGCTTTTGTGTGAAGGAAAAGTTGGTCGGGTGAAAAGAGTTTCATCAATTATGCTACACTTTTCCGGAAATGAATATCTACACTTAATAATAAAGGAACCGAGTGTTTTATATTCATAGATTCTTGATTCACTTTAAGAATTTAACAAAATTGATTCTATAAATGGCAGCTTTCAACGCAAGCTAAGTATTTGTAAATGTATTCAAGGAATTTTCGTTAAAGAGCAGACTTTTGGCGCACAACAAATAAAGACAATTCGTATAAAAACATCAATAAAACTAAACACAAAGAATTCAGGAACGTCACATGAATATGGCGGCTCTTTTCTAAACTGGTAATTAATTGTGTTTGCGTCAAATATTTTCCTAACATTCCCCTTTTATCCTTTTCGTGGAACCCCAAAAGCATTCATCTACTTTGTGCCTCCGCTAAGAAAATTGAAAATTTGTCGGTTAATTATCTGAAATTCACGGCTCAATTATCTCAAACTTTGACAGTATCCTTGCCGCCCAGGATTTTGGTTGACGTCTCGACGATGAATTGCTACCCAATCTCATTAAGTTGTGGTATTTCAACCCCCTTCCCACCCAAAACACAATTCCCTAAATAAGTCTACCGGAACTCTGACTCTCTCTCAGGGGTGTATCGATCCTTGCTCCGTTGTTTCGTGGTCTACATCGTATCGTTCTAGTTCTGGTTCTCCATCCTGTGCTGTCTTCCTGCCTAAATGATATTGGATTCAATAATTGCCATCCTTTATATATATTATATCTTTTTATCTATTTTCATTTCAGAGAGCCTTTTGTGCCTACTGTCAGGATAGAATTTGGGGACTCGGACGACAAGGATTCAAGTGCATTCAATGTAAATTGCTCGTGCATAAAAAGTGCCACAAACTTGTACAGAAGCCCTGCACTAATGAACACGTAGAGCCAATAGTTACAGAGCGGGACGATATTAATGGTGAGGCACCGCCGGAGATCCTTCCGCCAGTCCTTGATTATCCACCAGAATTGCCTGAGACTTGTGATTCGGTTGCTGTTGAAGCAGCACAAAATGTTGAGGAGCAGCTGGAGCCGGGAACGCAACGTCAATACTCTCTGGATGATTTTGAGCTAATCCGGGTTATTGGGCGTGGCAGCTACGCTAAGGTGCTAATGGTGGAGCTGAAAAAGACACGACGGATCTATGCTATGAAAGTAATCAAAAAGGCTCTTGTCACCGACGATGAGGACATCGATTGGGTACAGACAGAGAAACATGTCTTCGAGACTGCCTCAAATCACCCATTCCTAGTCGGGCTGCATTCTTGCTTTCAAACACCATCTAGGCTATTCTTTGTCATCGAATTCGTTCGCGGCGGTGACCTTATGTTTCACATGCAGCGCCAGCGACGTCTTCCTGAGGAGCATGCCCGTTTCTATGCTGCTGAAATAAGTTTAGCGTTAAATTTCTTGCATGAAAAAGGAATTATTTATAGGGACTTAAAATTGGATAATGTTCTACTAGACCACGAGGGTCATATCAAGTTAACTGATTATGGTATGTGCAAAGAGGGCATACGACCCGGTGATACAACGTCAACATTCTGTGGAACACCAAATTATATTGCACCGGAAATACTTCGCGGTGAGGATTATGGATTTTCGGTAGATTGGTGGGCATTAGGGGTACTGCTGTATGAAATGTTGGCTGGTAGAAGTCCATTTGATATTGCTGGTGCATCGGAAAATCCAGATCAGGTATGTATTGAAAATTGGTTTTTATTCTTTTAAGTGCGCCTATAAAAGTATAGGTGTTATATTAGAGTTTTACCTACGAACACAGGTATTTCCTTTATTTTTAAGTTCTACATTTTCAAACTAACTTATTGGATTTAAAATACTGCCAGTTGTCTGAGCTCCAAACTGTCTGACAACTTCATTAGAAATAGTTCTTTAACAATTAGTTTTTAGTAACTTGAAATTTTCTACCTAAGTCGAGTTCACATTTTCCGTACAAATCATTAGCATATATTGAGGAAATTTGTTTTTCAATTCCAGCACTAAGCATAAGTATTATCTATCACAAATGCAACCTGTTTTTAATTTCCTTATATTTAATAGCTAAGTTCTCACTAATTTCTGTTAAAACAATGTATTTCTTCGTAGACATATTGTTCACTCACCACCTCTACGGATCATCATTATCACACTTACGAATCTTCCTAGTAGTTTGAAGCCTAACACTGAACCAATTTATTCTCTGAAAAATATTGAACCCTAGTTTCAAAAACAGTTTCAATTTAAGTCGTTTCATATCGTTCATTTAACTCGCCGAAATACTTGCTATCCATTTGCCTTGTAAAATTTCTACGAGGCCCTAGTTTTGGGCGCAATTACCTAAGAAAGTCGATCGATTAAAATATTCTAAACAACTTCTAGTTTAATTTCGTAAATCAACAGAGAAAAGTCAAATGATGTTGAATTTAGTAAATGTGAAGTGAATTAATTCGACCTAAAAAGACGAGACAACAATTCTTGATTACTGCAAATGTTAAATTTGGTTAGTTTTAAGTCAATTGTGTCTTCAGATTCTCAAAAAACACATTACTCAACAACAAGTACTGATAAAACAAATTTTAGGCAAAATTCGACTATATTCATCAATATAGTTTCCTTCAAGAGTGACACATTCATTTCAAATTACTCGTAACATTTCTATGTCTTTCTTATAGAATGATTTGTCCAACCCTTCAAAAAACGCTTAAATTTCGGCGGTCACCTCCTCCTTTTTTGCGAGCATATTTTTAAGATTTGAGAACAGGTAATAGTCGCTGGGAGCTGGAATCAGTTTGTGAATTTTGCCATTGTTGCGATCGACTTTTGCCACGGTCCATTGACCTAGTTGAGCAGGAGTTTTTTCTTCTTCATTTTGGGCCGTTTTTCGCAATTTAGCCCTTCAAACGCTTAATAACGCTATATAATAGTCACTATTGATCGTTTTTCCCTTTTCAAGATAGCTAAGTAGCTGTCTGCCGAATTGACTCTGGAGTGTATTGCTGGATCAATGTTTCATGCATTGTCACATATGTATCTCATGAAAAAAACTTTTTATTTCGTTTATACCCCAGCTTCACCGGCCACCCGCGCAAGTTCGAGCAAATTAGTCTACTGAGCACGCCTATATATATGATAGACTATATGGGTAATTCTACGATAAGAGGTAGTGTGTACGGCATCCATTATAAAATAGCATTTTTATTCTACATGTTGTCATTTTATGCAATAAATCACAGCATCTTAATGCATTCTAGAAATACCACTATGATTAAATGCACAATTATAGTATATTTTCTTGAAATTCCAAATTTAAGTCTGAAAAAGTCTCTACCCTGGCCTGTCCCTTTAACGTTTTTAGTTAAACATGCAGACAGTATATACCTTCTTTGTCGCCGTTGTTAAATTAAAGTTTATTTAGCACAAACTTAGTCAAGTATATTTAAGTATTATAAAGGGAAAATACAAAAATATTTGTTTATTTGCAATAATTTTCGAACTTATTTTTTGTCCCGCTTTTTTTGTGTATCTCCCCTGGCGAATTTTGGCCCGTTTATGTAAACAGAAGTATTAGATGGCCATATTCTAAATGGCGCTCACGGACGCGTATCAATGGGTGCCTTCCATTTAGACACAGAGAGACACAGTGTTACACTGTGTCCGACACAGAAGTGTTCCATCAACGACACAGCCGGGCACAACTAAGACAATGCTACCAACCCTCGCCAATTGAAATGTGATCGTTAATTTATAATTACAACAATATTGTTTCATTTTTAAGATTCCCAGCATTTATAAGATGTCGGGTAATTAATTTAAAGAAATTATCAACATAAAATTTACGATTTTCTTGCCAAACAAAAATAAAAACGAGGAAAGTGCGCCGTGGCGGATTTTTCATGAACTTATGTGTTCCATTTGGGCTTACACAGAACGGCACAGAGCGACACGCTGTGTCGGACACAATTGTCTTTCTGTGTCTAAATGGAAGGCACCCAATGTGAAGTTTGTAACACTAAACACAGGAGCCGTTAAATCGCTGTCATTTGTTAGTTGGGGCGACGCGACAATGCGTGGCAGTGGTTTCGCAAGGTGATTGTGTCCCTCCCCTGGTCAGTCGTAAAATTTATAAAATTAACTTTATTTTTTTGTATGTACTGTCTAAATTCAACAATACTGTAATAGTGGAGGTGTGATATATTATTAACCCAAAAATTAAGTTATGTCAGTTAAAAATTTTAAATTTGTCACGAAAACGTCTCTCCCCTGCCGTATTTCCCCTGGCAAGCTAACTACCAGGGGAGATCTCACTGAGCAGGGGAGACAATGTGGATCATAAGATGTTTGTGCAAACTAATTCAGATATAGCTAACTTCTAAAGAAGTATGGAGCATTCCATTTCGGAGGTTCAGGTCAACAGAAAAATTGGGCACATGGATGTAACTTATACAAAAGAAGAGGCATCAGGTGAAGTAAAGGTTACATGCTATTGTTCTACGTCACAAAATTTGTTACAATCACCTCCAGCTATATGAGCTCACTTAGAGCCAATTTTGAACAGCTTGCCAGCCGAAGTGGCAAACCTGCTTTTTTGGAGCGATGGACCTGTGACACAATACCGCAACAAATATATGTTTTACTTTCTTGTTACTCATTTGACAGAATTCCCCCAAACTTAATATGCTTTACTTGGAATTACCATGAAGCCGGACATGGTAAGGGAATTCTGATGGTATCGGTGCTGTCTGTAAGAGATCAGCAGACCGATTGGTAGGTATTGCCCGTGACATAGCATCTCTGAGCGAATTATCAGATGCTGTCCTAGCGTCAATGGTCTCCTTATTGACGACAAAAATATCCTAGAGAAAGACGCTTTGGTTGTTAGTGCCAAAAAACACATAAAGACTTTTCCTGGTTCTTTGCGTGTCCATCAGGTCTCATGGAACATAGAGGATCCAAAAAAGTGTTTCTACCCTGCCTGATGTATTTACCCTGGCCTTCTAAAAAGTAACTAAATATGGATAAAGTGACTTGCCCGTACATGAATGTGTACATAAAAGAGACTAAAATCGTATTATATGTGATTAATCAAAAAACTCCAACTTTTCCCCTTGGCCGCATCCTCTATGGACTCAAAACCTCTTATCGTAGAATGACCCATATATATGATAGATATAGATGACCATATCCATATACAGTTTGAGAATGTTATTGAGGAAATATAATAGCACCATGGTAACCAAGGGCGGATGCAGAAAAGTTTTTTAGGGGGGGCGATCTGAGTAATAAAAAATTTTAAGGATATATATTATTTGTAATGTTTATATGTCAATGAACTTGTGAATATTTATTTAAGTGCACTGTTTGAATGCTTCTACTTCGGGATATGTCTAAGAAATAAAATGAAATCTGAGTGAAATGAAAAAGAGGTTGAGGCTGTAAATGCACATTTATCTATAATGTTTTGAAAAACCATTTTTATGCATGTTCGTGAATAACTTGAATTGCTCCATCACCTTAAAAGAAAACAATTCGCAGGAAACTTTCGCTTTTGGAATATACAAATTAATACAGATAGTGTTATTGATAGATACGCCAATACTAGAAAACATAGGATCGATTTTGTTCTATAAATTTATTTTATAAGTTTGATTATTAAATTTATAATAAATAAAAGTAAAAATTCTAGTTATTAATTTCATTTAAAATTCAAATATAAAGTTGAAAATTTTACTACTAGGTATATTTCTCATAAAAAAACTTTATTTTTCTTTCTTTATGGATCCGCCCCTGATGGTAACATACATTTGTTGTAATAATTAGGTATTATCAACCAATAAACTTGAAATACCTTTTTTTCTATATATCTATAGTAAAATAATTTTTTCAAAAAATCGAAAAAAAACTACGTTCGAGTGGCCATATTTCGGCCAATTTTTAACCAAAAATTTTTTCGACCCAACATCTTATAGGAAATTTTGTGTACTTTTTTTTCTATAAAGCAATGCCTACACCTATCTCTGACCCAAAAAAAGTTATAGGCTAAAAAACAAAAAAGGGTCAAAATTTTGGCTTTTTTTCTTTTTGTTTCAGCATTTTGGACATAAAAAAAATTTTTCATAATTTTTTAAAGTAGCCATTTTGATGGGAAATTCAATTATCTACAAAATGTTTTAAATAAAGTAAAATTAAATTTTGTTTCGTTTGCGAGATATATTGAAAACACTGAAAAGGGTCCATTTTCACCCCTATCCCCAATTTCCACCCCCTAATTTAATAGCACTCCGCGGTTTTTTCTTCTTAAATGACCCATTGACCGATTCCTGCAATAAAAACCCGTGAACGTGTTAGTTCCTTTCTATATGACATGATCAATAGCCTATATCAGAGAATTCGACTTCCTAAATATTGACATGACTGTATAGGTTGGCCATGGCCGATATGACAAACTAAGTAAGATGATTTCCTAAGGGTCATTTTACACGATGAAACACGAAACAAAAAGTTTCATGCAACTTTGCTCGGTTTTAAGGGGAGAGGAGAGAGAGAGGGTTTGAGGGAACACGTGTTCCCTCCAGCCCTCTCTCTCCTCTCCCCTTCAAACCGAGCAAAGTTGCATGAAACTTTCTGCTTCGTGTTTCATCGTGTAAAATGGGCCATAATATATTAGTAAGGAAATTCCCTTAACCTTAACGGAGCCCTACCCAGCCCAATCAACTACTTTGATGTCGTCCGACAAAGTGTGTGATCTGTCTCCTCTGCAACTTGGCATTAGAGAAAGTGACCTGAGATTTAAGTGCAATATGCTATTGTCTTTCATGTCTGGTGTTTTTGCGTGTGACTTCTCTTTTTACAGATAATCACTATTTGTGTTTATAGGGTAGAATTGGTATGAATATTAATGATATTTCAGTTGATGAATTGTAAAGAAATAAAGACACTAAGGTTTATTATTTATTATTAAAACACAAGGAAGTAAAACCCTAAACAATGATAAGAATTGTTCCAGTGAATAATATGAACGCGTTTTCTTGATGATTGTATAATTAATCTGTGCGGACAGTTTGGTGGATCCCAACCTGTATCTAAGCCCTATGGTGTGCGATTCCTTACTTCTATGGTTATGCCCACGTTCAGGTAAAGAATGATTTTTCTATGTCGAAATTCGCCTTTTATACTGTTTACTTTGCACAAGCTCGCTCTAATGTACTAGTAGGCGAGCTTTGGATAAACTTTCATTATAATTTTCCTTCCTGTCATTTTAAATTAATTATAATGCTAGGTTTCCACTTGTCGTTCAATTGACAAAGTTTAAAAGCTTTAGTTGTTGTCATTAAACGACACTATTGCCATTTCATTTCCACTTATGTCAATTATTGCTAAAAATTAATTTGTCAATTCATTGACAATGATATTTTGACAAATGCCATTGCCAGTTCACTAAAAGCTATTTCCACTAGCGCTGACAATTTGAAACTGTAATCTCATTGTCAATTTTGAATTGTGCTATTGTATGAGGATGAAAAGGCAAATATTTAATTTTCTATTGTTTTATTGTGCCAAGAAAAAACTAGTTGGGTTGTGGGTTTGACCCTTTCGGTCCACATGATCAACTTCCTAGTATAATGAAGGTAGACGGAATAAACTGACTTTTTAGAAAATAGTAGTATGTTTAGCACTAGCGGGAAATTGATAGTACCAGAACTGGTGCCAAAGTAATCCTGAGAGAAGCTATTTCAAATTACTATAATAGAGGTAAATCCACAGAATTTTTTTAGAGAATTTGTTTTTCCTGAACGTTAGCAAACGAATTTCCTTCGTTCTTCGTTCTCTGCACTAGAACGCATTTGTCCTGAGCATGTTGCAGCGCCGCTGATAACCTGTGAAGCAGATGAAATTGGAACGATTTCATGAGATATAAAGGACTTGCCACACTTAACCTGAAAGGCCAAATTTTTCAGTAACTCCTGGAAATTCGGGAATGAGCTTCAATTTCCAGAAACTGTAGGACGTGGAAAACAATTCGCCGTCAAAAAAGTGGTGATCTAAGGTTGGAAGAATTCGTGCTCTTTGTAAAGGGTTTGCAGGGTTTTTTAAGAGTGTTTGAATTTTGACAAGTGATTTCTTGTTGGCAAGCTATCACTCTACCGAATCCCGAAAAGGTAACTTTATTTAGAACGGGTTTCCTTCCAACGAGCCTATTAATATTAGAAAAACTAATCAATTTAAGGTGCTTTGAACCTTAGCCGAAATCTTTTCATTATATTATGAAATTTTTTTTAAAACATGTTTTCGTTAATATTCTTTGATCGGCACCAAAGAAGTCGATATTGTGTCTTTTGATTGACAAACTATTAAACACAATGCCAATAAATTTTCACTGTCGTTCAGTTAGCAACGATGTTATGTCGTTTATGTAACATAAGCCGATGAAGCTATTTTGCTTCTCTGAATGTTGCATAATGACAGTTGACAGTTGGTCGTTGTAGATTTGACATTTGCGACATAAACCAACACAAATCGTTCAGTTAAGCTTCGTTACATAATGCAACATTCTAGCCTTCTCCTTTCTTTTGACAAATTTTACATTATGTTACATTATGCCACTAACTGAACGCAGCCATTGACAAGCACTGTTTGTCAATTGAATGACATGCAGTTTTTCGCTATTTCCACTTGCCAATTTTCTAAATGGCGTTATAATGCGTCATTTGTCAATTTCAAAACGACAAGTGGAAACTTAGCATTAGTCTTATTTCCTTTGGACTTGTCACGTCTCAACATCTGGCATCCCATCCCTTCGTACATCTCGACCTGTGGTAGATTTTTTGGCTAATAAAGCAGTCTTTTGAGCCTGTATCTTACACTTATTTAGGCGTTAATCGCGGTTTGCTATGTTGCGAAACCTGCGTCTCTTAATGCAATATAATTACAGAGAACATATTCTGTGCCTTCTGTCTCTACTTCACAGTATCTACACGTGTCATCTGACAAGAGCAAGTCCTGTTCAAAGACCTATTAAGACTCTGAATTCTATGGCTGTTTTCAGAGGTTACAGAGGTTAGGTTATCTTTTAAGCTTGGTCAAAAAAAAATGTGATGATCTCAAAATTTTCCGTTTTAGGAGGGAATGTGATTGACATTCTTTAGACGGTAACCATTGTGCACAAAAATGGTTTTGGAAGATCCCTGAATTGTATATACATATGTAGATTTCTAAGTACCATTTAGACTTAGTATTTAGGAGTAAATATCACAAACGAAATAGCTATGGGTTGCAGTTCTAAATTCTGTACAAATCAAAGGCCTAAAAACTTAATTGCACCTTATAAAAATCACGGACATAGATTTGAACGAGTGTGTTTATTGGTCGAGAAATGAAACGCTCTATTTTATTAAGACATACCCACTAATATACGTGTTTGACTATTCGAAAATTGTTTTTAGGCATTAAATTATTATTACAACAAATCAAAAGATTTTCTTTTGTAATATGATAAAAATTTACGACTAGAAAGTATTGTTACTATCAACAATGTTTAATAAAATATTAATAGAAATATTTAATAAAAAATTTCAATCATATTTTAGAATACTGAAGACTATCTGTTCCAAGTTATATTGGAGAAAACCATACGTATACCACGTTCATTAAGTGTTAAAGCCGCCTCAGTACTTAAAGGTTTCCTAAATAAGAACCCAGCTGATCGTCTGGGATGTCATAGAGAATCGGCCTTCATGGATATAGTTAATCATCCCTTTTTCAAGAGCATCGACTGGGAAATGGTAAGTTAAATTGTTTTAAGTTAATATAAAAATCAGCTTATCCTCCATTTATCCTTCCACATTCCCTTTATTAATTTTTGCGCATTTCAAAAACAAATGAAGAAAAAGAACAATTCTTAAGCAAGAAACAATTTTTTTTATCATTATTCCTTACTAACTATGAATCTAGAGAGTTTAGATATAGCTAAAATTTTTATCCCAATGAATCTCTACATCCTATACATTTATTTTTCTCATGTTTATATAATTTTCGAAAAAAAAATCATAATTATGCAAAAAAAAAGATGATTTAGTTACACTATCTAAATCCTTTTTGTATGAACGTGAATATCATTTTTTTTATTACTCTTGTTATCATGTTATATCAACAAGCTTGCCCAAAAGGAGGTCCAACCACCTTTTGTTCCAACATTTGATCCTGGCGATCCAGATTTTACGTCAAACTTTGATCCACAGTTTACCAGAGAACCGGCTGAATTGACGCCAGATGATCCGTAAGTGGACGGATGGGCCCATTTTTATTTTGTTTTTGTTATGATTCCGTTTCGTTCCTTAAATATTATTATTATTTATTTTTGTTAGTATTATTTTTATATATAAATATATAGTAGCTGTTTTTATCCTTACAAAAAAAAATATTGCTTGGGCAAAATTTACGTATATTTCAAATAGCATATTTCTTGCTAATCCTTCTTGCTAGTCATAGACCTTTTACCATATATTTAGGTATGCTCAATATTTGTTCTTTTTTTGTTATTACCAACATTGATTCAATTTATGAAACAAATTTTTAATAATTGAATAATTTTAAAGAAAAATTTATCTTAAACAAAATTTAAGTAACAAGAAAAACCAATTAATTTACAAAATTAAAATTGAACCAATTGTTTTAAAAAAAATAAATAAAAATTCAGTTTTCGATATGCTTCCCTTATAAAATCTTTTCAGGACTAGGGAGGATAAGGGTGAAGTACCGTCGATTAATTTCATTAAGCTCATTCAGTTTTTACCCTATTGTGTTTCGTTTCAAAAAGTCTATATAAAATTCAATAATTAAAATAAAGCAGGTACTTTTATTAAAAAGAAGATTAAAAACAAAAAAATAAAAAATGCGGAAATTTCTTTTAATTAAACATTAATCAGCTTTTGATATCTAGAGCTTTATTCATAAATTCATAATTAATAACTAGATTTAATCAAGTCATTGTCATATTATTTATTTCTAATATTATTATATTGCCGCCACGTGTTTTTTTTAATGTTCATTTATTTTTTTTTACGTAGCTAAAATCGTTTTTATGTACTTTATTTGAGTAAGCCCTTCTTAACTCTATAACGTCGTTTTAATCAATGTTGTTTTATAAAAATTTGGAGTTAAGTGTCTTGTAAAATGATTTTGTTGTAGTTGTAAAACTATATTTTGTTAATGCCTACTCTAGACTACTTAAAATTTGAGGAGGTTATTATCAAAAGGTGACATGTCCATACTTCAAGTTTTTTTTTTTAAAGATCGATTAACCTTGGTAAAATTCATAATATTTGTTTGAAAACAAGTTTAAATTCGCACCATATCCAATATATAATAGATCGTAATTTTTTCAAATTTAATACATTTCCAAACAATCTAAATGGCTTTTGGGGAACAAAAACGCCAACTCCGCCACTATCCGTATCACCGGGATCATACTGACAGGAAAGCATTTGTTCATTCCCCAGTCTATACCAAACCTGTGAAGTCTAGGCCGAACAAATGGTTTAATCGGGAGTGCATAAACGCAAACGAAACTAAAGAAGCCGCCTTAAGAACGTACAAGAGTTTGCCGAGTGATTCGCTCCGTCTAGAGCATAGGTTCTCAACGTGGGCAATAACGCCCCTTGTAGGCGTTTGAGACTTTCAGGGGGGCAGTAGAAGACCCAGAGAAAATTAGGGGGCGCTGAGATGGCACTGAGCAGATTAAAAAAATATAGTCGAAAAAAGACAAAAAAACACGCTAATCACGTACTAATAAAGTAAAGTGCCCTTTTGGCTGGGTTTACACGACCGGACATCGAACAGACAAAACTTTGCTGTCACCGCTAATTCTCTTTTAAAGTTCGATGGAAAGTCGCATGAGTGTTTTCACGGGCGAAACGCCAACGAACGAACTAGTTAAAGCAATTGGCTTTTCGCTGTTGCTTTTTGAAATTTTCGTTTGCTTTCTGGTCCTAGCAGCAACAACAACGCAGGAATTGTCAAAATGTTTGTTCCGCTGTCCGCTGAAAATGTCCATTCAAATTCTCCGCCCTCCCCATCGTCCTCTCTCAATTTCAAAAAGCAACAACAAAAATCTAATAAGCGTTGAATATTTCGTTCGTTCGTTGGTGTTCGCCCGTGTGAAAGCCCATGCGACACTTCATCGGACTTCAAAAGAGAATTAACGATTACAGCTTTGTCTGTTCGGTATCCGGTCATGTAAAAGCAGCCATATGGTCGGTTTACACGACCGGACACCGAACAGACACCAAACAGACAAAAGGAACGAATGAACCGGATTTCTGGGGAAGAGGGTGAGAGAGAACGATGGGAAAGGCAGACAGCTAAGTTTTGTCGGTTCGGTGTCCGGTCGTGTAAATCCAGCCATAGTAGACAAAAAATGATCGACAAAAAACACAAAAAGTGGGGGTTATCACTACCCCGTTTTCGAGATAGGCCGTTTTGAATTCAGGGGTCGTAGCACGTAAGTTGTTTCAATCGAACTCTTCATACAAAAATTCAGAATTTTTGTATGAAGAGGTCGATTGAAACAACTTACGTGCTACGACCCCTGGTTTTGGGAAAAAATGTAGTTTCATGACTTAGAATAAAAAAAAATAAAAAACAAAAAAATTTTCCCGCTAGTAGATCGTTAAGTCCTTTTTTCTGAACTTTTTTAACATCCTCAAAAGTTACCGGAAAATTTCTTGGAACACTCCAAGACTCCAGCTGCCTTGATTTGTATAACTCACTATGTTTTTACTGTTTTTAATGTTTCAAAACAAAATACTAAAAACAGATCAGTGAGTGACCTTATTAATGGATGGTATGTGTTTTAATTGTTCTCATTGAAACATTCTTCTTTAAGCTCAGAAATAGGATAAGAGTCATATCTTATTTTACGACTATATTTAATATAAATCCGGCTCTGCACCGTGCGGTGAACGTCTCATTGGAATGTTGGCTTCTAACGATTGAGTCAATACCAAAACAGCCCGAACGTATCCAAAAACGAACGTTGGACGCAATTTGGACGCTTGACATTGGACACTCGTAGTTCGAGCATTTGCCACACGATGCGTCCTACCATCAAGCGTCCAACGTTGTAACGTGTTCATAGCATCGTGTAGAGCCGGCGTTACAGTAGGCAATACAGGCAATAGCTGTTCAGATTCGCGACAAATGCTAAGTAAAAAAAATGGGGGGCTCTAGAAAAAAAATATTCTCAAAGTGGGCGGTGGACAAAATAAGGTTGAGAACCTATGGTCTAGAGCAGGCGCGTACGCCGGGGGGGGGGGGGTTACTGGGGGTTAACCCCCCCCCCCCATGATTCCAATAATAATAGGAAAAATTATAATTAATAAATATATCAACTTATTAAACAATTAAAAAAATATTCCGAATAACGATGTATAATATATGGTGGATTCTTTTCAAACGGGATAGCAAAAAAATAAATATCTCTCAAACTTTGGGAATATGTTCGTGAACTCGATGTGATATACCAAAAAATTTTTTAGCGCAATTGGGTGCGCCGTTTCGGAGTTACAACTGTTATTGAAAAAAACGCGATTTTTCAAAAATCACGTATTTCTCATTTATTTATAGCTCTCGACAAACTCTGAGTTTTGGGATGGCCATATAGATTTTTGTAGGAAATTTTCCGTCTTTTCAGATGAAATTACGCAAAAAACAATTGGACGCATTTTTGGCCTTTTTTGGTCAAAATTTGAAAAAAAAGGAATTTTTAAATTTTTTTTTCATGTCACCAATCGATGTTCTGACTCAAAAACTACGCGCCACCAAGTTTTCAGAGTAGTTCCTTCTTTTCGGTAAAAAAATTGTAAAAATGCCCTAAATCAAAGTCTAAAGTCTTGCGCACACCACGAGACCATGATTTTTGGAGAAAAACAAGACATTTTGTGATATTCAAAAATTATTATTTATGTTTCTTCACAATTTTCAATAAAAAAATTGCGATAAAAATATACCTATAGGTAATTATTTTTATAGTGAAATAACATAAAATATAATATAAGTACATAGTCCTATTACATGAGACAAATTTTTTTTACCCAATATGTGTACAAAATATGTTTTGTGAAACCCCCCCCCCCCATGGGTTCATCCTGCGTACGCTACTGGTCTAGAGAGTATATAAATCGGAGAAATTCCTGCAAATCCACCATTAGAAAAGTCAAGACCTCATTTGACAATAAGTTGAGAAGGAAACTCCTTCATGCAACTCCTGGGGCCGGATTCGCAAGCGTGAACATGACGTGGGTCGGAATGGGGCCCCTTTTAGCAAAAACATGTGGCTCTTGGTAAGTTTCATCAAGAAGAATTCCACAACCCCTTCCTTTATCTACAAGGGTGGGTGATATTTTACTATCCTGTTTTACCCCTCTCGGGAGCATAGGCCTTCCACGAAGCTTCTCCAACGGGCTCTGTTTTGAGCTTTCCTATTGTTTTCAATCCAGGTTTTGTCAACATTTTTGATTTCTATCATTACTGTCCTTCTTCAAGTATTTTTAGGTCTACCGACACCTCTACTTCATTGCGGATTCCATTCAAGTCCTTTTTTGTTAAAGCATTATTATCTTTTGGTAGAGTGTGCCCTATCCACGTCCATTTTTTTTTCTTGATCTGTTTGATAATTAGTTCTTCTTTTGTCAATTTCCATAATTCTAAGTTTGATATTTGCCTGGGCCAGAAAATTTGACATATAATGAGGTTTATTGACGAAAACTTGTATTCTGTTTATATCCGCTTGGTTTATGAGCCAGGTTTCACTACCATGGAGTAATATGTAATATGTAATATTAATTTTAGATTTCTAGATAGTTGTGGCGATTTCCACACTTTCCATAATCTGTTGAATGCACCTATAGCTTTTTTAATCCTATTCAAAATATCCTTCCTTGCACCTCCTTCCGTAGTAATTATACTACCGAGGTAATTGAACTTCTTCACGTCTTCTATTGTACTATCTTCTATTGTTAATAGGATACTATTTGTAATATTAATTCTCAATGATTTTGTTTTTTGTACATTTATTCTAAGACCTGCTTCCAATGCACATATTTCCAAGTTGTCTATCTTTCTTTGCATGTCTTCTGCTGGGTGGGGTGATAGCAGAAAGCAAATTCAAAACCGACTTACTATCATCTCTGATTCGCCTCGAATTCTTTTTTGCCTGAATTAAATTCTTCTATTGCTCTGCCACCCCACGTTCCACACCTTCAATAGATAGAGTTTTCTTCAGGACTCGAGAGGTATATAGGTAACTCAAGGATTGATATAAACAAATCCACTGCATCTGACAATACTTCCCTGATCGTTTCAAGAAAATAAGCCTCATTTTTGGCTAAACTTCTTAGCAAACTTTTTGCCCTATCATAATTATTGGGAGTTTGTCCAGGCTTCTGGAAACTTGAACATGCGCATCCCATACCGAAAAAAGACGACTCCAACTAACGTCCAACACCAATTACTTCTATTTTCTCCAAAACCATGGAGACCGCAAACACTACGGCTTCAGACAAAAAAGGGTGTCAAAGGCTATCTTTTAGCGGTTCTTAAATAACACCTCAACCAAATTTTGCATCGATTTGGTGAGCCAGGTTTGGTTGCTTTAGATATCTCCAAGGCTTTTGGCAGAGTAAGCCATCAGGCCTGTCGTTAAACTCAAAGCTATTGGTGTTGACTCGGTTCAACAGAACTAGATTGAGAGTTCACTTTCCGTCTGTTTAACCAAGGTAAAGGCATCAAATCCAAACCCCATGCCATCTTTCCGGGAGCTCCCCAGAGCTAAATTCTGTCACCTGCTCTATTTCGTATGTTAAACCTACTCTCAATCCCTTTCAACTCACTTCACAGCTTCGCTGATAACGGTACTCTGTATTATTTAACACGGTTTCGATAATGATACAGATACTTGACGATTGCAGACTTTTGTCTGACTCAATCGACAAGGACATTCAATTCATTCTCGATTTAGGCCCCCAGAATCGTGTCGAATTGAATGTGTCCAAAACGAAGTACTGTCGTATTTCCAATAATACATGCAATTTTTACCAATCGTGTAAGTGGATGGTTTAAAACTACGCAAAAAAGGGCCGTCAAACTTATCAGCAAAGACGCCGTTTGCTCCACTCAGGGCCGGCGCTCGGTTGTTTTTGCGCCTGGTGCAGTATGCCCTATCGCGACCATATTCCATATCACCCAGGAGGTAAGACAACAGATGGGATTTTTTAACGAGATTTCCCGGGAATTTTCAAAAAGTGCTCAATTGAAGCAATTTTCTTCTGAATTTTTAATCCTGATTCACGAAGACAAAGGTCTGTTCCTTTACTTTTTGAGTAAAATCTCGAGTAAAATTTCTTGAGTAAAATTTTATGAAAATCTCAACGCTTAAATCTCGGGTAAATTCCTGCAGGAGGAGAAGTAAAATTTTCCAGTTTTTTTTCATGAGAAAGTACAGGGACTTCTGGGGACTCGTCTGGGTAAATTTGTGTAATTTCTTGCTTCCGCGGAATTTTATCGAGAAAATAAACTGAAAAAATAAATCGTGGTAATAAAAATGAATTTCTTTAAAAGATGAAATTGAAGTCACGGCAACACTTTTCCAATATTTTATTTTCCTGCAATTGCGCCCTCGTCCAATTGCGCCCGGTGCAAGTGCACCATTTGCACCTATGAAAGCGCCGCCCCGGGCACCACCATCAACCCTATTAGTCACCGTAGGAATGTAGCAGGCCTGACACAATTTCATCGCTACTATCATAGCGATTGTTTCATCGAAAAAACGCTCTCCTACCTCCACGGCAATCTTTTACCGGCAACAGCAGATTAGATCGCGCTGCTCATTCCCTCTGAAAATGGTTGCGATTGTTTGGAAGACGTCAGGTTACACGTTTAGATAAATTGTCAATGTTAAATTACGTTTATAAGAATTATATTTTAGTTTAAAATGAAGTGTTGATTAAGTTTATTTTATCATTCAAAATCCATATTAATATTCTAGTATTAAAATAATATATCAAAAAGATACATGTCCACCATACCATTAAATCAGAAAGTCCATTTACTTATTACAAAAAGATACATGGCCATTTTGTTTTTGTTTTTTTCACAATAACCAATTAATGCATTTCTATGATTTTTTCACAATAAAATAATAAAATACTTTGTGTGTGTCATATTTTTTAAAAACAAATATCTTTTAAGATTAAGCTTATGCACAGTTTTTACCCATTGCTGTAAAAAAATGAATGGAGGTCGTGTCACCTTTTAATAATAACCTCCTCATTTGATCTATTTTCATTCTTGAGATTTCGACTACTCGGTAATGGGCATTTTACTTAGCAAAAAAAAGTAATTTCGTATTTTGATAGATAAAATCATAGAACAGATATTCGTAGCTTTATATTAACAAAAATAAAAACTTGACATTTTGTAGCTCTTTGATCACTAATACTAAATTTGGTATTCTTGCTGAGTTCAGAGAGTTGTCGTGTTAGTTTTTTTGTTTTTTTTTTTTCGATTTTTGTACAACAATTTCTGGTCTTAGTTAAAGCTAAACATTATTGTTATTATTATTATCCATCTGCTTCTTCTTTGGTAAGGTATTGAGTCAGTCCCCACTCTAGGGGCGGGCAACCCGGACATTTGCCCGGGGCGCCAAAATTTGGGGGCGGCATTTTGGCTGTAAGTGTTAGAAAATTATTGATGTGTTAAATACCCAATTAATAGAAAGTATAATAGATTTTTTCGTTCGTTAAATACTTACAGTGCGTAGCGTATTTATACTGTTTATGTTTAAGAGCTAAAAATATTTACAATTCTTGATTCACAGCTCTCTGTGAGCCTTGGCCTCCTCAAGAATTTTCTTCCAACGTTGTCGGCCTTCCATCTTGCTTTTCCAGTTGGTAATCCCAATTGTGCGTAAGTCCATTATGTCGTCTTTATGTCTAATCCTTAGTCTTTCTTGTGGCCTTTTTCCTCTGGCGTTTGGAGGATCAGGATTTTTGAAAGCGCTTCTTCAGGCAATCTCTTTACATGTCCTATCATCTACCTAGTAAGCATCCATGTTTCCGATCGGTACATGAATACTGGTTTTATTATGGATTTGAAAAGCTTCGCCTGTTGTTTAGTTTCTACTGACAGTTTGGCTCCCAGGCTAAACTGCTGCCCTACCTTCTTTTTACACTTCCTTCTGCTTATTCTTTTTGATTTAACATATTTCAACATACTGTTGTATGTTTTATTCGCTAGCAGTATTTTCCTCTTTTAAGTACGGGTTCTATATTATATCTGTCGATTGTTATATTTTGGCCTGTTCTTCCTCTATTATTTCTATTAGGGATCCGGATTTCGATGCTGCTGCGATGCTGAGCAGTGTGTCTGCTCTGAATTCTTCTTATTCTGTGCATCACTCGGCTAAATGGGGTTTTAGGGAGTTGGATTTTTTGATCTGGAAAGTTCAGTTCGACCATTACTTTATCTTTACTTTTTGGTACTTTATCAGTATGGATTTTACGACAGATCATGCGTGAGTTGTGTCAAACTGTCATGGTGTATTTTTTCACATTTCATAATGGAAAGACAGCGTGGCACAGAGTGGACAAAATTATTCAGAAGAAGACAATCCAGTGTTTTGTTTTCGACAAAAATTTTGTTCATCAATGAGGTCCATTTCCGTCTTAATGGCTACGTCAATAAGCAAAATTGCAGTTTTTGGGCTGAAGAGCAACCCGAAGACGTCCAATTGCTGCCATTATATCCAGACAAAAAAATGGTTTGATGTTGTTTAAGGATAAGGGGAATCATCGGTCTAAATTTTTGAAAAATTAAGCGGGCCGGAACGTAACTGCAGTAGCAGCCTGAAATTGAAGCCCGTAATCTCGATGACATTAGGTTCCAAAGAAGCGGCGTTACTTACCACACAGCCCGTGAAAGCATGACTTTATTGCGAGAACAATTCTGTGTGTAGTTAATTTCTCGCTCGCGATATTACGCCTCCTTTGTGTTACAGTCAAAAGTCTAGTCATTGGCCACATACCACTCGAAATGCTCGAACGCGTCATTGAAAATTTGAATTTCAGAATGGACAATAATAGTAGAAATAATCTTTAAAAAATAAAGTTCAAGTTCCTTCAAAGCGTGCAAGTGGGGTCTACCGCTCTTTCCACAGTACATAAGTTGTAATTCAGGGGGCAGTGTCCGGTAATCAAGCCATCAAGTGTCTTAACATCAAGCCAACAAGTGTTCTGACATCCTTTCTCTCGCGCCCTAAATATTTCATAGCTGCGTTCTGCACAGGAAAAGACTGCTTAGAGTTGGCCAATTCAGACGCGAACTTCCAGCGTTCGCTTTGTTTCATCCATGTCCGATCGGTAAAGGCCCTCCTCACCAAACTGGTAGGTGCGGCAATAGCCGGTTTCAGACCGATGACTACAATATAATTGCTTCATAATAGTCCCATGAGTATCAAAGGAAAGCGCAGGTCTATTCTGGCAGAGTCTCCATTTCAGAATAAGGCATTATACAGCTAGGTTCGTCCGGTGCCCAGAGGAGATCGTTAAACTACAGTGCCCTTGGAAAGATAATTTTATAGGCTTTGAAAAATGTGCTCCCTATCTCCTACTGCATTCGTTCTCTTTCTTTCTGCTGAGGGTTGCCCAGCATCCATACAAAGTTAAGCGCCACCACTTGAAGGTTGTATGTAGTAGGAGATTGGGAGTGAGAGGTGGAAGGCGTCATCCGAGAAATCCCATCATGTTGCATATTCCTCCCGATAAGACGCCATTACTGTCTATATTCCATTTAAGTACCTCAAATTTCCACAAACGTTTTATTTCTTAAGCAATTAAATGTAAATATCCTTCATTATGCACGTAACTTCTCAAAGTCATCAATGGTCTCCCCCAACGCGTAGTACATCGGGGTCCCATTCCAGCGCTGCATGAGAAATTTAATCATAGGTCTTATGTAATTTGTGTCGTAACCACCCATAATTTTCGTTACAGCGGCAATATTCCTTGTTCTCTTTGGTCTCTACAATTCTGCGTTACTTTTGGTCCTTGATATTTATAAAGAAGCTTTCGTTTTCTTTCGTTTGTTTCCAACCAATTCGCAAAGACCAACTCCAGACCATTTCTTCGTGTTTCCAGTACTTCTCTCACCTAGATAATATTCTTTCTTACTTGTCTTCTCTCTTTTCTTCAGTTCCCGGCCCTCTCTTCTCCATCGTCGTCGCAGTCAGCGTTTTGTCGCAGTAGGTAGATATAGAGCTGCCTCCAGTTAAACCGCAGGTCAAATTAGCGCCTTGACGCGCTGTTTTGATGCCACATTTCATCGTGGTCCCTCATGTGCCAATGTCTAGGCCTATTGTTCTTCTTTTCTTGTAAGTGGGACAAGTCGTCCTAAAGATATTGCACATCTGCAGTGCGCTCTACCTTTGTCTAGCTAAAGGCAGTTGGTAGTCAAAAATGGCTTTTTTGATCCCGCCTATTCACCTGCTAACCTTCTCAATCTCTGAGCCTCGGGGAGAAGCTTACTTATTGGCTAGGTCGTTTCCTCGGTGGAACTCCCGCGACTGATGCGGCCTTTTTTTGTACTGTTCTAATTCAAAATATATTTATTTATTCGCACACTTAAAACTACATATAACAAAGCGGCAAGAGTTCAACACTTTGAGCCTGGTTGTGTAGGCTTTGAAAGTCACGCGGGTCGTGTCGACTTCTCAGAGCAAAGAGAAGAAATTTATCTATCCTGTTGCTACTTATCCCAGATAGGACATGATTATTCCAGGATAGGGCGGACAAGAGAACAGTAGAGTGGTTTTCTAACCCATACATTGTCAAATTCTTTAATTCTTCTCTTTATAAAGTCAAGAAGTTTGTTGGCTCTGGAAGTAATATGTTCATAGTGCAAATTGAAGTTTTTTTTGTCTAGGACAACGCCTAGATTGACATAATTCAACACCTTTTTTTATGTGGAAGACTAGAGCTCAGGGAAAGCCCTTTGTACTGTCGACAATGTATTTTCTTCGTATAGAGTGCAATGTCGTTGAGACACTAATAATACCGCTGTTTTATTTTTACCAGAGAAGATAATTGCTTGACATTTGCTACGATGTAATTTATTAGTAATGGTGCACCAGTCTTGTAATGCATTGAGTTTCGACTGAATAAAGAATACGTCAGTTTGGGACTTGATGACACTATATATTTTGAGATCGTCCGCGTAAAATAGATGCGGGATATTCTCTAATTTCTGGGACAGGTCAGAGATGAATATATTGAATGGAAGAGGGCCAAGATGACTACCCTGAGGAACACCGGAAGTGACTTCGATTCCATTTGAAAGGTATCCTTGGAATCTGATAATCTGTGTTCTTCCGTTGAGATATGATCTTATCCTTTTAAGGGCATACCCTGATATTCCAAATTTTGAGAGTCTAGCAAGATGGTCTAGTTTATCAAAGGCCTTGCTGAAATCAGTACAAATGGCATCAATTTGATGACCGCTCTCCATGCCACAGAGCAGTTCGGAGATTAAGACCATATACATAGTTTGAAGTGGCCCAACGCCCTTTTGTGAAGCCGTGTTGTTGTTCATTTAGGTATGGCTTGATTAGAGGGGAAATCTTATCGTAAACGAGTTTTTCAATAAGTTTGGTGATTGATGATAGTAGTGTAGTTATCCACTAAATGCTTATCCAGATGCCTTATGGATTGGTGTGAGGTAGGATTTCTTCCACAACGTAGGAAACTTTCCAAACGATAATGATTTGTTAAAGATGAAATGAAGAAGGACTGAGATATGTTTTGTGCATCGCTGCAAAAAGCTAGGAGGCTGAATGTCAGGGCTATGACTTTTTTCGTGTCAAGGTTGCTTAAACCGGTCATTATACTTATCCCAATCTTCTTTTTTTTCGACTGTGAACTCTTTATATTTCTGTACTCTTTATATTTCTTCTCATGCGACATCTTGCATCAAAAAACTGGTCGTTCCGATCTCTACGAGCTCCGCTTAAGATGGAGTCAGCCGTAGGGGCTTATTCTGAGAGTCGAATCACTCACGTGACATTTCTCGATTGGCTGTCACCTCTATTTCGGAGCGGTAGTCCCAGAGTGGAAACGTAGTTAACTCACTTCATTCCACTCTTAGAATGCCCCATGCAACTGAGGTGTGGCAATTTTGAATGAGAGATGTCTCTAAATCGACTCGGGGAATACCATTTCTTGAGTCAAGTTCTTTTCACTTGCAAAGTCAAATGCCTCTCAGAATAAGGCTCGTATTAGGGACTTACATACTTAGATATAAATTTCTTTGTTAAATATGTGGCAGCAATATAAAAATCCGTTTAATAGTTCTAACACTTTTCTGTAATAAGGTGGTTTTATTATACGAGTCGTACACAGACAAGACTAGTTTTTTAAATCTGTTATGTGCAATATATTAGATGGTAGATATGTCTAAAAATAGAAAATCAATCTAAACGATATTTTTGACAACTTTTTTTGAACTTACGATATTCTTATTTATAGAGCTCAATCGTCTTTAAGGGAATCAAGTAGTGTTCGTAAAAATAATGATATTACATAATGTTCCTAAATTCTTCTGTTTGACTGCCATAATTTTACACAATAAATTAACTTGCAATACAAAGGTCCTCGAGGAAAGAACAACGGGCAGAATGGGCCCCGTGTTATAGCACTTTCCTACCTATTTTAAAATGAAGATCCGAATAATCTCATCATTTTATTCTATGGCATCATTACTGTAATGAATCAAATAAAATTAAGTGCAATGAACAAGTGATGTAAAACTGTTCTTTATTTCGGTATTGGGATAGGTTTGTAATAAAAAAATACCTTGGATTATGAAAATGAGACAACTTATTTACTAACCTACATATACCAAAGAATTGTCTTAATGAGTATTGTCGCTGTCAATAATAATGTCGCCGCGGCGCTTGCGCGACCAACAAAGTTCTCTAAATGCCTTCCAATACCGAAGTACCATATTATACCTTTAGAATCTACAAAGCAAGGAACAGACTTCTCAAAACAAAGGGTACAAAGAAAAATGAGGATAAAGAAAAATCCACAATGGGGAAAAATAAATCACATCCACCAAACGCCATAAATCACATCCACGGGTTTGAACAAACGCGACCTGGTCCATGATATACACAATTCAAGTGAAAGTGCTCCTATTTCACTGTCTAAAAGCAGGCCTAAAGAAATTTCGGAAAAAGTGGAAGAAAATTCTACGTCGTTAGAATTCCCTCAAAAAAGAATTGTAGAGAGAGATCCTCCCACTGGTGGTTTGGACTGTTTTTCAAATAGGTCTAAGAACTCATCTCTTACTCCCCTGGAAGACACAGGTTTCGCTAAATATAAATCCTTACAACCTCGGAGAATCTCCGAAGATAACCTAAATTTCTCAGTTAGATACTGGTCCTTAGCTCACGAAAACCCAATAGAGAAGGAAAAAGAAAATTAGTAGTATAGATCTATCTCGGTATATAGACTAACTCAGTTTCTCTATGTTCATTCTTCAGGGCCTTTTAAGCCCGAATAGTACGAAAGCGGGTTTTTCCGCTAGAAATTCACATCTCCAAACATTGGCTAATCAAGATATAAATCTTACATTCTGGATCAGGTATGAGTTATATGAGAGTAAATTGGCTCAACAGTCTAGAGTCATGAGAACAATCAATCATATCACTGCTTCTTGCACATCCTTATATGCTCTTAAATTGTTTTTTAGTTTATAAGGGCTCACTAATCATTGTTTTTTTATAGTATCCCTGATTAAATCACAAAACATTGACGATGAGAAGTCATTAAAGGGCAGTAGGGGTTTGGTTTTTAGTTTTAGTACATAATTATGTTTAGAGAACAGAGTGTAATAATTAATTAAACCTTTATAATGCCTGGTTAGACCTCAAAGAACTTGACGACTTTAAATATCAACGGATTTTAAGACGATTTCCCAGCTGCGTAGTGGCTACGTTACATGGGACAGATATAGTAGAGAGAGAGAGTTGAGAGGCCAAGAACTTTTCAACACAAATTTTGAAAAATTGACTGCATAACATATAAGCAAAGTTTTGACGAAATCCCCTCTGCTTTGGCCTTATGCATGGGACTATTGAACACTGAGAACGGGATAATTTTAAGGCCAAAAAGTTGTTTCATCAAAGAATCATGGTCATATGGCTGCAAGGCCGAGATCATAAGGGACCCACTGAGGGTACACTGGCTCCTAGCAGCCAGTAAAATAAAAAACAACAACAACAACAACATATTATACTGGCGACATGGGCGCGTGATCCAACAGTCCTCATTCCGGTTAAGCATGAGCAATAATATGCCTCATTAGCATGCAGTTGTCCGTTTCTAATCCATATTCTGTCATCCTTGGACTTAGAATTACAACGCACACACCTGTATGTTGTAAACGCCACCTCGCAAGTGTTCGCTGACGTAAGAACGTGCCAGACTTTAGCTGAATAAAATAATGTTTTCATCTATGAGTATTGGGCACATTTATTGACTTATCCGTCAATGTCACAAACGACGCTCGCTGGCGGTTTACGTTTTGCTCAACTATATAGTTGCCCAATGTATTGTCGTTATTCATTCGGCTATGTATTCGTTCGGCAAAGGCGGCAACGTAAGGACTATCACGAAAAGGCTCTCTAAATGCGTTCAACAGCGCTGCAACAATCCGAAAATCGATAAATAAATGTGGCAATGACTTATTGAATAATTGATTACGAAATATTTTAAAGTCGCGTTTAAACCATCCATTGATTACCTCTATTACCCAACGCACAATCGTTATTAACCTTGAATTATTATCTTGCTCATTTGTAAGTTGAGGCGCACTTCCATCTTTGCTTGGTGCCATATGTGGCTCGTAACCACAGGTTTCAATATTGGGTATTGAGTCTCGAAAGCCTCTATCCAATATAAATGTGTCGGTTTCATGTAGAAGGTCCATTATTTGAGCGTCTGAAGTAGTTGCGGCATAGGATCCAAGGATGTCTATAATATAACCATCCGAGCATACCAATAGGAATGGTTTTAATAAGTTTTATATTTATGTTGGCTATACGTTCTTTTTTGGAACAAGAAGTTTCTACTCTTCTGTATGTACATAGATGTAAGTTCCGTCAAAGAGTATTATGGCTTTTGGGTCTACGGTTTGCCCAAATAATGCTGTACGCTCCAGTGTTCTTCTACTGACATTTAAATGGCAAGCAATTCTGTCATCTGACTCACCAGATCTTATCTTCATTAAGTAATACCCCAACACAGTTTTTGGACGTTTCGTTTGCTCCGTTAGAGATGGCGTCTCTTGGAAAACAATAGCGAATTGTTCGTGCCTCAATCCCGTTCGATAATATAGTTCATTAGGAGAAATAGACTCAATGTTATCAAAATCTATACCAGATTTTTTGTTGTAAGCGTCTCTCAAAGTATCAATGGTATATTTCAATTGATCTGGTGTAAATACCGTCTCAGCAGAATCATATAATTCGCTCCATTCATTTGGACGTATGTGGTCTTCACATATTCGTGTTTTCGGAGGAACATTATGCTATGTTCTGTCAATAAGTATATTTTAATGAAATGCGGCACTCTGTGACGATCTTCATTAAGATATCTATGAAATAAGCATCGACGAGAGGTATTTGCTAATCGTTTATACCTACGTTGGTACTATAGTAGGACGCGATTACTCATCATTTACTTCATCGTGTTGCTGTTCTTCGTTTTGTCTCCGTTCTTGTTCTACGTGTCTGGCTTCTTGGCGGCTTGCTGCCACCCAACAACGATATAGTCCAATCAATCTACAATAGCTCTTTGTAAATTTAGCGTTAATTGCCAACAGGACACAAAAAATATGGTTATATAGGAAAAAAAATTCTAAAAAAGATAGCGTTTTTTGTTTTTGAATTTGGCATGGCGAACCTAACCTAAAAAAATCCGGAAAGTGAAAAAAACGCTTTTTAGCGAATTACAAAAAAAAACTTGAGCTCGGATCGAAAAAAATCAAATTATAAAGTTGTAGGTATTCAAATTATCTTTCGATTGATATATATATAAAGTCATAGGTTATAATGAAAAAACAGACTCATAAAGTTAGTTTTTACAATCGAACTTCTGTTTTTTCACTATCAATATGTTTTTGGGGGTCATTTTAAGTACTGGAAAACTATTTAATAGACTTTTTGTTACTTGTACGTAATAGTACAACTATTGAAGAAAATTTTAAGCTCTAGAACCGTACTCTAGAAGAATCCGTACACCAAGAGGAGCGTTTTTAGAAGAACGCCTTTTTTTACAAAAAGTGAAATTTCAAGGAAAGTGTTCAATATTTTGCAACAAAATAAAACTGTTTTTTCAGCTAGAAAGAATCAATATTTTTGCCAAATAACAGATATCTAAGTTGCGTTAAACAAAAGTTATTAGCAAATTAAAAAAACGTGAATTTTAACAGTTTTTTGCAGTTATCTCTATATTTTGTGCTCTAACCTATAACTTTATATATATCAATCGAAAGATAATTTGAATACCTACAACTTTATAATTTGATTTTTTTCGATCCGAGCTCAAGTTTTTTTGTTATTCGCAAAAAAGCGTTTTTTTCACTTTCTGGAATTTTTTAGGTTAGGTGCGCCATGCCAAATTCAAAAACAAAAAACGCTATCTTTTTTAGAATATTTTTTCCTATATAACCATATTTTTTGTTTCCTGATGGCAATTGATTGATTTGTTTCCTGATGGCAATTTGATTGATGGATTTTTGTAGATTGATTGGACTAATAGTACATGTATTTATTTTCGTAAAGGTCGACCTAAAAAAATAAAAAAAAGCAGTTGTTGAACCTGTTGTGTTTCCTTACGGCAGTACGCCCAATGAGAAAAGCGAGAATAAATTAGCTGATAATTACAGCAAAGGTACCTACTATATAACTATTATGACAATTACATGAACATGTTTTACTGACCTCTTCTATGTTGATCCGCTCCAAAACATAGTCAGTGAATCATCTTTCAGGTCGTTCCATTTTGATGAAACTATTCAACTTGTCCAATCGTGGCATTTCCCAAATCGAAGCTACGCATGCTGTGATTTGCATTGCTCGCACTGTATTTGATCAAAGGACTACAGTACCTGTTTAATATAAATCACGTCTCGGACAAAACGTTTTGGGATCTATCTTGCTGAAAGTCGCAAATAGTTCACCAAAATTGCATAAACTTATCCAAACCTGATGATGACTGAACTGATCAATGCCATCATCTGGCGCTTGGCAGCCTAGGGGTGAAGGCGCCCGACTACCATCCCAAAGGTCCGTGGCTTTATTCCACTCCGCGGCATGGTCCTTCCTCTTTCCCCTTAACCTGTCCACTTAGATAATACTCCTTCTATCTTGCCTTCCCTCTTAACCGTAATTCTTTGCTCTTTTCTGCCAACACATGTAAGCATTAAAAGCGGGCGACTGAACCCCGTAAACTTTCTTTGATGCGTCCATAATTTTACACTTAGGGTATTCATGAAAACGTGTAAGTTTACACATTAGGTATGCACGTATTTTTACGAGGTTTGTTTGATGAACGCACCTATGATGACATGATGTATGTAAACGATGTAAGTGATCAATTGTTCAAACTGGACGTGAATGTCTAAAGTACTAAATTAAAAAATGCCAAAAAAGGTGCGAAAAATAATTCACATTCATTCATCTTGCAGTTAAAAACCAAAACAGCCTAATTTGATGCCTAACTGGCATTTGCACATTTTACACATATCAGTTATGCAGTTTACACAGCAAAACTTTAGCGTAAACTTATCTAGTGTGCGTATTTCACTCTCCATACAAATTTTGACAGTTCGTTTACGAGGTGGTAAACTTATACGATTTACGCGGGTTACTAGGGTTTTACATGTTTTCATGAATACCCCTTATATCGAAGTTTTGCTGTAAATTCAGTGTTCGCTCGGATTTTGAAACGCACATTTTCCAAATAGTCCAGTAAAATAAGGAATTCACTTCGGAATCCTTTGTAAGGGGGCGGATTTCTTTCCATTCTCTTATAAATTGTATCAATAATATATGGTAAAAAATCCGCCTTCTAAAAAGTGCCGCTGCAATCAGTGGCGTAGCGTGGGTGTAAGCCGCCCGGGGCGGAAGAAAATTTTGCCGCCCTTTTATTAACTTCCCAGTTTATAGGGAAATTATTGTAATCGGTCCGAAAATCGAAATCGTAATTTTCAACTTATATTTTCATTTTTCAAGGTGCCAATAGCATTTTAAGAAAAAAATAGAGAAGTATGCGTGTGTGTGTCATTTTTTCCTGCACGATCTTGGGCGAACCAAAAAAGATATCGACTTCGTTCAGGCGCCGATCGAAGCGTATTAACTGAAATATATATGATCTGAAAAAATTTTTATGAAATTCGTCGAGTCGTTTTTTTTTGTTTAGACGACGTAAGTGATTTTTGTACCTGCACGATTTTGCGCAAACGAACAATGATACCGACTTCGTTGAGGTGCCGGTCGTAGCGTATTACCGAAGTTGCAATCTGAAAAGATTTTCATAATATTCGGTCGAGCGTGAAATGATATTGACTTCATTGAGCTGCCGATCGACGCGTAGTAGTGTCGACGAAGTTATAATCTGAAAAGATTTTCATAAAAATCGGTCCAGCCGTTTTTTTGTTTGAACGAAGTTCGCGATTTTTGTACCGCCCAATATTGTGAGTACCAAATATTATACCGACTTCGTTCAGGTGCCGATCGGCGCGTATTAATCAAAACATGCTCTGAAAAAAATTTCATAACATTCGGTCAAGCCCTTTTTTTGTTATGAAATTTTTTTCTGGATTCAGCAGAGCGATAGGACGGTTTTTTTATCAATTTCCTCTCCTTTTGTTTTGGATCGCCTTTCCTAGTTGTGGCAACACCCCACAAAAACGTGCATCTGTGATCGTGGGCCAAAGGGCAAGAACGTTTGCCATTTTCCGGATTCCATAACTTTCTTTATTTGGTGTTTTGGCAGTAGGAGCGTGTGGAGTCTCTATAGTGGCTGAAGCCTGACTGTCGGATCGATCGACGTACGCGCATAGAAATTTTACAGTGCTGCCACTACACCCAGACGCAAATTCCCTGAGAAGACTCCCAGACTTTTCCCGCCAACGACACGGATTTAAAAATATAGTGGAACTTAATTTTGAGACGACCCTCGTACAATATTGAACACTATTCTTTATATAATAGAAGTCATTCTCATTGAATAGCCAGAAACAATCCAAGCACAAAAAAGGGAAACCCCTGCAAGTCAGTACAGACAACTACAATGAGCAAGATATACATTCAATTAATGAAAGGGGACTCCCCAATTTCGTCACAGTACAAGTAATAAAAAATTCCGTGCCTCTTTTCGATCCGTCCGAATCGTAGGTGCGACAAAAATAATATTTACAAGATATTATTATTATTTATTGTGAAATTTTGCCGCCCCCTAAAGGTGCCGCCCGGGGCGGGCCGCCCCTGCCGCCCCTACTACGCTACGCCACTGGCTGCAATAGTTATTTAACAAAAGAAGTGTTAAATTATGGGTTTTTGCGAATAGCTTTTAAAATATAATTTTTCCGAAAAAACTGATAACGCCATTCGAAAGAGGAGGAAATTTTAAGTTAATTATATCTAAGAAACTTTTTTGTACGATAAAATCCCTGGGAGATGCGAATTAGTGAATTAAGGTGTAATACATAGCTTCATAGTATGTGTGTATGAGCGAAAAATGAGACACGCTCCGTACAAAAATGGGTATAACTTTTCATTGGTTAAAGCAAATGCAAAAAACCAAAGTGCTTATTGAAGAAAAAACTTTTCTTACTCGATCCATGCACATTAAATGATAGAAAACTTATTTAAACAATTATTATTAACTAATAATTGGCAAAATATCACTTGTTTCAGTAAATCTTCTGCAAATTGTTAAAAATCAAAATTATTTTTAAATTTAATTTGTGGATTGGTTTCCTGAAATGGTCCTAATTAAGATTTATGTATGTATTGAAAAAAATTAAAAAAATCGTGTATTTTCAATGCGGACCTTTTATTTCGCGAATTTCGGGAAAACGAGCATTTTGCTTTACGATAGAATAATTTATTTTATCAAAATATTTAAATTTTAATGATTTATTTACGAAATAGTAACAAACAAATGATTATTCCTTAAAAATATGGAATTTTGAAGTGCAAGTAACCGTCTGTTATTAAGCGAAAAAACTCTTATTAATGTTCTAAATATATAGAGGTTGTAGCTGAGATCTGTACCTTTTAATATGTGCTTTTTCAGAATTTTTTAATAATTCGTTAACCATTGCTTATAACATTATCTTATAAAAAATGTGATCATGTAAAAGAGAGCATGAAATCA
Organism: Thereva nobilitata; assembly: GCA_963855945.1. Taxonomy (NCBI): domain Eukaryota; kingdom Metazoa; phylum Arthropoda; class Insecta; order Diptera; family Therevidae; genus Thereva; species Thereva nobilitata. The sequence continues at coordinate 194,104,552 of OY979694.1, read as the reverse complement.
TCATGTAAAAGAGAGCAGAATTTCCTTTTAAACACATAAAAAATTGCCACCGGGGGGCTTATATCTTTTAATGTAGGCTTGCTCTGATGTTTTACATAATTTTTAACCATTGCTTATAACAGGATTTTGTGAAAAAGAGGAATTCTTTAAAAATCGTACTAAAATAAAATTCTATAGCTCATGCTATTATGACTGCGATTCGGCCAAAAACTTTTTGCTCGCCCTTGCAAGTTACTTTTGCAGTAATACTTCATCGAAAACTTGGATAAGGATAAGTTATAGATACGAAAAAGCAAGAAAAGTTATAGATAGGCTGACGCAATATCAATAAGAAGTTTCATCATTGCGCCATTTTGGATCCGCCATTTTGAATTTTAAACATTATATTCATAATCAGCGACCTCGAAAATCCCCTACTAGCATTTTTTCCGGTTTAATTCTTTTGAATTTAGCGCACAACACAATTTCGCATTTAATTTTGCACTAATTGTTTATAATAGCAACAATAAGGAAGTAGCGGCATTTTTTAAAGGATGGGATTTTATACGTAGAGCTTTTACAACAATTTAAAAAAAGTTTGAAGGCGATACGACCTGTTACACGGAATTCTGAAGCTAAGCCCGTTTTTTGTCTTATTTTACTGGACTAAAAGTTATTTAAATGAACGAGCAAGCTTGCTAGTAGATATTGCACTATGACCTTAACGACATGACAGACTGGTAGTACCAAGGGTGACTCCTAAGCTTGGTTTTATTAAATAAAAAAAATGTACGTGTAATGGCTCACGGGTAAAACTAGTACTTACACCAATACCTTTTGCCTCACATGATTGGAAGCCAAGCGGCGACTGACTACCGTCACCTTAATACAGTCATTGTGCCAGATTGATATCCGATCCCGCATATCCACAATTTTTTTGTAAACCTATACGGTTGCACGATTCCAAGGTGGATTTGGTACCAGCATATCATCAAATACCCGAAAAATGCGTTGCTGATACTGCGGAAATAGTCTCTAGGACATCGCATCACCAAAGATGGCACACTTCCATCGCCACATAGAGTTCATGCTATTGTTGACCTCGCACCACTTCTTTGGTAGAAGAAGGATTCAGAAGTTTTAAGGAATGGTGAACTTTTATCACCGATTGATGGTACCGACAAAACGAACATCTGAGATACCTTCTCAATCTCTCGCGTACCCCGAAAGGAAAATAATTACGCTGTACCGCAGATTGTCAGGCAGCATACCTCATAAGACCTCGATGCCAGAAGCAATACTGCTGAACCGTTCAATCGAACTTCGACCTGCCTATACTAGCTCAGGCTCAACAAGGTTGCACAGAGTTGAAATCGCTCCAAAAGCACACCAGCAACGACTCACTGGCAACACTAGTGCTCACACCAATACCATTTACTTCTCTTCAGGTCTGGTGTGAAACTAGAACAGGCATTCCTAGACCTTCTATAACCATTTTCTTACGTGGCCTAGCGTTCAATACCGAACATAGTCGGTCTCATCCTGGAATTCGTGCTACAAGACTAGTCGTTAACAAGAAATAATTCTGACCATCAATCAATAAAGACTGCAATGAGTGATCTAGATCATGCCTTGGATTCCAAAGTTTCACGACATACCAAATCTCCATTTAAAGTCTTCAAGCTTGCTTCCACCATCTCGTGGATACTACAAGGGCAGTTTGATAAGTCAGTGACTTTTTGAAGAAAAGATGATTTTTTTCGGCAAATGATCGTTTTATTTCTCAACATAGGCTCCTTTTAGCTCGATATGTTTGATAGAACATTTTCCCATTTTTTTTATTCCTTCCAAAAAATAGGGTTTCTCGAGGCCCTCAAAATAGGCGTTTGTTTCAGTGATGACTTCTTCGTTCGACCCAAATCTATTACCGCCCAGCCATTTCTTCAGGTTTGGAAACAGGAAATAGTCGTAGGCGGCTAAGTCTGGAAAATACGCTGGATGGGTTCGTAGCCCAATTTATGGATTTTTGCCATGGTGACTAGCTAGACACGTATGCACCCGTGCATTGTCTTGATGGAACAAAACTTTTTTCTTCGCCAAATATTCATGTAAAATAGAGTACCTATCTGATGAAACTCGCACGCGCCGTTATTTTCAAAGCTGGGATGTGCTTCTCATGCACGTATAAACAAATTTTTGCCTCTTGTTTCCTGTCGCCGGATACGTATAGGTTGAGTATATAAGTATAAGGCTGGGCGAACGCTGGTCCCAGCACAGCGCAGCCTAGCACAGCCGTGCAACAGAGAAAACTGTGTTTCATTATATTTAAGCTACCATCGCATATTGGGGAGAGCACAGGCACAGCAGTCGCAGAGGCCTCTGTCTCAGCTCTGCAGGTTGTGATTGAAACACAGTTTCCTCTGTCGGTAAGACACAGTCAAGAGGCAGTAAAGCGTTTTTCAATTTTATATGATACAAATAATGAAAATTATGAAAGAGAAAGTTTGAAAAATAAAATATGGAGTAAAATTACAATTGAATTAGGATATAAAGACGGTAAAAATAAATTTGATATAACGTTTTCCACAATACAAAATTGTGCACTGCGTTATGTGACCTGCGTTCAATATTCGCTGTCGGACAGAAAATTATGTCTCTGCTGGCTCCCTGCTGATTATCTATGCTGTGCTAGGTTGTGCTGTGCTGGGACCAGCGTTCACCCAGCCTAAGAGCCGTGATGGGCTCATAAATTTATATTCGCTCCGAGAGACGAGACGAGATTAGGATGGGAAAGATCCGCAAAGAGTCGAGACGAGACTCGAAATGGTCGAGACTTACCGATGTCGAGAAGGAAGTCTTAAAAATCTCGACTTGTCTTGGTCTCGTGATGCCCTAATTTAAAATGTGATGTACCCGCTCAGTTCAAATGCCTACAGCCTCAGCCACCTCACGCACTTCCATTCTCCAATCGTCCATTTTATCGACGATTTCTGGCGTGACGACCACTTTAGGCCGACCTGAAAGTTCAGGGTTACTTGTGCTGGTACGACCACAACGGAACTCAGTGAACCCCTTCCTAACCATTGAAATGGATGATGCAGAGTCCCCATAGTATTTATCAAGCCTTTCCTTGGTTTCGGTGATGGTTATTTGAAGCAAAAAATAATGCTTAATCAGCATGCGAAATTCACTTTTTTTCATTCTCGAGAAAATTCGTCAGGTCGTCTGCTTTCAATGGCTGCCAGACACAAACTACATGACGCGGCTTGCTCAAAATTAGTCAGTAGTCTTTTAATAGATGGCAGCAGTGTTGCATTTAAAATTACTCCGCGGGAAATTCAAAAAGTCACTGACTTATCTTAACGATAGTCGATAAATTCACGAGATGGCCTGAAGCATAACCAATTCTCGATATCTCCGTGTCAACTGTGGCAAAAAGGTTCGTCACTGAATTCGTCTCACGGTTCGGCGTACCTCTTGAGATCACAACCGATCAAGGTACTCAGTTCGAATCGAAACTGTTCAATGAAGTGACCAAACTACTCGGCACTCGTCGAATGCAACCGTCTGTCATCCGCAGGCAAACGGGATGGTTGAACGGTTCCACCGGGAACTAAATGAAGCCTTTATGGCAAGGAACAACACTACTCATTAGAGCGAAGACTCTCCCCGTCGCACAGTGGTTTAGAATCGCGAAACCCTGGTCGTCTTTTTAACATCTAAAAGTATTTTTTTTAATGAAATTTCGTACTTGGGGGTTTTTAACGGCGTTGATTAAGAATCCGCTAGCAATTTTCCAAAAACAAAATGGCGGACAATTTTGCTTAATAATCAGCCAAATTTGATGAAACTCATTACATGGGGGTTTCCAAGGGCGCTAATTGAGAATCCGCTATCAATTTCCCAAAAAAAAGGCGGTTCCAAAATGGCGGACGATTTTGCTTAATAATCAGAAATTTCATGAAACTCATTATATGGGGATTTTCGAGGGCGCTGATCCTCAATAATGCTAAATTTATCTTTTAGATTGTTCTTCACGAGAAAGAAAATATCTTTTCTTTTTAAAAAGAGTTCTGAAAAATAAAATTAGTTATTATGAATATAAAGAAAAATTGTATTGTAAATATTTCAACTACTGCAACTACTTTCTTTTCTATTTTAAACAGAAATGTATATGTATATTGGACGATATGCGACCAATTTCAAGGCGGTACCTTGCGGTAGTTTCGACTTATGACCTATTTTATCAGAGTTATCTGAAGCGCGTCCACATAAATTTATTGCAACTTACCTTGTTAACAGCTAACGTAATTTGCTATAAAGGTTTCGTTTAGTGACGTTATAAAATTATACTCACTATCAGGAGAAGAATCCATGTCTCACTGTTACAATGCCCCTAAAAAACCAAAATTCCACACCGTTTTGAATGCGGAGTACTTTTTCTTGCTTAGCGGAGACGAAATTTCGGTCACGAGACGCCCACTTTCAGAATGTAACGGATTCCTGGAAAATCTACTTGCTTTTAATAGTTCCAAATGATACTTGGGTCTTTACTACAAATATTTGGAGGGTCAAAAGCCCCTAAAAATATACTTCATTTTGGGGGCTTTTAATCAGGTTTTCGGGATTCTGAACCACTGTGCGTCGTCAGGTTAGACATCCGCTCGGCAATCAAGGCCGACTTACAATGCTCACTACCCGAGCTCGAATACGGTCAAAATTTAAGACTTCCCAATTCTGGTGTTCATCTAATTTTTCGATTCTGTTCTTTACCTGCCCTTTACTAATGGCAGACTGTGATTCTGGACCCCAGGACTACGAAGTCGACTCCTATGAAGGTTGTCAGCCTTCTTACTCCCATCGAAACCCTGTATAATATTTCGACACACTTAAAACGCCTAACCAATGCCTTATTGTCCACGGCTAATGACATTTTTCTTTCCCTACACCTGACTCACTTAAGTGATCCAGCGTGTGCAGCACTATCTCCGCTTGGTAACCTGAAGTGTAGAGTTGCCTTTCTTATGAATTGATCGAGTAGTTTGTACTAGTCAATATCCTGGATTTTGCTGGGTTCTCCGGATCAATTTGTGTATCTTAATTTCGACTTGTTCTTATCACCATGCCTTACAACTTCAACGGTTAAGCTATCAGGTTCTTCTTCCATTAGTAATGAAAGCTTTTTAAGATAGAAGTTTTATAATATAATTAGTTTAAGCTAGGATTAATGAACATAAAATAATGCGACTGTTATTGTCCAATATAACTTAAACCACGGAGCCGAGGGTTGAGGTATATCTAGTTTATGTTAATAAATAGTTGTATAATCACGATATTATCCAGTAAATAGGTGACTGTAGTTATTTTGCAATATTAAATAATTTTAAGTTATGTATTTTGTCATGTCGTGATTCGTATAATAAAGCCACAATTTAAAATTAGTTTAATTTTACTAAGGATTAGCCTTTCCAATCTTCTTGTAGTATCGTACAAACTTTATAAAACAACCGCCTGCTTACTACGGAATAATTTAGTTGAAAAAAAATCAGTATTTTAAATAAATAATAAAAAAAACTTTTCAGTAGCTTCAGATGAATTAAATTCATGGACTTTTGTATCTCATTTCCATCTCGATATATAGCATGGCTGCGCTCTCATCAAAATATTTTTGCCGCAATTGTTTCTCTTGTTTGTAATTTCCCTTTTTGATTGCAGAATATAAAAAAAATTTAAAAAAATAATAACATTAAATGAAAAATTAAATAAAATTAAAAAAAACAAGGTCCACTTTGAAGTGCACTCATTTAGACCAATTAACAATGAAACAAAAACTGAAAATGTGCCTGCATATCCATCCTTAATTTGGGGTGTTTATGTTTGTGCATCATTTTTTTTGTTTGTTAAATAGATACAAAAAACAATTTTAATGTAAATTAAATAAAGATATTTTTACTTAAAGCAAAAAAAAACATAATAATTAAATTAATTAATTAAAACTGAAATTTCACTCATCCTTGTATGAACTCTCATCAATTTTATCATTGTACTTCATTTATTTGCTTGTTTTTCTATTTGTTTCCTATTTTTGTTTTCTTTCATGTACTTTTAGCTAGAGCAAAAGCAAGTCACACCTCCATTTAAGCCTCGGCTAGATTCCGAGAGGGACTTGGCCAATTTCCCACCTGAATTTACGGAAGAGGCCGTCCAATTGACTCCAGATGATGAGTAAGTCTTTTACTTTTTTATTTCCTTTATTTTATTTTTTTTTTAATAAATTTTAATTTTATTTTATATTTTTTAATTTAATTAATTTTTAACCTGTGTTTTTTTTGTTGAATTTATTTATTAAGAAAAATGGCATGCTTTCGCATAGGTATTTTGGTTTTAATTGTTAAAAAGCTACCTTGCACTTTTATGTAGAAAAGTAATGATTTAAACATTATTAGTTGTTTGGATATATATTTTATAATAATATTAATAATAATAAGAAAATCATATTAACAAAATGTCTCTGTTCATTCATACTTCACGTAAATTAAGAAATAATTTTAAAAATATATTTTAGCTAAATTTATTTATTTATTTATTTTTTTTGATAAAAAGAACAATTTAAATTTTGTTTTGTTATTTTCTTTTACTCTTTTCACAGTCGTGTTATTGATAAGATTGATCAGTCTGAATTCGAGGGATTCGAATATGTGAATCCATTGTTAATGTCGCTAGAGGATTGCGTCTGACATCACGCGACTTGCGAGCTGCATCCATATAACATGCAGGTGAGTATTTTTTGTTATTGTAGTAATAATAGAATTGAAATTACAAATTGACAATTTATAGTCGTAGTCTCTTGATGAACTAAAAAGGATTAATTTTCATGATGTAACAAAGGTTTGTAATTTTAAAAAGCAAACAAAAGCTATCCATTAAAAAAAATACACTCGTCATAAAATTAAAGACCTGCCTTCTTATAAGATTATGATTTATTTCGTTTCTTAAGAAAAATTTGCTACTCCTACGCGATCCCTTTTCATCTCATGCCTGCAGTGCCGATGAACATACATACACATGGAAATAGTAGTAAAAACTGTGCAACCCATAAAAGGATCAGTAAATGATGGTAGCCGACAGTCGATACTGTTATAAATTTCAACATCCTCCGGCCATGCGATTGCAATATTATTTTTTATCCAAACAAAAAGCGGGTGCCTGTATCGCGCATACGGACAAATGTCGTGAATACAATGTTCTGAAATAAATCCTTTTATTTTTTTATTGGTAGGAAATAAACAATAAAAAAAATTGGAAAAACCGTGTTGATCAATTCTGAACCGATTGTTTAGAGAGCTTCAGGATACATTATGTTCAATGTTCTTCCATTTGGAGCTAGGATGTGAAGATTTTCCAACTCTTGAACAACCTACATACAGCTGACCGTTAAATGACACTTATTTGGCAAAATTCGTCCGCTATAATGGCCCGGCAATTTTGAATTTATAAGTTGTGATTATAGATTCGTTATTTGCTACCTTAAAAACCCCCATATACCGATTTTCATTGGAATCGGAATACTATGGGCAAACTTGTCGGCCATATAAGTGCGGCCATTTTGAATTTATAAGCTTCGTTAAATTCGGTATTTGCGACCTTAAAAACCCATAAATACCCATTTTCATTGGAATCGGAACACAACTAGCAACTAGCAAAATTGCAAAATTCGTCCGTCTTATTGGGCCCGCCATATTGAATCTAAAAGTTTTGATCTTAAATACGTTCGTTTTCATTGGAATCAGAATACAGAATTTGAAATCAGAATTTGCCGGCCATATTGGCGATGGCAATTTGAATTTACAACTTTGGTTATTTGCGACCTTAAAAACGTCGAAACACAATTTGCAAATTCAATTATATTTGCGCGACCATATTGAATTTCGGCCATATTTGCGCGGACATTTTGAATTTGGAAAATCGGGCTTCGAGCGGCATCATGGGAGACCTCCACGCACTTTTATTGGAATCAGAACACAATTGACAAGATTCATCCGCCTTATTGAATTTATAAGTTTTGACCACAAATTCATTAATTACGACCTGAAAAACCCTTAGATACCCAATTTCATTAAAATCGGAACACGATTGGAAGATTCAACCATATTTGGGCAGCCATTTTGAATTTCGGTCATATCTCGGCGGTCATTTTGAATTTAATTTTGAAAGTAAATAATAGATAAAAATTCTTTGATTCTTCATGTACGTGATGGTATATTTCTTTTTTCAATATAAACAATAGTTTTTGAGCTGCCACTCGATATGCCATAATTTCGTTATCATCGGTTTTTTTTTTCATGGAAGTAAACTTACAGATGTATTTACGTCAATAACAGAATAGCACCGGCCACCTCTTTTACTTCCTTTGGTTAAATCGTATCTCACAAGCTTTAACTCTGTTGTCCCTGCTAGAATTTAAGTTCACATCTACCTCCATAATATTAACTGAAAACCGCGAAGAGTAAGATAGTCTTGATCGAAGTGAGATCTGCAGTTGCTTTTCTTTGGTGACGAGAGAGAAGCTCAGGCCGGAAGCGAGCGCTGGGCGTAGTAAGTGCATCAAAAGCCCTGGTGATGTAGTTCTATGGGTTATGCAACTTTCATATTAAGGTTCACATACGTTTAAGTCGTACAGTTTTAAAAAAAAGACTGCTCTAAGCTGTTTGATCTATGCTCCTTGAACGCTGTTTGTGTCACATCTAGACGAAATCAAACAATACGTTTCTCCTATCAGAAATGCGCAGGTGACAATGGGTTCAAATCAAACGTGTCGTCCGCATTCAACAACCTATAATATACACTACGGCTAGCCCTTGGGTGCTTGATTCCGTTTCAGTTCATTTCTCCAGCTATAAACTCGATCAAATTCAACAATTCCTTCGTGGGTTCTTTAAAAGTGTGAGCATTGTCGGTTTAAAACGTTTAAATCGCTTCAAAAGTCTGTCAGCAATTTTAGATGGATCGCTATAACAGCCGCATGCTTGAAGTTCTAATACAACATTTCCTACTAATAGTTTCCGCAGAGTACTTTACATAAAGCAGATCCGCGAATACTAATAATTCTCACATGATAGAAAATCCAGCTTACTACTCATCTGCTTGGAGAATACGTGTATTATTACGACATTTTTTAACATCTATCCGACCTTGGGAATAGAAATGTCAACTTCTCAATTTATAATACACAGGTGAAAATTTTAAGCTAAGTTGCTGCAAAATTTCCTCCAGTCGCAATGGAACGCGAATATAGATTTTTAAACAATTCCAGTTTCCTGAGCTTGTAATTTGGTCTTTGCTTGTTTTACCAATCACAAATTCGTGCAGTCCAAATTTTGTATAAGCGAATTATTTGAGGACTGTTGTAGCTACCAATTTTTTATGTGGAATACTAGAGCTCAAGGAAAGCCCTTTGTACTGTCGACAATCTATTTTCTTCGTATGGAGTGCAATGTCGAACAGCAAGCTGTCGATAAATAGTGAAGGGGAATAGAGAAATAGGGAGGAGCTGCCGCAACCACGTAACCCCAACCATTTCTATCGCGACTATGGCCCATTTACCCTCTTGTTATGAAGTAAATTGGGTTTTCATTGTCGGTGCAGTAACGCTATTGATCAACTTTTACGAACCTGTTAATCTCTCTAACTCTGTTAGTTTAGTATTGCTTCCATTTTTGGAAGCCTATATGAGGCAATTTTAAGCCTGTCCAGAGATATGTAGAGAAATTCTTCTTCAACTTCCTCCATAAATACTCACACAACACACATAGAGGGAGGCAATAAGTGTATTTTCAGTTCCAAACTGGAAATTGTAATATCTGCGGGTTTTCCCTCTTTTTTGGATGAAGCTCGTCTTTTAGTATACACAAAAATCTAGCCACTGTAATGAATACAAACTGCGCAACAAAGAGTGCCACTACCTTTTAGAATAAACATAGTATATTGCAAATAATTAACAAGAGGGCAAACTAGCTGAAAAAATCTAACCATAAAATGGTTAACTTTCCTCCCATATCTAATACATCTTTGCAATGCTACTTGAATCCCTATTCTAGATTTTAACTTCAGCTTTTGAAAACTGTTCAAAACTAATCACTATCCGACTTATTTTGAAACTGTTAGGGTTTAGTAGTTTCGCTGGATAAATAACCAATCCTACACATCGTGCTGAACAGCTACAAAAAACGGCGAGTAAAAAGTTCCTAGAATATATCATTTGAAAAATGCGTTTAAAACATAATCATAAATTTTGTTTCTGTAAACTGATAAATATAATATTTATACCAATCATACTTGTAAGTGCTCCGAGATTTTACAATGGGAAAATTAGTTGAAAAAAGAGTTTATGTTAAATTTTATGTTTTAAACGAAATTTCGTATGCGAATCGCTGAAAATGAAGAAGGAAAATTTATGTTCTTATGCGGTCAATTCCCTTCTGGACTGGTTTGGGCTTCTGAGAAGGTTTTTCTTCTTCAACGTCTTCTACGAAAGACGCAAACATCGATCGAGAAGCTTCTCGAAAATCATTATATGACTCTACAGCTTACAGAGTAAAAAAATCACTCAAACTGCAAAATAAATTGTAAGTTAATGATATTTGGTATGGGGGGAGTTTAGCAATAGGAGAAAACGAAACCGTTGAGTTCCGGGACGAGCTGTGTGAAAATCGGGAGAAAATTCGATTCAACGCATTTTCCGACGCTTCCCGGCCGTTACTCGGGAAAATGTCGAGAACAAAAATAAAGCTATGAAAATTGTCAACAGGAATGGTCGGCTGTGGGCTATGTGAAAAATTAAGACGTCGGCATCATCTGCCGCTTGGGAGACCAAAAAATTCCCGTCCCTTTGCAAATACTGAGATAGCAGATTGACCATCCGTTTCTTGTTGTTCATGTTTGACAAACATTTTGCATAGTTATGGCCTGCATTGATTCGTCAAACTTGATGTCTGGACACAAATTTTGATTCGCTCGGCGATTCCGCTCTATAGCTTTTGTGCTGGCGGAATTTTCTTCGTATCCATCAAAAACTATAACAGCATCATGACCATAATTGCCTTTTACATAGCCTCAGAACTCCCAAAACAGACAGAAGAAACACATGGCCCTTTAAAACCAGAAAACGGAGAAGTAAACCACTATATAGAAAATTAAGGATAAGACTTCATCTTTCATTTTCAAACGAGAACGTATTCATAATACTCGCATACAACAAAAATCATGGAAAAAAAGTCAAAATCCGTATTTTTTGCAAAATGTTTAAACAAATTAATTTTTAAATTTTTCCCTGTACTAACTTATAATATAAAATTAACAGCTGCTAAAGGACCAATTTTGGCTTATACTGAAATTTTTTCAGAATTTTTGGACCCCTCCTTGATTTTTAGAGGACACTCGAAAAATAGGAAAATTGTAACCTGAAGGAAGTTTCGTAGTCGTTGATTTTTAAAGACCCATTTTTCGAAAACGAGATAAGTAAGGAAAAGATGCTTAAGCTTGAGTTGAGTTATATACTATGAGCTTCAAAACTGGTACAGGAACGGGACTACGTGAGAATTTGCGTCGATTTTCAGTATAATCACTTCAAAAACTTGTACTAGGAATACCAATCCTATTTGTATGCATAAGATTCTGAAAACTTAGGTTTTCCCCTATAATACCCCGTTTGATTTGTCGAAATCCGTCCAGTAGAGCCTGAGTAAGAGTCGCAACTTGAAAAACGTTCTCTCTTGTTCAAAATGTCGGACGTTTCCAACACGAGCGTTATTATAATGCTCTAAGGTATTTTCCGAAAAAACCATTAACTTTACGTAAAAAATTCATAGAGCCTTTTTTGTCGTGAATTTTCATAGCTTTATTTTTGTGCTCTTGACATTTTGCCAAAGTTTTTCATGGGTTACGGCCGGAAAGCGTCGGAAAATCCTTTCAATCGAATTTTCTGGTGATTTTCACTAAATATAGCCCGGAACTCATCAGATACCTTTTCCTTGATTGGAAAACTCACTCCATACCAAATTTCATTACCATACAATTTTTTTATCAGAAAAAAACTCTGGGGGCTCTGCTATCTTAGAACAGACTAAAGAGATGAACATATATTTTAAGTCCGTTCATTACATTATGACTGGTATTTTGGGAATGAAACTTGACGTAAGAGATTATTTTGTCCAAAAAGACCATCGAAAACGCTAAAGATATAATTTCCCGAGCTTATACAGAACGTACTCTCTAAAAACGAATCAGTAACTATTCCCTAGTTTCCAGTGAAAATTAACTGGTTGAACAATTGCTTAGTCAACCAATAGGAAACAGTGAAATTTCACTGGTTAAACTAGTGAAATTTACAAAAAAAAAAAATTGTGTATTAAAGAACACAAAGCAGAAGTGAAACTTCGTGTACATATTTATGTCTATATGATCTTTATTATTGTATTTTTTTCTTCATTTGCTCGTGTCTTGTGTTATAATCTAAAATATGAATGAAGCAGGGAATAGGAAGTAAGAACCATAATATTTTAACTCAATTGATAAATCATAGTATAATGAATATTTTGAAAGTAATGCAGTACAGTGTATAAAATCAAAAACATTTCGCTGCTTTTACAAAAACTTTATTTTTAATAAACAATCTTAATTTTTTAAATAACCGACTCTTCATTTTTACTTTACCGATGCCTGCGCCATCTATGTACGAATTTAAATAAATTGTAAATATTTTCCTGCTGGTTTGGTAGAATTTGTTTATATGGCATCACTTAATTGCTATCATGGCTGTCGCTGTCACCTACTTGGTGATCTTCGCGAAATTCATCAGTTTAAGTTATTAAAAACCAAAATGTTAAACGAGATAGAGTGAAAACTAAATTGTTAGTTTAGTTGTGCATTCATTGAATTGTGAAATTTGTTTGTGTTTTGTTGTTTGCTGCTCTTTTGGCGGTGATATTCATCAGCTTGGTTGTTTAAATCCAAAATGTTTAACGAAATACAGTGGAAACTAAATATTTAGTATGTATACTTGTGCATTCATTGTGTTTGTGTTTTGTTGTACATATTTAATTCGTTTCAAGATTTTTGTTTCTTTTCTCGTTATTTTGTAAACGAATGAGAAGGCAACTTCCGTTTCATACGGCAGTCCTTGTTTTTGTTGCCGATTCTGAATTGTGACAGTTGTAAATGAGTGAGAAGGCAACTTCCGTTTCGTACAACTGTCCTTGTTTTCGTTTCTGTTTTCTGAATTCACTCGTACTTGCTCGAATCACTTCAAAATCCCCGGAACGAGAGCAAGGAAGTTTCACTTCAAAAAAGAGAAAAAAATTTTTTCTAACGCGAGTGTCGTTTTTTCCAGCGGGCCCCAATCAAAGCACTGAAATGCTGCTTGCCCTCCGTGATCAAATGAGAGCCGGTTTATTGAGTATGCTAAATGGAACCCTTTACAGGATAAACCAGTGAAATTTTTACTAATTAATTTTTAGAGAGAAATTTTAACTGGTTCGATCAGTAAACAGACGCAAATGCACTTATTGTTTACTAGATGAACCAGAGAAATTTTCACTGGTTCATTTTTAGAGAGTACCTTCAATAAACGTATTATAAGTGTCGCCGAGATTTGGGTGTACGACTACGGCATGCCAAGCAAAGAATTGAACCCTCGAAAACGAGGCGAAACCCTAAAACCGGGCTGAATTCGCTGAAAAACCACGTTATGTTGACGTATTCTTTGATTATTCTAGTGTGGTACATTGTAAATTTGGGTATCATGAAGCGATAGCGAGAGAATACTCGCTGAAAATGGACAGATTTTTAGAAGGAGAATTCATGGATATTTCATCATAATAATGCACAATCCCCATCGTCCTGCAAGAGTATTTGGCCAAAAAAGAGTGTGACTCTTTTCTGTCCCTGAAGCTACTAAAACCACCACTTAAGAAGTCGTTTCGAAACCAGGTACTTTTTACACAGAAGGTTCCTGTTACCTAAGATGCAACATGTTCCTTATGAACCAGCAAAAAATCACAGATTTGCATGTGCCTAAGATACTAAAAGATAAGATCTATGGGGTGCGACAGCGAGGGAGACCCAACTTTCGCTGGAAGGATGCCGTCGACCAGGATGCTCAGAGCTTGGGGATGCCAAACTGGATGACATCTGGACCGGATCCCGGTTGTAGGCCGTCAAAGAAGAAGAAGATAAACACTATGTAAATATCTATGAAACAAAGTAGGGTTCTATTCTAGATTAAGTAAATTGTTCCTAGATTTAAATAGGATGTCAGTTTAAGGTCATATGTTTATCTGTAGAAAGTGCTTCTGTATATTTGGGTCTGCTTGTATATATATATATTATATTACTATGAATTACCAAAATTTGGTAAAACTAGTAAAGCAGCTCGCTAAGATCAATTTTTTTATGTGGCAATTTTAAGCTCAGGAATTACCCGACTCCCGAATTACAGACTGCACATGATTGTTAAAAAATCAAGTTGCTCTATTTATAACAAATTCCTTGTCTGCAACGTGGTAAGGGACCTTTTTTGTACTCGTACTTTATCTAAGAAAGTTATATTCGAGCAAAAGCCGAATGTAGGATTTGAATAATTCAGTCCGATCCGGAGTCTAAAGGAAGAATTTGCATCTTGGCGATTTGGAATATGTGATCATTCCATCGCAAGACTTTGGTTAATGTCACGTCTAAGCTATTAGCTTATTGGAAATAAGGCAGTACTTCGTTTGGGACGCCATTGAATTCTACACGAGGGACGCCATTGAATTCTACACGATTCCTGCGGCCCCAATCGAGGATCAGTTCAATGTCCCTGTTGATTGAACTGGACATAAAGGCCCGTTCATCGAGGCAAGCTCTGGCACGTGATTGTCTTGCATTATCGAGAATTAAGAGTAACGTAAAGTACTGTCACCAGCGAAGCTGTGAAATGGTTTGGAGAGGATTGAGAGCAGATCATTTATTAACATTAGGAAAATAGCGGCTGATAGAATTGAACCCTAGGGAACAGTGGCAGATATCTTGTTGGGCTTAGATTTTACTTCATCGAGTTCTGCCGATAAAATAGCCATAAAGACAATTCTCGATTCAGTTCTTTAGAACAGAGTCGTCGATACGAATAGCTTGGAGTTTAGAGAGTATCGAACCATACTCTACGCCATACTCTAAGCCTTGGAGTTATCTAGATCAAGGGTGGGCAACCTTTTTTTAACGTGGGCCAGAATAAATTTTACGTGTTTTCCGCGGGCCGTAGTAGCCAATTGACACCTTTTTGTGACCTGTAATTTTTATAGAGGGGCGAGGTGAGTTTGTAAATACGAACATTGAGAGACATTTCTTACTTCTTTTGCGGCAGCAGCTTGAAATTAGGTGAGGGATTTTTTTACGGGCTCAACATCAAACAAAGAGATACGTATTCGAGGATTTTTGTTTTTTTCAATATTTTGGAAAATAGAGGGGATCGAAAATTTGAGAATTTGGTGAATTTGAGCTTGAAGACTCATTTTAAAAAATTCTAGAATGTTAATTTTTTTGTCATTTTGAAGCTAAAAGAAGGACTTTAAGGACTTTGTTTAAAAAAAAATATAAACAAAATCATTTTTTATAAACAATTAAAATGTTTAAATCGATTTTTAACAATTGCCCCACCTCGTACCGAGTTTTTAATATAGCCATCGTATTCTATGTCAAATTTTCTATCAAAAACGAATTTTTAATTGATGGAGAAATTATTAATACTATTGGAAAAAAAATAATTTATCTAGCGAAGAACCGGAGTTATGAATCTTTAAAAATGAGTCTCCAAGCCAACAATCGCCGAATTCTTAAATTTTCGATCCTCTCTAAAAATATTGAATAAAAATAAAAGTCGTCGTATACGTATCTTTTTTTTCGATGTAGAACCCTTAAAAAAATTCAAAGTGCCGGTCAATTTTTGTCCAAATCTGTCCGGTTTGTAAAAGAATGACCCATATACATTGTGGAGGCATAGGTTTCTTACTTACTCTGAGGCAGTTTAATGCATATTAGAATCAAACTCCTAAAAAAAGATCTTCATTGTTATGTTCCCTCTTTCTTTAATTTGCTTGTTTTTGTCATTTTGGCATTACAATGGCACCTCTTACACACTCATTTTATAATCGTGTCCTACCCAATACTAAATTTTTAGTCTGCATTTGAAGTGAAAGATGCTTTGACCCCACTATCCACAATGTACGTATTACACTATATATTCATTTTTCTGTCTATTTTTCGTGTAACAATTGTGATGCCTTGGTAACTAGGTAGGTGATGCCAATTAACGCGAATGAGAAGGGGAATTTCACATGGTTTCCGCAGACCGCCGAGAACGATGTTATAATTGTGTTATTGTGATGGATGGGTGAATCTGATAAATTTTCTGACTCTGAGACTTCCCTGCAACCTCTTGTCTATAAAACCGGTTCGTGTATGGGCATAATAAAGGAAATGATGCATAGTATAACTAACCTCAATGGATGTAAGTTTTAACATTAGTACTTAATTATGTTTCTATATGCGTTTAATATATTTAAACTAGTCGAATAACACCGAAAAATACTTTTTTATAATTTCTTCTAAATATCTCGCGGGCCGGATAGAATCTGCCGTAGATGGCCCGCGGGCCGGACGTTGCCCACCGTTGATCTAGATATCAAACAGCCGATGCTGTCGCCGCACGATGGGGCAAATAGCTCATTTTTTGGACAAACGATAATCCTCAAGTCTGGAATTAATAAAAATTAAAAAAAAAATTTGTAAACTATTCGTCATAAAATCGCCTTTAATTCTATCGAGCACGAATTTTGAAATTTCAAAATTAAAGATGGCTAATCCAATATGGCGGACATAAATTTTGTAAGTAAATTAAAATTTTATAGAAAGATTCTTTAAAATTATAAAAAATTGTTACTGGGGGAGGTTTTTTGGAAACCGAAAATTAATTAATAATAATTAATTTCAATAATTTAAAAGAATCTTTTGATAAAATTTTATTTTACTTGCAAAATTTATGTCCGCCATATTGGATTAGCCATTTCAAAATTCGGTCTCGATCAAATTAAAGGCAATTTTATGACGAATAGTTTACAAAAAAATTTTTAAGTTTCATTAATTCCAGGCTTGGAAATTATCGATTGTCCAAAAAATGAGCTATTTGCCTCACTGTGCGCCGGTGGAGCTTTTTGGCCTGAGCCCACCTGTTTGTAATTTGAGATTATGCAGGTTTTGAAGAGAATTACTGTTGGTCGGTAGTTGGAAGGATTCTTGGAGTCACATTTTTTACAAATGGGCTAAAAAAGTGTAAGTTTGCAAGAGCCTGGATAAACTTCGGAGAATTATGATAAAGTAAAGAATTTGCAAAGACTTTTAGGCGAATTTCTTTAGGACGATAGATGTTTTATAGTAAACCTTGCGTATCCTAAAAAAGACCCTCTCCCTTGAGTATGTGGAACGCTTGATGCAAGCAATGGCACAGCAGTGCCGGAAAAAAATAATTTCAAGCTACCACAGATTCTATTAAATCTGCCTTGAATTTTCTATATATTATAACCTCCCCCTTAGAAATAAGAAAGGGGTATTGGATATATAGTGGCCTCGATTCTCGAATCCGGTGGATCGGAAGTGAGTGGGGATTTGACACTTTACGATTCCCTAATCCGCCGTGTGGGTGTAATCGTGAATCTTAACGTATAGCAATGCCAACCTCTAAACGATCTCCGAGAACAAAATTAAGAAACCTCAACTTAAACATACGGCATTTTGGATTCCGCCGGATTCGGGAATCGAGGCCAGTAAAATTCTTGTTAGACTAGAATTTTTTGTTGTCAGCGGTTGCATTAAAGAGTTAACTTCTGGACCTGTTATCAAATAATGATTTCACTTCGCTGCTGTGATGTACTCTCAACTAAGCGATCCACTCGGAAGACCTCTTGCAGGCTCTGAAAGCGGGTTTATTAATGAATTCACGCATTCCTAATTATATAACATCTATTTTATCGAGTTAATCTTCTAGCTCAGAAGTACACTTCTCAGCTGGGCTGAGAAACGGGCCACGCTTATGTGCAGGGACCGAATCCGGCCGAAAGCACCAAAAAAGGTATAAGAAGAAAAAACACCGCAAAACGAGCATGCGACCGAAAATGCGGGTTCCTTCTCAACCCTCCCCGGCACTCCTGTACCGAGCCGGTCCGGTCCCTGCACACAAACGCGGTCACATTTACCACTGCACAGTGGCTCGGCTAAGACATGCAAACACAAAACAAAAAACAATGCAACATTTAAGAGCACAAAACATCAAACAGAGAAGCGTGCAAAAACAATGAAAAAGTGGGACACACAGGGAGTCACGCCACATTCAAAAGAGTCCTTTTAAGGACATCTTCGCTAACTTGCATGCTGAAAGCACTCGCATTTTTGTTAACATTTATAAGCAGGCGGTTAACTGGTTCGTACATCCCATAATTGGTATTAGAGGAATTAATGTACAAGAGAGGTTGGCCTCTCAGGTTGTAGTTGTTCACTCTAAATGACGTACGGGTTCGTAGGAAGCCTGAGTCAACTTTGTCATTCAACAAACGATGAACGAATATAACGTCAGCGACCTCGCGACGCTTATGGAGAGAGCTCAAGTTGAGCAATTTAAGTCTGTCCCCATAAGGCGGGAGAATAAGTGGGTCATCCCACGGGAGGTGACTGAGTGCAAAACGGACGAACTTCCTTTGAACCGATTCGATTTTACCGACATGGGAGGAGTAGTAAGGAGACCATACCTGGGAGGCGTATTCAAGCAGAGGCCTAACTAAAGATATGTATAAGTGTTTGGTGATGAGGGGGTTGTTGAATTCCTTGGACCATCTTTTTATAAATCCCAGGACGGAATTGCCTTTGGAAGAGATATAATTGATGTGGGTGGAGAAATCCAACTTATTATCTAACCTAACCCCTAGATCGATAACAGAGTTAGTGCGGGAGATCTTGTCATCGAGAAAAGTATAGTCATAAGTTATAACGCCACGTTTTCTATAAAAAGTCATGACCTCACATTTACTGATGTTAAGAACCAGGTTGTTGTTGGAACACCAAGAATAGAAGGTGTTTAGGTCTGCTTGCAGAAGTTTGCAATCCTCGATACTCCTTATGTGGCGGTACAGTTTGATGTCATCGGCATAAATAAGGATTTTACAGTGCCTTAGCAGGGTAACAATGTCATCGATTGATAAAATAAAAAGGAGAGGACCAAGATGACTTCCTTGCGGGACACCAGAGGACGCTTCGATGTTTTTAGATTTGACTCCGCGGAATAGAACCTGGTAGGTTCTGTCGGCTAAGTACGACTGGAACCACACCACGAGGCTATGCGGAAAGCCTAATTTTTTTAGTTTTAGAACTATAATAGAGTGAGAGAGCATGTCGAAAGCTTTACTGAAGTCAGTATAAACACAGTCAGTTTGACAGCCAGTGACAAAGCCTCGAACAGTGTGAGAAGAGAACTCTAGTAAATTAGTAGTAGTGGAACGAGCTGCAAGAAAGCCGTGTTGGTTAGTTGAAATAAGTCTCTTGCAGATAGGGGCGATAGCAGAATAAATAATAGATTCGAAGAGTTTTGGTATGCACGATAACTTCGCAATTGGTCTATAATTAGATATTTCGTTCTTACAACCCTTTTTATGGACGGGGATTATAAAAGAGTTCTTCCATAAGGTTGGGAAGCACCCCTTATTTAGGGATTTTTGAAATAAACATAGGAGAGGTGATAGTAGGGCTCCTATTCTTCCTTCTTCTACAGATTTGGTAGAATGACGAATGAATAAACACACTCTTGCCTGTAGACACGGTAGCGTCTGAGTTGATGTTATTAATCAATCCATAAATTGTGGATGATGCAACAACTTGTTCAATCAGATTCAAACACTTAACGTAAAAATGTCTTCGGGTGTCATAATCTGGCTCATTAAGGGCCTTTGTTGTTCAGTAGTATATTTGAAGCGTTTTGCTATGCAAACAAACCGAGTGACGCGGATTTTTACACGTTCGATGCTAATGACAGTCTAAAGTTACATATTTTGGTATTCCGCCTTTATTTTTTGTGAAGTATCGCTAATGTTATTACCCACTTTTTAATTTCACGAGCTGACATCTCCGGTTTATTCCAATAAATTCTAAAATGGGCATGAAATGCCTGAAATGGACATTCCTAAAAGTTGCGATGTTGATAAAACGCTTTCACAGCCTTTGTTGATTGGTCTAACGATCCATTGTAACTCAATTTTAGGGTGTATAAAACCCAATCAGCAACGTTCAATTTTTCTCTGTTTATTAAATCTCACTGCTATGATCAAACTTTATTAAATCACCGATCGTTACTTATCATACAGAACTACATTCTAGTATTTTATTAACATATCAAAAATCATAACTAAAATTATTTTAATTTTACATTTCAGCTATATGGAGACGATTCCAGCGACTATGATTCAGTGGCGGATGATCTCAGTATCCTCCAATTACCTCCTCCACCATCCAAAAGTCTACTTCAGCACATGTTTTGCCTTCCATTGAATTAAGCGAAATATTAAAAAAAAAGAATATAAAAAAACAAAACAAAAAAATATTTAACAAAAATTACAAAAAAAAGGATAAATTAAAAATAAAATAATGTTTTAGCAATTCAAAATTTCAGTAATAAAACAAAATAAAAAAAAACATAACAAAAAAAACAACTAAACTATACACACCACACATATTATTATATAGTATACAATTGATAAACACATGCAAGAAAATGAAAAATACAACAAAAAAAATTATTAACAAATTATAATTGATTAACAAAATAAATTCTAATTATTAAAAACAAAAGAAAAAAATACAACAAAAAAACAAAAATTAATTAGCGAGAAAATGATGTTATTAAAAAAACAAAAAAAACAACAGCAACAAATAAAATAATAACAAAATTACTAAAAAAAACGTTTTAATGAGGAAACATAGAGAACAAAACCAAGGGGAGGAAAGTTTGAAAGTTTGAAGAAAAAAATAAGAAAATTAATTATAAAAGCAAACAAAAAAAGATACATGAAGATGGCAGCAATTATAAATAATGATATTTATTACTATTTAATTATTGAAAAAAAGAAAAACAAATTAACATCTTATTAAGTTTAAAAATTTACTATTTAACAAAATAAAATGAAAAAAAAATCAACAAAAAAACTGCAACAAGAAATCAAACTAAAAACAACAATATAAAAAAAACATTAAATGACAAAAAAAAATAACGAAAAAAAGGCTAAGGAAAAAAATGGATTTTAAAATTTTAAATTTTTAACTAAATATGTTAATAAATTATTGCATTAAATTTATTACACTATTTTTATTGCTAGCTATTGTTTAAAACTTACAAAAAAGAAAAGATAATTACAAATTTTATAGATTTGTTGTGTTTTTTAAAAAAAAAGTAAAAAAAAATAAATAAATAAATAAAATAAAATAATGAATGAAAAAATTAATTTAAAAACAAAAAAAATAATGAGAAAGAAAAGCAAATTTAGAACAAAAATTATGAATAGTTAAATGAAAAACAAAATTAATTAATTAATTAAACAAAAAAAAACAAAAAACCAAATTATAAGAAAATTTTTAAACTTATCGGCGCACGTAAAATTTTCTTTGTATAAAAAAAAATTAAATAAAAAGAACGTTGTTAACAAAAAAAAACTACCTATTAAATATATTATTTTCAAAAAATATTTATTGTATAAATTTCATTTTAAAAATTTCAATTTGGGTTTGCTCATAACTTTGAACACTTTTCAAAAATATATATGTTTTTCTTGCAAATTTTTATCAAAAAAAAAACAAAACAAAAATGAAGTAAAAAATCCCTTTAATTCTATAAAAAGTGCACTGAAAAATTAGACAAAAATTAAAAGAAAAAGGTTAATAAAGAAAAAAAATTGTTTCATAAATAATTAAAACAAACAAACAAAAATGGCAGTATTTATTTAAGGCAATTCCCTTCTTTTTAATATATTTTAATATTTTGTGTTTATATTTTAATGATAAAAAACATATTTTCTTTAATTTCTTTAAAGTTTAAGAAAATTGTTTTTTTATAAATGTTAAAATTTTTTAAAATTAATTTTTACTATAAACAAAAACAGTGGCATTAGGCAGTATTTTATTTCTTTTAACATCTTTTAACATTCCCATATATATTTTTCTATATTAATTAATTTTTGCTTTATTTAAATGTACTTATGTGTTAAGTGAAATTTTATAAACTTAAAAAAGAAAAGTATATATCAAAAACAAAAAAAAAACAAATTATTCATTCCATTTTTTTATATAGAATTTTATAATTTAATTAATTTTTTAAGAATTGTTTTTAAAACATTCTAGTAAGCTAAACAAAAAAAAACAATGTTAAAATATTTTCATATATTACGATAATGTCACATTCCTTTCTTTTTAATATCAAAATGATGTTTGTATTTTATATTATTTGTCTGTATTTAGTTTATAAGGATTTTCTTTGTTATAATATGATACTTAATTTTATTTGGCGATGGCGATATTATTGTCTCTTTGCTATTATTATTATTATGGTTATTATTATTATTATTATTATGATTATTATTAAACAATGTATTATTTTTCTTAAATTTTCTTGTGAAGAAATAAAGTGAATTTTAGAACAAAATTAGTTTTTTGTGTTTTAATATAAGAATACCAAAACAATACAGAGATTGATGATTAAATCTGACTTTTATTTTTAATGCTCTACATGGTCATGGCATCTCGCAACTGCTCTCTCCACCGGACCAGATTCTGAGCCGATGTCATCCAGTTTCGCTATTTCAATATATGTAGGTTTTATTAATTTTTTTTTAGTTCTACTCCTATAGTTCTCCACCTTGTCTTGGAAAGGTCTTTGTTTTGTAGGTGGTAGAATATGGCCAATACATCCCACTTATACCTTTTGACAGGGTCCTCCGAGGAACCCTCGCATCGTTTCCTGAATATGCCCTTGCCAGGCTACAAATAAGTGGTTTCATACAGGTGCTTAAGGCTGCAGGCGAACAGAGCTTGGGAGGAGGAAGCTTGACAAACCGTCATCAGAGAAAAGGTTAAATGTACAGTGAACAGTTTCTCTCCGTATAAACACCAGGCATGGGTAACATGATGGCAATTATTCTCCAGAAGGTGTTACCGAAACTGCCGCTACGTGCCCCACTCTTGTAGGATGGTCAAAGTGATCTTCATTTCCAAGGTAGATAGACGCGGGCACAAAATGGCAAACCATTATAGGCCGACAAGCCTGTCATCCTTTGTCCTAAAGACCCTAGAACCCTTGATAGATCTACTCTTCCAAAATACTATGTATTCCTCTCAACATGCATGTTAGGAAGATCGGCGGACATCCTACCGCACGAAGTAGTGCGTACCGTTGAATATTCGCAAAACTATAAACTACTCTCCTTGGTACATAAACGCTTTCAACAACACCGAGGCCACCCAACTGGGTCTGGCAGGATTCGGCATCCACAATGGTTTTAGCCACTGGATTCCCCGCATGCTAAAAACTTGATTCACCCCCAACACCTTAGGCAACGAGACGAATCCTCTCGCCGCTACTTTAGCTTATCGCTTTATCTATAATATTTAAAACGCGGCAGTTTTCTATACAGAAGGCATAGTGATTCTTCAAAGCCTGACCAGGAATGCAGACAAACCATGACCAGGAGCTAGTATTACCCTGTTATCAGCCTAGAGAGTATCAAAGTACTAAGTTGGTAGAAACCTGACAGGAGCTTTTTTCCTTGTATAAAAGGGGGAGAATGACGCGTTAGTGGGTACTGGGTCAGAGGAATATCGAAGACCAGGAGAACGCATATGAATTGGCCAAACTGAATTGAATGATGAATGACTGGTGGCTACGTAGATGAATTGGAAAATCTTGTACACATATCAGTGGAGAATGTACACAAGAATGTGTTACGAGGAGAGACATCACCATGCACTTCATTTCAATAGCAACCACTAAGTGGAGGAGATTAATCCTTAAGATTAACTAGAAAGACTTATCTTAACTGAATTGAAAAAAAATCATGTGACTTGAATGGAGATCACCAGCTGCGAATGGACATCACCGGCCAAAACGTGAAAATTCTTTTAGATGGAGAATACCATTTTATGTTTTTATTCATGCAATACAATCATGCAATAGAGTTAACCCTTCTAATTCAGAAGGTACACTTCTTAGCTGGGCCAAGAAGAATTTACCTGCCCAGCACAAGTAGCACTGAGATAGGCTCAACTAAAGCATGCAACATATAAATTGAATATGCAATCCCGAAGAGGTCACACCTCGCATATTTTTACATGCGAGATCTGACCCCGCAGAGATTGCACATTCAATTAAAACAGAAAGAAATGCAATACACAAAGAAGCGTGCAAGAAAAGTCAGTCACGTGAGATTGAAAAGACTCCTTTTAAGGACGTCCTTACTAATGCTCACGCTAAAAACATTGATATTTTTATTCACATTAATGAACATGCGATTAACAGGCTCGAATCTGCCGTAATTCGTGTTAGAGGAGTTGGTGTGTAAGAGAGGTGGTCCTCTCAAATTGTAACCACTCTCTCTAAATGACGCACGGCGACTCAGAAAACCTGAGTCAACCTTTCCATTAAGGAGCTGATGAACAAATACAACATCGGCCACTTCACGACGCGCAGTGGGGCAAATAGCTCATTTTTTGGACAAGCGATAATTCCCAAGCCTGGGAATTAATGAAACTTAAAATTTTTTTTTTAAACCATTCGTGATAAAATTGCCTTTAATTCTATCGAGCCAGAATTTTGAAATTTCAAAATTAAAGATGGCTAATCCAATATGGCGGACAAAAATTTTTTAAGAAAAATACATTTTTGTCAAAATATTCTTTAAAATTTTTTCGATTTGGCCCCACTGTGCGGTTGGACGCCCATTTTCCAGGCCACTGGAAGACGGCGGTGGTGTATCCAATATCCAAGATGGGTAAAGATAAAAGTAACCCTGCTAATCTTCGGTCAATAAGTCTGCTTCCCAATATCAGTAAGGTGTTTGAATCAGTAATTAATAGATTACTATCCAAATGGGTTGAGGAAAAGAAAATAATTCCCGATAACCAATTCGGTTTCAGGGTGGGACATGATACTATTCATGCCGCGTCGAAATTGGTATCAGACATACACTGGAACTTAATGAAAGACCAGTGTACCGGAGCATGTTTGATCGATTATAAGAAGGCGTTCGATACAGTGTGGATCGAGAGCCTTCTCTACAAATTAGTCAGATACGGGATGACGGGACCTCTGTTATACATGATCTATAATATGATTTCCAGAAGAAGTTCATCGTTAAAAGTGGGAACTTCACATCAGGAAAGGTATTTGACATTAAAAATGGTCTGCAACAGGGTCAGTTAACTCCGCTTCGCATTAGCGTATGCGGATGACCTGATTGTCTACAGCACGGGGCCGAAAATTGGAGTAATCCAGACGCTCCTGCAACGTGACTTCGAAACAATCGAACGCTACAGTGATGATTGGAAGTTGAAGATCAATTTTAAAAAATGCGAATCGATCCTTTTCCGGAATCCTCTAATCAGAGCTTCGTACGATGTGCAGAGGAACTGGAAAACCTTCCGATTTTCGAACTATGCTGGACAACATAAATCGGAAGTGAAATACCTTGGGCTTTGGCCGGATCAGTACTTGTATTCCATTAGAAATGTAAGTGCTGCTCTCGACAAGGCAAACAAGGCGTTTCACATGACAAAAAGACTTTTTTATAGCAGGCACCTACCGCTCCAAAACGCATTTTTTAATGAAAAATCAACAATTTCAATCGCCAATAACTCGGAAAATATTGATTTAAAGAAAAATATTCATATAACATTTTTTGCTTTCAATCCATCCCTTTATCGATTTCTGCAGTTATTGTGTGTGTGCCAATAACCACCCCCTAGAAGGGGTGGCATTCCCCACAGGGAAAAAGCACACATCAAAACAATATACCTTTTGTTCCTTGACCTTCTACTTACTTACTGTCCAAATTTCACGCCAATCGCTGCTGTCCGAAAGAATTCGCAGCTAAAAACCGCTATCCACTGGACCAATATTCAGTTTTACATTTTGATTCGTTTTCGAAATAAATGTTTTTCAATATTAAACATATAATTAGCGCCCCGTGTTATTGTAAACATGAAATATATCATACATTTTTTTCATAACACACCCTGAACAAGGAAAAATTTATTAAAATTAATTTAATTACAAAAAAACATTAAAAAAACACCCTTCCTATGTCCGTTTACGAACAAAACAACACTTTTACGCAATACGTGTGCCTTCAGTAACTTCAATATTAACATTTGCATATTTCCCCGTATTTGATTAAATTATTAAAAATTTAATTTGATTAAATCGAATTTTATAAAAGGAAAAAAAATTTGTTTTTTTTCTTATATAAATTAAACCGTTTTCCACCGAAATTAATTTTTAATTATCATCATCAGGAGCTCCACAGCCTATTGTTGGCCTTGGCTTCCTCCAGCATTCGCCTCCATGATTCTCGATCTCTGGCTCGACTTTTCCAGTTTCTTATTCCCAACTGCCTCAAGTCTTCTTCGACGTCATCTATATATCTTTTCTTAGGCCGGCCGGGTCTGCGTTTTCCGGACGGTACTTTCCCCAGCACTATCTTTGTCGGGTTCCGTTCCGCACCTCGTTGGACGTGACCAATCCATCGCAGTCTGTTTATTTTGATCACTTTGACAATGTTTGGAATCTTGCTGATTTCATACAACTCTGAGTTGTATCGTCTTCTCCAAATGCCATCAACCTGTATTCCTTTGTAGATCGAACGAAGAATTCTCCTTTCAAATCTTCCTACCAATGCTTCGTCTGCGTTTTTCAATGTCCACACTTCCGAACCATATAGTAGGACAGGCCTTATTAGTGTCGTGTAAAGTGCCAGTTTCGTCTTCCTTGATATATTTCTAGACGTCAGGTGCCTGCGTAGACCAAAGTAGCATTTATTAGCCAGTGCTATTCGTCTTCTGATTTCGGCCGATGTATCATTACCTTTTGTTATAATCGTGCCGAGGTACACAAACTCATCTACTGCTTCTAAATTGTAGGTGTCTATCGTTATGTTCTGTCTGCTACTTCTGGCTTTTTTTGTGTACATATACTTTGTTTTGTGCTCGTTTATTTCCAACCCGATTTTTTTTGCGGCTTGCTCAAGTGCTACAAAGGTCTCCTTCATGCTCTCAAATGATCTTCCAAGGATAGCTATATCGTCGGCAAAGGCTAATATTTGCACTGACCTATCGAAGATGCACCCTGATGTGTTAATCGATGCATCTCTTAAATTCTTTCCGTTGTTGGTTTACCTTTTTGTAGAAGTTTCTTGCATCATTTAAGCTTGCTGATTCTTCTATTTTTTCCATTTGTTCTTCCCAATACTGCCTTTTTTTCGCTTTGTGCATTCTCTTCTCAGCTCGCCTCTTTTCTTTATACTCTTCTTCAGAGTTTCTTGTTCTGTGCCTACTTAGCATGACTTGGTAAGCTCGGTTTTTCTCCATTGTCACCTGGGCGCATTCTTCGTCAAACCATTCTACTCTTCGTTCTTGTTGAACGAAACCTAGAATATCTTCTGCTGATCTAAAGGTCAAAACAGAATTGCGACTGCGACGGCGGACGGCGAAGTCGGTCGTTTAGCGCAAATGTAAAACAACGTTGTATAACGAAATTACAACTGCAGCGGCACTGCGCCGCAAAATCGAAGTCGGCGTACAAAACATAATTTTTTTTAAACACAATTTTTGGATATGCAAAACGTCACGTCTCAATAAAAGTTGTGGTTGCAATTTCGTTATACATTAGCTGCTTCGTCCAAATATGACACAAATCGCAGTTGCAGTCGGCCGTCGCAGTCGCAATTCTGTTTTGAGCTTAATAAAAGTGAAGTATTTCAAAGAATGCAAGATAGAATGATGTAAGATGTCGTGCGGTATATGGTAACCCAGCCGTTTGCGGTGAGATATTTTTGAGTGAAATTACACGGCCATTCACTTGGGACTTACGTCAAACCTGTCTGAATAGGATTTGAGTATTACACGATGCACTTAATTTTTTGCCTCTTTTTCGTGTAACGATTCTATTGTCTATGTGGTTGTGTCCAAAGCAACAAAAATTCTAATCATTTTCGCAGCCCCAGAGAACAAAGTTATGCTTGTGTTGGTATAATTTGCTGTGAGACCGAAAAAATTTTTGGATTCACAAGTGAGCCCAACACATAAACTTCCCTGCGTCCCCTTGTCTAAAAAACCGGTTTATTGGAAATATTGGAAAGTGAGTCTGGGAAAGTGATAGGGCGTGTAATTTGGCTCTTTGAGGATAGAATGCAATAATTTGTGTAAATGACTCATTCCCTTCAATGATTGTTGCCAGCCTGCATTATTAGGTTCAAGAGAAGTCGTGTCATAAGCATAACGCCAAGTTGAAATCCCCCAAATATCACCTGATGCTGACTAGGTGACCATTTGATGCCAGAGTACATATAAGGGCATAACCTCTCCGCCCATAGAGCTTTCGGCATCTATGTAACGAATGACGTAGCCCACCACAAAACAAACTTACATTAGAACGTGCCCTGATGATGCGCAATAGGCACGGTCAAAACACCTATTTTTGACTGCCACCTGCTTTTCCTTTTAGCCAGCCAAAGGTGTAACGCGCTGCAGACTTGCATTATCTCTAAGACGACTTGCCCTACTTACACCAAAGGAAGGACAATAAGCATACGCAATACTTGCCTTTTTTTCATAGTTGGCAAAAGACAAAAAATTGAAAATTGAAATTTTTCAGGTATTCACGGTCAAAGGGTCTCTAAGGCGTATATCTCCGCTTTGAAAATTGAAGGGGATTTGAGTAGAGCTGCTGCTGGAGCGCGTTCAAAAACCTTACTATGGTAAACCACGAGGTAAGCTGTGGTTATGCTGCATCACTTCACTTAACCACGAAAGTTTATGCTTAACCATTGAGGTTTTTGAACGCACCGTGGTTAACTACAGGTTAAAGAAAAATAAAAAAATAAAAACAAAATTTTCCATAAAATAGTCCCCGCTAATTGCTTCAATTATTTCATTTATTATTTATTTGCAATAATCCCACAAATCCTACTTTAATTTGTTCATGTGTTTAAGATTAAACAACTGTCATAGAGTTGTTTTTATTCTTCTTCTTCTTAACTATCGCTAACCATGCTCCCGAGCAGGGTTAAAATTTAACTACACCATGGTTAACCACGGGAGTTTTTGAACGCCAAAAAGTTATGCTCGTGGTTATGTTGTAGTCAACCACGGAGTTTTTGAACGACAAAAGTTTACCATAGTTAACCATGGTTAACCATAGTAAGCTTTTTGAACACGCTCCTGGTCGGCATCTGGGTCCATAAACAGCAGCCACGGTTGCTCCACCAATTCAATTTTCGATCCATCACCGATCCTGTTTGCAGATTTAATACCTCAGTTTACCACTTTTGACGGTTCTTGTAGAACTATCGAGTATCAGCTAATACAGTAACCACAACCAAATTTAAGTTTAAAAATTTTTCAACTATATGAAGGAGTGATTAGGTTTTGAAATTCTACACATTTTTCCATCGCCTGTCTCAAGGTGTAAATCTGAACAGTTGTTGATTTGCCTAGGCTGAAGCCACACTTGTATTGGCCTATGATGATGCAGAGGACTCATTTTTCCCATTCTTCTGGCATTGCTTCCTGCTCCCATACTTGCACAATCAATTCATGAATTGCTCGGTATGCATCATTCTTAAGGTATGTATCCACCAAGCCAAACAACCATTTGCTCGCGGGCAGAATGACGTCATAATGACGTAAAAAGATGGTGTTTCAGATGTGCATAGCTGCGATGTGCACTTGCTGGGTGACGTCATTTTGCCCGTCACTTTTGGTGGATATACTTTTACATTCAGTTGCCAGCCTGCATTCATTATCGATCCAGTCGTTCCGATCTCTACAACTTCTGCCTAAGATGGATTGAGCAGTATTACACTATTTACAGTATTTTTAAGGCGTGACCAACTCTCTTCGGCGCCCAGCATCTCATCTCCAGGACTTACTCTTCACTCACTGAGCGCGAGTTCTAACGCATGGCGGTAGGTGTTTCTGGTCATGTCATTGCGTATTGCAGCTGTGCTGATTCGAGCCTGATTCGCGGATACAAAGCTTTTCTGCGTTTTATTCGTTCTCGGAGCACCATAACAACAAAATAGTGATTCGAGTCGATGTTGGCACCTCAGTATGCTCGTACTGTCATCAAGCTCCTTGACATTGCACCATGACCTTAACGACTTAGTTCCCATTCAACTACTTTGAAGAATACTTCTTTTTCATTGTCCGGGAATTCTTTTGTAAGTGTGTGAATGTTTATGAAGCTTAATTTCTTAAAGGAGAATGGGCGTTTTGTCCCCAGTGCTGTAACAAGTTGTGATATATATCATTTGAAAGGTTATAACAACAGCTTTATTTTATTATATGACACCAACAATGATGCTTATGCAGGGGAAGAGCTATGAATATTATATTTTATCTTCGAACAAATCTAATTTTTACACAATTTAACTTATATTTATTTTATATCACTTTATTACAAACCGTTCTAGCACGGCGATTGGTCCCTCGTAATGTACTCCATGGGTCCCCCACTGAACTGCCGTCGCACCGCACTCCTACGCAATAGGCTTGGGATACGTTCATCTTTTGCACTTTTGAATTTGAATTTTTATTTGAACTCGGAACGTTAAACGTACTGGACTTTTCGGTTAGGATTAGTTTTAAAATGGGGCATAATATAAACCATTGTGCTACATGTGGCCGTTCTTTAGCACGCCAGCGGACACGCCACCGGCTTGTAAGAAAAGATTTAGAAGCAAGCCCTGGATTTGCAAAATAGATAAAGTAATTTATTTTTCACCTAGCCTTACACAGTACAGACCATTATACTGCATTGTTTATAATAAAACATTGCGAAGACCACACGTTAAACTGCTAACACTACCGTTTATATGAATTTGGTTGATAAAATAAAGCCAAATAAATATTACGTTTTATTTGAAAATAAAACATTTTTTTTGTCCTATTTATTGCTTTACAGGCGATAATGGTAGGTTTCACCCTTTTGCTGACTATAAAATCTACACCGAAAACATGGTGTTTTGTATGACAGCTGTAATACACGTCATACTCAAAATACCATTCCCTTTCCATCTCTTGAATGACGGCAATGTCAGCTATACTTTTACAGGGCATCAGTTAAATGTTGTGCACCTCGAGCTCTGTACAGATTTTGAACGTTCCATGATAAAATTCTCAAATCGTTTTATTTTTTTCGTTGCCGTGGCTCTCGTCGTTTTTCCTAGTATCCGAGGCATGTTGCTTGTTCCGACCAGGGCCAAAACAAATGGCGCATTAGAACTAACGAAGAGTTTCAAGAAATATATGACGAAATAAATATAGTGTGAACTACAATCGGTCACCTTCTGAAGAAAGAATGCTAGCCAAGATTTTCAGTTGTAGACCAACAGGAAAAAACGGCTGGATGACGTTCTAGAACAGTGGTGGCGAACCTATGGCACGTACGAAAATTTTGCTGGCACGTGAACGATTTATTATTAAATTGGATTTAATATAGATTAATTTTAAAATTAAGCCATGTTTTGGATGAAGTTTCGTGTGTTTTTTTTAAAATGAACCCGTCAACTTATTAAAAGGGTACTTACATATAGTCCAGGGGCCGGATTCCACAAGCGTGAGTGTGCACGACGCACAGTGGGACCAAATCCAAAAAAGCTGGCCAAAAGTGAAAAAGTGTTTTAAATGATCTCAAATTTTATACTCGGGGCTTTCGGGGTCGAGGTCGCTGATTACGAGTTCGGTTTCAGAATTGCGTTTTTCAAAGTAACAGACTCAATTTTAATAACATAACCTCTTAAAAAAGTCAAAAACTTCAGGAAACCATACCAAAACATCGTACTCGGGGTCGTTAATTACAAATACGCACGTTATCAGAATTACGAAAAACTATTTAATGTAGCTTATAAAATATGTAGGGTTCTTTAGAATTTTTTTAATGATTCCAAATTACGAATTTTTTGTTAATATGTGATGAATGATAAAAATAAAAAAATACATTTTAATTAATTTTTTTATTAGGACGGAAGTTATTGTTTCTTAGAAATATAAAATAATTTTTAAGAATGCAATTACAATTACAAAAGAAAATCATTGTGAATACAAGTAAAAGTTGTATCTCTATCTTCTGATGTCGAACATTCAGAGCTTATAGCCTTATCAGACTGGCTTCATCGTAGGCTCGTGAAAATGCTGCCTTGGCTAGGCTGAAACCTGAAAGAAAAAATTCAAAGGAGATTTTCCCATATGTAAGAGTGAGAGGAATATACTCAAACTTTTCTTAGCTGGATTTTAAGTGTTCCTATGATAAGCATAGGAAAAGAATGAAATTAATGTTCTTTTTTCTGTGCTTTTTATAACAGTTTGCTGCATCTCTAGACTTTTTATAACAGTGAATGAATAACAATAAATTGAAGCGATTATAAATATAATTGAAGTGGCAATAAATATAATTGAAGTTACAATAAATATAATTGAAGGGTAAATGTTTAGAACTGGGGTCCGGTGTAAACTGGCTTCAAACAAATTTTGAGGTGTTTACGGTGATGTTTAAATGTCCCAACAGTAATTTCAAGGGGGGGGGGGGGGGAGACCGCAGTTGGTCCCGCAGTTTGACGATAAAGTATCTCATATATTATAAACTCTACTTGATTGTCTGTCCAAGTTAGATTTTCATTTTTTATATTTTTTTCCCCATTTCGTACGAACAAAACAGCAACAACTCACAATTTATAGTTCACGACAGATTTTGTTATGACCTGTCCAGAGATGCGACAAAACTGGATTCCGATGGTTTTTAAATTATGCATGACCAGGAATTGAAAAAGTGACCTGCGATCCCTACAAGCTTTTGTATTGAAAGTAATAAACAAAAATCTCACTTTAAGACGTACACAGAGCCATAAAAAATCTCGATGTATGAAAGGATTTAATTGTGGGGAAACACAACGGTGGTAAAGAAGGACTCAAAGGTCAAAAACAAATTTTTTATTGAGGAAGAATATTAATTTATATACCTGATGTTGACGATGTTTAATTTTAACCCTTCTGCATGGAGTGCCGTACACGTGTACGTCATGTATAAAATCATCTCTACTACGGAGTGCCGTACACGTGTATGTCATGCATAAAATCATCTCTACTACGGACTGCCGCCCACATGTACGATACTACATAAAAAATTTAGTTTAAAAAAACTAAAAAAATCGCTTTCATTTTAAACTGAATGATAGTAGTTAAAACTTTTAAATCCCACGCGGAAGGGTTAAATACAATAAATTTAAATTAATTTAATTTTAAGCACAATAAATTTAAATATTTCGAATATTTCCCAACGTATTTCTTCTGGATCCACTCACAACTATCTGTTATAATAATCAGACAATCGTTCTTACTCTCACATGCTATCTCTGTCACACAGTATAACAGATTTCGTAATTTTCAGCCTAGCCAAGGCAGCATTTTCAGCCTACGAAAAAGCCAGTGTCATAAGGCTATTAAATCTTCATCTTCTGAAACGACTAACTGAACTTTTTCTAACAGTAGACGTCTGATAAAATGTACAATGACTGCAGTTTACTGGAAATTCAGCCTTATTATGGTTGTCACTTATGGTGACAAATGGCGAAGTGAGTCAAAAATGGTATTATGGTTCTCTAAAAAAGTATCACTTCAGTGAGATAAAGCGAATTACAGTTGTTACTGATATCGAGAAACGGCAAATTCAGTGACAATTGTTCTCACTTGATGTTTGTAAGTGAGATTTTTCTCATTTGATTTTAAAGGTGACATTTCTCACTACGGTGAAGTGACAACCATAATAAGGGCCATTAAATTTTCAACGATCAAATACACTTCAGCAGTGGCGGGCTAAAGGTGGGGCGGAGGGGGCGGTCCGCCCCGGGCCTCTGGTTCCTGGGGGCCTCCAAATGTCTACAAGTTCCTAAACAAGGCTTTTAAAATATGTTCAGGGCCTACCTAAGTGGTACTTTGGAGTCAGAGGTCCCGTTCAATGTTCCCGTAGACACAAATAGGGTAAACTTGCTTAAATCGTACCCGTTAAGAGAAAGTTGCTGTTATAGGAATAATACAAGCAAACAAATAATGAAACTACTGTAAATCAAAACTTTGTTTAGTCTCCTAAAATAATTTATAACACAATATAACAAAAGTAATCGTCTTCTTGAGAAAAAATAACAAAATAAAATAAATTCAAAAGTACGATTTAAGATTATATTGTCTTAATTCGTACCCGAATATTCCTTAATCGACCTTACGAGATCGTCTTGCAATTATCACAACAATAATGTAAGTCGTACTATCTGAACCTGCGCAAAGCACATGTACCCATTTGGAACATTCATTGCACTTGCACATTGCGGCTTCAAAGAAGTTCATGATATTTTTTTTATTAAAACCTTTGCAACGGCCAATGGATGTAGGTTGTGGTGCGCGCAGACTAATTTCCGGATGATAAATGGGTAGTAGATACCATTTAGATCCCGCCATTTGTTTCTCTTTATTGAAACGATGGTTCAAATTGTATTTTTCGGCTAATTGGTATGCCAGTTTGCTTAAATCCTTAATTCTCAAACCGAAGAAACATGATTCTAGGTCAAGTATATGTTTAACCAGCTCTTTTTCCATCTCTACCATCAAATCTGTCGGCCTTCCAATGCGTCCATGTGTATTCAGCCCTCTCAAATGACGACGACATGTAGGTTTAGTTATATCATAAAAACGACATTCTTCATTAAACTTACCGTTCGTACCGGTACGAATTAGAACAATGCTATGAGTACGAAATAGGCAAACATCTCACTAAAATTGTAAATCGCCCGCGTAAATAAATGACGCCAGCGGGAATAACAAAGTTGACAAAAAAAAGGCAGAAGTTAATGTGTATTTACACTATACTGCGAGCCAAATCTAATACCACATAGTTATGGAACTATGAGCTTATGAATTGTGATAAAAAAATACTGAAATTGTCAATAAAAACTTACTTTTTGTATAATTTTGTAAGGAGCAGGCTCACAGTGTTCTGATTCTTTTCGTGCAAGATGGCGGACTAAAGTTTGTGCTCCTTGGAACACTGTGGAAGCCTTTGGGCGCGAGAAACACATCAGGTACGATTTAGGAGCAGGTACGATTTAAGCAAGTTTACCCTAAGTACAGCATGTACCGGTGGTTTAAAATTTTTACTACGTGTACATGATGAGTTGAACCCAGGTTGAACCCGAGTTCAAATGCATGTAGACGCGAGTCGAGCTGAGATAGGGTCGACTGAACTCGACTCAGTTCTGCTTCCTGGGTTGAGTTAAAGCTATGCAGATAGACGCGAGTTCAGTAGTTGAGTAGTTGAATTTAGTTGACATCAGCATCTCTGTGTTTTGTTTGTGATTTTTGTCGATTGTCGAAAATTTAACTCAACCTCAACTCAACTATTCAACTCATCATGTATATGTAGTATTTGAAATCAAAATTACTTTTACTGTTAATCTTTCAATGTCTATTTAGTTTTCGTGTAGTTCCAGTTTTACTGAATTCTACAGCTATCTAGACTTTTTACGCTGTACTTCTTTTATGCTGAACGCGTCCAATACTCAGGGAATTCCCGACTTTGAAGCGGGAACCCTGAATGAATGAGGCGCAAATCATTTACTCTCGTTTGCCTACATTTTTCGTCGAAGAAGTTCATAACCTTTCTTTTTAAATCTATTAAATTTCATTACGAAACCACTAATATTATAGCTTAAAGTGTAATGCCGGATCCACACGTTTGTCAATGCTTGGCAAGCGTTCGCAAATTCAAGCTTGTGGAGAAGGCGTTTGCAGGGACGGATTGGCCCCTTAGCGGCCCGACCATTTCGGTAGTGACCGGCCCAAATTTTATATATATGGATTGTGGTGCCCACGCTGCTATTCATGGATTCTCTTGTGTACAAGATAATACCTTTAATTTTATGTACCTTGGGAGAAATTAGCATGTTGCAGAGTTGTCCCTAAATCGATCGAAATTGTAAGAGAAGAAATTAGCACGGTGCGCTTCGTGCGCCTATTGCACGGGGCGGTCCAGGGTTCATGCGAAATTAGCATAGACTGAAAGTACTGCTCAGACCGTGATATAGACGCACGGCGGGCGCAATGCGACTGTTGCACGGACTGTGCAGTATTCTCTCGAAAATTTATATTTCCTATGGACCCTGGACCGGCCCGTGCAATAGGCGCACGGCGCGCACCGTGCTAATTTCTTCTCTACCATTTCGATCGATTTAGGGCCAGCTCTGAGAAATATTTCTCTCAGGCGGCGAGGGCTCAAGGCGGGGAAGAGAGGCGAGGAAGAGGAAAGGCCAAATTCGAGCTGATCTTCGTGAGCCTAGTCGCAATTATTACGAAACTTTAAGTTTCTTCACAAAAAAATCATGAACACTCAACCTCCGGTCCTCCGGTGGCCAGGCCCTTCGAGCATTTACTCGAATGGGCTATAGGCCAATCCGCCCCTGGGCGTTTGGTTTGGCTTGTGTAAGCTTGGCAACGCTTGTGGCCGATCCGGTCGAGTGTGAATCCTCCCCAAACCAAAGCAAACGTTTTGAATTTGTGAACGCTTGTAAAGCCTTGACAAACGTGTGGATCCGGCATAACAGTACGTGCCCGAGTAAAAATAAAATATGGCCTTACTACGGCGAAAGCCGGCCGTGATTGAGACATAGTCCTCGGCCATGTGGCGGTTATCAGAAGGCTCGTTGCAGGAAAGTTCGGCCGTACACCACACACACACACCGACGGGTATAGGTTTCAATATAATGCGATTAAAAAAATCTCTTTGATATACATCTATATAGAGATATTTTCACACATCCTAATGCACTTGGGTTCCCCTGTAATAAATCAGACGCATACACCAACGGACAATCGTAATCTCCTCATTTTCTGTATATTCAAGGCCAACACCCGGAAAAACTATAAGTTAAATTGGCGCAATTCTTCACTCAAAAAAGAAATCATTTTGGGGGAAAGTGTGACTTTCGTTCCCCAACAAAACTCAAAACTCAGCGCGTATTTATTGAGAAAAACATCATGAAATCTGGTGCTCGTTTTATTTTTTTTCGATTGTTTTTTTTCTTCCAGCGAAATAACAAAGTTTCCCACTAAAATATAAACCAACACGGCACCACGCACTTCACGTACAGCAAACGGACGACTGGCGAGCTCGTTTCTCTTGTGCATCGATATCTTTAAGTAGGATAAATCGAAAGGACCATTGTACATAACGAAAATGATGAAGTTCCCGTAAAACACATTCAACAATACATTTGGTGCAGATTCCTTTTTTGGCTGAAATTTCCCGTCGAATGCCCGTTTGTACAGCTCAGTACTTGGCATTTTAAATCTTTTGGTCAAATTTGGCCGTCGTGAGGCCGAATGTGCTCCCATTAAAAATAGTTAAAAACTCGACGCCCATCATATGCCCGTTAAAAAGCCAAGCGGCCGGTGTTCGCCCTTTGTAAGGCCGTTTTTTATTTTTACTCGGGTGCTTTTGGTTTTTATTGTGACGTATAAATAAATGAGTTCAGAGTTTGAATAGTGGTCGTATTGTCACGTACACACACTTGTACATACAAATGGCAACTGAATAAAACGCTTCTAAAATTACATCAACTTCTTAGACTGAGGGCCTCATTCAGCTTTGCCGCCCCGGGCCTCTGACGGGCTTAGTCCGCCACTGCACTTCAGATACCTACATCTATATTTAAATGGTGTTTGATAGCTTAAAAAAATTCCCTTTTTGTTAGACCTTGAAGAAAACCAGGATGGTTGTCGTCTAAAAAATGATTATAATCTCGATTATAGTAGTAAATTGAATTTCAGTTTAATAAAAAATTACAAATTTTTTAAATAAACATGCGATAAATTTTTTATTTATTTTCAAATTTCCCGCGAATCGAGTTGCCGGTTTTGAGAGTCGTGCGCAATTACTGCGCACCTACTGTGTACATCTACATATATACAGTAGTAAACGAAAGTCAACATAAACCATACGTACACCATATAAAGTAGCGAAAATTCGTATTTTTTTTTATTTTTAAAAATTGTAATATTACAATATAAGTACAAAAACATTTTACTGAAATTCCATAATAAATTATTTCTACAAAAAAAAATAACAAAAAAGTGAAATATACCTACAGAATTCACAACAAACGAAAGTCTACATACACTTACAATTTTTATTATTATTTTTTGTAGAAACAATTTCATTATGCAATTTCAATATAATTTTTTTGTACTTATTTTGTAATATCACAATTTTTTTTTATGCTATAGTTAACGAATTTTTGCTATTTTATATGGTGTACGTATGGTGTATGTTTGACTTTATTGTTTTGCATATAATTCTTATATTTGATGAAATATTATTCAAAAATTTGGGAAATCTATTCTAACCCCTCCAAATTTATTCTAACCCCTCCAAACCACCCCTAAATCGAAACAGAATAAAAAATACATTGAAGAAAAATATATTTTCGTAGATGCAAATAAAATTTAAATGCAAAAAAAATTTCAATCTTGTTACAAATGCAACTTTAATCTAGGGGTAGTTTTACCCCCTCAAGGGTTGATAATAATATATTCTTGGCTGATAATTATTCAACTAAATATCAAGCAAATAGTAAAAAAAAATTTTTTTGAAAATATTTTTTTTTTGAAGTTGATTTATCAAATTGTAGGCGTAGTTTTAACCCCTTAAGGGTTGAAAATAAATTTATTTTTGCCTGACAATACGCATACAATGGAATTTAAAGCATAGACTTGAGAAAAAAATGTTTACAAATTTTTTATTTTCAGTCGATTTAGGGGTGGTTTTAACCCTTAATTATTTTCCCTTAACATAAGGTTTGGCTTGATTTAGTATAAATCAACAACCTTCGCAAATAAATATTGAAAAAAGTGTATTTCATTGGATTATTTTTCATTATTATTGAATTTATCGCGAAAACCCCTTAAATGGCGAAGTCGGTCGTTTAGCGCAAATGTAAAACAACGTTGTATAACGAAATTACAACTGCAGCGGCACTGCGCCGCAAAATCGAAGTCGGCGTACAAAACATAATTTTTTTCAAACACAATTTTTGGATATGCAAAACGTCACGTCTCAATAAAAGTTGTGGTTGCAATTTCGTTATACATTAGCTGCTTCGTCCAAATATGACATAAATCGCAGTTGCAGTCGGCCGTCGCAGTCGCAATTCTGTTTTGAGCTAAAACCGCATTAAGATCCATCTTACTGTTCAAAAAATCCTAGGTTCGGCAGTTTTTAGTGCTTTATTTCCTCGACTACACTTGGAGACGTCTGAAATAGAAATTCATACCTAGTAGGCAGTAGCCTTACCTCTTATTGTAGTGAGGAGAAATTCGAGGACAGGAACGACCTTGTTGCATTCCTCAAAATAAAGAACAATGTAAATATATTAAGGAGCCACTAACTTTGTATCAATATCTACTATCGATTGACATAATTCTACTTTAGTTCCGGCTCCGGTTTTACTACTTGCATGAAATTTCAAATTGACGTAATTTAATAAAAATGCAATTTAAAGTCATGCAACCTTAATGCATGCAATTCCGTCCCTGAACCTTATAATCCCAACCAAATCAACTTCCATAAATAATAAATTTGATCAGTGGCTCCATTTGATTGATTAACCAAAAAAAATACAATGCCAAATTGTATCCAACAAACCAAAATTATTGACATGCAAAACTCATGTAATTGCAAAAAAATATGTCGAAGAGAGAATTGCTCGCGTCGCGATTTGCGAAATGAAATATGTGACAATAAACCGAATGAAGTCACATTTAGCATCACTGAATACGAATTACCCTCAAATCAGAAATGAATGTGGCAAATATGAAGTGGTGAAAAGGGCCATAACGGGGGCAATAGTTATTGATTGACTCCAATGCTCAATACTGAATACGGATCA
Organism: Thereva nobilitata; assembly: GCA_963855945.1. Taxonomy (NCBI): domain Eukaryota; kingdom Metazoa; phylum Arthropoda; class Insecta; order Diptera; family Therevidae; genus Thereva; species Thereva nobilitata. The sequence goes on along the minus strand of OY979694.1, from coordinate 194,064,257 downwards.
CTGAAACTAGATAAATTGAAACAAAGTTGAGGAGTTTTGGGCTGTAGTTTGGGGTATGGATCGGTGGAGCAAGTCATGATTCCATCGCAAACACATTCAATACAAACTTTTTATTTCTCTCTATATAAGTGGATGTAATAAAACGAAACGACTGACGCTTAAGTAACATCTATGTGTGTAAAAATCTAAATGGAAACCAAGTTAATAGCAGTCATTCAGTGATTGGAGCTTCAGGTACTGGGACTCCATTCACCGTGAGAGTGTGAATGATTCCGTCGCGCTTATTGCCGCTTCCGCGGGCACTTAACACAAATTGAATGCCATCTTCCTCGAAGTTGGTGTCAGTTCCATCATCTACGAAGTCACCCTGGAAAAAAAATTGTCAAAATTTATTGCAAAACCTCAAATATTATTAAAACATTAATTTTTATGAAAGTTGATGCCTGAAAGTGGTGCGGCACTTACCAGCTCCTCCCTTAAGTTGCCATTGAGGAAAATATTTAATGAGTCTCGTTCTGCACACATCCGGGAGAGCACAGGCAGGAAAGGTGGGGAGATAGAAAACAATTAGTGGAGATCAGTTTGGCTTCCTCAAGATGTGTAAGAGGTTGGAAAAATGTCAATTAAACTGCTTTCCAAAGGTAGTAAACTTACCCAGAACGACACGATACTCATTTTCATTAATGGTGGTCAGCCATGTCTTAAGTGCTTTTGCTTGCTGCTCAGTGAACTGCTTGAACGGCTTCCCATCAACGAACAGCAAGTAGTGATACTTGAAGTTGGGTGCCGGATCCACCTGTAAAGTGTTCAACTTTTATGAGCTCTTTTTCCCAATTATCATCAATCTGACATGTGCCAGATGCACCCACAACTTACCCGAACGATGCACCTGACATCCTCAATTGAGAAGATATCCTCACCGACCAGCTTGAACATCCAGTCACGACGTAGCACTTCCTGGAGGAAAGTGGCCACCATTAGCAGTGTATAGTGTTAGGTGGAACTTTCGGCATCTATTAAAGGACGTTACTCACCGATCCATTGACCCAGATTAAACGTTTTCCACTTGTCGTTCCGTGCTCAAATTCGACGCGATAGATTTTACCGTGCACAGGTACACGCCATTCTGCTGCCACCTCCCGCCTGTCATATCGTTTTGCTTCTGTGTCAGTTTCCGGATCTATTGCTGGCCGTGAGGGAAGATTTTCCATCTTCAAGCTGGGTGATAGCCACGACATGGTGGAATCGTTGGAGAGGTTTTATGTCATATCCTACATGTCTCCTTCGCCGCAACGGTTAAGGACCCACTTATAAGCTCTGCTTGGCCAACTATGCCCTTTGAAGCTATTGCACACACGGTGTTGGTGGAAATTGTCACGATGTTGCTCTCAGGTTGATGAGTTGTAGATTTTAGCATTTATACTGAAACATTTTAGTACACTCATGAAAACATGTGTTTAATAGGTCAACCGGATAAGGATGAGTGGTGGTTAGTAGGTTTAATATTTACAGCGTGTCCTTAATTTGTGATTTTTGTGCATTCGGTTTTTTTTATTGGGAATTGGCCTTCGTAGAGATTTGAGATATTGCAGGAAACAGAGTAATTTATCAGGAGGAGAATTAATCATTATTTTATTCTGGCAATCATCAGTACCAGTTTCAAAAGAACTAGTATCAGTTGCAAATTAAAGCACAATTAATTTTTTTTACGTAAGCTCAAAAGGTTAAAAGGAATTGACCTTTTAGGCCGGGACGGCAGGCACGGCCCGATGAAGACCACACATTAGGCCCTTCTTCCACCGGTCAACCTGAACGCGATTTGAGTATGATATGAGTTTCATACGAGTCCCTCGGAAGTTTCAATTCGGAATTCCAAAGACGATGAAACCGTTGTACAATATTTTTCCATTGCGTCAAGTTTAGAATTGGCATATATTTTTATTGACATTTATCATCTCGTTCTAGTTCCTTTGCAGCCACAAATGCACGGAAATTTAAATTCTCTTTAATACAGGCATGTGTCCAAAATTTTCTATTCTTTAACAAAGATAAAGTAAGAAAATTTCCTCTGTTACCCTCAGAACACAATGAGGCCGACAACGACAACTTCTAGGGAAAAACAACAACAATTTATATGAGAATTGTCGTTGTCGGCCTCATTGTGTCCCGGGAGTTAGAGTCGCGAGCGTGTACTATTTAGGTCGTCTTAAAATCGACGCGTGTACGAGAATTGGTCGCAAACGAGTAGAAGACCAGTAGAAGCAAAGTAGAGTCGTAGTCGCGTATGATACGAGTCGACCCATGGAAGAAGGGCCTTACTCAGTCTAACTGAGGGATGAGGACTTGAAGCAACCGCCTGAGAGGCCGTGTACTGCAGGTCACTTCATGATTCCCCACAGACACACAGGCGAAGACGACAGTTCTGGGGAGGAGGTTGTTAATTCAAGTGTTAAAAATGTTCCCGGCCTAAACGAAAACTTCAGACTGACTGACGATAAATGCCCACACACATAAAGATTTTTCTCAGTTTTCCGGCCGGTGATGGTGCTGTTGTATGGTGATACTTGGCCTCAAGGCGAGCCTGTGTGTCAATTGGGGGCCTTAAGGAACTGGATTGAGATTTTCTTTCTGTAACCTGAACTACATTGGAAAGCAGTGCAGTGCAGCAAGCGCCGTGAAATTTTGACTTCTTGTAACTGAATGTGGTAACTCACATTAACTTCACTGCCTTGCCCTGCACTGCCTTGTCTTAGGCTAATTTCTAAAAAACTGCTTCGCACTGCTTGCCAATTTCTAAAAAACTTCATAAGAAGTTGTCATTGCAAAAGTCACAGGGAATACAAAAAAAAAATGACAAAAGGGAGAAGGCATGTCGAAACACTGCTTATTCAATGTGTTTTACCACGCGTTCTCTAATAAACCCTGCACTGCTTTTCAATGCAGTTCAGGCTTGTCTTTTCAATCAAAGTAGTCCCGGACTGTGTCGAATCCAAATCCCATATCCCCTTGGGCGATGTCCCATAGGGCTCAAATATATCAACCGCTCCCTTCCTTATATTTATAAACAAGAGGAGGTTGTGCGGTGACCGCGTATAAGTTTAATTACTAAAAGTTTACACACAGCAACTTCTGGAAGGATCAGAACGATCGGTCCGAACACTCCCTCGATCACTGAACTCCAAAGTTCAGTGATCTAGTCAATTTCCGGCGTCTCCGATTTTGCTACTTCTCGTGTAAAGCAGCGTTCACATTGGCGTGTGCTAGTGGGCTAGTGGTTAGTCCCTGGTTAGTAGGTACTGGCAAGGCTGAGGTTAGTTATAAGTGAGTAGATGTTCAGACGCAGTTCAGTGTAGACAGGTTAGTGTACTAGTTGTGGGTATCAATCAAAACAAAATTTGCTTAACCAAAGTTTCCACTGCTGCCTGCCGCTTTTGAGTATTTCTGTAATCTACAGAATCATTGTCCCACAAACACTCAAAGCCCCTATAGTCCGGGGAAATTAGCAAAAAAACGCACGAAAGGAGACAAAATTCGGAAATGGCTGAAAATTGGTCCACAGCTTCCTTGGGACTTTCTAAGAAAACAATTTCGGAAAAACAAAATGGCCGCCGGAAATATAGCGGTTTTTCGGTGTTTTCCTTGTATCTCTGTTTCTATAAGTTGTACAACCCCGTACAAAGGCCTTAAATGTTGACAATGAAATTCTCTACAACTTTAGTTCTTACAAAGATGTTGACCCGATTAACCCTTTCAAAGTTATTCAAGGTCAAAGTTTCCAAAAATAACTTTTTGGCGAAAACATCACTCAAAAACTGGTTTTTTCGGAAAAAAATTTTCATCAGTCAATACGAAACGTTATTGCCTACAAAAAAGCCTTTCGTCATTTTTACGAAAACTTAACCCTTTCGAAGTTATTCAAGGTCAAATTTTCCAAAAATCACTTTAAGCCAAAAAATCACTAACTATTGATTTTTGCAAAATTTTTCGAAAAGTTTTCGAAAAAATGGCAAGGGTGTCATTAGGGTAGGCAATAATCTTTTGTATAAATAGAACAAAAAAAAATTCTCAATAATCATCTTCTGAGTCATTTTTCGCCCAATACTGATTTTTTGAAACTTTGACCTTGAATAACTTCGAAAGGTTTAAGTTTTCGTAAAAATGACACAAGGCTTTTTTGTAGGCAATAACTTTTCGTATTGACTGATGAAATTTTTTTTTCGAAAAAACCTGTTTTTGAGTGATGTTTTCGCCAAAAAGTGATTTTTGGAAACTTTGACCTTGAATAACTTTGAAAGGATTAATCGGGTCAACATCTTTGTAAGAACTAAAGTTGTAGAGAATTTCATTGTCAACATTTAGGGTCTTTGTACGGGGTTGTACAACTTATAGAAACAGAGATACAAGGAAACACCGGAAAACCGCTATATTTCCGGCGGCCATTTTGTTTTTTTGTGATTCCGAAATTGTTTTCTTAAAAAGTCCCAAGGAAGCTGTGGACCAATTTTCAGCCATTTCCGAATTTTGTCTCCTTTAAATGCTAATTTCCCCGGACTACTATATAATTCTAAAAACTTAATTGTTTCACTTTCTGCCCACTTCATTTTCAAGTAAAAAAAAAACAAAACAATTTCCAAAAAATCAGAAATCACTTCACAGAAAATCGTAAATTACTTGTCAAATAATCGTTTACTAACCCACGTGTCATTGTTCGCACGAGGCGAGTTAAGTGGTTAGTTTAGAGAAGTGGAGGATAGTGGGCTAGTAAATAGCCCCCTGGGCTATCTACTAGCCAGGGCACTACTCACCAGGTTAGTGAACTAACCAAGACAGTGCACTAGCATAAAGCAGCGTTCACATTGGCGTGTGCTAGTGGGCTAGTGGTTAGTCCCTGGTTAGTAGGTACTGGCAAAGCTGAGGTTAGTTATAAGTGAGTAGATGTTCAGACGCAGTTCAGTGTAGACAGGTTAGTGTACTAGTTGTGGGTATCAATCAAAACAAAATTTGCTTAACCAAAGTTTCCACTGCTGCCTGCCGCTTTTGAGTATTTCTGTAATCTACAGAATCATTGTCCCACAAACACTCAAAGCCCCTATATAATTCTAAAAACTTAATTGTTTCACTTTCTGCCCACTTCATTTTCAAGTAAAAAAAAACAAAACAATTTTCAAAAAATCAGAAATCACTTCACAGAAAATCGTAAATAACTTGTCAAATAATCGTTTACTAACCCACGTGTCATTGTTCGCACGAGGCGAGTTAAGTGGTTAGTTTAGAGAAGTGGAGGATAGTGGGCTAGTAAATAGCCCCCTGGGCTATCTACTAGCAAGGGCACTACTCACCAGGTTAGTGAACTAACCAAGACAGTACACTAGCATAAGTGTTCCAACGAGGCGTGTACTGGCATACCAGTCACTGGCAATAACCAGTAGTCAACACGTACTAACCCTTTGTACTCGCCAATGTGAACGAGGCTACGCTACGGCTCCCTACGTCAAGAAATCAGGCGCGCAAATAAATTGGTTTATAATACATTATATGTATATATATATTATCATTAAGATTGAATAGTAAACTATATTGTGATATACAGTGTAATAGTAGTAACCATATTAATTGAATTATAAACATCATTTTATAACACAAGTTATTCTTTCATTTAAAGGTGCTGTCAGACGATGCAAGGAAAAAGCTTGCTGCGAGCATTTTGCTTGCTAAAAGTTATGCTCGCAATGTCTGACTAGCTTGCGAGTACTTTATGAAAGCATTTTGCAACTTTCATGCGAGCACTCTCACGTGAAGTGCTTTCCTAGTGTAACTGGTACACTTAGTGAAATTTAGCGAACTCTCTCAGAGCGGAACACTTGCACGAGGGGCTTTCATTTGCAATTGCTGGACTAGCAAGCGTTTTCACTTTCAGCAGTAATAGTTCAGTCGAAATATACTAAAAAAAAGCTAAAGACTGAAGATAATTGGGAAGCTGCTGAAAATTGGTGCAGCCCTTAAAAACATTATTATAAATAAAATGTCGAGACTGACACGCGATTGGTCGCCGGGAAATATTTTTATTCAAGATAATCGCTTAAACTGCATACTTTTAAAAAAAATATTGTATGTTAAGACACCGTTAATGTGGTAGTTGCAAAAAACTGCTTTTTACCTTTGACATTGAATAGTTTTTTCTGGATAATCCGGATTTTTGGAGACCTCTGTCGTTTCATTTATAATGATGTTTTTAAGGTGTGCACCAATTTTCACCTTTATTAGAATTATGCCGAAGTTGAATGACGACTAAATTTTTAACTGTTCACGATAAAACTCACTATAGCTAAAAAACTATTCGAAGTACACCGTTATTGTGTACAAAAATATTTTAAGTAATAGTTTGGTGCATCAGAACAGCAAAAAAAATATACTGATAATAACGCATTTTTCTGAGAAAGAAATCTGCCAGGTCAAGATGCAAAGCATCGATTTGAGCTTATCTTCTTAACGGAGTCATTCAAGTTTTTGCTCTTTACACTAAATAAAAGAATACACATTTACCTAAAAGATGAGCCTAATTATGTTGCTTTACGATGATTAGTCTAGGAGTTATGCTAGTTTAATGCCCGGTTTCACAGTGTTCACTTAAGCTTTCGCTCAGCCTTAAGCTTTCGCTCAACTTATTTTACTGTTTCACAGTAGTGGTTCAAGTGATGAACTTGGTTCAAAATTTACTTGAACTGAGTGACTAAATTTGGGCACTTAAGCCAAAGCTCAGGATATAAGTGAGAGAAATGTCATTAATTTTAGAGAATTCACAGTGAACTTGTGTTTATTTATTGATTCTAGTTATAATTTGGATTTTTCAATTGTAAAAAAAGAGAGCATTCTACTACAAACATGCCGTAAAGAGTACGAATAGATGGAGAAATAATTTATTTGCCGCTCTGAATACTTCATTTTCACAGGAACCTGAAGAAAACTTAACAATGCAGAGCAAATAAGAATCACCACTCGTGCACCATCTAAGACAGAAATAGCAACCGCAATTTATGCAATAGGCAATGGTAAAGCTGCTGAAGAAGACGGCATCCCGCCAGAATTGCTGAAAACTTCTGCTAATTTAGTCTAAGAGCTGGGGACGAAAAAGTGCTTTGATCTTTGATGTGGGCAAACTCGATTGCAACTCTTTCTATTACTAAACGGGATTATAAGTCCCATGGTACAATAATTACAAGGAAAGCTCATAAAGGTCCCGTGACGTCACTCAGATCTTTTCTCACAAAGGAAAAAAGCTTTCTTTTCTAATGTAAAAGGCGTAAAAGCTTTTCAAGATGGAAACAGAAGTTTTCCTTATGAGCCTACCTGTATTATTGTACCATGATATGTCCGAGCTCTCCGACACCAACGAGTAGTCATCTTCTTATTGAAAAAATGTCATCGATGTGGCGCATGAAAATTTGTAGGATGGAAGACTATAAACTACTTAATATAAATTCCAAGTCTCCGACAGCTAGGTTGGTGCAAAATGGGTGGGTGACAGGCCATATTGTGATAAGCGGCCATATCCTTTCCAAAAATCCTTACAACTAAAGATTAAAAACTAGAAAAATCACACAATTTATCAACCAAAAGCAAAAATTTCCCCAACTGATTCAACCACAGTGCCCTGCAAAATCCAGTTAACTAAGTTCAGCTGAACTGAGCACAAAAACAAACTGTGAAACTGAAACTGTTAAATGTTTATAAGTGCTGTTATACTTTATGTATATTTTTTGTATTGTAAGTGTGAGACATTTGTATATTTATTTTATATATTGACGTTTTGTATTATTCTTTTTTAATTAAAGGCCTGATGAAGGGTGTATTCACATCCGAAACGTCGCACACTGAATAAATCTTTTATTTTGACCCAGAGCCCACACATAAATCTCTATCACTGTGAAACAGTTTTGACTTGAGCTAAAGCTCAAAATTACTGCTCAGGTTCAGCTGAGCGAAAGCTCAAATCGAAACTGTGAAACCGGGCATAAGTGAATTTAAAAAAAAAATATTTTCGTAAACACCCTGTATCGTAGTGGATACTGGGGATAGCCGCCCTCTCTAGAACAATCTTTTTCTTCAAACACATCCAGGAATCAGCCCAGAAAATATTAGCCACGTAGTCCAACAAAGGATTTATTGAACGTCTGATGACCTTGACAAGTCGCGAATGAGTGCATATGAGTATTTTAAATCTTTAAAACGGCGATATATCATGAATGGCAATACATACGGGAAAATGTATAATATCTTTTTTTGTAGATAATCGCCTAATCTACAAACTTTGTAAACACTGCTGCATACAATAGCGCACGCTGGCGTCGCAACAACGCAAATTTTATTTGTACTTGTTGAGACATATCCACCGATTGACAAAATAAATAATAAAACTGACTGTGTACTTTTTTTTTCACATTCAATCTGTTACGCTAAAAAAAAAGCAATAAAGAGGCTTTCTGAGATTTCATATACTTTTACTTGCTGTGTCTGACACCCCTTGCAAGTGCTTTTGTACAAGTTCAGTAAAAGTACTTTCATGAAAGCGAATTTTCACTCGCACGGAGCCAAATATTTGCAACGTGTGACTGTAGCTGCGAGCGTCCGAAAAGCTCTATAGGCCATTCATACACGAGGGAACATGGTTCCGGAGCAAAAGCTTTTTTCGGGCAAGGGAGGCGTGCGGAGAAGCAATAAGTGGAGAGTTTCGTGCTCCGGTGGAGACTTTTGTGTTCCTGCCTTTGGCCATTCATAGGCCATTCATACACGAGGGAGCATGGTTCCGGAGCAAAAGCTTTTTTCGGGCAAGGGAGGCGTGGGGAGATGCAATAAGTGGAGAGTTTCGTGCTCCAGTGGAGACTTTTGTGCTCCTGCCTTTGGCCTGCGAACACGGAAAGCATGCACTCACACCAATAAGAAATCAATGCTTTGGCGATGAAAAAAAACTTTCAAACAGTAAAATTTGGTCAAAATTTGTATATAATAAGAAAAAACTTTTAATTATTGAGAATTCAAAGGGAGTGAGTGAATTTTTTCAAATAAATTATTTCATAATAGCGAAAAAACCTCCATTTTGTTTTTAATAAAAAATTTGACATCTCACTAATACGAACAAATATCACGTAGCAACACAAAAGCTGCTTCCATCGCTGTTGCTCCGTGTATTTTCGGAAAACTTGCAGCAAAGCTTTTGGTTGCAGAACCATGCTCCCTCGTGTATTAATGGCCATACACGAGGGAGCATGGTTCTGCAACCAAAAGCTTTGCTGCAAGTTTTCTGAAAATACACGGAGCAACAGCGATGGAAGCAGCTTTTGTGTTGCTACGTGATATTTGTTCGTATTAGTGAGATGTCAAATTTTTTATTAAAAACAAAATGGAGGTTTTTTCGCTATTATGAAATAGTTTATTTGAAAAAATTCACTCACTCCCTTTGAATTCTCAATAATTAAAAGTTTTTTCTTATTATATACAAATTTTGACCAAATTTTACTGTTTGAAAGTTTCTTTTCATCGCCAAAGCATTGATTTCTTATTGGTGTGAGTGCATGCTTTCCGTGTTCGCAGGCCAAAGGCAGGAGCACAAAAGTCTCCACCGGAGCGCGAAACTCTCCACTTATTGCATCTCCCCACCCCTCCCTTGCCCGAAAAAAACTTTTGCTCCGGAACCATGCTCCCTCGTATATGAATGGCCTTTTGCCTGCGAACACGGAAAGCATGCATGCATGCATGCACTCACACCAATAAGAAATCAATGCTTTGGCGGTGAAAAAAAAATTTCAAACAGTAAAATTTTGTCAAAATTTATACATAATAAGAAAAAACTTTTAATTATTGCGAATTCAAAGTGAGTGATTGAATTTTTTTAAATAAATTATTTCATAACAGCGAAAAATCTCCATTTTGTTCTTAAAAAAAAATTTGACATCTCACTAATACGAACAAATATCACGTAGCAACACAAAAGCTGCTTCCATCGCTTTTGCTCCGTGTATTTTCAGAAAACTTGCAGCGAAGCTTTTGGTTGCAGAAGCATGGTCCCTCGTGTATGAATGGCCATATGCAAGGAAGAGAGCAAATAGCTCGCAGTAAGCGCTTTCCTTGCAACGTCTGACAGCACCTTAATGATCCGTGTCAGAAAAGGTATTCATAGTTGTCGTTGTCTCCCCGAAATTGCCTCGAATCTAATTCACAGCTTTGCTGATGACAGTATTTGACTCTACTCTTATGCCTTCGACAATGTAAACCAATCACGTGCCACATCTTGTCTTCATGATTATCAATATCAAGTCAAATCCAAATCAATCGGGATTGCTTGCACCTTGTCACGGTTTTGCCTTCAGACCCCGACGACTTTAATCTCTTGTAAAAGTACGAAATCCGCTGTTAACCGTTCTGACTTTTCCTCTTTCATTTTTTCAGCCATTGTATAAGTTTTCGTTCAGTCAAAAAGCTTTAAAAAGACACGTGACTTATGCCCGGTTTCACAGTGTTCACTTAAGCTGCCTTAAGCCAGCCTTAAGCTTTCGCTCAACTTATTTTACTGTTTCACAGTAGTGGTTCAAGTGTTGAACTTGGTTCAAAATTTACTTGAACTGAGTGACTACCCCGCGATTCTAGTTGTTAGATTGTTGTCAGATCTAACAACTCGACCCCAGGTATCGAAAAGAGCTTTGGCGTAAAGCTTTCCCCTCGATTTTGGAGACTTTGAATTGTCAGACTTCCCCTTCAGCAGTTCGCTCAATCATGTTAGCCGGTGTTTGTTCACGGTATACAAAAATAATTAATTAAAATCGAAGTAAGTAAAATGCGTAATTTAAAATATTTTTAAAGTTTTAATATTGCAAATGGTCATTCTTTTTGTATATTTTCTTGTTAGAATGGATTCGGAAGAAGTATTTTCTGGAGCGTAAGTCAACTGTCGAAAAATTTAAGTCTACTCGCCAAAAGACCACTCAGCTCAGCTGTTCTTTGGACTCTTTCCAGTATCTTCCGATACTTAATTTTCTGTAATGCAGTCCACCATACCGATATGCCATTCATAAGTATAGGTCTGATTACGGCTGTATACAACCAGTGGACGATGCGGGCTTTAAGGCCCCAATTAACTCCGATCGTTCTTTGGCATAAGAAGAGAACTGTTTTGGCGTTATTGGCTCTCTCTAAAAGATTCGGCTCCGCGTTAGTTTCCTATCCAGTATGAGACCCAGAAATTTCGCATCCCTAAGACGCCTTTTGTAGTTGTCCCAGTCTGAATCCAAGTTAGACCGTTTGGATTTGTTGAAGGCCTGTCTACTTTCAGACCTTAGTTTGAGAAGCTTACTGTTCCACCAAGGAAGTTTGGTTTTACCCCTGTATTTCTTAATGGGACAGGCTGCTTCCAATGCATTATTTAAGAGGTTGCTGAGATTCTTCACCTGATCTTCGAGATCTTCAGCGTTCCAAAAATGGGTGGGAACATCCTCGGGAAGTGACCTTTCCACCAATTGTCTATATACGGCCCAATCTGTGCTTCGGACATTCCTGTAACCAGGGGCCTTCTTCACACTTGAGCACGTATTGACATTAAAACGAATGACTCTATGGTCAGAAAAGGAGTGTTAACTGGATATTCTCCAGTTTTGTACACAATTGAGCAGGTCTGAGGAAACAAGAGTGATGTACGTGATTCAAAAAATCTGGTGTTCGGTGTTTCTTAATTTTAAGCGGTTTAATGAAAATAAAGTATCAAAATTTATAGACCATTTGAAACTAGACATTTCAATGGTTAAATGAGCACTTATTGAACATCAAAATTCGACAAAAACATCAATAAAGTTGTCCATGCAAGATTAGGGTATTTTTTTCGAAAAATGTTAATTTCTAGGAAACTATCCGTTATCCACACAAAAAAAAAATCATGCTTATTTAACGCAACACAAGGTATAGTCTTACAAATTTTTATGTAATTTGAATTATTTTTACGGGAGAAAAAAATTAAAAACTGGTAAATCGTTTTTCCGCCATTTTCTTGGAAAATTTGAGGTTATGTCAAAATATGTTATATACAAAAGTTTTAATCTTTTTATTATCTACAACTTTCGTAAGAAACATTTTCCTCTTGGAGGTCATGTTTCACCGCAAATCGCAAAAAATCCGCTTTGGCACTAGCGTAATTAAAATTTCAGTCATAGAATTTAATACCTAAATCATCAATACGACCATAACAGCCAGCTCGCGAGTCCCTGGCTATAGTTAGATTTTCAAAGCTTACAATTCCCCTCCATTTGTTAGATCTAACATCCAGAATACCAAATCCTCTCTTTTTCTGACAAAAGCATATAGTCTCCACCGAAGGGGCAAGAGCTTTGAGCTTTTTACTCATTTTCTGACTATTGTTAGATTTCTATGATCTAGAATCGCGGGGTAAATTTGGGCACTTAGCCAAAGCTCAGAATATAATTGAGAGAAATGTCATTAATTTTAGAGAAGTCACAGTGAACTTGTGTTTATTTATTGATTAATTATAAATTGGGTTTTTCAATTGTAAAAAGAAGAGAGTATTCTACTACAAAGCCGCAAAGAGTGCGAATAGATGGAGACGTTATTTATTTGCCGCTCTGAATGCTTCATTTTCACAGGAACCTGAAGAAAACTTAACAATGCAGAGCAAATAAGAATCACCACTGGTGCACCTTCTAAGACAGAAAGAGCAACCGCAATTCATTCAATAGCCAATGGTAAAGCTGCTGGAAAAGATGGCATCCCGCGAGAATTGCTGAAAACTACTGCTAATAGCAGACGCGATACATCCAAGCCTGTAACTAGCATGGAACACCTGTACCTTTCGGGAGGATTGGACGAAAGGTATCATAGTCAAAAAACCAAAAAAGGGGACCTAACAATATGCGACAACTTGAGAGGCATCTGTCTATTACACTAGTTTACACGAAAAATGAACCTAATGAAAAAAGTGTTTTTTAACCTAATTTGGGGTCGCTGAAAACGAAAATGACACTCATTTATTTTTCCAAAGAACCGTTATCGAGAAATTAGCAAAACGGCTTTTTTCCATTTTTTTCCATTTATTGCCAGATTCTCGAGAACCAAGAGCCAAGCTTAGCTTAAAAAATGCACTCTTTTACGCAGAATACTCCCACCTATCTAAAACTGTAAAAGTTAAGGTTCTACCATGCCAACTTCCGGAGTAATAAGCCATCAAAGTCAAAATTTTGATTTTTTTTAAAAAAAATGTCAACTTCAACCACCTTTTTCTCCAAAAAATACGTAGTTAACCAATATTTTTTTTTCCAAAATTAGAAAGCTTGGACAATTTACTATGAATAATGTCCAAAGAATTTTTATGCTGCGGCCTTTACTTTTGAAGTTATAAGCAATTTTGATGTTAAAATTGGCTTTATTTTTTAAGACCTTGGCCTTATTTTGTGCTTTTTTACTGTTTTGTTCACCTAAGCTTTGTCGAAAAGTACCAAATAAAGTCAATTTTAACATCAAAATTTGCTAATATCTTCAACAGCAAATGCCGTAACACAAAAATTGTTCGTATATTATTCATAGGAAATTGTCCAAGCTTTCTAATTTTGGAAAAAAAAATATTGGTTAACTACGTATTTTTTGGAGAAAAGGGTAGTTGAAGTTGACATTTTTTAAAAAAAAAATCAAAATTTTGACTTTGATGGCTTATTACTCCGGAAGTTGGCACGGTAGAACCTTAACTTTTACAGTTTTAGATAGGTGGGAGTATTCTGCGTAAAAGAGTGCATTTTTTAAGCTAAGCTTGGCTCTTGGTTCTCGAGAATCTGGCAATAAATGGAAAAAAATGGAAAAAAGCCGTTTTGCTAATTTCTCGATAACGGTTCTTTGGAAAAATAAATGAGTGTCATTTTCGTTTTCAGTGACCCCAAATTAGGTTAAAAAACACTTTTCTTATTAGGTTCACGCAATTAAGCAAAAATTTGTAAACTAGTGTTATCTACTGTGGGCAAAATCTTGTCCCAAATATTATTATCAAAGATAAGAGAGGCAGTAGACCAAACACTTAGAAGACAGCAAGCTGGATTCAGAAAGAGCCGTTCCTGCATATGCCATATTAACACATTGAGAATCATAGTGGACCAGTTTACTGGATTACGATCCCCCTTTTACCTGACAAAATAATAGTATTGATAAATGCTTCATATAACAATTCCAAATGCAGAGTTCCCCAGAATGGAAAATTATCCGAAACTTTGAGGTGAGCTCAGGAGTACGTAAGAAGTCTACTTTCGTCGTACTTATTCTTATAGTAATAAGCGGCCATATCCTTTTCAAAAATCCTTACAACTAAAGATTAAAAACTAGAAAAATCACACAATTTATCAACCAAAAGCAAAAACTTCCCCAACTGATTCAACCACAGTGGCGGCCTGCAAAATCCAGTGAACTAAGTTCAGCTGAACTGAGCACAAAAACAAACTGTGAAACAGTTTTGACTTGAGCTAAAGCTCAAAATTACTGCTCAAGTTCAGCTGAGCGAAAGCTCAAATCGACACTGTGAAACCGGGCATTAAAACCTTAAGCCGGAATTACACTTTTGTTTTGTGGTGTGTTGTGGCGGACTGTGCCCAATCAGAAACGCCAAATCGGGGCGCGCCATACCACAACACACCATAATAATGTAATCAGCCCCATATAAAATATATGAATTAGATCCACGACACAGAGCGCCACGACACACCAGAACACAAAAGTGTAATTCCGGCTTTATTTTTAAATAATGTTCAACAATAAAGTTTGAACATTTTGACATCTGTGGGGGGTGGGTTGGGAATAGGAGCCAAGACTTTTACTTTTAGTACAGGAAATGTAGATAAAACCGCGAAAAGAATTACATCAATCTTGATTTTTTGCCCATCGGTAGAAAGCAACTCAAAGAACATAATTTGAGTACATCGACCGCCCCCTCCCTTGGACTGGATCAGAAACTCAAAAAGTTTTTGGATTGCGTTTTTATCTGAAACTATGGGTTTTAGAGAAAAGTTTATTTGACAAAAAATGTAGAGGACATTCCCCCCTACAATTAATGTCATTGAGGTGATGTCGTACGATTCGAAATACGGAAGGTAGGTGGCGCTGAAGTTTTTCAAATTGTGTTTTTTCGGTTTTTCGTGTATAAAAAATTATTGTACAACTAAAGTGTAAATGAAAAAGTTGTTCCTCTCAAAAAAGCCTACAAAATTTATATAAAATTTTTTTTTGTCAGACTTACCGTTTTTGAGTTATAGCTGGCTGAGTTGTAAAAATTGTATTAGATTGCACGAAGGTACGGTGCATTGTCCATGAATAGTGTAAAAAAGCATTTTTCAGTAATTAATTACTAATTTTACTAATTGTGTTTTTTTCTCACGTCACTCCTTTTTAGTAGTAATTGGTAATTATAGTAAGAATAATAAAAAATTGGTTGAAAAATTAATAATATTAAGTGAAATAATTTATACTACAAAAATTAATGACAACAAAATTATTTTTAACATAATTCATTATATTTACAATTTCAAATTTTAATATTAATATTTTAAATACTAATTCTGCAGCACAAAGAAACAACTTTATTTTTAAAAAAGCTAAATTTAAAAGATGAATGTTAAACAGTTGAAATTGAATAGATTGCAATAGATCAGGATTGACTTTCCAATTTTTAGTCAAAATTGAAGTTTACTAACTCTTACTCAGCGCCACAGAATTACATTGTTTGTACATTAAGATATTATTTATTTGTATACATTTTTTTTCAATTTTTTATACGGCGTTATGTTTGTTGCGTTGTAACTCTGAAACGGTAAGTCTGACAACAAAAATTTTTATATAAATTTTGTAGGCTTTTTTGAGAGGAGCAACTTTTTCATTTACACTTTAGTTGTACAATAATTTTTTATACACGAAAAACCGAAAAAACACAATTTGAAAAACTTCAGCGCCACCTACCTTCCGTATTTCGAATCGTACGACATCACCTCAATGACATTAATTGTAGGGGGGAATGTCCTCTACATTTTTTGTCAAATAAACTTTTCTCTAAAACCCATAGTTTCAGAGAAAAACGCAATCCAAAAACTTTTTGAGTTTCTGATCCAGTCCAAGGGAGGGGGCGGTCGATGTACTCAAATTATGTTCTTTGAGTTGCTGTCTACCGATGGGCAAAAAATCAAGACTGATGTAATTCTTTTCGAAATCTTATACGATTTTGTCTACATTTCCTGTACTATTTATGAAACGTATGAAGAATCGTTTATCGAAATTATAATTGACTACTAGCCTTATTTTTTGCTTAATATTTGTACTGCTACCGCTAATGGCATAATCACGAGATTTGCTCACAATCGATCATAAATGTGATGGATAACATTTCAGTATTAATCATTCAACTATAATGGAACGACCTTAACAAAGTCAACTAAATCTCGAAAATATTGAAATCTTGATAAAAACGAAAATTGAGTTCATTTTCTAAAGAAATATCTTTGATTTAATCTTGTACCATTACAAAAAAAGTACCTTATTAATATCAGAAAATATTGCTTAAGAAATTGAATACAGAAGAATACTTTTATGGAGGGAGGTAATTTTTGATAAAATATGTAATTGTTGATGAGGTCAATTGCAAATACATAAGTCACGAACCACTAATTGCAGCGATGCCACTAAAGCCGCGTTGGAAAAGTGACAGTTCGAGTGTTATTTTGAGCGTATGAAATTTGTTTGCCTTTGAAAATGGAGAAAAATAATGAAAAGTTGCGGTACATTTTGCAATATTATTACGAAAAAGCAAAGAAGGCTGCCCAGGCTTGTGGAAAAATTTATGCTGTGAAGACGTTTTATCAAAATCTGCTGCTTGTTTCCGTCCGGGTAATTTTGATGTGACGCTCTGGTCGCCCAATGACTGAAAAAGCCGATTAAAGCAAGATAGGCATGTCAGCAAAGTAGTTCAAAACTGTTTTCAACCATTTACACAACTAACTAATTGCTCCTTTAATCCCTCATGGGACATAGGGCGGAAACAGTTGCCCTCCAGCGGACTCTGTTTTGCGCGACAGCTCTCAGCTCTGACCAAGATCTCCCGGTTGTTGCGGCCTCTGCTAATAGGGTTCTCCTCCACGTTGTTCTAGGTCGTCCGACTCGACGGGATCCTTGCGGATTCCAATCAAGCGCCTGTTTGGCTAGATTCTCGTTTTCGCGTCGCAAGGTGTGGCCAATCCAATTCCATTTCCTTCGCCTGATTTGGTCGTCTATCCTTTCTTGGCCGGCACGGCGCCATAGTTCTTCATTTGAAATTCTATCTTGCCAGCGGATTTTTAGGATACGACGTAGGCATCTGTTGATGAAAACTTGTAGGCGCCCTGTGATGAATTGGGTGACTTTCCATGTTTCGCAACCGTACAAAATAACTGCCTTAACGTTGGAGTTGAACAGCCGCAATTTGGTGTTAATTGAGATCTCCGTCGATCTCCATATGTGAAACAAGCATGCATATGCGCTTCGTGCTTTATTTATTCTGGAACTGACGTCTTCTTCTGTACCGCCATTTTCGGTAATAATACTACCGAGGTAACAGAATTTATCTACCAGTTCCACGTCGCGGTTATTTAGCGCTGTTCGTTCAAGGGTGTTTGCATTTATCCGCATTTCTTTGGTTTTAGTCGGATTTAACCTTAAGCCCGCCGAGCTACTTTCTGTTGCCAAATTGTTTAACATGTTTTTGAGGTCCTGGTGTCTGTGGGCCAGCAAACAGATATCATCCGCGTAGTCGAGATCCTTAAGGCGGTCTAGCAATCCCCATTGTATGCCACCTGTTCTAGTATCTAGAGCGCTGACAAGGATGTCGTTTATTACTATAAGAAATAGTAATGGCGAAAGTAGGCATCCTTGCCGTACTCCTGAGCAACACAAACACAAACTGAATACAAAAAGAAGTTCGATATATGCAGTGGCGGCGTTTTTAATAAACTAAATGGAAAGATCGGTTAAGGCATGGATACACAATACGAGTTGCTGACCTGACAGTGGACATCTACTGCACTTGTGTACTCGCATGACAGTAGCTCGACTCGCCTCGCACGGTCACACAAGTGCGAGTTGCTGGCCTGATAGTGGACAGCTACTGTACTTGTGTACTTGCATGTCAGTAGCTTTAAAAGATTTCACTAGCTACATATATGGTTTACGAGCACGGTATACAGAAACAAGGTAATGTAAACGACTGAATATCGTTTTAGTGCGACGTCACTCGGCGACCTCTTCCCATATAAAATCGAAATTGTTTTTGTTGTTTCTGCATTAGTGCTGACGTCACTCGGTGACCTTTATCTACGATATTCGAAGCTGTCAGTCCCTTTTACATTACCTTGTTTCTGTATACCGTGGTTTACGAGCTACTGTCATTTCGCTATACCGTGCAAGTTGACGTCCGAGTCGCATGCGAGCTGCTGCTTGTGGCGTGTTGGCGAAGGCGATAGGCCAGTAAAAACAAAAAATGTTGTATTAACTCGTATGCGAGGTACTGGCCGACATGCACATGACAGTAACTCGTTACGCTAGCATAACTTTCTGCAGCTCTTCTGGCATGGTTAATCGAGCGTCTCTGGCATTTTCACCTGGCAAAACTCCTTTTTCTTCTTGCAATTGAAATATCCAAGTTCTCACATTTTTTTGTTGCTATTTCCACTATTTGGTTATGTTGGCTTTAAAGAAAAAAATTGAGGGTTTTGATTTTTATTACACAATTGTGTTTGGTTCTATTCTAGAATTTCACACCCTAAAGAAAGGTAGCATAATTAACTAAAGTCACACAAAGCCGGTAAGAGTGTGGATGTGGGTGCTGCTTCCCTTGTACCAACATTATCTCTGCTGGTGCCGGGATCACAGTGTTCCGAAAAAAGTGACACTTAAACTAACTTACCCAAAAGAGCGCACTCCGCTTTTAGTGAATGATTAGCACAAGGCATAAAAGAATTGAGTTCTTTAATTTTTACATGTTACACCACCATGAAGCCTGCCATGCTTGCAGAGATATCACATTCTTGAGCCCGACACAGATGTACATATGAGCCCTTGAGAGTCATAGTGGCGTAAGTCAAGTTTAAATAATTCGGAGTAAAATGACTTACCCCACCACTTTCATTCTCAGCAACGTAAATGATAAATTTTAGTTTTAACTCAGTTTTTGAAAATTTTTGACTTACGCCACTATGATTCTCAGCGGTTCATATATCTAAGTTATCACTCTGCTAGCTGCTTAAGGATATTTTCAGCAAACTCAACTACAGGGTAAACGGAAGAAAATCTAGTATGATACACTTCCACTGATTTCGCCTTCAATATGAACATATCTGATCACGAACTCATTGATCAACATTGTGATATGTTTGGAGTTCTATCGAAAGCAATTCAATATTTTATGTCGCCCACAGTGTTATTTTTCAACTCTTTCCTCAAAAGGAAGATGAACTTTATATTGCATGTGTTTGGACAAATAAGTAGATTAAGCTGTTGTTATAATAAAACTAGTTGCGAACGGTTTCCTTAGTCAAAGCGCGTAGCAGTGGCCGTCCATAGGTGTGGAGTGAAACCCATTGTTATCCCTTGGTGATTCGCCGTTCCTTTTACGCCGTCATTATATGGATTCCTTATGAGTTGAACGTGAAAAAGAAAATTAACATCTTCGATGAGCTGAACGCAATAAAATCGACTCATCTCTGAATAGTCCAGTCCCCCAACCGTGGTCACCGATTTTGATGAAATTTTGGATTTAGGCTCTACTTACCACCCTTTTCAAAGTCTACCCTTTTTGTACACAAAAATTTAGTTATAAGTTCGGAAAGTATTTTTGTAAATTTTTTAGTGTGCGTGTATGTGTGCGTGTGCGTGGATGTATATATACTGGCGGGGTACCGACCCCCGAACACTCAATTCACCTATGCTCTGAAAAAGATTGTAAACCGTTAATTTTTTTTCATTTTATTTAATTGCATATCTTTAGCAGCTGCGTACAAAAGTATTGCGCAATACCTTCCAGCTTCTAGAATATCTTCTATTTTGGAGGTACTGTTGTAAAATGTATATTAAACCTATATACCAAATGTAGCATGTATGTATACGTGAAATACCGTAATGTGCTCATAAAAGCTCCGAAAATCATTTGCTCCGAAAATTAAAAAAAAATCGTTCGGGTTTTTTACTGTAGCGAGGTAAATTTTCAAGCTACAGTGTCCATTCAAAAACCATTTTGTAGGTAATTTCACTGGCTATAAACCTGTGTTAATTGTATTACATTAGAACCCTTAATTTTCAAAACGTGAAGGGCCAAAAGGCTAAGCAAAGGTGGTACTTACACTATACAGCAAACTTCAATCCGCTATATCTCCGTCAGTTTTTAAGCTACAGCAATACATAGAAAACAAAAAATTTTGTTGAAGAAAAATCTAAATTTTGTTACTCAACAGTTTTTTACGTATCTTTAATAGTTTTTGAGTTTTTTTTGAATACGCCGAAATCTGTAAAATTCGTAAAATCCCCTTTTCATTTTGATCGTACCCATTTCGAAAAATACACCCTGAAAATCGCTCAAACTATATAGATCCGATAGATATCTCTAAATTAAAGTGAATCCTACGTGGAACGTGATAAATTTGAATTTGGGTGGAAGTGGTATTAGTTTTATTGATCATTTTTTTAAAAAAAATTTGAACGGTACACCTTCTTTTTGTCATAACTCATTCATTTTACATTCAAATGACTTTTATCAGTGTTCATTTTAAAGGCCCTTTCAAGCACTGTAATATAAGTTATCCTCGAAAAATGCATCGATTTTCCGTTATTCGACGTTAAATACAACGTTTTGAGTATTTGGTTTGAAATAGGTCCCCTTCGATCAATCATTACTCGCTTTGTTTTATATCTAGACCATTCATTCAAAAACCATTTTCTTCGTTTTTTATAAGCTTTATTTTTAGTCCTAACAAAAATTTTGATAAAACGCTCATTTTTGGACTTATTGACTAAAAACTGTTCGAAAACGTGGGGTTTTTTAATTTTCACTTTCCAAACGCTTATAACTAAAAAAATAACAATTTTACAAAAAAAGTTTGTACCACATTTTTTGCTTAAAATTAGCCTCTCTATCGATTAACGGGGTTATTTTGACCAAAATATGTCCCCCCGAGTTGGGGTGGGAACCACCCCCAAAGAAAAAGCGCACATTGGCATATGGTAGACTTTGATTTTTGAGTAGGGTTTCTCATACCGAATAACTCGGAATCGGATTCGGCGAATCTTTCCCGTGGGATTCGGAATCGGGATCCGTTTCTGAAATTCGCCGAATCCCGATTACTCGATATGAAATTCACTATTAAAATAAATATTCTTGATTATAACAAAAAATAAAATTAGTTGTTCCATCTGTTAGTAACTTTGATAATTAAAAGTAACAACTTGACTCAAAAATTCAAAATTTGAAAAAAAAATAAATAAATCTTGGTAGGTTCTGGGTGTTTGGATTTTATGTCATGGTGAAGAAAATTGTATTGACATTTTAGGATTCTCGATTGTTTTAGTTTCAGTTTAATTTTTCAAATTCAAAAATTGGTTTAAAAAAAATGACATACAAGTACCTATAAATAATAATACCTTTTAAATTAAAGTAAATATTCTAACATTAATATGACCTTAGCTATGGCAACTAAAAGATCTAAAGTTTGAAATTATTTTACCGTGGAACCAGCAACTAGCAATTCAAAACAAGCAAAAGTAATTAGTACATTTTTGTTATGTTTTTTTTTATATTTTTATTGGCAAAAGTAGAACTATACATGGTGTTGCAAATCACCTGTGCCACCCAATTATCTCGGAAAGTTTCGATGAAAAAAACCCCTTTTTCTTCAAAAAAATACGTAGTTAACTAATTTTTTTCCCCAAAATTGGAAAGCTTGGACAATTTCTTATGAATAAGGTCTGGACAATTTTTATGCTACGGCCTTTAATTTTAAGTTATAAGCACAAACTCTTTTCCACAGCCCTCCTGGAACAAAAAATGAGGGCAATGAAATTGCGTATGAAAAGCGTTATAATCAGTTTTGTAAGAAAACGTGCAATTAAAAAGTTATTGGCAAAATACTACTTTTGAATTTACGTTAACAAACATAACATAACAAAAATTATAGATAATCGAGTGTTCTATAAGTATTACGCAGGATTTTTTCATGTAGAATTAACCATTAACGAAATGTAGTGTAAAGAGAGTGATATATGAAGTTTGAAGCACTATATCTCCGTACATATAGACTTTACAAAAAAATTCTAAACAAGAAAGTTAAATCACTTATTTATCTACAAAATCATCACTGATATCAATTTTTGTCGTGAAATGCATAGTTTCTGAGATATAGAATTATCTTAACTATAAGTTTAGCATTTTGAATTTAAGCTCATAAAAATATATAAAATCATTTGGTAAAAAAAATCGCCTGCGGTATTTTTCGCGAAAGCCTTTTTTCGACCTATTTTTGGGACTATTAATACAATAAAAATTTTTTGTAAGTTAAAACTGTGAGTTTTTACTTGGAATCGGAATCGGAATCGGCGGTTCTCAGTTTTAAGGATTCGGATTCGGCGAATCCAAAAAAGACCGGGTTTTGAGAAACCCTATTTTTGAGGCATTCCCTATCTACTGTTAAAATTTCAAGTAAATCGGTCGCCTCCGAAAAAAAGTAGAGGTGATATCGGTTGGGGACTGGACTAGAAACGTAGATACTATAACCGTTGGTGAAAAGAGTGTCACGAACGATAATTGAAAGGGTCAAAGATGATGAACAAGGGATAGTGAACCGTCAGAAGCCGTCGCGAAGCGATGAGAGACTGGAAGGGAATAGTCCTCTATGAGGTAGTTCCAGTTGGTCAGACGATTGATTTTTCACTCTACTGTGGCCAACTACGAAGATTAAGCCAGGTAATTAAACAAAAACGGCCCAAATTGAATAATAAAAAAGGGTCTTCCATCACGACAACGCTAGACCACACACTTGTTTGAGGAACCGTCAAAAAGTGGGAGAGTTTGGTCGCGAACTTTTAGGCATCCACATTGCTGATAATAATGGACCATTATAAATTTAAATTGATTTTCACAATATAAGAAACCCAGTTGAATTTTACTGAAGAAACGCCACCAACTCCACTCTTTCATAGAAAATTGCTAGAATAACGTGCCAAAATATTTTCTTTGTTTCACTTTATAGAACATATAAAATGGATTTCATTTTACACAACAAACACCAATAGTACCTATACGTTCCCAGTCATGCCACTGAAATACTTTTCTTTAAAATGCTTCCATTAAAAAGGGTTCATTCGTTACATCAAAAATGTCCACACCATAATCAATTTAATTTATTAATATTTATAGAAATTTAATTTGCAAGTACCAAAACGACTGAATTCCTTTCATTAATTCTCGAGTCAATTATCACCACAACCCAAATAACATTCCTTGCTGAACATTCACTTAAGAGTCTTAACTGATCGTCTCCGAGGGAAACTTAACCCTTAGCACATTTTGAATAGTTTTTGTTGTTGTTTTTATTTTGAACCAAAGAATTTTTGCAGAGTGTTAAGACCAGCTAGCACGCAATCTAAGGGTGTAATGTCCACAGTTGGCCAAAGGTAATTTAAGTACGAAATTCCAGACCGAGGGGTGGTTGTAAGTAATCACGAAAGTGTCACTACTGATAACTTATTCCATGTAAAAATCGCTTGCTTACACGCACTTAACACTAGGAAAGAATTCCGGAAAAAAATAATAATAATAATAAAGAAAAAAATTTCGAAAAAGAAAACTTATTGCAAAACTTACTCGAGTCCGCCCCAGTCGTGTTCTGAGCTCTTGGCAAACTGTGTGCTTCTGGCGCTCAATAAAAATGTTTCTGAAGTGAGACCCAACTAGGGGATGTTAGAAAAAATATAGCCTCCATCATCCCCACCCCAACCAAAAAAAAAACGGGTGAAATTTTTCAAGGTAAACAATGTTTTGAGTCAATTTCCCAACAGTCCACAATAAAGCACAACTCCTGTTTTTGTGGGGGTGTGAGAACAGTGTGCTCCAAAAATGTTAGACAGCCTGAACCAAAAAAAAAGATACTTCCGTGATGAGAAACTAAATTAAACTAACGAAGCCTCAGCGTTGACAGGCCGTATTAAATCCGTTTCCTTAATCAAAGTAAACAGAATCTAGAATGAATTCAGCTATGTCAGAATTTCTCTTAATTGCCGAGCTGCGTACCGAAGCAAGTCTCTGGAGAAGTGCCAGCCTACGCATAGTACCTTTTGCGGTAAGATGGATAGTGGTGGCGTGTCAAACTATCATACTCGTTGGAAAAATCCCCTTAATGAAGCTTAAAAATATTTTCGGGTAGATTTTAGCGGGTTTTTTGTCGTGGTAATAATAACATCCTGTTGAATCGAATCTCCCCAAACCGCCACCAGGTCTGTGGGCGTATTACTCTAACAACCGCTTCAACGCTTCTTTCACAACTAACAAACTTTCTTATTATTATTACTATTTTTTTTATTCGTCTTCCATGCTTGCATTTGCACAAGAGTTTCCGGTATTTTATTGGTTGTGATTTAGCAAAATCTAACCCTTTGACAGGGTGTCACTTGAACGTAAAAATAGAATTATTAATTAACGTTGAATTTATGGATTGAACTTGTTTTGTTTTTTTTTCAACGTCAAGGCTGGTTCCGTGTTGCTGTCACTACGTGGTTAGCCCTGAAAGAAGGTAAATACTTCTTAACGTTATAACTTTGAGATTATTGTGTAATCAAGACTTGTAAGTAACCAAAAAGCACGTGATTTTGTCGTTAGTTTAATAATTGCGAAAGTTACGCATTTTAGCCATCAATGGTTTCCTTTGTCATTTTGCTTATATCATTTTTGTTTATGTTAATCGGTAATGTGAGTTGTTGTTTTGCTATTATTAAATATTGGTCTATTGAAAATGAGTTGTATTGAACATAAAAATTGTAGGATGTTATCATTACTCTGATATTTATTGCTATGACGAGTACGAAATTCTTAAGGCAAGCAGTTTTGGCGCAAAAATAGTAGTATTACTTGGTCTCTTTTCTTTCTCTTTGTCTGCACCTATTTACATCCTTATGATCTGATAGATCTACATTAGTAAGAAGAACATTGATAAGTAATGCAAACCATCTTTTTAATAAATTAATTATCGCACAACATATTTTTATAAGAAAGGGATCACATATTAGGTACCTGCATTCATCGTACGAAAGGAAATAAAGCACCTCGTCATAGGGTTCGAAGCCATACATGAAAGAATCTGCAGGATACGTTTTAAGGGTAGATTCACTGACTTGGTCATCACGATATCTTCGGAAGTATTGGACCTACAAACTCTAAATTTAGCAGTCATGTTTCTTTTGTTTAGTAGAGATCCACTAAGAAAAGGGTTTGCGGAAATCGACTCACAAGGGTGGTTTCGGGTACGTTACAGATAGAAAATTCAAGTTTTTGAATTATAACTTCTACAGACTTAAAAATTGGTAGGGATGGTCCTTATGTGACATCAACTCAAAATGGGTTTTCCTAAAATCATCCTCTAAGGAGTAAAAGGGGAGGTACGATGCGAGTAGCCCTAACAAGCCATCTCGCGGCTTAAATATTAATAATACCTTGCGTACAGTACACCACCTCGATCACCTGGTAGTCCCGGTGTCGCAGTCTTTGTCGGCTGGTTAGCGGGATTCGCTTGTTTCAGGAGGCATAACACTCCGACGAGGCTGTCTCCTTCTAACCCCGATGGTTGCGTCTCTGGCTCAGTCGGCTGCTTTTGAAGACATCGACTTTACGAAATCGAAGACAAGTTATCCGTGGGCTCGTGAAAATTTTTTGTTTTTGATTCAGCACCCTTCAGACTCCTATTAACCACTCCTCTATTCTTTCCTTCGAACCAAGTTTATTACTTGATATTGCACCATGACTAGTACCCATGACGGACTGGTAGTATAAAGGGGGATTCTTAAGCTTGAACTTTCACACATAAAATTATCTCAAGTGGCATAGAAAGGTGGATCGGATTATGTTTGCACAACAAAAATTCATTTAATACAAAGCGTGTTTTGTCGATTTTTTAGAGAAATGTGTGATGATTTTAGTATGTACATACAAATCAGAGATGTACTAAATAGTTTAAGAAATGGATTTAAATACGCGAATGTTTAGGAATAGCATTAAAAAAATTTAATCAAATTAATGCCTCATTTTTTATTACTTACAATAGGATGTAAAAAAATATTAGAAGAATAGACCAGTGCTATATACAGTAATGGTATTCTTTCTTCTCGTATTTAATAGTCAAAGTTCAAGAGAGGAATATTATAGTTCCAAGAGGCTATTTCTAAAGGCCCCCCCTCATATACAGGCCATGGCCTGAAAATTTCTCGTCTTGAGGCCAAGTATAACCACCCAGTGGGAAAAATTGCGAGCGCTGTTCAGAGGAGCTTACTTTGAGCGCTGTTAAATATGCTCCCGAGGGAGCATTACCGGAGCTTTCATAAATTTTATAGAACGAAGAAAATGAGCGATTACCTTGATGACCATAAAGGGTGGCATTGGCATTCTCAATGGACTGGCTCTCTTTCGATACGAAGGACAAGCAGCTTTTAAAGTGGTTAGAATTTAGTTGGGGGACTGCTTTGATAAAACCACACTCGCGCTTGGAAAGGAAAAGGCAATAGCGAAAGATAAACAAAATAAAAGCTTTTCGATACCCGGATCACATATCCACAGGCGTCCATGAAAATTCTTTATTAAAAAGCTTTTTTATAATGCTCCTAGAATGCCTTTGAAGGAGCATAAAAACGTATGCTCCCCTGCAATGACATGCAATGTTAAAAAGTATATGGAACTGGAGCGTAACGGGAGCGCTGTAAGCTTTTTAAGGAGTGCTCAAACAGCGCTATTGGAGCCCTCCATTTCCCGCTGGGCACATACTCACTCACCCACATCGTCAACTGGATGGGGCCTGTCATAACCTCCCAGCGGGAAAAATTGGGAGTGCTCCTCTGGGGAGCTAATTTTGAGCGCTCCCAAATATGGTCCCGAGGGAGCATTACTGGAGCTTTCAGAAATTTTATAAAAAGAAGAAAACGGGCGATTATATTGTTGACCATAAAATGTGACATTAGCATAGTCAATGGACCGGCTCTCGTTTGATACGGAGGACAAGCAGCTTTGGACGTGGTTATTATTTAGTTGGGGGCCTGCTTTGGTAAAACCACACTCGCGCTTGGAAAGGAAAGGGCAAATGCAAAAAATGAACAAAAATAAAAGCTTTTCGGCACCGGAGTTTATTCACATATCAGGCCTCCATGAATAGCTCTACTGTAGATATTTAAAAAAGCTCTATAATGCTCCTTTTTGTCTCCAACCAAATCGTTGCAGGAGTGCTTCTATGGGAGCTCAAAAGGAGTGCTAGCCAAGGCGGACATCTAATGTTAAAAAATATATGAAAAGGGAGCGGAAAGGGAGCACTCCATGCCTCCATGGGAGTGCTCTTTCATTGTCTTTGGAGCACTCAATTTCCCGCTGGGCTTCTATATTACAAGCCATGAACAAGAATCTCAATTGAGAGAATCGGACTACCAAATTCTCCCAAATTCTCCAAATTACACTAACAACATAAAGTGACTTCACCGAGTTGTAGTCCGATTGAGCGGAAATTCGCTCTCAATATTTTCCTTGTGCATGGCTTGTAATATAGAAGGTTATGGGCCTGTATATTCCAAGTCCAACAAAAATCTTTATGTGTGTGGGTATTTATCGTCAGTCTGTGCCTGAAGATCTGAACTTCTATTCAGTCTGAAATTTTCCTTGAGGCCATAAACATTTTTGCACATCAATTAACAACCTGCTAGGCTATACTGTCGTGTTCTCCTGTGCGTATGTAAGGACTCATGAGGTCACCTGCAGTCTACGGCCTATCGGACGCATGCCTCAGTCAGACTGAGTAATGTATGGCCTTAATCGGGCGGTACCTGCTGACCTGGCCTAAAACGCTACGGCCTGCGAATAGGGGCCTTAAGGGGTCATAGTTAAGTCAAGATCTGTCAATTTGTCGTATTTTAATTTTGTTTTCCACGAGACACGTCATGACCTACACATATTCGCAAAACATTTGCATTACTTGATGCGAATGCGAATGTTTAAAATGATGCGAATCATTGGCATAAGCGAATGCGAACATTCGTAACATCCCTAATTGGTACAACCACCCTCACTGGGTGCTGAGGAGTCCTGGAACATGTAATAAGACTCGTTTTTTTCTTTTTTTTCCGGTGTCTGTGATGTGACTGCGAGCAGCGCCCCTAGTAGCCTCTGTTAGCCAATACAAGCACCATTCGTTCATTTTATATGAAATTTGACTCGTAATGTTGACTAAATTTAATCACAAAGTATTTAGAATTTTTAAAATGGAAAATATGTCTGGAAAAGTATTTCAAATAAAATACAAAATGCTTTTTTTTGAAAAGGTATTTAAATGCAAAATACAAAATAGGTACAGTTTTTGCATTTTGTATTTGCATTTTAATTACAAGTATTTCAAATATAAGTCGCATCTCTGATATAAATTCCCTGGCCACTAACCTTTAAAAGGTGAAATCACTTTTCGGCCAAAAAATACCTTGAATAACTTCGAAAGGGTTAGGTTTTCGAAAAAATGATAGGAGGGCTTTTTGTAGGCGATAACGTTTCGTATTGGCTGATCAAAATTGTTTTTCGAAAAAATGAGTTTTTGAGTGAGTTTTTTGCCAAAAAGTGATATCTCCGGCGGCCATGTTTTTTTTTGTGATTCCGAAATTGTTTTCTTAAAAAGTCCCAAGGAACTGTGGACCAATTTTCAACCATTTTTGAATTTTGTCTCCTTTCGTGCGTTTTTTTGATAATTTCCCCGGACTGTGAAACCCCAATGTAGGCTTGGCTTGCTTGAACTTGGTGAGCTTTTTAGGTACCACGTGCCAACGCAAAACAAGCCCAACAAGCCAAGGCAAAACAAACCCAAATACACGCTTTGCTTTAGTTACTTCACAGTTTGCTTTTCATGAGCACAGGAAATAGAAATAGTACACGAAAGAGGTAAGAGAAAGATATCTATTGTTGTGTAGAGTGATAAAGAAGCGCAATTGTTTATGGCATTAACTCTTGAAACATTTACGAGAAATTTGTTAAAATGGGATATAGAAATAGTTGTCTCAGATTAATTTTGAACTCTTAAATATTTGAATCGGTTGTTTAGTCCAGTAAATCTGTCGAAAAAATCGCGTTTTTTTGCAAAAACGATTAACAGGCTACAAAGGTATGTAAAAAATAGGAAATTTTCCGTAGAATTCAATGAACTATTTTTAAAACAAATGACGCGCTTGCGTCCTTTTCAAAATGGCGCCCAAAGTTAGCGAAAAACAGTTTTTTACGTTTAAAAAAGAAACTTGGTGTTGTACAAAAAAAAATTTAATGGCAAAGTTGTGTAACTCTTTAATACTGATCGAACTGCCGTGGTCCGATCTCAAAATATTGCAAACTCAATTAGTAATTGCAAAAAAACCGCTAAAAATCGCTATTTTTTGAAATACCTGTAGCTCCGTGAAAAGACGATATTTTTTAACGAACCACGGTGAAAGCGTAGTTCAATGTAAGTCGAATAAGAACGTTTTTACAGATTTGCAAAATATTGCAAGATTTTTGCAAAATTCGATTTTTTCGAAAAAAACGCGTTTTTTTCAATGTCCAATAGCTCATACAGGCCATCATATTTTTACACCCTACCGGTACCAAAATTTTCTTTAACAGTTGCGCTTACATGTGCAATTAATGCGCATATCAAAAAATGATCCCTAATATGTGCAAAATCAGTCAAAAGATCGATATTTTTTTATACCCCAAAAAACCATGAATATATTTGTGATTTTTAATTACATTGGAATGCCATCATTACCAATCGAAAGCTGACATTTTTCTACAAATTTACAAAAAAAAATTTTTGCTCTCCGACCTTCTTGAGCCGAGATAATTTTTTTTTTGAAAAAAATCGTGTGGCGCCATCTTTTGAGATAAGTCGCTGAAATTTGCAGGGGTCACTGCTGAATACTTATATTTTCAATAAAAAATTCCCGCAACTTTATCGGCCGTTGCTGAGCATTGTAAAATCAATTAAACTCGCAGCTCTATGCTGCGGCGCGCATTAGCTGGCGCTATAGTCCGGTCAAAATATACGAAAAAACTCAAGATGGGTGATAATTCGGAAGTTGCTGAAAATTGAGCCCTTACAAATATCATTATAAATAAAATGTTGAATCCCCCATCGATCGGTCGGTGCCAAATATTTTTATTCAAGGTCAAAAGGTCAAAATATCAGTTTTTGGCAAATATCTGCTAAACGGTAAGTTTTATCACAAAAAAGTTTCCACAAAGTTTGTAGATTATGCGATTATCCGCAAAAATAGATATTATACATTTTCCTGTACAAATTGCCATTCATGAGATATCGCCGTTTTAAAGATTTAAAATGCTCATATGCACTCATTCGCGACTTGTATAGGCATCAGACGTTCAATAAGTCCTTTGTTGGACTACCAGGAATCATCCCTGATAATATTAGCCACGTAGAAAGGATTTATTGAACGTCTGATGCATATACAAGTCGCGAATGAGTGCATATGAGTATTTTAAATCTTTAAAACGGCGATATCTCATGAATGGCAATTTGTACAGGAAAATGTATAATATCTATTTTTGCGGATAATCGCATAATCTACAAACTTTGTGGAAACTTTTTTGTGATAAAACTTACCGTTTAGCAGATATTTGCCAAAAACTGATATTTTGACCTTTTGACCTTGAATAAAAATATTTGGCACCGACCGATCGATGGGGGATTCAACATTTTATTTATAATGATATTTGTAAGGGCTCAATTTTCAGCAACTTCCGAATTATCACCCATCTTGAGTTTTTTCGTATATTTTGACCGGACTATAGCGCCAGCTAATGCGCGCCGCAGCATAGAGCTGCGAGTTTAATTGATTTTACAATGCTCAGCAACGGCCGATAAAGTTGCGGGAATTTTTTATTGAAAATATAAGTATTCAGCAGTGACCCCTGCAAATTTCAGCGACTTATCTCAAAAGATGGCGCCACACGATTTTTTTCAAAAAAAAATTATCTCGGCTCAAGAAGGTCGGAGAGCAAAAATTTTTTTTTGTAAATTTGTAGAAAAATGTCAGCTTTCGATTGGTAATGATGGCATTCCAATGTAATTAAAAATCACAAATATATTCATGGTTTTTTGGGGTATAAAAAAATATCGATCTTTTGACTGATTTTGCACATATTAGGGATCATTTTTTGATATGCGCATTAATTGCACATGTAAGCGCAACTGTTAAAGAAAATTTTGGTACCGGTAGGGTGTAAAAATATGATGGCCTGTATGAGCTATTGGACATTGAAAAAAACGCGTTTTTTTCGAAAAAATCGAATTTTGCAAAAATCTTGCAATATTTTGCAAATCTGTAAAAACGTTCTTATTCGACTTACATTGAACTACGCTTTCACCGTGGTTCGTTAAAAAATATCGTCTTTTCACGGAGCTACAGGTATTTCAAAAAATAGCGATTTTTAGCGGTTTTTTTGCAATTACTAATTGAGTTTGCAATATTTTGAGATCGGACCACGGCAGTTCGATCAGTATTAAAGAGTTACACAACTTTGCCATTAATTTTTTTTTGTACAACACCAAGTTTCTTTTTTAAACGTAAAAAACTGTTTTTCGCTAACTTTGGGCGCCATTTTGAAAAGGACGCAAGCGCGTCATTTGTTTTAAAAATAGTTCATTGAATTCTACGGAAAATTTCCTATTTTTTATATACCTTTGTAGCCTGTTAATAGTTTTTGTAGGTAAAAACCCTCACTTACTGGACTAGTTTGAGAAACCCCATAAGTCAAGTGAGAGCAACTTTTGGGAAATCGAGAGAAACTGTTTCTACATTAACCGGCAACCTCTACTATTATTATTTTCAATAAAATATATTGTTTAAAGCTAAATACAATCTTTGTGATCAATGGAATTCTCAAAAGTTGAAAAATTTAATTATTATGGATTCTTAAAGTCGCTTGACTTATGGGGTTTCTCAAATACATATACTTTTGGCAAAAAGGAATTGTATTCTAAGCTGTATAAAATAAAAAGTACACTCAGTAAACCTCAAAAATGTATTCTAAAGGAAGTAGAAACATTAACTAATAGCCCAGTGAATAAGCCGGAAAAAACTGTAAAATGTGGATAAGTGGTGGAACAGCACCGATTACAAAAATTCTTTTCTTGCGGTATTCTGTAGACGTTCAGGAACATTCATCACCACTAACCCTTGCATTACCTCGAACAATGAATAAATTAGAGTGGTTTTACTCCTCCAAAGCATCCCCATGAATTGCAGTACTGAAAATGTTTGTAAAATTTATATATTTCGGCTCGGAAATCGTTTCTCGGGGGTTTTCGGGGTCACTGATCACGAATCCGAGGTCCATTTGTATGCAGGCGTGGTTTCAACCCCTAAAAGCAAAGGTAAGAGGAAATATTAAAAATGCTGAAACATGTCATTTTTCAATTTATGTGTTTATGTGTAGGGCTGATTTTAGGAGTTGAAACCACTCCTGCATACAAATGGACCTCGGATTCGTGATCAGTGACCCCGAAAACCCCCGAGAAACGATTTCCAAGGCAAAATAATGCATTTGTAATATTTTCTCTTAAAAAGGGGTGCTTTTAGGGGTTGAAATCACCCCAGCGTACAAATGGACCTCGGATTCGTGATCAGCGACCCCGAAACCCCCGAGAAACGTTTTCCGAGGCAAAATAATAAATTTTTCAATATTTTCTGGCAGGGGGGGGTGATTTTTAGGGGTTGAAAGTTGAAACCACCCCTACATGTATATGAAGCTCGGATTTGTGATCAGTGACCCCGAAAACCCCCGAGAAACGATTTCCCAGGCAAAATAATGCATTTGTAATATTTCCTCTTTCCAAGGGGTACTTTTAGGGGTTGAAACCACCCCTGCATACAAATGGACCTCGGATTCGTGATCAGTGACCCCGAAAACCCCCGAGAGACGATTTCCGAGCCGAAATATATAAATTTTACAAACATTTTCAGTACTGCAATTCATGGGGATGCTTTGGAGGAGTAAAACCACTCTAATTTATTCATTGTTCGAGGTAATGCAAGGGTTAGTGGTGATGAATGTTCCTGAACGTCTACAGAATACCGCAAAAAAAGAATTTTTGAAATCGGTGCTGTTCCACCACTTATTCACATTTTACAGTTTTTTTCCGGCTTATTCACTGGGCTATAAATATGAAACACAAATAAGATTATTAGTCCAGTCAAATAAGGCAAAAAAAGTGGTCAACCTCGGAATGAAAGGTAATAAGCTGAAAATTTATATGAACCTTTGTTTTAGCATTCTAAATGATGTGTCAAAAGTCTCACATAATCTCGTGTCCGCGTCTTGAGATATTAGAGGTCAAAGGTCACCAAAATCAGTTTTTCGCAAATATCTCGTAAATTATCGGCTTCACGTAAATTTTGGTTAAGTAAAGTTTGTTCAATAGATAAATCTGCATAAAAGTGTCCTATACCGAATTTACGTAGAACCAATAGTTTTCGAGATAAAGGGCTGAGAAGTTTTGGCATCGTGCTGTATTCGTTTCCGCACCACCTCTGAGGTAGAATGCAAGGGCGTTTTTTACTTGGTGTTCCCGTAGGCCTAATCCATGGGTTATAAGTTATGATAAATTTTTTTGGATTATCTCCCTATGTCTTCTATTTCCACTTCTTTCATATTGCCATCTTAATCAACACTCATCTCAGAGGTAAATAAAGAAATGTGGTCGGCGTTATAATCGTTCTACTCATATTCAAGGGTTGTATCCCAGGACATACTATTGAGACCCGACTTGCCCCGACAAGAGCCATACGCTACGGAACAAGGCAATCTTACTTTTCTGCATTCGCTTGATACATGTACCTCTGACCACCGCCAATTGGAGATTTTCGATCGGGATTCTCTTTATTTTGGGGTCACAAATAATATCTCAAAAGTCCATAAAGCCAACTGACCGGCTACGCAATTTTCGGAGGGTCAAAGTTACGTGTATCAAGTGAATACGGAAAAGTAGGATTGCCTTGTTCCGTAGCGTATGGCTCTTGTCGAGGCCAGTCGTGTCTCAAATCGATGGCCGAGGATACAACCATTGAACCTGAGTAGAACGATTATAAGCCGGCCACATTTCGTTATTTACCTCTGAGATGAGTGTTGATGAAGACGGCAATATGAAAGAAGTGGAAATAGAAGACATAGGGAGATAATCCAAAAAAATTTATCATAACTTATAACCCATGGATTAGGCCTACGGGAACACCAAGTAAAAAACGCCCTTGCATTCTACCTCAGAGGTGGTGCGGAAACGAATACAGCACGATGCCAAAACTTCTCAGCCCTTTATCTCGAAAACTATTGGTTCTACGTAAATTCGGTATAGGACACTTTTATGCAGATTTATCTATTGAACAAACTTTACTTAACCAAAATTTACGTGAAGCCGATAATTTACGAGATATTTGCGAAAAACTGATTTTGGTGACCGTTGACCTCTAATATCTCAAGACGCGGACACGAGATTATGTGAGACTTTTGACACATCATTTAGAATGCTAAAACAAAGGTTCATACAAATTTTCAGCTTATTACCTCTCATTCCGAGGTGAAACCCTAATTTGACTGGACTATATCTATTTCTATGAAAAAGATTGGTATAAAATAAATAAATAAAAATAAAATTTATTCATCATTACCAACGTTCTCTGACAACTCAGAATCAGATGTAGGCCACTGGTGACCTATCTCTTTGTAGAATGCTAGAATGTTATCTTCATCTAGGATGTATTTCATGAGTATTTTTAGATCTTTAATTTTTTGTATTGATGGGGATTTTCTCTCTTGGATATACTAGTTCATTTGGGAGTGATAGAAGCTGCTTTTTATTGTTGTTTAGCCTACAAGTGTGACTGCACAACCCACCAATAAAAGGTTTGGTGATTACAACATCCTTATGTTTGAAAGAGTGTGAAAAGTGCATGAACTGCGAGATTTTAAAAGCTACTTTCTTATCCTTTGGAACTATACGCCCATTAATAACAAAAGACGTGTGATTAATACCATTAATAAGAAAACACGCGTTATGAATGTACACGGATCAACCTGCGCTTATCCTGGAAGCAAACTTCGAGCATTCTCGTCGCCAGAGATGCGGACGTGTATTCGAGTCATATGACTTATGGGCTTTCTCGAATAAACGAAAACTTTCGTACGGTCCAACTCCATGTAGAATGACCTGATTCGTGGGATTTCGTTTCTAAAAGATGCGTCTACCTCTGAAGAATAGATTTTTACCGAAAACTCGATTTCGACAAAAAGGTGACTTATGGGGTTTCTCAAATAACCGATTCATTTATAGTTAATGTTATTCCCAAAAAAATAATTTCTTTATGAAATAAATTTTCTCAAACCTCTACATACATTTATTTCTCTAAGCAAAATAAATATTAAACGAACGCGAAAGCATACAAAGTATCAAAAAATTGAACATTGCTCATTTCGAGCTTTGGTTTGCTTTGCTTTGGCTTTGCTTTGACTTTGACGCTTTGTCATTTGGTTTTTTCCCATAACAAAGCACTGGTTTATTTGATATGCCAAAGCAAAGCAAAGCACTAAAGCAAGCCAAGCCTACATTGGGGTTTCACCTTAACAGTCATTTGGTTCTAAAAAAAAAATATTTCTATCGTAAAATGAGTCGGAAAGGATATATTTGTCAAAAAACTGCTTTTAGGCGCCATATTATGTTCAAAAAATTTTAGATTTTTCTTAGTCTATATAAATGTTAGATTTGTGCCAAATTTCATCAAAATCTGAGATGGTAAAGGAAAAAATGTTTTATTTTTGTGTTGATTTGACATGATTTCATTTTGGAACAATTTCAGCCACGACTTTGGTCAGATGGGATGGGCGACATAGTTCATTCAGATATTGACGGTTACTGATAACAAATCGTTCCTCTCGTGATCGTGATAGAAGAATGAGGCATTGATTATATACAATGTCAAGGAGCGCTTTTTCTTTTTCTTCTTCGACTGGTCTTTTTCTTCTTCGACTGGTCTTTTTACGTCTTCTGATAAACTCTCACAATTTTTTTGGGTTTCCCCAGCTTGACAGAAAACTAACATAATGGAGTAGGTAATCGCACTCAGCATTGCCAGGATGAACCGTAGATAATCTTCCAGTTAACATTAAACTAAAAAATTAAGATAAACTCTCCTTTTCCTTAGTTTTTATAATTTTAATTTTAAATCTTTTAAAAAAATATTCATCGATTATCTCACAAAAATTTCTTTTGACTTTTGAATTATAATTCTACTCAAAGGATGAGCAATACGATACGGCTTATAATTAATAAATGCAACCCTTTTGGGAATATATTTTTATGAAACCCCTTTTAGCGAGGACATAGTTATTGCAGAAGTGTGTTACCTTTAAACCTCGACGATTGGTCAGGCCATGCATATGATCATGATCACTGACTTGATCAACGAAGTCAACCTCTTCGCTTGCTGCCGGTCCTTCGTGACATGTCTTAGGCTAAAGTGATTCTTGTGATCAACTTTTTCGAGTCCCTCCAGGTACCTACTCCTCACAGATTACCAATACTAGCATACTTCTATTTCGCTGGGATTCTCCTTGAGTACCATCCAGGCACCTATAGTGCTGTCTCTATTGTGGCATCGGAGGTAATCCAGTAGTTTATTTTGGAGCATCTTGCATCTTAGGGTATGATATTCTCGGCCTTTGTCTCTAAGGAATATTTTTTGCCGGGTTGGAGCAGCACAGTTCACAGGAATTGTTTTGGAGAAGTGAGTGTAAGGGAAGAGTTGTCTTGATAGGCACCCTGTAATTATCTAAACGACTGTAGAGAAAATACAAATAATTAGCTTCGAAGAATTTTGGAAAAAGGGGAAGTAGACGAGAAAAAAAAGAAGAATTTATTGTGGGTGAAAGACGGCGGGCGGTACGATAATTGCTGGGAAATTTTACTGATTACGAATGTCAAGTTTTTCGTCAAATTTTTAAAGAAAACCACTCTTTGGTTTGAAAATATGCCAGAATCAAGAGAAAAATTGAGAGACAAAAATACAGTTTTTGGGAAAAAGTCGGTTGGAAACTTTTTTTTAAACTTAAACTCAGGTGTAGCCCTCATCCCGTTTGCAGTTACTTTTATAATTTTTAAGTGCCGGAGCAGTGCTTTCCTAGCAGCTAGAGGGATTTACCGTAATGAACAGAGTCGTCCAGTTTTAACTCCTATCCAAAAAATAACTAAATACCAAAGGAACAAATTTTATCGGCTAAGTGGCATGGCCAAACCTGGCTCACTTGAAGAACCACGGGATTAATAAAGTTTATTACCCAACTCTGTAGGTAGGCTACCGAATAGGATTATCTATCTATTACCCCATTAATTTAGCTGTGAGATAAGTAGACTACCCACTTTAGCTTGTTGCATTTTCCCTTGCCTGGCCATGGAACAGTCTGAATATGGCGGATCTAGAGTGGACATACTCGATAAAACCAGCAATCTCAGGGTGTAAACAATCGTGCTAAAGATATGAATGGTACTGCGTGAATGTACTACCAACGATGGACTTCGGATACCAGGTGACCTCCGGTCTAACTTAGCTATCCCATGGAAATGCGGAGCTCTCTCTCTCTATTTTCCTTTCTCCTGAAAAAGATGGAGAAGCCTTTAGACAAGCATACAAGCGTGGGTCTTACAGCGAATCCCCTCCACTGCTTGCTTTTCCATGGAGTTTTGGTATAATGAATCCTAAATCAATTTTAGGCTATATCAAAAGCCTTTACCTTAAAGGGTATTAATGGCGAAGTTGTCACAATAGACCAAATAGGTCGCAGCGCCTACAAAGCCGGAAAAAAGAAGAAGAATATTTAAACCTGTTCACTCGACATAATGCTCTTTGGCGTCCTGGCCAACAAACCTGGCTGGTTATTTCCTGATGTACCAGTTTCTCCAAATCTTGTTGGTCTTGAAGGTTTCTGGCTTTACAATGGTTAGCGAAAGTACAAGTAATTTGTATTTTTAAATAATCCTTAAAATCAATAAAATTATTTCATGGTAAATCTGTTCCCTTCAACCGATATTGATTAATAATGACAGGTTTGTATTTCATTAGTAATTAAAATCGGTGTAATATTGCGTGACTTCCTTAAAGAGTATAATATGAAAAGGCTTTAGTTTCCTTTTTTTTAAATAATTCCCACATAAATAAAACAAAGCCTATTTTCATAAAACAACACAGTTTCAATCCTTTTCTTCAAGCAAAGGTTTACAACTAGCCCACTTATACAACGCCGACTGTAAATAATTGATATCCTTACAATGTACACGCTGTGTTAATTTATCAATCTCCTCCAGACATACACGACACAGCTACGTAAAAGCGAGTGTTCCCGGATTTTTTTCAGGTCACGCAATCGTGTTCATAGTCCTGGATTGACCGCTGTAAGTAACCGCAATACAACGTCCAACCCCTGACCACTACTACATTGCGTCAAATTACTTTTTTCTAATTCGGTCGCCGTGTTTCTACCTCTTCCTGATTGAAAATCAATGGCAGTTGCTACGAGCTAACAGTCGACAAAACACTGTCTTTTCCAATCATAACGAAATGACCAAGTTGTCCTTGATTTCTTCTTCCTTTAAGGGGTATCTACCTTCAATGTTCTTTTGAACCCCTGCAGCGTTCAAGGGTAATTCGGTGGCGCTTGAATATTTCGGATTTCGTGTAGTAACTTCTTCCGGTGGAAATTCCTTGAGTTGTAGAGCGGTGAAAAGGCATGCAATCGCGCCATGACTTGCATTGCAATATTGAAATTAGAAACACAGGTCAATAGAAAACCCTACGACGACGTACGTTGCAATTGTGTAACCGATTTGTGATTACGTAACATTTAAGGAGTTCTTTTTAAACAGTATAAAGTTTTGATTTAAGCAGAGAAACGAACCTAAGCTTTCAAAGCTTTTTGGAGAAAATGAGGGTTTGATTACTGTCTTAAATATTTCGGAGTCGTGTCTTTGCTGTCAGCAAGAACTTTTAAAAAAGCTCAACATTCAGTGGCGTCGTTTGCTTTCTTTTTGTTTTAAATTAAATATTTTAACAATTTTTTTCTTGGTAGATAATCATCATAAATAGCTTCCTGCAACATCATCCTCCAGAACTGTCTTATACCTAGGGTTCGTAGATCTTCTTCTACGCTATCTGTATATCTCTTATCGGACGTCCGTGCATCTGTTAATTTAATTCTGTACGACGTAGTATTGGCCCTACGCCTACCGCAAGAAGTGGTCGCCTTTGGGTTCATCGATCATATCGGAGTAGTAGGAAGACGGTTCAACGAAATCAAGATATTCGCGGACGAAGCGATATAGGAGTCAAAGACGCAAAACTAAATGCGTGAGAACTAGCACACATACTTATGGCAACGTGTGAATATGCCCAATGGTCCCATTTCGCTGCGAGATAGCCCAACCTCTGTTTCCATAGGCCTGGGAAACTTTCGTGTCCGAAATATGGGTGTCAAACCAAAAGCACTTATAAACCCTGTTACAAATTAAGAAAAGTAATGGGAACAATATATGCAAACAAATGCAAACGTTATGTAATACTATGATAGAGCAGTTCTACACGTTTTCCCTTCCTGCCAACATACACTAATTTGATGAACTTCAACTTCAACAGTTTATTCAATTCAATACATAAGATTCTTACAAAGTTAGTATGATAATTATATACTAGCCAAAAGGCAACCGTAAATTGTATGCAATATACTTAATTAATTAAGTTCAATTTTAGGTACATTAGTTTCATTAATATTACATTTG
This sequence comes from Thereva nobilitata, assembly GCA_963855945.1. Classification (NCBI taxonomy): domain Eukaryota; kingdom Metazoa; phylum Arthropoda; class Insecta; order Diptera; family Therevidae; genus Thereva; species Thereva nobilitata. The sequence continues at coordinate 194,024,127 of OY979694.1, read as the reverse complement.
TGATTAAACGGAGCCAGGTGAAAAGGCTGGCTGTGGAGTCAAACTAATACTTATTTGATGAAATTAATTTTGTTTGGGCAAGAGGAATATTATGGCAATGATATCAATTGTCAACATACAACTGTCATTACCGATTACCGATATTTGGCAGATATTAGGTCTGTTCCAATAGAAAACCTGGCCTGTCGTAGCCTGGGAAAATTTTGTCAAAATCCCGAAAAGTGAAGGAACGCTTTTTGGGATGTTTCGTACAATTCAAGAACTGCCATTTAAATATCATTTTTTTAAGCGAAAACTCCTATCATGGTTGAGCGATTTTTGGTAGGGCAAAAATTTATGGATTCGCGTCATCGACATGCTAATTTTGTAACTTGATTTTTACCCACTTTCATGTAACTTCAAATGTTGCACATTATGTATAGTTCGCGTGACAAAGCAAACTGACCATTTTGTAAAAAAATCAAGATGGCGGTTTCAATATGGCGCCCAATTTTGCAATTGTGATCCCCGACCACCCGGCATGGGTATCAAATGAACGGGCATGACAGATAGAAAACAATTAGCTCTAAGGCATCATTCCAAATTTAAAATGGCGGCCAACACGAAATGACATATAATAGACTAAAAAGTAGAAAATATAACCTACCAACTTCAAATATTGAACATATGCATAGTTATCGTGAAAATGCAGTCAGACCATTTTGTAAAAAATTAAGATGGCGGTTCCAAGATGGCGGCCGATTTTTGCAATTGTGTTCCCCGATCCACCGACATGGGTATCAAATGAAAGGGCAAGGCAAGGTAGAATACAATTTGCTGTGTGGCGTGATTCCAAATTCAAAATGTCGTTTTACCTTTTTCTTTACAACCCTCTCAGTATGGGCAAGGCCGTCTAAGGGCGGGGCCTTTGGGCACACAAGAATTTGGGGCCTTTTTGGAAAGTAAAGAAAGTGAATGATACAAACATTTTTCTGCTATGATCTTATATTTATTATGGTTAATTAATACAATTCAAATATACATTATGTTATTAATTAGATAAGTATGCTGCTGGTTTGAATTGATTACGATTACAATAATGGTTTCTTTCGGGATTTCTGTTTAGCAAAATCTTTTATTATATGCTCAAAGTCTATTTTTTGAAGGATATCACTTTCTATGCACATAATTGACAAAGTAGTTAGTCGTTCTTGTAACATTGTTGTTCGCAATTCGTTTTTTATTCTCTTTAGCTGTGAAAATGAGCGCTCTCCACTACAATTGGTAGCCATTAAGCAAAGGAATATGCTTGTAGCAACTTCAACATTTGGGGCAGTTTCTTCTAATTTATCAGACTTTATTAGCTTATGTAAGGTGGAGCTACTTAAATTCGCTGATTTCTTTGCTATGTTTTTTAAATACTGCCTTATTTTTATTTTGGAAAAACTCTGGTCCTTTTCAAATCCAAATATCGCGTACTTCTTCCGTTAAAATTTTATCACAGTACGTACCAGGATCATAATATACATTCCCCAAGCTCGCAGTTATTAACTCACAGTAGCTTGAAGTGGACGGTTCAGCATCTGATGTGTGTTTGTCATTTTCGTCATACGAAAGCTCTTTCTCCTGTTGATATTCAGAAGTATTTTGATCTTGAGCTGATGAGGATGAAGAATCTGTGAGTCTATTTGTTCTTCAACCGTAAAGAGGTAAGCTTAGGAAGTTTTTCGATTATTTCTTTTTGAGCTATAGCTTTTTTTCTTTTTTGTGAACCCCTTAAATATGTTCTTTTCGACATAATGAAATGTCAAAATTTCTATGTTGGTTATTCTCGTTGGCGAATGGCGAGTGACGTGACGTGACTATGACGCGATGGAATGAAACTGTCGATACCTACAAACGTATCGAGGGAAGTATCACTTCACACACCACCTGGCGACATTTAGAATACCACCCTTTGTAGATCTAGTCGCCAGCAGTCTCTTAGATTGACAATGAGAATACCAATTTAAGGTCAAAGTGACATCTGTCACGTCACTCGACAACGAGAATAAGGCTGTATCTTACACAATTACTATTAAACAAAACTAAATCACGCCACTTATTGTCCGGCTTGAAGTTTAACACATTCGGGGATTCCCCCAATCATTGACAATGTCGACATCTAACATCTAGTATAAGCATTGTATAGACTATGCAAGCTCGACTTTGGAATCGGAGTGGTTTGTTTAGGTAATCGCTAGATGGTGTAGTTAATTAGGGTGCATTAGCAGATACTCTGGCTATAGCTAAAGAAAATTCGCGAAATTTAAATTTTAAAAACTATATAGATGCTAAATTTAAATTAAAATAAAAATTAAAAATTATATTCGTGAAAAAATATTTTTTTCATTGTTATTAAAATGTTCACTGTTTAGAAAAAAAAATAAAAAAGTAATCTGGTGTCGGATTATTATTTAGAAATGTTAACTGTAATTCTTAGTTCAACCCACTGACATATAGAATGGACTGCTCATCAGGAAATTTTCATGGCGCCAATTCGTTCCATTGCTGGCAAACCTTTTTTCACTGACATGTAAACACGTCAGTTACTTTTGTAAATTAAAATTGTTTATATTCGTTTTTGGACGATGGAAACAAAATAAATTATTCCTAAAAAAAAATAACAAATGCAATTTTGATGTTATTTCCCTTTGGAGACATCCATAAATTACGTGAGGTGATTTTGGCGATTTTTCGACCCCCCTCCCCCCTTGGTGAGATGTCGTGAGATTTGGCTCCACCCCCTCCCCCCCTCAATCTCACGTGAGATTTTTAAAATTTTAAAAAAATTGTAAGATTTACACTATTATGCGTATTTTTAGTGTAAATACCTTAATCTGTGCTTGATTGCGTTGAACAGTACCACAAAATCATAACAGCACCAACTCGGCATGCACCCAATATAAACTACAATACCTGTGGATTACCATTTAGCAGGTGATTCTGCCTATCCTTTGGAGACCAACCTCATGGTGCCTTACAGGGATAATGATTTCTTAACAAGAGAACAGAAAAATTTCAATTCTAGTTTGAGCTCAACTCGTGTATTTGTAGAGCAAGCATATGGAATATAAAAAAAATTTAGAATTTTACAATATATTGACATACGAAGGTTGACTTTGGCATCCATTGATTCGTTTTTAGAGAGTAACGACTTGACTGTTTGAATAGTAATGGTAGAGCCATTTATGAATCTGGAGATATACAAACTTCGGAGCATTCTTCTATAGATGTCATCTTTGGGTATAAAACCTGCGACTGAATGACCCAGGGGGGTTATCCTGGAATCCGATTCGAAAGTCATGAAATTCGGAAATAAGAAAATGGTATCCTCCACTAATGCGAATTCGAATTAAATTTGTCCGCCTGTTATCGGATTTCAGTCCGCGAGTAAAGCCATTGCCGCATGCGCTGCATTTATTAGTTTGTTTTAAAATATTCTAAAAACTCTTTAAATATTCTTGAAACAATTTATTGTTCGCATCAAAATGTCAAATTAAGTTAATAAATGAAGTTGGTTGGCTGAAAATAATTTCTTTTCGAAGATTTATCAGGCATCGCTACTAGCTTCCGTTTGCGTCCTACTTTCGTATCGCCTTAGAAAAGCGGAGTCTGAAGTCACAGCCAGCTTCTCAAATTGACGTTTCAGCCGCCTGTACATCAGGATACAGATTCAAGATGTGCGGATCTGTTAGACTTCCATTCTTCACAACTCTCGATAATGATAACAAAAGCTTTTCAAAATCTATCTTGGCCTCTAGTAAGTATGTCAGAGCAGATGGTCGTCGATTCAAAATTCGAGTCCTGTAAGATGCTTAGATAGCTAATTATGTCGCCTGGTGCAATTGTCTGCTTTTTGTAGTGACAATGCATCGCAGATAGCATGTATTCTGACTTATGTGAAAAGAGCCGATTCTTAATATAATCTCTACGATTGCAGTAGGATTGGGTACATTATGCACTTGAGATACTTAGGAGGCCTTCTAGGCCTTTTTGTTTTGTTTAAGCTTAGACCCCCACACTAGTTCATCGTAGGGTCGCAATCTGTCCAAAAATGGTCGTATAAGTCAATGCATACATTACTTTCGCAGTTTTTCCCAGACTATTGTATAAAGAGATTGGAATTTTTCATCACGTTATACACTCTTCATTCCCAGATATTTAAATTATTTTCTTTACTTTTTTTTGGATGTTCCAGTTGGATGGTATTTAAAACAGTGAACAAATACAGTGTAAAGGGCAGTGTAAAATTTGTATACCCAATTGATATTGAGTCGAAATATAGTAATAGTATCACGTATACTTTTTATGTAATGGATTCATTATTCCTTCTCTAGTTGCAATATGTATTGATAGAACCTTTCACCATGTTCATCTAATACTGCACCAAGATTTTCGTGAATGAAATCTAAGTGCGGTTCAAAAAGACGATTTTAAAAATTTTCTCATTTACAGATATTGTACTTAAAATTGAAAAAAACAAAAAGATATTAACAAATATTGCAAAAACAATTACAGAAAAATTGAAAAATACCCATTTTGAGGGATAAAACCCCCTAAAAAGTGGGCTTCTCGGGGTAGAAAATCGGTAGACTTTATAACCCTTTATTAAGAAGCATAAAAAGAAGCTCTCTGCCAATTTTCAGCCTGTACCTAATTATTTCCGCTATATCACTTTTTTCGGCTTAATTTACCTGTACTATTAATTTAACCCAGTTTTCTCGCGATTTTACACTGTTTCTTGCGGAAAAAAAATTACGTGATATTTGCGAAGACCCCCTCCCTCTCCACGTGAGATTTGGTGAGATTCGGCTCGACCCCTCCCCCCCCTAAACACCTCACGTAATTTATGGACGCCTTTTATAATGCATTTTTTCATTAATTACAAATATTTATATTAAACCATGCGAGTTCTCTACCCCTGTTTCATCTAAATGTCAGTGATTCCGGGTCTTATGGCGAAACGAGACAGAAATAAAAAAATCACTATACCCATCTATTTTTTGTAAATATTCTGGCATTAGTTCAAAGGAAAAAATGAAGTCAGGTATGGCAACTTTAATATCGTGCAACCGTTGTGGCGGTTTTATTTCAAATTTCGCTTAAAATCATTCTAGAATTTTATTTACTCTTCTTATTTTACTGCAAAGATAAAAAAGTTATCGTATTTTGTGGTTTATTGAAAGTCAAGAGTAAAAATATTTAATAAAATGGAAAAGTGTGCAGTTTTTTAATGACAAATTTTATTTTTTCAAGTTTGGCACTATCTGATTTTATTTCTGCCAGTGAATGCACTGAACTCTTAACACGAAATTTAACAAAATTTGAGTTCAGTGACAAAAGGGGCTTATGGATGAGCGAGAGGACTATACTTTTCTATACTTTTTGATGCCATGAGTTTATATGGGAATAATGTCTGATGAGCAGTCTATTATTATATGTCAGTGGTTTAACCCGACAAAAAGTTTAGACGGTGGCGAAATGCGGAATTACATATTTCCTACAGGGCAATGCCACGGTATCTGTCAAGTTTGGCATAGTCATTGGGCGCATCCAGCGCACTCAGCGGAAAAGCCGCTTAGCTGAACAGCACAGCGTAAAAAGTAACTCAGCGGTGTGTGTCGGCTAGATGTGATAGCTCAGTTAAAATTTATTTTGACAATTAAATTTTTTTCCTATTTTATATAACGTCAATTTACTACCGCTGAGCTACTTAGAATAATTTTTTTACGCTGAGAAATTTGCCAGCCGCTGAGCTAAGCTGCTTAGTTCAGCTATCCATCCAACAAGCTCAGCACTTAGCCGCTGCTCAGCGGCTGAGTGCGCTGGATGCGCCCATTGGCTTATCACTGCTGAGTGTTGCCAGAAAGCCGCCAACAACGCCCTCATAAAATGTGTATAGTAAACGAATATATCGGCCTTTCGGGGCCCCCGTGAAGATGGGGCCCTGTGCACGGGCCCCGAGTGCCCTTATGGTAAAGACGGTGTTGGGTATGGGTATCAAATGAAAGGGTATGACGATTACAATGCAATAATCTGTGTGACGTCATTTTAAATCTAATATAGCGGCCACCATAAAATTATTGCGGAAGACATATAATAGACTAAAAAGTAGAAAATAAAAATATATAGTTAAAAAAAGCTAAAAAATACGCTTTTATTTTAAAATGAGCTAAAAAGTAAAAAAACAGGCAGTCATTGGGGACTGCCGATAGAAGCAAAAAAACCACTGTTATTTCATAGTTTTTAGTTTTCACTTCTGTCGACAGTCCGCATGATTTCATATTTTTTGTTTTTATTTATTTATTATTGTTATGATTTTTTTTTATTAAAATGATAAATTATAAAAACAAAATTTTTTGGAAACTATTCACCTATTGAAAAAAGTAAAACGTTAATCGTGAGCGTGACGCTCTGTTTGCAATAACAAATTGACAAGTAACAGCTGTTTTTGACATGTTCCGCCTAAAAATCGACGGCAGTTTCTTGGTTTAGCGAAAGCAAAAATTTCCCCGCTTTCCGAGCATGAGATTTTATTGGAACAGAAATTGCGTGATTTCTTGGTCCCGCAGAATCCCGCATTCTCTATTGGAACAGACCTATTATATTACGTTACTAATCTCAGAGTTTGTACTTTAAATTTAAAAATATCATCACTTTTCAATAAAATATTGCTCTTCTCTGTTGATTTAAAATGGCAATTTGATCATATTCTCAATTAAAATCATAAAAAGCATCGACATCGCCAATTCAATGAATCTAAGAATTAATTAAAGCTTTCTTCGGTGTATTGTATTGTGTATGGTAGAATAATTAAATACTACAAGTATAATCCTCATCTGCTTTGTGGTACAACAGTCCAGCATCCTTCACTTGATTTTATTCAATTAGCGTCTCTCAAATCAAAATAACGACCGCCATTACCTGCTAATGAGAACAGATGATCCATTAACAGGTGTCGAAGGATGAAACATCGCAAAGTGCCTGTCCACATCGGAACTGATTCTATGTTAACAGCAGCCAATTGACGTGCGGCAAGAAGTGAGAAATGAAACTTCACGGAATTTATTAATTTGCATGAATTGCACTAAGAGCACGAGTGGACAAAATGTAGCTAAAGAGTTGCAATTACCTCGGTGAGCAAGAAGCTGATTACCGCGGGCGATAGCATACCTAAACGTGACAAGACTTCACTCGCGAGTGGGCAATAGGCGGGTGTTTAATATGGGGCAAAGTAATTTGCGGTCATTCGCCGGTAAACCGTCAGCGGACTCTCAACTTGCAGCATTTTTTTGGAATCGTGCCCCCGTTGGGCTCAAATTCAATTCCGCGGATAAATTGCTCCATGCAAAATGCATATAAATTGCACGTCTGCATCCCGGCACACTAGAAAAGAAATGCATACGCGCGACGCGGCCGAGTGGTCAGTTTTATGCACTGGTGGACAACAGTGGATTGTCTACCGGCAATGAGATGTCATCCTGAATTGAACGCCATATTTCACTCAGGTCAGTGGCTATCGCTGCATTCTAATGCGGACTGTCGTCTGCCTAGTGCGTGTCGGATTATGACACTGACCCGCTCCGGCGGGTCTTATGCTGGATTATGTTGGGAGGCGGCAAATTTAAGTCTATAAAATGCAAATTGCTTGTGACATCAGATCCTGGATTACTTCTGAACAATTTGGGACAGTGACAGTTAAGTTGCTGTGGGCTTATAAGGGTAGGTGCTGGATTCTTTCTAGTATTTCAGTTGCGGCAGGTGATGATTATCTTGGGAATAGAAATTAACTCGTTTCATGTGTAGTAAAGAAAATTTCCCTAATGCTAAGTTCAATTTCTGATACCTTTTCAAATTAATTGTTTACTAAACTGCTTTTCTTGGATTTTACTTAACACCAACGTCATAAGACCCATGATAACATATGGAGCATTAGTGTGATAACATAGTACCAACAGTGCCGTCTTTATAGATTGCGAGGCCCTAAGCCACTACAGATGGAGGCCCCCCTAAAATATTCATAAAGCATTAGCCCAGTAGGACTTGTAAGCTTACAGAAGTACTGAAATAATCCCTTACTAGTAAGGGGTAGGCCTTACCACACCCCTTACAAAAGTAGTTATTTTTACACACGATGTCATAGGAGGTAAGGCCTTACTTTTTACTTTCCTTAGGGTAGTTACATAAGTACTTACCTTTGAGTACGTACAGAACTGCTCAACGATGAGCCCTTATATAACGTATTACAAGAGAAGGCAGATGGTACGGGGTAATCCAGAATTCCACCCAACGAAGTTAGAAATTTACCCGATGACTCATTTGTTTTCGTATTTTTGTAATCGTATTTGAGTCATCGCGTAAATTTCTAACTTCTCTGGGTCTAATTCTGGATTACCCCTTACCATCTGCCTTCTATTGCAATGCGTTATATAAGGGCTCTTCTAACACCTAAGAAAATATGACTACTTATATCAGTGCTCCATCGGTAAGTGCTACATAGAATTCCTACTGGGAGGCTTAAAAGTCAATTGACAAATACTAAAACCCACTTAAATCAAAGAAAAAGTAGGTTACCCAAATTAGTTAAATGCTAATTTGCTGAAACTTTATTGTAAACCATGTAATTAAAAAATTGAAAGAATATGTTTTATAAATTCTGTGAATGTGAGCAAACGTTCATATTAGATATTCCCCTTAAATATTGCAGTTCTAATTATTTCGGTTTTTTGATGTATACGGCGTGTGGATGCCCATCATATTAATAAAGTTTCCCAAATATTGAAATATGTTTCCGAATATTTTTATGTATGATGGTAACAAACTGCACTGGAGAGAGATCTTTTTCAGCTCTAAAATTTCTTAAAGATGAGCACAGAAATACAATGCTAGATACAAGACTGAATAGTTTGGCACTAATGTTTAATGAATCAGATCTTTGTAACAACATCGACTTTGAAACCATTATCTCTGATTTTGCATTAAAAAAATCAAGAAAAAAATTGTAAATTATTGTAAATTTTTTACTTTAATAAAACATAAAAGATTTTATTTTAAGTATGATTGGATGAAAATATTTTTGTATATTTTATAAAACGTAAAACCCATAATAAATTAAAACTTATTATTTATGCTAATAGTAGATTTTTTAATTTTATCATTGGATAACTAATAAGAAAATTTGAATTTTGCGTTTAAATTTGTTCAAAAAAAAAATCGAATATGAAGAGGCCCCCCTCAAGGCGGAGGCCCCAAGCCTGGGCTTCGTCGGCTTATGCCTAAAGACGGCCCTGAGTACCAAGCTTAGTTGCTTTCTACCAGATTGAGCAAGATTTTAAGAATTGCCAGCATTTCCATTACCGACGGCAGCGCTGGAGACTTGAATTAGAGAAATAAACGCTGCGCTGAGACTAAAGCCGGAATTACACTATTGTGTTGTGGCACTCTGTGCCCAATCAGAAACGCCATATCGAGACGCGCCACAACACACCATAATAATGTAATCAGCCCCATATAAAATATATGAATTACATCACGACAGAGAGCGCCACGACACACCACAACACAATAGTGTAATTTCGGCTTAAGATTGAATGGTCATGGTCGATGTTTTTCAAGGGAGTGGTTCGATATTTTTCAGTGTTATGGAAGAAATTCCATAAGTTGGATCAGATTACTTACTAGCAAAGATCTCAAAGTTTGACCTTACTCCCTTCCGTGAATGTACAAGAAAGCATATTATGGGAATAGGGATACAGAATCGGTGGAGAGTACTCGATTAAATCCTCATGAGTAGAATAGAAAGAAAATTACTCAATGACTTAACTCTTTTAATAACTTTTTGTAAAATGCCTTAGCGTATACATTACTCCTTTTTCGTCTGCGATAGATTACAAGTACTTATGTAGCTTACATCTCGAGTAAAAGTAATTTGTTGCTTGATTTTTTGAAAAGCATATACGCGCAACTAGCAAGCCTAGCGAACAAATGCGCTTGCACACGGGTGTGCACCCTCCCGCTACAGGCATGAAAATGTAAAAATGCGCCCGTCAGAAGTATGAACGTCTCTGTTACAGATATGTAATTGACCATTCCAACCGTGAAGTTTTACCAAGCGGTCTCCCAGCTAAGTACTAACCAAGTCCAATGTTGCTTTACCTGCGCACTCGAACGAAAATCCGTCTACTGAGAATGCTTAATGGCACCCAGTATGGTCACCAAAATAATTGCCCGTTTTCTTCGCCCTATACAATCTCTTAAAACCACAATTTCGCTCCCTTTAGTCTACAAAGGGTGAGCGTACCGTGCTTCGTTTGAACTATTCTGTTCGTGCCTGTAGCGGGCTGCATTTGGAAAAGTAGAATTTTTACTCTTCACGGGCGAGTCTTATTTTCACTCAGGCGTATCGTTCCTGTTTCGGGTGCCATGCAGGCGTTTTGACGTTGCGCGTGTCTGTTTTAGGCTAGGAACGGCCGAGTCTGAGTTTTACTCGAGATGAGATATAAATTCAAACCCATAAAAGCCCGTTTACATCCCAAAACGCATATTGGAGCTCTTTTATCGCACCGAAATTTGTATGTATTTCTCTCTGTCTGGAATCTACGTCCATGCAACAGAGAGAAAAGCATACAAATTTCTGTGCGATAAAAGAGCTCCAATTTGCGTTCCCACTTTGCGTTTGGGATGTTGAAGGGCCTTAAACGTCCCTAAATCCTCCTTAATTGAGGCAGAAAAATACATATTTGTGCAAAGCGTATATAAGGAAATTATTCAAAACTAAGATAAACTTGCACTTAGCTTGAATTCGGCTTTCAATTCAATTTGTACTCAGTACTCGATTCCACCCTTATAAGTATCTAATGATATGAGTAAAATAACTCGGTCTAAAGGGTCATCAGGGCCGGGGTGGTGGGGGGGGAGTTGACAATGAAAAGGCAGCCGTCTTGACCACACAAGGCTCTGACCTTATTTTCCTCACTCTGGAACCATCTAAAGCGGCCACCACCAGCGCCTTAGGAGAAAAGTGTCTTAGACCATCGGAAATACATCCAATAGCAAAGGTTCACACTTGTGCCGTCTAGCAACGGCGTCAGAGAATTACTGAGATGCAGAGGAAAGAATGTCAGGTCATTGGTTGGCTTGGTCAGCGTACCCTACGCCCAAATAACCACCTATGGAATATGGCACAAGCGGAGGACTGAACAAGCGGTAGGCAGAGGCTCGATGAGGACAAATCGACCCTTCATGTTCTCAGTCATTGTTCCGTGTGATAGCTAAAAACAATGTCTTGAAACCTCGCTTAACCACATATTATATTAGCCACGTAGTCCAACAAAGGATTTTATTGAAAGTCTGATGGCGTATACAAGTCACGATTTTTTTTATGTGAAAGTCTAGATTTATCCTATAAGTCCATCATGTCGTTTATGTCATGGTGCAATGTCTAGTAGTAGTCTGGAGGATGTATGAGGAGGAGGCAGTGAGCCTCGCGTTTGAACTCTTGAATGTTGTACGAGATCATTTTTTAAGCGTCTGAACTAGAGGTGCCACCGTCGGAATTAGCGGGAGGGCGCCTCACTGGAGTGTTATGCCTCCTGAAACAAGTGAATCCCGCTAACTAGCCAACAAAGGCTGTGACAAAGGCAGTACCAGACTACCAGGTGAACAAGCAGGTTCACCGTCCGCTAGGTGAAGACCAGACCTAGTCCGAACTTTGTTACTCTATTATTAACCGATTAAGGTGGCGGCATGCCTTATTAAGCCTACCTCTGAGGAGATATGAGTATTTTGAATCTTCACAACGGCGATATCTCATGAATGGCAATTCGTACGGGATAATGTATCTTTTTTTATAGATAATCGCATAACCTACAAACTTCATACAAATTATTTTATGATACGACTCAGCGTATAAGAACTTTTTGCAAAAAAACTGGTTTTGTGACCTTTTGAATAATTCTCTTTGCTTCCCATTCTTTGGAGAAATTCGACGCTGTTCCCATTTTCAGCGTTTATGCCGCGTTTGAATGTCTATTTTGACTGGATATAAAAAAAACTGTGTACACCCATGTTTTAGGCCTGACTGTGACTCGATGTGATCTATTTAACCCTTACGGTTCCAATTTATAGGAAAATTGTTGCATCAATGCAACAAATGGATTGAAAGGGTTAAAATGAATGCTTTCCTGTGTCCTTGGGTTTACACACTCATACCAAGAGTACTAGGACATTATTTTTGAAGTGGGACATTTGAAGCGTCAGTACAATTTACCGTAGTGTAAGGCACAAACGTACTGCCTCGCGTAAGTCCTGCTTAACTCTAACCGTAGGGAGTGTGTTAATCAAATACCTCACAAAGCTATTCTAGCTAGAGGTTTCTAAAGGTAGTGTTCTATTAAGGCCTTCTTAATTAATTATCCGAATCCGATATTTACTCCCAACAGTTATATTATTGGCATCAACCCGGATTTTCAATATCTCGAAACAATACCTTTATCCGTAATCCGAGATATTTTTAACATGCTTAAATATCAATTGATGCAAAATATGAAAAATTGCAGGTAGGTATGCTATTGCTGTTCGAATATTTTCGAAAATGTTTTCACTTAAAATCTACTGTAAGCTTCTTTTATCCTCTTTTTCCCTTCTTAAAAAAAAATTTCCTCGTGGGTATTATAGACACAGTCACTTCCAACCTCGAAGTATAATATGTCAGGCATTATTCCATCTCGACTAATTTGCATATCATTTATCACACCACTTCTCAAGTCATTTGACGGTCATTATTGTCTCCACCGCATTGAAGTATCCCAGTGCTATTATCATTTGCTTCCAGCTCCGGCTTATGGCAATTTGGAGGGAAAAAACTGTCAGATTTTACGTTCAGAATATCTCGGATTTTAAAATTTTACACAAATGCGAATGTATTGTACACCACATTCTCATTCAAATCTCATCCAAATCCTGGATTTTACTTGGGATAATCTAGATAGATTTTTATGATAACCCTACGAATAGGGACTGGTTGATGTAGGTCTTTTATGTGTGCTGGAATGAAATTAGCTGCTGCCGTTCTTGTTTTTAGCACATTTCTTTACCCTACGTTATATTATGTATATAAGCAGCTTATAATTCAAGTCCAGGGCTTTCCATAATCCATCGAAAAATTTTAAAAGTAAAGGTTTCCATTTCAAAACATCCCTTTGAAGTTGCTTGCTTGACCTGCATTTGACTTCTTCATAAAATACCAAAACACAACCTTTCTCCTCTATCAACTCTCAACCTTTTGAGTACTACTAAAAACCCAAAAAAAATTCACCCTTCAGAGCCATAGCTTGAGATGCCTTAACATTTCTCATCTAGAAAAAGAGAAAGAACCTTTCCCACCATTATTCAACGAAGCTCTTGACCACATCGAAGGGCCCAACGGCAAGCCTTGCTGCGTCCATTGTTATGCCATCCGAAATCGTCAGAGTCGTCATCAGCAGCGCAGAAGACCATGGAAAATTGTGAAATATTTTTGAGTGGCACACCCTCGCCCTCTGGGAAGAGGTCTAGGGCTCTCCTTGAGTCGGATGTACGCAATTTCCGTCCCAAATTGAGACAGACGTACGCCGACATACGAATTGGCCTCCTCCCCAGATCTCAAGCGGTGCTACTTGAGATGTCATCGAGAATGACGGAACCTCCACTTTCTAGTAGTTGTGGCTGGTGTTCTTGGCTGGATGTGGAGACGTGGACAAGGTGCTAAGTGGACAATTATGATGGTGCTAGCAGGGGGCTGTGATTATGAATGAATTAAGCCAGATTGGACAATTGGAGCTTGCCTTGAGGAAGGTTTCCTAACGGCGATGGAATCACTTTGCAGGGAATTAATAACAGGGGCGGAGCAAACTAGCTTGTTTAGATGGAGCTCCTTTTCTACATAGGCAATGGTCAAGTGCACTTGAAGGAATATTGTCAACAAAACAATCTTTTTGCAATTACGTGCAAACTGCTGGGGTAGGAAGTATGTGAACGAGTATTCCTCATGTACGGCTTGAAAGTCATTTGACAGCAAATTATGCGTTCGCGTGTCTCCCGAGCACTTAAAAATTATCTCCGAGAAAAGCTTTGCGAATAAATTAATTGTAATTGTTTAAAAAGTGTGATTAACTGGAAGAGTAGATCGAGTTAAGTTTTCTGGGGTTTTAATTTTAGTACAAACTTACCGGACTTGTAAGTTATTCTCTAGTTTATTACAGTGTTCATCTGGATACTTGCAGACAGTCTCCTTTCAGATCCATCGTTTGTTTATGCCTTTTGGCTACTTTATGAGCCGGTTTAGACGGTGCGCTCCAGCGCATGTGCCTCACGAACTTTGTTGATAAAGGGAGAAGTGGGGTGGTACCTCTCTTCATTCCCACTCCTCCCTTGATCTGCAAACGTTCGTGAGGCACATGCGCTGAAGCGCACCGTCTAAAACAGCTCTATGTCTTTTTGATATTTCAGAATTACTGGATTCAAGAGGAAAAGCTGAGGAAATCAAAATCTTGAATCAAATTCAAAGATTCCAGGTAGTGCCGCACAGTGGGCCAAGTCGCTTCGAAACCTGGACATAGACAGAAATTCAATACAAAAACCTACAAAACTGTGTCCATATAGTTTTTTCGGGTCGCTGATTACGAATTTGATGTCGAAAATTCAAAATTCAAAACGGCGGATCCAATATGGCGGATCAAAAAATATAAATTTAGCGAATTCGTGTAAAACTTTCGATATATTGTATTTTGAGGTCACAAATTTCGAATTTGAGGTCAGAATTGCAAAATTCAAAATGGTGGATCCAATATGGCAGATAAAAAAATATAAATTTAGCGGATTCGTGTAAAACTTTGGATTTAAGGTATTTTAAGGTCACTGATTATGAATTAGAGGTCGGAGTTGCCGTATAAGGAGGTTTTATTAAGATTATTTACAAGGGTTAATTAAATTCGTAATCCCATTCGGCACTTACACCTATTTCGCTGTCATAAGGGTCGCTATCGGGTTGTCCGCTGGGATATGGCTCAACGAGCAGATCTTTCATCTCCGGTGGAATCTGTTTTTCTTCTGCAATTGCCATCTGCTGGAAGCTCGATATTAGTGGATCCGTAGATGCCAGAAGCCGATGGAACAATTCGTGCTTTGTTTTTTCCGGGGAATATTTACGCGTAAAATCTTCTCGCTAACGCCGGATATCCTTATTTCGAGCTTCCTGCGCATCTTCAGATAGCCCACCAATTGGCAGCGGAGCAGCTTCGACTATGGCGTATCCATGCAACAAAACAATGTGGACTGATGTCGGCATCGGGTACCATGCGTAGAACTCTACATACTGTCTGGCCACATTCAAGCAGTACATTTTAAACTTCTCGACATTAATAGCACACCCGCATGACAACCGAGCCTGCCACCTTTTCTCCGTTTCGTCATCGCCGTTCTTGTAAGCTAAATGATGAACCATCCCATAAACCTTATCCAGGCGTGGAGTGAAGATACACCGAGAGTAAGGTTTGCGCTGTCGATCTTCTTAAGTACAAGTAAATCAATGCTACTAAATTGTTTCACATCACATTTATTCACAATACAGCGACCCATGGCACGCTTGTCAGGCACTTCCACACTAGTCCAATCAATCTACAATAGCTCCTTGTAAATTTAGCGTTAATTGCCAACAGGAAACAAAAAATATGGTTATATAGGAAAAAAAATTCTAAAAAAGATAGCGTTTTCTTTTTTTGAATTTGGAATGGCGAACCTAACCTAAAAAATTCTGGAAAGTGAAAAAAACGTTTTTTTGCGAATAACAAAAAAACTAGAGCTCGGATCGAAAAAAATCAAATTATAAAGTTGTAGGTATTCAAATTATCTTTCGATTGATGTATAATAAGTTATAGGTTAGAGCACAACACATAGAGATAAAAGCAAAAAACTGTTAAAATCCACGTTTTTTTAATTTGTTAATAACTTTTGTTTAACGCAACTTAGATATTTGTTATTTGGCAAAAATATTGCTTCTTGCTAGCTGAAAAAACATTTTTATTTTTGTTGCAAAATATTGAATACTTTCCTTAAAATTTCACTTTTTGTAAAAAAAGGGGTTCTTCTAAAAACGCTCCTCTTGGTCTACGGATTCTTCTAGAGTACCGTTCTAGAGCTTAAAATTTTCTTCAATACTTGTACTATAACGTACAAGTAACAACAAGTCAATTAAAAGGTTTTCCAGTACTTAAAATGACCCCCAAAAACATATTAATAATGAAAAAACAGACTCAAAAAGTTAGTTTTTACAATCGAACGTCTGTTTTTTCATTATTAATATTTTTTGGGGGTCATTTTAAGCAATGGAAAACTTTTAAACAGACTTTTTGTTACTTGTACGTGATAGTACAAGTTTTGAAGAAAATTTTAAGCTATAGAACGGTACTCTAGAAGAATCCGTAGACCAAGAGGAGGGTTTTTAGAAGAACGCCTTTTTTTACAAAAAGTGAAATTTCAAGGAAAGTGTTCAATATTTTGCAACAAAAATAAAACCGTTTTTTCAGCTAGCAAGAAGCAATGGTTTTGCCAAATAACAAATATCTAAGTTGCGTTAAACAAAAGTTATTAACAAATTAAAAAAACGTGATTTTTAACATTTTTTTGCATTTTTCTCTATGGTTTGTGCTCTAACCTATAACTTTATATATATCAATCGAAAGATAATTTGAATAACTACAACTTTATAATTTGATTTTTTTCGATCCGAGCTCTAGTTTTTTTGTTATTCGCAAAAAAGCGTTTTTTTTCACTTTCCAGAATTTTTTAGGTTAGGTTCGCCATTCCAAATTCAAAAAAAGAAAACGCTATCTTTTTTAGAATTTTTTTTCCTATATAACCATATTTTTTGTTTCCTGATGGCAATTATTAGATGGATTTGTGTAGATTGATTGGACTACACCGCAGAAAACCGATCGCGCACTGAAATGGCGCAAACATGCGCACGCGATTTCTTTTGAACTCATCAACTACATCATTAAGGAAGTAGGAGAGCCACTTAGGGAAGTGGAGCAACGCGGAGAAAATTTTGTAACCAATGATTTTAGAGAATTTCCGTGTTACGCGATACAGGTTAATCTTTACTTTGTTTTTAAGTAGAAACACTTTATTAAAAGGGTTACAAATGTGATAAACTTACCTTTTAGGGTGCTACACATCGTATGTGATCGTGTGAACTGGGTCGGATCACGGTCACTCATTAAAAATTACGCGATATAAATGATTAAAAACGCGCCGTTTTTCGAGCGTGTGCTATCCGGCAACTGTCACGACACGTATCACAGAGATTAGTGAGTGGAATGCCACTGCAGCGTTGGACTAGTATGCACTAGTGCCATCTACACACGATTTCATGGAACTAAATTCCGAACGCGCACCTTTTTTTCCCCCTAATGTCCAGGTTTTGAAGCGAGTTGGCCCACTGTGTGCCGCCTCTAGTGGGGTCCATTTAGCGCTTTGACTCCGCGTTTTGATGCACCAAGCTCGTGTACTTTTTTATGTGAAATAATCAAACTCTGTACAACCCTTCTGTTATACATGTCGTTCAGGTCATGGTGCAATGTCTGAAAGCGTCATTTGAAGGATAAACATGAATGGGATAGATTACGAGTCTGTGAACTGCAACCTAAGGTTGACTGTGGTGGATGTTTAAATCCATGCTTTGAAGTTTAGGAAGATTATTAGTGCCCCGACCTCTAATTGGAAGATCTCTTTTAAGTTTTCCAGAACGTATCTGCTAATTTTTGGCTAAAATCTTTGAAGAAGTCTCTAAAGTGTTTCTCCCACACCTTGAGTATGCCAACTACTAGCTACAGTACCATCCTCTCTTCTTACTATGGTGCAGGTGGATTCGTATTATTCCTATTGTCATTCTGCCATTCTGTTCCTGTTATCGTTTGAATCTTCGTGCAGTGAGAGCTTGCCAGCGTAGGAGTAATATTATGTTGTTTCCTTACTCACTTTTACTCTCACCAGGTACCTACATACACCTTGTCGTGGTAGTGGGGCATGCGTGCTGTAGGCTATGTCGTCGGAGGTAAGCTGAATAAATAACAAAGTCACAGGTAGGGGCACCCAAGTCGAACAGGTTAATGTGAAGAGGCCACAGGAAGCTAGGTACATCCCCTCCTCCGCGTTTTTTCCTTATTCCCGTTTCCCCGCTTCTAAGCCATGGTATTTACCATGCTGATGGCTGCGTCGCCAGCTAGTGGTTAAAGAGTGCTGGTAGCAAACTGTTCCCTCCGATGCCCGTAACAGTGAATAGCATACTAAAAAAAATCTAGACAGAATTGGAGCTATTGTAGTAGCATACGCAGGTGACCTATTGATAATCGTTGGATGTTTCAAACAGTGGTTAGTGAAATCTTGCAACTATGCGTAAATTAATTTGGTACCTGATGCTATTTACAGAGAAAATGAAAATTCCCATCTTTAACCTCCCCCGGTTGGAAGGGCACTCTCTCACTGTATCCTTCAGAGTGAAATTTCTGGGTGTAATACTGAACCCAAAACTCAACTGGAAGACCAACATCGAGAAAAAGGTAAAGCAAGCCTGCAGAGCCTTATACGCCTGTAAAAAGACCTTTGGCAAGTGATGGGGTCTTAACCCAAAAATGATCCTGTGGATGTACACAGCTGCGGTATGCCTCATTCTCACGTATGGTTCGCTAGAATGGTGGCCAGTGCTGAGCAAGACCTATATAATGTCATAAATTTGTTAAGGGACCGCAGGACGGCTACAAAAGGGCCAACAGGTGTCATAAGAACATGCTTTTGATGTTCTCTTACACCTATTCCCATCCCCTCACATCAAACATCTAGCAACGTGTAGTGCTCTCAGATTGATGGAATTCGCGGCGTCGACCTCAACACGCAATATCTTGTACTTGCTACCGAAGGTTATGGTCGCTATAACCACGGACTTCCTCCCCCCTCCCCGATTAACCTTCAGCAAGGACTTTTCCGTCGAAAAACCCTTCAGAAGAAGGTGAAGAAACGGAGAAGTCCTGAGGACGTTCGATATACGAATATTCACCGACGGATCCAAGACCCTTGCAGCATGTCTCCAGTTCCATATGTTCAGCATTGTCTCTGCGTCAGCCGTCACAGAGTTTATCCATCTCCTCCTGGGTCTGCCTACTGGTCTATTTCCCGAAATTTCTGATATCATAAACCGTTTTGGGATGCGATTGTCTTCCATCCTGACTACGTGACCGGCCAGTCTTAGTCTGTTAATTTTGTAGAGTGAGAGTTTCGTTTTTCTGTGCACAAATCTTGAGTGCAGTATTGTTTTTTGGGCATAAAAGGCTCTATTAGCCAGTAGTATTCGCCTAATTATTTCTTCTTTTTCTTCGTTTGTTTTTGTGATTGTAGACCCAAGGTAGACTGTTTTATCGACTACTTCTAGGTTGTGTTCGTCGATAGTTATATTTCTTCCCATTCTAAATCTTCCAGCTCTGGATTGTTGCATCACCTTTGTTTTCTCTTCGTTGATATTCAGGCCTATGTCCTTTGCCGCATCTTTTAGTTCGACATAAACTTCTTTTGCTCCCACGATGTTAACGTCATCCGCATAACCAAGTAATTGTACCGACTGCGTTGCTATTGATGCACTTCTCTGGACCGACGTTTTCCTTTTCACCCATTCTAGGGCGAGGTTTAAGAGCACCGGGGCCAGCCCATCCCCTTGTCTAAGTCCTTGTCGAACTTCGAATTCTTCTGTTATAACATTTTTTATCCTTGCCGTCGCCAGTGAGCTATTTGTTGCGCATTTGATCAGTTGTACCAACTTTGAGGGGACTCCTAATTCTGATAAGATCTCGTACAGCCTCTCTCTGTTTATTGAATCATATCGATACCCTCATTCTAATACGTATGAGCATTTTTGGGAAAATTTTGATTTTGAATGATTATTATGTATCTTGCAATTCCCTACACAGCAGTTGCAACACCATGAATGAGAAAGTCACAACAAAACAAAATTTTATACTATAAAATATAATACCCGCAAGTAGTTCAGAAGACATAAAAAGCAGTTTTTTGCTTCTCCTGAAAATTTTGAATTTTTCTCGTACGCGGTATTAGAATGAGGGTATCGATATGCCTGTTGAAAATCGACCAATATCTGGTACATATCTACATTCCTTTCACAGGTTTTCTCCAGAATTTGCTTTAAGTGCAGCAGCTGGTCCGATGTTGACCTGTTTGTCCTAAAACCAGCTTGATATTCTCCTATAAGACTTTCCGCTATAGGTTTTAGTTTTTGTTTCACAAGGATTGTGAAGGTTTTGTAGCTGGTGCTGAGGAGTGAGATACCTCTGTAATTTTTACAGGTTAATTTATCTTCTTTGGGCATATAATCGCTTTCTTCCAATCATCTGGTATAAATTCCTCCTCCTAGATGCTACATATGAGTTGGTGTAAGGTACCTAAGAGTTGCCGCCCTCCTTCCTTAAGCAACTCAGCTTCTATTCCATCGACGACCGGCGACTTGTTGCCTTTTTGCCTTTTTACTGCTTCACGTACCTCCTCCAGTGTTAGTGGTTCCATTGAGATATTGGGTGCCTTCCATTTAGACACAGAAAGACAATTATGTCCGACACAGCGTGTCGCTCTGTGTCGTTCTGTGTAAGCCAAATGGAACACTTAAGTTCATGAAAAATCCGCCACGGCGCACTTTCGTAGTTTTTATTTTTGTTTGACAAGTAAATCGTAAATTTTATGTTGATAATTTCTTTAAATTAATTGCCCGACATCTTATAGATCCTGAGAGTCTGAAAAATGAAACAATATTGTTGTAATTATAAATTAACGATCACATTTCAATTGGCGAGGGATGGTAGCATTGTCTTAGTTGTGCCCAGCTGTGTCGTTGATGGAACACTTCTGTGTCGGACACACAGGGCCGGCTTAACCGATGAAACAGAAGATGCAAAGCATCGGGGCGCCACACGAGCAAAGGGCGCTAAAATCCATAATTGAAATGAAATTCAGGTCATTTGAAATTTTTTTTATATTTGAAGTTTTATCAAATTTTATTTTTTTTTAAAATGAGAGATGAGAAGTAGGTGATTTTCGAATTCAGGCCCAAAACAAATTCGGCGCTGCATACTTCACGCCGCAAGCTTCACAGCTTCAAATCAACCAGAATTTGACCGCTTCTTACTTCACGCTACAGTGAAGTATGAAGCCAGATTCGAGCTATTTTCAAAATTTATGCGGCGTAATTCCTGTCAACTTTAGATAAAGGAATTGTAAAAACTGCCATATTTTATTTACTGTTTGCGTGAAAAAAGTGAAAAAGCGGTAATTTAAAATGGAAGAAAAAATAATAAATTTGATGAGAGAAAATCCGAAATTTTTTTTTAAATAAAATAATTCTTGGTCTCTGTACATTTAAATGCCAACAATTCTGTCAAGTTGCCGTTGGTTTTTGCAACTGCAGTGGCTTCTTTCTATCGGCTTCAGCTTCATAAAGCTTGCGGTCTGAAGTATGCAGCGCCGAATGTGTTTTGGGCCAGGAGCGGTGGTGGGGAAATCCACACCCAAAATGCAGCTACGTCTCGGACGTTGGCGACAAAGGAACGTGGTCGAAGGGCCGCACACAAGCAAGACTTTTTATACGAAAACTAAATATATTATATTTGAGCTACTACCCTGCAAACAATTTCTCGGAGGCTCGCTTTCTCGGACCATTCTCGATTCGAAAAATGCTTGCGAAGGGTACGAGAAAAAGATTCAAAACGCAAAATGAAAGCTTTCCTGGTTGATTTGTTTCTCCCAAAGCCTTCATGCTGTAGAAAAATATTGAGCGCCCATTTCCCCTGAATGGGACTTCAAATCTCCAAATTACACTAACAACATAACGTCATTTCACCGATTTGAAGTCCTATTGAGAGGAAATTTTGAGAGCTTGAGCTTTTGACTTGTTTTGCTCGGCGGAGTGATTTTCGGCGCAGAAGCGATTTGCTATCGATACGAGCATGCGATCCGTTATCAGCACGAGAAAGCGATTCGATCTCTTGCTCCGCTTTTATTGCCTTCGAATTCGTTTACGAGTCGTTAACGAGTCCGAGAACGAGGCAAGCTTTCGCTTTTGGTAAATCGTTCTCCAATCGTTTCCGAATCGAAATGTTTGCAGGGTAAGAACCTATAACCAAAGATCTTAATATTACAAAGATAGTTTGCCTCTATGTAAAGATTTGGACCTAAAAATTCAAGTTTCAGTTGCAGTAGCAGTTGAAAGCTCACTTTTTGGCCAGAGAAATAAAAGCTCTTTACTCTTTACTCTTTTCGAACATATATTTAAAAAAGCTTATTCGTACTCTCACATCAAAGATCTTAATATCTACAAAGATGGTGCATTCCCATATAATCGAATAGGCACAGTAAATCCGCACTTTACATTTTTCATTCCAGTCATAGAAATTTTTACTAATTTTTTATCTGGATATTTAAAGACTGTGGTTTCGCGTTCGTTTGCTTTTTTTCAATTACAATAAACTATTTAAATTATTATATTGTAGTGCGCATTGTGTATGAACATGGAAAATATTTTATTTTTTTTTTACGTTTGCTGATTTGATTCAGATATTTTTTAAGTGTGTTTTGAAAATAATTATCTTTTATTTTTGTAGTGAAGATTCATTTTAAGTTAAAGAATACATATTTTTGTTTATCCTGGATTCGCTTTTTTTATTTTGGATATATTATATTTTTTAAGGTACTTTTCTGTAAACATGACTGACTACCAATTTTTCAATTTGTGCTTGGGGGTTTCTTCTTTATTTCAGATATTTTATTTAAAAAAAAACAATTTTGCTTCGTTTTAATATAATATAGACGCTATGGAAAAATTGAAAAGATCAGCAAAAGCTGGTAATAGATGTTGTTTAAGTCACTGCAGGAAATCCAAAAGGGATTTTCCTACAATGAAACTATTCAAATTCCCAAATTATGATTCGGCTCTTTTTTATGAATGGGTCAATATATGTAATTTCTCAGAAGAATTTGTAGAAAAATCCCCAATTCTACCATTTTTCTTCTGATGACATGGGAAAGAAATATTTGAAAAGAGGAGCAAAACCAAGTTTGGGCTTAACATCTAATAACATTAATATTATCCAAAGCAGCGAAGAAGATTGTAGTGTTGATGAGTTACGTCTGCTGAAATCACCCTCGCGAAAAAGAAGGCGAAGTTAATCGCCAATTTCAATATGTAAATCTTGCAAGAAAAGTGCATTAAGTTTAGAATTTTATAGAAAACGGTGTGGGCAACTGTTGACGCAAATGAAAAACAAAAACAGAAAACTCGAAATGTTGAAAAGAAGGAATATCAGATATAGATTATTGAAGAATAAATATAAAAAAGATTTATCGAAAAAGCCTTTTTTAGAAAACCAAATAGATGAAATGAATATTCATCCTAACGAGAAAATTTTGTGCAAAATGCTTCTAAAGACTAATAGAAATAGTAATGCATCTTGGAATGAAAAGGAGAAAATGTTTGCACAAACTATATTTTATAGGTCAACTTCCACTTATATATTTTTACGTGATGTTATGAATCTTAATCTACCTCATCCATCTTCATTAAGTAGATGGAATACAGTAAAAAATTTAAAACCGGGTGGTAATCTTTGTATTTATAATGCACTGAGAAATGCAGCTACAATGATGAATTCTATAGATAAAGAATGTGTGTTGCTTTTTGATGAAGTGTCAATTAGACATAATTTAACATACAATTCTTCAGTTGATGTTATAGATGGTTTAGTTGATCTAGGATACGAACGGTTAAATAAAATAGGTAGTCAAATTTGTGTATTTATGATCCGCGGTTTATATAAAAATTGGAAATTTGTTTTAAATTATTTCGTAACAGAACATTATATTGAAGGAAATACATTAAAAAGACTTCTACTGGAGAATTTAAATGTCGTAGAAAGTTTAGGTTTTACTGTAAGGGCAATCACATGTGATCAGGGACCAAATAATCGGAAATGTTTGAAACAGCTTGGTGCCACGATTGAAAAACCTTATTTTTCGCATAATAGCAAAAATGTTTATCTTTTGTATGATGTACCGCACTTATTTAAATCCATTCGAAATACACTATTAAAAACGAATCTTGAGACCCCAGATGGAGTGGTGAGTTTCGATGTGATAAAGGAACTCTTTGAATTAGAAGAAGGAAAAGTCACTAAGATGACGAAACTAACTTCTACCCATGTAAATCCCAACAGTTTCCAAAAAATGCGAGTAAGTTTAGCAACACAAACCTTGAGTCATACAGTTGCTACTGCAATAGAATGTGCTGTCGAAAATAAGCAATTTAAAAAATATAATATACAAACGGCTATTTCAACTGCCCATTTTGTTAAGAAAATGAACACTTTGTTTGATTGCCTCAACAGTAAAATATTAACAGATCCAAATCCTTTTAAACGACCTTTGAAGGAAGGAAATTTTATTTGGCATAAATTAAAAGAATTGTTGTTATATATTATGGAAATTAATCATAATATGAAAAGAAACTACTGTTTCGATGGTTTAAAACAGACAATTAATGCCATTTTAATGCTATGTGAAAATAGTAACACATTTTTTATTTTCACTAGCAGATTCAACCAGGACCCCCTTGAAAACCTTTTTTCATTTGTAAGAGCGAAGGGGGGTCACTGCAAAAATCCTTCCGTACATGAATTTAACTTCATTATTGCTAAATTGTTCTCACTAAAAATGTTGCATTTTAGTGCAAATTCCAACTGCATCGACGACGGTGATGAAATGCTAATCACTAAGGAGAATTTATCGGAAGCGACCTCATTTTTGCAAGGGGATAAGGAAAATGATGAACCGGTTGTAATATATGAAGATATTATTCAACATGATGAACCCTTTTTGGATAAAAATTTTGATTGTTTTGAATCTGAAAACATTCCGATAGAATTAACGTCCAGTCGATATTTTGTAGGATACATAGCTAGTCGTATAAATTGTGAAAGTTGCAAAAATATTATTTTGAAATCGGATGAAGTACTTACTTGTCCGTCGGAAATGTTTATTCATAAAAAAAATTATACTCGCAATTCAGACTTTGGAAGTTTACACGCACCGTCTGATTACTTTTTTAATATTTGTAAGATTCATATTAAAGTATTCCAAAAAGTATTTCATGATAATAAAGAAATTCGCAACATAAAAAAAGTTATTGTTGATAATTGTGTAAAGTGTACACAACAAGATAATGAATTTTCTTTGTGGTTTGAAGAACAGAATCCTTGTTTATCTCATAGGATTAAAATTTTAAATGTACTTATTTCAACTTTATTATATAAACATTGTTCATGGGCCGTTAAAAGTAATAAATTAAAAGACTCCAAATTAAAAATTTTAAGTCACAATTGAAAGTGATTGATTATTTTATATTCTTTTTATTCTTACGTACAAATTATGTGTATCTATATAAATACGTTTTTCACTTTTTTTAAAATATCTTTTTCATTTAATCATTTCGAGTTTCTTTCCATATTCCTCATTTATTTACTCCTTTTAATAGCATTTCAAACAAATTGCGAATGAAAGAGAAACAGCTGTAAAATATTTATAATATCAATACGCTCTCTTAAATTTCTCAGAGCTTTTTCATGTGGATTTGGGCTAAATCCACCCTGCGGATTTACTGTGCCTATTCTATTATATGGGAGTGCACCATCTTTGTAGATATTAAGATCTTTGCTATAACTGTATAGCCCAAGCTTTTTAAACCCCACCCGACTAGCATTTAAAAAGGGGATTCCCTCCGGGGGCATGCCGAAAAAAGGATTAACCGTAGGTTCCTGCATGCCGAAGGGGCATTTCCTCCTGAGCACCACAATGAGAGACATTTCATCATGAACGCCACACAAAAAAAAATTAGCGGTGAGATATGCCTTATCAATTTCTCATAGGGGCCCTATGAGGCAAATCTCATTACAAATGAAATGGGGCAATATCAACATCTGCCTTACGTTTTCGGAAAGCTTTTTAAAAAGCTTTAAAGAAATACCCTTAAGCTTTAGTTTAATGCAAACAAAGCTTTAGTTTTTGTTGTTACATTGGTTCTCAGGGAATCATGTTGGTGACCGTGAATGGTGTCATTTAGCATACTCAAGAGCCCGGTTCTGATGCGATTTCAGAAGTCAAGCACTATTGGATGTGATTAGTACTCAGTTGGGGGCCGTATTGATAAAAACCCAATCGCGTTTAAAAATATAAAGCTTTCGACACCGGCGCAGTATCCACTCCGAAATTCGGGATAGGGTATTAATGATTTTTCCTCAAGGGGGCATTCCTTATGACGAGTGGCGAATGAGGAAAGGCGTAAGATGCCCTGTGTGGGCCTTATAGGGTTATCCACCCGCGTCCATATGAGGCTGTGGGTCTAGCTTCATAAGGGCCCTATCTGTACCTCTTATCTTAAACTGCTAGATGGGCATAACGCCATAACATAAATCAATAGACAGCTGGTAAATAAATTGACCGATTAACTTTATACATTTTAACGTTAAGTGTTCACGTGCTCCCAACCCACAATGATTATGCTCCGCCGCCCTTGTTTTGGGCCTAAATTGTCTACAAAAAAGCCTTTGTTAGATAAAAAGACATTTCCTTTAATGGAAAGTTCTTGTTTCCATTTTTTTCTGTGTTCCAGAGTCATGTTAATATTTTCTTTTTTATTGAAGAAAAAAATTTCTGACATAATTTCCTATAACGTGCATCGTTGCCAGCACCGCTAGAGCCGGGCCTGCGGACACAGTGTAACACTGTGTCTAAATGGAAGGCACCCATTATCTTGAGTCGTTGCAAATGCCTCTGTCTGTGGATTCTCGTTTAGTATGGGAGAAGATTCAATAGGTTCTCCTTTAAACCTTTCTTTTATCCTATCAGGGTCTGCTAATAGGTTCCCATCTATGTCTTTGCAGATGTCCGTCCTTGGCTGAAATTTGTTCACTCCAGTGTAAATGCGCGGCTTTATCTAAAGTCAGCCAGCGCACACACTGAAATTACGCTCTGGAAGACTTACACGAGATCTTCGGACTGGAGATCAGGTCACTGATAAGTTTCCTAAGCTCCATAGGATTGCTTCAAGCATCCGTCACATCCGACCAAGGACTCTAAGAGTTTCATAAAAGCCACCCCTTTCTTGTTCTGATTTTTCTTCTGTATGCGCATGCACCGTGATGATTGTTCTAACGGAGCCTGCATTTAATTCTTAAGGTCGCTATCCGCTTGCTAATCGTCGTGACATTGTTTATTAGAGGCTTGACCAGGCCCGCCACATAGGGGGGGGGCAACTGTGACGAATTGCCCCGGGCCCCAGGACAGAGGGGCCCCGAGAATAGATTGAAACCCAAAAAGTGAAAACCCCATATTCCTGCGTACTAATTGCCTAGGGGCCCCAAAACTATCTTGAAACCTGAAAAGTCAAACCGCCATATCCCTGCGTTCTACTTGTCAAGCAAGCAATAGTCTAGAGCCTGAAACCCAAGCATCCAGCACTCTAAAATATATGTTATGTTTGTATGGATATGGATTTTTCTACTCATCATACTAAAATAGTCAAGACTATTTTTCTTGCTTTAATTTCCGCAGTCGTCGATGACATCGTCATAGTCTATATTTTTCTCCAGCTCTCGTTCTATTAATAATATCATGCAATCATTTAAACGTAACCCTTACATGATTTTAGATAATTTTGCATCATTTTTAATTTACTGAGACCGCGTTCACCAGTTGCAACACCAATAAGTATCACAATAAAAAGACGTAAGCAAATCCATAATTGAGGAAAAACTGATTGAAGACATCACAAAAGTAAAAAACTTTCTAACCCTCCAATTTATGTTATAGTGGACATGAGAAACAACTGCAATGTCGAAAATCTTTATATTTTGTTCACCTTGTCCAATTGACTTTTCGTCCTTCCGAACGCGAGTATCGACAGCGGTTTTACCAAGCGGTCCCCCAACTCAGTACCAACCGCGTTTAATATGGTGCTTGACCACCGCATCGAACGAGAACCGGTCTATGGTTGCCGTTCTCTTCAATTCCTTAAAAGATCAATGGGAGCGTATGAACAGCGCTTCGAATTCGCTTTCTTTAGTAGCGCTTCGGATTTTTCCCTCTTCTGCTTCTGGATTGATTCTGCCAAAAGAAAGACAAGAGCCTGTCTACATAAGAACTGTCCAATTCTACGTTGCACTATGTAACTTTAGGTTCATCTGCGAATAAAGAACCGACCATTCGGGATATATTTAATGCCCTGAATGAACTTATTCTTACGTTACAACCAATTTTTTTTAGTCAATGATTTTTTGGAATTTCAAAGTCCTTAAAGGGCCCCCAAACATGTTTTAGCCCCAGGCCCCGCAAGGTGATGTGGCGGGCCTGGGCTTGACCACCAGAAACCTAGCCTAAAGTTCCTTCTGGAGTCTTTATTCCCACTGCACAATATGGTAGCTTCGCTTCGTTCTAAGACTCCAGCAGGACTCCAGTATTCTATAACGACTAAGCTCATCTATCATTTCTGCCATTGCTCCGAACCTATATGTATAATGTTCTAACATTCCAGGTTGCAAATTTAATATCGTAGTTCCTTAAATCATTAATCCTGGGACGCTGCTGAGATCTTTGCCGTAAATCCTGACTCTTCCGAGGGTTTTCTGAGAGGAGGTTGCCAACTTACGCCCAACATCCTACTAGGAGGACCAACGCGATATTTGCTTCGCTTCATATTTCATATCTATTCCGTGAAATTTTTAACTGAGCTTAAAATGTTCATCTAACGGTTTTGCACAACTCTACGAGGAATAGTGACGCTTCATCATACTAAAACTCTTCTTCTTTGTTTGTTGCGATTCCTTAACTAATCATTCCATTTCATGCAGAATTATTTTTATAGCAAATTAAAGTGCACTGAGGAGTTACTAGGTCACATCGGCAGAAAGGGGCGCCATGACTTTTCTTATTCATCGCCGCGATGAATGCAGAAAAATTCGTACTTGAAGCCAGAAAATTGTCAGTCTTCAGCGACCGCAGCAGCACTCAACAACGCAATTTGCCTGGAACTGGAAGGCGGGGAAGTCTCAATGCCACTGGTTTCAAGACCAAACCAACGCGGCGCAAGTCATCTAGCCGGCATCCAGCAGGGACAGCACACTCACACATTCTCACTTCATAGCTGAATAATCTTGAAATCAATAAACAACGCCGAGCTTTCAGCCATATGCTGATGAACCAACTTTCCGCGTGTGCAAATCCGCGATTTCAGTTCTATTCAGCGGCGGAAAGCTTTTTCCGTTGGTTCGATTCCGCTTGTTCCACTTTCCAGCTTCGGCGCGCGGCAACGAATTCTGGCCATAGCTGGACGTGGTTCGGCGCTTGGCTTCCCCTCGCGGACTTCAAGAGCTTCGCAGAACTCTTCCAGTTGTCCAGCGCGAATTGAACCAGTTTTCTTCAGTTGTAAACACGCGTTCGTGGTAAAAGGACGTTTTGTGTACAATGAGTTTCTGGTGAGAGTGTTGCGCGCAATCGAGTGAATTTTTTGTTCTGCGTGGATTTATTGCGGTTTTGTTTTTATCTTTAATCATGACAGAAATTTGAATCAGAATTAATTCAGCATTCCCCAAAAAAATAAGAGAATTATTAGTAATTGTTGAGTGATTTGCAGTGAAACAATTCGAGGTGAAGAAAAAGTGTTTTTTTGTGATTGAAATATTTTTTTTACAAAAAAGGAAACTTTTCTCAGTTTTCTTGAAAACAAAGAAAAAAATTAGAATTTTCCGACAGTTTTTTCTAATTAAACTTAATCCAAGGTCATTTGAATCTGAGTCGGGAGCAAGGATTAAGAGCAAACACACTTTTTAGGAATTAAGTACCGTTATTGGATTACCCTTCAATTACATTCCAAGGATTTGAGCTGCCGCCTAACCCCAACTCGTACACAGTCTAGGATAGTGTGTATAGTCATCTCACAAAACATCAGGTAAGTCCTGAACCGTTATCCAGTATCCAGGATTGGACTGCACCAAGTGGTGACGTCATCTCGTCATCAGAGGCATGGGCGCCGCTTTGCTTGGGACTTTTTTTTGCAATTCCTTTGCCCCGTTTCTTTCCCTTCTGCGTAATTCCGGTCCCATTAGCTCCAAATTCCAATAAACTGGCGGAGACCGCTTCGGGGTCACCGGAGGGGCTCCGCGTGGACCAAAGCTTCATGCTCAACGCCTGGCTGCCGTCCTGTTTTCGTGTTTTTTTTGTAGTTGTTGTTTTTGTTGTTCCGTTAGTTTGATAAGAATTTGGTGCTCCATCGTCGCAATTCGGGTAAAGATAGCTGCTCTGCCTCAGTCCAGTCTTCTCTCAGGAGCTTGAGTCATCAAGATCCTTGATAAGTTTACTTGGCTCGGTGTATAGGAATAGCGGCGCATAAGGGGGGGGGGGGGGGGGGGGGGGGGGGGGGCGGGGTAAAAAGCAGATTGGGTAAAGGATATGTACTCAGATAGATTTCATCAGAAGGTCACATGACGTCATTTCTGATTTTCTTAGTCACCTCTGGAAGGACAAACATATAATCATCCGAGTGTGGTATGGAGCTGTCCCAATACTCTATAGAGCAGGACCCTGCGGACAATGTACGGATTGCGGATTTCATTTGGGGTGGATGATGCCACAGCACCGAGCACACAGCCCTTGGTTATACGTCAGAGAATATGCGATTTATTCAGTCTCTCTTCTCCGTAGAACTGATGGACTCGGAATTTGGTGGATGGTTTTTATGGCTCCTTTGGGGGATGATGATTCTTCTTCTTCTTCGTTTTTCAGGGTACAATTTTCTTTTTGGGAGATATCAAAATAATATTCAAGGCGGTTTTACGAGTTTCATGTTAGGGACAGTCGGCGACGTCGGCAATGGTGATGGATGCTTTTTAATAGTAATAAAACTTGATGGCTTCGCTCGGTTGTGAAATTGTTACGACAAGGATTTCTTGAAAGGAGTTCAATTTATCATTTTTGAAAAAGGTTGACGATTTTCGAAAGTTTTGGGACATTTTTGGACAGGCATTTTCTTTGAAGAAAAATGTGATTTAGTGTGGTTTTGATATAATTTTTATGAGTTTGAAACGCTCCTTATATTTTATTCTATAAATGTTTGATATAAAATTAAAAATTTCAATAGTTTGAGATTAAACCAACCATTTTGATAAACCCTGACCAACTCGAACTTATCATTTGGTATTTGGTAATTGACTCAAAGCTTTGAAGATCTTAAACCAGGGGTGGGATTACAGAAGTCGTTTCAACTCATTTGTTACGATACGAGTTTTAAATGGAAAAATTCAATGGAAAACTCGAAACAGATGACTTGAAACAACTTCTGTAATACTACCCCTGCATTTTTTGCATTGATTGATATGTTTTAAAGTTACGTTCTTCGATTTTTTAATATTATTTGTCAAGATGAAAAACACAATCTCACAGTATAGTCCAGCACCCAACCGTAAAAATGCGGTATTATCTCTACTTTTTTTCGGCGGCCACCGATTTTGATGAAATTTTGGATTTAGGCTCTAGTTACCACCCTTTTCAAAGTCTACCCTGTGCCGAGGTGCGCTTTTTACTTTAACGGGTGAAAACTACTCCTTATCGTAAAAAATTAATAAAACTCAATAAATGGGTTATAAAATCGCGTAGTAGGCCTATATATCACCTCTTAGACCTATGTACTATTGAAATAATTTTTTAAGAAATTTTTCAACCCCTAAAAACTACCCTTAGAGAAATACTCCAGTCTCCCAACTATAAAAATGGGGTATTACCTCTACTTTTTTCGGAGGCCACCGATTTTGATGAAATTTTGGATTCAGGCTCTAGTTACCACTCTTTTCAAAGTCTACCCTTTTTGAGACACAAAAATTTAGTTATGTTCAGAAAGTGTTTTAAAAAATTTTTTTAGTGTGTGTGTATGTGTCCATGTGCGTGGATGTATATATATACTGGCGGGGTACCGACCCCCGAACAGTCAATTCATCTATGCTCTGAAAAAGATTGCAAACCGTCAATTTTTTTTTCATTTTATTTAATTGCACATCTTTAGCAGCTGCGTACAAAAGTATTGCGCAATATCTTCCAGCTTCTAGAATATCTTCTTTTTTGGAGGTAATGTTGTAAAATGTATATTAAACCTGTATACCAAATGTAGCATGTATGTACTGTACATATACGTGAAATACCGTAATGTGCTCACAAGAGCTCCGAAAATCATTTGCTCCGAAAATTAAAAAAAAAGTCGTTCGGTTTTTTTACTGTAGCGAGGTCAATTTTAAAGCTACAGTGTCCATTCAAAAACCATTTTGTTGGTAATTTCACTGGCAATAAACCTGTGTTAATTGTATTATATTAGAACCCTTAATTTTCAAAACGTGAATGGTCCAAGGGCTAAGCAAAGGTGGTACTTACACTATAAAGCAAACTTCAATCCGCTATATCTCCGTCAGTTTTTAAGCTACAGCAATGCATAGAAAACCAAAATTGCTGTTGAAGAAACATCTAAATTTTATTACTCAACAGTTTTTTACGTATCTTCAATAGTTTTTGAGTTTTTTTGAAATTAACGCAGAAATCTGTAAAATTCGTAAAATTTTGATCGTACCCATTTCGAAAAATAAACCTTGAAAATCGCTCAAACTATATAGATCCGATAGATATCTCTAAAATAAAGTGAATCCTACGTGGAACATGATAAATTTTAATTTGGGTGGAAGTGGTATTAGTTTTATTGATCATTTTTTTAAAAAAAAATTGAACGGTACACCTTCTTTTTGTCATAACTCATTCATTTTACATGCAAATGACTTATCAGTGTTCATTTTAACGGTATTTTCAAGCACTTTAAAAAATGTAATATAAGTTAACCTCGAAAAACGCATCAATTTTCCGTTATTCGACGTTAAATACGAGGTTTTGAGTATTTGGTTTGAAATAGGTCCCCTTCGATCAATCATTACTCGCTTTGTTTTATATATAGAGCATTCATTCAAAAACCATTTTCTTCGTTTTTTTATAAGCTTTATTTTTAGTCATACAAATATTTTGATAAAACGCTTATTTTTGGACTTATTGACCAAAAACTATTCGAAAACGTGGGGTTTTTTAATGAAAATTGCAACTTTTCAAACGCTTATAACCAAAAAAATATCAATTTTACAAAAAAAGTTTGTACCATATTTTTTGCTTAAAATTAGCCTCTCTATCGATTAACGGGGTTATTTTGACCAAAAATATTTCCACCGCCGAGTTGGGGTGGGAACCACCCCCAAATAAAAAGCGCACATTGGCATATGGTAGACTTTGATTTTTGAGTCATTCCCTATCTACTGTTAAAATTTCAAGTAAATCGGTCGTCTCCAAAAAAAAGTAGAGGTGATATCGGTTGGGGACTGGACTAGTATCAGAGTTAAGAAAAATAGAATTTCTTGAATAAAAATAACTGTTTCCTTTTTTAAAAAAAAAACAAAAGCGGATTAAGGTGAAAATTTTTTGTTTGATATGTTTATGCAGTATTTTGTAACTTTTACTAGAACATACTAAAACTTGCAAATGTGCACAGTACTTAGGTTGGGTTATCCAATGTGAAGCGTCACATCTTCATCAAAGATAGCATTATAGCTTATTATTGGCATTGTCTTAATTCTGGAAGAACATCTTCATCTTGTATGGCAGCGTTCAAGGATCTTCTTCTATGTGACATTTAAATATTTTTTCTGTGACATCCTGCACTATTCTTTCTAAAACATTGTTCATTGTGGACTTTACGTGTCCTCGTGTCCACCAAATATTGTTCGGTAAACTTTTACTTTAAAGACTCCCCAATTTATGTTAAATTACGATATTTTTTCTAGAATTTTTTTCGTAAGTAAGTACTTCGGAACACTTTTTGGTATCTATGGTTTTCACAACTTTAAAAAGTAGTTTTTTCCTACAGGATGTAGGATAATATCTACCTTTACAAGTTTTTATAATTTTCACTAATGATCTCTTTTTGTATGCAAAGAAAAAAATAAGACCTTCAGTTTTTTTTTGTTTAACTACAGCTGTTCCTTCTTCAGCCGCTTCAATTCAAAGTTTTTTCGGTGGAAAGCTACCACAACGCATATGAGAGGTGAACCTATAAAGCCTGCACTACACTAGTCGCGAAGTTGCTTCGGCGAAGTACTTCTCGAGGTTGATCGAAGTCCGAAGTACGTGACTACACACTCGTGTAACCTCGCAAGGAGCTCAGTCGCCCGTATCCCGCACACCTCGAGTCCTTTGACTGGGGCGCAAAAACCACCAAAGACGCGAAGTCGCTCGAGGCCAAGTAAAGTTACACAAAGTGAATCGAAGTGCCTCTCTACACTCTCGACTTCGGCCAACTTCGATGAACTTCGCGAGTAGTGTAGTGCAGGCTTTAAAATCACCTTGTTTTTCACTCACCATGTAGTACTGTTCTTACGGCATTGCATCGCAGGGCTGTGTTAACTTTTATATAACTGCTACTATTGCGGGCATTTCTAGACGAATTGGGGGCAGATGGGGGATCATCTCCTTTCTGTTTTCTCCTAACTTAACTTCCGGTAGATGACCGTCAACATCACTTCCGTTTTTCAACATCAATCCTCCGATTTCGTCTTCTGGCCTGTAAAGTTCTTTGGTATTAGTCGGGAATCCACCTTCGGTTCTATCTTGGCTTATTGCTCTGCAAATCACTTATTTTACGTGTTCTCTTAGATTTGAAAATACCGGGACCAACGGCGAGTTGGCGTCCCTGAAACAATGAAGGTATAACCATGTCCACTAAAGATATTCGTGAGGTTGTAGCTACCCTCCTTTGCCAGTTTGCCATTCCTTATAATCCTTATTGCTTTGTCTTTCCTTTATGTCCTTGCAAGTGTAGTGGCAGTACATGGTTATAAGTGATGATTCACAAAGGCCCACGCCAGGTCTATGGGGGCACTACTGTTTTTCACGTTCCCCTTTGGCTCTTTTTTCTGAGTCTCAGTGCTGCTTCAGGAGAAGCTCTACCGTGAGGCATAGCTTTGGGAGTACCTAACTTTTCCCGATTATTTGTATGTGTGTATATTTTACTTATCTATCCATAGTAACTCGTATTGAGCCACTCGTGTATAAACATCTTAAGGTCATAACATCGAGAAACCTAATGGCCGTGACATCGAGTTACTTCACCTTTTAAGCTCCATTTATATTGGCGTTGGCTGTTGCCACATACTCCCCCTCTAGCGACATCGATATCGCATTGGAATTGTGATTTCACTTCGGCTCTTCGTCTACTTTAATTCTGCATGCTCTGTGACACTCCTGGTTGGCACTGGCTTGTTGCAAAGGTCAGGGTGTGGTTTAATGTCTAGCAACTAGCCTTTCTGCTTGGTTTACTTATTTGTTTTTAACTGCTGAACGGTTTTTGTAGCATTGTTTTCTTCTCAGAATGCGGGTTTTAACCGATTGAGTAAAACGCTGCTATTCTATCCTTTTATCTGTAAAACGAAATACTTGGGATTTATCTCCATTACACCTAGAACGGACCTTCATATGGTAGGTTCAAAGATATTGTAACTTTATCGTCTCTTTTGAACACGAGCTCCTCCTGGATGAAAACGCTTTGTTTTGCATGTGTAAAGCTGCTCTAGGCTTGATCTTATTAATCCTGTTTTTGAATTCCTTTACGAGTTCACATGCTTCGATATTTTCCGGCTTGTCAACTTGCTCGTATGTCCGGCTTAATTGCTGTTCGCAATCCTATAGTTGGAGACAGATACATGCGTGCGTGCGGTGCGTGCAACGATAGATATTATATAAATGCCTGCATTCAAATGCGATCTGACATACAGGTGCGTGAACGAAATGCACTCAATGCAAAAGTTGGTCTACTTTAAACTTTTTCCGCATTGTCATATTCGATATATCCTGAAATGCCCAAATTCAAGCACAACACACACCACAAACACACGCACTCGTCGCTTATATTTTTTTGTTATATGTGTGATGATGACAGAACGCAAGCACGCAACCATCTGTCAATGAAAACTTTCCGCATTCTGCGGATCGGCCTAACGCATCGCACGCCAGCATGTAAGGACGAGCTTCCTTTTTTGTTTTGCGTAACAAATCCCCTAGTTCGTTGTAATTGCCTCTGCAAATTTCTTGAAATTCATTGTCTCTGTTGCTACATTTATTTCCTCAATTCTGGATAATAGATCTGCTATGTTGTTACCAAATCAAGTGCGAGCTGCATGCACTTTAACGTGGCGCCCGCTTGCCATCATGATTCATGGCAAGAACGTAACCCTGTCCTGGTCGAAAAAGTTTTGGTCATTGATTAGATTCTACAAGTTCATTTCCAGGGAGGCACCACATGAGCAGATATATGTATGATTCCTTCTTGCGAACATCATATTACATAAAATTCATAAGGGAACAAGTTTTGCGCAAAAATATTTGTGTCGTGTGGACGAGCCATTACCTAAGTAAAAAGTTAGAATTGGAACTGTTCCTTCTTGTTGTGTGATAAAATTCGATACAGATTAAATCGGTTTTTTTTGTACTCAAGGTAAAATTGCTGAAATCTGTACCTGATTTTGGTCCCAAATTAATTCGAAGAAAAACACAAATTCAATTTCTTGGGATAAGCGCCAAACGTTCTATTCCAATCCCTGTCATTAAATCCCAGTTCCAATTACGCAAAATCCATAAATCACTTTCCCCAAATTATCCCAAATCAACAGAACCTATTAGAAATAATTAATTACGCACCTTTCAGGCTATATAACAGCGGAAATGATATTCCATTTCTAGGTCCCCACTTCACATCGCCGCCGACCAACAACAATTCTCTATTCTTCTACGCAATCCGCATTGACGTAAGCATCCCAAAACGGACCCCAAAATAGGAGGAACTGAAGACGAAATCTATTCAAAATTCCAAATGAGGATGACAGCAAACCTCAGGGTGCAATTATGGAACCCAATAATTTCGGGCTCCAGGTGTGCTCTCTGCGTCGTGTCGTCCCATTTCACCTTTTATTTTCGTTTCTATGCAATTTTCGGGTCCTCGATCCCTTTTCCATTCCACTTTGGCTTTTGTTGATTTTTTTTTCATATTGAATTTCATTTTTTTATGGAACGTGTACGGGAATGCGAGAGTCCTTTGACCTTTTCCTATGACCTGACAGATGAGGATTTGTCTCTATGTTGACAGATGGTGCCGTTGTGTCCTTCCATTGTTGCGATGTCCTGATTTTATTCAATCGGTACAAATGCGAGGAGTTCGGTGGATATTCTCTTGATTTGATTTGTAAACAAGCCGAAATTAACACAGGAAGCCAGAATCCAGAAATTTTCGATAGACGTGATTAGGGTGTTAACCAGGATTTTTTTGCTTTGTGGAAGGGGGTGATTTTTATCCTTCAGGTCGATGTTGCTTCTGGAATGGGATGCGTGCGATTGTCAAGTGGTGAATGAATTTCATATGTTTCGGCGCTGACTTTGAAAGGGAGGAACTCAGGTAGATTGTTTTCTATAGAAATCAGTAATCTGCTTTTTCTGAAGAATTGGTTCCATGTTTTCATTCCATTATGAGAGGAGAGTGGGTGTGGCTTTGAGCTAAGATACTTCGCACACACAATTTCGAATCACAGCATAAAAGTGATTTTGTATCTCTGCTGAATGAAATATTGACATGGCGAAGAGAACTCTATATTTTATATTGCTTTTTCGATTTATTTAAACTGATTTTCGCTGATTTTGTCTATTGCTTATTGTTTTGCTATCCAATTACACTTTTAACTAAGATATTTTTCTCAGAACAGCTTGGGAAATAGTAACAGTAAATCGGTCTCTAACAAAGTTCAAACGAATTCGATGATTTAATTGTAGTAGTAGACAGGGGAAGAACAATTGTGAGCAGAGGAAGCGGACAAAACACCCTCATTGTTGGGTGCTACACGGAGAGTCAAGAAGTCGATCGAAGCCAGATTTGCGTCTCTTCATTTAATGCTACTCGACGCTACCTTCCCTTAAAATAATTCTGTATCCTACATGAAAGCTTTGACTGTGTGTGTTGACCGCGTCCATCTGAAAAAGGAAGAGAGGAAGAAATGTGCATATGAGTTAAGGCCCAACTACGCATGGCATAAGCGCATATGCCAAGTGCATATGTCAAGTTCAGAACCAGAAGTTGCTATGAAGGTGACTACGGTTGACATAACACGACATAAAAGCTTTCGTTAAACATTCGTTAAACATAATGAATGCGACTTGGGTCGAACGTGACATGACAATATTAGGAAAAGCAAGTTATATTTATTGCTGTTTATTGTTAGAGCAAGTGATTTTTGTTCATGTATGGAGAAATAAAAATATCTACATACAACATATATATAAATCAAAATTAATTTTCACTTTCATAGCACAGAATTTACATCAACTTTATGTCGCTTATGTTATGCTAATATGTTATGTAATATGTTTTGATTGACATAATGCTGACTTTCGATATATTTTGATGTTTTTACATATGCGCTTATGCCGTGCATAGTTGGGCCTTTAGTTTTCACCTAGGGAATTTTTGGATAAAAATTCTTTCGTTAAAGTTTCGTTATAGTACAGGATCCGTAGAAGAACGACCTTCACCGATCGAGTAACCGAATGAAATCTTTTTATATGATAAAATATATGCTAACAAACGTAACGGTTATGGGTTGCCTAACGAAATAAGTTCAAGGCTATAATATTTAATAGGCGTTTTCCCCCCTTTTCCGTCCTTTTCTCTATTTTGAGCTAAAATTGTGCATTTGTATGAAAAATTAAATGAGATCAAAGTAGTATGTAGTTGCAAGTTTTCAACGGCTTTTCTTTGGACGCTTTGATTTATCCACAGAATCTGAAAAAAGGCACAAAACGGCGGCTAGCGGCGAAACTATGCGGAATTCGAAAAAACTGTGAAGATAAAATTTGTAGGAAATTCTCTGCAACTTTGCTCTTTTGATCTTTTCACCAAAATGCATAGTTTCTCCTCAAAATAGAGAAAAGGACGAAAAATGGGGAAAAACGCCTATTAAATATAGCCTTGAACATATTTCGTAAGGCAACCCATCGCCGTTACGCTTGTTAGCATATATTTTATGATATAAAAAAGATTTCATTCGGTTACTCGATCGGTGAAGGTCGTTCTTCTACGTATCTTAGACTATTATGTGCGTCCTTCTTTCCCTGCCCTTCTCTCGTTTCTTTCCTACAAAACCGGTTTTTTCGTACTTAATGGGTCTCCGTGTAGCACTCTTCACTGAAAACATATTTTCAGTGTCCTTTAAAAAATCATTTCTACAAGTACTTGCGAAAGCCTTTCCATTACCCCAAAAACTTGCCAAAGTCTATTTGAAGAACTTGCTGCAAGTACTTTCAGAAGTGAAATATATAAAATCTGAAAGTAAGAAAAAGATGAAAAAAATGGCGAATAAGGTAAATGGGGGAAGAAGCAGTAAAAGACGTTTTTTCGCCAGAATGATGCAAGTACGACGACAAAATTCAACTTCTTGCAAACTCTCTGAAAGCATCCAATTACAGAAATTACTTCAAGCCCCATCTTCTGGAAGTTATTTTCCACTTGCGGCTAGCATTTCCATAAAAAAAACTTGCGCAAGTCACTTCTAGAAATATCTTTCAGAATGGATACACGGGTTAAAGATACAATCCTGCAATGCATGAGGCCGACAGGAAAAGGGCCGCATAGAGTACCGCAACGATGGAACCAGTATGTAGAACATCTACCCGCGGCACACAGGACCTCTGAGACGCTCGCGAATTTCTTGTAAATGTGGATTTAGAGGAGTACTGTAGAGCTTGTCTGAAAGTTAGTAGGTGCAGCTAACATAGACAGAACTGGAATACTTTCAATCGGGTCAGCCTTATACGGGTTGCGGACAAATCTTGGTAATAACGTTCCTTGGGCATTATAGTACAGTACAGATGTAATATTGATACGCCACTAATTCTTGGAAGGATGATTTTTCATAAATCGTTAATGGAGCATAAAAGAAGCCAACTCTAAATTTGAGTAAAATTTCTAGTAGACGTTTTTTGGAAAACTCAAAAGTTTTTTAGTTCTCTGAATCTACGCATTTTAGAGAAAAGTTTTTTAAACAAAAAATGTAGAGGACATTGTTACCTACAATTTGTGTCATAGAGGTCATGCTGTACAACTTCAAACACAGAAGCTAGGTGGCGCCATAGTTTCCAAAAGAGGGTTTTTTCGTTTTTTGTCCCAGAAAAAATGGTTTTTTTACAAAAGTGTAAATTAGTAAATTGTTCCCCTTAAAAATGTCGACAACATTTATTTAAACTTTTTCCCCTCCGACTTACCGTTCCCAAGTTCTTTTCTTCAAAGCCTCTTGTCATTTTTTCGTAAACTTAACCCTTTCAAAGTTATTCAAGGTCAGAGTTTCCAAAAATCAGTTTTTGGTCAAAAAATCACTAACAATTGATTTTTGCAAAATTTTTCGAAAAGTTTTCGAGAAAATGGCAAGGGTGTCATTAGGGTAGGCAATAATCTTTTGTATAAATAGAACAAAAAAATTTCTTAATAATCAGTTACTGGTCATTTTTTGCCCAAAAACTGATTTTTGGAAACTTTGACCTTGAATAACTTTGAAAGGATTAAGTTTTCGAAAAAATGACAAAAGGTTTTTTGTAGGCAATAACGTTTCGTATTGACTGATCAAAACAAATTTTCGAAAAAAGCAGTTTTTGAGTGATTTTGTGGCCAAAAAGTGATTTTTGAAAACTTTGACCTTGAATAACTTTGAAAGGGTTAATCGGGTCAACATCTTTGTAAGGACTAAAGTTGTAGAGAATTTCATTGCCACCATTTAGGGCCTTTGTAGGAGGTTGTACGACCTATAGAAACCGAGATACAAGGAAAACACCGGAAAACCGCTATATTTCCGGCGGCCATGTTTTTTTTGTGATTCCGAAATTGTTTTCTTAAAAAGTCCCAAGGAAGCTGTGGTCCAATTTTCAACCATTTCCGAATTTTGTGTCCTTTCGTACGTTTTTTTGCTAATTTCCCCGGACTATTGAGCTTCTTTTATGCTCCATTAACGAATTATGAAAAATCATGCTTCCAAGAATTAAAGGAGCATACCCCGATTTTCCAGTCCATCTGTAGGTACTGTACTATTAAAAAGGCGAACATCTTGGCCCGAACGGCTTTTGGTACTGTTTCGATCGGTCTGCAACCGGCTATTGGAGCACTCACCAGTTTGATAAAAGGAGACGATCAGACTCTGATAAAAGGCACGGTACACTGGGAGTCCGCACCTGTCTTGGCCAAAGGGTTAATTTTTGGACCGTCGCTCAACACTACCATACAATTACTGGGCCGCAGTTGAAAGAGTTCCAGTACTAGTTGGCTTGCACACTGGACGTGTTGAAGCAAATGTCGAAGAACTTTACGTTTGAACTCTTGGATGTTGTACGAGTTCCAAAAAACTGATTGTGGGAGATTGTTCCACACAGTGGCGTACCTAAGGGGGGGGGGCGGTGGGGGCGGTCCGCACCGGGCGGCACATATTTTGGGGCGGCATTTTTATATTCAATTTTAGTTGTAACTTGTTCACTTCATAAGTTTACTATTCGATTTCTTCGAATTATGAATTACTATATGATTTCGAATATTTTTCCTCATCGCCAAGTCAATGTAGGTTTGAAAATCTATTAAAATTGTGCTCGGATACAGACATCAATGGTGCCGACGTCCAGTAGAAGTTCTATGTACTACTCCGTGCTCGATGTTTATGGTAATAGTTATTGATTTTTGAATGGCAAATAGCAAAAAACCAAGCCAGCTAGAGTTTTAAAGTGTACAAAGAAATTTTCAGGTAACTTTTGAGGATGACAAAAAGGTTCAGAAAAAAGGACCTTAATGATGTACATTTTTAGTTACAGTGAAACATGTGGGAAACATTTTATTTTTTGTTTCTGTTTTTTATTTCTTACGATAACAAAGATACCCTATTTGTAGAAATAGACCGTTGTTTCACTAGCTTTTTATTCTAGATCCTTAAACTACATTTTTTCCCCAAAAGCAAAATTCAAAACGGTCAGAGATAGACCCCCTTTCTGTGTTTTTTGTCGATCATTTTTTGTCTATTATCTACTATTAACCGCTTGCCGAGCTGTGACAGGACGCCCTGTAGATTGGAAAATTCTGTACACAACATTGCAATTTTAGTAAGGGCGAGCGCACACAGAAAGCGGAGCGGAGCTGAGCTTATCAGCTCTGCGCTAACTTTACATTAAAATCCCCGGTGCTGCGCACATGTGAGCTGAGCGGAGCTAGCTCACAGTGTGCGCAGCACCGGGGTTTTTAATGTAAAGTTAGCGCAGAGCTGATAAGCTCAGCTCCGCTCCGCTTTCTGTGTGCGCGCGCCCTAAAAACTTTTTTAACAATTGCCATCAGTGTCGCTAGTTGCGAAAGGAGTTTCTACAAATTGAAATTGATTAAAAATCCCTGC
Organism: Thereva nobilitata; assembly: GCA_963855945.1. NCBI lineage: Eukaryota > Metazoa > Arthropoda > Insecta > Diptera > Therevidae > Thereva > Thereva nobilitata. Next base: position 193,981,447 of record OY979694.1, on the reverse strand, counting down.
TTTGCGTTCATACTGGTACAAATAAAAAAATTTCTAATGTTTTTTATTGTATAGAATATCTGCATAATCTGTCTACTTTCATTCTGTAAAAAGACATATTTTTAAATCTACAATTTTGTCAGATGGCGCCTTGTGCCATTGTCAACCTGCTCAACACTGGTTCATTTTCAGTTGTTTCGTCACCTTTCGACACCTTTTTTGGTGAATTTTCATAAATTTATCGAAAAGCACCATATAGGCTAGTCGGCGAGAAAGAAAAATGCTAAAAAAAATGGCCCATAGGCGAGATTATTGTTAGAATCGTTTCGTACCTTTTACGTACGTACGTACCTTTTTTATATTTGTTTATTTATGTCGCGTATAAAATGGTATGTGCCTAAAAAACCTCATAAAATCTACCAAAATTGCGATTTTTCAAAAATTCCAACGGGATTTCATTTTCAATTGTTTCTTAAGTTTTCCAAATGAGTTTCCCAATTATAACCTGATCTTACAAAAAATGGCATCATTGTTAATAAGGTTAAAAAAAACTAGATCTACACAAAAACTAATGAACCGATCTTGTTGAAATTTTTTGTACATTGCCGGGACTACATAAAAACCATCTTCAAGAATTATCAGCGTTCTATGTGCAGTTGTTCTCGAGGAAACAAATAGTGAAAGTAACGTGATTTGAAAACTTTAGAAACTATTTGCAAGATCACCCTTACACCTAGCGACCTCTAACAGAGCTTGTTTTTTAGAGAATTTCATAACGAAGAGCTTTCCCAATGCATATGATATACTAAAAGCCAGCAGGAGCGTGTATATTGAAAGAAATATAAAGAAAGTGCCTATTTTATTCACAATAAGTTAATTAAAAAGTTATGCGGTCAAACTTCGGTTGTTTAACTACATCCTAAAACGAAGCGATTCTAACAATAATCTCGCCTATGGGCCAAAAATGCAATGGAAATGCTTCACCGACTCGACTAGCCTAATAATTAATTATTAGTTTCATATATCATTACTACTGATAATAATTAATAAAATTTCTATTCTTCAGTATTTTCCATAATGGAAATCTTAAAAACCCTTTCCTGTAAAATTGTACTTTTTTAAGTTGTGCCGGTATCAACGCAAAGCATCGAATTTATCTTCGATCCACAAAGAGTGATTTAAGACTACAAAATATTGCAATATTTTCCATAGAACAAGAAATGAAAAAGAATATAAATTTTGAGAGCATTATACGATTTTTTTTAATATGAAAGTTAGAAAAGTAAACATGTTGGCATACACATGTGTACAATTTGTTTGTTTATCCAAAAGAAATGAAATTATTTATTTATAAATATAAAATAAAAAAATTTAATGGCAATTTTTTTTGTCTCATAGGTGCGGAACCTGCGACCTCCGTAACTTTCTTGTGGTCTTTCAAAAAGTATCTTGTATTTTTATAAAAGTTGCATTTATACGTATATCAACTTGTGCGGCCTCCTTTATTAGTAATTAATATGGCACCCCTGAAAAGTTCCTCACCTATAGTTTGTCTCAGTTACAATTATTTATTTATGTTTATTAATTTATAAAACCACCATTTGATTGACTTAGAAAGGGCGGCAAATTGGAGAACGCCCCGGGCGGCAACACTTCTAGGTACGCCACTGGTTCCACAGCCAAAATGTTCTATTTATAAACGAACTTGTAGACGTTAGTGTGTGCGGAAAGGGGAATTGCAGGGTGTGAGGATGAATCGAGCGGACTAGTCTTGTGTTGCGAGAAAAAATATTGCCGTGCAGGCAGGAGGGCGGCAATTTCAGTGGAACAATTGCTGTGATAGTAGGCAAGATAGAACTTTGACAAGACTGCTACATTCCTGTAGTGGTTCAAAGAGTCAGTGGAGATGCAAAAGCTGCAGGTTAACGAGTTGTACTCGAAGCGGGGCGAATCAAGGACTTGTGGATGGCAGCCGTGGCTCCTAGAGGAAGAAGAAATTTGCATCTCTTAAAAAATCCTAGGCATTGAGATGGTTGTTTAGCAATTTCGAATATGTGATCATTCCATCGCAGGTCCTCAGATGAAGATGTTATGAGATGAGTCAGTTGTTAGATTCTGACACACTGTACTCCAAATTAAAACTTCAGGAGGATTTGAAGGGAAACAGCAAGTCCGCGATTCGAATCATGCTTCTGATAATCCGAAAGAATCGTATGAACCAACGGCCACATTACTACCACCACAGATCGCTAACATCGGCTATCAAACAGAAGGTGGCTTCCTTGTTTATGCTTTATGGCAGTCCCAGAGGAATGTGTAGGGACTGTAAGGAATCGAACCCCAACCTCTGTGGCTGGGTAATGTGTAAAACGAATTCTTTGAGGTTAGTAAAATTTACTCGAACATCGACACATTAACCACGGTTTGAGTTTGTTTCATCGCATATGGTATCTGCTCCACTAGAATCAAAGATGTTCCAATTCAAAACTAGCTCGATCAGACCACCTCCACTTCACTGGGAGAATTTGTGTAGCAAATAGAATAACACGATTGTGGAATAACTTCACAGTCACTATTTCCGAACTCCTCCAATACTCAACAGTTGAATTTTCACACGATCAATGGCATGATCGGTAGTACAAAGAATTTCCCTACAAAAAGAGTTGGTTAAGCGGATTTTCGATTGGTCATGATGGTCCGTTGGACGCAGGCTTTGAAGTAGACCACCGGTGAGATTTGATGTTGTTATCTCAAAAAGTGTGGTCTAAAGTTGAGGAAAAATGAAATATCAAACAGTCTTGGATACAGCACGGTCAATCCGACAAGTTAACGTTCATTTGCTTAGATCTTTGGATGATGATGATGGATTGATCAAAGCCTCTCAAACAATTATTTTACCACGAAAGTAACTAACTACATAAGTGGAGTCTATTTTAAAAAGTGTAAAATCACTGATTACACTAATTCACTAGCACGACCAAATCATCATCATCCTCGCTACTACTAATGATCTCGATCGTAGATTCTTCTGCGCACGCAACTTATCTAAGTGAAATCGTCAAGAAATCATCCAATTTTCCAATTCTACAAATCTAAAATTTAAAACAGAATGGGAAGCATTCACCAAAACACTTCGGGCTGATAATAATTACAAGCTTTTGACGATTATAAAATTTCCGTAACGTGAGAACTCTCTTGGGGGAATATCCAACGGTGAGATTAATGAATATTGAAACGGAGAATTATTATTTTTTTTGGACAAACCGGGGAAGTCACACTGTGAGAAGTCAGATAATGCTTCGGTGTCGATCAATTATGAGTTAAGTGTCTTTTTGTGATGTCTTAATTGTAGGCAAATTTTAAGGCTATTTTGTTGTATTGCAATTGTATGCTGGTGTGGTTTGATTGACATAGAAGAATTTTACGTCTAGGTCGATCCTAACTAATTACTGTAACTATTTCGTAGCGGTAAACAATTTGGCAAAGAAAGATCGTTTTACTTTGAAAGTGTACCGTAATAATCTCTTTCGAGCGGATTAAAATTTGCGTATGTGAATTTGAAACTAAATAAAGTGGGAAATTATGGATTTGAAGCACAAGAAGTTCAAATGGGGATTTTTCGACCATTCTATTCGCCATTCCCAACGGCCACTGGGGCGACTGAACACAACAACTATGACCGATAGATATCCTGTGATGTACATCCAAAATATCCGCACGTACGGGCTCACGATCTTCTCAAAGGTAGATTGTGTACGATCACTCCTCTTGGAGTTCGCCGTCAACTATATGTCGCCATGACGCTCCTTATCTCCAAAGATCGATACCTCAAATGACATGGTTCTGTAATTTGACATGGCTTGCCGCAGGGGTCGCGAATCTGAACAGCCGACAGTCATGTATGTAATATACACCACCAGCATAAGGCCCATGCTAGCTTACGACGCTTTAGTATAGTAGCATAGAACCAGGCCTAGTTTCATAACCGAATTTATCATAATATTTCAAGAATGGCCTGCCGTTCCATCGCCGGGGATATTGGGACCCCAAATAATGCAGGCTGGAGACTTCACTGCTGGCTAAAGACTTCAAAAGTGCCGTGGTGAGACTGAAACTGTATAATCACCTGGGAGATGGCAATTATATGGAAGAGGTGTGGGTTCCAGGGTCTATGGTGAAAAAAAGAGCGATGAGCTTGGATATCCTAACTAATGCTTTTCCACATTGGCATATACCTATGAAAAGTTCTCGTAGGTCCAATTCTAAAAGAATTTGGGATAAAGCCAAATCGTCCTTGGTGAGCTTGCTATTCTCGATCCAGTTGCCTTTGGAGTGGCAGAGGATTCCAGGCTTTGTTACGAGAACTACGACTCTGCTCTTCACGTTCTTTTTGCAACTGTCCTGCAGTACCGAAGAGCAGGGTTTCGATGTTGAACTCGATTTGTTTTATGTGAAAGACTAGCGCTTAGAGGTTAAGCGCCTTTTGTAGTTTCGACGGCTCTATAATTGAGTGTCGAAATGCGCTCAGGAACTTCTAGTCGGAAAGCATAGAGAAGAATGAAAGAACTGACAACTCCAACACGCGGTTCTATTCGACCGGATCCCATCCAATATCACCGCGACAAAACTCTGACTTCGGTGTTGGAGAAAAGACGGGGAATTACTGAAAAGGGGGAAGACAAATAAGAAAGAAATAAGACGAAGGACTATAGCGTAGTGGATTCGAACCGTGTGCCTCTGGGATGGTAGTCGGGCACCTTAACCACAAGGCCGGCGAGGGACAAAGATGGCAGTTAAATTTTCTGGTCGTTTGGTAACTTTAATAAAGAAGAACTTCACTTCATCCACAACCCCTTCAGTTTTTAATAAGGAGGAAATGATAACAGATGGAACATGCAACCCGACAAGAAATTAAGGGGAGCATGTCTCATGCAGCGTGTGGGCCCCGTGTGGTGTGGCATGCCGAAAGAGGGATTTCCTCGTAGGTTTCTCATGAGCACCACCCAACGAAAAATTTGCGATAATGAAGTGAGGTATGCCCTATCACTTTCTCTTATCAGTTTTTGCCGTGCGGCATACAGCTCATGGAAACGCGCCTTTATTTATACAAAGCTTTAGTTTTTGTTGTTGTCTTGCTTCATATTTTAGGCGATTATGTTGATGTTCGTGAAAGTTGTTATTTATCATACTCAATAGACCAGTTCGCGTTCGATTGCGGAGGTCAAGTAGCATAGGACACAATAAGTACTCAGATGGGGACCGCTTGGAAAAACGACACTCGAGACGAGATGACCCTTGTGAGCCTTATAGGGCAATCAACACATGAGCCAGTGGGCCTCGTAGCAACCCTATCTGCACCCCCTCAAAATGTTTGTCGGAAAGAAAGACACTAGTATCTCTCTTAGTATTTCATTCTTTTTTAATCTGACTTAATGAAGCCAGGAGTGGCCTCCTTCTTACTGTGATTAGGTATCGATCAACAGCATATAGCCCAGTCACTTTATACATGAACCTCTAAAACAATACAACTGGAGATTTTCTAGAGGGGTTCTCTTTATTTTGGGGTCGGAAATAATTTCGCAAAAGTCCATAAAGCCAACTGACCCATGAGTCATCTTACGGAGGGCTAAAGGTCACAAAAATCAGTTTTTCTTATATATCTCGTAAATTATCTGTTTTACGTTAATTTTGGCTAAATAACATTTATTCGATGGACTTTTTTTATAGGTAAATGCTAAGTACCGTTGTTACTCCAACGATCTAATAACAATTGGCCGACTTGAGGAAAACTCCCGTCGAGCTATTCGCGAAATAATAGGTCTGTATGTTTGAAAGTCAAGTAAAAATCCAGTAAAAATTCGTTAACTGCTGTCAAGTAAAAAATAGTAAAGAAATGGGGAATTCAAACAAACAGTTCCCGAGTAAAAGTCAAGTAAAAATTTAGTGCATCTTTCGAAATGTTCCGGGCGAAACGTTTACAGTAGTATTTTTCACAATTTCACAACAAAACGCAATGCCATCTGAGTTTACTAGAATTGACTTCAGCTCAAGAGCTGGTGTAAAAAATAGTAAGAGGGGAAATGTAAAATTTTTACTCGACATCTTAAACAAACAGCTATCAAGTAAAAACTTTTTACTAAAAGTAAAAAGTTTTTTCAAACATACAGACCTAATGCTACAAACAAAATTTGGTTAACAGAATGGGCCGCTGCCAAGCCCGCTGAGGCAGCCATTTGGGTAGAATTGTTTTACATAAATAATCGGAAGATATACTCTCTTCAATAAAGCAGCATTCATTGCAAAATATTGAATGGTGTAGTTTTAATAACAATTTCAAAAAGAAACTAACAGATGGCCACCCTTTTATATTCACCGAAGAAGGCTGAAACTGTTGAAATCTCGACAGGCTTGCAATCCGATAGCGTCTGGGATCTCATTCATAACGCTGCCACAAGCATTCACAACAAACACATGCACTCGTATAGGATAATGGGGTATGCGTTGCTCCACAGCTTGTCACCCAGATTTCTCGAAAACTATTGGTTCTACGTAAATTTTGAATAAGACATTTTTACTTAAACGGGAAACTGTTTTTTTACAGGGAAATTGTGTGAAAGGCGTTTAACCCCTCCTGGGGGTGGTTTTTGGCCGTTTTGGGGGGTTGCGCATCCCCAAGGAGAAATTCTAACAACGCCATCGTGTTCAGCATCCTCAAAAACGGCGACGGGGGAGAGGTACTCTTGTTCCGGGTCAAAATATTCACCTGTTCGTCCGACTCACACACGCCACTACGTTTGACAGGGTATGCTTTAAAAAATTCTCCAGCTCAAGCGGTCTTCGGTCCGGTGCGACTCCGGCAACTGAACTTTAGTATCACCAGTCAAAAGATAAAAAAAATGAAGAAAATCCCAGAAGAGCTTTCTGAGATACCCAAGGATAAAGGACACTTAAGATGGCCTTTGAATCCTTTTCCGTCGAATGTCCTTTTTGGCATTTTTATTTAATAGCTTGAAGGTTTTTCTTCAAAATGATGTATATATCATAGCGCCAGGATAACATTTGCACTTTGGACGATTTTTTAAAAGGACTGGTATTATGCAAATTTCAAAATATTTAAGAACCGTTATATATGAAACTACTTAACATTTTGGCAAAATATTGCACCTACGTAATGTACAAAATTTGAAGGAAATTGGAGAAGGTCGATTCCCGGTCGTTGGTCGAATTTTCATGGAATGGCCCAGGTAGAGAAAGCAGAGTTAGCAGACTGTGGCCTTGCAAACAACCGAGGAAAATACAGCTTTACCATATTCATTGTTAGTTGGATGGACACACCAGGGTGAAATTTCTGGGTCTAATCCTGTACCAAAACTCAAATGGAAATCAAAAAGGGTAAAGAAGGCTTGTATAGCTTTCTTCTTCTTCTTTGACGCCTCAACAACCGGAATCCGGCCTTGGCCTCTCGCAACTGTCATTTCCACCGGTCCAGATTCTGAGCCGATGTCATCCTAAGCTCTGAACGCCCTGGACTACGCCATCCTTCTAGCGGAGGTTGGGTCTCCCTCCCGCTGTCGAACCCCATAGATCTTACCGAATAGCTTTGTAGCCCTATAAAAACCTTCGGCAAGAGATGGCGTCTCAAGGCAAAGATAGTTATGTGGATGCGCACCGCCTTGGTACGTCCAATCTTCAGGTACGGCTCACTGTTGTGGTGGCCATCGATGTGTTCCTGTATCTGCTTCCTCCCGATCTTTAGATCAAACACAAGCTCAGGGCCCTTTTTTGTGGTGAGATATTGGGTCCAAAAGTGCCGCGGCCAGTCGCTTAGCCTATTGTATTACACCCCTATACCTCATATTTATGGCCCAGAACGCTGGAGCAATTTCAGCAGCCTGCCCAGTGGATTGTCGTTTACACTTGACTGTTCAAGCTTCCTAGGTTACCGACCGTAATCCTGCCTTCAGTCTGTTCGGAAGGAATTCACGAAAGCGGACTCGGGTATGCTCCATGGGCTCCCCAATTCCACTCAGGTCCTCCTTGCTTTGGTGGCACAGGGCCCTTAGACTGAGAGAATCTGGGACTTGCATCTCAAAATCCTAAGGTCACAGCAAAATTTTGGACGTTCAACGCAAAGGTATGATTGCTACAACCATAGACTGACTTCCCCCTAGATTGACTTTCAGGAAGGGCTTTTGCCGCCGAAGTATCCTCAGGAAGAGAGTGGAAAAACAGAGATATCATGTAGAAGTTTGATCTACGGATAATCACCGACGTCTCCAAAGCATTAGAGGGCGTTGGAATTCACTGCCCTGGCACCTTCCGACGCACGCTAGTATCTTTCTAGCGAAGGTACTGGCGATGCTGAAGGCTTGTAAGACAATGAATCTCGAGCCTACACAAGGATGTAGCATTCAAATACTCATAAACAGCCAAGCTCTAGACTCGGTAATTATGCGCCTCAGGATTACTTTAAACATTTACCACAATCGTTCAATAACCACCAAACCGAGCTGTCTGAGCCTTAGTTTGGCAACAGTTGAGTAAATATTATAGTATGATTGCATATCAGTTCGTAATTCACTAAAGTGAGAATCTATTTCAAATTAAATAAAACGCATTTGCTTATGGTTAATGCCTTTGTTAATCAATTAAAAATCCCTTGAAGTTCAAAGTTGTCGAAACAACAACAAATCACTAGTATACAAATCACAAAGCTTCGCCACCGACAGTTCATCTGGGTTACACAAAAAAAATTATTATCAGCTTTTAATTAAATAAAAACGAGAGGATTAATGGTGATATCATCGGAAACTACGGAACAGCGATAACCTTCCAATGTCAGCACTTCATTTCTTTCCTCTGTCGCATGAAAATTTCATTCTTATCTTCTAGGTGCTCCACTTCCCTTTTATGAATCGGACCTCAAACACAGCTCGGGGCCACCTCACAGTACAGCGACGAGCTTCAAAACTTCATACAACAGTCGAGGTTATTCCCAGTCGACCAGCTTCTATCTCCAAGATGCTCGCACGAACTTAAATTTCATCTGGCGTTCGTTTTGCCCTTTTTCTTTGGGGCATCCAAGACACACCAGCTTGGGACCGCGGCCTCCGCTTCTCCTCCAAAGTTCGGATGTCGCTTATGATTTTAAGCTACTGACAGAATCAGGCGCAAACGCCGTGCGGGCAATGACAGAGAGAATAGAAGTAGTGTATTCAAATGCGCACTAACGAAATGCTGATTTTCGCTACGCACACACCGCGCAAGTTGCTTTACTTTCTACTTTCTGCGCGTTGCCGCCGCGTGTGTCAAGAGATGTTTGTGTTTTGAGTCGTGTTTTGGTGGTGGTGGGCATATGTTTGGAGTCGTGTGTTGGTGTTGGCTGTGATAGCATATTTGTTGATTTTTATATTTTTTAATGAAAATCTTTATTTTTCCAAATTGGGTTAATTAAATTAGCACATAAAAAAAAGACAAACCCTGTAGGATAGAAAAATTATATGTAAATCATTCAGGTTTTTCAATTTTTTTTCCAATCACGTCCACTTGTCACTTTGATTTCGTTGTTGTGTTCAAAGTCGGAGCGCGCCGCCGACACCGCAACATCATGTCAGTGAAAAGTCGCCACACACCGCGAAGCCAATGTCCGCACGGCGTTTGCGCCTGATTCTGTCAGTAGCTTTACGGTTTAGTCACGTCCATATGACGAGTATGGTTGGACCTAGCTCAACCCGGATTACGGGTCTCCAGTTGAGAAACAAAAGTGATTATTGGATGATATGGGACTTCTCACGAGTTTGACCCACGAGACCGAACGGTAGTAGAGACATGAGTCAAAGTTGATACCACCTAGATTTATCTCCACCGGGACTAGACCACACCGTCGACAATGATCCCAGCTACGAGAGCAGCCGGGAAACGAGTGAAGCTTTGCTTTTTCTGATTTCGATTTGCCATTAGTCGTACTACCGCGTCTGGCGTTTCTGGCTTTGTTTTGGTTGATGCCCATGGAGATCGCCGGAAGAGATCCCATACCATCACTGGAGCAGCTATGGGAACATTTTTCAATTTGTTCGGGTAATCAAGGGTCATCAAGGTGTAGAACGGCTGCTTGTAGCCTTATCTTGACTGCGCAACGGGTCCACATTGTAGGTACAAGTAGCGTTGGGAATAAACAGATCCGCAGATAGCTGGTAATGGGTGTAGAGGTGGTCTCCTTTTTATCTAAATGAAAATCACCGAGTCTGGCTTTTCCTGATCTTACTCCACTGTGGACCATTCAGTAATTACACCATAAGGACACAATTCACGAGAGAGTCGACATGTAATATTCCCGCCTGACGGACTGCTTTGAAGCTCGGCAGTTTCAGTTTATGTCCGATAAAATGCTGGTCGAGACTGGTCCATGCCAATCAAAACAATTTCAGTAGACGAACTCGAGAATTATTCAAATTTCGTTATTTTCTGACTGCAATGAACTTTTATTTTATTTTCGTCATTTTTGTGCGGCTTCAATGGCAGTCAATAACGAATCTGGAGGAGAGTCTTTGGCTGGTCCGAGATTTTTATGCCGTATTCTAATGACAGCCCAACAACAGTAGCGAATTGACTTATTGGCCCTGAATGGATGGCGGTATGCTGATGTTTAGTCTATTTCAGGCACAGATTGGACAGTAACGACTTTTAGTCATGAACGAACTGAATGGGAAAAAAGCAGTTTGAACTTTGGAAGATGTTGTGCCCCAAGTATGACTGGAACGGGGTGCATTGTACTCGCTAACTGGGGTTTTGTTATTGTGGCTTGGGATTTTTTTGTTGCATGATGTAATTGCGTGTTTATTTATGGACTAGTTGAGCTGATTTAAAGATTTGTTGTAGGTTTGTGGTGAATGAAGAAGAGAACAAGCTTTGTAGGTCGTCAATCGTACCGTTCCCAACAGACAAATAAATTAATGTCAAAAGTATACCAAAAATAATCATGCCGTGAGAATAATCCTGTCAAAATTTTAACGAAGTTTAGACCTGTTTAAGGTTGTTCAGAAGTTCGTCATAGATCAAAAAAATTTTATTGTTCAACGGAATTTTTGTGGTAAGAAGTTAGTTAACGTCTGGATCAAAGGTGGTATGAGTAAAGTTTATTGGAACCAACAAATACTGTCTCTTTTATATAGAATTGTGTTTGGACTAACTTTATTAAAAGCGAATGTTTGGCAGTAAGTTTTAGTCGAAAGGATATTCTGACGGTAACATGCTCTAGTGACAAAGGCACAGACCTGGTATTTGGCTACGACGTGGAATGACGGACAAGAAGCTAGATGCTAGGTATGTAAGTAAAGGCAGCAGCTTCGTCCAAGAACCGAGGACAGGAGCCCAGTTGTCGCTGAAAGGACATTCTTTTGCAACCACACTCGTTGAAACCTTTACATAAGCGTGTCACTATGCTTGGAATGACTTCAGATCCAGATCTTGACATCATTTCTATTGCGCCTCAACAATTCCTTTTCTGCGAAGGAAACGCTTACATGTTGCCAGTCTAGGCGCGGAGCTCACGCGTTCGGTAGGTTTCAAAGTCCGATCGGACAGGGCAATCTTCAGCAAGCTTATGGTTGCCCCAATGGCCGGTTGCGTACCAATGAATGCAATATGTTTAGCCCGGGCATCCGGGTTTTCTTTGCCTTTGAAGTCCCAGTGACCCACGATCCAGACATGGGTAACTTGATTGAGAACGCCAAGCTTACCAAGGGTAGGCTGGCAGTCCCAAACCAAGTTAGACTTGGTCCTACAGGACCTTATCATTTTGATTTCCGCTTGGCTATCAGAGAAGATAAAGATCCATTTGTTTTGTAAGGCCTTTCTTAAGTTTTCATGAGTGCATGCCAGTACACCGTACACCTCGGCGCGTCCTCATCAGAACAGGGCAGTTATTGTTGTAAGCAGCTGTAACCGCCTGGGTAACAAAGTCCGCGGAGGGTTCCACTTCTATCGTAGATTTAATTGAGTGCATGGATTTCTGTATGCCCTCACTATTTCCAAGGACTCACCCACCCTAAAGTGGATATGTTTGTGGACTGAGACGCGCCAGTCACTCACGTGATTAGCAACGTGTTGAGGGCCCAGTGTGATATCTATAACCTTCGTTTCCGATCATTGTTGTAGAGGGCGAATTCTAAAACGTCAAAAGACGATCATTTTGATGATAGTCGTAAATTCTAAAACATCACTGACAACAATGCATACAAGTTGTAAGTTGCGAAAGTCAATCATTTGATCGCCAAATATTTTCTGTGATGACTTGATTGCAAAATCATTGACGTTTTAGAATTCGCCCGTAGTTAGAAGTGTCAGATTCCTACAGAGCACCCGCTCCGGTTCCTAACATCGTTGATCTCCTTGAATTTGGGAAGGTTCTTTCCCTCGATTAGTTTGAGGTTGCAGACCTACCAAGCCCGTAGCCAGGCGCAACATACGACAGCCATTGGCTGGTGGGTTTGATGGCACAGGTGATCTTAATGAACCCCCTGCCACCTTTCTACCACCTTTTTATCACTGCCATGGTGACACCGGCCAACTTATCCCGGAATGAGGTTCCTTGCGGCTCCCCTTTTTCTTCTTCTGGAGTCCCTGCTGCGCTGGAGAACAGTCTGACCGCTGCCGTTTCCCATTGGTCCGGCATATGACTGTGCTCCCTAGAAAGTTTGAGAGCTCGTGCTACCAATTTTCTGGTGGAGCCACAAACTTTTGGCAGAATGGCGCGGCTGTCTGAGTCTGCTTCTTGGACCTTCCCCGGTTGCTGATCTCCGTCCTGCCTTCGGTTTGTTTGGCACAAGGGCGGATCCACCGTTGTGAGCACGATGGGCATGCCCACAACCCTAAAAGACTTTTGACGTCACACTTTCACGGTCTATTGAAATTGATAGGCTGATGATATTATATCCTATGCCTTAATAAAATAAAAAAATATGCTTCAGACCACACTTTAGAAGTACAACTTTTTTACCCAACAACTGCCACAATTATTAAAATATTAATCAGCTAGCAATATGCAATTGATATAGGAGGTCTGTCGGATATATAGTACGGTTTCAGAAAAGTAGGGCCAACGACAGATGCAGGAAGTATAGTGACGAGCCTACCGAGGGACTTGATACAAGTACAATTTCAGAATATCAATATTTATGAATTCCTATTTAAATTAAAACCTAAAAACGAAGCAAAGGTTTTAGGATAACTGAAATATTTTCGATTGAAACTGGTCTAAAAATCGTGAGGTTCCTTATGTCGTGGTTCTTTTATCAATATTGGGTCTGTTTAGACCCTTCGCTTCCAAGAACGTTCTTCATGAACTTTGTGGATGAAGGGAGAAGTGGGGTGGTACCTCTCATCATCCTCACTTTCCCCTTCATCCACAAAGTTCGGACCTAGTATCTAATGAAAAAATAATATTGGAATCGCCACTCAAAATCATGGGGATTTCGTTGAAGTTTTGACCTAGTAAAATTGAACCTTCAGAAGTGAAGATTGTCATGTATGAATTCCGGCAGAATGAAATCGACAGAAGAGTACTTTCGGAAATCAATTTACATACCTTTATTAGATTCCGTTATTAATGATTTAGGGCAGAGAGTGTCTCCGGAGGTATAGATGTTTTGAAAAGAAGAAAATAGATTGTCGACAGAACAAAAGGCTTTCGCTTAGCTCTAGTTTTCCACATAAAAAAAAAACTCCGTGACACAAAAAATTTGAACAGTTCTGCGCACCTCGTTGCCAAGTTTTATAAATTTTGTTCTATCATTTCCCCTCTTTTCATTTAAAAAGACTACAAATGCAGCAAAAACTCAACAAAATAATTTGGGAAGGGATGTGCCATAACCTTCTATATTTACAAGCCATTAACAAGGAAAATATTGAGAGCGAATTTCCGCTCAATCGGACTACAGCTTGGTGCAGTCACGTTATGTTGTTAGTGTAATTTGGAGAATTTGGGAGAATTTGGTAGTCCGATTCTCTCAATATCTATTCTTGTTTATGGCTTGTAAATATAGAAGGTTATGGATGCGCGCATGCCGAATGAATAAAGTTAAGTTATCTTTATATGTATTGAGCAGAGCTCAACCAAGTAAATCTATTCATCATAATAAGTATAATTTTACTATAATTATGCGAAATATTTCTGATCTCTAAATTTAAAATAATTTAAAAACAATCCTGAATAATTTTATTAAATATACATGAGCGTTTTCATTCATAAGATGAAAGTTCTCCGCAGCCGCAAGCAACACAATCTCCCCAGGCAGAAGCGCGCATGCGACTGACGAAAAACGTCACAATCCTAGTATCAAAGTATTAAAAACACAAATTTCGTATTTTTTAATTGAAACTGCTACAAATTATTTCTGTAGCAAATATGTAACATACAAAGAAGAAAATTTATCTCAAGCTTTTAAACCTTTTTAAGAGCTTTTTACCCCAACATGCGCTAAATGTCACGGAGTTTGAAAAGATGGGCCAAGTCAATAATGCACGTTGCGCGAGCACATGACTTCTTCAGCAATTGGAAATCTGTAGCTGAATAAGTCATTTGCTCGCGCAACGTGCATTATTGACTTGGCCCGATCTATACTCGACCTGTTTTAGTTTGGAGTTTTTCTACCTAAACCAAATGTTAGTGTCAGCGACTGAAATATCGATATCGAAACAGTTAAAAAAGTTTTCCAGATGTACCTACCGGCTATTCATTAACGATAATGAATCAACTGTTATAAATGAATACCGACTCTGGATGGCCAAATGGAAAAGAGAATGTGAAAACAATTTCGCTATACCAGAGGTGGTAGCTTATCTCATTGAAGCGACCAAGATTTTTACCCTAACATAAAAATTTTCTTACAAATACTGGCAACTTTCCCGGTCAGCGTAGCTACCGCAGAGAGATCGTTTTCTACTCTGTGAAGCGAAAATCTTGGTTTCGTGCCTCAATGGCACAGGAAAGATTGTCCGGGCTCTCCTAAATATACACAAAGATGTGAACCTGAATATCGATGAAATTACCAACGCTTCCGCGAAAAAGAAACGTAAGCTTGAATTTGTAATTTAAGTAAGCACCTAAATAAAACTATTTAATGTAAAATGTATACTAGCGTTTAATTTAATTTGATATCCATTAAAGCTGTAAAAATTTCATCAAAATCGGTTCAGTAGTTTAGAGTCTAAATGTGACATTGTGATGTGTAAACAAACACTCATTTACTTTTGTAATTTTCGTGAGCGAACAAACTAACATTTTACTGGGTAATTAATTTACCTACTAGTGTTTGCCCACGTGGAATTATACACTGTACAAAATCTTGGTCAGGGCGTCATATATTTTGTAAACATCTCCTTTGTACGAATGAGCTATATCGATCATGAGCGAGTTCATACTCCGACTCGCACTTGTCCGATTTTCGGGTGGCTGTGCCCACAACCTTTTTTGAGGGCTGGATCCGCCCCTGGTTTGGCAAGATTTTGTGAAAGCTATGTTGGAGTGCACTCTGTGGAGCTCCCAATTTCGCTCCGATCTTCCTTGTCTTAGCTCGGTTCCTCATTCCGGCACTAGTCGCCTGAGACTGAATGCGAAGCTGAAGCTGCTGTGCTAAACGAGGTACCTCTTAGAAGCTCCCTCTCCAGCTCTGGGGCCATTCAAGTATTATGTAAGCAGAATTTTAGTTTCCCCTCCCCTTGTCTGCAAAAGTAAGCAAAGCTCTTACTCCCCCTCCTATGCTTACGTAAACATTGGTACATATATATTTTGTTAAAATTTGTTCAGGTTTCTTTATTGTTTTTCATGAGTCTAGAAATAAAGAATTTATATACTACTAGCTGGGACCCGGCGCGCCTATGCTGCTCCCATAAGCCAATTGTAGTAATCAGGTGATATGAATTTTAATATACTATACAGTAGGTGAGTTTGAAAAAGGCAATTTTTTGATATTTTTGATTTCAAATAACAAAATGTGAAACTATTAGGCAAGGCGCAAATTGAGACGCGTATAGAGCGTGTGGCATGGCACAGCACAACGCGTTTTTTTGTAAACTATGGAAACGAATGGAACCACGCAAATTGGCAAAGGGACGCGAAGTGGGGCGACTCGCGTCGCCTACTACACGCGTGGCGTTGTAGTAGAGCCACAGTTTCTCGTGCCGGTCGTGTCAACAGTTGTACTGGGCAATTTCTCATAATATTATTTTCTTGTTTTTTCTCTTCCACCTTTTTAGTTTGTTTCTTTCTAAATACCAACCTATGGCAGAAGAAAGGTTAATTGAGGCGGTGAAGGGACACAGAGAGCTTTATGACACAAATGATGCAAACTATGTACCTATATGAAGACAAAATTTAAAAATGGGATTAGGGTAGACCTTGCAAGTTTTCGGTTGGAATCGGTTTTGGGCATTACATCCATTTGAGCCAAAACCTTGTTCGATCATCCCATGCACTTCAGCAAATTTTCTTCGACTCATTCAGAAGTAATTGGTAAAATCAGCTTCAATATTCTTATTGCGTGATTTTAATTTTTTAGTCGCTAATTAATAAAAGAAAATTTCGTCTTCAGCATTATTTTCTGATTCTGAACTCATTTTTAATAATAACAATGTCAGTAGTGGGCAAGCCACATTGAAACTGCGTCTCAATATGCGGATCACCACGCTACGCGAGTGACACATGCGTGTCATGTTGCTCGCGTCATGTCAGCTCACACGCTCTATACGCGTCTCAATTTGCGCCTTGCCTTAGGGATCACATTTTGATCGAGACAATAAAAACCATCCATTGACATGGCATTTTTCGAGATATGAATTTTCATATAGATGAAGTGTCTCAATGAACTCTTTATTTTCTGAATTTTGGATAACGTTTAAACATTTAAAATCAATCCAAACCTTCAAAACTCAACTCTTCTTAACCATTAACGAAAAACCAACTATTCATATAAAAGTTGGAGTCATTAGATTCAAAATACATTTATTTGAACTATGACCAAAATTGCGTGTGTATTCTGTTAAAACCGTGAACGTTAAAAGATTTGAAATTAATGCAAATAGCAGCATCCAAAACTCGAAATTCGAGGGCCATTTTCTATAGCTTTTTTTAATTTAAATCTAGAAGTCTGCCATAACAAAATTTTTCGAGAACAATAAAACTAAATTGAAAAATGAAACAAATTTTTTATAGTTATAGCAATGTTCATATATTCGAATTAAATGTAACAGATGCCATACGTTTCATAGGGGAATTAATTGTACAATTATTTTCTAATGTTTAGCGTTCTTTTGTGTCGTGTATAAATAAAATTGCGATTCTGCACTTCTTTGAGCTCAGGGCTACACGGTGAAACAGTTTTCAATATTGTTGGAGAGTTGGACTATGTAAAATGGTGCCACAAAATAGGCGCTTGCCGTTTAATTATATGATCTTCAAAATTAAATTCTTCATAACCAATAACGAAAAACCAAGTATTCCTATAAACGTTCGAGACATTAGATTCAAAATGCATTTATTTGAGGTGTGACCAAAATTACTTATTTGGGTTTTGTTAAAACCACGAACGTTAAAACGTTTAAAATAAATCTGCAATTGCTTGGCCCCTGGGTTCTCATCTGCAATGTCACTGACTCAGGTTATATTTGTTTACCCAGATGCCAGTCTCTTCCCGTATTGCAGAATCCTAGACAATTCCTAGAAAATTCAGAGGTGATGGGTTTTTTTTGTTTCCTTCTTATCCATTATACATAAATCATCCCACATTTGCGTTTCTCCTTACCACGTTTCCAAAAAAACCTTGTTGATCAATTCTGAACCGATTGCTTAGAGAGCTTCAGGATACACTATATTCAATGTTTTTCCATTTGTAGCTAGAATGTCAAGATTTTCCTATTTTCCAACTCTTGAACACCCTACATACAGCTAACCGGGAAATGACACTTATTTGGCAAAATTGTTCCGAATGGCCCCACAATTTTGAATAAGTTTTGATCATAAATTCGTTATTTACGACCTTAAAAACTCCCATATACCGATTTTAATTGGAATCGGAATACAATTCGCAAACTCGTCGGCCATATTGGTGCGGCCAATGAATTTAAATTTTGATCATAAAGTTGTTATTTGCTACCTTAAAACACCTCAGATATAGATTTTCATTGGAATCGGAACACAATTTGCAAATTCGTCGGCCATTTTGAATTTATAAGTTTTGACCACAAATTCGCTATTTGCGACCTTAAAAACCCTAGATACCCACTTTCATTGGAATCGGAATAAAATTGGCAAATTCAACCAAATTTCTGCGGCAATTTTGAATTTCGGTCATATTTCGGCGGTCATTTTTAATTTCGAAAATCGGGCTTCGATGTGCATCATACGAGACCTCCACGGACCTTCATGCAAAAATTCAAAGCTCTGCGATGATTATGTAAAATTTCAAGTCTGTAAAAGTTATAGTTGAAAAACTGTTATTTTATATCTTTTACGGCCCCGAAACCCCCCTTAGGAGTCGATTTTTGCAAAACCCTTTCTTAGAGGATCTCTACTTAACAAAAGAAAAATGCATGCCAGATTTCAAGTCTGTAGGTCTAATAGTTCCGGAGATATGGTGATGACCATGTGAGTGAGTGTTTTTCTCCTATATATAGAAGAAGATAAATAAAGGAGAATGCAAATTTTGGTACCCACCTCCAATAGCTAAGTGTAATACGTCGTTGGATAGGTTTTTTGGAGTTGAATATAAGTTACTATGGCACCTAGTTCGAAATCTTTGTCCGTTCGGAGTACATATTACGGTTAGAACTTTACAAAGATACAGTTTTACATATCACCCTGTATTTTTGTAACCGTATTACCTATTTCCATGAATAAGGCACCCAATGAACGCAGAATTCCTTTACCTATCTATGATGGTAAAAACGATGGTTCTATCTTACCAACTTTTGGAGTTATGAGTCATATCATATGCATATACACGTCGTATCCAATGATATCTAACGACCCGAACCAAAATGAGTCCGAACAATTTTAGACAAGTGAATAGCGCGGGTGGTAATTTCCCTATTTCGGTTCTTTCTAACTTAACCATAAAACACCGCAGTAAGCAATATCAATGATTTCGGGGAATGCCTGAACATACTTTTCGCTTTCGAGGATAGACAAGTAGGGTTGCCATATTTTTTCAAATCAAAATCCAATAAATTTTTGCAAAAAAATCAGAAAAAGTAAGTAAATAAATATTGCTGACGTAATCATCATTCAGACCCACCCGTCCCCCATGTCATCAAAAATAAGCAAAGCAAAGACCCCCCGCCCCCTCCCTTGGTGCTTACGTAATACTTGAATGGTCCCTCTGAGCTCATTCATATAGCATTCATATATTTTCTGATGTATTCGAATGGTCTATTCAAGTCCCACGAGTATAGCAGGAAACAAAAGATTCATCCTGACAGAGCCTCCTTATCAGGATAAGGTATTACAAAACGGGGTGCGCCCGGTGACCAGGAGGCGCCAGTCCAAAAAGTACCCACTGGAATGCAGGCCCCTACGTGATGACATTTACATCTTGACTTGGTAAGCTGTGAAGAGTGTTCTCTCCACTACCGTCGTTAGTTGGTTATCCGCGGCACCACGAGGAGGTGGTGCTTCGATTTTAACCCCGCCATTGAACTTCGTCCCAACAAAAATATTTCGGTTTCAATGAATGATTTTTAGAGAAAATTTTTCTGTTCAATTGTAAACCACCAATTAAAAAGTCATTTGACATTAGTTGTCAAAAGTAAACGGCGTTTTAAAAAAAATTATTGACAGACATCAAGTAGTTGTTCATCTATCTGTCAACAAGTTTTTATTTAGACAACAATGCCATTGAAAACTTCAACCAGAATCTCGATCACACCACAAGGATCATTCAACTTGCCAAATTGCCGATTATTGATTGGTTGTATATAATTATTGTACCATGACATTTCCTTTTAGGTAACACCAAAAAACCTTAAGTGTCTTGTTAACAAATCTATTGGACAAGCCTACAATTTTTTTGCTTACCACGATATTACCTCAGTGATTGGCGCATTTGCCAAATCGTAGTACAATGACAGCTCAACAGTTTTTGAACTTTAATCGTTGTTGAATAAATCTTGAATGATAAAACTCATAACTTGATGCAAACTAAATATTTGATGAACAAGTGAATAAACAAGAGGATTTCCTTCGTGGTTTTAGAATAAAGGTAAATGAAAAAAAAACTCTGAACAAAACCACAACTTTTGCTTCAATTTAGTCTTTTTCAGCCATTGTTCAAGTTTTACTCCATTTTTCCAGCTACAGAAGAAAAGATAAGCGCATAAAGTCTACACAGAATGAAAAGACTGAAAGGTTGAGTAAAACTTCTTGAGAAATATCAACACGGTTTTCTTGCAACGAATAGCAAGAAAATTTCTAAGAAGCAAACACGAAAATTTTTACCTGGAACCCACCTGAAAATGTAGGGGGAGTTCGGGGTTAAAGCTAAGCTAGATTCGCTGGTTACCTTGACAATGACAGCCTGATGAGGTCGCATCTCAAGTGCTCTACAGATGCTTCCAGCCATGCTTCTGAAAGCAACATCGTTCCGGAGTGGCATTTCAGCTTCGCCCTCTTGAACTTGGCAACGTTTGTCAGTCGAGCACAGGTAGATATGCAGAAGGCGACGCTGAAGAAGACGATTTTCCTCTTAAGGCGTTCAACTTCAACCTGTGAAAACGACTTCCCATCATCAAAGTCTGTTTTGTTGTCCGAGACAACAGCGCTGCAAGACCGATTTTCGCGTCCTCGTGTCGGTCCAAAATGGTCCCGGTCGCATCTTGATGGTGGAATGCAAAACGTCCGTCAATTTAGAATTGGGGCTCCGTCCATGGTCAATTGAGTTTAATGAAGAGCCACATTAAGTCCCCCTCGGTGCAAAGTGTGTCAGGTTTTTTTGCCATTGGGAGTTCGCCTGGAGCTAGTTCAGAATCATCGCATGCACCAGCAACGAACGGGGCCTACTTTAATTATTGATGTTCCGCGCCAACATTGGCGACACAGAAAGCTACGCCATTTCAATGAAGGTGGTTTAGGTCATCACTTATGCTCGCATGCAGCTCTCTCGCCATTATCCTGTGGGTGCTGTTGTGCTGGGCTCATTCAGATGTCTAAGATAAACTCGCCGTTCGATAAAAAAGGGGTAATTTGCAAATCAGTCGGCCAGATCAATGCTGGCTTTTGTGGCAGACAGCTTGGGTAAAATATCGTGCAAACATTACAGTTTCTGAGTGATTTCACTGTTGGGGATTTGCTTTTCACTTTAAGTGAAATGCACGGGGGAAATTTTCAATGTGGGTGACTGTATAATCAATTATAATCATAAGCAAACAGAAGTTTTTGTATATTTTAGACCCATTGGTTTCTGCAGTGTCTGGCGGCCGTCGACTGAAACGACTTTTAACCTACTTCGATTTTTGTACTAATGCTCTCAACTCTCACCATTACTTTGTTTATTGATGCAATCTCTCTGTGGCAATACGGTTTCTACATGTCGCCTACACGTTTACGAATTTGTAGTAGGTGGTAGGGTAGTAGTAGGGTAAGTAAGGGTTTAAATCATAAACGAGGTTTGGTTGATAACTTACCAGAGCACGATTTAGCACGGTAGAAAATATGCCTAATTCTTGTACACAAATTTTTAAGTTACTGAGTATAGCTAATGCTCATGACGTAATAGTTTGAGAGGTAAACTCTTCAATGCAACCGTTGGGAGCAAAAACTTCTGGTCCTTGGTAAAGTCCTTCAAGACGAATTTTACTACGTCCACTACCTCTTCTTTATACAAATGAGGGGGATAACAGTCAGGAAATCCAAGGCCGGCTTTTTACCATCCTGTTCGTTTCGAATTCTTCTCTGTCGGTCACTGTTAGCCCTTAGTGACAGGTTCCTCTCACTCCGTGCACAGGATTTTCTTCGATTCGCGAGGTATGTATATAAAAGTGCCCCAAAGAACTTGATATCAACAAATCGTCTGCTCTTGACACTGTACCCACTATCGTGATAAATAGAAACGCGTCACCTTTAGCTAAACCTCTGCGCAAACTCTTTGTCTACTTTTTCGGAGTTTACCTTGACTCTCTCGACTCTTACCTTAGGCCAAAAAGGTCTACCAAGGGATTTTTGGTGTGTCTGACAAAAAACCTCAACCAAAGCACGCCCCGCTTTGGTGAGTCCAGTTTGGTTGCTCTAGATATTTTCAAGGCTTTTGATAGAGTATGACACCCTCTTGGTCAATCAACATGTAGCCTATGCAAATACGCCCGTGCCGTAAGCATCTTGCACTGGTGGAAGTGCTATTGTGCTCCTCGTGCTGGCGACTGGACGCTGTCCTGAAAGGGATGGGATAATATGGCCTACCAAGCCAAGATGTAAAGTCTTTAACGATCTCCTCTAGACACCGGTCGCGCATTGTATTACACCTTATTCAGGATGGACCTACCATTTTCTACCATACTCATGCGACTTATAAACTTATAAACCAATTAAGCTGGAGACAGCCAAGGCCAGGAGGGGCTGAGTGGAACTCAAAGTTTCGCTGTCTTACTGTTAGTGCGTTGTTGAAATGATTTTGATAAAGCAAGACAAGCACGTGTCCGATCCTGTCTTGGCCATCGCAGACTTACATATGTCCAACTCAATCAACAGGGACATTGAACTAAATCGTGTCGAATTCTAGTCGCAAGCTCAAATATAGGGCATCTGTCGGTCGATAGATTATTGCAAAAAGCTCGCTTTTTGTCGTTTTTTTAGTCTCTTATAGTCCGGGGAAATTAGCAAAAAAAACGCACGAAAGGAGACAAAATTCCGAAATGGCTGAAAATTGGACCACAGCTTCCTTGGGACTTTTTAAGAAAACAATTTCGGAATCACAAAAAAACAACATGGCCGCCGGAGATATCACTTTTCGGCAAAAAAAATCACTCAAAAACTGATTTTTTCGAAAAAAATTTTGATCACTCAATACAAAACATTATTACCTACAAAATACCCCTCTTGAATTTTTTCGAAAACCTTGACCTTTCCGAATTAATCAAAGTATTTTTTGGCCGAAATGTGATTTTTGGAAACTTTGACCTTGAATAATTTCGAAAGGGTTAGGTTTTCGAAAAAATGACATGAGAGCTTTTTGTAGGCAATAACTTTTCGTATTGACTGATCAAAACAATTTTTCGAAAAAACCTGTTTTTGAGGGGTTTTTTGCCAAAAAGTGATCTTCGGCGGCCATCTTGTTTTTTTTGTGATTCCGAAAGCTGTGGTCCAATTTTCAGCCATTTTGGAATTTTGTCTCCTTAAAATGCTAATTTCCCCGGACTATTAAGGTATCAGCTGATTTTCATTTTGTTTTATTTGAAAATTAATGCAAAATATTAATTGTTTTCAGATTACCCGAATGAGAGAACGGTGGGGGACAACGAAATAACAAGGAAATTTTTTCTTTAATTTTTTATTCGCTGATACTTTTCAGTACACATCCTCTTTTACAACTGTAAAAACATTACGACGAATTTGACCGATAACGTCGAATTTTACCGTGAGTCACTGCTTAATTATCATCGTAACGACGTTTCCGTGTGTCGAGGGCATTATTTCCAATGGAACGTACAGCGTCTCTCCATCCGTGTCAGTGAATGGTCTACAACTAATAGCTCTCTAACCCATCCCTTAACATCTAAGGTGTAACCTGTGATGGAATGATAACATATTCCAAATCGCCAAACCAGCCTCCCAGTGCCTGCGATTCACCTCGAAAGTTCCTCCTCCAGGCATTTGCCTATGCTGTAATATACAAGTACCACATTCGGTCTCTCATCGAATCTAACTCATTTATTTGGGATGGGACTTTCGAAAATTGCTTTAGAGTGGCTAGATGAACCTCAAAGCCGGTCTTCAAACTAGCCAATGACGACGCTACTTCCTTCATCATCGACCCTTCCAGCAACCGTAGGAACGTAGAAGCTCTGAAAGCAGTGATTTGCTCATTGAAATAAACGCCTTCCTGCCTTCATGGCAATCGTAAATCCGCCACTTTGGATTAGCCCGCTCTGTTTATGTCCTCTGCCAACTCGACTTTGAAACAATCTTCCGAAGTTAGTATTTCCGAACTCCTACAACGTCCAAGAGTTCAAACTCAGAGTTCATCGTCACCTCATTCAACATTCTCTTGACTCCTCATAACCCCAAACCTATTCTATTGCCGTACTAAGCTTACTACTAGTCATTGCATCATAACGTCACCAACGACATGACGGACTACTAGTATAAAGGGTGATTTGTGACCTTGGAACTGCCCCCATAAATAAATGATCGTCGACGTCTGCCAGACATACGTCAAAGTATAAAGGATAATATTGTTTTTGTGTATTGTCACTACTGCAGGACCTAAAACCGATCGCAGGTTTCAAACCTTCACTAACGGTGACGTAGGCCGGGGTCACTATCACATAAAAAACTGCAGATCTCTTAACTAGGGGTGTATCTGCTGAATCTACTGCAAGCGCGGGTATGTGGCTTAAAGGACCTTTTTGCTTGTTGCAGGAACATAAATGGTTGCTGAGCCAAACTGTGACCATAGGCATCTTTTCTTGCCGTTGACAAGGAGGAGTCAGATGTCGATAAACGCGAAACTGCAATAGAAATAGGAAGGTTTAGGTCTCTTATGGGCCTTCTTAAGCTTGCTTTCCACGGTGCATCATTTTGCAGACTCTCACGCACGGCCGACGTCCATGGACAGCCTCGCACCGCTACCGCTACAGAATTGTCTACGCTTCCACAGACGACACTCTTCCCATGGTGCTCCGTCCGCGTCTGTCCCCAATATCACGTACCATGGGAAGCCAGCTTTAGAGTCGCGGGTTACCGTTACACGCACAAATCCACTTGCACAAATCCTTCGCCATCTAGGATCGGATTCAATCCTGAAATCGGTGAATGCGGATGGACAGAATAGCAATAGCTAGCAATAGCTGACATAGATTTTACACCTCGTTTGGCATGTATAAAATTTCGAAATCCAAGATATTCCCAGCTAGAAAAATTCAGAGCGCTGCTAAGGGGAGCAAAATTTGAGCTCTGTTAATATACTCCTTAGGGAGCAAAATTGGAGGTTAAGGAAATTGTATAGGACGAAGACAACGGGCAATTATCTTGGTGGCCATAAAGGGTACCATTAGCATACTCAATAAACCGGTTCTCGTTCGATTTCGGAAGTCAAGCAGCATTGGATATGTTTAGTACTTAGTTCGGGGACCGCTTTAGTAAAACACTCGCGTTTGGAAACGAAAAGGCAATTGCAAAAGGCGAACAAAAATACAAGCTTTTTGACACCGGAGCTTGTTCACACAAATCAAGGAGTTGAGTAGTTCAGGTTATATTAGAAAGGTTTTAGGTACTATGTATGCAAAACAATTTGCAGGGCATTAGAGCCTCGTTTGTTGAAGCAGGTTTAATCATGAGTAGGTGAAGTTGGTATTTTGTCGGAGAGGTTGAGGTTCACAGTAGTTCCTTGTAACCCAAAAAAGAAAGTTGAGGAAATCGCGTCATCAATAATGGAGTGTAACGAAACTATTTGAAAGTTATCAAACTGAGGATTTGGCTATCATTTAATTTGAAATGTAACCAAAAACCGAACTCAAAAGAATTTAAAATATTGATTTCAATGAGAAAAATATACGATGGCTGTCCAAAAATCTGGCTCGGAACACTTCCCCAGAATCGCAATTGCCAAATCTCTATGAAACCGAAATAAATACTAGAATCAGCTGAAATCTAGAAGCGAAAAATTGCCAATTCCCATCAGGTCCCGTTCTTCCTGATCAAACGCTATCCTGAAGAAAATCAGTCCGTGTCCTCCGAAATATTTCCACCAATTCTCTCCACTTCATGAAAATAAAATAAAATTATTATTTACCCATCGCCAACATCGCTGGAAAAACAGCAAACGAACAGTCATCGTCTTGCGGTAGTCTAGAGATGAAAAATATTTTTCCAAGAAGTTCCTTGACATCCATCCCCTCCATCCTTGCAGACCATCCCCTTGTATTCTAGGTTTATTCAATTTTTAAGGGTTGTTTTTCTCAGCTATTTCTTTCCACACGAAAATTTATCAGTCTGGTGGAAAGAAAACTTTTGCTGCTACAATGACGGCGATGAACACAGTATCCCACCCCCGAAATGGCGGTAGGAGGTTTTGCTCAAAGTCAACTTGTCACGGAAGGTCGATTCATCCCTTGAGGATTTGAGGCATCTTCAGTCCCTCATTCACAAAGTGCACACGTGAAAACACTTCAGTTTCCACTGGCTGTGCACTGTGAAGAGAACTTTGTTGGTGCTTTCTCCTTTTTTGCCGGATTAAAAAGAAATGAAAGAAAGTTACACACGGACGAAGGAAAGCTGGTGGGAGGGGGGTTCCAGTTGGGATAAGAAGAAACTTTAGATGAGAAGTGGCAAAAGGCACGTCTTCAAGTCTAACTAGTTAGCTTCGAGTACGACGACAGCTGGAACTTAATGAAGTTAACACAGAGGAGAGGGGGAAATAATTAAATTTTAGCAATCGTCAGAAACTTCATTCACGCGAGATTTTAATTAAGAGCGGATTTTTAGTTTTTATAGTTTTTGCACACATTCTTCTCCATTAATTTCAATTCCTCCTTCAGTCTTATTTCTAGCAACAAACTCCTTTAGCAACATTTCGATAAAACCCGACGCAAGAGTGTCCTTTTTTAATTTTAAACAACCGTCGCCCCTCATAAAATTCGTAAGCAGACAGGAAGCTATTTACGCCGTAAAACTTGAAAAAACGCCAACGAATCCTGAATGAATTTTTCACTTTACGATAATAGTTTGGCAGTTGCAAGTCCTGCTCCTTCGCCATTAACTGTTGGAATTCCGAGAAGATTTCTTCTTCTGTATTATATAATAAAAGCGCACATATTTTGTGGGGCATTTCCGTCTCTTTGGGGGATTTTATGTGGCAATTTATAAAAGTTCAACGACGCCTCCACATGCAATTTTTTAATTCTTCTTTTGTGCTTCAAAGCTTCCTTAATGTATATAGCATGCGACTCTTGGAATCGTTTTTACCATTAGATGTTTTGAGTGCTATCGTGGTCCTTATGGAGGGAAAAATGCTTAGTCTCTTTCAATATGGAATGGTATGGCACTAGATGTTTTCTATTCTTTCGGTGCTTGATGAGATGGAATTTATTACGTTGTCCTATTTTCGTAGCTTAAAGCTGCGTTTAAGGAACAATAGATTGTTTTCTTTAATGTTTCCATCAAGCTAGTCGCCGAAAAAAAATTGTATCTTATTCACTAGAAGAGACTGCCAAAAAAAGAATACGTACCGCAACCATAAATTTCGGATATAGAAGTAGGATTGTATGCTTTTGTTGGCTCTAAATACACGAGAACAAGTCCTCTGAATAAAAAAATCTCTTTGCTGAAATTACATGGGAAGTATTCAAGTGAAGCAGATTTTCTGTTGCTATATGTGATGACATGTTTGTGTTTGTTATGATTTCTGAAGCTTTTTGGAAATAAAGTTTTTTCTTCTTGACAACCCAGCAGGAAATAGAAGCATTGACTGATGCATGAAAAGCTATCCTTGTGCATCTTAGAAGTGCTTCCCTTCCGTATCCCTATCCATATCTTTTTTACCATTGCATGTCATTAGCAAGAAGCAGTTTCTTCGATTTTCTTCTAGTTAGCTTCCTGGGAAGCTATTTTGAAGATTTAAGTTTTGCAAGCAGCAAAGCTTTCATTTTTGCACTTTTGTGAGCGAGGAAAAAGGTTTCGCTCTTCGTTTTTGAATAATAAGGATACAAATAGATTTCAAGAATAAATATTTTTAGTAAATTAAAAATTGCATACACACACAAAAAAAATAAAAAAATCAAAATTTTTCACTGGACTAATCAAAATCACAATTACTATAATAAATTATAAACCGCGAGACTTCTTTTACTGAGCGCACAACTCTAAATGAACATTTTTCAAAAGAGAATATGTCACAACAAAGGAAAACTTTACGAATCGAAATGCAGAGAATCTCTTAAAACAGAAAATTTACCAACAAAGCTGAAAATGACTTATTTGTAGCCACATGCATAGGAAAATCTTCCAAAATGCTTCTGCAGCGCAACCAGGAAGCACTTCCAATTTGATTCCAGAGGAAGCTGCTTCCACTTTTCCCGCTGGGAATCTTCGAATTTTCAAATTCTTATTTGTGTGAGTGCGAGCTTCCCGTGCTCTCAGGTCAAAAGCATAAGCATAACAATCTCCATTGCCAAAAGCATAAGCATAACAATCTCCATTGCAACTCGAAACTCTCCACTTCTTCCACTTTCCCATACGCTTCCCTAGTCCAAAAAGAGGCTTTTCTTAAGAAGCTTCCCAGCGGGAAATGGAGTCATACCAAGAAGCATGACGGTAACCTTTTTTGGAAGGCGAGAACTCCTTCCTTTTCGCATTCCGCTCCATATCGTTTTTGTGCACCCATGTCATTAGAAGGAATGAGTTGAAAAGCTCTAAAAGCTCATTCACCTTCCCCACGCATTCCCGGTAAGGTGTTTGTGATACGTTCTCTTTTATTTTTCCAAGAAAGTACAATTTCTTACATCTTCTAAATATATTGAGATCCTTGGAAGATATTGTTTTAATCCTTTTATAATAATCTTTTAGATACACATTTTTATACACAATTTAATGGTAAATTGTATTAACTAAATAAAAACTGTACATTAATTACATATTCATATTTGACCCTTCCATCCTACTTTTGTGAAACTACGAATACGAACTCCTTCCTAAAAGCTTCTTGAGGAAGGCCTTCAAACTTTTCCTGTTGGGATATGTTTTTTAACATGCTCCGTTAAAAGCGTTTTTGAAGAAGTCGCAAAAGCAGAACTGAAGAATTCATGGGGGCCTGTGGATATGTGAATAAGCTCTGGTGTCGAAGAGCTTTTATTTTTGTTGATCTTTTGCAATTGCCTTTTCGTCCTTTCAAACGCGAGTGTCGACAGCGGTTTAACCAAGCGGTCGCCCAACTAAGTACTAACCACATCCGATGCTGCTTGACCTCCGTAATCGAGCGAGAACCATTCTATTGAGTATGCTAATGGCACCCTTGAAGACCACCAAGATAACTGTCCGTTTTCGTGGTCCTATACAACACCTTAAAGTTCCAATTTTGGTCCTTTTAATCTAGAAAAAGTGTAAGCGTGCCATGCTTCGTAGCGGGCTGCATTTGGGAAAGTAGAATTTTTACTCAGGCGTGCCGTGCTTATCATACAGGCGTTTCCACACCGTGAGGGCCCGTTGAAGGCTAAGAACGAGCGAGTCTTCGTCACGCGCACAGTGCCTGTTAAGAATGATGCGGTGAAATCTGGGAATAGTGGTGTAGAATGACGTCAAATAGAGAATTTTTGTTAGAGAACTTCTCTATTGCGAGTTACAGAAACGAGCTACAATAGCCTACTTGGGTGCCATATAGGCTCCTCCATTTGAAGCCAGCTATTGGGAGAAAGTACAAGAAGATATCTCTCTTTAGGCCGCACAGCAGGTTCTGTACATTTTGCATCGGTGTGCTTGCGAGAGCTGTCCCCAGTCTGGCCAATTCATCCGTTTTCTCGTTGCTCTCGATTTTCTTGTGCGCGGTACCCACTGAAGAGGGACCCTCATTGTTTGGACGAATTTTCCGGATATTAATATCACGCATAGGCAACTGCTTTTATTCGATTGTTCTCTAGTGTCTTTAGGATCTTGCCCAGCGTCATGAGCCATAGCAGAGGCGAGAGGACTCCACCCTGAGGTATGTAGCAGTACGTCCCCTTTATCACTCTGATATTGGCCCAGCTACTGTGTATGATTCTAGTCTGTGGCTGTTGTCCAGTGCTATATGAATGCTCTTTCCCTTCATCTGATCCTCATTTAGGTTATCCAGCGCGTTCAGTTCAGGCAGCATCTGGCAGAACAAACTAAGGTGCAAGACTAAGCGAGAAAGATAGGTTTCAATCCTCAGAGACGACTCCAGCGCCCATTCTACCGTAGGTATGATACAAGTCGATCACTCTCATTGTCTAATTCTCTTCCATGAGTTCCTTGATCCTCTTGACCTAGTGCAGGATCTTCATATTGGGTTGCCGTCGGATGACAGACGGTCTTGATTCACCCTCGTTGCCGTTCGATTTCAAATAAAGCAAGACCTATCAGAGACGTAGCTGCCTGGATTATGAGTTACCATCAGGATCTTGTTAGTTTCCTCTAGCCCTTTGCTATCTTCCCCATTACACCACGAACCGGCCAATGTCTAGAGACTACGGTCCGTGAAGATCATTTTCTGACATCTGCTGACTTCTCATGTGATTTCCATGCTCGATTAAAGGATACTCCATTAATGTGTAGGATCGTGGATCTTTAGTCTAGCTATCTACTAGGATTTTCAGTTGTTCTACCATTGTTCCCGTTGCGTGACAAACGAGTTTTACTGTGGTGATCATTTTTTGCATGCTTGATGTGTTCGTCGTGCTCGAGCAGAATTCTTCAGCGACTACCTTTCTCTTTGTCGTAGACTCATCTACATTTCGGTCGGTGAAAGAGCTAATGTCGTTTTCCCGGTAGATGGCGTTCTACAAATAAGTCACGAACCACTGATCGCAGCGACGCCACTAAACGATCGCTTTCTCTAGCGTCCCACTAGTTATCTTCGCACATCCCTTTAGTTTTTGGTCACGATCGAACGCCAATGATGCATTAGTCGGTGTCCGATTCCAAAGCCCAATGTTTGTGTGACTTTCCAGCGATCTAATAGCAGTGGAGCTTGATAACCAAGGTGTAATTGCACAGACTTAACGATAGGATACGTTTAAGTCCTTAGAGACGACTGCAGCTCCTGTTCTGCTGTCAAGCATGGATCCGTCCGTGAAGAACATAGATATCTTCCAGTCTACCTTCAGAGAATGGACTATTATGTAGAACGACCAAGAAATATCAGGATGGATGACATGCTAGAAAATATACGAAACCTTCGTATAACAACTTTCAGAGAACTGGCATAGAGACGACTGAAATAAGAGACATTAAGAGACAAATATAGAATCTAGAATACCAGAAAGGGTTCGTACGTAAAGTCTTGAATTGCACCCGTGGAACTGCATTGGATATTATCGAAATTGACCAATTAAACCCTTCACCGATGCTTCCAGTTCAATCCTTTCAAAGCTATCACAAAAATCATACACATTCCTCCACTTTCATTTTTCATTCCTCAATTTCACCATTTTTCTGCAAAAACAAAACCCCTTCTAATCCCGCCGTATACATACCGGACTAACCTTGGCAAATTGACGACTTGAATAGGTCACGGTCGACTGTTATAGTATTACCTCATATGAAAATTGCTCGAATATAAACCGCATTCCCGCTTAGCTTAACCCGCAAATAAATAAATCAGTCTACAACAATTCACCACGATTGCGAGCAATTTCATGAACTGGAATTGAAGTGCCCAGTTCCGTGCTTTGGCAGCAATTCGCGAACGCATTGTGGGTGTTGGGGTACAACCGGCCCGGTCGACCGTCCGTCACCCCCGCCGCATCACCAGTGGTTTATTTAGTAACATTTCGCACGTGAAACAAAAATTGCCAACAATGGCCGCGGCCAGTATCCAGTCGAACTTAATCGATTTAATTAAAATATGGCACAAACACAAGTCTGCAGGCGTCAATTTATTCGAATTTGTAATTGAACCGTTGTCGGTTGGTTTCTGTGTGGTGCGCTGGGAGGAAGATGTAATATCGCGGGGTTAATAAATTTATATTTTTTTTAATTGCTTTATTTGTGATAAAATTTATCAGGCAGTAATTAAACGCCCAAATATGACAAATACGGTTCAATTAAAATTGATAAAAATGATACTGGGTGGGTGCTGGGCGGAAAATGGAAGCGATCTGCTTTTTGGCGTATGGTTCTTGCGAGATTGTTTTGCAGTTGTGGGTTTAAATCCTGTATAAACAATTATGGTAACAAAACTAATAAGGGATCCCCTCGTATTTAAAATATTATGGAACTATAAATCCTGAGAACTCTGCAAAATAAGGGCGTCGATACAAAACGAAGACAGAGATTTTTAAGAGTTTTCCAGATTTTTTACTTATTCCACAACTTTTCTACAGAACAACTTGAAGATATTAGGGAAACGATTGGTTCGTTTAAACCACAAAAATCTTTAAATGTATTCCCAATTGAAGCTGGCTCTAAAGGGACAGACCAGGTTATTTAGAATCAGATCGAGGCACATCTGAATGAGCGCCGGGAAAATTCCATTCACTCCCTGGGATTTAGAGGGTTGAAAAGAGGCCACTGACGTTTAACCTTGTCCGGGTCGAAGATGTTTCCGCAGAGCCTTCGAGACAGAGCAAATGGTACAACAGTCAGGCTTTGTGTAGAACACGCCAGTTTTCGATGCTGTCGGAAAGTAGTCTGCTATTTGCAAGATTTTAGCTATTTATAATAAGAAATTCTAGGAGACACTCACCTCTCATAGAGTGGTGAGCATTTACATCACAACCGATGACGAATTTACCGTTCTTCTTGTGACAAAACTCCAACAGTTCTGGAATCTCCTGGGGTGGCCCTATTGCTACATCCCTCTTTAAAATAAGCGGACGCAAGGTGGATCGCCACTTGATCCCTAGAGTTAAAGTTAGTAATAGGGGATGAGTGACACGATTATCACCTCCGATCATATACTACATCAGTTACCAAAGCTTAAATAAGTGCAACGGTAAAATTCTTTTCCAGGAAAGTCTTGCACAGGATGGAGGATGCCCCTTTGGCATAGTGCAAGTACACCTGGAGTGTCCTTATGGCGCTCATTTTTTGCCAAGGAGCGTTTGCCAAGCCCGGAAGACTTATCTTGTCTAGGAACCTTTGTCCTACCGCCTTTGGTCTTGGGGACCCTGATTTGCCCCTTCCTCCGCCTCCAGGGCAGCCAGCAGAGTCCGCCCACTGCTTGCTCCGCCACAGGTTGCTTGACCCTTGGAGAAAGAGAAGGATAGGATAGGTTATGGGGAGCCATGGGGTGTTGGAGGAGATGGCGATGAACCTTGCGTTTGAACTTTGGCCGAACTGCCGGCATAACTGCATTCCTAGGTACTCAAGGAAGCACTGTTAGGTGCCGTTGCAGACAAGGAAGACTGCCCGTCACCCAAAGATCCCTGCATTTCTGGCTGCATTTTGAGAGGATCCTTGAGGATCAGCCTGATATGGGCGAATCGGTAGGCGATCTTTCCCTTCAGGCTTATCCACTTGGCCCTGGAAGCACTGTCCATCACGATGACCAAGTGAAAAATATTATCATTGACTCGCATCTGGATCACTTTCTACTTGTCGGCGGCCTCGAATTACATGAAAGTGAGGGAAGTTTCCTTCTTCCACCATCGTGGTATCAAGAACATGTTGCCCTTGATATCGTAGACGTTGCTCCTCGCCTTTGCGGTGGTAGGACTCGAGCAGACCAGCAGCACCCAACCTCTTCTTGGGAAGCTTCTCTCGAAAACCGACTTGACTTCGCCCCCTGCCTTTTCAATGGCGGCGTCAATGATCGCCTGCAGCTGTGCCAATTGTCCAGGCACGTCCTCTTCTGTCAGGCCGATCGGATTTACTCCTCTGTGCCAACACTTTTCAGCTCAGTATGTGTTTGACAAAGCTTTTTCCAGTGATTTGTCCCTAGATAGGCATCTTGCCTGTGCTTTTTTGAAACGCTTCTTTTGGCCACTTGAGATGAGATAATTGACAAAGTCGATGCATCAACCACATTGCTTTTTATATTATTTTTGTCCACAGCGTCCCCGTATAATTTGGGATGGCTAAGAGTTCGGATATTTGTGAGCAAGCATCCCTTGACCATGCATCTCTCGGTATATCCTGGTACACCTGGATTGATTGGCATAATTCTTTCTGAAAGTGTGTTCTTCCCGAGTAAAAATAAAAAACGGCTTTATAAAGGGCGAACACCGGCCGCTGGGCTTTTTAAGGGACATATGATGGCCGTAGAGTTTTTAACCATTTTTAATGGGAGCACATACGGCCTTACGACGGCCAAATTTGACCAAAAGATTAAAAGGGCAAATACTGAGCTGTAGAAACGGGCATTCGACGGGAAATTTGAGCTAAAAAAAGAATCTGCACCAAATGTATTGTTGAATGTGTTTTATCGGAACTTCATCATTTTCGTTATGTACAATGGTTCTTTCGATTTATCCTACTTAAAGATATCGATGTACAAGAGAAACGAGCTCGCCAGTCGTCGGTTTGTTGTACGTGAAGTGTGTGGTGCGTGTTGCTTTATATTTTAATGGGAAATTTTGTTATTTAACGGCCTGAAAAAAAACACAACCGAAAAAAAATCAAACATTTAATTGCAGTGAAATATATTTTCTTATAGGAAGGCGAATATCCACTGTTGCTGCTACTGTACCACCGTCGTATACCCGTAATAGCAACCATACGGCCGCCGTACTACCGTCGTATGGCCGTTATTGGAACTGTGAGGCCGTTGTTTCACCGTCAATCGCCCCCTGTCCGGCCGTACTGTCCTGCAACGAGCCTTCTGTTAACCGCCAGATGGCCGAGGACTATGTTTCAATCACAGTCGGCATTTGCCCGTTCTAAGGTCATCATTTATTTTTACTCGGGTTCTCTCCGCCCAACTGGAATTAGCGAGCACTCCTGGTTGAGACACTACTTTTCTGAATGCAGCCCGCTACAGACACGAACCAATAAAAGACGTACGGAATAGTCTAAACGAAGCACGATACGCTCACACTTTTTCTAGACTAAAGCGGACGAAGAAAACGGGCAATTATCTTGGTGACCATAAACGGTGCCATTAGTAGACTCAATAGACCGGTTCTCGATCGTTTACATAGGTCAAGCAGCATTGGACGTGGTTAGTATTAAGTGGGGTGACCGCGTGGTAAAACGATACTCGCGTTTGGAATTGTCGTTTACGAATAAATTCATATCTGCAACAGGAGCCTGCATACCTCTTTAGCGGAAGCATTTTTCGAATTTCATGCCTGTAGCGTGGATCGAACATACCCATATGGCAGGCGCATCTGTTCGCTATGCGTGTTTGTTGCGGGCGCGTATTCGGCACAGGGCCTTTTGGCTGGCAACCGTCCGGGACCATAGTCTGATATTGGTAAAGAGGTGGTAAAAAGAAAAAGAAAAATGGATCGCCAAGGACCACTAGAAACGGTGGTGTACTGCCACGTTTGGGGAGGCTACCATGGTATTTAGACTGGGATATCTCTCAGATGGCTCTTGGCACTAACCGCAGGAGTAGGAATTTTCAAATATCAGTTGAAAATAATGAGAATTCTTGAAGATGGCATTTATCGACTGTCTTGAGGAACCCGAGACGGCCACGGACACGTCCGGCGCTGTCTAGGAAAAAGTTAGAGATATGATGCCAGTTTCTTACGATCAGCCGTTCGTGATTACCAGGGGTATCTAAGTATGAAAGGGCGATGTACCACTTTCTCACTGTTATAACTCTTGGCAAAGGGACGACAAGTGACTCGCAAAAAGTTGCCCGATTCGGCATTCCTTGAATAATCTATACCTAAGTACACTGTATTATTTCCACTTTGTTGTGTGGAGTCTTAATGTTTGTTATGTTTGTCTCAATTTGTATTATAAACGCTACAAACATTATCTTGACATAAAAGTCATTAATCAATGCTACAAAATACCTTCTCCAAGCCTAAATAGGGTTACACCACAAATATAATTTAATACCACCAAAACAAAACTGTTTATACCTAAGTAATTTTCATAAATTTATTTCCAATTCAGTAAACACACACTGAAATTTTCCCATTCAATCAGTGCAATTTCAGTGGCGTGCGTTTCATACATTTTCATTTACTGTTCCTTTTCCGTCTTCGCATCTGTTTAGCATAATGTCCCTAAAATTATCTGTTAAATTCTTTCAAGCGTAATCAAAAACCTGTATTACAAAATCCCTTTTAAAAAAAATTGTTATTACACCGAACCACCCCCGCCCCTAGCCGCAAAACTAGGAAATTCATAAACAAATTCATGAGCCTAAGAATACAATAAAACGCTTAAAATGAACGACTTATCTGCCCCAAACACTGGGCTTATCGATTTATCCATAAAGGCGGCCAGAGAAAGACACCCCGGTGCCAGCACAGGGGAGTTACATCTCGCATTCCTATAAAATATTCATATTGCTGTTAATAAAATGACGGGGGTGAACTTGGGGGCCGTGTTTCTCTACCTCTACACACGACGGAGGGAGTGAAAGGCAACACAACAACAACAACGACCCAGCAATAAGCAGGAGCGCTGCCGAGGCATATTTTCCGTTGTAGTGAGGAAAAATCGGAAAAATAAGAGCAGAAAACCACCCCTTTTCAGAGATACGAAGGAGCCTCTGGAGGTCATTTGCTTCTGTGAAAATTTAATTTCAGTGCCTTAGATGCGAATTGGGCTTAAGAGGATTAGCAGCTCGACCAATGGAAGGACCTGGCTGATTCCTGGGATATACTAATTGCGAATAAATTTCATGGCAGCTCTCGAGTCTCTTTAGTTTGGCCTTTGGAGCAATCGATTTAAAATAGTGCAGAACTAAACAAGAAAACTGGAGAAGTGAGCCCTTCACCTGCGTCCCTTTCAAGTAATTTGTTTTCCTGCTTGCTTCGACATATTTTTTTGACCGGAGCAGCACTTTTTGCCAATTCGTACCTGTAGGAAGCGAGTGCTGAAAGCGAGGTGAGGAACTCGTCTGGACAGGATCGATGTTTTGCTGTTGCATGCTTGCATGTCGCAATGAAGTTTTTTTAGAAGCAGACGAGGTAAAAAGTGCTTAGTTTGGTAGAGACTTACAAATTGAATCAGTCCAAATCAATTTAAAGAGACAAAAGGCAAAAACTGATGGCTGATAAATTTTTTATGTGGTAGATTAGACTTGCACTTATTCCGGCGACGTTCCTATCATAGAATCCAATGCCTAAAGCTCTAGCAGGAAAGGTATGAATGAATGCCAACACCAACGTGCGGGTTTACTCCATCGGCTTCCATCCTATACTACTCTGGTAGAACACTTGTACTTCCTGGCGATAGTATAATGGTGGGTAACGAAGTCCTGTAAAGGTGGAAGACATTCACGAACGAATGTTATCGAGGTGGGAGAAGTGGAAAGACGAAGCACCATTCCCCTTTTTTACGAGGGAGTGGTGAGGATCTTACATCGTTCAAGCAGCAGGGAATGCGTGTGACCGTGTATAACACTCTACCGAGAAGCTCTTGGCTCTCGGCTCTGTGGGTCTAAGAAAAGAACCACCTGCTTTTTAACTCTCATTCTTTTCGCTTGACTGGCTTACGCCATTATCCACCAGTCGAACTCTACAAAGCCATAAGAGAATTTGACATTCCCAATAAGCTGAAACGACTATGTAGGTTGACCCTGACCAATGTGACAAGCCAATTAAAAATATCCGGAACACTGTCCAGACAAGAGAACGGTCTTGCCTGCTCCTTTTCAGCCTGGCGTTGGAGAAAGTGATTCGATATGCCGGAGTAATAGCAAGGGGCAAATCCTCCACAAGTCCATAGTCTTATATAGATGACATTGACACATCAAGAGCTGTAAAGGTCGCTCTTACCCAGATTGAGCGGTTGGACGAAAGCTGGGACTGCGCATCAAAGAAAACAAAGCAAAGTACTTGGTGGCCGTCTGGAAGAACACTTAACATTGGTCCCACAATCAATGTTATGACTTTAAGCCAACTGGATGACATCGGCTCAAAATTAGGATCAGTTGCTAGAGTAGTCGCTAAAGAAGAAGAAGGTGCTTACGCCATTGCGTCACGGGCTCGATCAGCTATCTACTGCTACCTCTCCTAGCATTTCTTTGGGCTTCGTGTTGCTTCAGCTTCTGGTGGATGGCCTTCAGTGCCACTTCCACCATTCTCCACACATCCTCCGACCTCATCATCTGGTCCAGGATGTTCTCCGGTGATATCTACACCTCGGCTGCTGTTTCCAGCATAGTCCCGTGGTCCGCATACCTCGGGCATTGAAACAGGAAATGCTCCGCGTTCTGGAACCGGGGGGGGGGGGGGTAGTAACTCACTTCTCCACATTTGGTATGAGTGTATGGGTCGGTCCATCGGCCTTAGTAGACCCGTCCCACGTCCCCTGCCATGCTGCGATGGACTGGCCGCCGATGGACAGAATCCGTCGCACTGTCTTAAGCCGTGGTTACACAGTTCGAGTTAACATGCGAGCTGCCCTAGTCAGTTACTGAAGTGCAGCTACTCGCACCGTGTGACCACGAGTTACTGTCATGTGCATATTTCGTCAGTACCTCGCATCCGAGTTAGTACAACATTTTTTATTTTTACTCCCCTCTCGCCTTCACAACACGCCCCAAGCAGCAGCTCGCATGCGACACGGACGTCAACTTCCACGGTATTGCGAAATGACAGTAGCTCGTAAACGATATAGCTACTGAAATCTTTGAAAGCTACTGACATACGTGTACACAAGTGCAGTAGCTGTCCACTGTCAGGCCAGCAACTCGCACTTATATGACCGAGCGAGGCGAGGCGAGTCGAGGTACTGTCATAGCGAGTACAGGTGCAGTAGCTGCTCACTGTCAGGTTAGCAACTCGTATTGCGTATCCACGCCTTTAGGCTCCCCTTACATATTCTGGGTCGTACAAGTCCTACTCTCCACCGTCAGAATATCAATAGAGGTAATTACTGCTGTGACACATGCTGCTTCATCGGACGTAGTACATTATGTACAGAATGCTCGAACACCACTTAGCCGATACGCAGAGTTTATTTTCTTCCTATTGAACGTTCTGTCCAAAGCCATACAAGAGGATAGAACTAGCTACTTTCGTATAACGAGGCGTCGCGTCGGCTTGGTCCCAGGATAGGGGTCCCACTATCTTAGGCCAAAACGGAGCTACGAGGAGCCAATGTTGTGCTGATGGCGGAAGCTTTTTTCTCCGTGCCCGCCAAGTTCACCCCGAAGCTGCCGCCTTTGCTGACAGCGCCTTCTTTAGGCAATTCCTTCGACGCTCCTCAATTTCTGTGCAGAGGATTATGGCGTGGTGGTCGCTGTGCGTATACACTTTACTCAACCGCCATGGAGGTCTATGGCCATCGTATCACTGATGAAGGTGATGTCTTCTTTCCCTTTTCTAGAAGGTGTTTTCATCGCCGTTTTATTTAAGCTTACAGTTTCTGGAAAGCGTCTTCCTCTTCGTATTGGGAAGACCTTCACTGAATGTAGTGCGAGTATTACTCTTTCGCCGTCCGAGTCGGGTCCAATTGTTGGACCTTCTCCCACCCTGCCGGCGGCAACCTTGCAACTCTTGCCCTCCTTCTAACAAGGTCGGCGTCAATGGCTTCCACGCTGCTCCTCCTCGCAGCTCCGTTTTTTGAGGAGAGACCTCCAGACCTCGTACGTTTTCGCCTTTTGTTTGGCTTGTTGTTGTATTAGTATCCATTTTTTGTTCCCACGAGTATTGCGGAAAGACGAGAGAGGCAAAGCCGCATACCAGGGTAAGGCACTTGTACACACCGAACTTGCCCGGGCATCGGCGCGGACAGTTTGTGAATGGACTTCTTCACCGACCAACTCTCGGCACGGTGCCTTGACACCCTTGCTTAAAAGTGGCACCCATAAAAAGAGGGTGTGAATGGGGATAGGCGGCACGGATGGTATTAGGGAGGGGAGAGCAAGGTTGGGAGGACGACTGTTTGCTACGTTCTAGAACGCATTGCCCAGAGTGAACCCGCGTGATTAACTGGTCACGCATACTTGGAGGTCATCGTCTATTACTCCAGGACACTACAGCCTGAATTACGAAGGGCAGGAAGAGCGGAGGACCCCACCTGCAGGCTTTGTTTTGAAGAGAAAGAGTCTGCCCTTCTTTGTGAGTGCTCTGCGATAGCTCGAAAATTAATGTGAAGCCATCTGACCTACAAATGTGAGGTGTATAGGGGTGCAGTTCAAGAGGCCAAGTAAGTTGTCGCGGTACTTTTGAACCAAATACCTCACCAAAAAAGAAGAAAAACTCTGCCTGGGATTTGCTGTTATCACTATGTAGATAAAGGAAGGCGTAGCGGATGCAGTAAAATTCTTCTTGATGGACGTTTACCAGTGATTGCTGTGTGCTATTATACTCGAATATTTGCTGATAAGCCACGTCATTCGTAACATAAATGGCAAAACACCTATAGAAAAGGGAGAGCTTGTACATTAATGTGTGCCCCGACACTTGATAGTGACTTAAATCAGCATCATGATATTAGAGTTTCACTTAGTGCAAAAATTGACGGTTTAAATTGGAATAAATGGCCATCTACAAAACTGTGTACTATAATCTCAGAGGTCCGTGGTTCGATTGCGTGCACCGTTAAGTTATTTCACCTTTCCATTTCCTCCATCTAGATAACAATCCTTCTTATTTGTGTTACTTCTTTCTTGCCACGGAGTTCTGTGATGGTAGTCGGGCCCCTAACCCCTAGACTAGACAACAGAGACCCCATAATGGGGTCATTTCCATATTCGCGTACATCAAAGCCAGAACATTAGAGATTCGTAGTGACCATAAAAGAAGTGATAGTATCTTTTACTGAGGACATCCCTTCGAGGTAGTCACTGGTATTGACAATTCTCAGAGTTACACTAGTGCTAATCCTCAGAATAGGGACAATCCGTTGTATCCTGAGGAGAGTCATTTTTTTGTTAAGCAAAATAACCAAGCTTAGGAATCACCCTTTGTAGTACCAGTCTATCAAGCCGTTCAGTTCAGGCATTGTCTAGTATTGAGCTTAGTTTAAAGGATATAAGAGAATAGGATAGGTAAAGGGAGGTCTGGGAAATGTTGAAGCAGATGCCGACCAACCTTACGTTTGAACTCTTGGATGTGGAACGAGATCGGAAAACTGATTGTGGGAGATGGTACTTCTAGGCGTAAGTTTGCGCGAAAAGGTGAATTGCAGGGTCTGAGGATGACCCGAGCGGGCTAGTCTTCTTTGGCGGAACATCCGCTGAGGTAATTGCGATACAACTTTGACGAGGCTGCATTCCTGTGGTGGCTCAAAGGGTAAATGGAGATGCAAAGCTGCCATCTCCGATGATTTGGATGGCGGCACTTTGCAGCTTGCTCAGCCACGCTAAGGCGGTTTTCGAGGCACCAGCCCAGAAAAAGGAGTCTGCAGAAGTTTTTGAAATTTTTTATCTATCCAAATAAGCTAAAGCCCGCGCCATAAAAGAAGGGAAATGAGCGCACATGTGGAATTGTGATTGACAATATAAATGAACGGGTAATTTGCGTTTTTCAACAAACAGAATGATGTTGGTAGCTTGTGGCAACTTGAGACTCTCACTACGCATGGAAACAGCGATTTTCAGATTCCCTTCTTTTATGGTTCGGCCTCTTTCATGTTCTGAGAAGGCCAATTTCTACCCTAGTTGGAGAGACATATCATATTCCGGATTAAAAGCGCGTAAAAAGGCTCTTCGAAGCTAATTCCCTTTGATTTATGTCCCAAAAAATCTTGCCACCCTATTCCATGGCACAAAGCGTCTACGCAAGATTATTCATTTTGAATTAACATATTTTTTTAATTAATTCTAATTCAGTTCTCACCCAATTTTATCTTCCATTTCAGGTACGTTTCGCTGTTGCACCAGGCAAAAAGGACATTGTCTTAATATCCTTGAAATTGCCCGAGCTCTTAAATTACAGTTAGGACGTCGGAGGGTGGATTTCACCCTCATTTTCTACAACAAAGGTAATTCCGTAATTAAATTACTAGGGTCTCATATAAACAAACGAGGGGGCAGCACGCCCGCCCGGTAACGTCTTCATTAGGGTCGAAGCCATCTTGGGGAATAATGAGGATTTGCCCGACAGTTTGCCAGCATTATGTGGCGGCAAACTTCCTTAGTTTTTTAACACTGTAGGTGAACATCTCATTTATCCGAGTAATGAGCTTATGTCCGTGCTTTATTAACTGCAAAATGATTTTTTCCTTTTCCCGTAATCCTCCCTTTTAACGGTCACTGGAATGGAAGAGAGCTTGGCAAATCGCTGCAGAGAAAGTCAGAGTTGAAGAAATGCCCAGTGACAAGGGCTCTTGTATGCCCTGGACTCCTGGCCGTTTCCTCCCACAACAATCAACATTCCCACACGGAAATACAATAACAACTTTGAGCCCTTTTAAGAGCGCTTTGTACATGGCCATGCAAATTTTTATCCGTTCTTATCTTGTTTTCAAATATTTCCCTTTGCCTTGTGTGTCATCATAGTTGGACAAATATTTGCAATTTTTTGTGTGTGCATTTTTTTACATTAAGGCAACACAAAGAGGGTAAAAAAAGGGAAGGCTGACAAGGCTTGGGCTGGTTGTGCCTTATGAAAATATGTTGAAAGAATGTTTGCACTTCATGTAAGGAATGCCAAGGGAATACTCAAGTGCATTCACTTCTGTTGACAGAGGAGGAATTAAGTTGACTTTAGTGCTTTCTTGCGTTGGGAATTGTACATAAAGGAAATATATCTTCAGTTTTCTGTATTTAGATATTTGCCCGTTTAAGAAAAAACCGAGGCATTGTTAAAAAAAGAAATTCAAACTTTAAGCAATCTTTTCCGCTTTTGCTTGACAATGTTCTTCAACTTGGACAGAATTCTTTTAAATTTTTAATTTGAAATTGTTTAAGAAGTCCAAACAGAAAACGACCAAACAAAACGTCAAATTTCAAAAAGAAAAAAACTTCGTCAGCCTTAAAATTTCTTTACGTCCTCGTACAAATACCAAAACCAGCTTTTGTTGAACTCCAAACTTTAGAAATTACCTCTGGAGCTCAACGTCGGACTTTTATTTGAGATTACCGGAAAACAAATCATTTTGGAAAATATGAAATTACATGAACACAAAAGTTTTATTTGGTCATAACTCCACAGAGATGCTCTGTGCCGCTGTGTGCTGTAGTGTGCCGCTTTGTTTCAAATGTTAAAATTTGTTTCTTGTGGTTCCATCAATTAACCCGAGCTGTACAATGGAGATTTTAATACCTTCACATAACTTTTACAAACATATATGAAAAAAACTTACATTGCATGGTTTGTTGCACATTTATAGCCGGCGGTATAAATGTATATTGTGTGTCCCAAAAAAGAATGTACAATTAAAATTGCGCGGAATTTTGTTTCCGTTTAGTTTGCAGCGTCTGTAATTGCTCAGTAGTCATTTAAAGTCATTGCAGTTAGTGTGAAAATGCCTAGCAATGCGTTATCACCTTCAAAACTTATTTCACAAACGAAGAATTTTGGGTCGACAAAACATAGCCTACTAATCGATTGTACGACGAATTATTGAAAACTAAAAGCAAAATGGTTCAGTTGCTGATGTTAAGACACTGAACTGACGTCATAACCAGTCGTCTGCTGAAAAAACTGCCTTAAGGTCGATCCACACATATCCGTGACGGCACGGCAGCGATGCTTTCCGTGTCAGTTGCTTCCGTGATAAATTTTTCCGTAACATTCACACAGCACCGCCTTCTCCGTATCAGTGCTCAATGTTCAATGGCATCTGTAATTACTTTTTAGTTTTGAAATTTGGACAGTGATCTCAAGTGCATCATGGAACGTAGCGTTACTCTTAAACGAGGAGGAAAAGCATAAACTTGTTGCACTATTTACGAGTATTTACATATGTAGTAGGAGACATTTCGGCATTCAAGCAATCTTAAATCAAAGCAATCTTTAAATTTCTTAATTTTTCAACATATGTACTTTGTTGGGAAATATTGTTATATTCCGCATAAAAAAAGTTGCACTAAAAAACACTGCACGTACACAGGTTTGAGTGTATTTCCAATAAACTTTACCTAAATTTCTGTTGAATTCTTATAAAATTTCCCGTTGAATTTAAAATCGGAATAAATTAAAAAATTATCGGTGGCAAACTATTTTTTATG
The DNA here is from genome assembly GCA_963855945.1 of Thereva nobilitata. Lineage (NCBI taxonomy): Eukaryota > Metazoa > Arthropoda > Insecta > Diptera > Therevidae > Thereva > Thereva nobilitata. Next base: position 193,937,342 of record OY979694.1, on the reverse strand, counting down.
TTTTCACGGGCGCCTGAAGTGTACGGTACCCGACTCGGATTTGTGGGCACGTGTCCCGCCTTTCCCAATTTCTTTCCATGGAATTACATCATTCCGACATTTTTTTTCACTGATGCTTCCGGTACTGCACTGAAGTCGCCGTCACGTCACGGACATATGTGGATCGATCTTTATAATGTGCTGCCTGAAATCCTCGAACCTTGATTCGCTCTAGTTCACAACAACTGAACGGGTCTTAATCTACAGCGCTGCCAATAGACCATTTGCAATGGGATGAATTCGCCAATTGAGTCTTTGAAAACCAAAATCTGAAGGACAATTTTGCGAGGAGTATCATCTTTGGCGATGGGATGCATTTCCAACCGGACATCTACGTCAACATGCATAATTGCCAGATTTGAACCGATGAGAATTCTCACATAACACTTTAACATTTGTGGCATGAACCACGAGCCACTGTTTGGTGCAGATGAGCGGACATGGTTATTGAACTCTACATGAAATTAGTCTCATAAACGTCCATGCTCCCACAAACGACAAGGCGGATGATTAGAAAGAGGAATTCTAGCAAAGATATTAATATTGCTGCTTGAAGAACGCCAAAATATAAAAAGAAGAGGTGTTGGTAGGAGTCAAAGGAAAGCAAACCTATGCAACGCTACCAATGGCAATGGTAGTAGATTGCTCGATCTCACTAGCTCGAACTTAATGGTAGTAAGTTCAACAAATATTCAGAAGATGACGTGACAGTCAGTCACCAATTAAATTTACCACGTCCTAAATCATAGAACAGGAATTAAGAGCATTCTGGAAGTAAGAACAATGAGAGCCTGCTGCGGCTCAGACCACTATCTAGTCAAAATGAAATTTAGAATTCGGGTAATGACCAAAACGCAAAACGAGCAAACACAACCAAAATACAACATAGATAAGCTAAAATTTGGAGAAAGAAGAGATGTCGAACAAACCTTGAGGGAATGTGTAGGAGAAAAGCCCAACTTCAACGACAAATAGGAAAAAATTTAAGGCAGGAGGAACCGCCTCGAGTTGCCCAACCAGACGTGAACCTCTAACGTTCAGTATGTTTCATCAAAGTCCGATCGACAAGGCTCCTCTTCAGCTGGTGGGTTCTCCAGTAGTCGCTTCCGGACCAATGAATGCAATGTCAGAGCCCTCTTTGGCCAAGGAATCCACCATTTAATTGCCTTTGAAACCCCGATGAATTTGAACCCAAACAAGAGTGAGTAACTCGATGAAGAACGAACAACGTTCTGATTGCCGCTTGACTTTTAGAGAAGACAAAGATCGATTTGTTTTTGTAGGCCCTTCTTAAGTTTTTATGAGTTCATGCCATTATTGCGCAAACCTTTGCTTGTTGTTAGGGTGCCTCTGGCATCTAGCGTTACTCCTAAGTATTTGACTTACATGAAAAGTCTGTAGTTTTGCCTGCGAGGATGGGTTCTACAATTCCCGGCATTGTTCGTTTTCTGGTAAGCGGAACCTGAATCTTTTTGTCGCGATTGACATTTACATATCCGACGTTTCCCTGCCGCGCCGCTCCTTTTTAAGATTTCGGCCAATCAGAAACAATTTCTGCGACATCAAATTGTTTCTGATTGGTTTAAATCTTAAAAAAGATCGACACGCCAGAAAAGCGTCGGATATGTAAATTCAACTTTAGTGCTACACTGGCACACCAGCTGAAAACCAAATCAAGGGCCTGCTACAGACGCCTTGATATGGTACTTTATGCTTCACGTGGTGCCACGATAACAACAACGTCTGCGCAATCTGGAGCGAAAAAGTTTTGGCCAATGAGTAGCTCTAGGAGTTCATCTACAACAAGCCACCACAGAAGTGGAGTTAAAACTACTCCCTGTGAACATATAGGGCCCTCCAGAGACTCCTCACTATGAGAAACCATTAGTTTGCGAGTTCTCAGCATAGAGTCGATCTAGTCGCAGAAAGTAATACTTGGATTTCGGCTACTTAGAGCTCTAGTAGGCTATTGATTATGTCATATAGAAAGGAAACGAAGAAAAATTTCGATATACTTTATATGAAACTTTTTGTAGAGAATTGAATTTGCCATCGAAATTGGTAATTTAATTACTTTTGTCTGAAATTTTTTTTATCCGAAACCTCCCTGCACCCCCAACAATTATTAAAAATCAAAATTATCCTCAAAAATCATTCATTGGGGGGTACAGGGAAGCTTCGAATAAAAAAATGTTTCTAACAAAAGTTTGATATTTCTCTTCGGAGAATCAGAATACGTGAAAAAAAAGGGGCCGCCATGTGAAATTTTAGAGTTCAATATAACTTTATTTATACTTAATAGAGTTGGTCAATTTCTGTATGATCAGTTAGATTATCAAAAAATACACATGTTTTTTTTCAATCGAAACTTTCCGTGATAATTGGATGGCACGGGTGGTTTGGAACACTCTGCAATATCGGCTATTTGCACATTATCACAATTGATTCCGATACATTCTTTGCAAAATATGAACAAGTAATATGGAATTTTTTGTATAAAAGGGATAAATATCATAAAAAATGCTATGTTTGAGTGGCCATATTTCGGTCAATTTTCAACCACCCAGCATCTTAAATGGAATTTTGCCTACCTCTTTGCCGCAATGCCTATACCTATCTCGGAACTAAAAAGGTTTAAGGCTTAAAAGCAAAAAACAAAAAAAGTCAAAATTTTGGTTTTTTTCCAACATTTTTGGCATAAAAAAATGTTTCAAATTTGTTTAAATTACCAATTTCGATGGCAAATTCAATTCTCTACAAAAAGTTTCATATAAAGTATATCGAAATTTTTCTTCGTTTGCGAGGTATATTGAAAAAACTGAAAAGAGTCCATTTTCACCCCTATCTCCAATTTCCACCCCCTAATTTAATAGCACTCCGCGGTTTTTTTCTTTTTAAATGACCCATTGTCCGATTCGTGCAATAACCCGTGAACGTCTTAGATCCTTATTGCCCTGTTTTTTAGGACATAATCAATACCCTATAGCCATAGTATCAAAGGATGTATTGTCGAAGGCTCCCTCGATATCGAAGAAGGCTTGCGCTGGCGCTCATTTGCTCAGTGCTATGCATCATATGCAGCCTGAGCACTAGATTGTGAAGTGCTGTCATAAGGTTTGTTTATTAGTCAGTCCTAGAACTATCTAAATCATCCTAGAACAGAAAAGTACAGGCTTTGGCGTTCATTAGTTTTAAAACTTGTTATTTTTTGTCCGAGAGTATTCTAGTTTGGTGTTCATTAAGTTGTTCTAAAGTGTTCTAAGTTTTACTTTTTGGTTCTAGATTTTTCTCAGGACAGTTTTGGACAAGAGTTTTTTGTTGTTGTTTTTTCTTAGTTTTGACAGATGTGTATATGAAATTATGAGAACAGAAAATGTAGAACAAAAAAGTACAAGAAAGCGTTCATTAGATTTTTTGTTCTAAGTTGTTCTAAAGTGTTTGACGTTGAATTGCTTGCTGTTCTATTCTATTCTGTTCTGTCCGGTTCTGAAAACTAATAAACAAACCTATAGTTTACTAGCCCGCTTGGTACGCATATTGGTATGAGCTTACCTGGAACTGAAGATAAGTTTCCCTTATCACCCTGTCGACAATTTTCTCCGTTGTCTTCAAGGCAAACGACGAGACTTATCAGGCTGCAAGATTTTGCCAAGGTGTAATCCGAACGTTCTGGCTTGGGTATAAATATTATGTTGACATTCCGCCAAATATATTGGATAACACCCTGTGTGAAATAAGCCCTAAATATTTTGTATAGTAAAGGAGTGATTAAGTTGCAGCAAAACTATTACTGCGAAAAACACTAGATTAGATACATAAGTGTTGAATCCAAGCAGAAATATTTGTAATGGAACAAGTTTATACTTATACTAATAAGCTCGGTTGGTCACGTAGTGCTACCATTCTCGTGAATTACAAAAAATTTGTTTTTGATTGATTAACAAATTAAAAGCTTTATTCTTACTCATTAAGAGTATGTCTATATAAAGAAGTCAAATGAAGCGCTAATCGATAAAAATTCATTATCATTTTTGTATTGATTATTTGAGTAATAAAAAAGTAATTTATTAATTTTTAATAAACTAAATTGCACCAAAACCGACGTGCACGATAGCACTGAAAAAATTAATAAAAAAGAAACGTTTCGTATTTTGTGCATGGAAACACTCCTCAATGATTTTCTATATGTGCACATAATAATACAAAACCTTTGATTGTCATAACATTAAAAAAATGTGAGCTTCGATATTTAATGTTAGTGTATCAAATTTTATCGCATTAAACTTCACGCATAAAACTCCATTTCCATTGACTTAAGGTACTACTACCGGAAAAACGACCAAAAATAAACACTTTTTGAATAATTTTTTTCTCAGCCGCTATGTTAGATATTATCAAGAAAATTTTTTTTATAACATTATTAGTCCTTAAGGGTTATAAAAAAAATGTTTTAGTTTATTTCTATTTTTTGCCAATAAGGTAGGGGGCGCTGAAGTCAAGAGCTCAAAAAAGAGATAGTCCGATGAGTGAGAGATAATCTCAGAATTGAGAAGTGTGCAACAAAAAATTCGAATGGGATTTTATAAAGGAAAGTTTCTTACCTTGTAATTTACCACAATTAGTTAAAAATTAAAAACAAAAAAAAAATGGTGAAAGTTTGAAAAAAAGTTTGACAAAATTGCATTTTTTTTCACCCTTTTTCACTTCCCAAATTTTTTTTTCTTAATTTTTTTTTCTAAAATGTGGTAAATTACAAAAGGGTATACCTTAACAAACAAAACGCACCCAAGTTTATTAAAATCGGTTCAGTAGATCCTGAGATTAATTCTCACTCAGCTGAAAAAATGCAATTTCAAGAAAAACATGTTTAATGTTTTGGTTCGCTTTATCCCTACTAATATTATAAACTCTGTCTGTTTGTCTGTTACGCTTTCGCGCCTAAACCGCTTAACCGATTTTGATTAAACTTGGTACAGAGATAGATTAGACCTTGTAGAAGGACATAGGCTACTTTTTCTCCCGAAACAAAGGCTTTAAGTGGTTGAAATAGGGTATGAAAGTTTGTATGGGAGTCCGTCATTATTGAGTAGAAAATTATTAATGCCACCCACCATTTGAAATCGATTAACTTCAAATTTTGCACACATGCGTAGTTTTCTTGACAATGCAATGTGACCATTTTGTACAAAAATAAAGATGGCGCTTTCAAGATGGCGGCCGATTTTTGCATTTGTCTTCCTCGACCAACGACATGGGTATCAAATGAAAGGGTATGACAGGTAGAATACAATTAGCGGTGTAGCTTCATTCCAAATTCAAAATGGCGGCCAACACAAAATGGCGGAATACATAAAATAGACTAAAAAATAGAAAATTTAACCGATCGACTTCAAATTTTGCACATACCCATAGTTCGCCTGACAGTGCAATCTGACCGTTTAGTAAAAAATCAAGATGGCGGTTACAAAATGGAGGCCGATTTTTGCAATTGTTTTCACCGACCCACCCACATGGGTATAAAATGGAAGTGCATGACAGGTAGAACACAATTAGTTGTGTGGCGTCATTCCAAATTCAAAATGGCGGATTACCTTTTTCTTCACAACCCTCTCAGTATGGGTATCAAATGAAAGGGTGTGACGAATATAATTCAGTAATCTATATAACGTCATTTTAAATCTAATATTGCGGACACCACAAAATGGCGGGAGATATATCTTATATTAATAAAAGAAAGTTCTGTATGTGTGCGCTATAGCTGGCGCACCAGTCATGGCAGAGCTTCGAAATTTTTCACGTATGTCCGTGGGGGTCTTCCATGATGCACCTCGAAGCCCGATTTTCGAAATTCAAAATGGCCTCCGAAAAATGACCGAAATTCCGGATTTCCGGTCAGCTGTATGTGGGTTGTTCAAGAGTTGGGAAATCTGAAAATCTTCACATCTTAGCTCCAAATGGAAGAACATCTTAGCTCCAAATGGAAAGCAATAAGTTTTCCGTTTGCTCTGGTTGTTTGAGTGAAAACGCTGCGCTTTCAAACAACTAGAGAGAATGGGACACACGTTGTCTTCTTTTATGGTTTTTACACTATGAAGGCGGTCGACTAAAAAATGCTATAACTTTTATGCTATTACGAATTTCTTTATAAAAATGAACTAAGCTATTCTTCATAGTATAAGGAATCGAAAAATGAAAAAAAAATCGGTTTTTTGAAATTTTTCCCGGTAATAGTACCCTACAGTGGTGTAACTTTTTTTCTATTACGAATTTCCTTATAAAAATGATGTAGGTTATTCTTCATAGTGCAAGGAAACGAAAAATGGAAAAAAAAAGTTTTTTGAAATTTTTCCCGGTGGTAGTACCCTACAGTGCTGTAACTTTTTTTCTATTACGAATTTCTTTATAAAAATTAAGTAGGTTATTCTTCATAGTGTAAGGAATCGTAAAATGAAAAGAAAAAAAAAATCGATTTTTTGAAAAATTTTCCCGGTAGTAGTACCCTACAGTGCTGTAACTGTTTTTCTATTACGAACTTCTTTATAAAAATTAAGTAGGTTATTCTTCATAGTATAAGGAATCGTAAAATGAAAAGAAAAAAAATCGAATTTTTGAAAAAATTTCCCGGTAGTAGTACCTTAAGTAACATTTTCACGTCTTTTGGTCTGTCGTATTCAGTAAATCCTACCGTAATAACTTTTCCGAGCAACCTATTACCTATTCAGTCAGACGAGCTAGATGCCTTGCACACCGTAGTCTACCGAGCTTAATCCTCTTCACAATATCTTTGTCGCGAGAGGACTTAGAGGTCGTGCTATTGTAATCTTTCAAAGGGTATTCCTTTACATACGGGGACAACAACACTTAAAGCAAAGGCCTTCCTCTCGAACACAATTACCCCGTTTATGACTGGGTGCAACCTAGGTTGAACCCAGGTTCAACCCACTCATAAACGGGGGTCGAGTTGAAAGTGGGTCCACTCAACTCAACTTAGCTCTCCTCCCTGGGTCGAGTTGAAATTTCGACTCATATACGCGGGTTGAGTTGAAATTGCGTTGAAATGACTTGTTTTGTTTGTTTAGTATCCGTGAAGTTCATTTTGATAGAAAACTCTATAGGAAATCAGAAATATTGAAAAATATAAAAAAAGAATTAACAAAAAGAGGCTATCGTATCTAAAAATGAGAATTTCACACAAAAATTTGATGTTATGTTTTGATGTCAGTTGAACTCTATTTCAACCCAAAGTGAACTCAACTCGACATCATATACGGTGGTTGAAATTTCAACTCAACCTCGACTCAACTTTTCAACCTAATCATAAACGGGGTAAATGAGAGGTTAAAATGCTTTTTGCTGACTATCGAAGTCTCGAATCGATTGGTAAGGTAAGGTAAGATCATTGTTTTATACACCAGCATTTTGCATGCAGTCACAATTTTGACAATCCACAAACACTTACAAAAACCATGATAAATAAAAGTTTTCATATCCATCTCCTCTTTGCTTAAACCACGGGATTTTTGTTGTATTTTAACAAAAATGTTCTCATATTACACATGGCGAATGCGGTGTAAGGTTATCAAGTTACCCCCAATCTTGGATCTTATGTGGAGTGACCTAGGTTGATGTTTATGTTAAAACTTCCAATTTAGGGTTACCTTCGTTGATGTATACGGCCGTGGCCTTACGATGTATCTTGAATATTAATTTTCGTCGAAATCTAAATCTTGATCATCATGAATGTTATCTTTGATGCGTGTTTGTTCGTACATGAGCCGAGGCACACGCCGCAAGTACCGCAGCAGCAGGCAAATCTTGCTTTGGGGCAGTCGTGCATCGGCAAAATATCGTGGTTAAACCTGAGATTACGCCAGCTATGTAATATTTTTCACCTTTATGAGGGATTGAGTGGGATTGCAGAAGCGGGAATTCTATCAGATTTCAAGACTGCGAAGAACTCAAAGTTTAAGCCTCCTTCCTTGAACATACACGAGAAGTTATCCTGGGTTTTCTTTAAGATACCACAGATCGAATTTGTATGGTACATGGTTAGCTCCAAGCTCCAAGACAGAGGCAGACGTGGGTGCTGGGATCTGAGGTGAAAGCACCGGATTTAGCTTGGGCACCCTACCTTCTGTCTTTCAAGCAGAGGTTCACGCTCTATTGACATGCAGCTATGATCTATTTAGAAGGATCTACGATAACAAAAAAATGTCTGTCCTATCTGTCGGTCAACCGGATTTCAGAGCGATAAAGACATGTAAGACCAAGCCGGAATTAGTTTGGAACTGCTTAGTACTTTGGGTACTCTCAATCGAGTCACTTTTCTGAGAGTTTCTGGGTAACAGGGCAGTGTAAAGGCAGACGCGTAGGATTCTGGCACTGTTTTTATAGGTCCGACATCGATTAATGAAAAAGACCCTAGACGAACGTACTCTGATGATATGCACCAAACGCTGGAGGTTCACACATTTAAGCGATTTATTGTTGGGACGTCGGGCAATACCGCGAAACTAGTTGGCTTGGTCACTACACTCGAAAATTGTGCCCCAAACTAACACATTTGGTAGATCCGAAGGGTCTGGTTCCCGACCTGCAGGGTCTGCATCTAGGAGGACGAATCTGACCTTCATGCTATTTGTAACTGTTTCGCAACCTGATTAAAAATAACACTCAGGCCCGATTCACAATGAGAGTTTCAAGCCTCAAGTTGCAAAAATTTGGGATTATAGGATTTATGTACAATGATTCACATTCACAGCTTCAAGCTGCAAGCTTCAAATGAAATTGAAACTATAGAAAAACAATTTGAAGCTTGAAGCTTGAGGGTTGAAGCGTTCACTGTGGATCGGCCCTCCCTCGTTCTTAGCCTGAAACAGGCACGCAGAGCGTCAAAACGTCTTTATGGCACCCAAAGCAAGCCCGGTACGTCTAAGTAAAAATAAGACTAGACAATTCTTTGTCTGAAACAGGCGCAGGAATAGTTCGAACGAAGCACTGTACGCTCACACTTTTTCTAGACGCTCACACTTTTTCTAGACTAAAGGAGGCAAAATTGGAGCTTTAAGAAATTATATAAGTGGAAGAAAACGGGGAATTGTCTTTGTGACCGCATAAACAGTGCCATTAGCATACTCAATAGACCGGTTCTCCTTCGACTGCGTAGGTCAAGCAGCTTTGAACGTGGTTAGTACTTAGTTGGTGGACCGCTAGACAAAATAACACTCATATTTGGAATGGTCGATTACGAATACATCCATATGTGTAACAGAAGCGTACACACTTCTATAGCGGAAAGATTTTTAGCGTGTCATAATATTACTTCGCTATGCGTACTAGTTACGGGCGTATTAATGCTTCTAAAAATATAAGTACGTTTGCGCGTGAATATACCAACTAATTATTTTTAGTCGGGTATCAAGATTTCTCCGCTTTATTGGCATTATGAAAATTCAAATTTTTGCCACAAATTCGTCATTTGTGACTTTCAACACCTTCAGATAGCTGAGTCGGACGGCAAATAGATGAGTCGGACTGCAAATAACAATAATGTTTATCCTTTTTTTGCAATTGCCATCTTTAATTGTTTCCAAACTGTTACATTGTATTGTCACACGAACTATAGATTATGCAAAATTTGAAGTTATTGAATTATTTGAAAGCGAATGAAAATTAACTTGAAAAATTTAGTTTCCATGCCAAGACGTGGAATTAATAAAGATATGTTTCAACTTATATAATAATAATAATATTGTTTCGAGAAATATCAAGATAGACAAACCTATTGCGGCTCCCTTTTCGTGTATGTAAATAGAATTGGTACGCGGTTTTTTCAACCGGTCCTCTTTCGACCTATAAACTGAGCCAATGCTGCTTGACTTCAGTGATTGAACACAGGACCAGTCTATTCAGTATGTTAATGGCTAATATATTCTTCTCCTATTTCAAAAATCAAAACATACTGATCGTGATAAATGCAAAATATATTTTCTAAACGGCTGTCGACTGAGCATAAATTGCTCAATCTTCAAAGCTGGAATTACCAAAGGTACACCTACAATTTCATGGACAACGTTTAATTAGAATTTCTTATCATGTCAAACTTTTGCCTGAATAATGCAGGTGTATAATGACGAAGTAGTTACGCAATCGCCTGGTTATCTCAGGTGTTCAGGTTTACCATTAACAAGTTATTTTATTGAATTTAATTTCAATATGTAAAATCTTACATTTTTCCTTGAACTATTTTAATCAGAGCAGATTTAAACTCCGAAAAATAAATGTCCCCCTCGAGGTAGTTAAGTGTTTTCAAGGTAACGTTCAATTTACGAAACTGAAAACAAATTTTGCTAGTTAAGTTTAACCAGTTTGGAAGGAATTACACGAATATATATAATGAGTTTTTACTCGATTATATTTTTTCTTTGGGGACTAGAAATAATAAGACGAATAGTTTCTCTGTAAAATCAAAGTGGAGTTTTATTAACTTTAACAATAACAAATTGATCTTTATTTACAGTTTTACCTGTAAAATCAAAGAAACAACATTCAATGTTTATTATTCGCAGCCCTTCTTTTCCAAAGTTCCTTAATTTTCCAGGTATCGTATCTTCTAACTTGAATAACAAAATTGTGTGAAAAATGTGTCATTTAGGAATCTAGTTTACTGCGTGAATTCAACTTCCATTAGGGAAGTATAATTACTTTCCTTACATCTCCCCTCCTCGAAGACAAAATTTGGTTTCAAAATTTTCATGGACCAATATCGTCTACTTCTTTTTCTTCTGTAGTAGCAGAGTCGGTAGCTGGAATAAGTTTGGTGATGTGAAATAGATTGGATTCTGATTTTCTATGGTCTGTATCGACTTTGTAAATTGAATTTGAGATCTTTTCTAAGATCTTATATGGTCCAATTCTCAGTTCGTCTAGTTTTTTTCTGTTCAGGCGATTTCCGTTTTCGACATACACCAGCTGTCCTACATTGAATTTGTAATCTTTTCGATTTTTGTTGAATTTTTGTTTATTATAAGTATGGTACTTTATACTATTTTGTAAGGCAATTTTTCTGTCTTGTCTTAAATCATCAATTGATTTTTTCTGTTTTAATTCTTCTGGTAAGACTGAAGAATCTTCGCCTTGCATTAAATATTCTGGGGAAAATCCTGTGACTGTGTGTTCAGTTTCATTGTATTTTTTTATACATTCGTGTGCTATGGTTGTCCATGCTATTTTATTCCTTTTTTCGTCATTCCTTTCGCATCTGATTTTATTTACTATTGTCTGATTAAGTCTTTCATTTAAACCATTCGAAAATGGTGCATTTACTGCTGTGAAGATTAGTGGTATATTTTTTCCGTTTAGGAAGTTTTTAAACTCTTTGGAATTTATACCTATATATTGATCCGTCAAAATCATCCCAATATGGTTATTCTCGAGTACTTTTTGAGTTAGTTTAATAAAGTCACTAGAGCTTTGGGTTTTTGATGTTGTAATATACCCGAATCGCGTGAAATGATCCACTAACAGGTGTAAATATTTTTTTGTAGATCGTGCACCACCGAAACCACCTATTGTGTCAATGGACATTATTTCGAATGGTTTTTCTGCAGGACCTAGTTGGGACATTAGGCCAAATTTACTTTGTCCTCTTGATTTATTCCTTATACAAACCTTACAATCTTTACAGATTTTTCTTATATTTTTCGTTAAATCTTTCGCTGTATAATGTGGGTTGATTTTGTTTTCAATTTGTTTTATTCCTATGTGACCGAAAATATTGTGTGTTTTTCGTATCAATTCTTTGCTAAAGTCTTCTGATAATATAATTTTTTCTTTCTTCTTTATTTCTTTATAGTGCAGACCGTTCTTCAATTTTAATTTTTCCTTGTTAGCTTGCAAGTCTATATTTTTTTCTTGATCTTCGAGAATATCAACTAGTTTTATTAAATTCACCGTTTTTAAGTCTTCTTCTTCATTTTCATGTGCTTCTAACACCGGGTTTCTGCTTAAACAGTCTGCTTCCAGATTATTTTTGCCTGGGTTGTATGTTATTTGAAAGTCATATTGTGACAGATAGTACGTTAAGTCACCTAATTCTGGCTTTGATGTTCATTTTTTCCAATGGTTTGTGATCTGAAAAAATTCTGAATGATCTGCCCATTAGCCAGTGCTGCCAGTATTTCACTGCTTCCTTTATTGCTAGACATTCTAGGTATATTGCTTTTTTCTTTTTCTGAGTCTCGTTCAGTTTCTTCGAGAAATATGCTACTGGTTTTTCCATGCCTTCGTTTAGTTGTGGTTGCTTTAATACAGCTCCTATACCTTGCAAACTCGCATCTGTATATATGTGTATCGGTAAGTCTGGATCGAAAATAGCTAAAACTGGTTGAGTACAGAGGAAGTTCTTCATTTTTTCGAAAGCTTCTTGACATGCTTCCGTCCAGATGAATTTTTGTCCTTTCCTTAACAAGTTATGTAGTGGATCTAACGTAATTGAGATGTTTGGCACATAATTGTTGTAGAAATTGATTTTCCCTAGAAATTGGCGCACATTTTTTTGTGTTCTTGGCACAGGAAAGTTTCGTATTGATATCAAATTGTCTTTTATTGGAGAAACTGAATTATTTTTTATTATGTGGCCTAAGTATGTAACTGAATCTAAAGCAAAAGAACATTTAGAAAACTTTAATCTAAAACCTTCTTTCTTTATCGATTCTAATAATTGTGTTAAATGATTAATATGTTCTTCGAAGGATTTTGAGAAAATCAAAATGTCATCTATATAGTTTACTGTGAAGTCTGAAAGTTTATTTTTTCTAATTATACTACTTAAAATTCTTTGAAAGATGGCCGGTGAGGTCTTCAATCCGAATGGTAAACAGGTCCACTGATAGTGTCCTTCCTGAGTGATAAATCCTGTTTTTCTTCTATCTTCAACTCGAAGCGGAATCGACCAAAATGCTGAGTTGACATCAAGTTTTGAAAAATATTTACAGTTCCTTGTTTTTATTACTAAATCCTCAATCAGTGGAAATGGTTGAGATTGTGGGATTATTATTTTATTCAAATCTCTAAAATCTATGCATAATCTTGATCTTCTATTTTCGTCTCTTTTGTATGCCAGTGTCACTGGCGCTGCAAAAGGGCTATATGATTCTTCTATTAAATTTTTTTTTAATAAACCTGCAATTTGTTGTTCTATTTCTATTTTGTCTTCAATTGAACATCTATATGGTCTTTTGCTACAATATTTGTCTATAATTAGGTCTATTCTGGCTTCGTAATTTTTTACTGTGCCTACATCATATTTGTCTTTGGCAAACAATGTTTTATATTCTTCTATCAAATTTTCTATTATAAATTTTTCATGGTAATTTATATGGTTTATTGAGATTTTGAAATGACTCTCATCCACATGTTCATTCAAATTTATATTATTATCTATACCTGTTCTATCAGGAATTTTTTTTTCATTTGTACACGTTATGTGTCTTTCATCTTTACCAGATATATCTGGAAATTTTTGTTCAATTTGTAAATCTTCATTTTGTGATAATTTGAATTTTTTTATGCAATCTAATCCAATTAGAAATTCATAATTGAAATTCTTATTGTTCACTACAAAAACATCTATTTCTTGTTCTATATTGAAAATTTTTGCTTTTATTGTTATCATCCCTTCAGTTTCATTTACACCATTAATCGTTCTCAAATTAACCTTTTGTTTCTCATTTTTATTTTCTTTTTTTAATCTAAGTATCCTTGAATTTATTAATGAAACATTTGAGCCCGAATCGTAAACTCCAACAGCTTCAAATGTGTCATTTAATAGTATTTTAAGTTTGATTAATGGTGGAATTGTTAGTTTTTTTGGTCCTTGCAGTTTAGTTCTACTTCCAACTCGGAGTTGTTAACATGTTTTATCTTGTCTTCTTTATCCTTAAACCAACATGTAGATTCTGAGTGATAACGTGTGCCTTTGTTTTTATCCTTACAAATTTTACATTGTTGTTTATCCATTGTTACTTTGGTGTTATAATCTCTATTCTTCTTACTTTCAAACTTCTTTTTATCAACAAGATGTTCCAACTTGCCTATTTCATTGTGAAGATCTTCAGTCTCTTTTAGAGTTTCCCTATCAATCAAATCACATATGAAGTTTGGCAGGCCAGCTGCAATGAGGTCTATCATGGTTCCTTTATCAATAGATTTTCTCACTTCTAATAGTAATCTTTCTTTTTTTATGGTGTAATCTAGTAGGGAGCCTGTTTGGTATCTGAAAGAAAGAGCATATCTGATTGGGGACCAACCTTTGTTTGCGAATGTTTCACAAAACCGTTTCCTCCAAGTTTCCCATTCAGACTCTACCGTAAGTTTCATTAACATGCAACTATACCAATCATTACAAGTTTTTTCTAGAAAAAATTTTAGAATTTCAATTTTCTGCTTATCTTGAACTATTCTAAGACGTTCGCACTCTTTCTCGAATTCATTAATCCACTGGTGAGCATTCGAGTTTTTGCTTGTGAATTTTTCTATCATGAAATCATGTGCTAATTTTCCTAAATTTTGAACTTCAGAGTCTTTTTGCTTTTCTTCCAATAATTTTTCTAATAACTTGATCATTGATTGATCTGCACTAGTTTCAGCTGTAGTAGGGGTTTTTTCTTCTTCAATTTCTTCTAGTAGGTACTCATTAAATTGCAGATTCTCCTCCTCATCTAAATAAATTTTAGATAATTCGTTTGATAAGCTAATCCAAACTTTTCTTGATTGATGTCTTTTTTTTAACGTGTTCTTGACTTTCGCAAATGTTTCCGTTTTTACCAGCTCCGTGTGTAAAGATGTTGGCTGATATTCATATGGTAAGCTGAACGTGCGGTTCTCAGGTGTCCCTATTGAGGTTAGGCACAAAACGTTTGACTTGCCATCTGAGGCGCTTTTGATGGTAAAGTCAAACCGTAATTTCTCCATGTTTTTTTTTTCTCGCGAATCTTCCACCTAAGAATGTTGTTTTATAATGAGTTTTTACTCGATTATATTTTTTCTTTGGGGACTAGAAATAATAAGACGAATAGTTTCTCTGTAAAATCAAAGTGGAGTTTTATTAACTTTAACAATAACAAATTGATCTTTATTTACAGTTTTACCTGTAAAATCAAAGAAACAACATTCAATGTTTATTATTCGCAGCCCTTCTTTTCCAAAGTTCCTTAATTTTCCAGGTATCGTATCTTCTAACTTGAATAACAAAATTGTGTGAAAAATGTGTCATTTAGGAATCTAGTTTACTGCGTGAATTCAACTTCCATTAGGGAAGTATAATTACTTTCCTTACATATATTGATTTGGTCTTCAAGAAAGTATCACTCAATTGCAAAAACACAAATCTTCTCAAAATGATATTTAAAAATTGCTTGACCTTGAACTACAAAGCAAAAATTCTAGATTCTGATGTTGCGCATCATTGCCAACGAAATTCCTTAATATTTCGCGGATATATAATTTCATTTGCTACACGAAAAACAAAAACTAAAGTCACCACAAGTAAACATATCAATGTCAAGCCCAGATCAAGCTTGTTGTTCAATTCCCAAATAATTTGTAGAAAATTCAATCTAACCACGCCATTTTTTAGTACTCCCAAATTCTGGCCGGTGTAGATCTAATCTCAACAGGTAGTAGGGTAAAAAAACAAACCTCCATAACAAATTATCTATTGTCAGGTAAACAAGTTCCTATCCAGATTCCATGTCTCTTAAAGCCGGCATTCGGATGCTAGAATTTTTGCAAGTAACGATCTGACCCCAAAATACATGCACAGATCTTGACTCTGGGGCTTTAAGAGGATTGAAAGAGTCTCGTCGCCCCGTCTTCAAGTCCCACAATATATGAACGAAAAGAAACTTGATTTTTTGTTGTCGATAAATATTCATGAGGAAATCGTTTTTTATCTTTTATTTTTTTCGTATTTGCTTAATGGCATCCGAATATTTTTATCGGGTTTTGTTTACGCTTTTGCATTTCACAACGACTAATCCGCTTTAAAGCCGTGTGCTGCTACAGTTTCGACCAAACTTGGATTTAAAATCACCGAAGAATCTTCATTAATTGAAATTATCTTTTTGGCTTTGTTTTGTGCGCAACCGCAAACACCTACGCGGGGGCGGAAGAAACACACCGAAAAAATTGCTGTTATCCGGAGTCCGGACGGAGAGCGGCAGTAATAATAAAGTTTCTTCTAAAATTGGACGAAATTTCAAATGTAGACCTTGACTATAGCCTGACTCTTGATTGCGGCTTGTGACTGGCTAGAAAAAAAAGCACGTTCGAACTCGTAAATTTGATGTGAAGTAATTTGACCGTTTTTCATCACTTTAGATTGCGATGACATAACGAAACATAACAACAACAACAACACGCTAGGGTATGTTGCGTGCTGCTTTGGACGAAGTGCCACTTATGCTCGCACAAAATGTCGTTCTGGATGGTTGCGGCATCTGCACTCCTCCTCTGTACATTTTGTCCCATTATAGAAACGTAGACTCTCTCCTCACCGCGCCTAGTTGAATTTGGCCTAGAAATTTGGACCAACTGGTGGCAACATGTCACTTCGTTCTGAACACCCTCGAGCTCTGGACGGGGGTGGACATGGACGGGTGTAATTCAAATTTACTAGAATAAAATGCAAATTATGTCACGCATTTTGGATGTCGGATTATTAATGTGGGGTCGTTTTGACAGGATTTTTGGCTTTTTACGACGTCTTAATCCGCTGTGGTCACCGAGCCCTGAATGCTATTCCATTGCTAGTCTACACCCAAAAACACCACAATGAAAATCAAAGGGACTTTTTCAATTCACACTTCGGCCTAAGTAAACCGAATAAAAACTTTTTACGCTTCCAATCCACTAACCACGAAAAAAAAACACCGAACATAATTTCAAAACATGTTTAAGATTTGTTTTTTTTTTGGTGCGGCAACATAACCATGAAACTCGTCGTACCTAAAACGAGTTCAAATTGTGTCATTTGCATCTAATTGACACCTGGACGAGGTGTTGGTAATTTGGTGGTGGAATGTACAAAAATTTTTCTCATCTTCTTTCGATGCCAGAATTTTTCAGCTGCTTGGGGACTGGACGTGGAATATAATTATATGGAAGTCTCCACCGTCAACACTTTGGGGTTATCAATGCCAGTTTTTACACTATGAGTGTTGACTGTGTGCCAACAGATGGCATTTTAATTAGATTATGAACAGTAGCCAAAAGATTTTCGTGATGGAGAAGAGAAAAAAAAAGAAATAGAGAACCATCGACCGATGGAAGAAGAGAAAAACTAGTCGCCAGTATCTCTAATCATCAGCGGCTCATTAGCACTTGAAAGGTAAACAGATTCCGTTAATATTCTGCTCGTCAGATTTAATTGGTTTTGATTAAGAGAAAAAAAAGAAAACAAAAGATTGACGTTTTAGAAAACCACATTCTTTTTGGACAGAGAGAAAAATGGGGTTAAGCGGTCGTTGGTATTTGTTTTTTTCCAATTCAGGAGAATGTACGATCACTGAATGGGCGATCAATTATGTCGACTTTACTTTAATTTACAAAAATCTATAATCACTTTAAAAAAAATGATCTAAATTTTCAAATTTGCGAACAAGTACTTACAAGAATATCATTTTCTTCAATCTCTGAAAAAATCTCTACATGTAATACAAATATACAGGCCCGCCACATAGGGGGGGGGCAACTGGGACGAATTGCCCCGGGCCCCAGGCCAGAGGGGGCCCCGAAACTATCTTGAAACCCAAAAAGTCAAGACCGCCATATTCCTGCGTTCAACTTTTTGTATGGATATGGATTCTTCTACTCATCACACTTAAATAGTAAACACTATTTTTCTTGCTTTAATTTCCCCAGTCGTCGATGACATCGTCATAATCTATATTTTTTGCCAGCTCTCATTCTATTAATAATATCATGCAATGATTTAAACGTGACTGACCCATACATGATTTCAGATAATTTTATATCATTTTTAATTTACTGAAACCGCGTTCACCAGTTGCAACACCAATAGGTATCACAGTAAAAAGACATAAGCAAATCCATAATTGAGGAAAAACAGATTGAAGACCTTTAACAAAGATTAGATTGGGAGATTTAGCTTGCCCTTAAGTAGTCTCTTTACTACCACTGAAGTAGCATAAGCTCGAATTGAGTATTAAGGAAAAAGAGAAAATTTACGCAGCGGAAATGGAGCTAGAACTGTCCTTAAAAAGCTTGGGGCGTTCCCCTTCCCATCCCAGTTCTATATCTTTTTTAACATTGCATGATCGCAGTGGGGAGTATCTACTCCTTTTACTGCTGCTTTTTTAGAAGCAGTCAAAAAAGTATAAAAAAAACTTTCTAACCCTCCAATTTAGGTTATAGTGGATATGAGAAACAACTGCAATGTCGAAAAGTTCACCTTGTGCAATTGCCTTTTCGTCCTTCCGAACGCGAGTGTCGACTCCGGTTTTACCAAGCGGTCCGCCCACTAGGTACCAACCGCGTTCAATATGCTTCTTGACTACCGCATGGATTGAGAACCGGTCTATGTTTGTCGTTTTCTTCGTTCCATACAATTCCTTAAAGGATCAATTAGAGCATATAACCAGCGCTTCGAATTCGCTTCTCTTAGTAGTGCTTCGAATTTTTCCCTCTGGTATAGCTTCTGGATTGATTTAAAGATGAGTACTGAGCCCCAGTGCTAAGCACAAGGGCCTCTTTACATAATAACTGTTCCATTCTACGTTGCACTATGTGCACTATGTTCATCCGCGAAAAAGAACCGACCGTTCGGTATCTACATATATTTAATACCTTGAATGAACTTATTCTTACGTTACCACAAATTTTTTTTTAGTCAAAGATTTTTTGGAATCTCAAAATCCTTAAAGGGCCCCAAAACATATTTTAGCCCCGGGCCCCGCAAGCGGATGTGGCGGGCCTGCAAATATATGCACGACATGAAAGGATATGAGAACTTTTTGTCTTTTATTTGGCAATTCTAAGCTCAGCAAACACCCTTTGCCCATCATGTTACATCTTGGTGCATTGGTCATGTCATGCTGCAATGTCTAGTATTAAGCTTAGTGAAGAGGAAAGAAAAGGTTTGAGATTATGAGGAGTCGGAACGATGTCAAAGGAGGATATCGATGAGCCCTGCGTTTGAACTCTTGAATATTGTAGGAGTTAGAAAATACTGATTGCGAAGGACTGTTCCAGAGTCTAGTTTCTCTATTTAGAAATGAATTGCTAATCTGTAGAGTGCGCGAAAAGGAGAATAAGACGATCGGGCCGGTTATGTATAGAATTTCGTGGAGGCACGAGAGCATTTATGTCGCTGGAACAATCCCTATGATAGTAAATTTTGTCAGGGTTGATGGTATAGCAAATTACGTTGCTACCGTTACCGATTTCACTGCGCACACTTGATATTCCAGAAAGAGGGCGCCACACCTCACACAATGAGAGTCACCATAAGCCTTCTATGTGAACTGGGAAAATGGTGGTTAAAATCAGAAGAGAAAAGAAAATATATTTTATGGTAAGCAACGTCATTCTAAATAAAGATGGCAATACCCCACTAATGTTTACTCTGACACCTGATAATGACTTAAGTCAACGTTAGGTGATATTTGAGTTTCAGTTAGGGTCAAAATGGGTGGTTTAAAATACAATAAATGGTACCCCACAAAAGAGCTTGAAGTTAACGAATAATGCAAAAATCAAAACAAAAAGTTTTGTATCGGGACTCCACTTTCGCGGGCTCAATCACGACATTTTTTCGGGGGCTTTTGTCGACAAAACACTCGTCTCGGGCTAGTCCCTTCCAAGTAAGGTTGGCGTGAGGCTAATAACCTCACCCGGAAAAAACATTATTACGGAACGAGCAACATGCCTCGGATACTGGAAAAAACGACGACGACCACGGCAACGAATAAGGCAAAATGATTTAAGAATTTTCTCATGGAACGTACGAACTCTGTACAGAACTCGAGCTGCACAACATCTGGCCGATACCCTGTCAACATATAAAGCTGACATTACCGCCATTCAGGAGATGCGATGGACAGGGAATGGTGTTTTGCAAAAATCTGATTATGACGTATATTACAGCTGTCATACGAAACACCATCTGCTCGGGGTAGGTTTTATGGTCAGCAAAAGGATGAAGCCTACCATTATCGGCTTTAAAGCAATAAACGAAAGGCTATGTACCCTTCGGGTGCGAGGCAAATTTAAGAACATCAGCCTCATAAACGTTCACGCACCTACAGAAGAGTCCCCGGACGATGAAAAAGAAGAATTCTTCGAAGTAGTTGAACGGGAACTTAATGCCTGCCCCAGATATGATGTAAAAATCATATTGGGAGACCTGAACGCCAAAGTAGGCCGGGAGCCCGTATACAGGCAATATGTCGGCATCCACAGCTTGCATGAGAACCTGGGATGGCACGTAAAAAACTCAGCCATGTAATCTACATTTCATTTACGTAAATTACATGACGTAAATTACATGAAAAAATTGGAGTTCTCTACATGGATTTTGTAAAAAATGTAAAAGACAAAAGTCAAACGCAAAGTAAAATAAATGCCCACGAGTTTCTTTGATGTTTCCACCGAAAGTTTGTTTCGGATGTTATTCTGACTGAATGTATTACCGTATTGGAAAAAAGCCGCTCGAGCTGCGCTGTTGATGCCGGAATTTTCAAAAACTTTATCGCAAATTTAGACAGCTCCTCGTGACCTTGTTGAGCAGCATAGTGGGCTTGATTGGTCACTTGTCGCTGCGATTGTTCAATCCGACGGCCAGAATTGCCTTATGAAGTGACATATTTCATTTTTGAAATTCAAATGGCAATCGAATGACAGTTCGCAATGGATACACAACTCCAAACAAGTAGTTTTTTAGTTCAACATTCATTTTCGAAAATCATAAATTGTCATATTCTCATTCACTTTCGCACACTTCTCACTTTCAACAATCAGACTCTGTCAAATTCGCATTCACTTTCAAGCCGGAGGATTCAACAATAAGGCCCAATGTATGGATGGCAATCATTATGGTACGGAGGGGGACAGATAGCATGTTACATGAACCGCTAGCATGCAAAACGCTCTTACGGTCATTTTTACTTCTATATTCTTTGCTTTACACAGTTCGTCTGTGCACTAACAATGTAAATTGACCAACGTGATCAATACCATAAATACACTGTTTAGCACAGTCGTGCTATGTATTTTTTGGAGGTTTGGGAGTTTTTTACAAAAACATAGTTATTTACATGGAAATTACGTAATTTACAGTTTTTTACGTAAATTACGTCCAAAACTCGAAAATCATGTAAATTTGCCATCCCAGATGAGAACACTAATGAGAATGGGCAGCGAGTTATAGAGATGGCAGCAAGTAAGAACTTGGTCGTTGCAAGTACCAGATTTGCGCGTAAAGATATCCATAAAGCCACCTGGATATCTCCTGATGGCGCGAGTCGCAATCAAATAGACCATGTGTTGATAGACCGCCGCCACCTTTCGGGTCTGATGACGGTACGAACGTACCGAGGTGCCAACTTCGACTCAGATCACTATCTTGTTGGTATGGTGCTCCGAGAGCGCATTACAACGCTGAAAGCTTTGTATCCGCTGATCAGGCTCGAATCAACACAGCTGCACTCCGCAATGAAATGGCCAGAAACAGCTATGGTCAGGCGTTAGAACTCGCGCTCAGAAGAGCAAGTCCTGGGGATGAGATGCCGGGCGTCGACGAGAGCTGGACCCGCCTTAAAAATACTGTCATTAGTACTGCTGATTCCATCTTAGGCAGAAGTCGTAGAGATCGGAACGACTGGTTCGATAATGAATGCAAGCTGGCAACTGAACGTAAGAATGCTGCGTATCGAGCAATGCAGCAGTCTCAGAGAACACGAGCACGCGAAGAGAAATATAAAGAGC
Organism: Thereva nobilitata; assembly: GCA_963855945.1. Lineage (NCBI taxonomy): Eukaryota > Metazoa > Arthropoda > Insecta > Diptera > Therevidae > Thereva > Thereva nobilitata. Next base: position 193,915,298 of record OY979694.1, on the reverse strand, counting down.
TCAGAAAAGAGGAAAAGAGAATTCACAAACGAAAAAAGGAAGCCTGGGAGAAAAATCTCGTTTGTGAACTAGAACGGTACAGAGAGCGACGGCCGCACCAGGCGCGGGAGTTCTACCGAAGAGTACGCGGTATGACGCAATTCACACCTCGTTGCACATACTGCAAGGACAAAGAAGGGAATCTGATCACCGATCCTCAAGGCATCTTGGAGCGATGGGAAGAGCACTTTCATGAATTGCTAAATGGCGAGCTAACGGAGGATTTGGAGGCTCCACCAATATCTGACGATAATGCTATGCTGTCACCACCAAGCTTAGCAGAAGTTAGCAGTGCCATCACCAGGCTCAAAAACAACAAGGCCTCGGGTGCAGACGGCATTCCCGCGGAGCTGGTTAAATATGGAGGGCCTACATTACGCCAAGCGATTCATGAATTAATTGTGCAAGTATGGGAGCAGGAAGCGATGCCAGAAGACTGGAGAAAAGGCATCCTCTGCCCGGTACATAAAAAAGGAGATATCACAACGTGCAGCAATTATCGTGGTATAACGTTGTTGAGTACCGCGTATAAGATATTCTCCGCCATCCTACAAAACAGGATGGCCCCATACGCTAGAAATATCGTAGGCCAATACCAATGTGGCTTCAGCCCAGGCAAATCCACAACCGATCAGATTTTCACTTTGAGGCAGGCTATGGAAAAATGTCTTGAGTTTCAAAACTCAATCCAACACCTCTTCATAGACTTTAAAGCCTCCTATGATAGCATAGCCAGAGTAGAACTCTACAAAGCCATGAGAGAATTCGGCATTCCCAATAAGCTGACAAGACTATGTAGGTTGACCATGGCCAATGTGACAAGCCAAGTAAAGGTATCCGGAATACTGTCCAGACCAATCAACATCTATAATGGACTCCGACAAGGGGACGGTCTGGCCTGCCTCCTTTTCAACCTGGCGTTGGAGAAAGTGATCCGAGATTCGGGCGTGACATCAAGGGGCACAATCCTCCACAAGTCCACCCAATTACTGGCTTACGCAGACGACATTGACATCATTGGAAGAACATCAACAGCTGTACAAGAAGCTTTCATCCAGATTGAGCGGGCGGCAGGAAATCTAGGACAGCACATCAACGAAAGCAAAACAAAGTACATGGTGGCCTCGTCTGCAAGAACACCTAACATTGGTCCCACAATCAAGGTAGAGGAACACGAGTTTGATGTGGTAAAATCATTTACCTACCTTGGGTCAATAGTAGCAGCCGACAATAGCATGGAACCTGAAATACGCGCACGACTGCTAAAAGCCAACAAAGCCTACTATAGCCTGTCAAGGCTCTTCAAATCCAAGCATCTAACCATAACGTCTAAACTTTTACTATATAAGACGATGGTCTTGCCGGTCCTCACATATGCATCCGAAACGTGGGTGCTTAGCAAAAAGCACTCTGACCTCTTGGCGGTGTTCGAGAGGAAAATACTTCGGAGGATTGTTGGCCCCGTATGTGAGGAAGGACGATTCCGGAGACTCTACAATGACGAGATCTACGAGCGCTATCGCGACATAGATGTTGTGAAGAAAATAAAGCTCGGTAGACTCCGGTGGGCAGGACATCTAGCTCGTATGAGTGAAGATGAGCCTGCTCGGAAAGTTCTCTGCGGTAAGACTTATGGGGTGCGACAGCGAGGGAGACCCAACCTCCGCTGGAAGGATGGCGTAGACCAGGACGCTCAGAGAATAGGGATGCCAAACTGGATGACATCGGCTCAGAATCGGGACCGGTGGAGAGAACAGTTGCGAGAGGCCAGGACCGGATCCCGGTTGTAGAGCTGTTAAAGAAGAAGAATAACCTATCTGTAAAGGACAATGTAAAAATCTTGTAGTAGGGAGTAGCGCGATTCCTATCTTATTTTCCCAGGTTAGTTTGTAACCTTTCTTATGAATGCGACATATTATGGTTATCTTTTACTAATCTGGTACCGTCTTACATATAACCTTGCAGAGATATTCATAACTGTCCTGCCTCCTTCCTTGATTAGCTCTAATGACGTTTATGACAATTTATTACTTTTCTGTTTCTTTACTGTAGATTTACTTCCAGTAGTCCAGTACTTCCAGATGGTGGCTCTATATTTACATCGTCCGGTATTATTTTTTCTTGCTCTTGCACCTGCTCTCCCCCGACCATCACATTAGGTACATGGCCTCGTGCAGTGCCCTTGGACTGAGGGAATCCGGGCCTAACCTGAAAACTGTCGCTTAGACTAGGCCACTAGGCAGACTGCTGAACTTGTTCAAGCGGTCTGGCCTAAAAGCATGAGGTATAGCGGTGTAGTACAATAGGCCAAATGAATGGCGGCAGTACCTATGGACCCAGTACCTCACACAAAAAAAAACCTGAAAACTGAGTTCCCTAAGCCTTAGTGGATTAATTTTTTGAAAAGCATATACGCCCCCGCAACTAACACGCAGAGCGAACGAATGCGATTGCCACACGGGTATGTACGCCACCGCTACAGGCATGAAAATCTAAAGGTGCTTCCGCTATAGAAGTATCTATTTAGTCTAGAAAAAGTTTTAGCGTACCGTGCTTCCTTTTGGCTATTCTGTGTGTCTTTTATTGGCACGTGCCTTTAGCGGGCTGCATTTGGAAAAGTAGGACTTTTACTCATGCGTACCGTGCTTGTTTCATGCAAAGTGCGGACTAATCTTATTTTTACTCAGGCGTACCGTGCCTTTGACGCTGTGTGTGCCTGCTGCAGGCCAATAACGGGCGAGTGTTATTTTTACTGAGGAGGGCGCGAAAAAGGGAATAAGTTGAGCGGGCTAATCTGATGTTGGGGATATAGCATTGCCGTGAAGGCAGGAGAGCATCGCTATGATCGTAGTGTTAAAATTTTGTCAGCGTTGATGGTACAAGAAATAACGTCGTTGCCAATGAGTTCGAAGGCTCTTTTTTGAACTTTGTCTAGCCATGCTAGAGTACTTTTCAGAGCCCCGCTCCAAATAAACGAGCTGTATTCGAGAAGAGGTGGTTGCGAAAGGAGATTCGAGGGGAGGATCGGGTCATATGAGGTGTAAGGCTAATAAACTCACCTGGACAAAAATAGTTCAAAATAAACAACATGCTTCGGATACTAGAACTAACAACAACGACCCCGGAAACTCTGCACGGAATTCGATATGCACAACATCTAGCCGATACCCCACTACAGTGGCGTAGGTAGCTTTTTGCGATGGGAGGGGATATGACTTAGTATATTTTGATTGATAGGATTTTCAGAATTTAATGCATCCGAACGGGGTGTTTCTGCAGATGATTCTGCATTTCTATGGTTTTGACCGTCTCAAGACTTGCCGAATGGTTTTATTAGCAGTAAAAATTTCTTCATTCCGAGATAATAAACAAAACAATTTTAACACACCTTTGCAATTATAAACTGGAATAAATTTGAGAATTGAGGAGTCTCTGTTCAAAAGGGCGTATTTCCATCATAAACAAACTTTACAGAAATCGAAAAAAAAATCCGGTTTCTATAAATAAAATGCTAAACTATATTTAAATGCACATTCATGTGAAGGTTAAGACTACAATAATGGATTTTTTATTTAAAAAAATACACATTAAAACTATATTTTTTTTAATTTATTTAGAAATAGGCCTTTTTGATCGGGATTGTGAGAAATACGACCTTTTGATTCGACACTTCAAGAAATAAGCCTTTTTGAATAGAATTTTTGGAAATACTTGCAGTGAAGTTTTTTGGGGTTCTGTCAAAAGCAAAAATCCTTTTAGCAAGATTTTTATGTCCACCTATCCACTCTTAGTATAACTCTGAGCTAAAATTAAATGTTCTATTGTGTTAGGGCTCTAATACCAAAGTACCAAACTACCAAATAAAGCCAACTTTAAGATCAAAATTTGCTAATACATATCTTCAAAAATAAAGGCCGCAACACAAAAATTGTTGGATATTATTTATAGGAAATTGTCCGTGCTTTCCAATTTTGGAAAAAAAATATTGACTAACTACGTATTTTTGGGGGAAAAGGTAGTTGAAGTTGATAGTTTTATTAAAAAACACAAAATTTTGAATTTGATGACTTATTACTCTGGAAGGTGGTAGGGTAGAACCTTCACTTTTACATTTTTAGATAGGATAGGAGTATATAGTTTTTTTTTAAATAAAATATTTTAGTACGGTGAGAGTATTTTTTCTAAAAAAAACACACTTCCTTACAATTCATTAACTAAAGCTGATATAAAAAAACTGATAATATATTTGAAATCAGCGTCAAAAATTAGTTTAGAGTGATGTAAAATATTCCATGTAACAGTCACACTGTTAAGCAGTGTTATAATTGGGTCTTCCTTTCGCTTACAGTCACAATTATATGAAACGAAAATTCAGATCGTATTTTGAAGTAAACCTTCTTTTGCTGAGGGGGTTCCGGTTATCCGATCATAATATAGTATACTCAATATATCCAATATGGCCACCAAAAAAATGGCGGATTACCGTACTTTACTTTTTGATTGGATTCCTAATTTTTTGGAATTTTTTATATGGAAAGTACGCTCCATTTGATTAAGTTTTTAGGCTCATTCGATGGACTTTTATGCCATATTTTCAAAATAATTTTAAAATAAAAAAAAGTTGAAAACGGAAATACGCCCTTTTGAACAGACATTCGTCAATTATAAACTAGAGTAAATTAGCTCCAAGGAACGTCTTCGAATTGTTGATTCGGCAGAGACATTGAGTGTACTGTGTATTGTGCTCGATAAAATTGTATCGAGTTAGAACAACCTATGAAGTCAAAGCTTCCCCGAACTTATAACTTAAAGTTTATCATAATTTTGCCCGTAGAATCTTTTCTTGAACTTTAATATTTTTACTGACACGGCAATTTTTATAAACTTCAAATTATTTAGAAGGAATTAAATTGACAATCAAAGCCAAAAGTTAGTCCTATTTTTTAGGAAGCTCACATTTTGATACTCTACTACATTAAAAAATATTCGAAATATTAAATATTGAATAAAATATGCTCATAGCTACTAGTTATTTCACCAAAAATTGGAAAAACGATTAAATTTCTTGATTTATTATAACGTTAAAATTTTGAGTATTTAGGAACCGAGGTGCCACTCTTGGCTCATTGTATTTACTTTAGATGTGCTCTAGATGTGTCAACAATTATAGTAAGCCTTTTCGTGGCTCTTGATTGGTCGGCCTGCTCGAAGCGCGGAAATTATACAACAGTTAAATGCACAGCCGTCACAAAAACTAAAAACTAAACTATAATTGCGCAAAAACAAAATTGCACATTACATAATGCCAAAAGAGGTGCTGGTGCTTAAGAAGTTTCATACTTAAATACGTAGATACGAAGAGTTTTATTCAATTCTATTATAAATTTTGTAGGCTCATGGGGGGGGGGATTGATCCCCTTGATCCCCCCCCCCCCCTATCTACGCCACTGCCCCACTATTGTATGCTTTTTAAGTTTCACAAACGGTAGTAACGCAACAGTTGATACCAAAACAATTGCAATATTGTGAGTTAGACGTTCGTAAATGCCAATAGTGATTTTGAAGTTCAGATCCGGTAATTTTGATCTTTTCGGCTCGTATTGATCAGAAAGGCCAAAATGACGTTTTAAGCGCCGAAGTGAAAGCAAATCCGTTTCAGACAATCGACAAACTGTCCAACACTATTAATCAACCTTAGTCCACCATCCAAGAACATTTGCGGCAGATTGGTAAAGTATGTAGGGTAGGTGTAATTTAAAAAAAACACTTTACTTTCCGCTACCCTATTAGCAGCGCATCGCAGATATTAATTCGGTCTATCATGTTTTTCGCTATCGAGATACTCGTGACAAACGCACATGTAAATGGCTTCTTTTTGTATCTAGCTTTGTGTAAACAAGTTTGTGGTCAATGCTTGGATTCATACTGCTAACATTTTCAAGAATTTCATCAACTTTTTCAGTTTTCACCATAACTTGACCCATCTTTCACATCAAAATTACCAGAACGAAAGCGAGCGAACTATTTCCACACGTTCTTATCTTTATGGTAATAATATCGCAAAAAATACCACAATTTTTCATTATATTTCTCCATTTTCAAACGCAAACTTTCCAACAACTTTTAAACGAGCATTAGGTGGTGTCGCTGCGATCGATCATTGGTTCGTTACTTATTTGCATTTGAAGTCATCTACCAGGAAAATACCTCGTGCTATCCAATAAAAATTACTCTATCAACACATTTTCATATAGTCTACAAGCGAACTGGAATGGTATTTCCCACATTCATGTATTTTTATATAATTTGTAAAAAATTGCAGTCTATGGCTACATTTAGTAGACCACCCACGCCGATTTTTTAAAAAGAAGCAAAAATTGACTTTTTCGATCAAGGATTATGTTAACAAAGTATTTTCGAGACATGATTGTGTTGCCGAAGTTATTTCAGAAAATCGCAGTCAATAAAAGCCATTGTTATTATTTTTGCTCAATTTCTTTGGAACAGCAATAAAACCTGTCAATAACTAAATATTTTCCTCATTTAACTAGTTTTCAATTTGACAAATAACTGAACAAAAGACCAACAATATAACTGGAATTCATTATCATCGGCATAAATAGCGCGAGTCTCAAAAACACTTTAAAAACCTCAAAATCACCATCAAAACAATTCCCAAATGCTTTGTAATGTAAAATTGTGTTGGCTACTGGTCCTCAATAAGATCTAGCCTAGAAATTACGTGACCAAAATAAAAATTTTCAAATTCTCCTCCGAATAATCACTATTAGCATAAAAGTTCGTCAGGTGTTCAATTAATTTTCACATAATCATAACGATGACTTCCTGTTTACAAAAAAAAATCCTCCCTCGCCCCTTCCCAAAAAGAATTCGATATCATACACACACATACATCTAAAAGGATTAATCAAACCCCATGCGGCATCAAATTCCCCCTAATTAAAGCCTCATATCGATGCATAATAATTATCGCGCGCAGACGCGAACGGCTCTTTTCGTAACCCTAACAATTATTCATGAGGTACCAGTGACGGTTGTAGAGAGGCCGCGCCGGCAGGTGTTACAAGTGGATTGTGGGTGATCTTTTCAAGGTCTTCTTGGTGCTAGATGAATGTCAATGGTGGACTGACTATTAAGGGCGTGAAAAGAAGACTGAAAACGGCGATGTTTAAATATTGGAAAATGTCAATTGAAACTTGACAAACATTTTGTGAATTCAATGCACGCATGTTTCGGTAGTTGCGCTAATTCCCAAATTTATGAGTGGACAAACTGTTTTGGAATATTTTAAAATATTTTTTTGGGGTTATGGGAAAATCCACAATAAGGTGAGATTAGGTGAAAGTATGGAGAAAAATGAGCGTTTTTGTTTGGAACATATGGAAGACTTTCGAGAAGGTGTTGTTTTTGTTGGTGGGTTGTTGTATTTTGTATAAACATAATAAATGATATAAAATATCCTCGGTGGAATTGTTGTTGTTTTAGAAGCACTGTTTCACCATATGAAAGATTAAAACAGGAAAAATATATTGAGAGTGATCACCATTTAAAATTAATTAGATTTCATCGGTGCAAAGCAGCAACCAACTGAAGTTTAAGATAAATAATTCCACCATTATCATTTAAACGGTAATACCATTCTAGGATTTTTAAAAACCCGAATTTTTTTATGGCTTGAAATATACTTTAGGCTGTGGAAAGAATAAGTAGCTCTATTTCTTATTGAGCAAAAAGGTCATTTGGGATCCCCAGGTGTCCACCAGGGTGCGCTACAGAAGAATCGCAGATTGAATGTAAAAGAAAATTTTCATATATTAGAGAATGTACTTTCAAAACTTTAAGCGCGATTATCTGGAAACCATGTTTTTCGAACTGGGTGGTCGGATTACTCGAAAACATATATAACTAGGTTGAAACATATTTGAAATACATTTCGATCTTATGTAAACACAGATCGATTTGAAATAGGATTGACTCGATCCGATACAAAAAATTTCCTTGATCGAATTGAAATTGAATCAAAAATGTGCATGTAAACACAAATTGAAATTAGATCGAATTTAATTTTGAGGTTTTTAGGTTACTTGGTTTTTTTTTGTTTGGAAAAGTATTTTGTTTTCTGAAAAGTGCTTTTAATCATGACTAAACGAAATATATGAACAAATGAAGAAACCACATTCTTGTTTCTATTAACATCCAAAATCTTTTGGGCTTCCTCTTAGGAATGTTTTGTATGGCAATAGTATGCATGGCTTCCATGCTTTTAAAGAGTTTTAACTATTAATTTCCAACTTTTTGGATAAATTAAAATAAATTGGATAAAGTTTCCTTCTTATTTTCCGATGCTGATTATGTATTTTCAAAATTAACATTAAATTATTAAAATAAGCAGAAAAAGCTTGCAAAATTAAATAATTTTCTTCACTGTATTGTATTGTTCATAGGAAATACTCCAAGCTTTCTAATTTTGGAAAAAAACGTATAGGGTAACTACGTTTTTTTTGGAGAAAAAGGTTGTTGAAAGTGAAATTCTACTTATAGTCTAGTCAAATTAGTAAATGAAATTGCATTTTAAGAGGTACGGAATTTTTTTTTGGCATTTGTTTGGGTACATCTGACAATGATAGAACCAAGTTTGTGGGGTCGCAGTGGCTTGGGAAAAACCGCCATCTTGAAAAAGAGGGAGAGCTTGTTTATATTAAATAGCTCGTTTGCATGCAATGATATCTGAGAATGATAAATGGCAAAGTTGTGGAGAATAAAATTATCTAAAAAATGAGCCCTCAACGAGCTCTGTAAGTTGATTTAGCTCAAAGTTATGGCCGATCAAAGTTCAACCATGATCGTGTGGTGGGGGTTGAATGCAGTTTTTTGCAATTAACTCGCCAAATGTTAATTTTTTTGGCTTAATGCCGATTAACAAATTTAAAGGCCTAGTAATTACCTTTAGAATGAGCCCTTAATCGTCGTTATCGCTTATGTAGTTTGCGAGCAATCCAACGCCAAAGTTCGCACGCAAGTTCTGGACGTGCCTGAAATAACTGATAACTCCATTGTTTTGGAATATTTCGTTAACGGTTGCTCATATGAAAAAGTAGTAAATGGCAGGAATATGGGCAATGAAAACATCTTTCCAACAAGGTATTGGTCGAAACTATATGTCGATTATGACCGCGATACAGTGAGTCAAAGATTAACCGAGAGGTTTACGAATTTTTAGCTATTTAATAACTTTGGAAAATTATAATTATTGGAAATAGTAACTGAGAATCATCAGTTTTGACATTCTGACCTTGAATTTTTTTTAGTAAATCACTGAACAAGAGAATGTTATGAACGCGACTTGTTTATAAAAAAACCTAACAATAATGGCCATAGCCTTACATGAAACTCAACCCAACTTTTAGCAACTAAACTCAACCCAACTCAACTAAACTAAACTACTATTCTAACTCTTAGCAACTAAACTCAACTAAACTCAACCAAGCTCTACTGAACTCAACTAAACTCAACCAAACTCAACTAAACTCAACCAAATTCAACCCAAGTCTACTAAACTCAACCCACACTATTTCGGAAAAGTATCTTGGCTCTTAAACCTTCGATTGTTATTTTTTCTTTCGTCAGAAAGCTTTACTGATTGATAATTATAGTTTTTCTACGCCTCTGTTAGAATACAGGCATTCTGATATTACTTTTAGTTACGGAATTAGCAGCATTCCACACCCGTGTGGAATATTCATTCCATCACTTGTTATGGAATGACTACTATTCGCGACATCTGTTCGTCGCAATCCAAGAATATGATTTATTAATTAAAGAATAAAAAAGATTTATTAATTAAAGAAAGAAAAGGATTGTTTCAATAATAAACAATCAATGATGTTCCCCTAGAAAATTTTTGCTTTAAATAAACTATCCAATTATTAAATTGCAGAAAATAGTAGAATTTTTTTAATAAATTTTGCGGCGGCCATCTTTTAACAAATTATTAAATTACAAAATTGTTATAAATGAACACTCCCTACTTATATGTTATTTAGCGTTAAAATATCTTGCTGTGCCTTATACATTATATTTTTGACATTAGCTTTACATAACGTATGTTTTTCTTTGCAAAATATTAATAAAAAAATATGGGTTCCTGTAAAGACCGTATACGGGCGAAGTTTTTACGTGATAACGTCTTTTTTGTGTTATAAGGTTTTTTTAACAAAGGATTAAATGAAGATTACACTTTTAAATTCATAAATCACTGACATATTTCGTTTTATTTAGTTTTTCAGTTTTATTTTTCTCGCCGGTTTTTCTCTACGGTCTACGCTGTCGTCCGCCATTTTGAATTTTCAAATTTTAACCACAAATTCGTCATTTGGAACCCTTAAAGCCCCCGATACTGATTTTCAGTCCAATCGGAACACAATTGCCAAAATTAGTCCGCCATTTTGAATTTTCAAATTTTAACCACAAATTCGTCATTTGGAACCCTTGGAGTATCCACACACATCAGGGACGTGCCCGGGACGTTCGATTTTTGCTCCGGCCGGGACACGGACATGTGTGAACGAGTTCGCGTATATAATGTACGCACCGATATTTTTTGAACCCCTGACGGAACACTAATATGTATGTCGTTCACACATGTCCGTGTCCGGGCAGGGGCTCGTTCACACATGACAGAACACGGCCCTTTGACGTTCCGGGCACGGCCCTGATGTGTGTGTATACTCCTTTAAAGCCTCACCCGTCCGAATTAGTCTTGTGTGTAGCACCCCCCATTGAGACGCTTTCTTTCTTTTGCTCCGACCGACGCTAAGAACGAGAGCCTCTTTGTCGAATGTTGCGCGAGCATCGTAACGTTACTGGACGTTAGTGGCTTCGTTACAACTTTTTCGTGAATGCCTTCCAACCGCATCGATTTATAAGACGTTATCACGTCAAAACTAATTAGAGGCGTAGAAAAAGTATAGTTTGCAACACGTTTTGAATGGCATATTCCGCACTCGTGGACCGCCAAACTTCCACTTGTGCGGAATATGCATCATTCCAAACTTGTTACAGAATATACTATTCTCGTCAAAAATTTTATTTTTAGAATGTGAAAACTGGTGATTCTCAGCTACTATTTCCCATAATTATCATTTTCAGTTGTTAAATAGCTAAAAATTCAAGAAGAGAACCGTTAACGAAATATTCCAAAACAATGGAGTTATCAGTTATTTCAGGCACGTCCAGAACTTGCGTGCGAACTTTGGCGTTGGATTGCTCGCAAACTACATAAGCGATAACGACGATTAAGGGAGCATTCTAAAGGTAATTACTAGGCCTTTAAATTTGTTAATCGGCATTAAGCCAAAAAAATTAACATTTGGCGAGTTAATTGCAAAAAACTGCATTCAACCCTCACCACACGATCATGGTTGAACTTTGACCGGCCATAACTTTGAGCTGAATCAACTTACAGAGCTCGTTGAGGATAATTTTATTCTCCACAACTTTGCCATTTATCATTCTCAGATATCATTGCATGCAAACGAGCTATTTAATATAAACAAGCTCTCCCTCTTTTTCAAGATGGCGGTTTTTCCCAAGCCACTGCGACCCCACAAACTTGGTTTTATCATTGTCAGATGTACCCGAACAAATGCCAAAAAAAAATTCTGTACCTCTTAAAATGCCATTTCATCCTCTTTTTTCGACTAATTTGACTGGACTATTAAAAAACCAAAATTTTGACTTTGACGACTCATCACTCTGGAAGTTAGTAGGGTAGACGCTTCACATTTACAGTTTTAGATAGGTGGGAGTATTAGTACACTGATACATTATTCATGAAAATAGGTTATACCGTTACAAAAATACAGTGTGCTATTAGGTATTTCGCCTGAATAAAAAGAAATAGCATTGTTAATATTTTAGCCACAGTTACGGAATATAGCAACTATACAGAATTTCAAGTCTCATTATAACCGATAATCTGAGATACTTTTCTTTTGCGCCTGGCCTGGGGCAATTTTGACCCACCTCCTTATGGATAGGATCGGTAGGTAGTATAAGGCTACGTGCAGTGGGACTGAAGGTCCAATTAATGCTTTGGGACGCCGTTTTGAGGTTGAGTACCTGTAGTTATTTGACCAACTGTGGAGGATGTTTAAAGCCATCCTATGGAGTTTAGAAAGCTTATGAGTGCCCCGACCTCTAGTCGAGAGATCTCTTTTAAGGCTTTTAGAACGTATTGCCTGGCGCTGGCCTGCTTTTCTCTCGTTCATCTCCCCGCAGCTACGGCAGCATGTTAGAAGCGTAGTCCAATGTCCCGTGATGATTGCCATAATTTTGACAATATCTCTTCGGATCTGTATAGGAGCCCCATTGTCCTTCCTTTGTCGTAAGTAGGACAAGTCGTCCTAGAGATAAAGCAGGTATCCAGTGCGCTCTACTTTTGGCTGGCTAAAATCAGGGGTAGTGAAGCCAGGGACCCTTTAAACTACCGCCCCAATAGCAATTACTTCAACTCTCTCCAAAATAATGAAGACAATAATCAATAGAACATTACAGAAAATTACGTATCGGAAGATACTGGAAAGAGTCCAAAGAACAGCTGAGCTGTGTATTAGTGGTGCAATGAGAAGCACCCCAACAGCTGCGCTGGATGTCTTATTGCATCTTATCCCCTTAGACATACATGCCGAGCAAATGGCAGCCTGGACGGCTGCCAGGACAAAGGCTTCTCTTGGATGGACTCCATACTTATATGGTCACTCATCCATCCTTAGGAAGTTCGCCACTGCTGCGGAGAACCTAGATTACACTACGCCTACGTGGACCTTGGAGAAAGGTTTCAATACCATCATCCCGGCCAGAGATGAGTGGGCAGATGGCGTTATCCCGACTGGGTCATTATGTATTTATACAGATGGCTCAACAATTCGGAACAGCGTAGGTTGTGGTATCTTTTCCGAGGCATTAAATATAGATAACTCTTCGCTTACACGACCATTGCAGCGTCTTCCAGGCGGAAGTCACTGCTATCTGGGAGGCTCTCGAATGCCTGAAGATAAATAATATATCTCATAAGAATATATCGTCGGTTTAAAAGCAGAAATCACTAAGTCAAAAAACATAGTTCTTAGTAAATCGATATTTAAGAAGTGTGTGGCTCTGAAAATTTAGGAATTGTATTTGATATTAATCGGCTCAGTATACATTGTTTTCTAGACTTCTTAGTTTAGTTTACAAAAGAATTGACATAATTATTTAATTTCAATACTGGATTAAAAAGTCAAACTTTTTTAGATTAAAAGTCAACTTAGGGATTTCTGATTGAATATTTTAATAGCACGATTGACTTAATAAATGTGCGCCTAAAAACCTTACTAATATCAGTTTCCGACTTATAGAGGAGAGGAGGGTATTATGGAATAGTCGGGGAATATGGAATACCGAGGTTTTGGCTGTGTTTGTTGCTGCTGTTATGTCGGAATATCATGAACTAGTCAAGAAAAACTCCCATGATGCAATGCAGTGAGAGTTGAGCGCTTGTTGATGTCGTACCACTCGCTACAGAACAAAATGTGTTTAATGATTTGCAAGAGTTTCTGTTGGTAATTTTTCAAACATTTGAATCTACCAGTATACATGTGTCTTGAACATTGGTGTTAAGCACTACAAACACTAAAAGAATTGCAGTTTGTTATACTGTGGTCGTTTTTTAATTGACAATTTTTTGTCCATCAGTTTAAAGGCTCATTTTCCAAGATGGCTTGTCGGGTATTATGGAATACCTGGTATTCCATATAACCCAAAAAAATAAACTGAATAAAAATGAGTTTTGAGCATAATATTGATAGCTAAACAATAATTATTAATTATATAAATAGCAATATAGTCTAATTTATAACCATAGTACATTTTTTAAAAACTAAATTGGTTGAAACCACCTATCCTATATTACCCGACTATTCCATATTAACCTCCAATTGCAACTTTTTTTTTAAACACATTTTTTTTATAACAAGAAAATAAATAGCAGTTTTTTTTACAAGTGACAGTTCATGACAATTAGTTATAGTATGTACTCATAATGATTTTGTGGATTTTTATTCAAAAACCAGTAATTTTTAGAAATGTAAATGGTATTCCATAATACCAGGTTTTGCCAGCATAAAGTTGGCATTATAAGTATAAAAACCAAAAACTGGGAAAATTGTACTTAGTGAATTTTGCTTGTAAACCATCGATATGTATTCTATCGGATAGCCAGGCGGCCCTCAAGGCTCTTAATTCTGTCGTTACAACATCCACGACTGTTCTGAACTGCCGCAGGTCTCTGTGTGGGGCTGCCACTCAGTTTTATATAACTCTGTGTTGGGTTGCGCACACAGAGGAATTAGGGAAACTGCAGGGCAGATGAGCTTACTAGACACGGAACCGAAGTGGAAAGGACACTCCACTTAACCCAGATGGGAATGCCCTTAGCCACCTATAAACTGGCTGTGAGAAAAATCAGCTTAGCTCGAGCCCGGTTGAGATGGACCACAGCAACAGTGTGCCGCACTCTTCACACAATATGGCCGACCTTGGACGCAAAAATCTCTAGTTCAGTTTAACAAAAAAGAGATAAGCTATGCAGTCAATGTGCTGACCGGTCACTGTCCCTTTGGCCCGCATGCCGAAAGATTGGGACTTCCCCACCACGACTTATGCAGAAGTTGTGGCAATGAGGATGAGTAAGAAACTGTCTCCCATCTTCCCTGTACATGCCCGGCCCTCGCGAGGAAAAGAGAGACCTTCCTTGGCTCACCTTTCCTTGATGGATTGAGTGAGCTGCAAAACACTGGTGTTTTTGACCTCTGTCGCTTTATTAAAAGCTCCAAATGGCTTGAAATGGCCTAAACTTTGTCCCAACACTAGAATGGCATCACAATGGGCCCAATGGTGTGCCTAAGTGGGCTCCCTAGTTAGGGAGCAGCCATTTCAACATAACCTAACCATAATCAATAGAAAGCTGATTAAATATCTAGAATCCAAGCAAATAATACACGACAGGCAGTACGGCTCTAGACCAAAACGGTCCACTGAAACGGTGTTTAAGCGAGCATCTCAACCAAAGCAACCATCACTTTGGGGAGTCTGGTCTGGTTGCTCTAAATATTTCAAAGGTTTTTGACAAAGTATGGCACCCTGCTCTGTTAACCAAACTCCAAGTTATTGGTATAAACTCCCCCGCGCTTTTCATAATCTTCATAAGTGATCTGCTCGCAATCCCCTCCAACCACTTCATTGCTTCGCTGAAGACCGTACTCTACGTTACTCTTACGCTTAGAATACCAAATCGATTCTTGATTGGGGCCGCATGAATCGTGTTGAATTTAACGCCACCAAAACGAAGTACTGCCTCATCTCCAACAAAGCTAACACCGACATTCCTTCTATCTCTAGAAAGAAGAGAATCTAACGCCTGACTCAACTCTTAACACCCTAGTGGTTACTTTAACGGAGGATCTGCGATGGAATGATCACATATTCCAAATCGCCAAACAAGCCTCCCAATGCTCGGAATAATCTCCGCAGTCAGTATTTCTGAACTCGTACAACATCTTATAGTTCAAACGTAACGTTCATCGGCATTTCCTCGAGCACCCCCCGCCAAAAACCCCCTCTAACCTTTCCTATTCTTTTCTATCCTTCAAACCAAGCTTTCTACGAGACCTTGCACCATGATCTGAACGACATGACGGACTGTTGTACAAAGGGTGACTCTTAAGCCTATTTTTTTTCAAATAAAAAAAAATAGAGAATTTCGTACACTAATCTACATTCTGATGTAAGTGTGTCGACGTCTTAGATCAATATGTCATTGCGACTTAGAAAGTCAGCTATTTTCCATTATTAGCTTTGATATCATCTACAACAATGGTTTCGCACTCAGTGTGGAAGAATACAAATCAGATATCAATAAATTCTAAGGATTCATTGCTTATATTAAGACTTCTGTCTAAAAAACATAAACGTGGTTCCGAATATATAGTTTAATAAAAAAGTAGCAATTCTCCTATGCGAAGTTATGCACTAAGGTGAACCCTGACACCTGATATTGATCTAAGTTCTTATAGTATTGAATTTTGTTTTCATTTAGTAAAAAAAATTGTGCGGGGATATTTACACTGTAAAAAAAATATGTAAATTCACAGTCCAAATGTATAGTAAAATTACAAATCGCGGTATGAAATACTAATTTACTACACAATTATTGTAATTTTACTATAAATTTTGTAATTTCACATAAAAAAATTGAGAATCTCCAATACTGCATGACGTAAATGTTGATTACATGAATGTGACGTATATTTTACACAATGTTGTGTATTTTTCTAAATCGTTTATGTAGGAAAATTACAATATTTCTTGGTATTATTTATCAATGTTATGTACTGAACTTTGTACTGTAATTTTACAGCAAGAGCTGTAATTTTAGAACTTATATTTTCAGTAAAATTACAAATTGTTCATTGGAATGTAAGGTTTAAATTTTCCCTCTCATAGATATAATTCACAGGTAACAATGAAATACTAAGCATATAATACCCGATTGTTCTTAAGTTAAGGTCAGACCTTTGACTTCGGTCAGGGTCTGGGCAGTTCTTGTAACAGCCAAAAAATTTTTGATAATTTTGATGCTTAGGGCCGATTCACACTAGTAGTTTGAAGCTTGCAGCTTGACGCTTGCAGCTTGAAGCTTTCATTGCGAAACGGTCTTGCATGGTGAGCAAAATGCTATTTTTATGTATAGGGAGGGCGGGCATACACAAAAGTTTTGGAAATTTACAAAACTATGAAGTGAAAGTTCCAATACTGATTGTATTTTTACATCGCACAAATAATGTATATTTACTACACAGTTACGTAAAAATACATAAAGTAGAATTGGAATATTCTTAATAATATATATTGCAAATTTACAAAACTGCTTGTGAATAAAACTTCCAGTATTATTTTTGTAAAATTACCACAGAAATTTTTTACAGTGTATATAATGTTAAAAGGCAGAGAAAAATTGGCATGAAGTCTAAGAATATTTATTGCAAAAATGAAAACAAATATTTTTGTATCGGGGCTTCACTTACATAAGACTAGTTGGAGTGCTACGCCTACTAAAGCAAGCGAAATATCGTACAACGACCCATAAAGAATGTGCCACCGGCAAGGTTGGGTTGGTTGAACGAGAGCGGGATACTACACATTTAACAAACACATATTTAAGGATCCAGGATCAATTCCTCTAATTCTAACCATAACAGGATATAACAAGTGCTTCTAACTGAAGCTGATTAAACATGCCCATGAACAAATATGGTTAGTCTATGATAGGATAAACACAAATAAACCCCAACTTTCTCAAAAAGGACTAAAAATCCTTTTACGTACCACCAGCTTACTCTACTCCTACCATAAATAGTATTATTTGTATGATCAAACATTTCCACTTAATGATTTCGAAAATAGTCTTACTGACGTCAAAGCTTGTTTCCATCAACCTTAATTCCGCAAAATTCGTCGTTGTTTGTCATTTTACCTTCGGCCTATAAATGAGCAAATCTAAAATAGAACTTTGTTGTGAGCCTTTAAACCTTGTAGTCGTTGGTTGGAGGCTGATGAATTGGGGTTAACAAATAGATTCTCTCAAATGTGCTTAATTGAATTCTATAATAGGATTTTCAGGTCGTATAAGGGATGTTTTCTCAATTTAGAAATTGGCATTGTATTTTACTTTAGCAACAAGAAAGCCGAGTGTATTTGTGTGGTTTGAGCTGCAAAATCTAATAAAAGCGCGTCATTGGAATATGAAATTTAACAACCATTATTCTGTAAGCACTTAAATTTCTCAATTGCTAATTAAAACCACACCGCAACATACGTGAATTACTCGCAAAATTAATTCCCGAACACTTTTTCCAATATAACTAATAGTTTTTGTGGCAGTTTTTCATTGTGAATTATTTGCTTGACTGCAGAAGAGTTAAGAGCACTTAAAGTCGACCCATTGTTCGAATAATTGCCTTGAAGTGGCGATACGTGAATGCAGCAGACATCACTTCCGTGTGCTGCGCTCAGGTGAAACAACTCACTTCGAAGTTAATTGAATGCGTTTTGGTTTCCGATCTTATAATGGCCTATTATCGCGCATCTGTACGGCCAAGTAGCTGCAAGAGTTAGAGGCACGTAATTACCTGATATTCTTGAACAATAACAACGGTAGCAGTACGTCGATGGCTGTTTGAGGGTAAAGATGGTGAAAACTGCAAATTAGTATTTCTTACAGAGTTTCCTCTTGCGTCGTCGTCTTTCTTTGGCGAGACTACTTTGGTCTCAGGAAGGTGACCCAGGCGAAGAATGGTGGAGCAATGCTGGGGCTAGGGACGGCTAGTGAGCTCCCTCGGCTGCTTTTCCTGCTGGAAGATTGTTCATGCTCACGTGTGATGCTTTTTGCAGTCTTTAATAAATCCATTTTCTTTCAGGGTTATACAGTTCAACATTTAAGGGAATTCAGGAAATTGATTTTATGCTCGCGTATTGCATTATTAATTTATTAGATTTTATTAATTCTGGAATGCTCAGTGGAATCCTTTTAGTGAGGAATGCAAACTTAATCAATTCTCGGAACATTGTAGCATTACAAAGCAATTTGACATTTAAAGATGTAAAAACACAGCTTGAGTCATATGCACTTTATGTTAGTACTTTAAGGTCAGGCATTTATACTTTCTAATAAAATGAAAACATAAGAAGATATTATCTAAGCAACTCAAGAAAAGGCTGAATTCTTCGAGGTTAACCAGCTAAGAACAGCTTGCGACGATCATTTATTAAATTCCAGCTTCCTTTCGGTTTTGGTGATACAAAATAATTGATTGAATTTAATTTTGAATGTAAGTAGACTTCTTTTCACCAAAGTTAAAGCACGATATTAACCTTAGATTTGGCTGTTGGAGCACGTTCTCATTAAACAGCGAGACCTCCTCCTCGCTATACTAGGGCGTTCACAGAGAGCATGAAGGGCACACTCATCCTCCTCATGGCAAAGCCTGCAGGTGGAGTCCTTTGCTCTTCCTATCCCCATAGGTGGTAATTCAGGGCACAGTGTCCGGTAATGAAGCCTACAAGGGTCGTGAGATTCTTTCTACGCGCCAACAGTTCCGTGGCCGCATTAAGAGATGGTACAGAAAAGAACCGCATAGAGTTGGCCAGTCGAGGCTCGGATCCATGGAAGCCCCAAAAGAATGGTAGTAAAGGAAGGTATATTCTGACAGATCCTCCATATCAGGATAAGGCATTATACAAGAGATTGTTATAGCAACAGTGCAAAAACTACAACTATTATGCAGCCCTCGACATGATGAAATTTACATTTTGGCTTGGTAGGCTTTGAAGGGCTCCCTTTTAACGTACTGCATTCTTTCTCCTAGGGATTGCCCTGCACCCATTCAGAGTTAACAACGTCACCACTTAAAGGTGGTACTAAGAGATTGGAAGTCAGAGCTAGGAGGCATAACATCCGAAGTTCCACCATCAGGTTACACATCACTCCCCATATGCCTAGGCATAGGTTTGGTTAGATGTAAAGCTGTCCCCAATGCGATCGTAGGCCCAATTAGCGCTTTGGGGGCGCCGTTTTATTGGCACAACTCATGCACTTAAGGTTCAGTGGTTGTTTAGTCGGCTGTGACGAATGTTAAAGCCATCCTGTGGAATTTCGGTAGTCTATCAGGTCTGAAGATCTCTTTTAAATCTTCCTGAACATAACTGCCTAGTGTGCGCTGCGTGGCTTTAGCTAAAACCACGCGTTTACAAAGAAAGTGTTTCCCTCTGGTTCGTCTGCCCACAGCTACGGCGAAAGACGTTGTCCGGGATATCCAACTTTCCAGCGTGGGCCAATATCGTAAATGGGTGAAGTCGCCCTAGAGATAGTGCAGGTAACACGTGCAACTCCAATGTTCTCCACTTTTGGCCAGGTAGCAGCTGGTGGTAGTCAAAAATCGCGGTTCTGACCCCGCCGAATGGGTCATATCGGAGAAAAACTCCCTGCTTGTCTAGATAATTGATAGACCAGTTACGTTGTGCTTTCTACCAAGCCTATCTAGTTTAGCTCAACATCGCTCTACTAGCTTGGAGCGCATCATTACTGAATTCGGAGCTTTTATAGAGTCTTGGCTATCTATGAAAATTCCAATGCTACATCCTTGTGTAGGTTCAAAATTCATTGTCAGGCAGGCCTTCTGGATCGCCAGAACTTCCGCTTGAAAGATACTAATGCGTACCCGGAGGTGCCAGGACGATGAACTCTCTAGATAAACCCCTCGCTTCTGACGTCTTGGAGCCAGTTGAGAATATTCGTGCATCGAACTTCTTCGGAACATACCCGATTACCCACTCTCTTATTGAGGGCGTTTCGACGAAGAAGTCCTTGCTGATGCACAATCTATGCGGTAGGTACTCCGTGGTTGCAGCGACCGTACCCTCAAGTCC
Organism: Thereva nobilitata; assembly: GCA_963855945.1. Lineage (NCBI taxonomy): Eukaryota > Metazoa > Arthropoda > Insecta > Diptera > Therevidae > Thereva > Thereva nobilitata. The sequence goes on along the minus strand of OY979694.1, from coordinate 193,894,715 downwards.
GTAGGGTTTTGAGGTCCAGGCACGGATTCACTCAGTCTGAGGGCTTTGCTCGATGTGACGGTTGGGGAGCAGGTTCGCGGGCATGTTCTCGTGGTCCCTGTTTCCCCTATTGTTATGGTCCTCTGCACCAGTTCCAACTTTGTGGCATTATAGGTCCTGCTCACCGCTGGCCCCCATACTAGCGAACCATACGTGAGAATTGGGTTTTCCATGTCTCTGTACTTCCACTGGACCATCTTTGGCTAATTATCGTTTCTAACCACAGTAGATGGGAGATCACGCCTTGTTGTGATGTACCTCAGTATCTTGGGTCCCAAATCCGCTTAAATTATTCTCGAGTTGGCACGCAGCTCTTAATCCACCAGGCATGGTATTACTAACTCGGGTAATTTCTGTAGCATGACTGATAGTATGCCGTCCGGGCTTTTAAGGAAGAGAAGGTGTTAACCGCCCAGAGAACTTTCTTCTTTGTAATAATAGCGGGTATGTTACTCCAATAGTCTGGACATTCCCGGATGCTTCGACTTTATGTTCGCCCTTGCATCCGGAAAAGTATGCGTTCATTAGTAGCTCTATAAATACGCCTGCAATTTCGTCCATTCTCCTTTTTTATAAAGGACGGACTTAAGTGTTTTTTAAAGATAATCCTGTATTGTGGATGGGGAGCACGTGAACAGTTAACGTTAACATGTATAAAGTTAATCGGTCAATTTATTTACCAACTGCCTATTGAGCTATGTGGTTTTAAATTGTTTTGTTGAGAATTCCGGCGTGGATATGTGAATAGTAACCGCGCCGGTGTTGAAAGCTTTATATTTTTAAATGCGAGTGTGATTTTATCAATGCGGTCCCAACTGAGTACTAATCACATCCAATGCTGCTTGACCTCTGTAATCGAACCAGAACCGGGCTATTGACTATGCTAAATGACACGGTCAATGCTACAACAAAAACTAAAGCTTTGTATCAGTTAAACTAAAGCTTAAGGGTATTTTTAAAAAGCTTTCCGAAAACGTAAGGCAGATCGTGGGATTGCCCCATAGGGCCCCTACGGGAAATTGATAAATATTTCATCGCTGATTTTTTTTTGTGTGGTGTTCGTGAGGAAATGCCCCTCATTGTGGTGCTCTTGAGGAAATGCCCCTTTCGGCATGCCCCTCATTTCCCAAATGGAATCCTCATGAGGAACCTATGGGGAATCCTTTTTCGGGTGGGATGAAATATTTTGGGTGTGAATTTCCCCACCCAAAGCGAAATTTCGTGTGCACTTTTCCTTCCATCCCCACGCGCTCCGCCGCCCCTGTCTATATTTCCTGATTCCTGAGCTTGGATCTACCATATAAAAAAAGGGAAAAAAAACTGGTGTGCGTAGGATCAAACGTTGGAAGTGAAAACTTCTATGGCCATTCTGTATTTCCAATTCAATCTTAATATTACAGGAGGATAAGGGTCAATAAATATTGTCTATGAATGTTCCATGTAAGTTTATTTTATTGTTACTTTATGTTGCTTTTTTTAACGTTTTTTTACCTATTTTTATTGTATTCTTTTTAGTCTTAATTCAGTCATTTTTGGATTTCACTTTTTACAAAATTCTTGTGAAGAGATTGGTTATGCATGCCATATTTCCAGCGCCATTTTAAATTTTCTAATTTTGGCAACAAATTCATTATTTCCGACTTTAAACACCCCCAAATAGCGATTTTCAGTGAAATCGAATCGTAATTGGCAAAATCGTACCGTCACATTGGCGCAGCCATTTTGATTTTTTTATATTTTGACCACAAATTCGTTATTTGTGACCTTAAAAACTCCTCTATACCGATTTTTAATGGATTCAGAGCGCATTTTCAAAATTCATCCGCCATTTTGAATTTTCAAATTTTGACCACAGAATCGTCATTTGTGGCCCTAAAACCCCCGATACCGATTTTCAATGGAATCGGTACAAAATTGCAAAATTCGTCCGCAATCTTGGAACCGCCATCTTGATTTTTTTAGAAAATTGCCAGATTGCATTGTCACGGGAACTCAATGTGTGTGCAAAGTTTCAGACGAATCGGTTTAGTAGAAGTAGTTGGAAAAACTGTCGCAAGATTTGAACCATACGAACAAATATACGAGGTCAAGCTAAATAAAACCATTAAAAAAAAGGAAAAAACAACAAAGGCATTGCAATAGCTTTACGAAAGAGATGCAGAAAAATGAGTACTTGGTGTAATATCTACAACATACGCAAACCGGTTTGAGGTTCGGATAGAGTGATGGATAAATAGTGTACCGAGCTTCAAGCACAATTAACAAATGCCGTACATTTACCCCCCCCTTTCTTGATATTAAGGAAATCGCTTTCGCTTTTAGTTACTTTCATAACAAAAGCGTAGTAAATTCAGGTAGTGGCGAATCAATATGCAAATACCACCTTCAAATCGGTGTAGTTTCTTGCCCACTGAATTTTTGAAACTCAACATTTTTATATCTTTTAAAGATGTTCACCGGATCTGAAAACCGTCCGAACCGATTTTCTACATTTAATAAATTTACAAGTTACCGCTCAGCGATGTGCTTTACACCACTTAATTAAAATTCACCTTTCTTTCCGTTCCCGTTTGGCGCCTATGCTAGACCGCGAAACCAGCACCAATTGAATTCAAATTTTCTTTTCCATCTTCTTTTCAGTTCAAGATTTCTTAATTACTTCCTTAACAAATCATTTCGGCCTGTATGCTATGTTGCCGGCAGTTTCACCTGGTTCCAGTCTGCTGAACTCCACATCATTCCCCCAGAGCCATCCCCATCAGCCACATAGAAACCTGTCCAAAGTTCATGTTGGCATAACCGCATCATCCCGTTGATCTAGAAATGAAAAAAATAAGGACAAATTCTCGTTATATAGAAAAAGAAGTGCATTCGCCCGGTGGCGGAGTGAAACGGTTTAATAACCGCAGCCGCAGTATTAATAGAAGAGGATTTGAGGTGGAAGGCAGGAAAAAAAACAACAGCCATGGGAAGGCGCATTTCATTTATTTTACCTGTGGTTTACCTGTCACTGAAGCGTGCAACATTTCAGTGTTCCTGGATTTGGGTATCAGTCAAGCGTTCTGCTGTTGTTGCTAGTCCCTAGTCTAGAGGAGAGAGAGTTCTTGTGTTATGTTTTTGTTTTTTTTTCACAGTGATTTATGATCGACGGTAACTTTCTACCTTGTATGCTTGATAATTGCGGCAAGAACATCAAGTCTTCGGTGTGACTGATGATGCTTCATGGGACACCAGGTGATTTATCAGTGCCCGGATATTCAATTTCAACGCGAGAGTGGTTATATGAGATATTTACAAAACTGAATTCCAAATTAAATTGAAGAAAGTCGAGAGATAAAAATCGCGGCAACATGCTGATAGTGGACTTCCTCAAGAATTGTAACTTTGCGCACTATCACCTAACCGTGACCAAGGCTGTGTGCCTATAGTTTCTTACCTGTAATTGCGACAAGTTACGCTCACTTACAGAGTATTGTGTTTCTCTGGTGCGGAGAGTACACATCGTAATAGACATAAGATAAATAATTGAAGATACCGACTTAGAGGCCTGTATCGTTACGCAACGTAAGCGGGTGGAGCATGCGTGCAATCACGATCATAATATTCATGCAACGTTTTATACCTTGAGGCGGCGCAAGTGCAATACTAACTAGTCTCCAATGGTTGTAACCACCTGAAAATAAGCGTGATGTCAATTTATGTATGTAAGTACCGCTTTAAAATTCCAGCTCCAGCAGTACAGGCTCGATGCTTTTGAAGTGTTTTAAATTAAGCCCGATCTGCGCGGTCAACTTAAGCGATGCGAATAAAAGTAAACATCGCGAATGAGGGTACACTAAAAACTCTGTCGTCAGTCTGGCCCCGTCGATGGACATTTAGCAAAGTGCCTTAAATTCCTTCTGTCAACAGAGCACAACATGAAGATGGCCTTGAACGCCAGATGTTCGCCTCCACCCTGAGAAACATTTTCAATTAAAAAAAAACGAAGCAACATAAACAAATAAAACGAATACTGCATATCGACGACATCGCAGCACTTAAAATTTGCGTGTTATAAGGAGTGCCTGATAACGCCATAGCGCAACGTTGAGTTCCTCATCTCGCCGGAATCTTTAAACGGCCACTACTCAACTCCCCTGTTCCCCTATTAATTATCAGCTAATTGCGACTGCGCAGTGGCTACTTGGAGAGTCCCCAGGGCGCCGTTTTCCTGTCCCCTTGATTAAAAGCGAGACTTTCGTTATTATGTGAATATGAATTTCTCTTCTTACTGACGTGTGGTGATTACGCAAAACTTTGGGAAGACGTCCATCGATAGAAACTAGTTTCTGGACTGGATTCTTCGATAATTAGTTAAATGGTTGCACTCCTTGTGGTCTTTTTTATGGGAAATGTCGACGCTATAAAGACTATTTGTAATTTTGATTTTCTTCCTAAGTTTTTTTTTCTGAAGAACTTGTTTTAGCAATCGTAGTATGGCGACAGAAAGTGTATATTTTAAAGCCCGGGTCACACCGAACGCGGCGCGGGGCGGTGCGGCGATTTTTGTATGAAAAATAATATTAACGCGGCGCGATTAATTTTATTTTTCATACAAAATTCGCCGCACCGCACCGCGCCGCGTTCGGTGTGACCCGGGCTTAATGGTTGTTATTAGGTTGTTATGATATTCGGATTTGGACAAAATAAATATGAATTTATCGCTTAGCTTATCAATATTAAAGTAAACAAATTTCTTGCTATCGTTGTTTACATGACAGGAAATTTAATTTTAACACCTGATCTCAGCCAGATATATATTTTTATTTTGAATTTAAGTTCTTTCGAAATATTATAATTATACTTGCAGTTTTTTGTAGCGCAACATTTACAGAAAAAAAGATCGCGTGTACCGAGTGCACGTTAAAGATGTGAAACACCTTTGACGATCTTTATCTTTCCTTAAATTCAATAATTAGTAAGAATAAGTGCTAATGGTACTTTATCTTCTCTCTTACCAATAGTAGCACTATATACTAGTAATGAGCGATGTATAAAATATGCAATTTCGTCGAGCTTTTGATTAACAGATATTTTCCCATTCAGAGTTTTATACTCAGTAATACAATGTACCCTGCACAATGGAGCTCCTTTGCTGTAACAGCAAAGTTGGCTGCCATCATACTTGGTCATGCTTCCATCATCAGAAGCCCTGAAGAACTGACCATGGTAGCAATCGCAGACAAAAAAAATCCTGGAAAACTCACCCTCCCCTATCCTCCGAAATAACCATTAGGGGGTGATATGCCGGTCACACAGTAAACGCTAGCTCGACGGAAGGGTTCGTGGGGGGTGTGACCGGACCGATATCTACATGGTTCACCACTTACCTAGTTGTCGAGGTGAGATTTCTTCATGTCATTCCCGTCCTGGGCCAAGATCCCACTGGTCTCAATCGTTCACTCTCAACGATATGGTGGACCTGTAGACCTAGAGAGAAACTCCACCCAACCATCCTGGAAAAATCAAAACAAACTTAGCACTGCATGCTTGTTACGAAAATAGACACCAACACCATGCTTACAACTTCAAATATATATAGTATATTATGAGAAATTTCATTAATCATAAACAGGTTCACAAAAATTAAACAAAAGTAATAACAACAATTTACCAACAGAAATGATTACGTGTGGTAGGTGTAATGGTGTACAATAGGTATAAAAAAAACTCGACTCGGGTACAGTTTTAATTATACTTATTCTCATAACATTTTGTACCCCGACTGCAAAAATACAGATTATACATTATACGATAGTTGTGTGATACTTAACAAAATAAATAAAATATCTTCTACCTTGTTTCTGTCTTACATTAGTACTTAAAACTTGTTTTTGACTTTTTAGTTCATTTTTTAATTCGGCGTCGTGTTTTTTAATTTTTTAATTATTTTGTTTTTTATTTTATGATATTTTAGTGATTATAATTCGTAAACCAATGTAGTTTTTATTAACTGATTTTATTTTACTTCTTATTATTATAACACTTACAACTATTGAGATACAGTTTTAATGCAAAAGTAAAGTTCTCGAAGTTAGATTTATTCTATCTAAATTTAGACACGCTGATAGATTAGGCAGAAATCGTCTCAATGAGACCTTTCATTTGATACCCATATTGACCCGATCAAAATAAAAAAAAATAAATAACTAAATAATTAAAATTGACGTAAATTGGGTCTGACGGCCGCCATATTTTTTTTTTAAAAATTAACCGAGCCTATGTTACTCGGGCTCACTAAACTATTCTAACGGTACCCCAGCCATCTAAATCCGTTCAGGCGTTTAGAAGTTATGGTGGAACAAAGAAACATACAAACATACATACATGAATCCTGAAAACATTACACTCCTTTTTGGGGCAGTCGTGTTACATAGCGTTTGTATAGGGATTTTAATTTCGCCTCAACAGCATACTAGGCTTAACTATTAAGTGTTCATTCATGGTGATGGGGTAATAAAAGACGTTTCGAGTAATTTAATTTTATTTAAGCTTAAAATTCGCGATTATTTAACACATCACTATTAAGTGTTATATATATTTGAAATCGTCTCAATTTTACCTTTCGTTTCATACCCATATTGACCCAATCAGAAAAAAAAATTAAATTGGGCGTGATGTAAATTGCGTCTGACGGCCGCCATATTGTGATTTTAAAAATTAACCTAGCCTATGTTACTCAGACTCATTAAACGATTCTAACGGTACCCCAGTCATCTAAATCCGTTCAGGCGTTTAGAAGTTATGGTGGTAGAAAGCAACGTACATACACAACAAACCTAAACACATTACACTCCTTTTTTTGGGGCAGTCGTGTAAAAATAAAGTTAAATCACTTATTTATCTACAAAAAAGCTTCTATACATTTTTGTCAAAAAATGCATACTTTTTGAGGCATAGAATTAAACGCGTTTCCCTTCACTGTGAGTTTAGCAAAAGGGTGGGGATGACGCCATTTTGAATTTAAGCTCATAAAAATATATAAAATCATTTGGTAAAAAAAATCGCGTGCGGTATTTTTCGCACTACGAAGGCCTTTTTTCCGACCTATTTATTGGACTACTATGCCTGGCTCGTTATGTCTGGTTCGCGGCATATGAAGACTTTTCTTTGGTGCTACTATTTCTTTAATATCTCCATCCTATTCTATCTTCCGTACATTTCCAGGGACGAAAATGTTCCAAAGATATTTGACATCAGAAACGTCTGCCCCACATTACATCTACTTGACCCGCTGTATCTCTCAGCAATCCTCACTGTTTTATTTTTTAAATGATAAGAACCGACATTGAAAAGCTAAAGAAAATTTTGTTGCATGCATTATTAGACGAGATAGACCTTCTTCTTAAAACCAGTCCCTTTAGCACTCATCCCTCACGAACTCATTTTTTCTTGTGATCTTTAAATTTTACTGCTTCTCTCAAATTTGCTATATATTTACGAAATTTTCGTATTCTAGAGCGTCATCCATTCACCCATGCATTTCTTGGTCGTCGTACGCTTCTTTATCCTGTTGGTCTACCATTGAATATCCGGGCTAGCATACTTTCTCTCAAGCTTCGTACAACATTTCCGAGCAATTGATGTCTGCCCAGTCTTATGCGTCTACCTATATTTGTTTCGTAATACATTTCTTCTACCGCTTCGTTCGTTCGAATGCGCCATTCATTCCTTAAGGGGACGTCTTAGCGCATACTGCGACCTATTTTACTTGGTCTGTTGTGCCGAACCGTCCGGGTTAAGACTTTTGACATAGTCTAAAACTGATTTGAGATTCATATCCCAAATCTCCCTGGGAGCAGTGTAGGCGCGATGGTGGAGACTCAATCTCCTACTCGCTGTAGCCTCACAGTCGCGCAGCAAGTACTCCGCGGTTTCGTGAGCTGTCCTGCAGAACCGACAGCTTCAATCAACTACCAGATCTATTCTGGTCCGCTGATAATTGAGCGAGCAGCGGCCCGTCAGGCGCTCTGTTATTTGCCTGCTTTAAGGTAGAAACAGAATGGCACGGCGACCGTGGCGGAGTCCGCCGCTCAGAGAGTTTCCCATACATTTAATTTCTCCCCAGGCGACGCGGACAAATTAAATGTATGGGAAACTCTCTGAGCGGCGGACCCCGCCACGGTCGCCGTGCCATTCTGTTTCTACCTCTAGTTTTGTCGATTTGAATGAATCATTTAACTTATCTAGGCCCCGCGTCTTAGTCCAGCTATGACGAAACTGCCGGTCGACAGAATTCCTGATGGCCGATCTTACGTTGCAGCTGGCTAAACGAAGCGTTTGCCCCTACTCTAGCCAGGCTATCGACAATTTCATTACCAATGTGACCTTTATGGCCCGGATCCACATCAGCGTAACATTGTTGTTCCTGCTGAGATAGGAAAAAATCAGGGACAGTCTTCGAAGATACCCTGTGTGACAGGATAGCTTGACGATAGCTCAAAATCTCTATTAATACAAGTCTGGGCACATACCTGGATGGCAAGTATCTCAGCTGGCAGCTGGGGGTAGCCATGCATATTTTGATCCTTGGACCATAAACGCCCCGTCCTACCCCAATATCGGTTTTGGAACCGTCCGTATACCAACAGGCCGTGCTTCCTCTAAACGCCGGTGCCTGCCGAACTGCCATTCTTACCGACTTCCGATAATCGTCATAAACGGTTTGTCGAAGTTCAGAGTGGCAGGAATGGTATCGGACAATGAGAGTTTGGCGAATGCCGTGCGTCCTCGGTTAAACTTCAACTGCTCCACCTGCTTCCTCAACGCCGCTATTTCCACCCGTAATTAGGTGAAGGGAGCTTCAAGCGAGGAACTAGCTGCGATCCCAGGTGCCACAGCCACCTCCGCCATCTCTGCAAGCCTAGCAATGTCCTATTCCAAGTTGGTTGCCAAAATCGCCGGTGTTTGCGGGGAAGACGCTGCCACCAGAGGATCCTCAAAACCTCGGCAGAGAAACCATCGGCTGCCAACTCCCTCATTTGGTTTAACTGCTGCGCTGGCTTCCTTCCTTCTAAACGGATGCCGCCTAGCAGCTTCTGCAATCGCCTTTTCTCCGAGTCCTTATACGCGGCAAGGATGCGCCTCTTAAGCTCAGCATATTTTCCTACTTCAGTGGGGCTACGAATGACGCCTCGCAGCTCCGTGAGGATTTCTGCATCCAAATTGCCTACCAGAGTATATTATTGCGTAAAATCCTGTGTTATTCCACTTGTGTGGGCTGTGCCTCCAACTGAATAAACCACAAATCGAGACTTCTTTTCCAAAAAGGCGGCACCCTTATGGCTATTCTACCAACTACGTCTGTTCATGTTCAATTTATGTTCCGACCTCTGCTCCATCGTAACACCACTACTTCGCGACTCGTGAACGAACGTACTTACTTCAGAAGCTTCGTTTTAGTGTTTTTGATGTGTTTGTATGGAAAAATGGCTAAATATTTCTAACTCAACTCAATAATCAACAAAAAAACGTATATTTAATTAACCCAACAACAGCTGGGAACTTCGCTTAGACTTCGGTCCAATGAGGGCTACCCTCAGATTCGCCTATCCGCTTGGCGAAGGATCTCGGTTTAATTCGTCCCTCACTACAAGCGCCCTCTCGCCTGGAACTCCTTTCGCCAGGAGACGTGACTCAGCCAACCGTTCTCCGTCTGTTCGACCCGCTTCCGCACTCGGAGTCACCAATTTTGGAAAATGCTGTGCCGCCCTTCTGGCACCTGATCTTCAAATGTTCAGTCAGAAAGGTTCAACAGTTTGCCTAATGATTTATCCGTTTGAACTAGATCAAATTTAACAATGAAATCCTGCTCCTCGCTGACCCCAAACAGTGTCAACGAATAATTTTTAAAAACAGAAGAAGTGTCTGGCGACCAACGTCAATTCAGACAATATTCAGGGCAAGCTTTGTTTTTATTTGTCATGGTCAAGTTCAGGAATCTTCTTTTGTACCACTAGTCCGTCAAGCCATTCAAGTCATTGTCTAATAGTAGGCTTGATCTGAAGATAGAAAAAAGGATATGATAGGTTAAGGGTAGTCTGGTGGATGAGGAGACAGTGGGCCTCGCGTTTGAGCTCTTGGATGTTGTATGAATTCATTTTTTTAAGCAGCCAGCTGAGCCATAACCGTCAGGGTTAGCGGGAAACAGCCTCGTCGGAATGTTATACCTCCTGAAACAAGTGATCCCGCTAACCAGCCCAAAAGGCTGTGACGCACCAGACTACCAGGTGAATAAGGAGGTGCACCGTCCGCTAGGTGAAGTGAAGGCCCGACCTAAGTGGAACTTTGGCACCCTATTATTAACCGGTTAAGCCGGCGCCGGGATGCTTGCTACTTTCACCGCATTACTGTTGTTGAGATTGCATCAGAGGTGGTATTAGTGTTGGAAGTGTCCATACCATTCTATCGAACACCCTTGGATACAAAAAATATCGGCGACTTCTGAATCGCTTTGAACAAGAAGGAGGGGTTTTTCTGGACCATATCGTGACCTGAGACGAAACATGGGTCTATCACCGGACCCGTGGAGGAAATTTGGAGAGGGGACACAGATCAAGGCCAACACTCGTTTTTGATACTGTTTCGGCCTTAAAAGAAGCGCTGCGTTTGACTACCTACATTATCGACGGACCATGATTGCGGCCTACTAATGGCAGCTGCTGAATGAGGCTAAGACTTTTTATCGCAACAAATCGATTCGCGGTGTCCTCCTTCTGCACAATAAAGCACGGTCGTATACAGCTGCCCTAACTCGTAATAAACCCACTAAATTACACTGGTAACCCTTTTCAAACACACCTTGCAGTCCAGACTTGTTCCCGTATGACTACCATGTGATTGGTCCATTGAAGAAGGTATTATGAGGGGAACGATTTTAAGATTACGCTGCGGTCGAACAGTACGTACGAAATTGGCTACATCTACTACGTTTTTCCATGAAAAGATCAAATAGCTTCTTCAACTTTAACTTCTTTAATGTAACCCAAATAAATAGCAGCATAAATCATTTTATTTTATGAATTTAATACCCTCCACCCTCAACAGATTTTCAGTCTAACCCTAAATGGAGCAAAACTAATTTCAATGTTCACATCAATCTGAACTGCTTCAGTCTCTAAAAACAAGGATAATAAAAACCGACAAATTCGCCAACAAATCGCATAAATCATCAAGCGTCGTCGTCCCCGCGCCCCCGACCCTTTTCCAGAAAATATCGCTTGACAAATATTCAGTTCCCGAAAAAAAAATCGACGTAGGGAAATTTATGGTCATTATGAAAGGAGAATGCGACACTAAACCCTGCCCGACTATAAATGGCAGCCCTATATATATCCTGGAACCCTGTCGGGGAATAGCCAAATATTTATCCAGCCATCATAGTGATTGGTGTTCATTTTTCATCCTTTTGTCTACCGAGGGTCAAAATTCTCACCCTCCTCACGCGAGGGGTGGCATTCGAAATCTTTAGTACCCCAAGCTTGATTTTTACTTTCCGCAGGACTTCTCGATTCAGGAGTGAGCGTCGATAGCGAAGGGAACAGGATCCAGAGCGACTAGACAATCTATCCTCGTCTGGGATAATAATGACACGCGGCAAATTAAATTTTTCTAAACCCTAGTCTTGTTCATAGAGGTAGTGGCAGAGCAGATCCTCCTGGGAATTGTCTGGACGCCTTGCAGCAGCTCAAAACAGGAATCTATCAGTCAGGACACGAAAGGAGACTTAATCGATTTTGTCAATAATTGTTTGACAGAGCGCCATGCATCCCCGGCCGCACTTAAAACCCAAGGCAGGATAGTGGTGGGGATTTTCAAATAAGGCTGGCAGTAATGTGGTAGTATAGTGAAGAACGGGGTGGGGGTAAATTAATTTTGTGAAGTGAAAATTTACGGTTATCGTTATACGATGGAAATCTGCGGTTTTGTTTTGGTTACATTATGGCGCCCTTAAAGGAGGATCGGAATTGTTGTAGGAGCAATTTTGTGTGGGTAATATTTAAACCTATTAGATGTGAATGAATATGGAAAGGACGTGCTTATCCTTATTCAAAATGTTGCGGAAAATGTGCTTAAATATTAGTTTGTCTCTAAAACAACAATGAGATTTAATAACTGAAGATTGCGCTTTTAACTACAAATGGGGTCTGGGTAGTTTTGCATTGCGGCTTACAACCTTCTCTGGTGCACTCAGTTGTACAAAAATTTCTTTTCCTAGCATAGATACTTTCTCAGGATGGACCTTCCTTGCCATACTCGTGAGACCTTTTTAGAGTTAGAGAGTGATCTCCGCAGAGGTTTCGGCTTGAAAATCCACAATACTGCCCATGAAACTGACGAAAATGGTGAATCTCTGCTATCTAACCGTTTGACATATCAACCATCTGATGCTGCCAAGAGGAGGCGGTTCAGGATAAGGCATACCGGAAAGGATTTAAGAACACCACACTGCCCCCTTTTAGGATTGTTCGTCCCGAACAGTTGTCCATCCCGGATCCAGCTGATGATATGGACAGAACCAGAACGATCTCCTTCTCTGCCTTGGGTCCTTGCTGAATCCTGTAGACAACATCTTTGATCCGTATTAGGATTTTTTAAGGCCCCTCCACTGGGACTGAAGTTTCGAAGATTTCCTTTCCGTGATCGTTGGTTGAACATGAACAAACAAACGAGGTCTCCTTTCTTGTATCAACTACTGTTTGCTCGGAGGTCGTGCCTTGTTTTCATTCTGTCACTGGCTATCTTTCGTTTTTTTCTTGCGAGTTGGTGGATTTCTGTGAGCCGATCACGAAATTCGCCGGCATCGTCGTGGATTCATTGGTTTCCACCGGTGTACCAAATTTCAGTCGAATTGGTCTTCCGAAAATCACACTAGAACGGGTTGTCCTGTTGAATTATGAACTGCTGTCCGATAAAAATATTGGGATGTGAGTGTCGCTGTTAGTAGTGGGAAATTGTCTTATGATAGTGATGTAGTTGGGAAGTTGGATTTTTTTGTAAAATTTTTTTTTAAATTGTAGTTTTTTATGTACTTTTATGTACGCAACAGTTCGTTAGTTTATTTAAAATGTCTATTTTAGGTCTTTGAAAAAAGTAAAAAACCTCAATTTTTTAATTTTTCGCATTTTTTTCATAGTTGGCAAAAGGCAAAAAATTGAAAACTGAGATTTTTTAGTCTTTTCAAAGTCCTATAAAAGACTTTTTAAATAAAGTAACGAAGTATTGCGTATGCTCACAAGAAAGTACATAAAAAAACCTACAATTTAAAAAGAAAAGTATTTTACCGTACGATGATTTGGCAAAAAATGGCGGCAATTTTAAATTTTTTTCGAAAACTGCCAATTGTTGCCGTAAAAATCGAAAGTTTTTTTTTGAAATTTCAACCACGTATTTATAGCATCATATTTTCTCCAATTTTTATCAAAATCCGACTATTTTCCCGTTATTTATTTCATTTTTAGTAAAATAAAACAAAATTTCATACATTTTGGTTTTTTGAGGTTAGGATTCATTTTTAAAGTATCTATTTATACCGAATCAGTTCGATAGTCTATTCATTTACGAGTATTTTCCAATTTTTTTATTTTTCTACGACCAACAGAACTGGAGAAATTAAAAAAATAGTGTAGCATTGCACTCAAATTGCATCAAAAATTGACATTTATGCAATTTTCTCGTGCAGCACAGAACCGATTTTGCAGAAATTTTTTTTTCGCTTTATCTTAACATATGTAAAGAAAAAAAATAAAAAAATCCAACTTCCCAACTACATCATAACTTCGCTTTTTTTTGTTTAATTTCCCTTGCTTGTTAACAACTTTCCACAGGTACTCTAAATGGGCCTGTTGAGTCGTTCTATCAATACATTGCACTGTGGGTTAAGTGGCGCCATCTTGGTCTTATTCACTCCGAGCATCTTACAAACACTTCTTGAAAAACTTAAGATTCGAATCTTCTCCTTTGGTCAGAACGAAGTTTGTGAGGAACGCCAAATCTCTAGATCCCCATCTATCTATTCCTCTGCAGCAGCAGATTTTTCTTGGTTTGAAGTGGCATATGTTTCGAGGCTCTTATTAAAATAGTCCATCACAACCAAAATGTATCGATTCCCTCGATCTTACTCTGGAAAAGGTCCTTGCACATCGATTGCGATTATTTCGGATAGAGCTACTACGTTGTATGGTTGCATTTCTCCTTGTGTTCTTACTCGAGGAACCTTATCGCATTTATGACACCAATTTGCAACATCCTTCTGCATGTGAAGACTGTAGAATCGTTCTCTTATATTTGCCAGAATTACATTGACTCCCAAATGTCTTCCGGCAATGTCGTCATACGGCTATTATGGCATTCTTCTAGAATATCTCTTATTCTAGCCCGACGGACTAGCACCTGCATTTGAAGAGAGGTACCGTCAGCGGTTTCCCATTTGTCCTTCAATATTCCTCGTTAGTTGTGCAATGAACTCCATTGATTCCAATAGCTCTTCATTTCGCTTCTATTTGCGATGTCCTTACATTCACGCTTCTCTTCGTATTCCTTCCATGCTAGAATCGGGGAAATATCTGAATCGACGAGAGCCACATTCATTATTATCTCCCCATATAATTGCACTGCCTTCCCTAACCGGATGATATATCTTGAAGCACCAGTATCCACAGTCATTGTGCATTTTTCGGCTCCAATTTTCCCATTAATGACAAGGCTTCTGCTATGCTGCATTTGGCTGATGTTGATGATGACACCAAGGGTTTCAATTCCCCTGACCAACTTCCTCTGGTCGAGTTTTTGCCCCTGCCCGAATTTTTGACACCAAATTGTACCACTGCTACTCTCTGTAGATTCCGCTCTCATTCGCTTTCGAGAATTCCTATGGGTCATAGGGTCAGTCACTTCACCCAACTTCTAACCAAACGCAACACGGTCATTTGTTGCTTCCCTGGCCAAGGTTTCTGGATCTACTAAGGAAATGACAGCACCAGCTTTCATATCCCCCAGGGGAAAAGGTAATGCCTTTTCGACGCATATCTGGTGTACTGCCAAAACTCCAATGGTCGCATTTCCTTCCAGTGGAGCATTAACACCAAAAGAAAAAAAGCAAGGAGTCACAAGATAAGCCCACTCGGCTCATTCTCATACCCTGCAATCCCCTTTTTCGCGCACACTAACGTCTAAAAGTTCGTTTATAAAGAGAACAATTTAGCTGTGGAATAATCTCCCACAATCAGTTTTCCCGAACTCGTACAACACCCAAGAGTTCAAACGTAGGGTTCATCGCCAACTGCTCCAATACCCCCAGACCTCCCCTGATCTATCATATTCTGTTCTATCTTTCAAACCAAGCTAGCCACTAGATATTGCACCATGACCTGAACTACATGACAGACTGGTAGTACAAGGGGTGATTCGTAAGCTTGGTTTTCCCACATAAAAAAAAGAAAACAAGGAGCCCAAGGACCATCCTACCGAATCAAGAAGGATGGGATAGCTATAGCAATGATACCGGAGAACTTCTCGGTGGGCAAAATGAGAAAGGAACAATCCTCCTTGAATAACGACTCCATCTTGACCGAGGTTCACAAAAGAAGGAATTTTAAGAAGTCGACTGCACACCTCAGTGTTTTTGAATAAAGGAAGCAGGTGGGAGCATAAAGCTCACCTGTGGCAATGAACCTACCGCTAATGCCTTGTTAATACTGTCGCGTCCCCAACTTGCGAACTGGGTGCGCTCTAGCTTTAAAGTAGTTGAAGAGAAGGACACTTCTTAAAATTAAAAATGATCAGTTTCTACATTCCTCGCGTTGTTATTGGACCAAAACAGATTTTCCGCAGCCTAGCAACCCAAAAACGCAAAAAGATGCGACTTCTTGCATGCCTCGATACTACGACTTCGGCCGAATCAGAGTGAAATAAATCGGCTGAAAGGGATGGCTGTTCGTCTACACCAGTAGGAAACTTCTAAGGATTCGTGTGGTCCAGTGCATCCTTCAACTGATTCAGTGGACAGTGGATCGGAATAGCTCAGGACTCAATCTGTACACTGCAAACCCAAGTGTGCGATATTAAAACGCATTTCGCGTGTAAAATCATGTAGTCACTTTTTACGCGTTTAAAATGTGTTATTTTTAATACGCGAAAAGTGTGTAAATTTAACACATAAAGCGCGTGTTTAAAACACACCAAATATGTATTGCTTTGAAGCTTTTGAGTGAAGCTTTTTCAGCGTCGCTTTGCGGAGAGTAAACTTAGAATAATCGTCACAGTAAACTTAAAATTTTTTTTGTAAGCTGCAACTACTTGCCTCGATGCCCTTCTGTTACCGACTTACTGTAAAGAGAGGTCGCGGAGCTCTCTGGTCATTGAGTATTTAAATAAAGAATTACAACTGTCTAACTTTCCTTTAATTTATCCTCTCATGTGTGTTAATTTAGTGAAGTGTGTGAAATGACACATAATGTGTGATTTTCACACGTTTAAGACGTAAAACGATAAAACGTTACAATTTCTTTAGCGTGTAAAAAATGTTATACGCTGAACGTGTGTGATTTTTACACGTATGTCTTTTTATCCGCATTATTTTAACACAGTTTATTCCTAAAACACTTTATTTTAACACGATTCGCCGAATTTACACGCTTATGAAGTGTGTAGTGTGTTAAATTCACACAGAAAAAATGTTCTGGGGTTTGCAGTGATAGGCTTTGTTTCGTGGAGGATTTTTTATTTATTTATTTATTTATTTTGTATTAATCTAAGTACATCAAGATTACAATATCTTATACCGCTAAAAGCAAATGTACTTAAGAATTACAATACGACAAATTATGTAATGTATATAAAGTTTTAAATAATAAATCAAATGTGAAAAAGAAAGATAAATAAAAAGAAAACAAGATCAGAGAAAATGAAAAACTAAAAAACTGCAAAAAATCAAATGAAAAAAAAACAAATGAGCTGAAGGAATATTATTGATTAGTAAAGTAACCGAAGACACGTTTCCTGAATACACTCAATGACCTCGCACTCTGTATATCGGCGGCTAACCTGTTCCATAACTTAGTAGAATGAACAAAAAAAGATCGCTGCGCAACTAAATGGGAGAATCTAGGTAGGATAAATAGTATTCTTCTAGGCGTACTACCAAATCGAAGATACTCATGGAGGTATGAGGAACCGTCAGAGTGTAGGAATTTATAAATCAATGTCATTGCCTTGAGCGTTAAGTACACATCAAGCTTGCACCTCAGAATGGAAGAACGATGTCGACTTATATGGTCAGATCGGCGAAGATTATAAACAAACCTTGTACAATCATTGAAGGCTACGTTGAGTTTGTAACGACATGGCGCATCAAGGGACGGAAAGACCAAGTTAGCATAAGTGAAGTTTGGTAAAATTAACGTTTTGATTAGCTTTGATAAAGTACCTAAGGCTAGCATGGGAGCGTATAGCCATAGGCGACGCAAATTACCATATATTTTCGATAGAGTGAGAGAGATCTGGTCACAGCAAGTTAATTGTGAGTTCAGATAGACGATAGATTTTTGACTCGCAATTGATAAGGTAAGTACGTCTTCATGAGAATGATAGGTGGAAGGAAGGAGGTGTCTACTTGACTCCTGTACATTGGAATGCAGCGGGATTTAGTTGCATTAACCAGTAAGTGGTTGGAAAGAGACAACTGATAAATACGCTTGAGATCGGCATTAATGTTGTAAACACAGTTCTCAACCAAACCGATAGAACTGTTTAAGTAAATTTGGACATTATCTGCATACATGTGCAGTTTACTGTTTGTCACGACACTGCTGAGATCATTTATATACATAGTGAAAAGCAGCGGTCCTAGTATGGAACCCTGCGGAGCATAGTCGGCGGATAATGTAGGTATGGTGGGTAGCAGTACCCACGCGGAAAATTCCGGGCGGGTAAAATACCCACCCGAAATATGAGAATAACCGAGCTTGTGACAAGATCTTTGTTTGCCGGTTATGTGGGACTCGCACCCACTAAAACACCTCCTGTCTTTCACTCTTCCCGCGTGACTGGCTTTTTTAACATAGCGCGGCGGCCATAGATCAGCTTTTACCTAGCTGCTATGCTAATACTCCTGGCGTTTCTTTGTCTTTCTCTCTTCTCCTTTCCTTCGGCTTCTTCCAGCCACAACTTCCTCCGTGTGGCTTTCAGGGTCGCTTCCACTTTCCTCGGGCCAACCTCGTTTCTCATCATGTGTCCTAGGATGTTTTTCGGTGTTTGTGGCGCCTAGGCAATTGTCTCTAGTTCCTCCCTATATTCGCCGAATCTCAGACAACAAAGGACGCGCACTGCGTTATCCTGAATACCTGGGCATACCGGGCACAGCGGTGAGTCGGTGCTCGAAACGATGGAGATATTTCCTCAAGAACTGCGTAAGGTCGTAACTGACTTTCCCACGCTTCCTCGTAGCTGCTGCTGTTACCTGCCTTTTCCAACGCTGCTGCCAACACTGGCACTGGTAGTAGGTATAGAGTCACTTTCTCCAGACAGTCCAGACTCAGCTGTTGCTGTCTCTTTCTTACCTTTGATGGGACTTTTAATTTGATGATGATGACTTTAGAGACAAGCAACGACCCGTCTTGCCAAAGTGTCAAAGTTTGGACTGATGGATGATGTCAAAGTTTGGACTGTCTGGGCAAAGTGACCCCATATCTACTTATATAGCAAGACTGAGCTAACCACCCTCGCCATCAGAAGACGACGGGGCGGTCTAGGCTCCTCTACATTGCCTAGAATTCTTGGATTTACATACGTCACAAATAGGGTAAATTTAGCCTCCGGTAGATCATCACTTCAAAGTGCGGACTGTGAGTGAATGATCTGTTCCCATGCCTTGATTTTGAAGGATTTAGGATTATTCCGTTTGCTGATCAGAGCAACTTCAATTTAATGCCCAGTAAGCTTCAGACCACCGCTTTAAGGCCACGCTTTAATCTCCCAGATCACTTCGTCCGCGCACAATTCGATCAAATTGAGGCGTCGTCCTACGACTACTACCACGAACTCATCCAGGAACCCGATCGCAATTTCTTTTTTTGGGAGGCGTATTATACATTGTGATCCACAGGAGAGCGCCAAGGACGAATCGCTGCGGAGCTCCTCACGTTGTTCTGGGTACCGGGGGCTCATCTCCGGACTCACAATGAAGGGGCCTACCTTTTTTAGGTAAAATACCAAATAACATTTTCTGGGGGGTGTTTGTCTGACCACCCACCCGGGTTCAACACGAACCGCCGGCACTGCTGCGGAACACCGCGCGTGACTAGCAAAGAATCTGAAGTTGAATTTCGCATCGAAACCGTTCGTCGATCATCCTGTGAATGCTTCATAAAAGCCTCTTCTCTAAGAGCTCAAGGTTGTTCTCGTGGGCAGCTATTGATGTGGATCTCGGTGTTTTGCTGCTGCTACCATCATTGCGCTGGCCGACACCTCAGGAGTATTGCTCCTAGCGGGATTTGGAACATTTGCTATCTCAGCAAATGTCCTGGTATTTGGCCTTGAATTAGATTTTGACGACATATTTTTAGACGATTTTTAGACCACTGTTAAATATTATTAAAATAAGAAAATAATTTGCACCGAAAGCACTTGGATGGCGGAGTCGAAAATATTAACTTTTTGTAGTGAATTTGCACAAAAAACAACGGAAAGTGAGTATAAATATCAGAGAGCTTGAAGAGCACGTCTACTCGATAAACATTACACAATTTGAATGCGTCCGTGCTTAACATTCTTCGTTGGTTGCACGAAAGCAAGTAGCAGAGGCTCGTTTTTAAACGTTACCTTGCTCGAAAAGTCAAGTCCAATCGACAAGTCCTCTGCGTCGAAAAAAGTTGTCACCTTAAGGGGACTATCCAGTGAAATGGCTAAAAATTGATCTAATAGACCGATTTTGATGAAATTTTGTGTGAATATAGCTGCTGTCAAGTAAACAACAAAATCGTGTCGTTTGTAAAAAAAATTACGATTTGTAACAACTTTTTATTAAATAACAATTGGAAAATAGGTCAACTTTAACGAATAATAAGTACGTGGATTTTTATCCGATTTTAATTTTGTTGGCGTCAAAATGTTCGGTAATTAATAATGAACCAATTTGTCTGGCAGAATTTTGATATCATCTTTTGTTTATCAACAATCCACGAAAATTGTGGTTTTTCCGAGTTTTTTTTTAAATTTTTGTTTATAACATTGTGAATTTTTCATAAATCAAAAATCCACCAGACAAATTTGTTCTATATTAAATTCCGAACATTTTCCACTTTATAAAATTAAAATCGGTTGAAAACTCGCGCTGTTATTACGCTTAGAAGTTGATAAAAATTTGAAAAAAAAACTTTCGAGATAATTGTATTTGAAGTGTGACGTTCCGTTGTTTCTACCTGGAATAGCTAGAATTTGATCGGCTCGACCTATCGACATGATAATGTTACACGTCGTTTTTTTAAAATTTGAAAACGCTAAATGATAGAGGACATTTCAGTCCATCAGGATGTAACGGTCGGTTATTTATTGCAAAATTCTCATTATTAATTATTCCCCCATCTATCGGAAATTTCAGAAATTAATAGTCCAATCACTTCAGAAGCTTTTTGATGCGAAACTTTTTTGGAATCACGTAGGCAAAGAAAAACAAAATTTTTCTAGGAAGGAAAAAAATTAAAAAATTTTGACAGTCTGGGTGGAATCGTGACCAGAAAGCGGCTGTTTTTTTGAGGTGGAAAAAAGTTGCTAGTTTATTACATTGCCGTGATTTTTTTAAATTGTGTATATAAATAATAATTTATGAAATCGCACGCGGTTCAGTAATTTTATGGCTAGCGCATATTTGATTGCAAATCTTTTATTATATCCAAGAAAAATATAAAGAGTCTGGATTTGGAGGGGACCAAACGCTGTCGGTGGCTAATGTTTAGGAGTTTCAGCTCGGTGTGAGCTCGGTCGAAGTGATTGAGATTCTGCAGTACCTAAAAGGGTGGAAGTGATATGCATTTTTTTGGATATAACTGGTGCCGATAACCAATCAAAGTGAATCTGAAAAGAATCTGTATAATCAAAGTGCAATTACCACCGAATGTCTTGGGGCCGCACCCCAGAAGTTTTTGTTTTATTGTGATCCAAGGAGCTTTAAACGGCCAAGAAGCGATTAACTTGGAGCAGAACATCGACAATACCGTGACTAGGAGACCACGGTCTTCGTCCCCTTCAGGAGCAGATTTTTCCTTAGCCGGTCATATTATGCCAAGGCGACCGCAGTAAAATAGGATTGGTCAGGGCATTTCTAATTAGAATTCTCATTACCTTTTAGGCTACCAGCGTGACACACCGGCAGTGTTACCAATATTCGTCCAAGGGAAGCTGAGAAAAAGGAATCTAATTGTTATGATGCATTTAGTAGAATGCAGGAACTTCGTTTGAGATACCCATCTAGGTACAACAACCGTGGCCAGGAAAATGATGCTGAAGGCCGGGACTTACCCAATTTACTTGGCATGGATCCAAATAAGCCTGAGGAAGTAAATAATAGTGAAACAGGTGGAATTTTGTTCAGAAAGTAAAATCTGATTCAAAGGTTTAGATTGTGACAGCTGCGACTGTAAAACTTTTTATTTCGCAAAGCAAGATTTGTGCAGTGTTAAAGGTTCACTGAAGGCCCGTTGGTGTCTCGAGTGTTCTTTTAAACTCAATAAAATATACCATTTGAGATTAATTAAGGTTCACAGTGGGTTTCTGGAGAGCCAACCAAAAAGGTTTTCCTTCAATGACATGTGCGGTGTGATATTGGAGTAAAGGCACATTCCAATCGCAGTTGTTCACAAGAGCTTTTTCTCGGAAAGGCAACATAAGGATAGTCTTCCGGATTCGAATTCAACGGTGTCTCCTACTGAAGACCATTTTACGTAAATTACTACATTACTTGAAGACAATGAGAGGGGTACCGTAAGCTTGTTTTTAGTATATTACTTCATTTTTTTCTTGTAGAGTATTCTTATAAACATATATTCAGTTCGTAATTATATTGATAAACTAAAAATATTTACACTTTATCCACTAAAGGACTTACTACAAAATTTATATTGATGATTTTTAACTTTTAAATATCTTTACACTGGTTTTTTTGGTAGGGGTGCAAACAAACATTCGTCGGTTCTAACTGAACAAATTGTCCGAAATATATTGTCCTGCAACATCGTTTGGCCAAATCGACGTTGTTACTTCTCTTGTGTTTTGTTTTTAGTTTTGGTTGGGCAAGTTTAATATTGGCTCAAAGTTTTTTTTGTGTCCCTCCTAGACCACATTACATTCAACACACACCAGTTCACTTATCAAAATTACAAGTGGTAAAAGTTGGTTGCATCCACATTACCTAGAGTATAAGTTTACTTTTGTTTTGATTTACTATTACGTACTATTTAATTCAAATTTACCTTCATTTTGTTGTTAATTAATTCTATTGTCTTGTGCTGTAAGTAATTTATAATATATTTGTTATCCATTTCTTTAACTCAACGAGTATTAATAATTATGACAGCTTAAAGGGGTAATTTATCCAGGATGGTTGGGTGTTGCTTTCTCTCCAGGTTTCTCTCATCGTCGCGTTGAACAATTACAGGTCCACCAGGTCGTTGGTAACTTCCAGCGATGAATACCTTTGGCTAACCTAGGACAAGAACGATATGAAGAAAGCTCCTCTTTGCATAATAGGTAAGTGGTGAATCATATGTGTACATTTCCGGTCACACACCCCCACGACCCCTTCCGGCGAGCTAGCGTAAACCGTGTGGCCGGTTTAGCATCCTCTATCAATATTTAGGAAACTAGGGAGGATGTTGTTTTTAAAAATTTTTTTATTGTTACCCAAGCATGATGGCAGTAGCCTTGCTGTCACCAGCAAGGAGCTCCATTGTGCCGGTACAAGGATATGCAATAAAAAAAATCGTCAAAAAAACCGGTAATGTTCCTAATAAATTATTTTCGACTAAATCCTTAACTTAAACAAAAAAAGTGAAATAAATCTTCCTTGCCGTAATTCTGTTCTATTATTTACAAAGGTAGCTACATAGGTAGGCAGCACCTATAAATCCTTCAGTAACATCACTCATGAAATTGTACAAATCAATGAACATCAAGTTAAAGTGGTAAAAAGGAGTGTACAGTACACAGCACACATTACGACCAACCTCAGACTCTACAAAGGTAACAAACTCAAGAACTGAATCAATAGACAATTGTGAACACTTCGATGTGATTTCCTCTATACGGTAAAATTTTCACCTGAGTAGTCTACAGTAGTTGCAGTAGTCCAACTTGATTGATGCTTTCGTTTTTGTGTTCTTGGGTTCAACCGTAAAATCAGGATCTGAAATAGGCAAGGGTAATACAAGTTGAATTAGGAAATTAAAATTTGCAACCTCTTCTTATTTCCTTCTCTTGTTTAGCATTAATGCTTTCTTCAGTACACGATGTGAGTCTAGGATTCAAAGCATACAAGACAGTATATGGCAATTGTGTGCTATATTTCGCTGTTGCCATGTGCAGTGCTACAAAAAAAATTAAATAAAAACATTTAATAATCATAAGAATTCTTGCAGAGCTTCCATTCATAAAAGTTTCAATAAACAATTAATTCTTAATGAAAAATCATTTGTAATCTAAAGATAGCAATTAACGTAGCACACCCAGAATATTTAATGTTAATTGATCTCCACGAGCTATGAAGATTCCATATAATAATCCCCACCTATTAGCCATATATCACATTCTTCACGCCTTCGCCAAATGAAGATTATTTGATAGAGCAATTATAAAAATTGCCAGTCTGCTTTACTTAATGCCTTGGAATAGCGAAAGAAATTATACCCCGAAGCCGTGGCACCACACTATAAGTACATGGCATCATAAGAAAGTCGCTCGGGAGAAATATGCCGTTCCCATAATCATGAATCTCAAATTAACTTAAGTGCCTCGCATAACAAGAGGGCATACCTGAGAAGGTGAGTATTCCGGGGTCCCGGCTCTTTGTACCACCATTTCGCCTCTTTTAGTCTTTAAATGGACAAAAACAAGAAATCGTGACTAGAGTAATCTGTAAATAATAACCACATGCCGAGCTGACTACAGCCGTAGCAGATCTATTGCTAGGTTGTAGCGGGACCGTTCCGTGGCAGAGCAACTAACTATGTAATAACGAAAAAAACTATATTTCAGAGCGAATTAATCAGCCGCGATAAACGATAGCCCCGCAAGGTCCGCGCATTGCCGATGAAATGAACTGAGGCTGCGCACAGGGCTCTTTTTTGTTACCCCTCCGAAGACGAGACCCATCCGAGTTAATTAAAAAAAAGGTTCAAATCACCAATCTGACCGCGATAACCGTTTTTCTGTGCTGTGTCCGAGATAAAAGGGTCCGGCCAAGCTGGGATCAGACCCTGGGACCATATACCGTGCGGCGGAAAGTGTTGCGGTCGTTCGCATTGCAATTATTATTATTAATTCAGCCAACAACCGACACGGGCAAGGTAAGCAGCCGTGCGCTTATGGCCATATGGAATTTAACGCTGAGATGCACGTGCTCCGCTATTTTATCTCGGGAGACGTGGACAAATTGCTGCAATCCGATATTCAGATTTGCTTATCCGATTCCAGTTAAATTTTATTGACCTCAAAGCTTATCAAACTGGTAAAGGTCTGTGCAACCTGACAAATTGATGGCATCGGATTTAAGGTCGAACATATTGATTTGATTGGTGCAACGTTGCCCGAAAAAGGGCATGGAATTACGGTGTGCATCACATTTTGAAAAAATTCCAGATTTTTTTTATTTATTCAATTTTTGTTAGAGGCATAAGATATTGATCTAACTTAATCGCTCGCCACATCTTACTAGAGTTAATCGATCATAACCATTTCAAGGACAGATCGAGACATTCTCGCTCCACCCAGTTACATTACCTGTACTGCTTTAATACAGGATGGTGCAGTCACGCGTGAGTTTAATGAGATATATAATTGCCAATACGAGGTCAACTTTTGTTAGGGCATTTCTTATAAAACTTCTTGGAATCTTAATCTGTAATCATTATATTTCTTGCAAATATACACCTCTGCAGGCTGTTTAAGTACGAGCAACATTATAATTATAGATGGCAGCACTGCGTGAAACTTATTCAGTTGTAGTTCAAGGTCTGGGAGATAGGTGCAGGCGGCACCCCCGTCCAAGGACTGAACTGTGGGCGGAGAAACGAATTCGTGCTGAAAGGGAAAAGATTGTGTTACCTCCTGCCAGTAGATGGCAGCATGCTTAAAGTGACTCTAGATCCAGCTTGTCATATTTAAGTACTTCTCGCAAGCCCCGTAAAGGGCCCCCGAAACGGTCACACGGTTTGACTCAAACACGTAGATTTTGGTTTGAGTCACACCAATTTGATCGTTTACGCGGTTGATTTGTCAGGTTTGACGACCGTTTGATGTAAATTAATATTTTAGTTTGTTTGAAGCGCCGTTTGATCGTGCTGGCGACGTTCGATCAAACTGCATCAGTCTTGCGCTAAATTTCGAAGCATTTTTCGAAGCGTCACAAACTGCGGGGGTGGCAAATAGATCCTTCTGGTTTGAAGTGACTGAACTGCGCTTCTAGTTTGACGCAATTCCAAAGCGACTTCAAACGGTATGGTCAAACACCTAAGCTTTGAATCAAACCGTTTGACCGTCTCGGGGGCCCTTAAGAAAAGCTTTCCAAATGCAAACGTGATCTCTGCTTGCTGTAGTCAGGCCAAGTCTTTTTATTGTTGGCGATGATATTAAACTACCTGTCATCACACATAGCGGCTTCTGTACTTTTGCCAGTCGTAGGTCTGCAAGATTTGTTCCTAGTCAGACCAATTCATCTGCCTTTTCGTCACTCTTAATGTTCCTGTTCCTCAGTACTTACTGAAAAGTGATCCTGCCACGCAAGAGAGCTCCTTTTGACAGATTTGGACCAGCTTGAACGTTACAAAGACCACGCATAGTGCCTTGAGAGCGACTTGGCTATTTGCTAACAGTATTGCCCTGGCTCTTGGACTAGAGTTCGCCTGTGTTGGGCATACTTGGAAGATTGCCAACAGTTCGGTGTAGAAGGCACTGGAAGAACTAGGCAGCCGGTAATATTTTTGGCAGTTTAACGACAAAGAGAAAACATCAGCGCCCACACCCGACTCTGGTTTGGAGGCATCTGTGTATAGAATCAAGTCATAGATATTGTCAGGTCGGACATTTTTCCATACCTTTCTGGTGGGAATTTGGACAGCGAAACCTACAGTTTCAGTAGTTCTGATGTCACGTAGCAAGACGGTCAGTCTACCATTCACAATACAGCAGTATACAGGGTGTCCCGTCCTGGCTTGTCAAGGGGTAAATATAAGATAGTACTCTCTAAAAATGAACCAGTGAAAATTTCACTGGTTCATCCAGTAAACAATAATTTCACTAGAAAACCAGTGAATTTGCGTGGAATATCTTCATGGCTGTAAAGGGTTCCATTTAGCATACTCAATAAACAATTGATCACTGATAGAGGGCAAGCAACATTTCAGTGCTTTGATGGGGGCCCGCTTGGGAAAACGACATTCGCGTAGGAAAAAAGCTTTTTCTCTTTTTTACGTAAATTTCACTGGCTCAACCAGTTAAATTTTACTGTTTCCTATTGGTTGACTAAGCAATGGGTCAACCAGTTAATTTTCTCTGGAAACCAGTGAGTAGTTACTGATTCGTTTTTATAGAGTAGACAAAAAAGATCGACACATCCCCCGATGATTCAGGGGGGCTATCTCTGTCCGTTTTCGAGAATTTTGGTTTTGGGGAAAAAATGTAGTTTAATGATTTAGAATAAAATGGTAATGAAACAACGGTCGATTTCCACAAATAGGGTGTCGTAATTGGAATACGGCTTTCATTTCATTAATAAAAATTGGAAAAACAGAAATAACGGGGTTTATTTGTAAAAAAATATGAGAAAAAGCAATTTTTCCAACATATTTCAAAAAATAGATGATTAAGGTTCGTTTTTCTGATTTTTTCTAACATCCCCAAAAGTTACCTGAAAATTCTTAGAACACTCCACGAGTACAGCTGGCTTGTTTTTTTGCTAGTTGCCATTTAAAAATAAGTGTCACTCACTGATCTGTTTTTAGTATTGAACTAAGATCTTTGTAGTGAAACGCCTGCAAACAAGCGTCATCCACATCCATAGCATCAATTTCAGGCTAAAAAAAAGTCGTTCGCTGTAACGGTCGAGCCAGCAGCATTTTCAAAAAGGTATGGCCCGATTACACCATAGCGCAAAAACCCCACCAAACTGTGGTTTTTGAGGTTGAGGTTGGAGAGGTCGTTCGACTATTTCTCTTGGATTTTCGGAGCCTGAGATGCGAAACTTTTGCTTGCTTAAGTCACAGATAAGTAATATACAGATGCCCAGTCGAATAGGCGAAACGTGTTTCATGTTGCCGAAAGTGATTAATCCAAGCAAAATATTTAAATGTTGCAGCCATGTAACTAGACCATGTAATGTTGCAGCCATGTAACACTGAGGTTTGCAACTTTTGGTAGAGCTCTAGCCAGGGACAGCAGCGTACAAGGCTACGGTTGCGAAGCAAAATAGCTACGAGGAGTGGGAATTTTTCATACAACTTACCGTTTCAGAGCTGCAGCTTGTTAAAGTATGAAAATTCCAATATTACGCTTTTACAAAGTATAAAGACAGGGTGCGTTTCTTGAAGAATAGGGCAGCTGACTGAATTGGCCCTTTTGTTAAAACTATGCCAATACAACACCGCCGGAGAAATTCCGAATAGGACCGAGAAAATTACCGTTAGCACCACTGCGCTGTACATGCAGCGCTGTAGTACACTATAACTTTCGAATGATAGGTTGTATGAAAAAATTTTTTGAATAAAAGTTGTTCGTACAATTATAAGGAATAATTTGTCCATTTAGATCGTAGCGGAAAAATGAAAATTTAAGGGCAAAAAAGTTGAAAAACCCTTTTTTTGGCACCTTAGCGCCACCTACTGCGCACATTTTTTGTTTTACAACTTTGCACCAATGACATTAATTGTAGATAACAATGCCCTCTACATTTTTTGTTCAATAAATTTTTCTGTAACATGCATAGTTTTCGAGAAAAATGCATTTCAAAATTTTTTTGGGTTTTCTCAAAAACCCAAACAGGTAGCAGGTGGCCATGCCCAAGTAAGCTTCCTTACATCATTCTCTAACTACTCACCTATATTTCATCCAATTGGTTTTTTTTGTACCATTCCTATTTTTTTTTCGCCAGATTGACTGAACTATCCCTCAATGGGATTAAGCTGACTTCAAAAATAACGCACTGCCTGTGAAAACTACTTGATTCAGCTTTTCAGCCACAGAAGGTCTTCGTAGATGGCATCATGACTCTACTGGGAAAATGGCGAATTTATAACATAATTGTCGATAATAATGAAGCATATTTGGTTTTAATAAATTCATTTTCACATTTTAAGAAAAAAAGTAGAATAATATATGCTGTTTGCCTGTTTTATTCGTATAAAAACGTTCTTGAAGAATGGAGATCGCTTGGTTGTCATTAATTCACTTAGATCGTCAGTACACTTAATTTACTCTCATTAATTCTAATATGTTGTTCCCAAAATAAGAACATTAATGACAGAATAGAAACACTAACTTCATTAGTTTCATAATGCAACAACTAGTCACAATAAATTTAGTGAGTCTTTCCACTCTCCTTATAAACCCTTCCTTCTCACACTGTGTACCATGGCGCCATTATTATTATCACTTCAAGTCTTCGGAAAGTCTCTCAAAAAGATTTAACATTAATAAATCATATAGGGTTGGATTTCCATATCGTCCTTAAGACTTTCCCTGCAATATCCGAAGAAAGTTTTCGCTGTCGCATGCCTCAGAAGCACACATGTGTATTTGGGATTGTCTCATAACTCCTTCAAAAACTTTGTGAATTTATCACTTTGCAAACTTCACATTCTATCGGTAAATCTTAAGGAAACTGATAGCAGCTTACAAATAAAAATTATAGTCTAATAAAAAATAGTTTAAGATTCATTAATTTTGCGGCTATCAAATTATTGGATGAGGATGACATTGACGATAATTGTTGAATAAGCACGGAAAGTCTTGAGACAAGAGTTCAAATAGAATTAGAGTGGCTTAACCTGTGTGATATCAGATTTCCCAGATTAATCTTTGCTCTCTGATACCAACTAATAAAGAAGCAAATGAAAAGCAAATAGCCTACATGAAAACCACACTAGATCTGCCCTTTTCCCAAATGGTCCATGCCAGAGCAAACGAACCGAGGGTGATAAAAAGTTATCAAATCATTACTCAGAAGATGCAGTTAACCGCAGAGATCAAGTGGCCAATTAAAAGTGCGTTAATCATTTCAAGTGAAACCGCACTAAATCCTCATATCCATGCCATCATATCAGTATCGCCTACGCAACTCAAGCCACAGATGCTCCCTTCCCATTCAAAAAAGTTGCTGCAAGGCGTTGTCGTCCCCAGCAGCCAAGATGCAGCCAGCACCCCTGCATATGACCCAAGCCAGATGCCCGAGAAGATGACACTTTCACACTCGGATCTGTCCTCTTCCAATTATCTTCAGTGGTGGCTCACGAACTCTCCTAAAAACCACAGAAACTTCGAATCATGCCGGGGTTGGGGTCCACGGAAAGGATATGAAAGGGTTACACAAAAGGACAGGAAAGTATTTTTTTAATGGAACATAGGAAGTGCGAAAATGTTGGCTGGAGGGCCTTTATGAGGGTCAGAATACCGGAAATTGTTTTATTGAAAATTAAGGGCGAACTTAAGGGTTAATTGGCTCGTAGACTTGGGGTTTATTACTTGTGCCAATGAATGTCCTCTTTTGGGTACAAGTCGTGACTAGTAAGAGGCAAGTATGTGATGTAATGACGCTTAGTAAAATTTTCATGAGAGATTTTCATGGGGGATTTTATGGCCTTAATATTCTGATATGTTACTGCATGCATCTCAGATTATAATCTAGGGATAATCTCAAAAAGACGTGACCTGTAGATTATGATCTTTCTAACAATATATTACATCGTTGTGCCAAGGCTTTTGATAGAGTGTGGCACACGGATCTGTTAGCTAAACTTCAAGCTATTGGACTCAGTTCCGAAGAACTAGATTGAAAGTTTTTTTTTCTATCTGTTCAATCAAGGAAGTGTTGGACGACGTGTCTCCCAGGCAGAAGTACAATAAATCCTCATCCGTGTTAGTGGATTTCAAACGTAGCTTTCATCGCCATTTCCTTCAATAACCTCCTGACTCCTCATAACCCCAAACCTTTTCGATTCCCCATATTAAGTTTGCTACTAAACTTTGCACCATGACATGACCAACGACATGACGGTGTAGTAGTACAATTTGTGATTACTGAGCTTAGATCTACTACATAAAAAAATCCATAAATTTATTGTCCTTCCACCATAATATCACTTCAATATCATATTGCTGGGATGAAAAATGAACTTCCAAAGGATATCAACCACTTTTGGGAAACAGCAGACCATGACTCGATTGTGGAACGTGACAAAACTATGAAATGAGGGAAATGATGTGGTATTCTCTGCGGTGTAGTAGATCAAAATAATGGTGGAAGTTAGTGTGGGTTATCAAAAAAGTTTATTTAAACTTTTGAGTGAAATTAAGAACGATTTTCTTTTAATTGCTTGAGCTTCGTTTTTACTAAACATTAAATCATTAAAATATTTCTGAAGACCCCAAAGCAATGACAGTCAAATAGTGTAGAGCAGTGATGGGCATTACTATGCCCGCGGGCAAATGAGCTTTAGAGCTTTGAATGAGCTTTGAATATGTATAGAAGTCAGATGACTCGAATATCCAACAAAAAGCATATAAGTTTTAATTAAGATTTCATGCGAGTGGGAACGTATCAGATTTTGAATAATGAAGAATACACTGGCTAGTCAGTGTAAAGCTTTAGAAAACTTTTGATTGCTTTTGCACAAATGCATTTCTTTAGAGGTGTAGGATTACCCATCACTGGTGTAGAGTAGCGTTTTGCAGCCAACTGCCATAACTTTTGACGAGCTATCAAAGATTTTCATTTATTACTACGTATATATGATGAGTTGAATAGTTGAGTTGAGGTTGAGTTCAATTTCCGACAATCGACAAAATTCGACAAAAATCACAAACAAAACACAGAGATGCTGCTGTCAACTAAATTCAACCACTCAACTACTGAACTTTCGTCTATATACATAATTTCAACTCAACCCAGGTAGCAGAGCTAAGTCGAGTTCAGTCGACTCAACTCGACTAGCGTCTACATGCATTTGAACTTGGGTTCAACATGGGTTCAACTCATCACGTATACGTAGTATATATGTGGAGCACTAAAACCTATAGGTATACCCTCTGCAAACTGGTCAAGTATTGCCGTCTATTATGGAACTGTCAGCATATAAACTCTCACGGTCGTAGGATAACACGGAGAGAGAGACAAATATGAAAGATAGGAACATCTTCAGACCTTTACCTGAGCTCATGATCAAAAAAGATGGCCTTATATGCTTGCTTATCGTATAAGGCATAAAAGTAACGCAGAGTACCGTCAACAGTAAAGTTGCAAAGTAAGTTGGAAGAGATTGAAAACAGATAACAAATTAAGATTAGGAAAAGAGCGGCTGATAGAATTAATCCCTAAGAAGCATTGCCAGATTCAGCGTGGGCCTTAGATTGAACGGCTAGAAAGGATATTCTTAATCCAGTTCTTCAGAAGTTTAGGTAACACAACAGGGCACCATCCTCTGCCAGAGCCTGTGAACTGACATTGTCGTTCTGGAAGGCAACGGCGTTCTTAAGTGGGAGCACATATCCCAATGAACGATAGCAGACATATCCTATGAACAACAGATCTTCAACAAACAGTCCTTTCTAAAATTGCGGGACTTTCTTTGTCTTCTAATAACGGTTGGTTTCAATTATCATTTTCTTTAAAAATTGCTTGATTCAATTTTGTTCTTTTACAGCCGATAGTATTTATTGTTCGAAGTAAGAACATTACTCGGTGAAACAGCGATTATCACGTCAAGACGTATGCAGCACACATTTGATTAGATGTCCAATTGGTTCGTTACTCCTTCCTGGTTCTGTGGTCAATCAGTTTGAGAAATCTCTGGAGGGTATCATATCAAAATGGTACCGACAGTGAGACATTGTATCTCCTGTAATGCTTTGTCATGGATGAATTCGAAGAGCTAATTAGTGGCTTTAACTTCTTCTTCTAAGTTTACGCAGATGATGTCATTGTGGTTATTGATGAAAGAGGCCAAGGAACATGCAACAAGCAGTTGTCTTGGTCTCCAGCTGCTGCTAAGTGTGAACACCGGCTATGCTGCCACTCCCCAGGCAACGAATAATGACAGGATTGTCTAATTTGGTTCTAGCGGGCAAAATTTTAAGCTACTCACAACAAGCATATTGACATAACATGCGAAATTCCATTGGTACAGCCATCACGGCTTCGCGGGCAATGAAAAGGAGGACACCGTGGCCAGACAAGGTTCTGGCATTGCTTTGATCCATCAAAAATGGATTATAGGAGCAGCCACAAGTTCGGTGAAATCCACGCCTGGCCTAGTGAACTCCCAACGACTTATTATTGTATAATGAATCGTCATTACAATGCCTTATTATTATTCTTACCATAAATAATCTAAATCCACTTCAATAGGAAATACTTTTACCTTTCCATTTGAATCCTGAAATCCAACCGAAACCAATTAGCTGAAAGACATACTTTTTTTATGTGAAAGTCTAAGGTTATGGTTACAGTGTAGATCTTTTACCAGCTTGTAGCGTGTAGGCCTATAAGAACTATAAGAGCTACACGCTCTTATAGTTCTTATAGGCCTACACACTACAAGCTCAAACAAGCTCTATACCAACCATAGCCTTAGACGAGGTCTCACCCTTTATACACTGTTCTAAACATCCAGATGCCTACAAATCTGAACCTTTCTCAAAATCTCTAAAAACCATTAATATACCCAAATCTCTGAATCTATTCAAAATTCGTATAGGCCCATTCAGATCCAGCAGCAGCAGCGGCAGCAAACAGCTCCTATGGTCACATGACAACAAAAGCAGCAGCGATTGCTAGTAAAACTAAGCTTGCTGCCGCTGCTGCTGCTGGATCTGAATGGGCCTTATGTCTCCATAAAAAATACCCCAAAGTGCAATCTCCTGAGTCGCACTGTTATCCAATAGTCATAAATAAGGACCAGTGACTCTTTTCACAAGTGCGATTATTTCCCGATCACAGCGCAAAACGACCAACAAATTTCGAAAGCACTAAGTAACCCGACTCCAACATTCCGTGCTCATTAATATTTTCATATTTTCATATCTTCTCACTTAATTAACCCGTGAACAGATATGACCTAGCGCGACCTATCCCAACCTTTAAGTACGTCGATTCCGTACATCGGCATCTGAGCGATAAATCCCTTACACGCGCTCGTGGGAAATTTATGCGGGAAATCCTCATAAACTCCGCCCGCCATGTACGTTAAAAGCAAAGACCAATTTAAGCGCATTCAGTAATTTTGGTGGCGTAAGGAAGGTTACGAGTAAAAGTGACCCGCGGTGAAAAATCAGTTTCGATTAAAATTAAAACGATCAAGAAGTGAATAGATATTTTGTAGTAAAGACATAATTGTAGAAGAGTGGAAATTTATGGTGAGGACAGGAGAATAACCGGAACCAGGCCTATTTTCTTGTGTGAGGCTGCAAAAGGGGATCTTCGACCAGGCTAAGCCCAGTGCTGTTTATAGTAAAATTAAAGAAAGGTTAAATCTATTAAGAGTGTTTTACCGAAATTGGCATACTGAAGAGGATAATAAGAGCAGGTGAACTTCTTCCTTATTATGGAAAGTATTCGCGAGTCCTGTTAGAGTAAGTTTTAAGAAGAACCCTACAAAACTTTGGTGGCAGCGGTGGGATTCGAACCTATGCCCCCAAAGAGGGAATCTGATTTTTAGTCAGACGGCTTAACCGCTTGACCACAAGAAAAGCGTTCAAAGCCTCGCCAAACAAACGTAAGCAGGCGACGACATGATCGATATAATACCAACAAGATGTACTTACATTTGGTACGTAGAAACCAACAAACGCCAAGTACAGATCGCAAAGCAAGAAGAATTGGGACCGGAAAACGGGATTTCGCGCGAAGGAACCTACCTTTTTCTATCGCAAAAAGAGGGAGCCTCATTGTTACAGGTGCCGAAATTAGAATTGAAAAAAAGCCAGCTTTGAGATCTGGTCAGGTCTTGAAAAAGACAACTTTATATCTATACAGTACTTTTCAAAATTATTTGTGCATAGTCAAATTCCCAGAAAAACGTCAGAAGAACCCTAATAACTTACCACCTCCGTGACCGAACGAGATACGGTTTACAGAATATGCGGACGTTTGCGTTCATCAACATAATTGCCTGAAATATGAGTCACTCATATTTTTCTTCGTCCTATTTTGATAATTTTAAATTCATATTACTTACGCAGGTTTTTGGTTGATACATCGTTCATTGGTTTCAAACTTCCCATTAAAAGACCACAAGGTGTTTACGAAGTGAAACAATGTAAATAATAATTTTAATTTAATTTATAATGGTTTTTTCTTTAATTTTTGTTATGCATAAATAATTTTGAAACACAAAAGCGCTTGCACAAATAATTTTGAAATCTAAATTTTACTGTTTTTTGCAATGAAGAAGTAAAATTGTTCTTTTGTTTTTTATGTTACTTCGTTGTAAATACTTCTGATATTACAAAAAAACAAAAATTTAACAAATAAAAGCACAAGTTATTTGTTAAATTTTTGTTTTTTTGTAATATCAGAAGTATTTACAACGAAGTACCGTACCGTTATTAGGGTTCTTCTGACGCTTTTCTGGCAAATTTACTATGCACAAATAATTTTGAAGAGTACGTATATATAAAAGTGAAAGTTTGTCTGTCTGTCTCGACCACTCCGGGTAGCTGTAGTGTACCGATATCCGTAAAATTCGAACTTTTGTATGGGAGGTACTCTTCGAATCATTGCTAAAGAGCTCAGATCCATTTTATTTTGGTTTTTTTCCGAAAAAAATCAAACAGTACAAAGTATGTACTTAAAACGTGCAAAATTATGATTTGGGACGAATGCACCATGGCCCATAAAAAATCGCTCGAAGCGCTTCACAGGATTTTGCGAGATTTCCGAGGAAAAAGCCAACCGATGGGAGGCGCTCTGATACAGATGAGCTTAACGCATGCTTGAAAGCATCATATCTATGGAACAGTGCTGAAAAAATCACGCTCCCAACGAATATGTGTGTCCATTTGCTACAAGATGCCTCTGCTCAAACATTTTTAAAACAACTTTTGGACATTGGAAATGGCGAAATTTCAATCGATATCAGAACAAAAGAGACTTCGTTTCCGCAAAACTTTTGTCAAATGTAGCCCAATATTCAAACCGTTGTGGACAAGGTGCTCCCGAATTTAACAACGAACTACAAAAATCTAGATTACCTGGGCGAACGAGCAATCTTAGCGCCCAAGAATGACGATGTCAACAAACTGCTCTGAGAAACTGTCAAATTCAAATCGATTGACACAGTAATGGACGAAGAACAAGCAGTCAAATATCCAATTGAATTTCTTAATTCTTTGGAGCACCACACATATTGGCATTGAAAGTTGTATCACCTGTGATGCTAATTCGAAATTTGAACGCGCCAAAGCTGTGCAACGGAACAAGACTTATCATAAAAAAATTAACACCGAATTTGATCGAAGCAAGAATTATCAACGCTAAGGTAAATTCGAAGAGGAAGCCGTCCTAATTCCACGTATACCGATGATTTCACACGCTATACCTTTCGAGTTTAAACGGCTTCAGTTCCCTTTGCGCGTTGCCTTCGCGATCACCATCAAGCACAAGGTCAATCGTTGACTATCGCTGGATTGAATTTAGAAAATTGCTGTTTTTGACACGGCCAATTGTATGGTGCCTGTTCGCGAGTCGAGATACCAACAATTATACATTTATACACCAAACATCTAGCTTCGTGTAGTGCTCCCAGAATGAGGGAATCCGGGGCCTGGCCCTCAAAACCCTACGGACATAGCAATATTTTGAATCTGCTACCGGCGGTATGGTCGCTACAACCACAGACTACCTTCCCCCTAGGTTGACCTTTAGGAAGGATTTCTCCGTGGAACTACCCTCAAGAAGTTTATCTAGAGACCACTAACAGCAGGGCCACCCTAACCACAGGGCTAAATGGGCTGTAGCCCCGGGGCGCAAGCCTTTTCGGGGCGGCAATTTTTGTTGGTCTTATATTTTTTTTGTTATTTTTAGTTATGTTTTCATTACAGAAATAATCAAAGAACATTTTCCAAGGGTTGGTTATTCTTTATGAGAATTGGTTATGAAAATTTTAAAGATGCTTTGGATAGAATTTACGAATATAACTTTCAAAAGCCTGTAACAAAAGTTGAAGCTGAGGGGTTGTAAAATGAGTTCAAATCACTGGAAACTGCTATTATGGTAGCATTTTGGAGCGAAGTATTAGAAATCATAGATAAAACTAATATATCACTTCAAAAAGTTGCTACTACAACCAGGCCCGCCACAATGGGGCGAATTGCTCGGGCCCCAGGTCATAGGCCCCAAAAATGGATTGCAAGCCAAAAAGTGGACCTAGCTGCACTTAGTAACTAAAGACCTATCCGGAAATCAAGAAGCGACCGTTTTTTAGTAAAAGATTTTTTGAAATTTCAATCCTTAAATAGTGGAGTCAATGAAGACATTTCCTCGGAAGTCCTCAGGAACAGCTCCAATTTTGATGATTTTTTTAAAATTTTTGTTTTTTTATATTATTTTTTTTTTTATGTGGAAGACTAGAGCTCAGGGAAAGCCCTTTGTACTGTCGACAATCTATTTTCTTCGTATAGAGTGCAATGTCGAACAACAAGCTCTAGTCGATAGATAGTCAGAAACCTTTTGAAGTGGGGAAATAATTATTTATATTGTTTAAACATTATTTATAATATTTGTACAGGATGTATTGCATAAAGTTACACAGCGGACGGCTGTGGATAGATTTTGGATAGAAGAACAAAAATCGTATTGGTGGGTGGGGCAAAATCGTAACGGTTTAGCCGCTAGGGCGTTTTGAAATTTCTTTTCTAGAGTTTTACATATCACCCTGTTTTTTTGTAACCTTACAACCTCTTTTCAAGAGTGAGGTATCAATGTACGCAGAATAAACCCACCTATGTAAAACTGTAAAAGTCAAGGCCCTACGCTATCAACTTACAGAGCCATGAGTCATCAAAGTCAAAAATTCGGATTTTCTTAACTAAAATTTCAACTAAAACGACCTTTTTCTCCAAAAAATACTTAGTTAACTAATATTTTTTTTTGCAAAATTGAAAAGCTTGGACAATTTCTTATGAATAATGTCCAGAGAATTTTTATCCTACGGCTTTTATTTTTGGAGTTATAAGCAATTTCGATGTTAAAATTGCCAAGCTTAGGCGAAAAAGTACTAAAAAAGACGAAATGGAGCTGAAAAAATCTGTAAACCCGAAACGATATAGAAAATAATTTAACCTTTACAAATCTGAAGGTATAAAATTGTCCGGATGTGATGAGTTCAAACGAATACGCAAAGGAAGAAAAATTAGGACGAAAATACGTCGAAAGAAGTTGAGTTTGAAGCCAATAACGAATTCCGCATATAATACTTTTGACACACTATACCTTCATTATGATGGTAACTTTCATTACGATAGTAAAGGAAATGACGGTATGACACATTACACTTTACTTTCATTTGCATTTAACATGTCAAGTGAGATATTATATTCTGCGTGTTTTTTTGCTTTATGTATTTTTAAGTTGTTTTAATTTGTAATATCATCTTTACAAAGTGCTGCTTAACTAAAGTCAAATCAAATTATTTTATTTTAAAATGTATTTAATAGTTTCTGCAAAATTTACTAGTGTTTTTACTATTTACTGCAAAATTTCGAAAGGTTTTCGAAAAAAAGGCAGGAGGGGTATTTTGTAGGCAATAATGTTTTGTATAAGGAGATGATAAACAAATTTTGCAAAAATCTATTGTTGAGTGATTTTTTGGCCGAATAGTAATTTTTGGAAACTTTGACCTTGAATAACTTCGAAAGGGTTGAGTTTTCGAAAAAATGACAAGAGGGCTTTTTTGTAGGCAATAACGTTTCGTAATGACTGATCAAAAAATTTCTTCGATCAAGTTTTTGCTCGATTTTTTTGCCAAAAAGTGATTTTTGATAACTTTGACCTTGAATAACTTTAAAAGGGTTAATCGGGTCAACATTTTTGTAAGAACTGAAGTTGTAGACAATTTCATTGTCGACATTTTGGGCCCACGTAGGGGTTGTACAACCTATAGAGACTGGGATACAAGGTAAATGAGATATCTCCGGCGGCCATGTTTTTTTTGTGATTCCGAAATTGTTGAAAAAGTTCCAAAAGAGCTATGGACCAATTTTCAGCCATTTTTGAATTTTGTCCCCTTTCGTGCAGTTTTTTTTGCTGTTTCCCTGGACTATATGTTGTTTTTTAATTTTGTATGAATTTTTTGTTTTTATTTAGTGTAAATTGACTTTTTCTAGTTCTCACGCTTTTGTCTAACTTTGCCGGCCACCCCGCTCCCCTCAGACATCCCGTGTATTTTCTTACCGAGAGGGGCGCATTATTTTTAGTAGCCCACGGGCGCCGAATATCTTAGGACGGGCCTGACTAACAGTTCACTGTCCTGGCACCTGCCAGTGTACGCTAGTGTCTTTCAAGCTGAAGTGCTGGCAATCCTCAAAGCCCTCCAGACAATGAACTCAGAACCTGCACAAGGATGTATCATTGGACTTTTCATAGACAACCAAGCCTCTATAAAAGCTTTGGATTCAGTAAGAATGCGCTCCAAGCTAGTGGAGCGATGCAGAGCTGAGCTAGATAAGCTAGGTAGAAAGCACAACGTGACTCTCGTCTGGGTTCCCGGTCATAGAGGCGATCGAGAAAGCCGTCTACCTAGCCAAGCAGGGAGTCTCTCTCCGGGGCTCGGAGACCGAGATGGTCGGCAGCGCAATAAGTGGAGTCAAAAACGCTAGTTTTGACTATCACCTGCTGCTAGCCAGCCAAAAGTGGAGAGCACTATAGACCTGAACTATCTCTAGGGCGACTTGGCCGACTTATAACACAGAAAAAACAATGGACCTCTTAAACAGACCCCGACGAGATATTACCAGAATCACGGCAATCATCACGGGACATTGGCCCATAGGAGACCACGTTGCCAAGTTGGACATCCCGTTCAACGTCTGTTGTCGTTGCTGCGGGGTGACGAACGAGAGAGAAACACTTGTTCACTTCCTGTGTAAATGCCCGGTTTTAGCTAAAGCCAGGCAGCGAACACTAGGCAATTACGTTTTGGAAGACTTAAAAGAGATTTCCGGACTGGATATCAGATCACTGTTAAGCTTCTTAAATTCCACAGGATGGCTTTAGGCATCCGTCACACCCGACCAAACAACCACTCAACATAAGGTGCACGAGTTATGGCGACAAAACGGCGCGCTAAGGTCTAATTGGGCCTCCTGTCAAACTGCAGGCAGCCCTTCACCTACCTACACTATTGGCTTATGGGGGCAGCGAGGCGCGCCCGGGCCAAGCTAGTATAATTTGAAAGAAAGAAAGTGAGATATTACGTATCAACAAGACTACTAACAAGGAAGTACGTGTATACGGAAACAACAATCTTTTGAATATTTGTAGAATAGTGAGATTAAAAGCAATTGGTTACCTGGACTTGAGAATCCTTACAAAAAAGAACCTTATCAGAAAGAAATTCAATGGATAGAGGTGAATAGAATTGAGAACACCAATAAACAGACCTTCTGGTCAAGAGAAGATCGCAAAACATATGGAGGTTTACCGTACTGGTAGAAGCAATAGACAGCTTAGATCACTGAAACAATTAAAAAATTTCCCATTCCAACCGATGCAACTGTTAAAACACTTCCATCAAGAAATAAAAGCAGAAACATAAAACAAACAGGGTCATTGAAACAACTAGTGAAGCATAAAAACGGAAAGCAAAAATAAACAGCACCAAAAAAAACAAACCATAGCAAATATGTTCCCTACGAAGGAGCAACAAAAGGACTTTAATCTACTTACTTTAATGAACATTTCAGTTGTCATTTGAAGAAAATTGTTGATATAAACCGCACGTAAAAAGTTTATAGCATGGCGATCGTAAACATGAATGATGACGCTAGAAAATTACTTGCGATTCCCCATTAAAAACTCCCCGCTCCCACCTTAACGGCGAAATGACTAAAATTGGAAAAATTATCTTCAACATTCCTCACAAGATTAACCCGGATGAGTTATGACGACTTGGAGGTTGTTAATAATACAACGTGCAACAGTCGCCATAAATCACCGGCGGCACTGCCGAAAAAGTCCGTAATTCTTAGTGAAAGCTGTAAAATGCTCTAATTTATGGGCTGGAAGGACCCATTAAGCCAGGACCATTCCGCCCCTCATCTGCTACCACCACCACCACAGACAGCGCCGGGGTCATAAAGGTGAAGCGAGGAGAGTGCCGTGTCCCAGCAGTACGTGCAAAACTCTTCCTGTTTACATTTTCGCTCGCCCTTGACTGCTTGTGCATGCTACCACCACGAAGGGCTGTGCAGTAGTAGCCCCAAGGGGCGCAAAAACAACAATCGCTACCGGCGGAAAACAAGAAACCCGGCGTCCAATGTCTGGCCGTAGTACGAAGATATCGATTTCCTGAAAACTGATGGCGGGTGGATGAATAAATAAAATCCCGGAGGGTTGGTCCTGGGTCCTGGCATATTTTCCTGTTTCCTTTCGAGCCTTAAGGCAGCAGCCCCATCAAAATGCACACTTTTCACAAACTGCGTAAACTTTCCAGTTCGGCCGCATCCCTTAGTGTGCAGCTGGGGTTGGGTTTGTGTTTTTTTTAAAGGCTACCCCAGGAAATCAGGATGAACTAGTCTGGGACGAATATCGACAAACACTTCCTCCGTGTGCACGCCGCCTTTAAGGTGGACTTTACATCAGATGTGCTTCCGCTGAATGAGTTTTATTGGCATCGTGCGTGCGTGCCGGAAAATTACTTTTCCGAGCTTAAACGAGACCAAATTTGGAAGATCCGAAGGAAGCAATTAGAGGCGCAGCGCTCGTTTCTTTCATTTCCATTTTTTACGGGGGTGTGAAGCGGAGTATGGCACCACGGCGACTGTGATCCTGGCATTTACATGCAAATATTTGCTCAAGTTTTGGTGAAACGATGACGATGACTATTCCAAAGGTTTACTTAGTTGGCATAAGGTCAGCCGAAGGTTAATTGAAGGTGAAATGAGAATTGTCAATAATAAATTCATTTGCATAAAATTATTTACTGCCGTGTGTTTTAGGTTGAGGCTAAGTGAGAGAGTGTGC
Organism: Thereva nobilitata; assembly: GCA_963855945.1. Lineage (NCBI taxonomy): Eukaryota > Metazoa > Arthropoda > Insecta > Diptera > Therevidae > Thereva > Thereva nobilitata. Next base: position 193,852,984 of record OY979694.1, on the reverse strand, counting down.
TTTAGAACATATTAATTTAACACTTGAGAGGTATATTAACTTCTCGTAGGGAAAGTTTTTGGGATTTTGAATGGTTTGTAAATGAGTAGGGTTCACAGTCCGTACATTGAATATTTGATTTTATCACTTAATAAAGTCCCTTTTGAAGTTTCACTCGCTTTTTGATGTTTTGAAATAAAGATAGTTTGCTGCTGGCATGAAGAGCTCCTTTTATGTAGTTATGTGTTAAACAACTGTTAAATTTGGGTCTTGGAATACGCTACATGTCAAATAAACATAAACTCAACTATACAATTACTATTCAAAATTCATTTGCTCATTGAACTCATTCTCAATTGGAGCCGGAAGAATTGTGTCGAATGCAGTGCTTTCAAAACTAATTACTATTTTATCTTTAACAAAACCTGCAACATGTGTCCATACGGTTCAGTGGATGCTAAATAACTAACGCCATTGTTTCCATCAAGACCCCTGAAGGTTATTTACGGAGAACACCGGGGATACCATGGAGTACTCATTTCCCGGGCTCTCGAGTAAATGATTCTGGACCCTTAGGACTTTACACTGGATCGAAGGTAGTTCTTGCCCACCGGCCCTACCATAGGAACAAAGGCCTGGCAAACAGGATTTTCACTGCGGGGAAGATCGAATGAGCCTTGGGCATTTCTCACTCTTTACCCTTCGCGTTAACCTATTCTGAACATCCTTACTCTTGATACAAGGGCTTCATCGAATGATCATTCTTCCAGTTTCATTGGCCTAGAATGAACATTCGAATTCGAGGTGATGCATAGTACTTAATTTTTACTTCATTTATTAAATGTCAAAATATTTGCAAAATGGATTGAAAAGCTTTTTTGATAAATATTATTTTATTAAAACGAAAATCTATAAAATTAAAGCGATTGAGCTAAATTACACGGCCCATCACTTCTTCCATCAACACTTCCAATAATTCCAATAAACCGTTTTTATCGGCAAGCGGTCGCAGGGAAGTCTCTCACTTGTGCATCCCAAAAAATTGTCGACTGCACCGAGCACCACACTACACAAGCATAACTTCGTTCTCGGGAGCTGCGAAAAGCATAAGATTTTTTGTTGTTGTGTACACAGCTACATAGACAATAGAATCGGTACACGAAAAAATGCAGAACGGTCAGTTTATCGTGTAATTCGTATAACATGCACAAACCGGTTTGTTAAGAGGAAAAGTGTTAAGCTGTGTAATTTGGCTCATTAGCATACAAAAACCATCCGATTCTATTTATAATTTTTTGGCAGTTGTTTTTGACAGTTTTATTTTTTTTAAATTTTATGAGAATGGATTTATGGAAATTTCCCCACTTCCAATTTCATTTCTCATAAATGAAGCAGATTTCACTTCATTCTTTCGAATGATGATGAAGCTACGAATTATCATTCAAGCTTAATTTTAGGTGATACACGGGCCGCGAATGAACATTCTTAAAAGAATGATCATTCGATAAAGCCCGTGTATCAAGGGTATTAATCCGGATTATGACGTGAGAATGACGTAGACTCCATTTTATTTCCATCTCCCATTTTTTTTATGGGTGTACGTCATTCTGATATCATAATCCGGATTAAGTTTCTAGTCTGTCTCCGACATTAGGGTGGCTCTACAAGTTCCAAAACCGGCCCATCATTCTCAGGGATGAACCCTTTTATAGAATTATGCCCGGTTTCACAGTGTCGATTTGAGCTTTCGCTCAGCTGAACCTGAGCAGTAATTTTGAGCTTTAGCTCAAGTCAAAACTGTTTCACAGTTTGTTTTTGTGCTCAGTTCAGCTGAACTTAGTTCACTGGATTTTGCAGGCCACTGTGGTTGAATCAGTTGGGGAAATTTTTGCTTTTGGTTGATAAATTGTGTGATTTTCTAGTTTTTTATCATCAGTTGTAAGGATTTTTGAAAAGGTATGGCCCCTTATTACTATAAGAATGAGTACGACGAAAGTAGACATCCTTATCGTACTCCTGAGCTCACCTCAAAGTTTCAGATAATTTTCCATTGTGGGGAACTCTGCATTTGGAATTGTTATATGGAGCGTTTATCAATATTATTATTTTGTCAGGTAAAAAGGGGATCGTAATCCAGGAAACTGGTCCACTATGATTCTCAAGGTGTTCATATGGTATATGCAGGAGCGGCACTTTCTGAATCCAGCTCGCTATCTTCTAAGCGTTCGGACACAAGTTCACTGTGATTTCTCTAAAATTAGTGACATTACTCTCACTTATATCCTGAGCTTTGGCTTAAGTGCCCAAATTTAGTCGCTCAGTTCAAATCAATTTTGAACCAAGTTCAACAGTTGAACCAATACTGTGACCTGTAAAATGAGTTGAGTGAAAGCTCAAGGCTGAGCGAAAGCTTAAGTGAACACTGTGAAACCGGGCATTAGTCACCTTAGGAATGTATCAGTTTTGAAAAAATTTATTTATTATCCTAGCAAGTGTTCCATTAAATTCACGCTCTCGTGCCTACACTGTATTGTTTTCACCCAATGCAGACCACTGGGCACAGTACCCTGAAGTCCTCTTTTTCGCATACACGAGGATCTATTAGTTCATTTATAAATAGAACAACTCAACTCTTAAACACTCTTCCACAGTTTGTATTTCCGAACTCGAACAATGTATAGTACTAAAGTTCAAATGTGAGCTTCATCGGATTCTGCTCGAGCAGAACGCCACACAGTGGTCTAGATTTGAGCCGTAGTGGACTTAGGGACACATGAAAATGAATTAGGTCTTTTCAAAAAAGTAATGATGGGATTTAATTCTATTAATTGATACAAGTAACAATTGTTATCTGACTTTTTGCGTTTAAACAAATATTTTCTGAGTTTGGTTAGTTTTAAGATTTTTTTGTATGGAGAAAAAGTGAAATAGGTGATTTTCTCAAAACGCTTAAAATCGCTTAAAATACCGCTTATAGTTTCATATAATGGGAGTGCTGAACTAGTTGCATGCTAAGGCTTTCGCTACGTTTTTTTGCGATTACGCGGCAATTTGAGTTTTTGTATTTGGATATGTCCAGTTTTCCGCACCACCTAAGAGGTAGAGAACTAGGCGCGTTTTTTTTACTGGGGTGTCCCCATAGGCCTAGTCCACTTATAAGCACAGGAAAGATTCTAACTAACACCTACCTAGAGGCCGGAGTTTTGGAGTTTTACCTATTACAGACACAATTGTTTAGATTTTATTAAAACTAAATATCTTCGAAACAATACAATTTTAATCATAATCAATTAGCCTCCTCGGACACAAATTCAGCGTTATGCTCCATATTTTGTTGTAAGTCTACATTTGCAAATTCAGAATTCTCTCATCGTCATCGTTTAATGTATTGGGCAAAATTAGTAAATGTTTTACTTCATCTGAAAGTGCTCTGTGTTTTCGACGTAATTTGTGACTTTTGGAGTTAATGTATGGGTCTGAACTAATCAGCAAGTTGTTTAGAATGTCTTCGTTTGTTGCAACCCTATTAAATTTTCGTGAATGGTCTTGACGGTATCTTCTGAAATCTTTATTCCTTGATTCAGCAGCTTCTACAGATAACTTCGCAATAGGAACTAGTCCAAAATTCTCAATTACAGCTGCTCCATCTGCGAGAAATTTATGTACGCTTGCAGGCATATAATACCAACCATATAACTCTGCATATAATTTCATGGTAATTTCAGCATTTTCCTTAAATTTAATTGTATTTCAAAATTATCGAAAATCTTGTGTAGGAAATTGCGTTTTATACGGAGTGCAATAACGTACTGGCTAAGAAAACTTAATTCACATGCAACGGAAGTCTATCTACCTGTTATCAATCCACCAATCACTCCTTTACCTTGTCTATTATTTAACGCTTAACCTAATTAGGTGCCTGTTTTGTGTTAAAATGGGGTGGTATTTCCGGTATTTTTTACCTCCGATTTTTAACCCTTTTCTCAACATTAAAAGCTTGCATGCCATCTTCAACCAATCTTTTTTCTAGGAAAGGATGGCGAAGTCCACTTTTTATGTCTTTCGGGTGGTCAGGTGGCGAAAAAGACCCCGTAATAGACGGGAGGGTGTAGGAACTTAAGGCTAACACGAGGTCTCAAGAATAAATTAACAAAAACACCATACAAAAATAAAACCCTAATAACTTAGAAACTATTTGTTATTTGAAAAATAGTTATATTATATAAAAATATTGTATTTACTAGTAGATTTCAAAAATATAAATTTCAAACCTTAAGTCCAAAATTTTCAAATCACGCCATTGGTTGAATGGTATTTTTTTCCCATTAAAAAGTAATCGTGTGGTTGATACGAGATTCATATTTTACAAAAGTGGAGCTAACTATATGTCATCCTGCGAACTAGTTTTTGTTTAATCTATCTATATTCTATATAAAAATAGGTAAGACGATAACAAAATTTTGGAATATGTTTAAACGTTATCCCTTTCTCAGCTGTAATTATAGATTACCAACTATAGAATTGCTAAATAGAATTATTTATGAACCATTAACATTAAGAAATTACAATTGAATCGTTTATTATTATTTAAAAGTTTAAACATTCTTATAAAAAACAAATAACCATATAATATTAATACATCTCTTTTTTTTATTGCAGGTAAGAAACGAATTGTTTATTAGCAACAGCAAAGTTCAAGTCTCAAAATTATAACTAAAGGGGATACAATTTATTGATTCAAGGTAACTACTTTGTGAAAAAAATTGATAAAAATAATAGTTTTGTAAACTGTCTTGGGGACCTAAACCATATCTCTAACTTAATGTTGACTAATGTTTTTGATCCCAAATAGAACAAACCAAAAACAATGGCCCCAAACAGAACAATGATTATATTTAGACAAGGATAGCCATATAAACTGTTAAATATAAATTTAAAAAAAAACCAAACTTCCTGCTTAAAGTTCTTCATCGTTCTCTTAGTTTAAGGAACATAACGTGCTATACAAAAACAATCACTGTGTTTGGCCTAATCCACCTCATGACCAATATCTGTAATTTCGAACTCCTACAACATCCAAGAGTTCAAACGCAGGGTTTATCGCTGTCTCCTTGAAAAATTTTAGTCTAGACTTAGATGTATATAAGCTGCGCACAAAAATAACAAAATGCCCGATCCGCGCACTGTAAACTCAAGTATTTAGTTTCTAAACACTCGAAGCATTTAAACCGTTAGCGGCGTTTCAAGCGGTCGTCCCACCAAGTACAAACCCTTCCAATGCTGCTTGACCGCCGTGGTAGAACGAGATGTGGTTTATTGAAAATGTTAAATGGTCATTAACATAATTGCGTGAAATATGGGTCACTCATATTTTTTCTCGTTTTATACTGACTAGTATCGCCCATTGGTCGAAATTCGACCCTCTCTCCCTACTCTTGCCTCAATCCATCCCGTTAAAGTTTGACCCATTTCAATAATTTAATTGAACTGTTATCACTATTTCTCTATCAGTTCTAAAAAAAGCCAAAAAATTGTTTTAATTAAAAAAGTGTAATTAAAAACTACATTATCATCTAAAATCGCATCTTTGAAAAAACTTTCTTTATTTAAAAAACACCATCGTTTACCGTGATATATTTTGATAATAATTTCCACTATGTTTTTTTTTTTTTTTTTTATTTTTTTTTAATTAAAATTAGCCGGGAAGGTAAAAATCTTCACAGAAAGAAAAACCTTTTCAACATAAGCAGAATGACGCTGACATACATATCGATACCCTCATTCTAATACCACGTATGAGCAGCAGTTGCAAAACCATCAAAGAAAAAGTCACAACAAAACAAAATTCTATGCTACTATAAAATATAATAACGGTAAGTACTTCAGAAGAAATAAAAAGCAGTTTTTTGCTTCTCCTGAAAAATTTTGAATTTTTCTCGTACTGGTATAAGAATGAGGGTATCGATATGTATATCGCACTATGGCAAGAAAAGTGGCACAACTCAAAAATTGGCTGTTTTGAGCTATTGCCGCCAGGTGACTGTTGGCATTAAATTTTGTTTTCAGCTCTCCTGATGTTTCACTTTTCTTGCCGTATTGCGATGTATATGCATTTATTTCTAATCTAATTTGTTGCAACAAAAACAAACAAAATTTTGAAATGCCAATTTAATTTGTTTAAAGGGAAGTGAAAAGCTGAGCAATCCAGGCTCATGAAATTTAGTCGATTCACAAACCTTAATAATAAATTTTTATATTCGCCTGTTTATATGCTAATCGTAATTTCTACCTAATATTATCATTTTATCAGTTTATATTGGGAAATGCAATACTCATTTCTGAGTGACAGAAATGAGATATGTAAATGAATAATTCCTGTTTTGTTCACACCTTTACGACTCCTACTTCCATATAAAACCAGTTTGAGCAAAATCGGTTTAGTGGAAGTGGGATAAAGTGCTGTACAAAAAAGGTGATTGCGTATTAATATATAGATAATTATAAATTCGTAATATTTAAATAACTCAACTTATAAAATTAATTCCAGTGAAATTATAGTTTAACTTTGCATGAAGTAGTAACATTTTTACTAACTGCTGGCCCATTTAGAGGTATTTTTTTCAGTATGGGTTTTATAACTGATCTCGCGTAAGCTCTGTCAAACTGCCATGTTATTTTTGTTCAAGATTTAGTGGAAAGATTTAGGCCAGCAGCGCAGCACAGCAAATCTGAAATTTAAAAGTGTTTCTTTTCAAAACGCTTTATACGATTTATTTTGACGTCACCCATTTTATTAACATTGTAGAAATTTTTTAAACGCTTTTAAGTGTTTTAAAAGTGTCGACAATGTTAATCAAATGAGTGACGTCAAAATAAACCGTTTTAAGCGTTTTGAAATAAAACACTTTTAAAGCTCAGATTTGCAGGGCATACACAACAGCTGGAGAATAATTTCTTGGCAGACGATCAAGCTTGCACGTGAAACTTCATTTGCTGTTCGTACACGTAGTGAAAACATGGAAAATAAGCGGATGTTTTAGCTGCTCTCCCCATCAAAAAATGATATTTGATGCCCAGTGCCCGGCCTGCAAGCCACGCCACAGTCGGGCGAACACGCTGGAAGACCGGTGGTCACGCCTACAAAAAATTTAAACCAGCTTAATTTGTGGCGTTTGTTTCAACAGTTACAAATGAGGTAGGATAAGTCAACCGAAGGCCGATGGAGACACAGCCTCATACCAACTATGGAGAGTTGGGTCACGAGAGAGCGTAAGAAGGTGAGTTACGACCTCGCACATTCCTTGAGTGGACATGGGTCCTGCAGGGCACATATACATCTGAACGGACATGACGACTCCCCGCTGTGCCCGACGCATGAGAGCATGACCTCTTCGAATACCCCAAATTAGCCGAGCAAAGGGCTGGAAGCTGGGGTTGAGGCACGGCTACGAGCAGAAAACATCATAGACTTAAAGCTGGTGACATATCCAAGCGTACATGCGTTGCATTCGTTGACAGATAATATAAAAGTGTGTGTATTCAAATGCGACCTGACGAAATATTCCGTGAATGTTCCGCATGCCACGCAAATGTCGGGCTACTTTCAACTTTTTCTGCATTGCCGCATTCGACATAGGACACACAAGCATACACAACAAACACATGCGACTCGTTACTCAGATGCCGCCTGCGAGAGTTTAAAGCCCGGGTCACACCGAAGGCGGCGCGGCGCGGTGCGGCGATTTTTGTATGAAAAGTAATATGACCCGCGCCGCGTCGCGTCGCTTCTGATGTGAATCACAAATTTATTTTTCGTGCTGAAATCGCTTAACAAAATTCGCATCGCGTCGCGCCGCATTCGGTGTGACCCCAGCTTAAATGTATGGGAAACTCTCTCGCAGGCGGTCGCCGCCACCGCGGCCGCCCCAATCTGTTTGTGCCTTTATGGTGTGATCGGATATTGTATAAAAGAAAATATAAGAGACGCTAAATATCCTTCATAAAAAGAAGCGGAAAGGAAGAGAGGAAGGCTTAGAAATACCATGAGTATCAACAGGTAGGTAAGAGCTGATCCAGCCCGCAACGCATTGGTGCAAAGCCGTTTCGTGAGAGAATAGAAAGACTAGTAGATGCTGTCACCTGCCCCACCTGGCCGGTGCGTGTCTTTAGCATGAGGCTTTCCAGCTGCCAACCCACGAAAGTAATAAAAAAACAGTAAATTATATGCATGCACATAAAAAATTAGTTTTTAATCACGCCAAAGAAGTGTGCGTACATAAGAACCCACACCCATTTTTTTATTGTTTCAGGTAGAAACACAACTTTCCTGTGCTTCAACCCGAATATTAAAAACCGGAAATACAATTTTAGAATTAAATAAATTTAATAAAAATAAATGAACGAAATCATTTCACATCACTTCAAAATTCGTTCCTTTTGAAATCGTATAAATCCATATGAAAAGGCAGAAACAGATTTTCCAGTACGTTTCACTTCCATAAAATTCAAGCCCATTCAACCCAAAATTAAGGATATTAAAATGTATTTCTTTTGAATATCGCAATTCAACCACAAAAAACAAAGACAATGAGCGTTTATATTTAATTAATAAAGTTAAAGAACTCACCAAAGACCTAAGCGAGAGCAAACAATAGAAAATTCTACTGAAAAAATGAGTAATAAATTTCCCCCAAATATGTTTTTTCGGCTACCAAATAAAAATGGCATGAAAACAATGCTTTGACATCACGATAGAAAAAATTGATGCGCAAAGGCCTATTTTCTAGCTGATTGACAAACGAGCTTCATTGTGTCTCTCATTACCTAATAACCGCGCGGTCTACAACTGGGGCGCGGCGGCTTATTTTTAACCCAGCAAAGAGCACCAATCCAGGAAGTTCAAGAACAAACCAATTTGCTCGGAAGTGGATAATCGGCGGCATACGCACGGGGCCCCCAATCGCGAGTCTCAACCTTCATCTACTCCCGCTTTCACTCGCGTAGATTCCTCTCGACACTAGTAGATAATGCATCATCCCAGCCGCTCTAGGGTAGACAACGAGCACGGGGGTGTACCTCGCCCTATCGGCTTGTTCCTTACATTACCGCTAAGCAAGGCGTGATTTCAATGCCACCCACTTCACATGTCTCGTTACTCGTTACTAAGGTCGTTTATTGCGCTCACCGCTGCTGCTCCCTTGTTCTGGCAGGGATAATGGGGCATTTTTCTAGGCAAAACAGCAGCACACCAACATAACCTCAAAGCACAAACGAAATGAACGCAATAAAACACGGAGTGATGCAGGAGCTCGTCCCCGACCGAGGGGAGCACTGCAGTGGGCCATCCACCCTCTGGCAAGGAACCCCTAAGTTGGGGCTTGTTTTCTTCGAGGTAAATTGGAGGAAAACATCTGAAGCACGAGGGAAGCACGTCGCTGGATAAACTTCACTTAAAGCCAAGTCACGGGGAACTCGAGTCCGGAGAGATGGGTGTTGGCCCTGCGTTTGGGGAGTTGCCATGACAACTTTTGCGGAGTCACGTGGTCGATGTTTAAGTGAACATGAAAATCCTTGGAGCTGGAGTGTCCAGCTGAAGTCAGACCGAGGAGGGTTGGAATCCCTTCGAGCGGAGACCATTCTGGGGGGTGCCATCTGGGACAAATGATTCCCAGTGTGGACCAGAGTCACTTGGTTGGCTTTATCGCTTTGTCTCTACTTGACCCTTTGCAGGGCTTCAGAAACCGACTATCGGATGCCTCGCATGGGACTAGTAGGCTAAATGGAGTTCGATTGTTGTCGTTTAGATAATGGAATTTCTTTGATTGAAGAACTGAAACCCCTCAAATGACGTAGAAGGATATTTGGGTGAAGTGGATTTATATTAACTCTCTCCTCTGTAAGCGGAAAGGCACAAAAAGGATGACGAGTTATTGGATCGAGGGTTATTTATAAAAGTAAGCAGTAGTAGCAGGTCTCATATGAACTGTAAACTTCTTATTAAAGGGTATCAACTTCTGGGGTTTACGGGTTCAGAAAAAAATAGTAATGTTGCAGCACATTTTTTACTATGTTCGTTCCTAGTTTAGTCCTTCTGTTAATGCTGATCCGATAGTAAGGGTAGCAGTGAGCTAAGCTGCTTTTATGTTTTATCATGAATAATAAAAATATATGATATCGAAGCATTTCCTTTATATTTCCTTACCTCGGACCAGCAGTGTCTTTTTACAGAGGTTTAGTAAAGCACATTTTTGGGACCGTACGGTGTATACTCGTATATTCCGTGTAGAATCTACTCGGAATTGTTAAATAAAACACTAAAAAATTAATTTATTCTTCAACGTTTTTTATGCTCAAAGTAGGCCCTAGCAATGCAACTAAGCTAGTCGCGTGGCCCAACTTATTTTGTGTATGCTGATTGTGGTAGAGTCCGTACCATAAAAGAAGTGAAATGAGCGCGTGTGGAGAGCAAATTAATGAGCTGATAATTTGCGATTTAAATAAATAGAGCGACGTTGCTCGCTTGTGGGGACTTGAGACTCTGCGCATAGAAAAAGCGATTTTGAGATTCCCTTCTGTTATGGTGCGGCCTCTATGGTCTTTAGCTCCTTCAGCGAGCAATTTTGCCTCATTCTTATTCTTAGTGCAACTCGTCTAAATTTCAGGGGCAGCTTCTACCAGCTCATTGAATGAATTGGAGACTGGTTCCACGCAGCTCAATAAAGTGCTGACCTCCTCCTACCATGTCAGCAACACAGTTTCTTCCTCCTGTAGTTGCCTAAAGGTCCCTGGTGGAAAGACAAACTGGCTGCAATGCTTAGGAATCTTAGGAGATTGTTCAATAAAGCAAAACATCCTGGGCAATGGGAAGAATACAGGTTCACTCTAACAGGCAGCGCCGGCCCTAGCCCTTCTTCAGGGTAGAGCGAGATTGTCTTTTGGCGCCCTTTAGTTGACGCTTTCACCTCACATAAATTGTATTTCCAAGATAAACCTTTTTTCAAGCACTGCAAGGCACCCCTGGCGTGATGGAGGTTTATCTTGACAAGCTTCATATTGGAAGCAGTGTTCATTTCCTTAGGGGACTATGTCCCCCCCGGTTTTGCGAGCCTTTTTGGATTTGGGTGGTGGTTTTAGGCTTAGCGTTAGTTATATTGAGATGATAGAGAGAGTCACCTACTCGTTAGAGGAGGCTCCCCCTACCACCAGCCCACAAAATGCAGTGGTCAGCATCCTGACATTCGAGCAACTTACGTATTTCATTCCCGGAGCAGATAACCCTGTAAGGTTTCAGTTAGTAACCTAGCTTGCTTGGTGATCGGCGCGGAAATGGTTGTGGTTGCTCACGAGGTGCTGGCGGTCGCTGAGGCGTCATTGGAATTTTGGCTGGGAACATGCCGCCCTGATCCTAAGCTGTGCCCAACCAAACTTGTAGCCAATTTGGCCTCGCGTCCGCCTCAGCTCGTCAATAGACCTTTGGTCCACAGAGAATGTCATCTCAGTAAATGGTGGGCGGTGCACTTTGGGTAGTACTCTCCACTCCTGCATCCTTAGGGTCGTGTCTTTTCAACATAATGTCAGTGGAGTCTTCTGTCCTCGTCTACAGCGACGAGGCTTGCTTCACACCCCTCTCAGTCACTTTGACGGGGCCGAGTCCATGCTGGTAACTACCTCGGGCGCGCAGCAACACCTAAGAATCTGGGCTGTTCTAAGCCCTGTCCCAACTCCATCGCCTCCAGAAGACTACCTTGCACGGTAACTAGTTGTTCCGTGGTCAGGAGAATCTTCGGATAGTCAGTCGCCAGCACGCCCTTTCTGACACTTTCTGCCATTCGGCAGAAGGTCGGCTTTGGAGCCGTTTTAGGCTTCATTATGGGTGTGTCGGACTTCGGAAGGCTTTTCAAACCGTATGGCTTTTAGCCGGGTTGTTGTGGCTTGGAGAGGATCCAGACCGGAGGATTTAATCCTCTTCTTATTACTGGTATCTCTCTTCCCTTCGTGGTTTGCGGGCTCAGGCAGTCCTTATTGAAGATGGATCCCGAAAATTCCCCTTCTCTGGGGCCAGATTCGGCACTCTGCTGCAAGGGTTCAGAAATATCCAACTGGCCTTGTAGGACGGCCTTGTGGGGATATGGAAGTCCCAGAAGTGTTTGGAGCGTTGAGAGGTGCTCCATCCTCAAAAGTTTTTTTAAAGGTATCTATATTGATCCTTCAGCACGATTCAGCACCTTGGGATTGCGAGTTTTATCCAGTTTGTTCTCTCTAGATCCGCCGTATTCAGTCTGCTCCATTGACAGGCAGGGCACCTCGGGTAGGATGTAGCCTAAGGCCATGTATGGTCGGTCTTGGAGTCAACGTTCCGTGTCGTTTTCGCGTCACATTGATGAGCACATACACACTTGGCTGGCTACAAAACAACGCTCCGCCGCCTGCACGCCCGCCGCGCAGCCCCGCACCCCTCAAAAGGTGCTATCAAAATTTTATATATCGCTCGAAATTGTTTTTCGCATTCATTTTAGCGCCCTTTGCCACTTGGCGCCTAGAGCGACCGCTGCACTCGCTCTACCCCAGGGCCGGCGGTGCTAACAGGCTACAACAACTGGACGCTTCAAATGCATTGCCTGGAGTCTGCAGTCTCTACTAGACGCAACTAGGCTCCTAAAGCTCTTCTGAAACAAGACCATGAAGAAACCTTGAGTTCCTGCTCAGCGAGCACTTTCCAGCGCCAATCTGTCAGACCGTTTATCCCTTGGATGCTTGGTACAGTTATAGGACCATTCCAGACCGATATTTCCGAAGCCTCTCTAGGAACATCTTCGACCGGGACCGAGCTGGAGTTAGCTTCAATTCGGGGTACATCTCAACAATCTGGAGGAAAGTCGTGGGGGTTTTTATCACTAGACGGAGCAACAGGCCTCTGGAGCGGCTTAACTCGTTAGGGCCTCTCAGCTTAACCGCTTTTCTTTTGAAAACGATGGGAAGTCTGCTGGACCAACACATCAGGTCCATTCCTCTACATAGCTCTCAGTTCCCTTATTCAAAGGGTAAATCAACAGAGGTTGCTTTAGACTACCTAGTAAATAAAACTGAGGTAACCCTCCTTGCTAAGGAAACTGCCCTATGTGCGTTCCTTGACATCGAGAGTGCTTCGATAACACTGGCTCTGAGTATCCAGGGTGCCACAGTTGAGTATTCAGACTCAGTCAAATATATCGGAATAAGAGGCTGAACTGGAACGCTCAACTGGATTACGCCATCAGTAAAGCCAGTTGGGCTACATGGACCTATAAAAGGCTTTTGAGTAAGACATGAGGTCTTACACTAGAAATGATTTACGATCGTTAAACCACTTATGCCCTTATAGTCTGTTGCTCGAAGACTAAATAGGTCATGGCGATCCTTATGTATGGTAGATTCTAACGGCTCACTTTCCTAGCAATCATAGTCGTTGAAAAAAATAATATGGCTTATATCGAGGAAACCGTTGTTGGTAGGCGAATTTTAGTGAACTTTGGCTCCCTCCAACTGCAGATTCCCCACAAGATCCCATCCAAGATCCACCACTGCGAAGTTGAATTACTAATTCGATACCCAGTGCGAAAGCGCATCCAGCGTGAAAGCGCATCCAAGGCAAGAATTGAAACCTGGATTCAAGGTCCCACGCAGGGCTCCCCCACACGCTCCCCCAGGGCTCCCCCAGCATGAACGCCCACCCAAGATACACTATCTTCAAAGTCCTCCACAAGATCTTACCTAAGACCCCCGATTCCAAACCAAAGCCTCCTAAGCATAAAAACCAACCCGAGACACGCTAATCTCAAAACCCAAGATTCCACCCAAGACTCCCCAGTATAAAAGCCTATCCAAGCGAAGTTCAGCTAGTTTCACACAGGTGACGCTCACCACAAAAAAGCTAATCACACATAGGGTTACCATTCGTCAGGATTTCGCCTGACATGTCAGGCATTTTATAGCCATGTCAGGCTCAGGGCAGGCTTTAGTTGATGTCAGGCTTTTTTATAATTGAGATTTTAATTTTTTTCCTTTTGTCAGACTTTTTACTCTAAAATCAGGCATTTTGTAGGTAAAAGGTATTTCAAAAATAAAAAATAGTAACCCTAATCACACACGGTCCTGTCCCAGATAAAGCTCATACCCAAGCCCACCACCACACCAAAAAAAAGCTTCAGCCAAGACACAAATGAAAGCTTGCGCTAGTACTCTCATAGCGTAACTACTAATGCTCTGCTCTGGCTCGGCTTAGATGGAGAACGGTTAAGAGCAAATTAACCAAAGTATACATCGCTTAGGCATTACATTGACGGGGTGCCGCGATGGAATAATCTCATATTCCAAATTGCTGAACAAGTAACCGAGCATCGGAGGTGATGCGATTTCCGTCTTCAGTCGTTCGACCGCGCCATTATCTACAAGTCCTACGTTCGTCGCGCCTTTAATTCGACTCTTTTATCTGAACTGGTGTCTCAAAAACCACCTCTCAGCTTGGCTGGACAAGGTGGAAAATCGTCGTTTAGGTGTAATTGGTGATCCTGCCTATTTGATTCACTGAACCGTGGTACAAATGTAGCAGCTTTGGCAATATTTGACCGTTATTACCACAGTGATTGTTTCACTACGATAAATTACCTTCTGTCCCCACGTCTCCGACACCAGAACGCACATCTTAGTCAGCCAGTTTGCACTTCAGTGGTGGGCAACAGCTGACTTTTCCAGAGCATCAAAAAAGCTTTAAAAGCCCTTGTTTAAACCTTCTCACTTGAAAGCTAACTCAAAGCTTTTTCCTATATCTCTCTCTCACACGAACAAGCGATTAGGTTAGGTTAGGTGTAGGGAGTTGCCTCCAGTGTGGCCGCAGGCCCAATTAATGCTTTGGCAAGCCGTTTTGATGCCACAACCTCGTATACCTAAAGTTGTTGGGTTGTTTGTTCGACTGTGGCGGACGTCTAAAGCCATCCTGTGGATGATACCAACCTTGAAGTTTTCCCAATCTATATTAATAAAAGGAAGTTTCTGCATGTATGTATGTGTGCGCTGTAGCGGGCGCACCAGTCATCGCAGAGCTTCAAACTTTGCACGAAGGTCCGTTGGGGTCTTCCCTGAAACACCTCGAAGCTCGATTTTCGAAATTCAAAATGGCCGCCGAAAAATTACCGAAATTCAAAATGGCCATCCAAATATGTATGTGCAAATTGTGTTCCGATTTCAATGAAAGTGGGTATCTGGGGGTTCCTAAGGTCGCTAAAAACGAATTTGTGGCCAAAACTTATAAATTCAAAATGGCCGCGCCAATATGGCCGAAGAATTTGCTAATTGTATTCCGATTCCAATGAAAATCGGTATCTGGGGTTTCTTGAGGTAGCAAATAACTAACTAAAGAACTAACTAAGAACTAATAAATTCAAAATGGCCGCGCCAAAATGGCCGACGAACTTGCCAATTGTTTTCCGATTCCAATGAAAATCGGTATCTGGGGTTTTAAGATAGCAAATAACGAATTTATGATCAGAACTTATAAATTCAAAATGGCCGCGCCAATATGTCCGACTAATTTGCCAATTGTGTCCCGATTCCAATGAAAATCGGTATCTGGGGTTTTTTAAGGTAACAAAAAACGAATTTATGATCAGAACTTATGAATTCAAAATGGCCGCGCCAATATGGCTTTTTTCAATTGTATTCCGCTTCCAATGAAAGTGGATATCTAGGGGTTTTAAAGTTTGCAAATAACGAATTTATGATCAAAACCTATAAATTCAAAACGACCGCAATGAAAATCGGTATCCGGGGGATTTTAAGGTAACAAATAAAGAATTTATGATCAAAATTTATAAATTTTAAATTTCGGGGCCAATCTGGAGACGAATTTTGCCAAATAAGTGTCATTTCACGGTCAGCTGTATGTAGGTTGTTCAAGAGTTGGGAAATCGAAAAATCTTCAAATATGAAGAACATCTCTATATAATTCAATAAAAAAACACTGTACAGGACAGATATTCATAGTTCAACCGGTCAGACGCCGGCAAAGATGATTTTCGGGAAACAGATTACGCTGCCAAGTGATTATATGGTATCCAAAATCATTTTTTCCAGATTTTTTGTTGTTTTCATTATACTTTTTTCCTACCGCGGACAGTGCACACATAAACTTTTTTTATTTAAAGGCGTTGCAACGCACGCGGGTTTTATGCTAGTTAACAATAAAACAGGTTCGGCTACCAAATTAATTAAGATAACCCTCATCGCTACAACTGAACTGAAAATTATCTTCTGGTTTGTAATTGCCAAAATTTTAATCATTTCCATTTTGGAGACTTTTCAAAAACAAAACTGTCGCTGTACAGTTTCGAAACTTAAATTAAAAGCAATCAAAACCATTACGTCAGCCCACATATAAATATGAAAAAGGAATGAAAATCAACTGGGACAAGTCATTAAAGTCCCATAAAGTGCTTAAGTTGTTTTCATATCAGTTAACGACAATAAACAATCAAAGAAAATGAAAAACGATAGAATGTCAACAGATTCTGGTCAAGTGCATCAATTAACTGCTGATCATAATGTCTTGGCCTCATCAAGACCTTTTCGGAATTACTAAGCCGAACTCTTGTTCTAAATTAATCTAAAATAATCGAAAGGCGTTTTGGTGGCCTGATTGATGCCTCAATAAATTTGTTGATGAGCAGCAGTATTACACGGCGTATACAGCATTCCCGAAATTCCGTTTTGTCCCAACGTCAACGGGTTGTAATTTTATCGCTTATTGATCCGACAACATCCGACAATGCTCTGGAGAAACGTGCCCATGACAATGACTGTGAAACTGATATCGACCAAGGGAAGCAGGAAAATTGTCCATTAACACCAGGTGTCGATTTACTCTGCGGCAATGAACGTTGCCTTGTGAAAAAGATAAGGGACTAAAAAAAGGCATAAAGATAAGAAAATTGTATAAGAATAATACGAAAAAAATAAAACGAATCTTCGGAGTAATGATGTCATTCTGCATCTGCAGCTATGCACGTGGTCTCTCTTATATTATAAACTGCGATTCGCACATTCTACGCATGATCAGATTACTGACATTGAACCGTTTGATATCGGAGCGGCAGACGACATCCAAAAACCGCAGATTGTCACCGAACAGATCATTCACTGTCAAGGGGGACAACTGGTTGGTCGGCACTACGCGACCACTTAACCGGTTCGAACTTGGGTTACGTCAGAAGGGAGTTCAATACACCAACAAACATATCGACTCTTGAGCCTCGACAACAACGTTACGAAACCAGATCCTCCCAACGATAAGGTAAAATGGTGCATAGCTAATCTCCAGTAGTAAAGAACCATCCCTTTATGGTGGCGCGCATTATTACCTCTATTCTGACACAACTAGACGCTAGAGACTTGAAAGACATATTTCAGTTGATTCAAATGGCATTCGAGCCAATCTCTTTTGAGCCGCGCGCCGTTCTTTTACAATACGTTGAACAGGTCAGTTACAAGACTTTCATAGCGGCGACGTGACGCAATGACGAGGAATTTTTATTCATTTTGAAGGTGATTGAGAGGATCAAGAAGTGGAATAGATTGAATTGTTCCGGACTTTTTAGTCACGCTTGAGTCACTCGGTCTTCATCAACAAAACGGCCGCAAGAACTTGTAGTACTTGATTAAGCCCCAATCAACGGCAGCTGCCATTACTGACCTCATCTCAATTTCTGGTTTGAATTATTCCGAAATTGGCCAATGAATCACATTGATTTTGGCATTATTTAATTCTGACTTCATGTGGACGTTTTTGTTTTCGCTTTTTTAATGCTTTCAGCATAGAATGCGATAACGATAAGTTTTTTTCCTTTTTACTATAAACAAAAACGTGATGAGGGTTTAGAGGCCAAATGAAATCATGGCTTATTGTGTGTCATGATTTTTAAAAGGGAAATTTGTGACAAGCCAAATTTAAGCTTTTAAAAGGTTCTCTTCATGCCTCACTATCGATTGCAGTTATAACCATAATTTGACGACGAAAATGCAGATTTAGATGGCTCAGTTTAAATTGTTTACAGATTCTCTACAATCTCTTAAAATCAATGGGTTGTTATTGTACTTAATGTCTAGTGTAATCAAAAGGTCAAATTCAACAAATTAAATTTAAGCATGTATGAAATGGAGATTTTAACTTCAAAAAAGTTTCGTAGCCCCTAAACAGGCAATATGTCAGCACCCACAGCTTGCATGGGAACACTAATGACAATGAACAAGGAATTATAAAGATGGCAGCTAGTTGCTACTTCTACTCAACCTTGGTCGTTGCAAGCCGCCTGGAGCCACTTGCAACCAAATAGACCATATGTTGAGAGACTACCGCCACCTTTCGGGTATGATGGTAAGAAGTGCCAACTTCGACTCGGATCACTATCTTGTTGGTATGGTGCTCCGGGAGGGCATCCTAAAGGCACCTTGGAAAAAAGAGCACTTTCATGAATTGCTAAATGGCGAGTTAACTGAGGAATTGTGAAGACTTCACAAATATCTGATGATAATCCCTCGCTGTTGCTACCATGCTTAGAAGAAGTTAGCAGAGACATAAACCGGCTCAAAAAGAACAAGGCCTCTGGTGCAGACGCTATCCAGTGTGAAGTTAGTTAAATATGGACGGCTTAAACTACACTACACCAAGCGATTGTATGGGAGCAGGAAGCGATACCAGAAGACTATAAAACAGACATCGCCTGCCCCATACCTTAAAAAATAGATAACACAGCATGCACCAATTATCGCAGTATAAAGGTACGGTTTCGCTGGGAGCTGTCGACAGCAGCTGCCGACGGCGTTCTTCAGCTGCAGCAACTGAACAGCGCGGTCAAGTAGTTTGGTTGAACCTGTTGCACGGCTGCCGGCAGTCAATTGTTGGGTCAACAGGTGAAGAAAAATTTACTGAAAAATAATGGATATTGCAAAGTTGTTCTTAATTGAGGAGGAGGAGGAGCATGATTTTATGGAACTAATGTTATTAAATCGAAACAAGGTATAAACAGTATGTTTAAATCGCGTAATGATGAGCTTAAACAAGTTCAATAAGCTTTTCATCCTCATCAAAAGAAAAATTTGGCGCTTCTTGACTGGTTCAAAAGCAGTTGAAACGCAACAGCTAGCTGTTGACAGCTGCCGCCCAGCTGTTAGGCGGTGTGAGCGAAACCGTTAACACGTGCATACCATAAGAGCAGTGATTTTCAGCAGCGAGCTTTGACATCTTGCTGTTAGCGGCCGCTGCCGACAGCTCCCAGCGAAACCGCACCTTAACGTTGTTCAGTACCGCGGATATTCTGGGCTGTCAAATAAGATGGCCCCATACAATAGAAACATCTTAGGCCAATACCGATGTGCCTAATAAGCTGACACGATTATGTAAGTTAACCATTGTAACGGCAGGCCTATTGGCTGGCCAAACAAACCTGAGCGACAAAGTTTTAAACACAATCGTTATCCTATTCAAGCTGCTTCAAGTTTTAGGCAGACTGATGAACTTAAACTTGTATCCAGGCCGCTTGGGCCTATTGTACTACCCATACCATCTCAGATATGAAGACAAGGGCTGGTTATATTATTATTATTAAGGAATGAGGGAGCAACCCATATGGTGAACACTGCGGCCAAGTTAGGCCTATTGTGTAGACTATCAGCCTTCCGGACGAAGGCAAGAAGGTCTTTAATTGAAGAAGACCGGACTTGAGCGGGGCTCATAAGCTCTCTGTTAAACGTTCTTCTTCTAAGACAGATCAGAGCAGGACATTCACAGAGAATATGTGTGGAAGTCTCCCCGAGTAAAAATAAAACTCGCCCGCAGCTAGCCTGCATCAGATACGCACTAGCACGCACGGCGCCACATCTAGCACGCATAGCGAACAAATGCGCACGGCACATTTTACTAGGGTTTTCTTCGTCCTCTACAATTTTTAAAGCAATACAGGCGATTTCGTGCATGCCTGTGGCGGACGAGTTTTATTTTTACTCGGGGACAAAACTAGCATGCACACTCCCGCCACAGAGATGCACGAAATCTCCTGTATTGCTTTAAAAATTGTGGAGGACGAAGCAAAGGGTCAATTATCTTGGTGACCATAAAGGGTGCCAATAGCATACTCAGTAGAAAGGTTCTCGTTCGATTGCGTAGGTCAAGCAGCATTGGAAGCGGTTAGTGTTTAGCTGGGGGACTGCTTGGTAAAACAACACTCGAGTTTGGAATGGTTTATGCCGATGCGGATGCATTTATAAATGTTCATGCCTAAATTTTTAGATTTTCGTGCCAGTGGCGGTAGCGTGCATGCCTGTGGCGGGAGAGTGGGTGCCTCTGGCGTACAAATTTTTAGATTTTCGTACCTGTGGCGGCAGCGTGCATCCCTGTTAGTCCGGGAAAATTAGCATTTAAAGGAGACAAAATTCGGAAATGGCTGAAAATTGGTCCACAGCTTCTTCCTTGGGACTTTTTAAGAAAACAATTTCGGAATCACAAAAAAAACATGGCCGCCGGAAATATAGCGGTTTTCCGGTGTTTTCCTTGTATCTCGGTTTCTATAGGTCGTACAACCCCGTACAAAGGCCCTAAATGTTGACAATGAAATTCTCTACAACTTTAGTTCTTACAAAAATGTTGACCCGATTAACCCTTTCAAAGGTATTCAAGGTCAAAGTTTCCAAAAATCAGTTTTTGGTCCAACGAGTGATCGGGGATAAGACTCCATCTTGAGGGCAGCCCTTTTGGAGTCTAGTCGGTTCTGGCAGAGTCTGAAGGCTCTCACAGTCTTTCCTCCAGGCAATCCTTTTGGAACGTCTCAGCTCCTTGTTGTAGGCTGTTAGGGTGATGAACTATCCCAATGTCCGGTATGTCTAACACCCCTACGCATTGCAGCTAATCTGTCGTTCCACCAGGGCACTTTACGCGAAGACTGAAAGAAAGAGACAGCGTTGCTGTCATGGTAGGAGGAGATCAGCACGTCAGTAAGCTGCGTGACCGCATTCTCCAGTTCCCACACTGATCTGATATAAGCGGCAAGCAGGACTGATTTCGAGGCCACAAGCCCATGAAACTTAGACCAGTTGGTTTTCTTGGGAACCTCGGAAAGTAGGCAGACGCAAGGACGATTTCCTGGAATCCGTTGGCGGTGGGAACCGCTACCGAAATCGCCACTAGATCTCTAGAAATAAAGTTAGTAATGGAGAGATGACTGACACGATTGTCGTCCTCTGACTTTGCCATTGGTAACCCAAGGCTCCTGAATAAGAGCAAGGGTAAGGGCTGGTTTGTCGTCACTAAATCTTGGCTGTTCGATAAACAATGAAATCTTGCTCCTCGCGATCACAGGACAGTAAAAGAAAACATAAAGGGAATAGGATAGATGGATATTTAGGGCACAGTACCTGGTAACCAAACAGTGTCTTAACATTATTCCTACTGCAGGTCTGGTTTGATTAACTTTACGCAGTTTTTTCCTGTAACGCTTCGCAATTCGGCCTAATGTCTAACCTAGCAGTGAGGCGGTACAGGAAAAACTCCTTGAAGTTGACCAAACCCGCCCCGGAACTCCAGCTTTCGTTACTGACCGCCTTTGGCCATTGTTTAGTACCTATAGGTCATGGGGACTTCGAAGCCCTGGGGTTTGGCACTATATTCATCGGTCCGGAACTGGTTAGGTTAGGGAATATTTCCATCTTCGGTAGCCTAGGGGTTAAGGCGTCCGACTACCCCCCCAGAGGTCCGTGGTTCGAATCCACTCCGCGGCATGCTCCTTCGCATTTTCATTTTTTCAACCTAGAGAACTTTCCGTTTTCTGTCTTCCCTCTTACCCTTTCTCCAGTCATCGTCTTTAAGCATAATAAACGAGGAAGCCGCCATCCTCCTGTTCGATCACCGAAGTCAGCGCTCTGTCACGGTAGAATTTGGATGGTGGCAGGTGGTGGAATAAAACCACATGTTGGCACTGTCAGTTCTTTTACTCTCGTCTCTACAAAGTCACGCCTTAAAAAACGTTGTTCGATTTATTAACCCCGGAAATAGTCCATTATAATTATTCTGTAGGGTCTCGAATAAGAAAGATCACCATTCATACCGAAGTGATCTGCCAAATTTGAGCTGGTCTTAAATCTGGTTAGTAAAAGATCGTTAACAACAGACACAATTGCTCCATAAAATACAATTTGCAAAATTTCTTAAGCAGAGACCTCATTCCCCATTTTGATTTACTTTGCAAACTTTCACATTCCATTTAGTTCAACCCAATAAAAATCCAAGCTATAAATTATATCCGGACTACAACCATCCACTTTCAGCTAAAATCTTTCCCCTTTTGATCACTTTGCCAATCTGCAATCCCCATTAAATGCCATGACTCGTGCATTCCATCCTTTCTGCCAAGAAGATACACCAACAAAAGACGGTCGAAGTTTGGTCATAATTTAAAAATTGTGCGCTCTGCCCTCTTTCAGCATTGTATCGACGAGAATCAAGTCTAAATCGAGATAAACCGAATACGAATCCTTTGCCCATTAATTGATCTAAATCCCTTAAGTTCTGATACGAGAGGCCAAAACTGGAAAAATATTTATCTTAATGGAAACGACCCACTTTTGGATCTAAAAGATGTCTGCCGAGGCCATTTAACCTCCAGCTTCAATTGTTCACTATATGCTCTTAACTCGTTTCCATTCATAGCACGGAGTTTCAAAGAGTCGACCGCCGCTAGAGATAATGTAGTGAGCAATTTGGTGCTTCATCATCGCACGATATTACTACACCGGGACGGGACTCTCCATGGAGGTAGAGAGCATTTGTCAGGAATTGTATAGGCTGCCAACAGCACAGCGATTGAATGGACCTGGGTAGATGGGTCCCATGCAGATAAGTCTAATGATAAATGCTAAGCAGCGCAGGTTATGCTGTCAGTAATTAGCCTAGTGACCTATTAATTTGGAGTTTTCGTTAAAAGTCGTAAAAATGATATAAAGTTGAAGGGAACAAATGAATACAGGTCCGGAAGCACCCTCCAATGCGAACAGCGGTGATATGGTACCTGTCACAGGGGTGACGGCTTATTGCTGCATGCATGATAAATTCGGGACCCTAATGGCTCGTCATAACTAATTCACACCACGTAAGTGATAACAAAGTCGTAAATGCCTCGCCGCCCATTAGCCCCAAGATCCGAAAGGGTTGCGATTAATGGGAGTTGACCGGGTAACAGGATGAAACATTTCAAAATATGCTCGCCACCAACTCGGGTGTTCCGTCACAGCATGTTTTCGTAGGCGATTCAAAATATCAAAATAAAGCATCAGAATTCAGGACGTCTCGAATGACGACGGCATTAACAAGGACTCAAAATCAAATTTCCAGGAAGCTCAATTTGCCGTTCTCCAATGTCAGGTAGCTGCTCCATTACTAAAACAAAGGATGACAAGGATTTCGAGAACATGGCCCATGTAGGACTTCGGTTGGGAAGTTGCGGAACGAGCACCAAATGGAAATGATTGCACCCCTGGGTCCTCTTTCCCAGGGATGAACACGAGCCAATAACCCGCTTAAAACATGACGCCTCACTCCTGCTGTATTGTGTTTCTGAGGCAAGGCACACATAGGTAAATACCGGGATGAAAATATGCAAATTCTCTATTATGTCAGCACAGAGGAGTCCATTCCCGGCATTCCATCGCGGCAGTTATTGCGAGATCCGAAGTGCATCTCGACTAGAAAATTTCCGCATACGTGAAGAGTCACTCATGTGCATACACCAGCTTCTCGCTGTCCATGCATATTAATTACCACTCATCGAGTGCGCAATTCGCACTGAGCTGCCCTAGACGCATTTGCATTATATGAATCTGGGGTGGTCATCCGTGTTTTGTCCACTTGCGATTAATATGCACGTTCACACGGCCACTGTCGATTCATCTGTGGCAATTGAGTCGCTGCCGTTAACGACGCCGCCGCCTTCGTGCAAGACCTGTAAGTCACGACTAAAGCAGGTGTGTATCCCTCCATATTTGGGGCGCCACGACCAGTTGTAAGGTAGATTCCCTGCATACCGACAGTGTATTTTGCTCCAGCTACCGTCTGCGAAAAGGGGTTCCCCGGGACAGGTGTGTGGACGCTTTGTTTGGGTTCCCGCGCATCGGTCGTAAGCTGGATGTCATCCGTTCTGAATGGATTCCGAGCGGAGTAACGCCTCGCCGATTATAGACTTTACGTAATTGGGAAGATGATGGATGCTGATGATAGGATTACATTTATGGACTGATGTTATGAAACATGACTAATTTAGTGATATGTGAGATGACGACGTAGTTACTTATGATCATACAAATAAATGCGCAGTTATCATTGAAACAATGTGACACTTGGGGAAAATATTTAATGGGTATTCAATGAAAGTCGCATTTTTAGCCGAACATGAGAAAATGTGACTTTTTTTCTTTATTCGGCTTAGGAATCACCCTTTGTACTATCACCAGTCTGTCATGCCAATAACTTCTTCCGATAAGCCTTTTGTCTTTTGCCTTAAAGAAACTATAGAAAACTGTCTACAGGAAAATAGAGGTAAAACCATAAAAGAAGACGCCGAAACGCGCAGTTGGGGAAATGGAAACTACACACAAATAAAAATTGCGCACATATGGATAAGAAATGCGCTTATGGATTTTCAAATTTACCCTTCGAAATTTGTTGCGACTGGACTAAGGGACGGTAATGACATGCGGGGGTTCTACTGCGCATGGAAAACCAGACTTTTCTCGGCGTCTTCTTTTATGGTCTTACCTCTACGACGTACTTGTTTTCGGCGCCAAATCCCTCTCTCAGCATGCATACCAGGCAGTGCCAGCGGATCGTGTTGGGCCCGGGTGGGTTGTCAGGCAAACACACCCCGTTGCCTCCCGAAACTGTTTTTTTGGTGGCAACTTTTCCTAAAAACAGAAAGAAGGTTGGTAACTTCATTGTGAATCGAAAGATGGCTCGACGTAGTACAGAATAACATGTGGAGTTCCGCAGAGCTCTGTCCTAGACCCTCTCCTGTGGCTCACAATGTATAATGATGTGATGAGGCTACGCCGCCTAAAAGGAGCAGTTGCAGTCGAGTTCGCCGATGACATTTGGGTAGTGGTCGTAGGGCAATACCTCGATGAGATCGTATTGTGCGTGAACGAAGGCATCTGAAAGAATAAAGCGTAAAAGCGCTGGTCTGACTCTTGCTGAGCAGAAAAATTAAGCTGTGCTGCCCAGTAAACTGAGAAATAACAAATGTCTGTAATGATCATGGTATGGGACAGAGCTGGAATGGCCTACCAAGCTACCGGGAGTTTCCCGGTGGGCCGTGCCGAATGTTAAATCAAAAATGCTTCCCCTAAATAAGCTAGTTCAAATAACGATAAAGGACTCGTCAGACTTGACCGAAAAGGCCAATTTCTTTTTCAGTAAATGTAGGACGTGGAAAGCAATTCCCCATCCAAAAAGTGGTGATCTAAGGTTTGAAAAAAATAGTGATGTTGGAAAAAGTTTGTGCACGGGTTTTAAAGAATGCTCGGATTTTGTTGACAAGTGATGTTTTATGGGAAAGCTATCGGAAACTGAATCCAGAGAAGTTAATTTCATTTAGAACCGGTTTCATTCCATCGAGTTTATTAGATGGTGCTCGTGGCTCTTGGCCGAAGTCTTTTCAAAAAAGGGCTTGACCGAATGTTATGAAATTTTTTCCAAAGCACGTTTCCGTTAATGTGCTTCGATCGGCATCCCAACGAAGCCGATATCATTTTTGGTTTGCGCGATATCGTGCGGGTACAAAAATCACGTTCGTCGTTTAAGCAAAAAAACGGCTCAACCGAATTTTATGAAAATCATTTTAAATCATGCTTTAAGCGGCCTACAGACGATCAACTTGGGTTGTCAACCTGTTGGCAACAGAAAGTGTACAGACGCTTCAACTTGTTATCAACCAGTTTGCAAACATCATTTCATTTTCAGTTTTTGATTGCAAAGCATGCTGATGTTCATTGCTCAACCTCACGATTTAAAATGATGTTGCACACTACAGTTGTCAACGTCACTACAGACGCGCAAATTGGTTGGCAACCTGTAAGCTCCGCCTACCAAAAATCTAAAAATTTTGATTTTGCTTCAACCATTTATCAACGGTTGTTTTCAATCATAAACACGACTACAGACATGCAACTCGTTGACAACTAGGGTTAGTTGACAACGGGTTGAAAACCCAAGTTGATCGTCTGTAGGCCGCTTTAGTTAATACGCTTCGATCAGCACCTCAACGAAGACGATATCTTTTTTGGTTCGCCCAATATCGTGCAGGGAAAAAATACTACGGACGTACGCACAAACACACCTACACCTACACACATAGTTCTTCTCATAATTATGCTTAAAGATAAACTTTTGAAAGCAAAAAATAACTTTACTTGATTGTTAAAACAAAATGTATTGAAATGGGCCGAAATTTTTGAATTTCCCGGTCCTAAATTCATTCTCAGTCCAGCCCTGTATGTATTGGTGATTTTATTGTTATTAAGCTTCAATTCGATTTTTTTGTTCTGGTCATTTCGTATTTGGATTAAAGTTTTTTATTAACCTTGCAACACGCGGGTTTTCATTTTTTCGACTTTCAGATCGTATAATGTTCTCTATTCAATTTGATTTCAAGAGTGAAACCGGCTATAAAATGAAGAAAAAAATTCGGATTCCTGTCGCCTCCGAAGTTCTGTAATTTTGAAATTTTCAAATCAACATATTACTGGCGACTCCTGGTGTAGATTGTGGTAACCGTATATTATATAGATGCTTGAATGATATTTAAAACCTGAGAAACATTGCTCTTTAAATAGTTTTTTATCCATTCCTCAATACATTCGAAAAACTACCATTTCGTGACAATCACCCATATAATGTCCTCACATTCCGTGTCGAATTTTATGTCGCGGTTGCTTAAATTTAGTCCTGGGACGTTGCTGGGGTATTTGTCGTAAGTGCCGCTGACACCTCGATTTCAGAATAAGATTTGTTTTTTGCCAACCTCTCGCCCAAACAAATATCATCAGGACCGGTTTCTGAATATTTACATATATCCTCTCGGAGCATGGTTGGTCTAGTTATACCTTATGCCAATACGATCTATTATCATTCAAGAAAATTCTTCACCAAGAATAGTTTGAAAACGTCACAATTTGGAATAAACGGTCTTTTTTGCTAATAACTAACACTAACCATTAGACAGATTGTGCATTAAAGAGTTTGTGTACGTATGTATGTGCAAAGCTGACCCCTCGTTAACAAACATACATGCAAAATCCTATTCGAGTTGCAACAACATCTCCAATGCAGCACACTGGATACATAAGACCATTGAACATCTGATCTAATAAATAAGTAAATTCCTCCCCAACAGAACATCAAAAGCGTTGAAACCTAATACGTCATAGAAGATTGCCGTTTCCTCCTTGGCAATGTTAAATCAATTTGCGTGCTGCTTTTTTACGTAGTATTCCCCATTGAACATGCTTAATACCCCAAAGACAAAAAAAGGGAGGAAGAAGGAGATTTGTTTTTCCTCCTGATTGGGTATAATATAATCGGGTTTTCCGCCTGTACTTCTTCCTGATTCCTCTCTTGTAGATGGGGATGAAAATTGAAATATTCCTTCAAGCGATTCATGTGCACACAATCATACGAAAATAAAAAAAGGAAAATTCAAATAAATTCACGGCTTAAGGCTGGCACAAAAAAAAGGAGAATAAAAAACACGGCAACAAAAGGACACGAATGCAAACGTAAAAAAGCATCAATTTCTGCACGTTAAACGCTGCCCCAGAGGAAGTCTACCATTCATTTTGCTCCTGATTCCTTACAGATATTCCCCCCCACTCCTGCGACTACAGCTCGTACAGGAGCCTTATGGAAAATATGCTCTTTCATCGGATGAAGGAGCTGGCGCTCAATTGGAGCAAGAGAAATCCGCTTGAATCGCACTATGCTTCGTTGTCCCCGTCTCGCAGTCGACGTCCTCCTCGTCGTCCATGGCCCGCTGCTGGAGCCCCCTTTGGCAATCTCGCTTTTTGTAAGGGCTGCGAATACTCTTTTTGCACCCATAAAAAAGCGTTCCATCCCCTAGATGTCTCTAGTTAAACGCATCTGTTGCAAGGTTTTGCGGCACAATTTCGCAGAACAATCACTTTGCTTTGTGATTCCACAGCGAACGGTGTCGGGGGAGGGGGGTGGGTCGAGAGAGAGAGATTGGCGAGGGTAGTGACTAAAAGTGTTTCTGGTTGTATTTGATAGCTGCCGTTCGAGTAGGGTTTCAGTGCCTCCTTTCTAGTTTAATTGTCTTTTGAATATTGAATGGGCGTCTACAAAGGACCTCGCCTTCTGCCAGAGCTCCTTCCCTCCTGGAAGTGGTTTTCTCACGGCAAACGCTATGGGGCTGGATCCGGCTGGGAAGCAGCTCTGAGGTTACTTGACTGCTGGCGAAAGTTTTACTTAATTTTGAACACTTGATTCGTTTAAAGCTGATCCTCCTATGGTTACTGGGGCGTATATACGCTCAAATTGGCGGCTTAAGACTCATGAACAAGTTTAATTGTTTGCTTAATTAGTTTTGGTTAATCTTGTAGCAAAGTTGTACGATTTTAAATGACTAGATAAAAGTGGTATAGAGCAGCTTAACGCCCTTATGGCAAGTAAAACTATTAAAATTTCTAAGTTGCCTGTTAAAGTTTATCTTATGGTTTTAGAAACAGTTGCCCTTGAAGGGGTTGTAAAACTTTAAGTTTACGCGCATGTTGGGGTGTTGTTTGTAGTGAGGAAATTGTACAGAAACGTGTTATGCTTTGTTGTTACTGATTAAACATGGTTGAAGTTAGCTATGTACACAACCCCTGACTAAACGCTCAACTTCTTTTTATGATAGCGGAAATCTCGTTACCGCACCCTTCAAACTTTTGCTTTACTACGAATTGCTGCGGATGGTTGTAACAGAAATACATTAAACAGTGGGGTGTTGTGCAAACCCAGTTCCTTTCCACTAGACTACAACAGTTTAACTCTTTTAACTAGTGCCTTTAGTAAAATTGTGAAACAAAAGAAGTGTTTTAAAACGTGAAACAAAATTTATACAATGAAGCGTTTACAATCATTCCGGCATCGGTAGCCTGGGATTTAAGGAGTCCACAGCACCATGGTCCCTCCTCATTCCACTTCTCCCACCTAGCTTCTTCTTTTCTTCATTTGTCTGTAAGCGGACAACAAGCGGCGATACAACCTCCTGTTCAATCGCCAAAGTCAGGCTTCTATTGCGTATAGAATTGGGCAGAAACCGGTGAGGTTAATCGCGTTTTGGCTTTGGCCGTTCTAGCATTATTTTCTCTACTATCATTCCGGATAGCGCTTACATTGCATTCAATTATGGGATCGTCATCACAAAATATGGCTATACTTCTGAGTTCTCCTCTTTTCTTGTTTCTTTCTTTTAATTAAGTATAGGGCCCACGGGCACCGTGAACGTCCATTGGACCTATTGATTTTTTGACAGCACCTGTACCCCAGATTTATAGGCCGGAACTATTGAACAAACTTAGTCCTCTGCTGATGGCAGAAAGTGTCAGAATGGACGTTCTTGCGACTGACAGGTCACAAAACAGTTAGCTGCCGTACAAGGGAGTATCTTGAAGGCGATAGCCGATTTGGGACAGGGCTCAGAACATCCCAGATTCCCAGGTGTTGCAGCGCGTCCGTCCGTGGCTGGCCATCACCTGCGCCGACTCGGCATCACGACTTCTCGTAGGGAAGCACCAATACTAGTTCTAACTTTTGTGATGAGTTGATTGACTGGTCTCTTGTCAGCACATTCGTCAGTACCAAAATACTAAACAGGCAGGTCTAAAGTGAGCCATCAATGTCTGCCCACATATAAGGTTTGACTTGAGAGCTCTTGCAATATCCTCCGAAGGATTTAGGGATCCTAGGCAGACTAACTGGGAGGCTTATCGTACAGCCCTCAGGTTAGGAGTCAGCCACATAAGCCCACAACTGAGACCGATCTCCCATCTGCCGATCTGCAGGAAACGATCGTGACAGCCCTTGAAAGTAGCTTTCCTGCGAAGGAGCAACCGAAGGGTTGCGTGGTGGAGCAATGATCTC
Source organism: Thereva nobilitata (assembly GCA_963855945.1). Taxonomy (NCBI): domain Eukaryota; kingdom Metazoa; phylum Arthropoda; class Insecta; order Diptera; family Therevidae; genus Thereva; species Thereva nobilitata. The sequence continues at coordinate 193,822,800 of OY979694.1, read as the reverse complement.
TGCAGGAAAAGGAGAGAAGTTAGGAAACTATCTAATAGGTGTAAGGTCTCGGGTAACTGGGACCTCTATAAGAAAGCCCTTACGAACTACGATCTTCCAGGCTATCCTTCAGATGAACTTGGAGAATTGCTTACCAACCCTGCTGCCATAATTCCGGGGTAGCTTTGCGCTGGTCCATATTCCGAGTTGCTGCAGAGAAGCTAGAGTGGTCTTTATCACAGCGCAGGAAAAAACGCTTGGAGTTTTCCAAACCAGGTTTGGACCCAAAGCGTTCGAAATATACCATCAGGCCCCGATTGGTTGAAGTTATCGTTACCAACTGATGGGTGCCCTAATAGCCAGGTCTAGACCGATGAATACAGTGTCAGAGCACTGTCTGGACAGGACGTCCGCTTATTTGTTTATTGTTTTCGAGTCTGATAACCCGGACCCCGAGTGACCCGATTGAGATAACTCAGTTCATGTTGGATGTTCCTGGCTAGTTTAAAAGCTGTATTGAAGTCGTTTAAATTAATAGTACCAGGAAGCCGATCTTTAATCGGTCACACTTTTATCGGGTCGGCTGCGATTGGGTTAAGTCACATTTTGTTACATATATTAGTACAATAATTGTTGAAAGGAAAGCTTGGGACATCTTTTTGAAAACTAATTTCTGTTGTAATCTTTTACAAAATAAGACATTTGAAAGGATATGGCAAGATGCACTTTGATTATGTAGTCCACATGGATTATGTATCATCCACTTATTTACCAGTTCTCGAAGTTCAACATCTTGTAGATGGGGAATTTCTGCAGATATTAAATCATCGAGTTGTTCACAATTATGAATCTTATCTTCAGGTTTCATGATTATCAGGATGTGTGGCAAGCCCCTTTTTTGGAATTCAATGGTGTAAACATAAGCTGCAACTCTCCCGAAAATTGTCTTTTTGTCCAAATCCTCGAATAATTCATCAAATTTTTTTTTTGCGATTCGCGTAACGAAGTCTGGCCTATCTTAAGCCGGTTGCTGCCATTCATTCTTCATTAATAATTCGTAAAGCTTCCTTTATTTCCGGCCACTCTGGATTGAAAGTCATAGTAATGAAGGAATCAGGAGACCCGAATCATCTTACCAAGGCCATAACATCTTCAAAATGCTCGCAATATTGGTTACATTTGATGAAAGAGATTTCGCAAGTACCGGTCGATGAGCAATTCTATATCGAGCAAGTTCAAGTCTAGTAAAATTTATTTTACTTTCTTAATGCCATGTCTAGTGAGAAACCAAATGTGCCTTTGGGGAAAAAAGCGGATAAGTAAAAGGCTCTACGCGCTTGTCAATATTTTTCATTGTTGTAATAGATTTTCCAGCTGTCGAATAATTAGTTCATTATCTGGAAAGCTTTGGTCAGCATTAAAGTTACAACAGCACATACTTCGTTACTTTGATGAACGTTATAACGCCTTTGATCAAGTCGTTCTGGACAGGTAAATAAAAGTCTAACATACGGTTCTGGAATATTTCGTATTGCCGCATCACGTTTAGCTTCTTCTTCTACTTCCCTCGTCATCATAAAGCCTCCTGCATATGGGTTTTGAGATCTAACAATTTCCTCCAATAATTTGACTAATGGAACACGAATGCCATAATTTATCGGGTGATTAATACGCTCGGTTATAGCTTCTTCAGGCTCAAGAAAATAAATTTGCCCATATGTAGGTTTCTTAAAGCTACCGTCTAAATTTTGCATAAGCTAGGTTTCCACTTGTATACTTTTCGAGTGGAAATGTAACATTCCACTAAGTGTAGGCAAGTTTATGAGTGTAAACACCAAAATGTAGGTTTACATTTAGTGGAATGTTACATTTTTATATGCCACTTCCACTCATAAGTGTATATATGTAAACAAATCATTCCACTTAATGGAAGCGAGTGTATTCAAAGTTGTCTCCACTTAAAAGTTAACAAACGTATTTTGATAATTTCTGAGTGGAGCTGTACAGTTTTTGACAATTGTTTAGTTCTTTCTATGAAGCATTTATTTATGAAAGTATATTGTAAAGCGAGTTAAGAAAAGGGTTTGTGTTGCGTAATTTATTCATTAATAAATTTCTTCTTGATAATTTGTTCAACAGAATAACCGAAATGAGTAAAATTGTGTGGACAAGAGATATGATATTGTCTCAAATAGAATCATTAGAAGAATCAACTTTCCTTTGGGATGTTACATGTAAAGAATACAAAAATAAAATAAAAAGAGATGAAGGGTTAAAATTAATTGGAGAAAAATTAAATATGCCACCGGGGGAAATAAAATCAAAAATCACGAAATTAAGAACCCAGTATTCTAATGAAAAAAATGAAATGAAAAAATATAAAAGTGGCGCTGGAATATTTTTGTTATGTGAGCCCATAATTATGAAAGTGGTCTAAGTCATATATTTCTTGTTTCGAGATATTTCAAGGATTAAATTTGATTAAGTTAAATAATATTTTTATACTATGCAACTTTTTAATTTAGAATTTTATTAGTTTTGATTAATGAAAATTTGTTATGAATGTGAAATTTTGTGTCAATCTGATACGGAAATGTTGTTTTTACAGCTTGAATTGACTTAGACCAGTTTCAAAATTAACCGAAGACCTATAAATGACTTAAAGCAATAAAAAAAACTATGAGTTTTATTAGAAACAATAATTTTAATGAAATAAATCGTGAACATTTATTAATTATTTTTGAAAATTACGCTTTTATCATTATGAGTTTTGAGATTCTTAAAATATTTCGGAAAAACTGGGGGATGTAGGGTAGTAAACTCATAATATCTTTAAATTTTTCCGTTACTGGCCTGAGTATCTTTGTTATCGTAAGGAATGCGGCTTTCATTTCACTAATAAAAAGATAGTGTACGATGCGAAATAACTAAAATAAAGGACTTATTTGCAAAAAAAATGTAAAAAAAAACAAATTTTTTCCATATATTTTACTGTAGCTCAAAAGTAGTTAAGGTCCTTTTTTCTAAACTTTTTTAACATCTTCAAAAAATTCTTAAAAAATTCTTAGAAAAATCCAAGCTTTCTGGTAGCTTGGTTTTTTTGCTATTTACCATTCAAAAATAGGTGTCATTCACTGTTCTGCTTTTACTGCTTTTAGTATTTCAAAATACTAAAAAAAAACAGTGATCACCTATTTTTTAATGGTGAAGAGCAAAAGAGCCAAGGCATCTAGAGTCTTGGAGTGTTCCAGGAAATTTTAAAGCAGCTTTTGAAGATGTTAAAAAATTTCAGAAAAAGGACCTTAATGTCCTCCTTTTTCTTTTATAGTGAAATATGTGAAAAAAATTCCTTTTTTTCATATTTTTTTACGATCTTTTATTTCTGTTTTTCCCATCGTATACTATTTGCTGTAAACACAATTGGAACCACGACCACGGCGGTGGCGACGGCCGCAGTAATTTCCGGGCTGAAATTCCTTGTGTGAACATAATTGGAGCGACAGCGACCTAATTTTTTTACTAATTCAATTAGTTTTTCATCGAAACTCTCCATTTTTAATTCTATTAAAAAAATTATATCACAATGGCTTTGTTTAATCAAACCAAAAAATAAAAAAATACACAAAAATTATGAAAACATATCCTCAATAGTAAAAAAAACGTTGACAGGCGATAGCTACAAAATAGAAAATAGATTGATTCAGTCGCCATGGTTGGCGACGTAGTCGAATTTATGTACACCCTCATATACAACGTATATTCTATTGGTTTTTGACAGTTCTTGCGAAGGTAGTTTCGTCGGTCGCCCCAATTATGTTTACAGCAATTGTTTTAATTAATGAAAGCCGCACCCCTTAGGAAAACAAAGATACCCTATTCGTGGAAATAGACCGTTGTTTCTTTACCTTTTTATTCTAAATCATTAAACCACATTTTTCCCCAAAACCAATATTCAAAACGCCCTACCTCGAAAACTGACAGAGATAACCTGCCCCCTTTTTGTGTTTTTGTCGATCATTTTTTATCTACTATCTACCATTAACCGTTTGACAAGCTTTTAGGGGATACCCTGTAGAACATGTTATAAGGTCATTTTTCGAGAATCTCATCCATTGAAGCAACAGATCCGCCCACGGTATTTTTTTACTCTTTTTGTCGTAGACTCTTCTAGTGACTTGGTTGAAATACAATCCAGCTGCGACATTCGCTGCATCGAAAATGTATTTCTTTCCAACTGCCCAACTCAATGCACTTTCAAAATAAAACTCATATATAATGGCAAAATAGCTAACATAATGTAACGGTTCGTTTTTCACAAATTCACAAGAGTGAATTTGCGTTTCTCGTTCAAAGAATGTATTACCATCGCTATCAATATCTTCGTCGGCTGATTTGTAATAACTGATCAACTCATTTTTTTTAAATTTTGACTTAGACCACTTTCATAATTATGGGCACATGTGTATACAGTACTTTCATTTTGTATTTACACTCAAAAAAGTGGAAGGAACAAAGTGTTCTTCTACACTTTTTTTCGAGTGTAATGCTACACAATTTTACAAATGTAAACGTTTTCTACACTTTTGTGGACTTCCATTTTTCTTTTGCTCCACTTAATGCTGTAAACATGCTAAGGGCGACGGCGAAACTATTTTCCTCGGCGACTGTCAAAAACGAATAGAACACACGGCTTATATATGAAGGCGCACGTTCTGCAGACGACTGGGACGGCGAAGCCGCCGAGCGTGGCTACCGAATCAATCTAATTTCTATAGGCCCATTCAGATGCAGCAGCAGCAGCGGCAGCAAGCTTAGTTTTACTAGCAATCGCTGCTGCTTTAGTTGTCAAGTGACCGCCATTAGCCAATAGGAACTGTTTGCTGCCGCTGCTGCTGCTGCATCTGAATGGGCCTTATTTCGTAGCCGTCGCCTGTCAAAGTTGCATGGGTGCTGTGGCATGGGTTTGTGTTGCTATTCTCGTGTGTTCCTGTGGGCGTGTGTAATATATGCGTCTGTCCAAGATAATTATTCCGGTGTGTGTTTTTAATTTGTGTCGCCGTCGCTCATAGAATGTGCACACAACAAATTTCGTCGGGCCATTCGCCGTGGCCGAAAAAAATAGTTTCGCCGTCGCCCTGAGCATGTTTACAGCATAAGTGTGCAAGTGGAAACCTAGCTTTAGGTTGTGCGGCCACATTAATTTTATGGTAAATCTGACCGTTGGCAATAATAACCCGTGATTATTAATAGTTCGGTCAGAATCACAGGTAAAAGATGCCATTGCATATGAAGAGTTTAGACTTCTAATTATTTTATGGAATTCAGGAGATAATGAATGGGTGACGGTGCAAAAAAAGTCTTACCAATTCATTTGGAAATACAATTTTAAATACTTAAGGGCGTGCATAGCTTTTTTAGGCGAAAAAAAAATTTTATTGAAATTATTTTTTGAAGCGACTGTTTAATTTAGTCAAAATGTTTTTTTATAATTTAATAACACAACTATTTAACAACATTTTCTGAAACTTTCGTAAAAAAGTACTGGTTTTGAAAACATAACAATTGTAAAAGTTTTTTTTCAAAAATAAAACTATTAAAGTGACAGTATAATATTTCAAAGGCCGCCTAAGTATCTTCTTGAAAAAATTTTAACAATGTAGGAAACCTCGCAGAAAACAACTTTTCCGGAAATTTTCACTAAGTCCAGGTGAAAAGACCTTTAAATACCAATTGTGGTGAAAATCGTTAGAGCAGTTTTCGAGAAAATATTTACAAATGTACAAGAATTGCTCACTTAATAGTATAATGCCCTGGTTACACGAATGACAAAAAATGACAATGGTCATAATCTCTTGTCATAATTAATGACATTGCTGTTTATACGACGGAAAGTATGACAAATAATGACATGTGTGGAGCTTTGTCATAACTTGTCATTAAATTATGACCAGTTGCCATAAATAATGGCAAAAGTTGAATTTATACGAATGACAAATAATGGCAAGAATTATGACAGAGTTCAATTTATTTGTGTTGGGGATACTGCTCAAGAAGGTCTCAAATTTATAAGAAAAAACAACTAAAAGGAGCATGGAAGAGGACAAAAGGTTAGTTGCAGCATGGGAAGCTCGTTTTCTGCTTTTATGGTTTTTCCTCTATAATAATTACTCATATTTATTTCAAATTTATGCTCTTTCCTCCCCCTTTGCATTTTTACGAGTTTTAAATATTTAGACTTGCACATATGAGTTAAATAAAAATGATCATAAAGAATATGAACATAAATTGCGGTCGTATATTGCAGCTATTATAGTCCATTCAAAACGCGCGTATATAACATAACACCTTTTTGAAACTCTTTCCGTATATGTATGTTTTTTGGGTCCCTGATTACGTGGTCCGCCGTTTAATCTAGGGGTAGTTTATCCCTTAACGCTTGAAAATAATTAATTTTTGGCTGATAATATCTATTAAACCGCAAAAGGCAAAAATTGTACAAATTAACGGTTTGCAATTTTTTTTTTGTTTCAAGTTGATTTTGAAAATTGCAAAGATAGTTTAAACTCCTTAAGGGTTGGAAACAATTTATTTGTACCTGACAACACGCATCCAATCGAATTTGAAACATAAAGTTGGACAAACAATTTTTTACAATTTTTTTAATTTCCAGTCGATTAAGGGGTGGTTTTAACCCTTTAGGAATAACCGTTATCATAAACTTTGGCTTAATTTGGTATAAATCAACCACCTTCGTAAATAAATATTGAAAAAAGTGTATTTCATTGCATTATTTTTGATTTTTATTGAAATTATCGCGAAAAACAGAACACAACAGGATTTGAATTATGACACTCTGTCATAAAAGAATGACCAAGTTCCTTCTTTTATGACGACTTGTCATAACTTGTCATAATTTGCCATTATCGTTTACACGGTCATAATTTGTATCATTATTTCTGAAAACTTTTATGACACGAATTGTTGTCATTTTTTATGACAGAAATAATGACACAAATTATGACCGTGTAAACGATAATGGCAAATTATGACAGAAAAAATGACAAGTGTGTCATTCGTGTAAACTCACCATAAGATTATGAATGTAGCCGTCGCTACTTGCTTTAATATATGTTCGTTATTTTAGCAAGTTTTTATTCAATGCTTAATTCAGTTTCTGTACTAGCAGTTTTGAGTACAGTGTTTGTAATACGTCATAAATTATATTTTCAATACTACTTAGAAATACACTTTAGGAATTCGGAATCGCATATCACGTACGTAGACACTGAACACACAAATAATTTTTAAAAAACATAGACACACAAAAAGTTGTTCTATGAAGTAAGATATAAAAAAATGTATGAATATTAGTTAGAAGTTTCCGGAATAAGGAACTTCTGATGTAAAGTTTTTAAAAATAAAATCCGTTATAAAATTAAGTTCGGATAAGAAATAGTTTAACTTAACTTTCAAAATAAATGTAATAATAGCTTATAACTAATAACAGTTCAAATTAAATTATTATTTTAAATGAAGTGGTTCATTCGTTATTGACTTCCATAATTATTTTCCGACGAATGATATGAAAGATCCACATCAATGAACAGAACTACAAAAAAACACTAGTTTAGCTAATCAGAACACAAAACTGCAATTGATCAGTTCTAAAACTAAAAAACCTTCAACTTTTTTAATTGTCCTTTAAATTCACGGTTTCTTCTTCTTCTTTCACGCCTCTATAACCGGGATCCGGTCCTGGCCTCTCGCAACTGCTCTCTTCACCAGTCCCGATTTCGAGCTGATGTCATCCAGTTTGGCATCCCTAAGTTCTGGACGCCCTGGTCTAAGCCATCCTTCCAGCACAGGTTGGGTCTCCCTCGCTGTGATCTTACCGTAGAGAACTTTCCGAGCAGGTTCATCTTCGCTCATACGAGCTAGATGCCCTGCCCGCCGGACCCCACCGAGCTTTATTTTCTTCCAACAATCCTCCGAAGAATTTTCCTCTCGAACACGGCTAAGAGGTTAGAGTGATTGCATGCATATGTGAGTACCGGTAAGACCATCGTTATGGCCAGATGTTTGGATTTGAAGAGCCTTGACAGACTATAGTAGGCTTTGTTGGCTTTCAGCAGCCGCGCGCGTATTTCTGGTTCCATGCTATTGTCGGCTGCTACTATTGACCCAAGGTAGGTAAATGATTTCACTACTTCTAACTCGTGTTCCTCTACCTTGATTGTGGGACCAATGTTAGGTGTTCTTGCAGACGAGGCCACCAAAGTACATGTTTTGCTTTCGTTGATTTGCAGTCCCAGCTTTTCTACCGCCCGCTCAATCTGGGTGAAAGTTTCTTGTACAGCTGTTGATGTTCTTCCAATGATGTCAATGTGATGTCAATGTCGTCTGCGTAAGCCAATAATTGGGTGGACTTGTGGATGATTGTGCCGCTTGATGTCACGTTCGAATCTCGGGTCACTTTCTCCAACGCCGGGTTGAAAAGGAGGCAGGCCAGACCGTCCCCTTGTCGGAGTCCATTATAGATGTTGATTGGTCTGGACAGTGTTCCGGATACATTTACTTGGCTTGTCACATTGGTCATGGTCAACCTACATAGTCGTGTCAGCTTAGTGGGGATTCCGAATTCTCTTGTGGCTTAGTAGAGTTCTACTCTGGCTATGCTATCTTAGGTGGCTTTCAAGTCTATAAAGAGGTGTTGAATTGAGTTTTTAAACTCTAGACATTTTTCCATAGCCTGCCTCAAGTCGAAAATCTGATCGATTGTTGATTTGCCCTGGGCTGAAGCCACAATGGTATTGACCTATGATATTTTTAGCGTATGGGGCCATCCTGCTTTGTAGGATGGCGGAGAACATCTTATACGCGGTACTCAACAACGTTATACCACGATAATTGCTGAACGTAGTGATATCTCCTTTTTTATGTATAGGTCCTCCATATTTTTCCAGCTCCGCGGGGTTGCCGTCTGCACCCGAAGCCTTGTTACTTTTGAGCCGGGTGATGGCTCTGCTAACTTCTTCCAAGCTTGGCGCAGGCTTATCCTCAGAAATTGGTGGAGCCTCCAAACCCTCAGTTAGCTCGCCATTTAGCAATTCACGAAAATGCTCTTCTCATCGCTCCAAGCTGCCTTTAGGATCGGTGATCGGCCTTCGTTCTCTGTATTGTTCTAGTTCACAAACGAGATTTTTTCTTACGCTTCCTTTTCCGGTTGTGAATTCTCTTTTCTTATTTTCTGAGCTCTTTGTATTTCTCTTCTCTGTGACGTTTTATGTCATAGTTAATGTGATCAATTCCATTAGGCATTTTTCAGTTCACACAGCAACTAGTTTGGTGTGAAGCATAGATCAAAAAATTGCCAAATTTCCCTGTGATCTTTTATAAGTTGTCATAATCCCGAAAATATTCTGTAAGAGTCTCTGCGATTTTCCAAACACACTAACCGCACTGCTAACCAGATCATCAGCATATGACAGCATACAATATAATAAATGGAACATATGATGATCATCTACTTCACCCACGAATTCATCTCAATTCCAGTTCTTGTCCAACTTTTCTATCATACCGCTCCCACGTAACTAAAGAACGCCAATATCGACAATGTTTATGCTTGGCCATGAGCACAAATCATAAATCAAAGATTAAACCCAAAAGCAACTTGATTCTTACGAGCTTATAAACGTAACAATTTTGAGCCTAAGGTTTCGCTGTTTATGTTGTAGTATCGAGTTGCAAACCTTAATCTTAATCCCATTCCGAAAGTCAATGAACCACAAATCAGTGCTCCTTTACATTGGCATAAACGTATTTAATCTGATGGTTGATTGAGACATTTTCCCAGGCCACACGTTACCTGACATATTTTATTGTGCACCACAAAAAATATAATTTGATAAAAATCGATATTTAATTTTTTTCTCGATCTTACCGCATTAGGAAAATGGCGCTTAAATTTGCATTTGAAATTTCTGATTTAATTTCCAATTTGCCCCGACTTCTATTTATGGTATGAAATGTGAAACCAGACGATCGACCAATTTCCCAAGAATTTATGTTAGCCCCAGAAGTCAGTTGATAAGTAGCAAAAAGGTATTCTAGAAAATTTCTCATCGCGACCTTTAAGCATGATTTTTAAGCACCGCATTATCCGCGATCAATTTTAATTTTTTTTTGTCAGCTGAACCGTCTTCGACTTTGATCTTAAAGACGCCATAAAAACCCAAAAGGCGATACTCGGCGGTCCATAAATACACTTCTCAAGTAATAAACAACGCTGAACGATTTCACCGCGTGGTAAGAAGAATTTCACAGAACCGGAATTCGTCACGTAATTCACAACACAGAAAAAACGCGTTATGAGAGTGTACATGGTCGATATACCTGTGCTCTGACACCTCAACGTAATGCAGGTGGGCGTGTGAAAATTGCTGAAGAAATTCCTCAACACTTTATTTAGTTGCTTTTTATTTATGGTTTTGTAGTACGTGAACTCGTCCTTCAAAGGCAGTCGTCACTTATTGAGTGAATTATTTCCACCTTGTTAGGCCTCCACCTTTTGGATTGATAAGTGTTTGCAGAGTTGTTACTTCAAAAATTTTAGTCTATTTTTACCTCCTTTTAAATGGATATTGATTTTGTGCCCCGGAAGAAAATGTCAAAACGAGCATAAATTTTCCCTTATCATTCATCCTTGATAAGTGCCTTAAATGTTGCCATAAAAGGAAGCGATTTCCTTTAATAATTTCTCAGCCCATCAGCTCGAGGCCTTCTTATCATCGCTTGCCATCAGGGGAATCCTCTCAAAATACTTACAACTAGGCGAAATCTAATTTCGGCAACTACCTTTTGCTGCTAAGTGAGCCCGCTTCTAAAAAGGGTGAATCGATTCTCGATTTACCTTCGCTTCCCCCTCCCATCCCTGCGGGATCCATTCTCATATCCTTTGTTGTAATTTCTTCCACTTTGTCTCCACCTTTTGTACAGTCACGAATTCCGTTATCGATCGCCCACGGCAATGAACTTGATGAATTTATTTTGCTTCATTAATTATTTTTTCTGGTATCACGAGTGTGGCTCGTAAGCCTTCAAAAGAGCCATACCACTGTCCTTTTTATTACTATATGAGAACTGAACATATACTGGACTGCAGAGAAAGGAATTTCTTTCTTGTTTCATTGAAAAAAATGTTCTTCCATTATTGTTATATAAGTCAAAAAGGCTTTTGGAGCTGTAAGCGGACTGCAGCACTGAAGACGTTTAATTCTGATTTATGTTGGCTCATTGTGAAGCGTGTGGGGAAGACTTCTTGGCTTCTTGATTTATAAAAAAACCGGCGGAGTGCGTGCAAATTCTGCAGCACGAACGTGTATACCCTTTTGGAGTGAGACTTCTAAATGGAGACCCATTAGTTACAGACTAACAGTGGTGAGGTGGATAATTTGTTTTGTGCAGTTCTGAAGTTATTTGCGGTTCCGTCTGAACTTTTAAACGATAGAATAAGTTTGACTTTGAATGGAAATTGTACCTAACTTCGTCATTTAATTCGATGTTCAATGCAACTGAACAATTATTGGTCTAGGAAAAAGTTCGTAGTTTTTTTAGTGAAATTCAAGTTGTTTCGTCATTTTCAGGTAGAGTCATAATGCCATGGGTGAAGAACTTCTGCAGTTTCTCATTGAAAAAGTGGATCAAGTAGTTTTCACAGGGTTCTTTAACAGCCAGCTTAATTCCATTAGGAGAGTTCTACATAGATCAGAGGGTGCTAACCTGGATTATACAGTGGATGCATCAAAACTTTTCAACCAAACGCCCCCAATCCCATCCCCAGCGTCCGGCTGGAGGAGGAATTCGAAAAGAGGATCGGTGCAGATTTTATTAGAGATAAACAGTAGAGATAGATAGTTTTGGCTGCAGCGGTGTTTGGATCCGTTAAATTCGACACGACCCTTCAGTCAATCAAGAATGAGTTCGATCACTTTGTTAATACATTTGGACATGGGTTCACGACCTAAGAGACAAGTCTGGTCTTGGAGTCTACGCAAGCTAACATACTGTGCGGGCATAGGCTGCAGCTAGCTACTTAAATACGCACCGATTTAGAATCTAAAAACACCGACATAAAAAACACAAAACTTAAAAAAAAATTGTCTAGGGTCGATAAAAAATAATAGAACCAAAATAAAACAAAATAAACAACTAAAAAATCGGTGTCGTGTTCTTATGCTTCTATCCGGAGTGCGAATCGTTGTTGCGGCTGAGTTCAACGTTCACAATGTAAATTGGCTGAATTACTCGATGTGTTTCTGGATGACAAGCTCTGTATTAAGACTGATAACTTGCACCAAATGATTAATCATTCTACCCAAATTCCTGACGCTGCAAACCAGGGGCGGCGGAGCATAATCATTGTGGACCATGTGAAGAGATAACCGTTAAAATCTAAAAACTTAATTGCTCAATTTATTTACCAACTGCCTTCTGAGTTATAGGGTTTTAAAAAATTCTTTGGTTATAGGGTTATGCCCCATTAGCATTTTGGGGCGGGGGTGTAGACCCCTATGAGGCTAGCCCCACTGCCTCGTGAAGACAATGCGTGTATTGCCCTATAAGGCCCACACAGTTCATCTGACGCCTTGCCTCATTCGCGCCTCGTCATAAAGAATAGCCCATTTGGCCCCTTGGGGAAAAGTCATTGCTACCCGATCTCGAGTGGAAGTAATAACTGAGACGGTGTCGAAAGCTTCAAAGCAAAGCTCCTTTTAGCAATGCGGTCCCTCAACTGAGTACTAATCATGTCCAATGCTGCTTGACCTCTCTAATCGACCTAGAACCTATTGAGTATGCTAAATGACACCTTTCATGGTCACCAACATAATTGCCTGAATTATGAAGCAATGCAATAACAAAAACTAAGGCTTTGTATGAGTAAAACTAAAGCTTAAGAGTATTAAAAGCTTTTTATAAAGTAAGGCAGGTGTTGGGATTGCCCCATTTAATTTGCATGTCTCATAAAACTCTTATGAGAAACTGATAACTTTTTTATGTGGTGAATGAGGAAACTTAAGGGAAATCCCTCTTTCGGCATGCCCTCATTTGCCACATGGGGTCCTCATGAGGAATCAACGGATAAATTCCTCTTTCGGCATGCCCTTCATTTGACACATGGTATGAGGTGCACACGCTGTATGAGGCAATCCCCGTTTTAAATGCTAGTCGGGTGGGGTTTAAAAAGCTTAGGCTATGCAATTATAAGTTCCTTATAACTCTAATATAATATATTTAGTTTTTGTATGAAAAGCCTTGCTTAGGTGCGGGCCTTCGACCACGTTCATGGTTATTAGGTGCATATGAAATATTTTGGGTGTGGATTTCCCCACCCAAAGCGAAAGTGCGTGGGCACTTTTTCTTCCATCTCCACGCTCTTCGCCGCCCCTGCTGCAAACCAAGGAGGGGACGCTCATAAGGGAAAAGCTACACTACATTCATTTTCGGAGGAGATGTACTAGCAGGAAGCAAATTCAAGGTCGACCTATTTGCAACTCTATTCGCTTCAAATTCTTTGTTACCCGATACCGTCATGTCCTCTCACTCATTGGCCAGAGTTCTTTCAGGACACCCGAAATGTTTAACTGCCTCAACGGGCTTGACTCGAACAAATCCAGTGGCCCTGATAATATTCACCCCATGGTTCTTAAAAAATGTGCTCTGGCTAAATCTCTGCGCAAATTCTACACCCTTTCATACTGCTCCGGAGCTTATCCTGACTCTTGGAAACTGGCTCGTATTCAGCTTATACCGAAAAAGGTGCCTCTAACGACCCCTTTAACTAGCACCCAATACAATTACTTGAACTGGGCTAAGAGTTTTCTTTCTGACCGTTCTATCATGGTAGTATTGGATGGCGTCGAATCTAATCTCCACACCATCTCTGCAGGTGTTCCCCAGGGTTCAATTCTGTCACCAGCTCTCTTCTTAGTTTTCATAAATGACCTGGTCTTAATCTCCTCCAACTCACTTCACATTTTTGCTAGTGACGATATTCTACGTTACTCTTATGGCTTCGATAATGTAAGGCAAGCACGCACCAGATCTGAGTGCATGATCGGGAATTCATGTCCAGTTCAATCAACAGAACAACCAATTTTTTATTGGGGCCGCAAAAACCTTGTTGAATTTAATGAATTAAAAACGAAGTTCTGTCTCATTTTTAATAAAACGTGCTCTACCATCCCTTCCGTTTCAGTAGACCATTTAGACCTAACGGCTGAACCTTCTCTAAATATCCTAGACATAACATTAACCGAAGATTTTCGTTAAACATCTCAATGCCTGGGATTCAAATTTGCCTTTCCATCATCTCGCGCCTCGATGCTTTAGTTCGGCTGAACAAGATCGAAAACCGCGCCATAAAACTTATCAGTGATGACATCTTCTTCATCTCCATAGACTCATGATCCACCACTGTAATATATGTAGTAGCCTTGACAGAATTTTGTCGCTATTAATAACTTTTCCACTGAAATTACCGCCTCCTGCCTGCACAACACACACAACACAAAACTAGCCCGCTCGACTCTCACAAAAAACTCCACGGTGGAACAATCTCCCGCAGTCAGTATTTCCGAACTCGTACAACATCCTAGAGTTCAAACGTAAAGTCCATTGCTATCGGATTCAGCACCCGCCAGCCCCCCGATGAATCCTCGCGAGCGCTGTAGCTACAGCTGCCGCCTTTTTGGCTATGCCCTCCAGGTACGTTTTAAAGTTAATCTTTCTATCGATCGTCACACTCAGCTCAGCCGGTTCGGATTGTATCACTTTGCCTCCTACTCTGATCGTTAAGGAGGTCTAGCTTCGTCTTTTACTTATCAGTACCACCACTATTTTATTTTTTGCAAGTGCTAAACCTGCGTTTTCTAGTCACGCCTGGATTACCCAGCCCTTCCCGGAAGACGTTACCTCAGTACGCTGTTTATAAAAAATTACAGGTAGAAAACGCTGTACATACAGAATATACTTTGGAAAACGTTTCTGATAATGTTTTAATAAGTAAGCAATGAAAAACATAGATTTTAGAAAAATTGTAAATTGTCATTATTATGAAATTATACCTCAGGTAGAACGTCGTGTTTTATATTAAACATAAAATATATCGATTGTAAATTTTAACCGAGTATTAATTTTTATTCATGGTGCCGAAACCCGGGACCTCGGACTAGTCGGTATAAAAAAAAACGAAGTAATATTATTATCGGGCTTAATTTTAATTAACGTATCGCGAAATCGAAAACGGTCATGGAGAGAGCAAGTCGTGCTACCTACCGCGGGCAAGTCACAAAGATTGTAAAGGCCATAAATGAAGGGCTTGAGGTCGCAATAACGAGCGATTTAGCTATCGAGCGGCTAGAAGGTCTAGAAGAGGAGTTATTGGTAAATTTAGATAGATTAACGGCCGCATATGAAAGCCTGCAAAAGGCTAATCGTGAGATCAGGCCACTTATAGAACAGGATTTCGAGAAGGAAGCGGATAGTGTTGCGGAGTACGACGACAAAGCTGTAAGTGCTACAGCTCGCGTCAAACAAAGATTAGCAAAGATACGGTCCATCTGTGAGAAGCATTCGTTGATTGCACCAACGGCTAATACATCCCTGAGGACAGAACCAACATTAAGAGCAGCCAAACCAGTAGTGGAGCTGCACAGGTTGAACCCGAAGAAATTTTCTGGAAATTTTCAGGAATGGGTCCCGTTTTGGGAGCAATATCGAACATTAGTTCATGAAAATCCGTCGCTACAAGCTGCCGACAAATTTAATTACTTGGAGTCGGTGCTAACTGGCAAGGCGCTAGAAACTATAGCTGGCTTCACACCGTCCGAGTCCTGCTATGATGCGGCAATTTCTTTATTAAAGGAAGAGTATGGAAATACCGATAAGATTATAGACCATACTATGCAACGCTTGTTGTCATCCCAGCCTATAGTTTCAAAGTCTGACGCATCGGGCCTTCGCCGATTGTATAACATTGTTCAAGCTTCTACTCGTTCTTTAGCAGCTATAGGTATCTCATCATCGCACTATTTCGTCATGTTGAAGGGCGTTTTATTACGCTGTTTACCGAATGATCTAAGAGTAGATTTTCACCGCTACTACGACGAAGTCAGGAACCAACCCCCGTCAAAACAAACAGAAGCAGAGAGGGATCCAATTGTCGATGTGGACAATTCATCTACCTATTCATCTGTAACGCCAATAAACAAAGATAGTCAGGTGAATTGTCTATTAAAATTCTTGAAGCGCGAGGTCGAATCCCTTGAGAAGGCAAATGAAGCAAAGACTTATCCTAATCGTGGTCAATCAGTTCCGAACACCAAATCGTTCAAAACGGCTGTAGGATTGTTTACGGCAGGGACAAATGGAAATCGTTGCTTTTTTTGCCAGGCTACTAATCACGAGACGAAGGATTGCAACAGTGCAAAACCTCTACATGAGAAAAAACGGCTTCTTAAAACTGACGGCAGATGTTATCGATGTTGTAAGCGCGGACATAACGCTAAACAGTGTAGGAACAAGTTCATTAAATGCAACACATGTAAAGGACGACATGCAACATGTATGTGCGATCCCCATTATGTGAAAGTTGGAGATACAGCTCGGGACAGTAACGTGGGGTATAATATTACTAACCGTCAAATTGATTCGTTTATCAAACCAAGGTCAACTTCAGCTCAACAAACCGTGAACCTATTCACTTCAAAAGCAGACCAACGCATTGACGACGTTTACTTACAAACGGCCAGTGCATTCATTTCGAGGAATCTGAGTAAGGAGACATTATTTATTAGAATAGTGATGGATGGAGGTAGTCAGCTGTCATTCGTCAAATCTAGCATTGTGCGTAAATTAAATTTACCGATAGTTGGTACGCATAATGTCTGTTTGCTGCCATTTGGGAGCGAAGGTAGACCCCCTCGGAAGATCTGCAATAAAGTTCGTCTCGTTCTTCGCAGCCAGCATGATGACCACACCATAGTTATAGAGGCGCTCGAAGTGCCCGAGATTTGTGCTGATGTACTTACAGTTCCAAATTCTAATGATACATATTTCAGAAATCTAGCTCTAGCAGATGCACGGGTACTAGGAGTACAGCCGGAAGAAGGTATTGGCGTGCTTGTAGGAGCGGACTACTATTGGCAGTTGGTAACTGGAGAAACCAAACGACTCACAGACAGGTTGACAGCTATAAACACAATTCTCGGATGGACGTTGCAAGGTCCTTCGCCAAGGTCACCGGATGGTCCACATTTAAATTATGTAGCTCCCCTTAGTATTTGTGTATGTGGCGACCAAGTAACGAATTTTTGGCGATTGGAGACATTGGGCATATCCAATCACGTTAGCGAAGCTGGTAGGTTAAACGCCGATTCGTACATAAAACGAAAAGGTGATAGGTATGAAGCATCACTTCTTTGGAAGGATGAAAATAGTGTACTGGACGATAACCGAGCCGGAGCCATGCAAAGAGTGAAATCACTGATTCGAAAATTGGGTGCCACCGGCAAACTTAATGAATACGATGCTGCCCTAAATGAATTCTTTACAGAAGGTTTCGCAGAAAGGGCTCCTGAGACTTCTGACACTCCAAACCACATATTCTATATGCCGCATCGAGGTGTATACAGAGAGGACAAGGAGACAACTAAATTGCGCATTGTCTTTGACGCATCGGCGCATGCTTCGAATTGCTTGTCTCTTAACGAACACTTAGAGGTAGGACCTAATTTGCTGCCTGAAGTTTTAGCAATTCTGCTAAATTTTCGCTGCGGGAAGATAGGAATAGTGGCTGATATTGAGAAGGCTTTTCTTCAAGTTCTTCTTCATCCCAAAGATAGAGATAGTCATAGATTTGTTTGGTTCGCTAACAGAATAAATTCAACAGAAACCCTTCCCCCAATACAAATTTATCGCATGACAAGAGTCACATTCGGGGTAAGCTGCAGCCCTTATTTACTGGGAGCAACCATACGAAAAGCACTAAAGGAGGCCAGTGAACATTTTGCTGAATCGACTGAAGCGTTAAGAACAAGCTTTTACATGGACGACCTTGTGCTTACTACTGATACCAAGCAGGAGGCCGAGAAGTTGTGTCGGGATGCAGACTACATACTCAAACGAGCATCTATGAACTTACGTAAGTGGAAGTCTAACGATCCGTATATTCATCGCCAACTTACGGGACAGGAACGACCGCCGGAGCAACATAAAGTATTGGGTTTACGGTGGTATTTGCTCACGGACGAATTATCAGTGGATCTGGATACTATTATGGCTACTATTAAGACTACCACGATAATCACCAAAAGGAAGGTTTTACAAACGATAGCGAAAATTTACGACCCTTTAGGCATTTTGGGTCCTTGGATGGTGCGTTTGAAGCTCCTATTTCAAGCCGCATGGAAGAGAAAGCTGGACTGGGATGAAAGATTACCAGATGATCTTTACGCTACATGGATTACTTGCATCACAGAAATAACTGACTTAGACGAAATAGTTATTCCCCGTTCAGTTACACCAAAAACAGTAAGAACACAATTCCAGCTACATCTATTTTCGGATGCCAGTTTATATGCATATGGAACGGTAGCCTACATAAGGACTCTGAAAGAGAATGGTGACGTCACAGTGAACTTGCTATGTGCTAAGCATCGAATAGCCCCCTTGAAAAACGGAAATCAACAGGAGCTCACTTTACCAAAATTGGAGCTTACGGCAGCTCTTATCGCTGCTCGATTGGGGAATTATCTACTAAAGAATCTCAAGATAATGTCAAATCGAATTTACCTATGGACCGACTCTAAAATAGCGCTTTATTGGATCCTAGGCAATGAGAGAAGGTGGAAACAATACGTCGCTCATCGTGTTCAAGAGATACAAACGCTGACGAAGAAGGAGTTTTGGAATCATTGTCCAGGAACTCAAAACCCTGCAGACCTTGTGACTAGGGGAATCCACGCGAAAGCTTTAGCAAAGTCTACTCTATGGCTAGCTGGACCTGAATGGTTATCGAGGGAGGATGACCAATGGCCTTCTGCTGAAGTTGGAAATCTACGAGAGAATACTTTGACTCTACTTGCAACGTTACCAGATACAGCGCCGTTGGAACAGTTGACCCCCATCTATTCACGTAAGGGCAGCGAGCCCATACTGCATGCCGAACATTATAGCGATTGGACTCGGCTGTTGAGAGTTACCGCCTACGTCATGCGTTTTGGTTACCGACTAATGAAGAAGTGGGAGCCGGAGCGAGATTCATTATCAGCCTTGGAAATAGACAAAGCAACGTCGTATTGGGTCTTGTTCGCCCAACGAACATTTTATCAAACGGAAATTGAGGCGTTACACAATCAGAGAAGTGTTCCTTCCAATTCATACTTATATGAGCTTGGTCCTATTTTAGTGGACGGCTACTTACGTGTTGGCGGAAGATTACAGTTTGCAACTAACGAAATTAACGAGCCGAATCCCATCATCCTGCCCAAGAAATCATATATTACAATTCTGATTGTGAGAGACATGCATGCAAGAACTTTACATGGCGGAATTTCTCTAACGCTTACCAGATTAAGACAGAAATACTGGATACCTCAGGGACGCCAATTGGTAAGAAAAGTTTTCAAAGAATGCAACTTTTGCAAAAGACAAAAGGGTAAAGCCGCAACTATGCCGTTCGCACCGCTTCCACGAGATCGGCTTAGACTTTCTAGACCCTTTGATGTAACGGGAATTGATTTTGCCGGACCCTTATATACTAAGGGCGAACCAGATAATAAAGGTCACAAAACGTACATAATGCTGTTTACATGTGCAGCAGTGAGAGCCGTCCACTTGGAGATTACGCCAGATTTGACCACCTCTAGTTGTCTGCTAGGACTGCGGCGGTTCATCGCTAGGCGAGGTGTTCCATCGGTGATATATTCAGATAACGCTAAAACATTCAAGCGATCTTCTTTAGAACTCGCTAATCTGGAGAAATTTTTAACCTCAGAGGAACTACATGGATTCCTAAGTCCTCGCGGGGTTTCCTGGAAATTCATAGTAGAACGTGCTCCTTGGTGGGGCGGATTTTGGGAGCGGCTAGTGAGAACCATCAAGGAACCATTGAGAGCCGTGATAAGACGATCAACTCTAACTATGGATCAATTACAAACGTTGATGACAGAAGTGGAGTCCATTGTAAATAGCCGCCCTTTAACTTATGTTGGAGAGGATCCTAACGACTTGGAGCCGCTTACACCAGCTCATTTTATTCAAGGAGGTGCGCCAGCAGCTCTAGCTATAACTGAGAATTCTTTGGAGGTCAACGCAAAACAATTGCGTTCCGTTTGGAAAGAGCGGTTACGGACAATTAGTGCATTTAAGAAACGGTGGCATTATGAATATCTGCAGCAACTCAGATCGTTACACTACAATAAAAGAAACAGTTCAACAGATGTCAGAACGGGAGATGTAGTCCTTCTACATGACGCAGCCTTGCCACGTTCGTTTTGGAAACTGGCCATGATAGAAGATACATTCGTTGGACGTGATGGCAAAATTCGCTCTTGTCAAATACGGCTTTCCAATGGGACCAAGCTGAAAAGACCAATACAATTGCTGTACCCCCTAGAAGTAAATTAAGGAAGTTAAGCCCGCCGGGAGGATATAAAAAATTACAGGTAGAAAACGCTGTACATACAGAATATACTTTGGAAAACGTTTCTGATAATGTTTTAATAAGTAAGCAATGAAAAACATAGATTTTAGAAAAATTGTAAATTGTCATTATTATGAAATTATACCTCAGGTAGAACGTCGTGTTTTATATTAAACATAAAATATATCGATTGTAAATTTTAACCGAGTATTAATTTTTATTCACTGTTGTACATTAACATTCACATGAGTCGACCCATGACGGATCCTTCTGAGGCCCCTCAAGTTATGCGATACACCCTTGGCCCATCATCTGATTCACAGTGCAGCTGTCTCTCAGTAAGGACTCGCCGATAATCCTCACCATATAATTTGGGGCGCCGAATCAAATTACCGCTTCGATTATTTTACTCGTGGAGTTGAAGGCATTCTTTACATCAAGGGTTATCATCGCGCTGCCTGATTCGTCACCATGTTGTCGCGTTGACTGTCGACCTTCCTTTTCGAAAGCCGGATTGGTTATCGGACAACCCTCCTTCTCTGTCCACTTTGGAAAGTGGTCTATTATACATAATTCTCTTTAATATTTTGCTCATCATATTCAAGACGCATATCGGCCTATAGGATGAAGTATCTCCCCGGGTTTTATTTGGTTTCGCGATAAGTACCCGCTTTTGCTGCTTGTGCTGGAAATAGTCCCTCTTTCAAACATGCCGTAAATACATATGTGAACGCACTTGGTATGGTTTTGACTGTTCTGTTTGATATGATGTTCTGCCCAGACACCTTATAAGACGGGGCTTTCTTTGCAACCTCCCTAACTTCTTCTTCGCCTCCAGCCGGAGCTGGGGTCCACATGGACTGGGGATGGGCTGCTTGTGTTCTCGTACTGATTGAAGAGGGCATTTACTATGTCATCTAGGAGCCCTGGAGGTGTGACCAGTGGGGAGCGTTTACCTTTTATAAATGACATAACTGTTTTATACTAGCCCTCCAAGGATCAGAGGCTGCTTCCTTCTACAGACGTTTAAAATGTTCTGATTTTCTATGAGCTCTTTCAATTTCCTAATTGCGTCTTTATACCTCGTGAGCGTCTCTTTGAAATCGGTTCTTTCTGC
This sequence comes from Thereva nobilitata, assembly GCA_963855945.1. NCBI lineage: Eukaryota > Metazoa > Arthropoda > Insecta > Diptera > Therevidae > Thereva > Thereva nobilitata. Next base: position 193,801,000 of record OY979694.1, on the reverse strand, counting down.
GTTGGCTGCGTCCCGTTACTCTTAGGCAGACCTTCCCGACTCGACTATTTCCGAGTTCCACCAGTATTTCGGCATATTTTTACCCCCGCGGAGAGTCATGGGGTCATCACATACTTGCCGCATCCTTTCCATGATCTGCGAGGACTTCGGGTCAGCGTTTGCAGTTAGCCTAATATTTTGTAGCTGAACCACCGTATGATCTGGTGGTGTAACATGTCATCGGAGATATAAAATTGCAGCATCATTACGACCTAGTTAACGTGACTTTTGAACCTGTAAGAGCCAAACTTTTAGTTTGCTAATAACGAAGTTTTGTCAACAAGCTTTTGAGACTAGTGCTTGTCATTGAGAGTTTGAGATTATTCTTGTGGCTATCAGCTGTTTTGGTATTCTAAGCACCCAGTCACAAGAAAAATCTTAAATAATTCACCTCGAATGGTGAATTTGTGTTCGTGTAATGAGATAAAGCAAAGCCTGGGCTACAACGTAGCCAACTTACGCCAGAAAATATTAATGCAGTAAAGCAGAGTAACCTCGGAGCACCTCTCATTAAAGCTGGCTGTGAATCGAGTCTATAAGAAATTATGTAAAATATGCTAGAAACCGCTCTTTATTCTCTTGTGATCTACTATTTATACAGTCACAATTCCAAAATTGCAAAAAGCAACAAAAAAAGCCATTAAGCCATTTCCAACGGACTTCAAAAGAGAATTAACGATTACAATTAAATTTTGTCTGTTCGGTCTCCGATCATGTAAAAGTAGCCAAAGGAATGTGAGGACGACAACGCCGTAAGAAAATAATATAAAATTGTAACAAGATACTATTAGTTACCAACAGTAAATGCAGTTTTTTTAATGTAGAGATGAAAGAAAGGAGAAGAAAACATAACGATTAATGATCTTTAAATATATTGATGTCACGGATTTTGGGCTTTTCCTGCCAAAAGTAGCTTTATACAAGTTGGTGCAAAAGGAATGTCATAGTGTGAATGTACCATAATTTTTGCAAATGGCGTAGAAATGTCATTGTGCTCCATTCCATCAATGATGGGGCAACTGGTCAAGACGAGAACAGCAATTCGTGAAATATTTAAAGAATTTAAGGCGTTCAATATGACTTGGGACTTTTCTACTCTAAACATACTTTTCAAGGCAATGAAGCCCGTAAAATTAGCTGTTGAGAATCTTAGTCGTGAGGAGCCAAAATTTACAATTCATGTTGAAGAAGCTTTCTGACATTAACAGTGACATTAGTAATAAACTCATACAAAATTTAAAAATTCGTGTGGATGACCGAATGAATGAGGATGGCATGAAACTATTGCCAAGCACACACAACCACTCCATCAGGAACCCCACTAACTTTTGAAGGCAATTTAGCCTTCATCTTTTTGGTGTCATCGATGTAACAGTAGAGATGAAGTCCAACAGTGGTCGAATACTGATGAAAGCGAAAATATGTCATTACAAGATGAATTAGACATGCTGCCTCAATAAGAAAAATCGTCACTACAATTTAAGCGGCTCAAATCGGATTTTATAATTTTCAAAAATACTGGCCAACATAGAGAAAATCTGCAAAAATTATAAAATGCAATGTTTTTTATCAAACCAGCATCGACCGATGTTGAGCGTGTATTTTCGGTATGCACTAATTTTTGAACCAAAAGAAGAGAGCGTCTTTCAGACATATCACTTTAAGCGCTTGTGTTTTTGAAATACCATTATTTATTAATTATAAAATTAGAGAAAACTCTAAAAACAGTGTAAACAGCTGTTATCACCTGTTTTTAATGAAAATTAAAAACAGTAACAGCTGTTTTTTGAAAACCACTGTTTTTGAAAAACCCTACTTGTGATTGCGTTGTGACTTGTGACTTCTTTTAGAATTCGAGTATTAATTGATCAGTTTCAATACAAAAGAAAATACCAAAATACTCTTAGGCTGCTTACACACCAAACTCGACATCGACATGACACGACGAAATTCGACAACATTTTTCTGTCGCGACACACATCTATTCTTATCATTAAGCGAGTCTATTCACACTGAATTCGACATCGACACGACACGACAGAACTCGACAGAACTCGACAAGGAAAAAAACTGTTACCGACGAAGGGCTTCACATTCAAATCAGTTTATATCCACTGAAGGCGACACGAGGAAAAACGTCGAACGACGACTTTCGACACGTCGAGTACTTATGCAGTGACTTTCGTTGTGTCGAGTGGTTCTGGTTGAAATGGATTGTGACGCAGACGACGCAGACATCTTCTTGTCGAATCTCCGTACACACTGAATTCAACATGACACGATATGAACTTCTTGTTCATTAGGTGTCGAATTTGGTGTGTACGAAGATTCGACAAAAAATTTTTTGTCGATGGACGTTTTGTAATGTCGTGTCAATGTCGAGTTTGGTGTGTAAGCAGCCTTATTCTCTACACTTCAGGTCTAGGCGTTAACAAGTCTTAATACAAGTCTGTTGCTACCTCCAGAATCATCCTTATCAAAAGTGTCATCACGTTCCTTACAAAATTCCCTTTTGCCATTAATTATCCTTGTTCAGTGAAAGCTTAGGACGAATTAATTTGTGTTTACCTTGAAGAGACTATGAAAGTATCTTTAGGGATTAACGTTGTGCAATTAATTGAGAGGAATAAATTCTTTTGCTAATCTTAATATACTTTTACTAGTTTCACTTAGTCTCAAGATTATTCGACGTGCTTTAGGATTATTTTCTATGTAATCGTGGCATAAGTAGATTCGTTCTACAACGTTTTCATTCTTTACAAAACCCTTGAAAATATTTGAAATCGTTGAGAATAGAACAAAAGAAAACTTTAATGGCGCTCAACGTTCGATGACTCTTAAAACTTGTTACAATATTTCCTTTCGTAGAATTTCTTCGTCTCTTCGCAATTTTCTTAAAGAATATTTGAAATGGAAAACTTAAAGCTGCAAAATTGAAGAATGTCTCTCCGAAAACTTTATTAAAGATCATAAATCAATGTTTTTCCACCATTCAACTGAAGTGCGATAATTCTACAAAAACCCTTCCAGCCCGAACCGGTTCGAAATTAATGAAGAATGCGTCCTTGAAGGATTTCGGTGATACCCATAACGAAGAAGTCGAGTCCTTATCATCTTAACAGCTGTCGCGGAGTAATCAACAAACTGAACACTTAAGGCAAGACGTTCGCCGCCCACAGTCGTCTGTAGCATAACGCTCTAATTAACCTTCTCCGCAGAAAGTTTCCAGGTTCTGGGGACCTTCACTTGCTGCGCCATGGCTGGATACAAACGGCATGCTCCATTCCAGGGAAATCTGAGAAAAGCGTCTTTAGATCAGGCTCTTGAGGAAAAATGGAGGCCCTTTAGGAAAAGTTCCTTGAACGGTAATTAATTCCGGTATAATTGACTTTTCCTGTAGCCAACCTCCGACCTCCGCTTTCAGGATAAGTTTCCCCAAGGAGCCGCAATGCAAGAAGCAAAGAAACCGATCCCAGAATCCTGAGACTATTGCCGCACGAAAGGCGGAACTGAACACGGGATTTCAAGGTACACGAAAAAGGTCGACGGATTATGTGAAGTCTGCTCCAGGATGTCAAAATGCAGGTGGGTGTGTAGGTTTACTCTGCGGTGGTTTTCGCTGGTTTTAATCGCTGGTTTCATGTTGTCTGCTGGATTAACGACTGGCATTAAGCCGCCAATTAATCGAGCCTAATTGCATTTGTGTCAAAGTGAGCTGAACCAGATTAAAGAGTTTCTCTAACCAAGCCCTGACGCGAAGCTGGCTTGTGGCAAGTAATCCAATGGCGTTAATTGAATTACAGAGGTTGCCTCTAAATTCGACTTTGTTTCTTCTGCTGAAAATGCTATTGACACCACCTTGCACGGGCAACGCGATGATTGGTTTCAATTATGTCCCGATTTATGGGGTCACTAGGTTAAGTGCAGCTCTATAAATGCATTTCGTATGAACGTCGTCGGCTCAATTCGAATTTATTGGATCGTAAAAAGTTATATTAAAACATAAAAAAAATCTAATTAACAAAATTTTGTTTAAATGAACTCCGGAATATGGAATCTGGGTCAGGGTAAGTGCTGCGTACTGTAATTGATATGCACATAAATCCTGTGGTATTTTAGTGCACATTAAGGAAAAATTATGAAAAATAAATGGTTTTGTAAAGTTAATTTATTTTTATAAGAGGATATGCAAAAGCTTGTCAGGATATATTTTGCTAATTAATCATTCATGTTGATGGACCAATTAGCACATAATAGTATATTCTGTAACAAGTTTGGAATGATGCATATTCCGCACAAGTGGAAGTTTGGCACACGAGGCGAAGGCGAGGGTGGCGGTCCACGAGTGCGGAATATGCCATTCAAAACGTGTTGCAGACTATACTTTTTCTACGCCTTTAATTACTTTTTATTAATACATATTTTGTAAAGAAAAACATACCTTCTGTAAAGCTAATGTCAAAAATATAATGTATAAGGTACAGCAAGATATTTTAACGCTAAATAACATATTAGTAGGGAGTGTTCATTCATAACAATTTTGTAATTTAATAATTCGTTAATAGATGGCCACCGCAAAATTTATTAAAAAAATGCTATTATTTTCTGCAATTTAATAATTGAATAGTTTATTTAAAGCTAAATGTTTATTATTGAAACAATCCTTTTCTTTCTTTAATTAATAAATCTTTTTTTTTAATTAATAAATCATAGTCTTGGATTACGACGAACAGATGTCGCCAATAGTAGTCATTCCATAACAAGTGATGGAATGAATATTCCACACGGGTGTGGAATGCTGCTAATTCCGTAACTAAAAGTAATACCAAAATGCCTGTTCTAACAGGGGCGTAAAAAATACATTTCTGGTTATGTAGACGAGTATACACATATTTTCTGGTTTTTGTGTAAAATCAAACTTAGAACTTCAATCAAACTTACAAAGGGTGATGTACTACCAGTCCGTCATGTTGTTCTGGCCACGGTGCAATGTCTTGTAGTTAGCTTAGTTTGAAGGCTACAAGAGAATGCCAATGAGGCTCAATGTTACCCAAGACAAAGCTGCCGTCTGATAATATCGGGAGTAGCTAGCTCGCTCCTGCTATATGCGACGCTAGTATGGGCAGTGGTATTGAACGTGACGGTAAATCGGATAAAAATGTATGCCATATATAGGCTAAGCGCCCTCCACACATGTATAGATCCACGTATGGCGAGGCTGCGTGTGTGATAGGTAGAATGGAGCCATTCACCTTTATGACCCGGAGTATGTAGGTAAAGAGCCTAAAATCATACAGCGGCCGGTCCTTAGCGGAATAACAAAGAAGGTCGGACGTGCCTACAAAAGGCGTATGGGCCCATATACCCATAACAAAGCTGGAGAGGTGGATAACGAGGGAACGTGGAGAGTTCGGCTACATTTTGGGCATGACCATTCACCATTCTTCAGGACTCGCGAGGTATATAGGTATCCCAAAGAGCTTCACTCAATAAATCCATTTGCCCTGACAATACTCCCACATTCTTTTCCACTCACATCAACTATATTTCTTCCAAGGGCAGTCTAGTCCTGGGTTTTATAAAAAGGTGGTCCAAAGAATTTAATAACAACTTCATCACTAAACATCTTTACATTTCTCTAGTCCAGTGGTTCCCAACCAGTGGTCCGCGGACCACCAATGGTCCGCAAGAGCTAAAATATGGTCCGCAAAATACCATGAGCATGAGTAAAAGCTATTCTATTCTTGCTATTATAGGGTGAATTAATTAGTGGGTGGAGTATCGAAGTGATGAGCGCCAGCTCATTACAACATGAACTGGACTTTAGCCAGTGAAGCCATGAGCCAACTGAGGTCGGTGAAGCCGGGCCATTAAATAAAATGAACCTGCAATTGCAAAGTTCGGGAAACAGGCATTTAGAAGGTGTTGCAAATATGCAAAGTTCGGGAAACAGGCATTTAGAAGGTGTTGCAAATATATTTATCTTTGAAGATAAACTCCGGGCTTTTATTTGCAAACTTCAATTATGGATTAGTCACGTTGGCGAGGACAATTGGAGACATTATTCCAAAAACCGCACTTGTCAGTTTTTCACGAAAATGAGATTTTGATGGCAACCGATAGCTGGCAAAGTCCTCCGCGTTTCCTATTAATCAGATCCCTAAAAAAACAGTCAAAAACGATTCAAAATCCAAAAAAAACGTTTTTGATTACAAAAACAGCACTTGTCCGAGTCTATTTCCACAAAAAAAACACTTGTCAACGTGAACAAATGATATATGAGAAAATAAATTTCTTGCAAAAATTACACTTGTCAATGAGTTATGTGTTTTTAATAATTCTTTTAAAAATATTGTGAAGTGTTATGCATAATAACTTTGGATCATATGTTCAAGTATCGCATACATAATAATTGTAAGTTACATTGTGCTGTTTTTGTAAAAACGTCTTCAATTATAATGCGTTCACAACGTTAAAGGCCCTCCTTGACGACAAAAAGTATGACTCGTTTAGGGAAAGCGTACAAGAAAACATCAAATGCCATCTACGAATGTTGACTTATGAATTAAATCCTTACTTCCCAGAATATACAATTCAGAAGTTAAAGTTGACCAAAACCTGATGCGCAACCCTTTTGGCACTTATGCTAAAGAAATTGCAAAAGAAATCCAAGAAGAGAAACTGTAAGGACGCATTTCTGATCCTTGGAGTCGCAATCTGATTCCTTGGAGCAGTTTTGGTGTAAAAAAGCAATTTCATACACTAAAATTCGAGATATCGCTTTGCGCTATCTTATGCTTTTCTCCCCAAAGTTATTTATGCGAACAAGGATTTTCTGCTTCACTAATAATTTAAAGTAAGTCCAGGAATCGATTTAAAGTGGGCGATGAGCAAAACTATTACCCCAAGAACTTGTACAGAAGATGCAAGCTAAAAATCTGATTGATGCAAACCGAATTTTCTACTAAAAATTTATACAGTTTTTGTTAGCTTTGTGGTCCCTGCTAATAATTAAGAAATCAAAGTGGTCCCTGGTCAAAAAAAGGTTGGGAACCACTGCTCTAGTCAGACCATTACTTGAATATGCGTCCCAGGTTTGGTCTCCTTACTACTCTTTGCACGTTGGTAGAATTGAATCGGTTCAACGGAAGTTTTTCCGATTCGCGCTGAGTCATCTTCCATGGGATGACCCATTAGTTCTTCCATAATACTTCCATCAGTTGCTCAATGGGAGAGTTGACTCAGCTTTTCTAAGTGGCCGTGTGTCGTTTAGAGAGAGCAGGTATAATCTGAGAGGGCCACCTATCTTACACATCCACTCCTCTAACACCAACTACGGCAGATTCGAACCCGTAAATCGTATGTTTATCAATGTGAATAAAAACATTAACATTTTTAGCGTGAGCATTAGTGAAGATGTGATTAAAAGGAATCTTTCTAATCTCGAATAACTACTTATGTGTCTCGCTCCTTGTTGCACGCTTCTTTGTGTGTTATTTTATATTTTTTTTGTTATATGTTTTGTATGCTTTAGTTGAGCCTCATCTCAGCACTTGTTGCGCTGAGTTGGTAAAATTTTCTTGGCCCAGCTGAGAAATGCGCCTTCTGAGTTAGAAGGGTTTATTCTATTACATTGTACTTAAGAAATGGGCCTCACCTTTGGCTAAACCTCTGCGCAAACTCTACGCCCTTTCATACTTCTCCGGAGTTTTTCCTGACTCTTGAAAATTGGCCCATGTTCAGCGTATACGGAAAAAAAGTGACTCTTGCGACCCCTCTATCTACCGCCAAAGTAGCAATTACGTCTATTCTCTCCTAAATCATGGAGTCAATAATCGTTTGAAATCTAATGAAATATGTGGAATTTAACGAAATTATACACGACAGGCAGAGGTCTGTGAAGTTGGCAACACGAAATGCGAATTTTGGAAATTTTTTTTTCATACGTTTGTCCAGCGTTTGTCCATGTTTGTCCACGGAAAAGTTTTTTTTGTCCAGGCACCGTTAACAAGTTACAAGCAAAAACATTATTTTGCAAATTTTTTCAACCAGCACACCAACTTTGCAAAAAAAATTGTTTAACCGCATAGATCGTTTGTCCATCGTTTGTCCAAGTTTGTCCAGCAGTTATTTTTATATGTCCACCCACCCATTAATTATAATAAATAATTGAAATTTTTCAATTTTGCGAAGTTGGCAGTGCCGGTTGCGAATTTCTCACTTTTTCTTTGCGCGTTCGTTTGTCCATCGTTTGTCCATATTTGGCCACGAAATAGTTGCATTTGTCAACGCGCCGATAAAATTTTATTAATTAATCAATTATTCGGGAAAATCAAATTGGGCATAGAAAAGGCGCATTTCGAAATTCGTATTTATGTATTTCTGTAACCATTGCAAGTTCAATTTTATTCCGAACAAACGACATCAATACGACACGAAATACAGAAAAAAAACCAAATTAATCCACCCCTCGGAGAAATAACAAATTGCAACTAAATTACTTTTTTTTTCTTGTGTGAGGTGCTGGGTCCATAGGTACTGCGGCCATTCATTTGGCCTATTGTACTACACCCCTATACCTCATATTTTTAAGCCAGACCGCTTGAACAAGTTCAGCAGTCTGCCTAGTGGCTTGTCGCTTAGACTTGAATAATCGAGCAGGGACTCTTCGAATAAAGAAACCCTGCTCCTCGCTATTGCGGGGCATTCATAGAGGACGTGGAGAGCAGACTCATCCTCCTCCAGGCAAAGCCTGCAGGTGGGGTCCTCCGCTGTTCCTATCCTCCATAAGTGGTAATTTAGGGCGCAGTGTCCGGTAATCAAGCCAACAAGTGTCCTGGCATCGTTTCTACTGCGCCCTAACAATTTCTTGGCCGTGTTAGGAGACGGCCCAGGCAGGAACCGCTTAGAGTTAGCCAATCCAGGCGCGGACCTCCAGCGTTCAGTATGTTTCATTAAAGTCCGATCGGCTAGGGCCCTTCGCAGCAAGCTGGTAGGTGCTCCGATAGCCGGCTCTGGACCGATGAATGCAATGTCAGAGCCCTGCTTAGCTAGGGCATCCGCTTTTTCATTGCCTTTGAAGCCCCGATGTCCCGGGACCCAGACAAGGGTAACTTGATTGAGAACGCCCAGCTCACCAAGAGCACGTTGGCGTTCCCAAACTAATTTAGACTTGATCCTACGGGACCTTATCGCCCTAATTGCCGCTTGGCTGTCAGAGAAGATAAAGATCCGTTTGTTTTGGTAGGTCCTTCTTAAGTTCTCATGAGTGCATGCCAGTATAGCGTACACCTCTGCTTGGAAGACAGTTGCTAGGGTGCCTAAGCTCATCGCTCTACTGAATCTGGGGCTTTCGCTCCAGATTCCGGCGCCCACACCTGTCTCTGTTTTGGAGCCGTCCGTGTACCATACTAGTCCACCCGGCGATACCTTAGGAAAGGTCCAGGTTAGCCTATCTTGTATGTGCACAGAGGGTTGCTTAAATTTTGAGATTTTGAAAGGCATGCAATCGGAGAGCATCCCCGCTTCCGAAATCCCTTCTATAATGTTGATAATTGTAGAATGTCCTCGCTCGAGACCAGCGCCCAGATAGCCATTCGCTTTCAGCCGCAGCGCCGCGTTTATCGAACTAAATTCCTTAGTCGAAATTTTTTCGGCACAGCGTGGATTTCGGCGAATCGACTCCGCAAAGAAAATTTTCTAACACCGACTACATAATCTATTGCTACACTTGGGAGTAGTAGTTATAAATTTAAAAAAAAATACGAAAACATATGTATATTTTCATCACATTGCGTTTTTTAATTGCAGTTTATCCAGGGATAAAAATTGCCAGAATTCGTTTGACCAGGGACAGAAATCGTTTGTCCAGGCACAGATTCGTTTGTCCATTGCTGGAAATCGTTTGTCCAGGCACAGATTCGTTTGTCCACAAACGATTTCCAGCAATGGAAAACGATTTCCAGCAATGGGCGATTTTTTTTGAAGCGAAATTTAATTTTATCGTCATTAGGCAGACCCATTTTATTAAGTACCTACTTTTCATATTTATTATTTTTTGGTAATTTCTTTAATTATGATGGTATAACTTGAATTTTGATATATTTAATTTGAATTTTAAAAAATCGAATTTGGGCTTTAAAAAATTCAATTTGAACTGGAAAATATTGGATTTGAACTTTACAAAATTGAATTTGACTTAAGAAATTGAATTTAATTTTAAAGATTTGAATTTTAGTTTGATAAAATTGAATTTGGTTTGAAAAAAATTCAATTTGGTGTTTAGAAAATCTAATTTGAACTTCAAAACCTATAATATATGTAAATATGTATGTTTAGGCATGTAAACTAGCACTTAAATTAAAATGTTTAAATACTACATCTTGCAAAACTTTTTTAAAGATTACACTGGCCTTGCATATAACAATAGAAATTGAAATTCGGTGGCTTTGAATTAATGAAATTCTGTTAAGGTCCGGTTACACGCAACGATCTGCTTGTGCAAATTGACTGGCGCAAGACAATTGGTGCAAATAAACTGAATGAACTTTAATCGGTTTACAGGCAACGATTTATTTGTACAAATTGACTGGCGCAAGTCAATTGGTGCAAATAAAATGAGGGAAAATGACACTAAATTACGCTAATTTGACACGATTATTATATTATATTGATTATGATAAGGTCGGAGGAGCGTCATAAAATTTCACCATTCACCCAAGAGCATGCTGAGGGTTGTAGCTGCGGCTTGAACATCATTTAAACGCTCATGCCAAAACAACAACCTACAGCCGATTTTCTAAGAACATATATTTTGCACAAGGCAACCTTTTTGGCTTGCGCCAGCCAAAAATTTGCGTTTACACGCAACGATGCACTTGCGCAAATTGACTTGCGCAAGCCAATTGGCACAAGCAGATCGTTGCGTGTAACCGGACCTTTAAAGATATCGTGGCTCTCTGGAATTCTTTATACCCCGGCTTCACCGGCCGAACTGCGCAAGTTCGAGAAAATTAAGGTAGAAACAGAATGGCACGGCGACCGTGGCGGAGTCCGCCGCTCAGAGAGTCCCCAGGCGGCGCGGACAAATTAAATGTATGGGAAACTCTCTGAGCGGCGGACTCCGCCACGGTCTCCGTGCCATTCTGTTTCTACCTTTAGTCTACTGAGCTTCATTTTTGCTTGATTTGCCATACATTTTCACATTTCGAAGTCAGGAAAAATAAAGTCTGATTTCAGCCAACAGAACCTGAAATAAAGCTTGAAAGTAAAAGCTCGCTCAAAAGAGAGTAATCAACTGGAATCATGTAATGCCATTCCAGGGAGCTTTTGCATTTCTGACTTCTGGCGAAAAAGCAACAACAATTTCAAGTACTGAACTCGACTTTAGCCGGTGAAGCCACTTATGCCGATTGAAGTGAGCTTGATTAAACTGAGGCCGGTGAAGCCGGGGTATTAGGCACTTTTAGTTTTAATAGCATTTCATTCAATCGTGACTTATACCTGCTTTTAAATTTTAGGCCTCTCACGTCACCATCTATCCAACATCCCAACAATTTCTTCATTATTCCAAGGAAAAGCAGATGCATAGAATCTAATGGAAATTGCTTGATCAAATCAATTTCCGGGCATATATGAAGTAAAGGCGATACACCTTGATGATGGCCTGGATTAGTTTGCTTCCTGAAAGACTCGTTTGTTCTTCCTTCACCACATATTGGATAAATTCTTCTATTAATGTAGTGTTGACTCTTTATTGAGCTCACACGCCCAGTATTCACCATGAACTATGATGCATTTCAAAAAGGAGCGAACAGGAGTGTCGCAAATAAATGCCTTTACAGGTACAATTAATTTGCGATTATTTATGATAATTCCTGTTCGCTGCAGACTATTGAGTTCTTCTATGAATTTCTCTAAATATCTCTGAACACTTGTTGGTTTCTGATCTCCACAATATACAGCAACAGGGAACGGTTGGTAAATATTAGGATCATGATGGATTTTACATAGTATTGGCCACACTTGTTTCCTACCAGATTTGAATGGTAAACCATCAACATTGAAAATCAGTTCTATATTATCTAACTCGTGGATATTTGGATTTAATTAATTTCTTCGAGTTTTCTCTATGTCAAAATATATAAACTTGTCAGAATCCTCAAAAACTTCAATGTTATAGTTTTCCGACGTAGTATGCAAGAAATTTCTTGCACTTCGTGGTAAAGCTGGGTAAGACCTTCTTCTGAAAATAGCCAATAATGATTCTAAACGAATATGAGGTATGGGTGGGTCCATTAGGGCCCACTTGCGAATATCCTCTATATCGTAAATCGATTGATCAGTATCATTTACCTCTTCATCCGAAGCATCATCAGTCTCTTCTTCTAGTCCATCATCTGAGCTAACATCATGAAGTGAAGAGAAATCTTCAAATTCTTCATGATGACTGCCTTCTCCACCATTATTTTCCTCATCCAATTCTTCCTCTGCTACCGGAGCTGATAATTCATTATTCCACTTGCTCATTATTTTGCAATAACTCAAATGCCATTTCAGTATCTGAATTACTAAAACCACTAAACACTAAAACCTTGTGGATCAGGATTGGAACTATTATCACTTTCTGCATTGTTTGGTAATTGACTAAGGTCTGATACTTCATTTTTACGACACTGAAAAACATCTTGACTGCCATTAGGCATCAAATTTTCTTGATCCGAGTTTGTCATCAGCACTAATTCCTGCCGAATTCTAAAAAATCGTTCCGAAGTTAAACGTCTAAGCTCGCGTTTTTTGATACTGCCCATTTTATTTTTTATTAAAATAATACTTTTAAACAACAATTAAATACTTAAACACTTAAATATCAAAACGTTTTTCACAGTTTAACAATAAAACCAAAGGTTAAAAGTCAAAAGGAACATTTTAAACAATAATTAAGTACTTCAAATATGTCAAAACTAAAGCTTCAGAGCTTAGTAAAGAGCTTCCTGAATACATAAGGCAGATGGTGGGAATACCCCATTTCACATGATTTGTGTGGGGTTTGCCCCATAGGGCCCCTATGAGGAACTGATAAGGCATACCTGACTTCAGTATAGCTGGGATTTTTTTTGTGGGGTGCTCATGAGGAAACCCCTTTTTGGGTCATTTGCCACATGGGGTCCTCATAGGGAACATACGGGGAAATCCCCCTTCGGGCATGCCCCTCGTTTGCCACATGGGGCCCACACGCTGCATGAGGCATGCCCCTTTTAAATGCTAGCCGGGAGGTAGCTGAGCTGAGTCGAGTTTAGTCAACGCTAACTCAACTCGACTCGCGTCTGCACGTAGTTGGACTCGGGTTCAACCTGAGTTCAACTCATCATGTATACCTACTATGATTTGATAGAAATGAATAATAAAAATGAAAATGAGTTATAAGATCTTGAGGGTTCCAAACAGCCTTAAGGCGGAAACACACTATTAAAACCAGACCTAAAGCCTCGTTCACACGGTGACACTGATGTCGTGGCATTTAATGTTGCGACGTGAATGTCGCAAAAGTGTCATCGTCTGAACTAATAAATGCGCGCCGTCTCGACGTCGTGACAATAATGCCGCATATCAAAATTTTTTGATATTTGACACCTGATGCCGCGGCACTTCCAACACATCCGCTACTGCGATACAAGTTTGCCCATTTTTTTTACACGAGTGTCGCAACACTATGCGTGGATCATGTGAACACTTAGTGCCGTGATAGCAAATGTCGAGCACTTTCATGATGATAAATGCCACGACATCAGTGTCACCGTGTGAACGAAGCTTAACGCAACGTGTCCACACCCGACGTGAACCGTGCACATACCAACAAATAATATGGAAAATGTACGATTTGATTTGACTCAACACGCGCCACATCACATCCGGATAGTTTCAATAGTGTGCCTCCGCATTAGGAGTCGCAGTTGGAGTCGGAGACGGATTTAAAACTGAAAAAAAATTCCGCAACCCTGGATTGAATTGACAATGACAAGCAGCATATGAGCAGAGACCGGGGTTAGGCAAATTTTAATAAATTTGGAAACATGAAATCAAACGGCTTGGACCAAAAATGGTGACCAAAAGATTGTTAAAATTTTTTACCAGAATCGATAAACCGTTGATCGGCTTTGTCGTCTACTTTCACATTTTTAGGCAGCCTATTACCGATTAAATCGAATTAGTTGGTAACTCTCCTGTCGTAGCTCGATATTGTGTGCTGCCTGCAAGATGCGATGAGATGTCAATAAAAATGAAACAAACGGATTTTTCTCCAACTCACGAAGTCATTTTCGTAACCGATGAATCAGTTCAACATTTATGTAACGTTCTCGAAACACTTTAACAATTTTTTTCCAATTTCACTAAAAATCAACGTAAAATTCAATATTTTCCTGCAAACCTTCACCTTTAATTGTATTCTCCGCGGCAGCATTAAAGCCGCAAAATCCACTGAACTGACGACACCGACTTTTCCATTCAATATTGAAGTCCATAAACTCTGGATCTGCAGAACTCCGCAACATTACCATATTCCAACATATTAAATTAGAATTTCATTAAATCAAACTGAAAATGGATTTCGAAGGTTCAATTCCAACACGCGCCCTCAGAATCCTTGAGGGAAGCTTTTCTCAATAAGATATTGGATATCCTCCTTAGAATTTTCTTCACACTTTTATAATTTTCAAGGACCCTAAGTTAAGGATATGTGTTGGATCAAAATGCCCTTGGGAGGGCCTTACTTAGTAAAAGAAAACAAAATAAATTTACGAAATAAAAATAAATATGTCGATACCTTTCGGGCAGAGTGGAGGGGGATTTTTCCGGATTTAAACATTTTTTAAGAGCTTAAAGAATTTGGTGACATTGAAACCCACGAAACTGTTTGGCGGTTTTTTTTATCTGGGTTTATATTTAGGAAATTGTTGGAAATTTGTAGTAATAAAAGAAAATTTTTAATAACGGTTCACAAATAGTAAATATAGTATGGAGAATTGAATAGAATATTCACTAAAGAACGGGCTTGTCAATAAATATATATAAGAGTATTGACTTTAGACTCACGAGGTATCTACAACTTGTCGTAGTGCTTGCGTGCCTCAAGGTAGCATTGGGCTTTAGAACTAGTAAGCCACCGGTAGGAACACCCATGCCGAACAGGCTAGAGGCTAAAGTGTCTTAGGTACCCCAAAAAAAGGCTGCTACAGCTGGGCCCAGAAAGGCGGCTGAGCGAGATGGTCAGAGATCACCTACAAGTGGCTTTGATGGACGATGGACGGTTGGGCTTGGGGAGACGCATTAGGGGGTGGAAGCCAAATTCTCGGAGATGGTGTTAAACCATATCCTCTTAAGCAAGGGGGAAAAAGTCCTGCTATGACGCCTCGGAGGTTTTATGGTAATCAGTGGAGACCAGGCCTCAAAGGACATCCCGTCGAATGCGTGAGTAAGGATCCTCAAGCTAATCCCAGCTGCGAATATTCCGAGGGGACCTAGAGCCCGCATATGGTTGCCTAAAGTAAAGTTGGACACCGGAATCTGATCCAGTGTCTCAAGGTTAAAATTCCTGCGGTTCCAATGGGTGACTGGGTGCTCATCAAAACAGAGGAAAATCTAAAGAAAAGCAGTTCATTCTTTCTCCTTATCAACGAGGAGTCCCTTGAGATATTGGAGATAATGAAAGCTGGCTAAGGTTTCATCAGGAATGCCAAAGTAAAAAATTTCGAAATTCCAGAGGAGGGTTCTCCCAATCCGAAGGAACTGGTGGAGGGTTTGAGTTTGGCGAGCAGCGGCGATGCTTGAGATCGTGCAGATCAACCTTTAACATTCCAAGACATCGACAGACAACCTCCAGATTTTCCTTGAGGAAAACCTACATGTCGCCTGAATACAAGAGCCATGGCTACGAGGACGGAAGATAAAAGGGCTCTTAGACAGGCTGTGCGACACCTTTTACCACCGCTGGGCTCAAGGTAAGCTAAGATCTTGTATCCTAGTAAAAAGGCACATTAAAGCCTACCTTTGGCCTAACTTAAGTTTAACGTACTTAACCGTAGTTAGATTGGAGTTTGTAGGGTATTTACTCAGCCTCAGCCTATATGGCTGATGACATGCATGCAGCCCAATGGGAGTTCGTACAGATGACATCAACACTAAAATCGAGTGGAGCCAACCTGGTCGTAGAGTGCGACGCCAATGCGAGACACACTCTTTGGGGAAACATAGAACAACGACCAGCGAGAGTCACTATTCTATTTTATCATTAATTCAACCCTAGCGGTGTGTAACCTAGGCAACATCCCAAAATTCGTATTCCCAAGCACGGAAAATTTCCAAGGTTGGTAGAAAGTGTTGGACATCGCGTTGTCTACGAACACGGAAATAAAGTAAAAAACTGGAGAGTATCAGATCAAGTGTCTTTCTCGTATTACCGGTGGATATGCTTCAGGGAAAACGTGAAACTCCTCAACCGCACAAAAACCCAAAAAGAACTGAGTGGAAGAAAATCGGTCAAGTCCTATGGAGGAAAAAACAGACCTTATAGAGAAAATCGAAGATAGGTGCAATACTTTCGAAAACGCTATCCACACGGCCTATAAGGTCTCCTGCGCAATAAGGCTGAGCAAAAAAAACTTTCCCCCGTGGTGGAATGAACGTCTTTTGAAACTCAGCAAATTAACAGAGAGATTCTACAAAAAGGCCTTTGCCAACCTTACAAAGACTGTTTAAAGCTGTACAAGAAAGCCATTGCCTCAGCCAAGAGAGATAACTGGCAGGGGTGTTGTCAATCTATCGAAAGTCCAGGAGTCTATGCCAGACTATGTCTTCGCCCTTTGTAAAAAAGGGAACGTTCTTTATCAAACGAGCGTAATCGCAGACGAAGCCATCGACTCCGACATGCGCCAATCGGTAAATGTGACTTTACTATCCCCAGCGCAACATGCCTATCTCAGAGGTAGACCCACCGAGACAGTTTTGCACGAGATTTGGGAACTATCGAAAAGACCCTACATTACAAACAATATACCTTGGCAGCTTTCTTAGACATTGAAGGTACTGAATCGATTTGAAAAGCCCTCATAAACGTAGAAGCAAGCCTTAGGCAACAGCTGGCGGCCATGTTGAGCTCGAGCATATTCCAAGCGGATTTGAAAACTAAAACGGTAGTCAAATACCCCAACAAAAGTACAATACAAGTTGGGAAGGGTTCAGAGGATGGCTATGAGAACATGACCCACGAATCCCCTTGATGTTACCTTGTACCTACTCCCCGACTTTCACATCAAACACCTAGCATCGTGTACCCTCAGACTGCGGGAATCTAGGGTCTGGACCAAAACCCTACAGACATAGCAGTGACTAAATCACTGTGATTTATCTTAAGACCACTAACAGTTCACTGTCCGAGCAGCTTCCGGTACCTGCTAGTATCTTCCAAGCGAAAGTGCTGGCGATCCTGGAGGCAGATCGGCATGATAGAAAACATAACGCGACTCTAGTCTGTGTTCCCGGACATAGGGCCATAGATTGGAGCAAGAAAGTCGATTACCTAGTCAAGCAGAGACGTCGTTATTCAAGGTCAAACTTTCCAAAAATCACCTTTCGGCCAAAAAATACCTTGAATTATTCGGAAAGGTCAAGGTTTTCGAAAAAATGACAAGAGGGCGTTTTGGTAGGCAATAACGGTTCGCATTGACTGATCAAAAGAAAATTTCGAAAAAACAAGTTTTTGAGTGACTTTTTGGCAAAAACGGCGCGGCCATGTAGGTGAATGCTATACATACACCATGCTTTCCCTTTCCTATCTTCAACATTTTTGTATGTGTTTATTATGTGTATATTATTTACCTTTCTATATACTATTACAGCAACCGAAAGCATCAAAACCTGTATTATTCTTATGGGCAATGTTCCCTCTAAGCTGCGCAGGTGCGCGGCCGCGCACTAATTTTTCGAGAGTTGCGCAGCCGTTTTTGAATTCTGCGCACAATGGGCTTGTTCACCATTTTTTTTTATTTCCTTATAAAAGATTTGCATCTAAAAATGCAAAAATCCAATTCTCACAAAAGAGGGTAGTTCGTTGTTGTGTAAGTTTTGTATACAGCATAGCGTGCGTGCCTGAAGTCCAGCAATGGTAATGTTAGTGGTTTTATCACTGGAAAGAGCTTATTGCCAAAGTTGATGAACAGTGGTGTCAAATCCATCTTCTGAAGTTAAATGAAACCAAAAATACCAACAAATTTTCTTTTGAAGTTCTGCAGTCTAAAGACGCATAAGGAGTATCTCAATTTGAATAATTGGCAATTAAAAGACTTGAGCAGCATGAACATTGTCAAGAATAAGTGAAAATCTAAGGTCATGTGCCACAATTTATATTAACGGCGTTCACGTTATGGTGCAATGCCTCGTAGGAAGCTTAGTTCAAAGAAGAATATAAAGATAGGATAGGTTAAAGGAAGTCATGGGGAGGTGGCGGTAAATCTGGCGTTTGAACTCTTGGATGTTGTATGAGTTCAAAGGCAACCGTGTCGCGGTTAGCGGGAGATAGCTTCGTTGGAGTCTTACGCCTCCTGAAAATGGTGAATCCCGCTAACGGGATGTGCCGTCCGCTAGGTAAAGATATTAAGAGAACTTTGGTACACCAGTTAATCAGTTAACATGCCTTATTAGAGCCGTGTATACCCTTAGAGTGCCGGCTAATTGCTCAAAACAACACTGTAAAAAATTTCTGTGATAATTTTACAAAAAAAATACTGGAAGTTTTATTCACAAGCAGTTTTGTAAATTTCCAATATATACTATTAGGAATATTCCTAATCTACTTTACGTATTTTTACCAACTGTGTAGTAAATATAAATTATTTGTGAGATGTAAAAATACAATTAGTATTGGAGCTTTACTTCATAGTTTTGTAAATTTCCAAATTCTTGTTGTAACTTTTTACCAGAGAGAGAGGAACAGGGAAAACCCTAAAGCTGAAGATTCCCGCCCTGTCCCAATGTGCTTGGCCCTCCGTGAAATATTGCCAAGCGCCAAATTTTATTCTTAGCTTATGCCCACTCCCTGTAAAAAAATAGCATATTGCTCACCATGCCTTGTTAAGCATGTACGTGAGGCAACGTCTATCAAAATTTCTTGGCTGTTACAATATGTAACTGCCGAGACCCTGATCAAAGTCAAAGGTCTGGCCTTAACTTAAAACAATTCGGTATATATGCTTAGTATCCCATTGTTGCCTGTGAATTATATCCATGAGAGGAAAAATTTAAACCTTACATTCCAATAACCAATTAGTAATTTCTCTGAAAATATAAGTTCTAAAATTACGCTACTTACTGTAAAATTACAGTACAAAGTGTTAGGATTTTTTTAGTACAACATTGATAAATATACTAAGAAATATTGTAATTTTCCTACATAAACGATTTAGAAAAATACACAACATTGTGTAAAATATACATCACATTCATGTAATCAACATTTACGTTATGGAGTATTGGAGATTCTTAATTTCTTTATGTGAAATTACAAAATTTATAGTAAAATTACAATAATTGTGTAGTAAATTAGTATTTCATATCGTGATTTGTAATTTTACTGTACATTTGCACTGTGAATTTACATATTTTTTTTACAGTGAATGCTGATTCTATTATTAAAATATTTTATAACATTTAGTGGAGTCATTATTTTTTTTTATTTGAATTAGTTTGCTTATTTCCGCTTAAACAGCGCCCTGCAAATATAAAGTGTGAAAAACTTTACATTTAGTGGAATATCTAGTTATTTTGGTGAAGAAGAAAATATTTTAGTGGTTTTCTGGTGGTTTTAAAAGTCGAATCTAGTGGTCTCTCGAGGAAAGCTGTTGTAGTCACGTAGCAGGT
The DNA here is from genome assembly GCA_963855945.1 of Thereva nobilitata. Lineage (NCBI taxonomy): Eukaryota > Metazoa > Arthropoda > Insecta > Diptera > Therevidae > Thereva > Thereva nobilitata. The sequence goes on along the minus strand of OY979694.1, from coordinate 193,781,050 downwards.
AAAGTCAGAGCGAAATATATGACTAGCCCTTGTTTTTATACTTCTTTTGTTTTATAGTTCGTCGTTCAAACATAGTAGATCTTGCCCTAATAAAGAAAGAATATAAACAGATATATGAACAGTAATGTAACAAACCTTTTTTGATTGTGTGTTATTAAAATTCTTTAAAATGTAATTTTCAAGAGTATTATTAAAAAAAATTCACTGCAAACACAGGCACAGGACCCCACTTGCACTCTTTTACAAAGGTTTTGAATATTTTTGCTCGCATAAATTTTGCACCGCGCAGTAAGCGAAAAAATTAGAGGGAACATTGCTTATGGGGCACCCGGGTACCCTTGCCGCGACAGGAGAGGTCTTTTAAAAAAAAAATTTTTTTATTATTTAAAATAATTTTTTTGATGAACTAAGCGCATGATTTTATTGTTAATTAGCTGCTTGAAGCTAGCCCGGGAGCTGGGAAAAAAATTTTGAGGGGTAGTATGAAAATTTTTAAATTTTCGGCCAAAAAGGCACCCGGGTACCCTGCCGGGAACAGAAGGGTTAAAAAGTCCCAAGGAAGCTGTGGACCAATTTTCAGCCATTTTGGAATTTTGTCTCCTTTCGTGAGTTTTTTCTGCTAATTTCCCCGGACTATAGGCTCCAAAATCGCGTCCTTTCAAATAGTTTTTCCCCAATCTTGAATTTTATCTGAGGTAATCTAGGTTGGTGTTTATGATAAAATCACGAATAACAATTATCCTAGGTTGATGTTTTTTCGTCCCTTAAAATTTAAATGTAAAATAAAACTTCCCCTCGATTAATTTCCCATGTTTTTTTACACAAATCTATTAATTAACAAAAATACAGAAAATTAACAAACTAAAACTAATTAAACTTAATTGAAACCCATGCTTGACGTGTTTGTGTCACTCGGTGTTTCCTTTAACATAAATTTAGGCTTTTACAATTATAGACGCTCAATTACAAACGAGTTTTGATGTAATTGCCTTTTTACTTCTTCGCATTCCAGAAAGAAGTTGGATCACATTACGGTCGACTTTATTTATTACAATCGCCGTAAAACTTGCCTCGAATTAAATAAAAGTGAGTGACTAGATGGGTAAATCCTGCATTTAACTTTCTCGTCCAATTTGCATCTACATCAGCGAAAATGTTTGCTAGAAATTACTCCTAAATTAACAAATGCCATATAAATGCAAGCCCCCCCTGATGGGAGTAACTACTTTATTCAAAGCAATCTGCTGAATATAATTAACGAAAATCAAAATTCCAATCAGTTGAAAGATCCTTTACTGCCGTGTTATCATCCACTTGTTCCCTTGCAATTTAGCCGCTTAAGATATTCCCGAAGACGCGTTTATTCCGCGTTGTGTAAACTTGTTGCCTGCTTTAGGTATCAAAGCGCATGCCTAATCGCCTTCTCAAAAGAAATGATCACCTGCGAAGCCGGTTGGTTACAAGCCTTCAATTATGTACCAGCAGCACTGGTTTACACGAGAGCATGGCTTTGATGGCGTGATAAAGCGGCTCCGATAACAGCGGCCCCTTCGTGTCTCCTTCCCCTCTACCTTTTATCATTTCACGTTTCATTTCAATTTTCAACTTTTTCACAATTTTCTTTTTTCTTCTCTTTTACAGGTACGTGACATAATCAGGTAATTGGCGCCAACATCTGTTAATACAGAGACGTGTGCAAGGAACCCAGCAACATTCTTCAATTGTCTTAAGGGATTAAGGCCGTGTGTAAGTTAAAGACGTTTTCCTTACATTTTTTCGCATTTTCTTTTTCCTTTGCTGTTGTCGCCCAGCACGGGTGTCGTCGTCGGCAGAAAAGTTTCTTCGGTTGGTATATAATTAAGAGGCGGTCGATATCCGTGGAAGGATACGTCTACGCGTCCGCACGTTCAAGGAATATGGTCGGATTTGAAAATGGGGAGAAATGTTGGTCTTGTTGCTAGAGAAACTGGAACAAATTTTATGACTATGAAACGCCAGATGAATTTTAATGTCCTTGGTTCGTTGGTGGTATAGGGTTGCCACATGGAGAGCCCACAGATTTTAGAGAGAATCGCCTTTTTCTTAGTTAAGGGTGGGAGTTAATAGAATTTTTTCGCGCACAAATATTTAGACACATTGTTTTTCATTATTTTTTCAGGCTGTTTTCGTTTTTGATTAAAATTCGTGTCAGACATAACATAACATATATAAAAATGTGACCAACTTACGAATATCGTTCAACCATGTTAAAGGGAATATTTTTGTGTTTTTAAATCTAATTTTATATCAAAAAATTGTGTACTAATAGAAACACCATCTGCTATTGGTTTTTTTTAAATTTAGCAATATTTTCTGTCACATGAGTTTTTGCACTTCCGAATGGGACTATTCACATTCGTTTCAAAACTCATTGAGATTCGTTGGTTGCAGGCGTTCTATTTTAAAGCTCCATATTTTATGGAAGAATTTCATTACCTCGTTAAATGTCGCATAAATTTATCTAGCATTCCATATCAGTGACATTCTACATATTTTTTTTTCATCCCACGAGAATATTACACATGAAAAGGGTAATGCGATAAGCGTGATGGGATTATAAATGTAATTTAGTGATAATCTGAAGATATAAAAACTATTAAAAAAACTTTAGATCTTTTTCCCTAAATATAAAACTTAAACTAATATAATATAGACTGCAGAAATCTATGAATTCCCACATCACATCATTTTTTATGTGGCAGTTCAGGAATCTCAGGAAACACCCTTTGTACTACTGGTCCGTCATCTCATTGGTCACGTCATGGTGCAATGTCTAGTAGTAAACTTAGTTCGAAAGGTATAATTGGTCTGGTGCTATGAGGAGTCAGGAGGGTGTTGAAGGAGGTGGCGATGAACCCTGCGTCTGAACTCTTGGTTGTTGTAGGAGTTCGGAAATACAGAATGTGTAAGGATGTTCCACAGTCGGGTTATTCTATTTATGAACGAATTCTTCCCGAAAAGGGTATTGCCGTGAAGACAGAACAGCATTTATAGCAATAATGTTGACAGTGCTGCTAAACTTCTACGATGGCTCAATGTTTCAATGGTGGAGCAAACGGTGTCTTCTCCGATAAGTTTGAGGTGCCTTTTTTGCACTTTATCTAAACCACGCCAAGATGGTTTTCGATCAAAGCTTGAAGAATAACAAAGCCCTGTGAATCGATGAAATAGCCGCTGAACTCGTTAGCAAGGGAAGCATACACATACAACTACATGAACCGATCACGAAGATATGGAAGGAAGAATAACCCGAGTAAAAATAATTTAGTTGGTTAAATTTCTTACAAGCACGCTCGCGCTCGAACCTAGCACACATAGCGAACAAGTAGGCATGCCACAAAAGTATGCACGCTCCTGCCACAATTTTTTCGCTAGAGGCATGGACGCTCCCGCCACAGGAACAAAAATCTAAAAATTCCCTGCCAGAAGTATGCACGCTCCCGCTACAGGCAAGAACATTTATTAATGCATCCGCATCGGCATAGACCATTCGAAACGCGAGTGTTGTTTACGAAGCAGTCCCCCAACTAAGCACTAACCACGTGCAATGCTGCTTGACCTACGCAATCGAACGAGATCCGTTCTACTGAGTATGTTTTTGGCACCCTTTATGATCACCAAGGTAATTGCCAGTGGTCAGTCACCAGCGAGATAGGGGGAGCAGCACGGAGTGCACGTGCCGTAACTATCTTGGACTGGTGGAAGTGCAATCAGAACCTCCTCGTGGTGGCCACTGGAAGCTGTCCTAAAAGGGATGGACTAATATGATCGGGCCTACCAAGCCAAGATGTAAAGTTATCGTGTCGAGGGCTGCATGGAAGTCGGTAGGTTTTTCACTGTCATTTAACGATCTCCCAAGTAAAAATAAAAAACGGCCTTATAAAGGGCGAACACCGGCCGCTTGGCTTTTTAAGGGGCATATGATGGCCGTAGAGTTTTTAACCATTTTTAATGGGAGCACATACGGCCTTACGACATAAGGCCAAGTACTGAGCTGTATAAACGGGCATTCGACGGGATATTTGAGCCAAAAAAAGAATCTGCACCAAATGTATTGTTGAATGTGTTTTATGGGAACTTCATCATTTTCGTTATGTACAATGGTTCTTTCGATTTATCCTACTTAAAGATATCGATGCAAAAGAGAAACGAGCTCGCCAGTCGTCGGTTTGTTGTACGTGAAGTGTGTGGGAAATTTTGTTATTTAACGGCTTGAAAAAAAACACAACCGAAAAAAAAATCAAACATTTAATTGCAGTGAAATATATTTTCTTATAAGAAGGCGAATATCCACGTTGCTGCCACTGTACCACCGTCGTATACCCGTAATAGCAACCATACGGCCGCCGTACCACCGTCGTATGGCCGTTATTGGAACTGTGCGGCCTTTGTTTCACCGTCAATCGCACTCTGTACGGCCGTACTGTCCTGCAACGAGCCTTCTGTTAACCGCCAGATGCCCGAGGACTATGTTTCAATCACAGTCGGCATTTGCCCGTTCTAAGGCCATCATTTATTTTTACTCGGGCTCCTCTAGGCACCGGGCCCACCCAGTTGTATAATGCCTTATTCTGATATGGAGGCTCTGTCAGGATGGACCTTACTTTTCCTACCATACTCATGGGACTTTTGTGAACCAATTTATTTGGAGAAAGCCAAGGGAAGGAGGGCCGAAGTGGAATTGGGGAGCCCCACGGAGCATACCCGAGCCCCGCTTTCGTGAACTCCTTCCCTACAGACCAAAGACAGGACGGTAGCCAAGAAGCAGACCTGGACAGCCGCCGCCCTGCCCAAAGTTTTTGGACTCGCCAGAAAATTGGCAGCACCAGCTCCCATATAATCTAGGGGGAACACTCCCATCATCATAATCGTGGAATCGCAATTAGCCTTCTACTGGGACAACAAGCAGACCCAGACCGCCGTCGTTCTGCGCTAAGGTTCTGGTATCACTGAAAGGTGCAGGAGGGGCCGGAGTGGAATTGGGGAGCCCCCGCAGCATACCCGAGCCCGCTTTCGTGAACTCCTTCCGAGAATAGACCGAAGGCAGGACTGCGGACGGGAACCCGGGCAGCTTGAACAATCAAGTGAAAACGACAACCCACTATAGGCAGACTGCTGAACTAGTTCCAGCGGTCTGGCCAATAAATATGAGGTATAGGGGTATAGTGCAATAGGTCAACCGAATGGCCGGGGTACCCTTTTGGACCCAATATCTCAAAAAAAAGGTGATTGCCCGTTTTCTTCGTGCTATACAATTTTTTAAAGTCATACAGGCGGTTTCGTGCATGCTAGGTGCGGGCGAGTCTTATTTTTACTCAAGCGTGCATGCTAGTTGCCAGCGCCGTGGAAGCTAGTGCGTCCCTGCTGCATGCTAGGTGCGGGCGAACTACCGAACGAATCGTAAAAGATTATTTTTTTTAAAAAAAAAGTTTTCGCGACGCTTAAAAATGAAGTCGGACATAAGCCTAGTACTAAGTCTCCCGCTAAATGAAATTTCCATACAAAATTTAGCGCGAAAATTTATCAAGCTAAATTTTAGCAACATCTTTAGCGCATGCAGTACTAAGTTCGCCGCTAAAATGCTCGCTAAATCCACGTTTCTATTTCTTTAAAACAGATGGCAGCAATGTTAGTCTCCACATTTTTAGCTGCATTTTTATCGTGCAGGCACCTTATTTCACGCTAAATTTTGTTGAAAAAAAACCAGTGATATAAAAAAAACAGAAAAATAAGCTAATTTACGGTTGTGGAAGTTTCAAGTGCGGAAATAAAACTAAAATAACAGTTTGTGCATGAAAAAATAGTAAAAATAATAAATAATTCTGCGTGTTTAGAATATTTTGAAACACGGTTTAATAATTCTATATTTCCAGTGGATTTTGATAAGTTTTATTTCGAAGAAGACTTTGAAATTTAACCCAAAAAAAACGTTAATATGAACTTTCTCTACAATTCTACATTGTCAAATTTCATCTTGCTAAAAAAGGGTACAAGTTTGGAGACGCGCTAAAATTTAGTTTAGCGCTGAACTTAGTACTAGGCTATAGTAAAAACCAATTTTTTTTACGAAAAACGTTTTTGAGTATATAAACGGGATCTAAAATATTAATTTAGAATTATAAAAAAAAAATTTTAGTTAGCAACGATCATACCACATTTATTCATTAAAAAATGTGGTCGCAGCACTTCAAAATGAAGTCTGTCATAGTAAAAAACTTTTGCTGACAGACCAATTTTTATTCATAAAATAGATGACAAACCTTCTTCCAGAAAAATATTAAGGCGGTGTTTTGACACGGCCCTTGTAAAAGGTTATTTTTATAAAAAAAAACGCTGTCACGGCGCTTAAAAATTAATGGTAAAAAACATTTCTTCAATGACAGTCATATTTGTTGATGTTTTTTTTTGAACGAGGTGTGATTGATTTTGATGCATTGATGCTACGCATTCAAAATTCAGTCTGACAAATATATTAACAAAAATGGTCAGCCAGACAAGTTGTAAAAGATAGAAGAGATCTTAAACTTTATTTTAAAAAAAAATCAAGGAGGTGTTATGAATTGCATTTTTATAAAAGAAAATAATTTATAACAAAAGTTCTGTCAAAAGTTAATTAACAAAAATTGTCAGCCACACAAATTTTTTCAATAATGGTTCATTATTTACTACAAATTGTATAAATTTCAAGCAGGTGTTTTGGAAAAAAAATTCTTTTTTTAGCTAAATTCAAAAATTCATAAAAAATAACAATTAACAAATTTTTACTTGTCTGGCGGGCGTAACATGTTTTTCAGCCATTCTCACTTTATAATTTTGAGGTGTTTGATGGGGCACCTTTTTGTCAAGGCCGCCTACCCTATATGGTCCACCCCAAAATCAAGACCAAAAAGACCAAAAATGGTTCGGTCCCGTCCTCGTTTATGCGGGTTTCTTTTTGTACTCTTTTGGTTCTCTGGACCGATTCGGTCCTGCACATAAACGTAGTCATAGGCGCCCCAATAAAGTAATATACGACTCCAATCTACGATTATTTCAGCTTAAACTTAGTTCCGGATTTTTTATGTACATAAATGTGTTTTAATTATGTTTAATTATCTTGCGAAACGTCGCTGTTCCCTGCAATACACTCTCTTAACGTTTTAATATCCACCTTCATTCCAGCATATCCTTCGCAATCGCAAATGAACCTAAAAAACTACCGTAAATATTTTTTTTAAATTAATACGCACTGGCAACCCTACACAATCATATCTAAATATAATAAAAGCCTAATAATTCCATATACCCAGGGGCTGCACGGTATAATAACAAGGTGTTGTCTTGCCTTTCAGCAAGGAATCTGGATCCAAAGGAAATGCAGGAAAACTGTCATAGATCTCCCCCTCCCCACTAATATATTTCTTAAATTGCTTAACGATAAACCCAGCAGGATTAAATCAATACCAACAAAGTCTTGTAATCAGCCCAGGATATTTTAGGATTGAAATTAATAAAACATCAATGACATTCGATAGCTGTCATTTCTCCAGCCGGTATTGATTTATTGCCCAGTAAAAGGACCCTTCCTGCTCTACAAGCTGAAAGCTTCGTGCTGGCTCAGACTTGCGTCAGTATCCAGATACCGTGGTGGCAATTTCTTAGGATATGTCGGTACCAGTGACAGCTCTCGACATTCGAGGATAATTGAACGAAACAAGATTTTGGGAGGGCGTTTTAGGATATATCCTACTGCTACGCTCTCTAAGGAGGTCACCACGGCGCCGTTATGTCGCATACTCCCTCCCTGGAAAGTCTGCCAAGGAATTTAGGTCAAACGACGCCACAACATCTTGGCTGGTGTGCAGACGTTTAAGTTTCATCCCTTGTCAGGACAATTGGTAAGAAAATAGCATCGAAGTGGGGCTGATGGGCCCGCATTACTGGGCTCTGCCTGATTTATGTATGCCCTGCTCTTTTTTTATTAAAACAAGGTAATTCAGCACGTTGCCCTCGGTGTAATGGTCGATGACAGGTCAGTGGACCTACAAGAAGGGCGTGAGATTGTACAATAATAAGTTGTCAAGATAATTTTCTTAGCGATGGAAATGTCCTTTTTGTTTCTCCTTGGAACTTGAATCATTTTAGATATTTTTGGATTAGTCTGTTTTATGTAGATGAAGTTTCTAGTTCGTTCTGGGTCGAAGAGTCTAAATCTACGAAGGACATCGCACATATACGTACATAAGTCGAAGTGGCCGTCGCCACAGCACCAAACTAAATGTCCACATTTTATTACCGCACACAATAATATTTATTCACTTAACTTATACTACGCGTCGTCGTATATACGTATATTCCAGAAGTAGTTGTAATAACTTTTTATAGAGCTAAACATTTTTCTGAGTCCTTTCAAAAGATTTTTTGTAGTAAAATTTAATGTCCTGCTACTGTCATCATCGTGACGTCTGCTGTAAAATCTGGAATAGTATATTCTGTAACAAGTTTGGAATGATGCATATTCCGCTCAAGTGGAAGTTTGGCGGTCCACGAGTGCGGAATATGCCATTCAAAACGTGTTGCAGACTATATTTTTTCTACGGCTCTAATTAGTTTTTATTAATATTTTGTAAAGAAAAACGTACCTTATGTAAAACTAATGTCAAAAATATAATGTATGAGGCACAGCAAGATATTTTAACGCTAAATAACATATTAGTAGGGAGTGTTCATTCATAACAATTTTGTAATTTAATAATTTGTTAATAGATGGCCGCCGCAAAATTTAATAAAAAAATACTATTATTTTCTGCAGTTTAATAATTGAATAGTTTATTTAAAGCAAAAATATTCTAGCGGAACATCATTGATTGTTTCTTTATTGAAACAATCCTTTTTTCTTTAATTAATAAATCTGTTTTTTCTTTAATTAATAAATCATATTCTTGGATTACGACGAACAGATGTCGCCCCTAGTAGTCATTCCATAACATGTGATGGAATGAGTATTCCACACGGGTTTGGAATGCTGCTAATTCCGTAACTAAAAGTAATATCAGAATGCCTGTATTCTAACAGAAGCGTAGAAAAAATGTATTACTATATAAAAATTCGTTGTCGCATTGAAGAATGTGTTTCTTTTTTAAGGTCCAATGTTTTCTTTCGACGCAACGACGAAAATTCGACGCAACGACGCAAATTTTACGTCGTTACGACGAAAACTTAGGTCCATCTGTCGGTCGAAGATTATTGCAAAAGGCTCGCTTTTATGGCTTTTTTTCCAAAGTCTGGCACCGCTGATTTTAATTTTAATTTTATTTGAAAATTGATGAGAAATATTACTTGTTTCCAGATTAACCGATTCAGACACGGGTGGGTAGACAACAACGTAACAAGCAAATTATTTGTTTTTGAATTTTCGTTCACAGACGAAAACAACGACGAATTTTACCGATAACGACGAATTTTGCCGTGTGTCACACCCTAAAATGGAATTCGTCGTAACGACGAATTTTACGTTGCTGTGACGTCCTTACGACGAATTTCATTTTAAGGCGTGTCGAGGGTATTATAGAGAAAATTTAAGCATAAGAATCACCCTTTGTACTACCACTTCGTCTTTGTGCAAAGTCTAGTTCAGGTCATGGTGTAATGTCTAGTAGTTTAAATTTAGTTTGATGAAGAGAGGGAAATAGGGTTTTGCGTCTGAGTGGAATTTTTTTCATGTTAAAGTCTAAGCTCCGTTTTCACCCCTTGGGTGTGAATCGGCCTTATACTATCAGTCCGTCATATTCAAATCATAGTGCTAATAAGCTTAGCTCGAAGAATAGAAAAAGGATAGGATAGAGTGGGAGAGTCGGGGATGCATGAGGATACGACGACGAATCTTGAGTTTGAACTCTTGAATGTTTTAAGAGTTCGGGAATACTGATTGTGGAAGGTTGTTCCACAATCGAGTTGTTCTAGTTATAAACAAATTTCTAGACCGGATTGTGCCAGAAAATAAGGGCCGTAAATTGTCTGAATGAGCCGAGTGGGCTTGTCTTGAGTTGCGGCAAAAAAATTGCCGTGGAAGTAGAAGGTTATGTATTTCAGTTGAACAGTCATTGGACTAAAAGCAAGTGCTGCTACATTCTAGCAGTGGTCAATGGAAGAGCAAATGTTATATGAGTTTGGCCTTGGAGTTGTTCTAATTACTACTTCTGGTCAATTGCAAATATATCACGAACCACCGCTTGTTTTAAAGGTTACAGCTCGAGTGTTTGGGCGTATAAACTGTCGTGCAGTGGCTGTTACGCTTAAGAATGGAGTAAAATAATGAAAAGATGCAATATATTTTGCAATATTTTTGTACTTTGGACCTAACCCGACTTGAATTTTTGGTTGGAAGCAGATAGAGCCCTATGAGGCTAGCCACACTGCCTCTTGTGGACCCGATGCGGTTTGCCCTATAAGGCGTGCAAAAGAATTTAACGCCTTACCTCATTCGTTCATCATTAGGGATGCTGCATGTGCCCCCGTGAGGAAAAATGATTGCTTCCCGATCCCGAATGGAAAAAAGACCGTGTCGTAATCTGGGTGGGAACAAAAACCCCTTTGCAATTGTCTTTTTATCCTTCCAAACGCGAATATTTTTTTACCCGACGTTCCACCAACTGAGTATCTACTAATCACGTCCAATGCTCCAAGTCCAACTTTTGGCGAATTGCGGCTGTCACATTATATCGACAAACGGCAAATTCGTTGACAGTTTTTCTCACTTGATTTTTGTAGGTGACAGAGAACGTCACTAATTTAACAATAACGATAATTTTGTCATGACTGGAATCTCTCACCTCACTGAATTCGCCGTCCATAATATGGAAAGTAACAATGGATTCGACATTTCTCACTATGGTGAAGTGACAACCACAATAATCCCCATATTCTAAAAGCAGTCACAAGTCACAAAGCAATCACAAGTGTGTGGTGAGTCTCAAGTTGAAGGCTTATACTGAATGAAAAGTACGTTAGAATCGAAGTAGAAGTGAAGTAGACGTAGCTTCTGTCAACATTGACATAGAAACCAAAATAAGTTCATAAGAAGTAAGCGCGACTCGCCAAAGCTTATGATTTATGACTGGTCACAATTTTAAAATAGGGGTATAAGGCTGACTATATCGAAATCTGTTACAATTCTTGGAACAGTCAAGCAAGATATGCATATCGGCCGTGTCGCACTGCTGAATCGACCCATTTCTAAAAGTCAAGGTTTCCTCATTACCACAACGTCCGACCACGGCAATCAAACGTCTGTCGATTTTTGGGGTAAGGAACAGTGCAAACGCGACGACTTATCTTTACGATTATGGTGGTAGATGCCATAACGTACTCATTTGAACCTCGTTACTCCGTCTATAATGGCTAGACCTACAGCTAATGAATACCTATCTACACTACAAGGTTGTACTTTGCTAAGGTTGCGAATTGCAGATGGTCAACCAATTCAATTTGAATTTAGAATGGCCACACCCTGCGTTGCGATAATGAAAACCTATCAAAACAGGTCCTTGATTCGAATCCATAAAGAATACGTTGGCTTGACCTAAATCAACTTGGAGAAGAGCTTTGGACCCTGACGGAAAAGGCGGCAAATGGGTATATTTAACGCATCTGAAATAGTCACAGAAAATAAAATCCATTTGAGGACAACTGTTTTCGCTCTTCCACTAGGAAGTAAAGGATACTGAACAAGAAAATAAACCATGATTTGTTTCCAGTTAGCAAAAAGGAATTTATAAATTCTTTTTTGCCTTAAGTTAAGGAGCTATAACATCTAGTTCTATCCAAATTCTGCTGAAGTTATCCAACTGTGGTCGAATGTAATCCGATAACTGCTTTCTGCGCCAAGACCAACTTTTTTTTGATGTCTGTTTGTGTTGGCATAGTATTTTGCTTTATAATCCTTTTAAGGATATTGTTATCCAACACCGAAGGAAAACCAGAACAGAGCTCTTTTAGAAAACTTTCTTCTTGTGTTTTCAACTTAGTTCTAACAGGGATGATCTCACACACATATGATGCAAAAACACCAAGTTGTGGTGTACGGCGATGCTTCGTACTCCATTGGTGAAAAGTGAACGAGTAATCTATTATCAAAAAGATATTCAAGATTACATTGTTTGCTGGTAAATTTATGGTAGGATAACCGACAAAACTTTCCACTAGAGTTGAAATAGTAGCCTACAGCGGATGTAGGATTAAAAAGTCTTAGAACTTGCAACTGAACAACAGGTTTTGACACAAAATCTAGCAAAGATTTAACTTTCAATTCAACTCACACATTATTTTGAGAGAGGGTTAAGTTACTAAATGAAGTGGCGAGTTCTAGTTCAGTGGCATGAGCTGCTTTAATAATAGTTTCCTACAAATCATCGCTCCTAGGCTTAATTATTCATGTTCAAATTCACACACCCAATTTTCGAACTGCATTCATTTGCACAGCTCCAAAACCAAAAAAAATCGCATTTATTTTTCAATAGTCACCCGCAATTGGATTGGATCTCGCACAACTTTTTTTCACCAAAAAAAACGTTTTTCCCCAAAATGCTTCCGGGTGGATTTGTAACCCCATTCATAGTCAAACAGAAAAAGTTTAGCGCTTAAAAATTAATGTACTTTTTTTCATCATAATCCCTGGAGTTGTTATAAATTCAGTGTTCGAGTATGGAGTTGTGAATTGAGTCATAATGGCGGAGGGGGTATGTGTGAAAAATTGCATAATGGCCGCACACCATCACCGGAAATGGCGAAATGGAACATTTGGAGCACGACGACGGTAGGTTCTTGGTTGAGTGCGTGTGTTTTTAAAGGTAAAAGTTTTTGTTTCTCCCAGGGCATTCACATTTTTGAATTGTCCCACCAGCTCGAGGAATAATAATGATTTTTGTCGTTTGGTTGGAGTATTAAAAGAAAAAAGTCAATTTTTATTATTAATATGGTTTTTGGTGGGTGTAATTGAAGAAAGGTATAATAGCAGTACAATATTGGTACACATTTATCGATTGAACATTGGCATTAAAAAAATGGTTTCAACTTAAAAAATGAGTTACAAGTTTAAATGAAAAATAATTTTCAAAAATTCGTTCTATTAGTAGTACAAATGGAAACCCGCCGTTTTGCAATAGATGGCGCCAGTAGTATAATATCAGATCAGAAACGTCAAATGAAATGTTAGACATCTGTCAACAACTTCTTATCATTACACTTGTGAATTTTTATCGACGTCATATAATTTTTTGGGTGTGAAAATTTTGAACTTTGAGACAAATAAACGTCATTTGCAGGAAGTTTTGCTTTTTGCCTTCAATTCGAAAAAAGTGTGACTTAATGAAAATAAATACTCATGGCGAGGCATCTATTAGTGAAAGAACGTGTCGCGAATAGTTTCAACGCTAAAAAAGTGGTATTTTTGACAGTTTTGAAGACACAGAATTGGAGGCATACTGGATAAAGATTCATGTCAAACGCAACAAGAACTTACAAATTCATTGGGCGTGACTTAAGAAGACATTTTCCATCGGAATGATTCAAAAGCAAGGAAATTGAGTCCCTTAGCCGAGAGACGTCGAACGTCATTTTTTCACGTGCGAACAGCTGCTCCGACGGCACTGAAGGCGAGAGATGGATCCGTTACGATAATTCAAAGTAAAAAAAATCGTGGGGGCGCCCCGGCCATGCATCATCATCGTCGGCCAAGCCAAACATCCATGGCTCGAAGCACATGCTGTGTATTTGGTGGGATCAGCTCGGCGTGGTATATTATGAGCTGCTGCAACTCGGTGAAACCATCACTGGAGCTCGTTTTCGAACACAGCTAACGCGTTTGAGCCGAGGATTGAAGGAAAAACGGCCATATTTCGAGGAAAGACATGACAAATTTATTTTGCAGCACAACAACGCTCGAACGCATGTTGTTCAGTCGTTAAAACCTACCTGGAAACACTGAATTGGGACAACTTACCCATCTGCCGTATTCTCCAGCCAACGCACTTCTGACTACCACCGACATCTTGGACTTCCAACGTGAAGGTAATGATTGCCACAGTCACTCCCACTCCCAGATTTACCTTCAGGAATTACTTTTCCATCGAAATACCCTTAAGAGAGGCTGGAGAAAGAAAGACGTCATGTAGAAGTTTGATGTACGGATATTCGCCGACGGCTCCATGACGTCAGAATTCGTTGGGGCACGGGTCTATCTAACGGCTACTGCTACTAAAAAAAATATCCTAAAGATAAGATAGAGAATATTTTTGTAGAAGGAAATTACGGGAGAACGAAAAGGATATAGACAATGATATATTAGCAGATGAAAGAAAGTAATAGAAAGCTATGAAGACTATTTCATCGTATTCAATTCTGTCGATCTCCCAGAAAATCTAGCGATACCTGAACCTACATTGAAAGAATGAAGAGCTCCATTGAAGAAGCTAATATATGTATATATTAGGGCGGCTCAAAATTTTAACCTACCTTTTACACCCTTTAGCGATATTCTATGGGTAATTTTGAGCAAATTGGCCCAAGAAACCATAGTTCGCAATCGAAAGTCGATTTTGAGTCTCCGAATTTTCAAAAATAGGTATTTTTTTGGAAATATTTATGATTGCTACATTCACAAGAGAAAAAAACAAGTTTTTTCTCCAAGCACACATATAGGGTTTTCGGAGTCAAGATGTTTAATTTTATATACGAGTGCCGCTAGAGGGGGTTTTCGTACATTTTATCCATATTTTGTAGTTTTTTTTCACTAGCTTTCAAGAAAAATTATTATGGCAACACCAAATTATAAATGGCCTAAAATAAATGCATAGTTCAAGTATATAAAAACGTATTCGAATGCAACGTTGTATCAAAATCAACCGGAATTTTCGGAGATTTTAGATTAGGAACAAACCAACATTTACATGTTTATTATTTATTTTTATTTTTAGAAATACAATTTGAAGGTACATTTGACAACCTAATTTTAAGATAGGATAAAATGATCAGTGTCGAGATTTGGGGCGGTCCCCATACATGAAAAAATTATTTTTTTTTGAAAAATAGCGATAAAACTTACAAAATGTGGATAACATGTACGAAAGCTCTCTCTAGCGGCACTCGTAAGTAAGGCCACGTTCACTTGGGCTGCATGCCGCACGGCAAAAGCTCTTAATGTTCTCTGATTGGCCAGGGAAAAATATCTGTCTCGGCACATGCTCTCTCTCTTGCACAGCATTGCTGCAAAAATCATGCAAAGAGGAAATCTCTTATCCATGCGGCAAAATCACGGAACTGTAAAGTTCGAGCTTTTGCCTTGCTGCATGCAGTCCATGTGAACGTGCTGCAAAATCACGCAACTGTCAAGTTGAAAATTCCAAAACCGTATTTTTCTTAATTTTCTTTTTTTGTCACTTTGTCTTTCTTTATATTTAGTTATTAGTACTATTGCACTCCTTAACACAATTTTTTTTTATTTTTAAAGTAATCCATTTCACTTTTTCACTTTTTCAAAATCACAAAACAGCTGATTTTTGACAACCAGCAGATGCACCCATGTGAACGAGGAGATGCAGGCATGCGGCAAGCTTTTTGCAGCCTCACGAAAATTTCCGAATACTACCCGAAGGCAAGCCGAAGACGAGCTTTTGCCGTGCGGCATGCAGCCCATGGGAACGCGGCCTAAAATTAAACATCAGAAATAGATTCCTTGACTCCGAAAACCCTCTTTTATGAGCCGTTCCGGAGCGAGCTTTTTCGTACCCTGGTTTTGGGCTCCTCTAATACCCCGGCTTCACCGGCCTCAGTTTAATCAAATTCAGTTCAATCCGCAAAAATGGCTTCACCGGCTAAAGTCGAGCTCAGTGCCTGAAATTGTTGTTGCTTTTTCGCCAGCAGTCAGAAATGCAAAAGCTCCCTGGAATGGCATTCCACTATTCCAGTTGATTACTCTCTTTTGAGCAAGCTTTTACTTTCAAGCTTGATTTCAGGTTCTGTTGGGCGAAATCAGACTTTATTTTTCCTGACTTCGGAATGTGAAAATGTATGGGAAATCAGGCAAAAATTGAAGTTCAGCAGACTAATTTTCTCGAACTTGCGCAGTTCGGTCGGTGAAGCCGGGGTATTAATGTACTTTATCTAATCACAAGTTGGGGGAGATGCCGGAAATCAGCTAGATCACTGAATCACAGTTTAATGATTTAAAAGATATTCTGGTCGTGTGGGAGTTAGTAGTGTGGCTTTGCGTAAAACTTGTAAATTAAGCTTGTACGCCACAAATACTTATAACCAGCCTTTCTTCTATAACGTAAGAAACTTTCCTAACGATGATGCTCAAGATAAGATGAAGGAAGAGGGAGTAATGCCGGATTCATCGTTTCGTCTTATTAGTGTCGAACTCATGCGCGCGCATACATTTTATATGAAAATTTTAAATTCTCTCATTTTATGGTTTTGTGCGGCAGATTTATTTTCCCTCTCAGAAAAAGTTAATACAACTTCAACTTTTCTGCGGCAGAAATGTCAGTTGCCTTTTAAATTTTTTAAAATTTGTGTGCAAACATGGCGGAATCATCGTTAGCAACAAAAGGTTGGTTATAATTTTGAAATGAAGTTTTAATTTAAACAGCATTTCCTATAAAAACAGTATACAAAATTTTTTCAAAGTCAAACTTTTTATTTTGTGCCGCAGTTTTCAGCTGAAACAATGAACCGACACACAGTGTTTCGAATAGAACAAGCTAGCTGGACAAAATTATTTAGTTGAATTTTCTGACTCCAATGATCGTATCTATTAATGTTATGAACTTTTTTATGTAATAAAAGTGTAATTAACCTATTCGAAACGAATTACATACATACATAAGTGACCAGTTGTACATTGAAAATAGTAAAAAACAAAAAATCATAAAAAGAAAATTTAATTTTTACGACTTTCGCCTTCCAACTAGCAAGATATTATTATTTGAAAATCCCATTTATCAACAATTCTAGTAATTATCGATAATGTACCTGAAATGCTACCTGGAGGTAAAGATAAAAAAGTTCAAAGAAAGAATTGTAAACAATACGGCGGATATAGTTCAAAGGAAAACTTCAAATTTTTTTATGACCTGCTTGTAAAAAATAAACCTGGATTTTATTTGGGGCAATAATGTTTGAAAAATTTGGCAAAAAAATTCAATTCTAGTAATTATCGATAATGTACCTGAAATGCTACCTGGAGGTAAAGATAAAAAAGTTCAAAGAAAGAATTGTAAACAATACGGCGGATATAGTTCAAAGGAAAACTTCAAATTTTTTTATGACCTGCTTGTAAAAAATAAACCTGGATTTTATTTGGGGCAATAATGTTTGAAAAATTTGGCAAAAAAATAAGTTTCGAATAATTTTATTTATGACAATTTTATTTATATTCCCTTGTACAATACTTGCAGTGTGTAAAATGTAAAATAAAAATTATTGCCTTAACTTCTATTAAAAAAATAATTAAATATAAAATTCCATACTAATTAAAAAATATTTAGAGCTATTAATACAATATACACACATATTTCAAATAATACATTAGCCTAATTGCAATGACAAGAACTTACACTAACTACCTTATTACTTAAACTATCTAATTAATCGCTAAGTTCCTCCTCCGATGAATCGTCTATAGTATAATCATTACCATCCGTGGTCCCTATATTTTTAATTGAATTTACACTAGGTGGTATTAATAAGTCTATCACTTCGGAAGGGAGCTTGCCAGTCATCTTTTTAGGAATTTCCCTAAGACTATTAATTACAGGATCAGATGTGATCAGCAACATATTAAGTAAGTCTCTATTCGTAGCAGTACGTGATCGCTTCCGAGTATTATGCTCTCGGAATCTTCTGCAATCTTTATTGCGAGCTTCTTGAGCTTCCTCAGAAAGCTGCCCGATTGGCAGAAGAGCCGATTTTATAATCTCGGCACCATGCACAAGGATTTTGTGCACAGTAGCTGGCATATAATACCACGAATAGAGACTCAAATAAGCTTTTTTCGTGTCTTGTGCTAAATTAACGAATTTTTCCAAATTAATGTCATAGCCAGATGACAAGACTGATAGTATAATATGAAACTTTTTTATAAGATGCACATTTAATCCTGTAATCTCTGCACTTTTCTCGGCGTTTTTAAAAAAGCGGCGAGCAGTATTTCCGTCATTCGTATTTCCATATCCTGGTCTTGGTTTATCTACAATCAAACCCATCTCATTTTTGAATTGTTTCTGAATATCAGCAGAACGTTGCTTCACTTTAGCTTTTTCAGCTGCGTCTCGAACTTGCCATTTTTTAATCTCGAGGCGATAACTAATGTGAAGCAAGCATTCGAAACAACGAATCCAGGCGTGAAGAGTAGATAAACCAAAACGGAGATTGTTTGTATTTGCTAGAAACTCTCTGGACTCATCATTCATCATTTTTGGGGTTGCTCCACAAATGTAGCACTTTTGTGATGAAGATGTTTCAGTTAAAGCATTGCACACTTTACCATCAATCATCGTGAAAAGTAATTCGTGCTTGACAGATACCTCGGTACCAAAAATACTACACTTTGTCGGTTGCAACCTATTTATTTCCTCCAAAACAACATTTGTCTCAGACACCGTCAAATCGGTACTTTCTTTAGAGAAAATAAACTTAATTGGCCGACAATATGTAGTAGAAGATGGACGAGGGTTCTGCCAAGCAATATTACCACCTTCGTCATGCAATTGAAGCGGTACAAATGAAAACACAAACAAAAACTCATCAGTGTCGTCACTACTGCTGAATTTCTGTTTGTATGTGCTATGACCAGAACTTCCATCACAACCCCACTTACTGATAAGAGTGAATGATGAGCCAGAAGACAAATTTTGTAAAACGTCACACTGAGCAGTAACTAAACGTTCAACGGTTCTATCTAAAATCGCCTGAAGTTTAATTTCTGCACGCGTTTCGTTCACAATTATTTGATCCTCACAAGGAAAACATTCTAACTTAGCTTGTCTAATACTATAAAATGATGGAAATACCTTGTGTCCTGCTTTGATGCTCCACTTCCGAGTCTGTTTGTAGGAGTGGCTGGTAGATTTAGAGTCCACGTAATAAGCCAATGCCTCTTCTTTGGTTAAACACCTCTGTTCAGATGTGCCGCTAAAACTAACACTTTTTTTCATTTTTTTACAATTTTCAGGACTACTGCTGGCTTCGTTAATAACTCTTGCCAGATCCCTGTTGCCAGATAATCGCGCTGAAGCTTCCGCAGCAGTCAATAATTCTGATGTAGTCCTTGAAGTGATCAGGTCTTCAACTCTTCTTTTTTTTGTTTTGTCGCTCGATTCCTCGAAATCCTTGTGAGGTCGTCCTGGTGTTAAAGTTGCAGATGTTGAAGGCTGAACTTGTTGAAAGGAGCTACGAAAAACCAGATCTCCCTTGATCCATTGGTTGTGAGTTTTCAGAAATCGGTCCCTACTTTTGCCGCATTTTGTCCACTTTTCCAGTACTTTTGAAGAAAACCTAGATATGATATTTTTGGTATTCCTCATCGATGACTCGGTGATCCCAGAAATTCCATATTTGCAAGTTACAAACTCATACAGCTTTCTATTTTGCTCACCTTTGTCGTGCTTCAGCCATTCTTCAAAGAGCTCTGTTTTGGAAACAGAGTAGGAGTAATCTAAAAAAAAATAAAAAAAAAATAGTTGTACTAAAGTGTGCTGCCAGAAATTGATATATTTCGAAAGTAGATAGTCACAGCTACGATATATCCAAAATTTAGCCCGGGGTCAAGCGGGGGCAGACAACTCCCAGTCCAATGAATGCAAAAAACTTTAAAAAAAATTGAAAATTTAAGTTTTCGGATTTTTTTCTAAGTTAATGCTTAACGTTAGGTACTAAATGTTATAAAAAATAAAAAATACTCACCTTTAGCTTCCAAATTCATCACTAATATATATTACTCACAGTGACAAAAATCTATCTAATGTGCTATCACAAGAACAGTCAAATTAGGAATGAAATAATGCATTTTTCCCTCTTTTTTATATAGCCTTCCAACTACCCACCTTCTTAGGTAAACCGGTGCAATAAAAAACCCTTTTTCCTTAGTTTCAGAGTGTTTTTTATCTCTTTCTATAATCATTTCTCTGAATTTCAAAAATGACTTTTGTCCAGCTAGTTTGTTCTATTCGAAACACTGTGCGACAGTGAGAAAATTCTCTTTTAAAAAAATTGTTCGTCGCAAAACCGACGCAACGATGAATCGAGCATAACATGTATTTAGAACTAGGAGACAGATTGTCATTCCATGGCCTGCTTTAGTGTCAAGGTTGTTTAAACTGGTTATTATATCGCCAACCGACTAAGAGAGATTACTTATAAAAACTGAGGTGTGTATCAGTTTGATCAGTGTCCTTTGTACTGGACTGGGAGGAGACAATTTTGCTGGGCCTATCAGCAAACAAGTTACAAATTCCGGGGGGAGGGGTCACGAGGAGTGTTTACTACCATTTGTCATTGTTAGTGAATAGCCTGAGTTCTTTCGTTTTATATCCTTAATGATGGTCTCTCCAACAGAATTATTGTGATCAGTATACGCCTCTCTTGACCTAAGACTAAATTCTGAGGATAACTTAAAGTATTCCAATTTGAGTTCCGCATTTACTTCGGGCTAAAGCAAACCCAAACACATCATGTAACTGTTCCAATAAAAAATATGCCGAGTTTTATTATGCAACATTTTTCTTATGCAAACAAGGGTCAATACAACGTAATTATTCAACTGTTTACTCTGCTTCTACGTGGGATTATTGTTATTGAAAATTTCAGATTGAAATGGTTTCATTTCATGCTCTCAACTTTTGAAGTGATATCCAAGAACGAATGTCACACAAAACGCCCTCCTCCAAGTGAACCATTCTTATTTACAAATCGTTATCGTTATAACAATGAAATTTTGCAAAGAATCATTCTCGACAATTTTTTAAAATCATGTTTATAACTAACTCAAAACAACATGCAAATTATCATGCAATTTTCTGAGTCGTTAATATGTCTACAATTTTCTCCTCCAAAGGTCATCATTAATTTTTCGTATACAAAAAAAAGACATAAAATCCACCGCCATCAATTCCTCCCTTCCGCTAACCGAAAGTGTGATTACCACTGTGCTCACACGCAACCTCCTTATTTACTGTCTCAGCCGAATCTAAGTAATATGAAGCACTTGAGACACACAGCTACGGAGCCGTGCTCCAGCAATTACGGGCCGAGGCTCCATCAAAACAGAAATGGCCGTAAACACGAAAATGGATTCATATCCTGATTTCCCGTCATCAGTGCTGATGTTGTGTTTTATATGTGTGTCACACAAAAGAAGCACAGTAGCGGCTTAAGATTGCCGGCAGCACATGTGACTTGTAATATAAATGTTGACAATTGCGAGGGGACACAAAGTTCCGGTCAATGAATGCAATCAGGCCCCATTATCCACGCTTAAGTAGCCCCACATTACGGACTATGATGTGCACGTAATAGACATCAAGAATAAAGGGATCAGCCGGATAATTACAAGAAATGTGGATAGTGTGAACGGATGTTAAGAAAGCGTGCATGGGGGCTTCCTATGTTTTGATATCTCGCCGAAAGCCGCTTGATACACTCGCAAAAGGTTATGGGAAATGTTGCTGCAGGGCAGCCCTTCATATAGGAATCCGGGTGAGAATGAAATCCGTTAACAAATCTCACAATGTCCGAAAAAATCACGGGCCAGCAGCCAGCATGTAATTAGCCCGCCCTCGGCCCTGCTGCGCGCCCCTTTTCAATTCCTGTCGTATCAACCTGTTCGATCGCAATTGAATCATCGAAGAGTTTATCAACCCCGCATAAATCAAGTTAAGTGCAACCGCAGTCCGGACAGGACAACGCAAATGCCCGCGAGCTAGCGTGAGCCGGAGCAGTGGAGCACACACAGTGCAGCACGATAATAATGCGCCCCAATAACTCACAGGCTGTCTGTAGTTCGCCTGTAATCGATACTCCTAGGGCCATCCTGCCCGTGGCTCCATCCGTACTGTGTCCACCCGCAGATCTCTTCAGTTATTGCAACAATACGTTCCGTTCACACCCCAATGCCCTGCCAGAAGGTAGCGCGTTGCTATGCGATCAGGTGTTGTGCAATGCTGAAACCTCATAAACATAACACTATGCTCCACTATGAAGAAGATTTCACAATCTCCCATAGCCACATCTCCGCAATCCAACCTCCGACTTTTGGTGGAAGGCCCTAGGGTGGATTTGCCGAAGGTATGACACCCCGACGACGACGCCGGTCTTTGATGGCTTTTCAGCTGCTGCACGAACAAACACACGTGGAAGTGTATTTTAAGTAAAAAATTGCCAAGCATCTCATTTCTGGGTGAAGGTGAGCCAGCGCACCTGAGGATGTCGGCTTGGCGGAGCAGACTGCGGAACGGCGGCATTAACTTTGTGCTGTGGCAGATAATTATACTAGTTTATATCGCAGAGGCTATTAAAAGTAGACGACAATGAAGGGAGCTTCGCAGTGGATTAAGCTTTCATGTGGCTTTAAAGGGGTGAAAAATAATGATGCTGCTGTACTGTTTGATAAAAAGAGGAGCTCCACCTTATACGGATGGTAATAAAGGCAGAAATGGAATTTATGATTTATCGTAAAGCAGCTTTACTTTGGAAAAGCAATATAAAACAGAATGAATCTCTTTTGTGCACTCCTATTTCTATGGGTCGCTGTAAATAATTTGCAATGACAGAAGCGCTCATAGACGAGGGAGAACTAAACGTAAAAACACACTCTATCTAAATATTTTTCAATAAAATGGACTAACGATACCAAAGGTAATAAACTTACTTTAAAACGTCAAATATATCGTCGGTTTACAAGCAAAATTCACTAAGTACAATTTTCCCAGTTTTTGGCTTGCTATACTAAAGTAAGTCTTATACTATAATGACAACTTTATGCTGGCAAAACCTTATTAGTCGGAAACTGATGTTAGTAAGGTTTTTGGGCGCACATTTATTGCACTAAGTCAATCGTGCTATTATAATATTCAATCAGAAATTCCTAGTTGACTTTTAATCTAAAAAAAAGTTTGACTTTTTAATCTAAAAATCCAGTATTGGAATTAAATAATTATTTCAATTCTTTTGTAAACTAAACTAAGAAGTCTAGAAAACAATGTATACTGAGCCGATTAATATCAAATACAATTCCCAAATTGTCAGAGCCACACACTTCTTAAATATCGATTTACTAAGAACTAATGTTTTCTGACTTAGTGACTTCTGCTTTTAAACCGACGATATTAAAGTATAAAGTACCAGAAGCCTTTCTTTATAAGAGAGATGTGTAAAACTAAGATTCAGGATTTCTTACATAAACCATCCAATGACTACTACTATAATCGGTTACCTAAGAAAGCGGAAGGAAGAAGAAAGGAGACATCTGCAGGGACACTGCAGTTGCTAGTAAATACGCCCTTCCCCGGATGCCCGTAAGGCGCTCAAAAGGACACCGATACAGGTGACCACAAAGGCACGCGGGGGAGTGGCTCAACTCGCTAGTGGCATGAAAGAAAATTGCCAAGCTCTCACCCTATAAATCGTCCGGACCTGATTATATCTTCCCTACAAAAAACCAAAGAACTAAGTATCCCTTGGATAATGAAGCTATTTTTCTGCATGGCAACATTCCAAAAAACAAATTTGTGCAATTGAAGTTGTCGTCAACACCCGGAACAAAAGTACATTTAACAGACAGCACAAGTAAAGGCCCTTTTACATCCCAAACGCAAAGTGGAAACGCAAATTGGAGCTCTTTTATCGCACAAAAATTGAAATTGAATTCACGTTCGTGCCACAGAGAGAAATGCATACAAAACTCTGTGTAATAAAAGAGCTCCGAGTTTCGTTTGGGATGTAAAAGGACCTTAAGTTTACCATGCTTTTCCCATCTCGGCTTAGCCGGCGTCTAAGCATTTATCACTCACCTCCAGGATTCAGCTCATTTTAGGAGTTACCACAGTCAGTGGGCACGGTTCCGGGGCGGACAAAGTGGACCAACCTAGCAATTCAGTTGCCAACATCAAACCATAGCCATGACTAAAAACATGTTTACCATTGATTGTTAAGAATTACCACATTGAGCAGATTGTCCTGACTGAAGATGCTATGTCTGGATTATACGGTGGATGCATCAAAATTTTCCAACCAAACTCTCCTTTTTGACGGGTCATCAAAAAAGTGTGGTCGAGCATTATTGTGATGGAAGATGTAAAGAAACAGTACGACACCGCTGTAAACAAAGGACGAAACAAAACGCCACCGCTGTAAAAGCGATACCAAATAGAATAGCAACGCGCTACAAGGTACAGATATAAAAGCCCGGTGCTTGCTTGCCGAGGGCAGATGCGATCACACAGTTGAAGCGTTGATTCCGTTGAAAGAACCATAGGAGGGTGGATCCATTCGTATACAGACAAACCAACAAAGCAACAAACCACAGGAGAGTTGGTCCAGTGGTACACCGAAAACCAACAGAACCGCAGAGAGTTGATTCGGTGGTAAACCGACAAATATAGACAAAGACTACCACTAACCAAATGGTTTTCCACGGGAGTGTAACCCGCAAAACCTGATTTCCTCTCCTTTCCCTACCCTCGACAATTTCACTCGAATGAAATATAATTTCTTGTATCCAACCAATTAAAAACAAGAAACGTAAATACCTTGGGAAGCTCTAAGAGCTGTCCTGCCACTCCTGACTTTACAAAGACAACACCCAGGCGCGGATTCAGGGGGGTGTCACGGGGGTCATGACCCCCCTAAAAGCGCTCGCTGTTTAAAAAACGAAATTGACCCAACTAAAAAACAAAAACAAAAAATGACCAAACGACCAAAACCGACCCAACTTTTTTTGCAAATTAAAAAAACGACTTTAAATAATGACTTTCAAGGTCAACAATAGATTGATCTATACTTACTCTTTCTTTAGGTTTTGATTTACAAACTCTGAGGTCAAGGTCGGTTTACACGCAACGATCTGCTTGTGCTACTTGACTGGCGCAAGTCAATTGGTGCAAATAAACTGAGTAAAAATGAACCAGTCACGGCATGCTGAGGGTTGTAGCTGAGGCTTGAACATCGTTTAAACGCTCATGCCAAAATACCAGCCTCAAGCCGATTTTCTAAGAACACATATTTTGCACAAGGCAAACTTTTTGGCTTGCCCAGGCCAAAAATTCACTTGTGCAAATTGACTTGCGCAAACCAATTGGCACAAACAAATCGTTGCGTGTAAACCGACCTTTAGCTGCACTCACAAGAAAGGGCGCGTCTTCATCAAAAACACATAAGGGCACGTTTTCGTAGACCACGTTTGTTTTTAATCCACCAGCGAATTGGGTTAGTTTTGTTTGTTTTGTTTTTGTTTTTTTCTTCTTCTTCTCAAATGGCGCTACAGTCCTTGCAGGACTCGAGCCTCTCGAAGTCTCCTCTGCCACTCCTCTCTACGTCTTGCTAGCTCTCTCCAATTTGTTATAACTACGAAGTTTCCGTATATCTGCTAGCACGTCATCCATCCACCTATTTCTTGGTCGTCCTACTCTTCTCCTTCCTGATGGTCTACCATTAAAAATCCTGGCGCATTCTATCTTCTGAAGCTCATACAACGTGTTCGAGCCATCGCAGTCTATTCAGTCTTATGTATGTAGCTATATTTATTTCGTCATACATTTCTTGAAGTTCTTCGATTGTTCTAATGCGCCATTCATTTTGGTTAACCCTTACAGGACCAAATATTCTTCTTAAGATCTTCCTTTCGAAGATTTTAGCTGATTTTTTGTTTGTTGGGTCAATGTCCAAGCCTCAGACCCGTAGCATAGTACTGGGCGGATTAATGTTTTAGGATAGTCTGACTTTGCATTGTCTTGAAATTTCTTTGTGTTTTAGGATCGGGACTAGTGCAAAATAGGTTTTATTTGCGGCTACGATCTATTCTAAATATACGATCTAGTCTATGGATGTCGTCCTTTATCTTATTTTCTGCAGTAAGCATTGTCCCTAAATAGATAATATTTTCTACAATTTCCACACTATGATCGTCAAGGCTGATACTTCGCCCTAAGCGTTATCCTCGTTTTGATACGATCATAGACTTTGTTTGTGTGTCATTTACTCGTACTCGTAGATTGAACTTTGCTGAACTTTCTACAATTTTGGAGAATGTTTCCTTTACATCTTGCGCTTTGCGTTCAATTATGACTATGTCATCTGCGAAGGCTAGTATCGGAATGTTCCTTGTGAAGATAACATTTGCTCCATTAAGCTGTGTTTCCCTCATTATTGCTTCCAGAGCAATGTTAAAAAGTACTGGTGAGATCGCATCTCCTTGTCGCAGGCCTGATTCTTGAGGGAAGTTGATCCAGTTACACCCCCGTATTCTTACTTGTGTTTTACGATCTTTGCTCGTCATTCTGCATAGTTAGTTCTATTATTTTTTTTTGGGAAACCCATTTCACCCATCTTGTTCCACAACTCTCTTTTATTCAGCAGGTCGTAAGCATTTCTATAGTCTACAAAAAGAAGATGTACGTACATATATCAACGCTTTCTTCCCAACATTTCTCAACTATTTGTCTCATTATGAAAATCCGGTCTGTTGTCGATCTATTCGTTCTAAATCCTGCTTGGTAATCATCTACTTTATCTTCCAAATGTGGTTTCAGTCTATTAAATAAAATATGTGAAAGCACTTTGTAAGCTGTGTTCAACAAAGATATTGGTCTGTAGTGTTTGCAGCTCATCAATTCACCTTTTTTATGGACTGGGACTATTGTGCCTAAAAGCCATTCTTCTGGCATCTTCCTGCTTTTCCATAGTTTTACGATGAGGCTATGTAAGACATGGCATAACTTCATGGCATAACCATTTTTTAACATTCCGGGGGTGTTTTTTTGTTTTTTTAGGAGTAGAAATTTTTTTTCCGCCACTTTTAATTCCGTGACCCCCCCAAAACAAAATTCTAGATCCGCGCCTGACAACACCTTTTCTATTATTCAGTTCCCGCCCTTTTCGTTCATTTGCATGGCGTAATCTCTCTAGTTGTTCACAGAATGAATCGTCTTATCAAGTGGAAGTACCTCATAGCCATACATCGACCTTCCTTTTGTATCCAGGTTTGTGCAAATGGTTCAAAAAACTTTCGTAGACAATACCTAGTAAACATATTTTCTTCATGAGTTAGAGTAGAGCTCGCGACCTAAAAGAAGGGAAATGAGCGCGCATTTGGAATTGTGATTGAGAATATAAATGAGCCGGTTATTTGCGTTTTTAAAAAGAGTGGTGTTGGTCTCTTGTAGAGACTTGCGACTCTCAATGCGCATGGAAACAGCAACTTTGGGATTCCCTTCTTTAATGGCGTGGGCTCTAACTGCTGTATTTCGAGAAAGGCTCCAGCAGCTTCCAAATTTGTGGTAACAAATCTAGCTATGGGTGTGTTTCAAGTTACCCCACAATCAGTAATAAGAATCAGTGCTGGACAATGGAACAAGAATGTTCGGATCCGACAAAAAATGATGGTTGTGGCAGTTCCGTCCCTCACTTCTCTCTCCTCCCTTCACTATCTTCCGACTAGAGGTTGCTGTCCGACATTGCACTCTATACGAAAAATAGATTGTCGACAGTGCAAGGGGCTTTCCCAATCTTTCACATGAACAAATGGGACATATGCAATGTTGACAATTAACCACAGATGGAGTTATTGTAATAAATGATGAAATTTAAAACGCACCCTATCTTGTCAATGAAACAAGTGGTACAAATTAGCATTGGCCATTGTTTTAAAGAGTTCGCTGGGCAAAAAAACACCCTGAATAAAGTTTTAATTTAAGAAAGACGTTTTATTTTGAATCCTTTAAAATATTGACTTTTCGATGTCTCAGACTTTTTAGCAATTTTTTTCTTAGTTACGAAAGTAGGGGGCGGCAAATTTACGGTTTGCCCCGGGTGGCAGAAACCACACTACGCCACTGATAACACTCCAGCTAGGTCCTGTTCTTTAGACCCAATGCTTATGACACAGGCACTGCAGGCTGCAATTGAGGTTTAAAATAGAGTTGAGCCGAAATTACACGAGGCAGTACATTTGTCCCTTACACGATTGTAAATTGTACTGGGGCCTCAATTTTTTTAAATGTCTCGGTTCAAAAATAATGTCCTTCTGGTATATAGTATGAGCGTGTATCGAGATAAATGAAGCGATGTGTGATTTTAAATTACCTAGTGGAGAGACATTTCTTACTTCTTTTGCGGCAGTAAAATATCCAATTTAAACTGAGCCGTGGTGAGATTATAAATACGAACTGGAAAGAAATTTCTTACATTTTTCGAGGGAGTGAAATTTTGTACTGAAGCGACAATTCTTACATTTTCTGAGGGAGTGAAATTTTGTACTGGCAGAGAGACAATTCTTACATTTTTCGAGGGAGAGAAATTCTGTACTGAAGAGACAATTCTTACATTTTTCGAGGGAGTGAAATTTTGTACTGGCAGAGAGGCAATTCTTACATTTTTCTAGCGAGTGAAATTTTGTACTGCGGTAGGAGGCATATATTTCTTACTTACTCTAAGGCAGTTTAATGCATATTAGAATTAAACTCGTAACAAAGTTCTTCATTGGTATTTATTTTCTTTCTTTTTTTAATTTCCTTTATTTTTGTCATTTTGGCATTACAATAGCACCTCGCCTCATTTGAAGTATGACATTGTACTGGCTCAAAAAAAAAGAGGCACCTCTTACAAACTCATTTTATAATCATGTCCTACGCAACACTAGTTTACAATCCAACAACCTTGCGCTTTTCCGACCGTATTTCCGGATTCTGTATACATTCGCCGTGGGAGATTTCAACGTTCACAATGCAAATTGGTTAGATAACTCGAATTGCACTGGTGTTTCGACAAAGACGCTGAGCTATTTACTAATAACCTCCACCAAACTGTAAATCAAGTTTCCGACACTGCAGATCAATGGGCCCAACTTTTTGATCATTCCTAGTGTCAGAAGCAAGAAAACAGGTGGAACGTTAAAGTTCTTTGTTTTTGCTCAATGTCTGTGTAATCTAAGCGTTATGTTTCCGAAGGAAGACGATTCATTACAATTGGCGCGATTTTCATGGAGAAATTGGTTGAATCGATCTTCGTCGTGATGTGTTATTAAAGAAGGTGAAGATGCCATAACACGAATTTTTTAACTCATGGAAATTTCAAAATTTGGAAGTAACCTGTCACACCAGTTCCCAATTTTAAACAGCAGAAGACGTATTAAATGCTGTTATGCTTATTTGATATACGAGTATGTATCTATGTTTCTATGTAGCAGATTGCTAAACTCGCAAAAGTATCGTGTGGTTAGACACTTGAATGATATTTTGATAAATCAGTGCTTTGAAAAAATTCTGTAAGCATTGAATGAAATGTTTGATGGATTTACTTCAATAGCATGAATAACAACCACTAATGAATCTGGCTGATTACCAGGCATTTTTTGAGCACATAAATCACACCTTCTTACAAGGAATTGAATATGATTTTTTCCTCGAAAAATCCATTTAAACTTCAAAATTTCCTCGCTTCCTTTTCTGTGAATGCCTAAAATCTTTTCACGTATATTTCCTCCGCGCAAACACGATTTTGCACAAAAGGCGTAAAGAAACAGGATTTTTGAGATCTCATCATTAATAAAACCTTCTTGGACATAAATCAATAAAATAGACTTGTCCCGAACTTGAAAAGGCGCCAGGAATCCATCACAGTCTCCTGAGTTACTTATTTCCGACATGGATTGATTAGCCTACCCCATTTACTGTACAGGTAACATAATTAATTGCCTTCGTCCAGGTATACCCTGTCTGTTGAATCTAATCTTGTGTTTGATGTGTTTTAATTTGTCGTACTTCCTCCCCGTACTTCGACAGCAATTGAATAGAGCGTCGTAATAAAAGCGAGCAATGGATTCGCCCCGTGCGTCGCTGCTAGTATACTGCGGCACCGTTGTCGAGCTGGATTACAATATAGCACGGAATTAATAATAAGTCCGCTACGATAACAACTTTACTAACAATTAACCTTCACTAGCTTCCGTTGTTTGGGAATGAAAGTAGCGCTAATTTCGGCATTTTAGCAACAGCCACAAACTCAGCAACAATGTTGACGACATTCTCCTCAACGTACCTAATCCGCATTCCCTTTCAAGTGCCTACTTTAGCCTCCATGCCGTTGCCGCTTCTGCTCCCCCATAGATGGGGGATGGATCGATTTTCTTTCTAGCTGTCGAACGGACGTGCCGCCCTCAATACTCTGCGGGGGGTGTGCTTGCTATGGCTGACGGATAAGCTGAGAGAAATGCTTATCACGAAGGCTAGGACTAAGCATTCTCGTTACTAACCTCGGCACGTGTAGTTCATAAAATTTTCGCCCATAATGAAAATAAGATAAAAGTTGCTAAGACGAAGGGCTCTTGGCGTTAAATTTAGGTTTCTAGGGCTAAAGTTATGACGAGGGTTCCATCGTATAAAATATCGGTGAATGAAGCCGATGATTGTCTTGAGGCTTAAGATATTCAGTGATTTTCTTGATATCCCCCCCCCATCAAAGTTATTTTTAGGAGATTGCCTTTCATGGGATTTTTACATATACGAGTAAAAGCTTCCTGGAGGAGCTCGTCTCTAGTGAATGTCGGTCGGCCTTGAAAAAAGCTGGTGTACCGAAAATTATGCAAAAAGCCTTTCTTATTACTCAAGATGAGACGCAGCAGGCAGACAGTAGCGTAAATGTAGCAAAACTTTTCCCCAAAAAAGGAGAATACTTAAACATGAAATGGTTTTGTAAATTTTACTACACATTCAGATTCTCGCAATCATTAAGGATAAGTACTAACACTTTTCTTACAGTCTCTGGAATTAAACTCGTTACAGAAGCTACTTAGGTAATTTTCGAGTCTCCTTGGAATTTAGAATTATCATACATTTTTTAGTGAGCCCTAGTCAAGTCCTTATGAAAATTTTTAATTAAAGAACTTCTCCTAACATTAAAATAAAAAAACTGGAACGAAAGCAACAAATTGTTAAGAATACCCAATAAAGCTAACTTTTTGGATATACGAACAAGACAGGAAGATTAGTTGTAGTCTTATGCAAATTGTACACCCAAACCTATTAGCCGTACCCATAAGTACCTCACTTAGGATTATTTCTACTACTATACCTTTTTCTTTTAATTTATCACTGAAGGAGAGAATTTTTAAAATTTAGATAAGACATTCGGTTTCATGAATGCATGACTCTTTGCAAACTTGGTAATTTTGAAGATGTTGTAATATTTGTGGTTTTCTAATATTTAGATGGCAAACTTCCAACTCCTACAGAGATTAATTTAATTCCTAGTGGCGCCTCTACCGACTCCCGCAATTCTTGGAATCCTAATCAGATTCCCCACAAGATCTCACCCAAGACCCACCACAGCGAAGTTCAACTACAGATTCGATCCTCAGAGCGAAAGCTCATCCAAGACCCAACCCCACCACACCAAAGTTCAACCAATCTCACACAGGTGGCGCTCACTCACATCCCAGACCACATCCACACCCGAGTCTACAACCGATGTGATCACTGCGCTGGAACCCACAGAGCCCTACTACCCCCTGTTATATAAAATATTGTACATTTTGTAATATGATATCCAATGAGTGTGATAGGATTTAAAACATAAATTAAACAGCAAAGATGTGCAACTCCGCTTCCTTGTTTTCTTATTTAAAAGACTATGCAATTCCATTAATAATTGGTTCATTTAAAAACCTCCACAACTGTGATGCATTTTTTGTTGTAGATATTAGTAGATAAGCTTCAGCAAGGAGCAGTTAACAACACAGGGACACTGAACTCGAAGGATAGAATAGGCTCATCAACGGCTGTTAGGGTGGTGCGAACTGTGATGTGCCAAAATTAAAAAATAATAATTATCATCAAAAATCGAATTTTTTAGTACAACTGCTATGAACCGATAGTTATAGAGCTCTTAGAACATCGACAATATTCCTCAGTTTCTATTTCCGAACTCGAATATTATAGTTTTAACGCAAGGCTCATCGCCTTCTGGTCGAACACTCTCTAAACTGTAATCTATCATATCCTCTGATCTTTAAACTAAGCTTACTACCTCAACAAAATGACGGACTGATAGTACAAAGCGTTTTTCCAGATATTAAAATTTTTGTTTTGATTTTTAAAATATTGATGTGCTTCAAGCGAATTTCTTTTCTGTTGTATGCTAGCAACTTGCCCCCATGCCCGCCATATTCTTGAACTGAGTTTAACTCAATGTCTGACCATAATTTAGACCGATATCAGCTGCCTAGGTATAATTTAGTGCACAACTTCTCCATCCATAGGGGAATAGCCATCTATATTGAGAATGAGTAGATCTTCCATAAGGTGTACACAGTACACCATCTGATTTTAAACATGTTAAGATTAAAATAATTTTGTTTTGTATACAGAAATTCTGATATTGCTAATGAAGCCTCCACTGTAGCTTTCCCCTTTCGATGCTATTTTTGAACAGATCTCCGGATTTTTACCTCGCAACCTGGTATGTAAAATCATTATTGCGGATGATTTCAACGTTCACAATGTAAATTGGCTCTAATGGCGCACCAGTGTTTCTGGCTTGGGTAGAGACTAATATTCTGCACCAACTTATTGATCATCTTACGCGAGGCGATGACATTACAAATTCAGAGGACCATCTCCATGATCTCTTCCTAATCTCCCACTCAACGCCGTTCTCCGACCATATTTTTGTCAGAGCTAATTTCCACTAATAATATTCTACCCCAACCACTACAGTTCTTAAAAGAACTGCCTGCCACTGTTCCACCTAGTTGGGTCTTATTCCCTTCTTCCAATACACTGACTGGGATTTGTGTTTCCGTAGTGTCAACTCAGTCCCGCTCTGTGTAGATGAAAAAATTATTCCTTCTTCACTCTTCTAAATCGATAAAGCCTAGGCCGAATACATGGTTTAATGGAAAAGGAATGTTATGAACGAGATTAAAACAAAAGAAGTCGCCTATATGGCGTATACACGATGCCTGAATGAGTTAGTTCTTGTTGAGAGATTCGTGTGAGTCCATCATCATGAAAGTCAAATCATCATTTGATGACAGCTTATTCGGCGAAGCACTTCTCGAAGTTGATCGAAGTCCGTGAATATACACTCGTGTACCCTCGCGAGGAACTCAGACGCCCGACATCCCGCACACCTCGAGTCTTTTGACTCGGGCGCAAAAACCGCCAATGATGCGAAGCCGCCCGAGGCGAAGTAAAGGTAATCAAAGTGAATCCAAGTGCCTCTCGACACTCTCGACTTCGACCAACTTCGATCAACTTCGCGAGTAGTGTAGTGCAGGATTTAGGTGTCTTAAAGAGCTTGACGTTAATAAATTCACTTGCTCTGACAAAGAACTCCGCATGATCGCAAAGAAATGTGCCTCAACTTTAGCTAAACTTGTGCGCAGACTCTTTGCCTTGTCATATATTGTATATTTCTCCGGACATCTGATGCTTCCAAAACAAAGTATTGTCTCATCTCTACATTCCTTCCATATCAATGGCCTGTGTGAATCTAACGACTGACCCGCCTTTTTACATCCTAGGCGTAACTTTAACTAAAGATCTCCGGTGGAACGACCATGTCTCCATAGACTTATTGAGCCATGGTAGGAATGTAGCAGCCTGTCAAAATTTTATTGATACTGCATAGCGACTGTTCTAAAAACTTCTTGACGAGCGAAGATATAGTTGAAAAGTATTTTATTTTTTACACTGGCACTAAGAGACTAAGGACTAACAAACACATCAAAAAACTAATAAAGAGAAATGAACAACAAATGTTATCATTCTTCCTTAATGCAAACTTGAAACTCCTTCATCTATCACAAATCCTTTCGTGCTCAATAGCATCACTCAGCTCTCATAGCATTACCGGGTACATGACTAATTGGTGTCTAATGAATGGCACCTTGTCATGCAACCAGCCTATGTTGTGCTTCAAATGGAGTAAATTTCTATGTTAATGAGGGTTTATGTATGGCAGCTGCCACATTTGAGGAGATAAAGTTCGTAAATCGTCGTAGAGAGGTGAAAATATGGCACTTTCCAGGGACGTGTCAATTGTTAAATCTATAGAAAATATATGCAAAATTTGCAAATCGAGCAAAGTTGTCGAATGTGGCTTCAAGGGAATTCTGCGCAGAGAATTAATATGTTGATTTAATTATTTCTGTTTGCGTGAAGTTTAGAGAATATTATTTATGCATGCAATTCGGAATATCATTAAAACTTAACATTGAATCAACAAGGCAGCAACGAATGCTGAACTCACAAAGTTTCGTTCATTTAAAGTTGGTATCAAAATCTAAGTTTAATAATAATTTAGTTTTGCCAACTAACGAATTTGTTTTGACACACTTTGCCCCTAGCATTGTTTGCGAATGTGAGCACATGTCCAACTTTATGAAGAGTTTTTAGGGGAATTTTCATGTGATGCATAGGATAAATCTGCACTTTCACATTGGGTGAAAATATGGAGTTCAGTTAGAGCTGAAACTGATCTTGTTTAATTATGACGTTGAGTGCAATTGTTTGACAATAGGTGAAAGAAGCTAGAGGGAGGGAGAGTATTGAAAATACCAAATGCCGATACATGGCCAGTTTTGAAAGAGAGAACTGACATAGGGCGACCATTGGAAAGGAAAGTCTCCACGAGAGAAACTGTAATCAAATAGACCATATGCTTATAGACAGTAGGGCAGCATCCAAGTAAAACCCTGTAAAGGTGCGAACTGTGAATCGGACAACTTACTAGTAAAAGGTAAATTCAGATTTCGGCTGTCCACTCAAGTAAATAGAAAAAATTAAAAATAAACAAAAAAATTCGACCGTGATCGTCTCCAAGGACAGACTGTATTGGAAATATCAGGCAATCCTAACAGAAAGGATAGGTCCAAACATGAATAATGCAGATAAAAATTAAGACGATCTGACAGATGTTACGAAGGAAATTGGAGCCAGCAAATGGTACGATGAGGAATGCAAAGCAGCTATAGAGGCATATAAGGAAGTAAACTTCTTCAAAAAAGGCAATTTTTCGTCACTTGACACTGCTATGCTGCCACCCTCTGTTTCCGAGTTCACAACCCGTACAATGGACGGAGTTTTCTTCAGGACTCGCGATGTACAAAGGTGCCTCTTAGGAAGAACTTAACGCCAATAAATTCACTAGGTCTAACAATATACGCCCTATAGTCCTTAAGACAGGTTCTTTACCTTTGGCTAAATCTCTGCTTAAGCTCCTTGGTCTCTTATTTCTGCGGAGTATATTCTGACTCTTAATTATATTACCCCCGAAAAAAAATTAACGGACTAAAAAGTACGAAATAAAATAAATTTTTAAAAACCGACTTCAGCAAAACCAAAAATAATGCACAAAAAACCAAAAATAATGCACAAAAAAGGATAAAATAATTGTTTGAAATTTTTTACAACATTAATCCAATCAGAATGGATTTAATAAGAAGAATCACTTGTGAAGACGGTGTCAGGTAGTAGTTGACTTTCATTGCATTAACTATTGCTGCGAAAATTGTATTCATTTCTTTGTTAGCCTTATGCCCTTAATACAGGTGTTGGCACCGTCTTCAAAAGTGATTCTTCTTATTAAATCCATTCTGATTGGATTAATGTTGTAAAAAATTTCAAACAATTATTTTATCCTTTTTTGTGCATTATTTTTGGTTTTTTGTGCATTATTTTTGGTTTTGCTGAAGTCGGTTTTTAAAAATTTATTTTATTTCGTACTTTTTAGTCCGTTAATTTTTTTTCGGGGGTAATATAAAAAAAAATTATTTATTACGAGAAGCATGACACTCAGCCGCGCGCCGTCGAAAAGAATTGAGGCAGTAGCTAAATAGTTTTTGCAGTAATGAATTTGCGTATTTTCGGAGCAATTTAAAAAAAACTTATTTAATATGAAACAATATTCCCCAAAGGAAATTAAAAAGAAATATTTATTGTGTCGATTGAAAAAAAAATTGCTCCAGGTCAAAGAATCGAACTCGCAACCTCCAGGACGAGAGGCAAGCGTCTCAGTCGTTGTGCTACGGGAGATTGTTACAACAAGATGGCTAAATACGTAAATAAAGCTTTTCAGAAACTGCTTTAAATAGAATTTCATTCCAAAGGAATACTCTCTTACAGTCTGCATGAGTAGAGTATGCATGAAATTTCTCACCGAAGAGTTTGTAATTCTTTACAACATTAATCCAATCAGAATCGATTTTAGAAAGAGAAAAAAAGAAAAAAAGTCGAACTACCCTCCGGGGTTTGAACCCACAATTTTTATTTGCAGGTCAACGCCTTTTTTTTTTTTTTTTTTTTTTAAAGCATTTTATTTTCATATCTTATATCTAACCTAACATAAATGCAGCTAATGCTTAAAGCTACTTATTCTATCCTATTCTAAACTATCTAACTTACTGGCCCTCAGCAGGCGCTCTAAATTACTCACTATCTTATCTAACTTATGCCTTTCAGCTAAAACTTATATATGTATTTTTACTTTATAAAAAATATCTTTATTTTTGGCTTACTTCTAAGAAAAATTACTAACAAAAAAACTTAGAAACTATATATATATATTTTTTATATAAAATAAAACTTAAACTAACTTAACTTACTTAACCTAACTAGCCTAGCTATCTGGGCAGGGGATAGCAGAAGCAACGCTGCTTCGGCTAACCCCCGTCCAGGCGACGGGCTTCCATGGATTCGAGATATACAAAACATCAAGAGTTCATGGAAGCCCGCACTATCTACTCCCCTAATAAACAATTCAGGTCTTAAGGCAACTTAATACTAAAAGAGACTATCTGGACGGGGGGCAGCGGAGGTTTTACTGCCTCAGGTGGCCCCCGTCCAGGCGACGGGCTTCCATGGATCCGAGTTTGATAGAACAACAGGGGTTCATGGAAGTCCGCACCCTTAACCTAACTTACTTAACCTATATATATTACTACCGTAAAAACTAGAACTAATCCTACCTAAGCCCTAAGCTAATCATTAAAAATAAATTACAAGCTAAACTATTCTATATCTAAAATTATCAGGGCGAATACGCAATATCTAAGTATCCTCCACCCACCAGTACAGAGTACTTGCAGTGGAGGCGTCTCGTCTGTCTCTCTCCGAGATTCGAGTACTGAACCTCAGGAGCTCCTGAACTTGCATATCCTCGTTACTATATAAATATCGCTTATCTGTCGCGGAACGATGTAGGTGGTAAAAGAGGGGCACCCCCGAAACATCTTGGACCAATCTTTTTGAATCCAGATAGACAAATGCCTCTGGAGGGATAAAGCCGCGTTCACAAGCAGCTCTGTGATATTCAGCGTTCGGGTAGAACGCTCCCCGAATAAGAGGATTGTCGCTCACCGTCGCTCTAACAATATGTCTTCGAATCAACTTGATTATGAAGTTGTCGATCCTATTAACAAATGCCTTATCATAGAGGACATTGTTGGCGTGAAACTTCGTGAAGCCAGATTCGGGTGTCCGATACAACCTTAAGCACGCCCTTAAGCATTGTCTTTCGAAGACCCGAAGCTTTTCCATATAAAAGGGAGATATGTTGAACCATACTGGACAACCATAGGTCAAAATCGGTCTGACCAAGGCTTGATAGCAGATCACCTTTACCCGTGAGCTTAGGTGCCTGCTGTAAAAAAGCCTTTTTGTCATGTGAAACGCCTTGTTTGCCTTGTCGAGAGCAGCACTTACATTTCTATTGAAATACAAGTACTGATC
This sequence comes from Thereva nobilitata, assembly GCA_963855945.1. Lineage (NCBI taxonomy): Eukaryota > Metazoa > Arthropoda > Insecta > Diptera > Therevidae > Thereva > Thereva nobilitata. The sequence continues at coordinate 193,743,035 of OY979694.1, read as the reverse complement.
CAGCCAAAGCCCAAGGTATTTCACTTCCGATTTATGTTCTAACGCTTGTCCAGCATAGTTCGAAATTCGGAAGGTTTTCCAGTTCCTCTGCACATCGCGAGAAGCTCTGATTAGAGGAGTCCGGAAAAGGATCGATTCGCATTTGCTAAAATTGATCTTCAACTTCCAATCATCACTATAGCGTTCGATTGTTTCGAAGTCACGTTGCAGGAGCGTCTGGATCACTCCAATCTTCGGCCCCGTCCTGTACACAATCAGGTCATCCGCATACGCTAATGTGAAGCGGAGTGAACTAATTAGGTCACTCGTAAAGATATTAAATAAGAGCGGCGAATTCACTGCGCCCTGTTGCAGACCATTTTTAATGTCAAATACCTTTCCTGATGTGAAGTTCCCACTTTTAACGATGAACTTCTTCTTGGAGATCATATTATAGATCATGTATAACAGAGGTCCGGTCATCCCGTATCTGACTAATTTGTAGAGGAGGCCCTCGATCCACACTGTATCGAACGCCTTCTCATAGTCGATCAAGCATGCTCCGGTGCACTGGCCTTTCATTAGGTTCCAGTGTATGTCTGATACCAATTTCGATGCGGCATGAATAGTATCATGTCCCGCCCTGAAACCGAATTGGTTATCGGGAATTATTTTCTTTTCCTCAACCCATTTGGATAATGATCTATTAATTACTGATTCAAACACCTTACTGATATTCGGAAGCAGACTTATTGACCGAAGATTCGCAGGGTTACTTTTATCTTTACCTTTCTTGGGTATTGGATACACCACTGCCGTCTTCCAGTGGCCTGGAAAATGGGCGTTGTTTAACGCATTGTTAAACAGAGTGGTGTATGTGTCTATAGCCACCAGGGGCAAATGCTTTAGGACGATGTTTGGAATACCGTCTACCCCAGACGACTTCTTATTGTTTAGACGACGAAATGTTAGCAGGAGATCGATTTTTGTAGTGAGCAGAGGATTTGCTTGCGCCTCAGGAATAAAGCTTTTCAGAAACTGCTTTAAATAGAATTTCATTCCAAAGGAATACTCTCTTACAGTCTGCATGAGTAGAGTATGCATGAAATTTCTCACCGAAGAGTTTGTAATTCTTTACAACATTAATCCAATCAGAATCGATTTTAGAAAGAGAAAAAAAGAAAAAAAGTCGAACTACCCTCCGGGGTTTGAACCCACAATTTTTATTTGCAGGTCAACGCCTTTGCCGATTCATCCACCGGCCTCTTCTCGAGCACGTGACAATAAAGTAATTTGTTCGCTGCCTTTGAAAATACTATCCGTTTAAGGTGTACTAATTTTACCAGTTTTTTACGCCTACCTTCGAACTCCTTTATCAGAATTTAAAAAAAATTGTACGGGACCACCGTGGGAAACTACCCTTTCAAACAAAAAAGAAAAAAAGCAAAAAAGTCATTGCGTTACAAAGTTATGCGTGAACAGGACCAAAAAATACCTACGCGTCGAATTGATAACCTCCTCCTTTTTTGAAGTCGGTTAAAAATTAGCTCATGTTGACCCCCCCCCCACTACAAAGGTGACTCCAACAAGCCCTCTAACGTCCAGAGCAATCATCACTCTATTAAAGTCTTAGGAACTATCTGGAATCCAACCAAATACTAAAAGACAAGCATTACGGCTTAAGAGTTACAAGATCTACTGGCGACATTTTTGTGTGGCGACCTATCAAAAAGCGCCTCACCTCAAGCATTCATAGCTTGGCGTATGGCAGTCTGCTCTGTTAGCTAAAGCCCAAGCTATTGGTAGTGAATTAGTTTGACGTTAAATCAACGCAGTATTGGATGGAGACGAATCTTAAACTCATTTCATCTCTGCCGGTGTCCTCCAGGAGTCAATTCTATCAGCAGCCTTATTCCTAATGTTTATAAACGACTATTACCACCACGTCTACATGACCAAATCGAACGATCCAGAGATCGAAAGATTGAAAGTGAGAATCTGCTTATTTGACATGGAAGTTTAAATGGATTCAAACGTAATCGAAAAGCAATGAACATCAGGCCCGGCTTAACCGCTGAAGCAGAAGATGCAAAGCATCGGGGCGCCACACGAACAAAGGGCGCTAAAATCCACAATTGAAATGAAAATCAGGTTATTATAAATTTTTTTTATTTTTAAATTTTTCCAAATTTTAATTTTTTTTTAAATGAGAGATGAAAAGTAGGCGATTTTCGAATTCAGCCCCAAAACACATTTGAAACAGTTATACGATAATTTGAATACTTCATTTCTTATTAGCTTTTTATTCGAATTCTGATTCGTTGGCGGTAATTTGAAAAGCCTGAACCAAAACGAGACGAAACGTGGTACAAACATGACACCGGTTCTCCGCGAGCACTTTTTTTGGTAGATTTGAATTCGTCGAACGTTTTAATAAATTGTCAAAACTTTCTAGATACATCTGAAAGTAATTGAAAACTTTTTTTTCGTGATTTCTCAGCTTTTCGTAAAATTTCTCGAATGTTTTAGTACGCAGTGCTTCTTGATTTATAGGATGGACCCAAAATCGTCTTCCAATATAAAGGAACAACAAGGCGTGGATCCATAGTCACACGTCTACCCAAGGAGACCGCTGTATGAAAACTGTGGCTATTAGTTTTTTACACGAATAAAAATGTATCGTCTGAACAGCCCGCAGTTTGTACGGTAAAAATCGGTCACAGCTAAAAACGTTCAGTACAATGCCGTGTGAACCAAGCCTCACAGCTTAAAATCAACGAGAATTTATTAATGCTGCCACATTGACCGCTTCTTACTTCACGTTACAATGCAGTATGAAGCCAGATTCGAGCAATTTTCAAAATTTGCGGCAACTTTAGAAAAAGGAAATGTAAAAGCTGTCACATTTTATTTACTGTTTGCGTGAAAAAAGTGAAAGAGCGGAAATTTAAAATGGAAGAAAAAATAATAAATTTTGTGGGGGAACATCCGAAAGTTTTTTTTAAATAAAATGCTTCTTCGTTTTTGTACATTTAAATGCCAACAATTCCGTCAAGTTGCCGTTGGTTTTTGCAGCTTCAAATGTAGCTGCAGTAGCTTCTTTCCGTCGGCTTCAGTTTCATAAAGCCTGAAATACATTAAGAGGCAGTGCGTCGCTGTGCGCCGCAGTGGTTGATTAAAGTATGAACGTCAACGCACATTGAAAGGGCTGCGCGTTTTTTTGACAATTTGATTATTCATATATTAAAAGACAAATAGTTAATTCAAATAAATATGTTGAGACGAAACTAGGTTAAAAGAAGATTGCTTGTGCTGGCGGCATGTGTTATGCGTAATAACGTATTTTTGCTGATAAAAAGATTTGGTGAAAAATCGTTTAACGATTTTATCGCCCGTTAGACTCCACACAACTGTCAAGAGAAGCAGTGCTTTAGAAATTAGCCTAAGTCAAAGCAGTGCGTCGCGGCGCGGTGCGTCGCATTGTGATTAATGTAAGTTGCCACATTCTGTAACTATAACCTGGCCTTTACACGGGACAGTGCTACTGGCTGACAGTTCTGTCTGGAACTGTCAAATACTGTCCAGCTGGCCGATTAGCGTTCGATTAACTGGCAGACAGTTCATTTTAAAAATGTTTTCACACGTTGCGGGTGTTGCAGTAACCTCTTTAATGTGCTTAAAAGGGCCTGACGATATCGAAAATGAAGAAAAACGGAGACGCAGGAAAATAAAATGTTGGGTAAATCCGTTCCTTTCAAAGCGGATTGATTTTGAGATTGAAGGGAATTTTTTGAAGAACTTGCTTTATTCTGATAATAAAGAGCACACAAATTTCCTCAGGTTACCTCACGACAAATTTTGTCAATTGTATGAATTGGTAAAATAAAAGCTTTTTTTTCTCTATAGAGTTGTAATAGATAATGTGTTTCAGTTTCAGCCAATAAGAAACGAGGACACCTATACCGTCAAAAGTAAGATTGGTTGTAACTTTAAGCTTTCTTGCTTCTGGAGATAGTTTTAAGTCTCTTGAATTTCTTAGCCGCATTTCATCATCCACGATAAGTGTTTTTCTTCCCGAAGTTTTAAAAGCAATTTTTGAATGTCTGCAGCCTACAACAAGTAAAAACCACTTAACTTGAGTACATTTATTAGCATAAAAACCACTTCAAAATCACTTTTCGCTAACTTGGTTTCACAAATTGTCAAATTACTTCCTAGACAGAATTGTCGAGATTACAATCTTGCCAGTACTGTCGCGACAGTAAAAAAGACGGGATTGTAGACGTTTACTCGAGACAGTGATAGCGACAGTAACAGTAATACTGTCCCGTGTAAAGGCCGGGTAAATTTTACTGCGACGCGACGCGACGCACCGCCTCTTAATGTATTTCAGGCTTAAAGCTTGCGGCGTGAAGTATGCAGCGCCGAATATGTTTTGGGCCTAGTTTTCTAAAAAAAACTTTTGGTAGATAAAAAGACATTTTCTTTAATTGAAAGTTCTTGTTTTCAGTTTTTTATGTGTTGCAGTCATGTTAATATTTTCATTTTTTATTGAAGAAAAAAATTTCTGTTATAATTTCCTATAAAGGGGGCTTAACAGAAAGTTGCATCGGGGCGCCAGCACTGCTAGAGCCGGGCCTGATGAACATAACCTATAATTTGTAGTTTTCGTCTTAGAATAGAGAAGATAAGGAACCGAAAATAGCGTACATGTATACGGATTGGAGGGAAGCACTTAAATTAAAGAACCTCTCGCCCTAAAAGAAAAGAAACAACCGTATGCTCATAGGTTTCATGCAGTTCCCGAACAGAGGCGTGCCGAAATTCGTTCGCGTTTGCTCCAAACATTTTCAGCCAAGTGATGTGTTCTCATTTGGATGGTTGCTGAGAACGCAATCCCCTCCCGGTTTTTGACTAAATGTGATACCGCCACTGTCCGGGAACTGCACAACTATTATGGGAGTGCTGTGAACACATTGCCGAAATGCTTCCCCGATTTTAATTAATTGCGCTTCCTTCTCTTCTCTATTCTAAGGTTTTCGTATCGTTTTACTGTTGTTTCGCTTTCTCATCGAATTCCGCTCGATCCTATTTGAATTCGATCTGCGTATACATGGATTTTTCTAAGATCCGACTTCAATTTCGCATGTATAGGTACTAATAATAATTATCTCAGTCCGCAAACCACTCCACAGTTGTAATTATGATGGTACTCTACGATACCATAATGCCTTCGTACCAAAGTATGTCTTTAAGCTCGTGCAAAATTCTATCAAAAGAGACATTGAACTCATTCTTGACGGGGGCCACAACAACCACATCGAATCCAACCCTCGCAAAAAGAATTACTGTCTTCTTATTAGTTTTTCCGTACTTTCATTCGTATTTCTCTCAAAGAAATAATTCGTTATCATATAATATTTTCCTTCAATATGCTTAGTATTGGCCTATGGTATCCCCAAAATTTTTTTTTTTATGTGGAATGAATTAAATGGATGAATTAAAGCTACTGATGATTAATTTAATTGCTTAAAGACAACAAGCACATGTAACCTATGTTAATACCGAAGAAGGAATTAATGCAAGCCCTAATCTGCATTCTATTGTCTGCGTCAGTTAATCTCCACTTGCGAAAACAAAGCAAAGTTGTGTATATGTACATCGATAGAAATTTCCATTCTAATTGATCGATTTATTGGAATTAATTCGTGCCACTCTACATAAATCTCCACTCGAAAAGCCACCCTCGTTCCAGTCCTTCATGTCCTTCGTCACAAATGACCATAGAGAAACGAGCTTCTGTCTGGGTACGATATCTTTGTCTGGGCTTTAGTGTAATTAACCCAAGAATTATTGCGATGCAGATAAAGATAAGACGAGCTTAAGGAGTTCATGACAAAAGGATACAAAAGAAGACATTTTTCTCCATTTAATCACTAGAGTCACGCTTCAGATAAATTATAGCGACGAAACGGACAACAAATCCCTCCCGAATGGTGACAACAATTGCAATTCCATATCAGCAAATCCCGGCAGTCAGCATTTTTTGCTAGTCACGATTCTTATATAAAAACTGATGAATTCCCACAGAAGAGGAGGACTGAGGTGCGAGGCTCTAGATGTGTCAAAAAGCTACTGACATGATTCAATTATCCGCACGTGATCGGAATGAATAAAGGTGGCAACAATTCAATCTGGATATGCGAATGCCAGTCATCGTGATTTCATCCGCGAAACTTGTTCTTTTTAATCCAGGCACCCAGTAGCAGCACCAGCCCCGAAGGCTTTCGAAGTAATGAGGAAATTGTAGACAAGCTACTCGACGGATGGAGGAGCTCTTTTTGTGTAGTTGGACAGTTTTCATTGAGATTGTTCCCGACATAGTCACGGCTGGGGACACAGTGTGCAACAAATTACAGAATCCTTTTCTGGCTTCAGCTGCACAGCTTTGATGTGGTGGAATGGAGTAAAGAGTAAAAACATTCAATCAATCTGTGTAGATGTGAGCTTCCTTTCTTCAAGAACTCTCAAGAGGTTCATTCATGGTGCTCCTAATGCTGATTAAAAGCCGAGCACTCGCAGCTACTTGAAATTCATTTAATGAAGTCTCGGTTCACATTCGAGTCACATTCCTTAGGAATAAATTTACAATTGATCACGGCTTCTGATTTTAATGATCTGCTTTTGGTCTACAGCTACATGCTACAAGACACGATGACTGCATTCTAAAGTTATTAATTCAGTATTGAATAAATATGAGGGTGAGTTTTTTGCTACTTAGTTGCAACCACAACATGCTTAAGAAAAATTTTGTTCTCATTTTTCTTTGATGAAGTGCAACTAGCTTGTTGAGGTAGAATTGGTCTTTGGTATAGACATGGCATTTACAACTACCTAACTCTAATGAGAGCACTTTAAAGACCAGCTCAAAGTATTAAAGGTAAACTAGTAACATAAACTACAACATTATAAAGAAATACGAAAAAATTCCGCCTTGATATTCTGTCGGTCACAAGTCCGCTTGAAGGGCTTAGAAGAACAATCGTTAATATACCAATCCATAACAAGATTTATTAATTTAGTGTCTTGAAGTATTACTAACATAAACGACTTCGGTAGATCGGTAGGTCCGTGGTTTGATTCCACTGCGTGCTATGGTCCTCCCTCTTTCAACTTGTCCCACCTAGATAACATTTCTTCTTTCTAATCTTTAATTTTAGACAGTACAAAGCAGCATTGTCATGTACCTATGAACAGCCTTTAGCTATCAAGCAGATATTTATTGTATGTGACAGTGAAGTGGCAATCAGAACGATGGAAGTTCCGTAGAATCAAGTCCTGCGAGAGAACGCTACGAGAGAATTACTGGGACGCAGAAAAATACCAGGGATGCCAGGATACTAGAATGGTGGTGATATGCTCCATCACAGTCAAATGCAGCCGATCTTACCTCTAGAGGATGCCTTGTCAATGTAGTACAAGAATCAATTTGGTTTACTGGACCTAGATTCGTCCAACAAATAGACGAACAGTAGCCGTGCAATCCACCTGCGGTGGAGGAGTCGGTTGTGCCGGATCGAAGAAAGATTAAATGTGCGCTTATCGTCAGCCAGTCTTCCGAACTTTCAATTATCCACACAGATGCCTTCATCAATCACTTTTCACGGCTACGTCGCATTATAGCCTATGGGTTGCGATTCACTTCTAATCAACTATCGCCTGCAAAGAAAAAAGGAATGTACCATTCAGGAATCATGTCAGACGCCACGGCAGAAACAGATCTCTCAGTAGCTGAGTTAGATGAAGCTGAAAGAAGAATAGTATACAGTGTGCAGAACCAGGCATTCCAGGAAGAAATCAAAGCTTTAAAATACAATCGAAATATTAGTCAAAAGAGTCCGTCCAAATCACTATGTCCGTTTTTGGCAAATGATAAACCACCCTTGCTGCGAGTCGGAGGTCGATTAGCCTACTCCAACTTACCCTACTCAGTGAAACACCCCATATTGCTTCCAAAGAACCATCCCTTCTCGTTGTCTGTTTTAACGCATATGCATAAAAAGCACTTTCTTGCAGGAGTTCAATCATTAGTCGTAGCATCTAGGCAACAATACTGGATTATAAATGTTAAAGGAAGAGCCAAACATGTTATCAAGAGATGCTTACATTGTTTTCACTATCGACCAAAAACTATTCAGCAAATAATGGGCGATTTACCAGCTCAAAGAGTACAACGCAGCATTCCATTCACTACTACCCGAGTAGATTTCTGTGGCCCAATTTAAATTTCCACCCGGATTCGAGGACGACCACTACAGAAAGCATATTTAGCTGTATTCGTCTGCTTCGCCACTAAAGCTACACACCTCGAGGTGGTATCTGATTTATCAAGAGAAGCATTTATGCTAGCTCTCAAGAGATTCATTAGTAGACGCGGCCATAACTCCAAGCTCAGCTTCGGAGAACTGTCTACATTGACTGCACAGATAGAAGCGATCCTGAATTCCAGACCCTTAGGTGCTTTATCACAGGGTCCAAATGATGAAGATGTTCTAACGCCAGGGCACTTCCTGATTGGCCGAGCGCTCACTACAGTTCCAGAACCAGATATAACCGCTGAAAAACACTCGCTGCTTACTCGTTGGCAGCACGTACGCCAACTGCAACAACACTTTTGGAAACGGTGGGTAAAAGAATATATCTCTCAGCTACAGCAACGCCACAAATAGAATTCTAAATCACCTAATGTTAAGGAGAATATGCTCGTACTTATACATAGCTGATGATGATAATCAACCACCGCCAAAATGGTTGATTGGAAGAACTCTTCACACTTATCCCGGCGAAAATTGACATATTCGGGTTGTGGATGTCAAGACCAAACAGGGGACATATCGTCGATCTGTCGCCAAGTTAGCACCTTTACCTATCTTTGAAGATTGAAGATACTTCGGTATCTTCAAGGCGGCCGGCATGGATAAATTTAAGTAGTTAATTGTAAAACTTGCACCCAAGTGTGCTTTGAAAAAAAACAATTATTTTCCTAAAATTTTTATATCTAAGTTTCAGTTCTTGTTAGAATTTCTTTGCATTCGTGTCGGTCCTTGTTTTGTTGTAAAAATACACATTTATTAAATAAAAACGTTGTAAATTCGCCTAATAATGCTTTTTAATCTAAGCCACTTTCGTTGTTGCTAATTACCACGTTCTAAGGAATCAAGTTACGCAGCTTATTCGGACTACTAAGTCTAGATTTTTTAGACCTTGGTTTGATCATGGATTGGGTACGAAAAAGATCTGGAATAATCTGAGAAGCTTAGGGATTGTGACATCTAAGAGGGATTCTGTAGTGCCAGCTTTTACCGCCAGTGACTACAATTCGTACTTAACGGCACCAACAGACATTCTCAGTCCCACCCCTGCAGTATCGCCATGCCCTCCTCGTGCTTCAACTAGGGCACAGCTTTCTGATGCCTTGTTTTCCTTTAATAGTATTTCCCAAGCGGATGTTGCCAATTCGATTATGAAAGTTAAATCTAACGCTGTTGGTCTAGATGAAGTGCCTATTAATTTTGTCAAAATTTTACTTCCAGTGATTTTACCACATGTTACTTATATCTTCAATCAAATTCTGACAAAGTCGTACTATCCTCGCCTTTGGAAAAAAGCAAGGGTTATGCCCGTACATAAAAAGAGCTCTTCATTTGGAATGAAGGATTTCAGACCGATTAGCATTCTTCCTGCTCTCTCTAAGGCCTTCGAGAGGGTTCTCAAGGGCCAAATTGTTGATCATCTTGACAGTCATAAGCTGCTTAGTGTATATCAATCTGGATTTCGAGCTGGCCATAGCACTACCACGGCTTTGCTGAATGTATCAGATGATATTCTTAGGGGTTTTGAACTTAGGAAGGTTACGATTTTGCTGTTACATGATTTCTCGAAGGCCTTCGATTCAGTTGACCATGGTTTGCTATGTGATAAAATCCGGCGGCAATCGATCTTGTACGTAGCTATCTGGTTGGAAGGTACCAGTGTGTTGATATTGGTGGTCATTTATCTACATTTCTCCCAATTTCTGTTGGGGTCCCACAAGGTTCGGTGTTAGGACCATTACTTTTCTCCCTATTTATTAATGACTTACCTGATGTTCTGCGGTTCTCCCGTCCACACCTGTTTGCTGATGATTTTCAGAATTATGCCATGTCTTATGCCGACGAACGTTCTCTATTAGACTGTGTGAATGGTGTTAATCGTGATTTGACTGCCATTACTACATGGGCTTCAGGAAATAAACTTGTTCTCAATCATCTTAAAATGCAAGCTGTCATGATTGGTAATCGTCAGAATGCAATTCGATTGCCAGACATCTTGATTAATGGCAGAAAGGTTGAATTCACGAGTAGTGTCCTAAATCTTGGTCTACGCTTCGATGACAAGCTTTCTTGGAGGCTCCAAAGCAACCACATAGTGTCGAAAGTCTATCTTGGCCTTAGGAGCCTGTACCCTAATTGTAACCTCGTACCTGTCAATGCTAGGATCAATCTGGTTAAATCGCTATTAATACCCCATTTCACTTATGGTGATGTCGTGTTTTTCGATGGTTTGAGTGCAGAAGGTAAAAAGTCACTTGAACGGGCTTTTAATGCCTGTGTTCGTTATGCGTTCGGGTTGAGGAAGAGGCAGAGCATAAGAGATTATGCGGATAGGATTTTAGGGTGCGATTTATTTCAGTATTTGCGCTACCATACCTTGACGTTTGTTCACAATGTCATACTGAGGAAAATTCCAATTTATCACCATTCGAAGTTGCATCGTAGCCGCTCCAACCGGACTTTCAACTATAACGATCGTCGCACCTCTCTATCCCAAACCCATAATTCATTGTTTTCCAGTGGTATATCTAGGTATAATTCGTTGCCTGTGGTAGTCAAGCGTTCCGGTACCATCAGTGCATTCAGGAGTTTATGCTATAAGCACTTCTGCCGCAGATCTTAGTTCTGTGACGTGTCTGTGATACCATGCGTTTCAATGTCTCCGCAGTGGAGGACGATATAGTGTTTGAGATTTTAGGTTTTTTACAAAAGGAAGATGGATAAGTCCACTTCTTGCTTCCGTTTTCTGGTGAAAGTGTATTTGGCTAGATATAGCTTAGTTTTTATAATGACTTTTTGCTTTTGTTTTGCTTTTTCTTTTCCTTTTCTTATTTTTTTTCCTTTCTTAATTTCTTTTTTGAATATCACGATTGATTTCTTTTTTTTTTGTTAATTTAGTTTTAAGACTAGCTTTATTTTTAACATTGAAATTCTCCATTGTAACTTCGCTGTATATGCCACAAGGTTGTAAAGCCTTTTATATACGAATAAACTTGCATTATTATTATTACTTTCGCGCTTGGCAGATTTGTTAATGACAGTGCCACTCCTTTTGTGCCCTTGTTTTAATCCCTGAGATCTCGAGTTCATCCGTCAATGAGTTTTAACCCACGAGCTCGTCCTTTCTACTGTTAGATCCATTCGAATTTCTATGAGTTTTCTTTTGTGAATCGAGTCGTAAGCTTGCTTGCTTGCCACGAATAATTGGAATATATTTACGTTCTTCTCCCAATTTTGTTCAGGGATTTGTCTCAGAGGTCGGTTGTTGAGCGATCCTTCCTGAAACCTGCTTATTACTAGGATTCTTTCTGCGAATGGTTATAATCTATTCTTTAGAATATATGTAAAAATTTTGTAGCCAACGGGAATTAAGTTCTCTCCTCTGTAACTCTTGCTGGATAATATGTCTCAATTCTTATGAGTTGGACATATGACAGATGTCTTCCATCTGGTATGCTTTATGCTTCCCAAATCGCAACAGTTCGTGGCCTCCGTCCTTCAGTAGCTCCGCCCTATGTCATTGTTTTTCTGTTTCATCCGGGCAGCAATTATTACAATTACATGTGGAACAGAATATTCGCGACTGCGTCTGCAGGCATCAATTTGAATATCAAAATTTTCAATGACCTTTCGACATGTTGCTGAAGTTATTTCATGACTTGCAATTTGAATGTTGTTCTTTAGTTCATTAATTTATTGTTTATGGCTTGTTTGCATACACTGAACTTTTCAAAAAAAAAACCCGCAACAAAGTCTAATGCTGTTAGATCACATCACATCTTTGGATTAAAGATTGATTTGGCCGATTATTTACACCGAAAAAGTATGCAATGAGATGAGTATTTTTCAAAGAACGCCCATTTTCATAATAAGTTTGAATAAACACGTTGTTGCAATGTATACCTGTCCATAGCTGAAATTATACTACCTTCTACTAACTAAAAGAAAATGGCTTGTCATTTGGAAAGACGTCACGTTTAAACATTTGTACAGTGCTGACATCTAGGCGTCACATTTGTATGACCCAAGTCACTTCGTCATCTCGTATTACTACGCCCATTGTGGGGTGCTACACGGAGACTCAAGAAGTACGAAAAACCGATTTTATAGGAAAGAAACGAAGGAGAGGAGAGAAAGAATAACGCACATGACGAAACTTTAAGCCTAGTATCCAGATCGAGTGAAATTTCACTTACTTTACACTTTCGTCATTTCACTTTACATTAGCATAGGATTAGTTCGGTAGTATGACAACAAGATGTCATTGTGATAAATGTTATATGTAACTGACACTCTAGGATATTTAGCATTCAAAATGGCACGTTTTCACAAGTGTAATCTATGTTATTTGGATACAAATTTCATAGTAAATATTTTTTTATTTAGAAATCTAATGCGGAGAAGATTAATCGCAGTAATGATGCTAGCAAGACAAATCAAATAAATTAAAAAAAAAAACTTCCTTCATAAAAAGAGAAAAATACAAATATACGAATAGAATTGAAAAAAACCTACAATTTCGATATTTTCCATGTTTAAATTTGATTTTTTCAATTTAATATTTTTTTATATAACCGTTGTTGGCTAGCAACTAAAAAGCCAAACATGACAGACAGTCGTGAAGTGAGGGTTCGTGGTCATTTCGCTGCGAAATATTGAAACAGCGACAACTGTTCATCAAATTTTTAACCTGTAAAATTTCTCTCGAACTGGATACTAGTAAGCGAAACGTTAGCGAAAAAAAATTTCGCTCTCATTTCACTCACCTTTTTTTACAGGCATTTAAGATAGGAAGTGAAATTTCACTCGATCTGGATACTGGCCTTTAACGAAAGAATTTTCACCCAAAAATTCCCAGGGTGAAAACTAACTCATACGCACATTTCTTTCTCTTCTCCTTTCTCAGATGTAAACAATGACCGCTGTTAATACACACCAAATCAAAGATTTCATGCAGAGTAAAGAATTATTCTAAGCCGAAGGCAGCCTCGTGCAGCATTTAATGACGAGACTCAAAACTGATTTCGGCCGACTTCTCGAGTCTCCGCGTAGCACCACCCAATGAGTTATTATTTTCACTGCTCTCTGAGCTTAATAAATCCTTGAAGTATTCTCTCCATCTTAATTTAGTTTTTTCAGAGTCTGTTAAAATATTTCCTCCAGCGTCCATGCTGAAATTTGTTTCTGCATTCTCTTATTCGTTGATACGCACTTCTTGTTCTAAGTCCAAGTTACAGCCGTAGTATTCCTTCGACTCGGTACCTCACTGAAAGACAGAAAGAACGAAATAAAGGACACGCAAAAGTGATTTAAAATGCTATTGTTAATTAATATGCATTATTCGATCGTGTAGCGTTTCATATACACTAACACTTACATGTCAAAAAATTCAAGTGACAGCTGTCAACTACACGAATAATTTTGACATGTCAATGTTAACCTGTTAACAAAACACCTCGTATAAATTCTAGATATTTGATAAAATCATCACACTAACTAGGCCCTTAAAACACTCTCCGTCGGGTCAACCCTCCAAATCCTCTTAATAGAGTCAAACTGGTCCCCTTAAAATCATTTCAATGTTATGCAAAACAAAACTCCCCGAAAAAAATACAAAAATTTACAAAGTCACGTTCCATGAGCAAAAGCATTCTTTCCGCCCAGTGACTCTTATCCATCCCCCCACATCCTGAGCCTTTCGCTAATCATTTTCGTGATTCTATCTCTTGCAGCAGCTTTCAACTGCGTCCATCCACCTAGTTATAACACGTACCCCAGAGGAGGCTTTACAATTGGACGAGTTGACGAGGTGTTGTTATCAAGCACACCGCTATTTACACTTCTGGCAATTTCCGGGAAATGAGTGGAAATACTCTACACTGCACCAGGACCGTGGCCGAGCTAGAGGTGTTTGCAAAGTGATTTCGATCGATCATCCATTATTTGCGGGCAAACACCGTGAACAAAGATATCTCCAGCTTTGGTTAACTAATTTGGAACTTTAAACATTGGTGTCTACTGCGTCCATTGTGTGGGTATTTTCGGGTAGCAGTAAACATAGACCTATCTAGAGATATAGTGGCACAATAGTTAATGATTTTCTGGAATATATAAAATTCGATGTATGTATGTATATATGTTCCCTAATAACTCCTAAACCATTCAACCGATCGCTACAAAAATTTAACCACTTATTACTTACATGAAGGGGGTGGTTTTGGTATCGGCGCGTGCTTCCAAAAATCACTCCTAGGGGCGCTGTCTTAAAGAGCTTTGTTAAAAATTCGATAAAAAGCATAATAATATACGCCCCACGAGGGTGAAAATGTATACATAAAGGTTTTTGGGTACGAGAAAGCGATTGGTGATGTCCATTACTTACGCAAAGATGGCGGTTCCAATATGGCGGCCGAATTTTGCAATTATGTTCGCCGACCCCCGGCATGGGTATCAAATGAAAGGGTATGACAAATAGAATACTATTAGCTGTGTGGCGTCATTCCAAATTTAAAATGGCCGCTTACACAAAATGGCTTTACCTTTTTCTTTGCAAGCTATCCGGTATGGGTATCAAATGAAAAGGTATGACAAGTAGAATAGTGTTAGCTGTGCGGCGTCATTCCAAATGCAAAATGGCGGCCAACACAAATATACAGTTTACATTTTTCTTTACAACGCCCTCGGTATGTGTATCAAATGAAAGTGTATGACGAGTATAGTAGAGTAAGCTGTGTGACGTCATTTTAAATCTAATATGGCGGTCACCACAAAATGGCAGAAGACATATAATAGTCCAAAATGTAGCAAATAAAATATAGTTTAAAAAAAATAAAATATACACTTTTAAATTAAAATGAACTAAAAAATAAAAAAAAGTTTGAATATAAAGTTTTTATTGCTCCAGCCAGTATATGGGAACTTACTTTTCGAAATGTAAAAAAGCTGCAGAACATTAAATATAGTTTTTCCTGAAACTCTTTAAAAAACACCGTAACATCTGTTGCATGTCTGATTAAATGCTGGACATTTTTTTGCTCCTTCTGTTCGTCTCAAGCCGAAATGACAAAAACAGAGAGAAAATGTGTGTGTAATGTATTTTTTTAGAGCACCAAATTGTGCATTGTTGAGCCAAATTTGCAAAATTGATTTTTTTTGGGAATATTTTTGCTATGCCGGCGATTAGACGCCCTGTGCAGAACTTCGCTCATGGCGCCCTCGAGCGAAGTTCGGCACAGGGCGGCTAATTCCCCGGCATAGCAAAATCAAATCTGATCGATAAATGCCTTCAGGGGATGGTTTTTATTGGCTCGATCAAAATATCAGATCCCTAATAGTTTCACATTTTGTTATTTGAAATCAATAATACCAAAAATTGCCTTTTTCAAACTCTCCTACTGTATATTAAAATTCATATCACCTGATTACTACTATTGGCTTATGGGTGCAGCATAGACGCACCCGGTCCCAGCTAGTTGATAATATTTTTGTTTCCTTTTTAAAATTTGCTTGGAAGATCTACTTTGTATTGACAATTCTCAGTCTTTACTCTTTATGACGTATTCATTTCATCATTTTTCGTTGAGCTATTGCCACAAAAATCTCATTAAACACACTTTGGTCCCTAGGGTCTCCATTCAAAATTGTACCGTGATATCTCTAAAGTTGAGTACTATAGGCTCAAAAGTAAAACTCTAATTAGTATGCAAAAAAGAAAACTCCAAGTGAAGTGTCCCTCCTGGTTTCTATCCTGCATACAATTATTGCGGTCTACAATAGTCAACATTAATCCTGTGTAATCGTTGGACAGTGATATATCTCTTTGACTTTGCAACCCTCTGTGGGTTCAAGGCGCCAATTACGTAGCCTTATCTGATTTTATACAACGACCCTCTTTATCGACAGGACTTTTCCTCAGATGGCTTTAGTGGAGTTAACGTTCAACGATTTGTTTTGTGATATAAAAACTAAGTGTAAGGGAAAGATTGTTTTTCTCAGTTTTTATTTAAAATTTAATTCAAATTATTATTAGGTTTGAGGGAAAGTTTGTGGCGTTTCCCCGATAGATGGCGTCAATAACAAATAAGTGACGGACCACTGATGGCAGCGACACTACGAGAAGCTCGTTTGAAAGGTGACAGTTCGAGTGTTACTATGAGTGTAAAACCATTGATACAATTGCAGTTGTTTGCGTTTGCAATTGGAGAAAAATAATGAAAAGTTGCGGTATAACGAAATTTTTTTACTGCATATGATGAAGGCACTTTATAAGAGTCTGCTGCGCGGAAATGGTTCGCTCGCTCTCGTTCTGATAATTTTGATGTGAAAGATGAGTCACGCTCTGGTCGTTGAATCTCTGAAAAAGCTAGTGAAATTCTTGAAAAAGTTAAGCAAGAAAGGCAAGTGTCGATATTGATGTTAAGCTAGGCACTAACCATGCTCTCAATCCCCTCCAACTCACTTCACAACTTTGCTGACGACGGTACTCTACGTTACTTCTATGGCTTCGGTAATGTAAGACAAGAACTTGCACCGACCCTCCTTCTTTTTCAGTGGGCAAGAAGAACCTAACAGCAGAACCATCTCTAAATATCCTAGGCATAACATTAGCCGAATATCTGCGCTGGAATAATCACATATTCCAATTGCTAAACAAGCATCACAATGCCTGGGATTGCTTAAAAGGTGCAAATTCCTTCTTCAGCCGTCGGCCAGGGCTACAATCTATAAGTCCTACATTCGTCCCGCCTCGAATACAACTCGTATATCTGGGACGGGCCCCCAGATCCACCTTAGCTTGGCTGGACAAGGTGCAAAACCGCGCTCTCAAACTTATTGGTGATAGTGCCATTTGCTCTTCAATTGACTCATTAAGCCACGGTAGGAACATAGCGGCTCTTGCAAAATTTTACCTTTTTTACCACTATGACTACTCCACTGAAATAAGTAACCTTATGCCTCCACCGCAACATTTCTCCCGCAATACAAGATTTGCCCGGTTCAGAAACTCGCTTATAACAAGAACAACTCGATTGTGGAACAACTTTCCACAGTCAGCATTCCCGAACTCATACAACACTCAAGAGTTCATACGCAAGGTTCCCCGCCATCTCCTCCAACACCCACCCGACTCTCCCTAATCTATCCTATCTTTCTCTCTATCCTTCGAGCTAAGCTTACTACTAGACATTGCACCATGACATGTACGACATTGACTGGTAATGGCCAGAATTGACTGGTAATGTTATGTGTGGTGGGACTACAAGAAAATCATAGTGACCGATGGGTTCCTTTGGTTGGGCAGACGATTGATTCTAAAACTGTATTGTAGACAATTAGGCCTTCCCCACACGAGTCGACTGATTTGCAATCGACTTAGTTTTAAATAACTGAATTAGAAGTTGTTTTTCTAGCTGTTCAGTCAACGTTATATTAGATGATCTTAAATCCAAAACCCCACACAACTTCGCCCAGTGTTTCCCAGATGTCAATTCTATCACTGCCTTTATCTTGATCTTTATAAACGACCTTCTCTGAATCGCACTGTTTTTTGCGTTATTCTTATGCTTTCGATAATGCAAGTCAAGCATGCGCCAAACTTGGTCTTCATGATCGATAACTCAACATAGGATTGACACCAAGAGAATGGCTCAAAACCGAGTCCGATGGAGAATCTTTGTCAAAGCCCTATGCTCCCAAGAATGATACAGAAGGATAATACCAAAAATATAGATGTAAAATTAATTCTCCTCCGAAAATGTGTTTATGTTTTGTGATCAAAGGCAATTGCAAGTCTCTGCATCGAAAAATACGAAGCTAACGAAAGAACATACGCACAAGCATGTGCAATATTATTAGGTACCCTATGTCCTATGATGATGTCGACAATATAATTAGGTAGTTAAGTTTGGAAATTAAAGAATACTCTGTGATCAAAAAATAGTAAAATGCAAATGGCTTATAATTTATGCAAATTTATTTCACCCGTCAAGGTAACCTCGGTAGTGTAAGGAGTAAGGCGCCTTGTTACCATTCCAGAGGTCCCGGGTTCGAATCCCGGCAGCACCACGGTTCTTCGCCTTTCCCACTTCCCCCCCCCTACATCACTTTTCTTTTTTTTCTTCCCTCTTTACATTTCTGATTCCTCCTGCCATAGCCTTTCGCTAGCCCTTCCCTGCTCCACCAGCGCATGTCATCGAACCGTTGATGGGATTCAACACGTTTCAGGAGGCATAACACCCCAGCGAGTTGTTTCTTGATCGATGCCCCGATGCCAGAGTCGCGATAGTAATGGTTGGGGAGTAGGTGGAATAAAAAAGATCGCGGCTTGGTTTTGGCAGTTCCTTACTTCACTTCGCTATCTCCTTTCACTATCGTTCGACTAGAGCTTGCTGTCCGACATTGCAATCTATACGAAAAATAGATTGTCGACAGTACAAAGGACTTTCCCTGAGCTCTCAGTCTTTTTCATTAAAAAAAATCCTCTCCAGATACAATACAATTATGCCAACGTTTTTTCCAGTCCTCAAAACAGTTATTGAAGTCTGATTTGGTTTCTGTAATTTTTCCTTAAATCAAGTTCCTTTTTTGCATTGCTATTGTCTTTCTGTCTTGTCACTAGTTTTTTTCACCTTCATACTCCCAACGACTAGAGGTAGTGATCGGTGTCCACATTCGCTCTTCGATAACTGGTTACTTCCAGTCTACTACAACAATGACTAGTATTAACAAGAACGTGCTCAATTTGTTTATTGTGCTTGCCATCTGATGACTACTTTAGTGCTACTTTTTCAATCAATATTATAATTTATCTATGGTAGTGCCCTCAAATCTGAAATGATGGTACACAATACAATCGGTAGCTTGATCGGAATTGAGGACAAGTAACTCGACATATTTTTCAATAACTAACTTAAGCTATGATTAGAAAAATGTGTCATTACAAAGCCCTTTCATTCCTTATCAAGAATTACAAAGTTCGTCCTTGCACACTACAAGGACAAGCATTACTCCCTTGCTCTATTTAAATTTTATGATGTGGGTTTTGTCTGTGATGATGATGTCAATAAAAAGGCTCCAAGAAATTCTCAAAAAAGCATTTATCTTACCTTTTGTAATGCTGAAACTTTTTCCTTTCCAAAAAAACGAAAGAAGAAACAGTTTTTTTGTTCGCGAAGCAGATAATGGAATCCACTGACATTGGAGAAACATCGTGACATGAATTTATCATAAAACATAAAAAATTCCATCAAAACTTTGACCATAAAACATCGCTCGGCTCTTGCGGAACACTTAGAAATACTTTCATCCGCTGATGTCATTCTTCATGGGTCTAACCGAATTGGATTCCCATGGTTGTCCAGGCCCCGCAGGAACGTGACATATTGCGTTAAGGAACGTACCTAACAACATCCACGTCTCCAGAGTGGAGAACAAGATGGAGACAGTTTCGGGTTACGTACTTATGTAGAGGAGAGTATAGAACACTCCTGAAGTTTGAAGTTAGTAAACAGGAAGAAATAGTTTCGCTGTAGTCTGTCCACATGTGAAAGGAGCCTTTCGGTTGAAGATGCAAACACTTAAGTTCCGGAGTTTTTTTTGTGTGGACTTGGGGCACATGTCAGCAAGTGGAAGTAGTGGAGGAGGCAAGAAAGTGTCGTTACTTTGGCACGAAAGGCAAAAAGCGTGACTGTGTGGCGACACTTGACAGTTAATTTGCGTGTCACATGAAGAAAGCTGAAGTCATTAGGAACCTCGATGTAGTTGACTTGTGTTACTGGAGGTGATGTTGGTGCTAGGAATCGCATTAGAGATCAACTTTTGAGACAGCATTTCACTTTTTAGGTACTTCTATGCATAGCGGATGTAATATGTAATTTTGTTTTATTTTGTAAAGTTGATGGAAATCGAGAACTGAAACATAAACTTAAGTATTTTGTTGGAAGTTTTTTTTACAGTACTTTGCCACCTTCTTATAGACATATATAGGTTTCTTACAAAATAGAAGGTATTAAAGAACACAAGACAGATTTGAAACTTCGCGTACAATAATAAAGAACATATAGACATAGGTATTAAAACTTGACGTCAATATAATATTAACACGAAATAATCACCTTTAATACACAATCTAACAGACTCCTCATTTTTACTTTACCGATGCCTGTGCCATCTATGAACAAATTTAAATAAATTGTAAATATTTTCTTGCTGCTTTGGTAGAATCTATATATATATATAGGAGAAAAACATTCACTCACTTGGTCATCATCATATCTCCAGAACTATTGGACCAACAGACTTAAAATTTGGCGTGCATGTTTCTTTTGTTAAGTAGAGATCCTCTAATAAAGTGGTTTGCAAAAATCGACTCCTGAGGGGGTCCGTAAAAGATATAAAATAACAGTTTTTCAACTATAACTTTTACAGACTTGAAATTTTACATAATCATCGCAGAGCTTTGAAATTTTGCATGAAGGTCCGTGGAGGTCTCCTATGATGCACCTCGAAGACCGATTTTCGAAATTCAAAATGGCCGCCGAAAAATGGTTGAATTTGCCAATTTAATTCCGATTCCAATGAAAGTGGGTATCTAGGGGTTTTTAAGGTCGCAAATAACGAATTTGTGGTCAAAACTTATAAATTCAAAATGGCCGACGAATTTGCAAATTATGTTCCGATTCCAATGAAAATCTGTATCTGAGGTTTTTGAAGGTAGCAAATAACGACTTTATGATCAAAATTTAAATTCAAAATGGCCACACCAATATGGCCGACGAGTTTGCGAATTGTACATATTTCGATCCCAATTAAAATCGGTATATCGGAGTTTTTAAGGTAGTAAATAACGAATTTATGATCAAAATTTATTCAAAATTGTGGGACCAATATGGCGGAAGAATTTTGCCAAATAAGTGTCATTTCCCGGTTAGCTGTATGTAAGGTGATCAAGAGTTGGAAAATCGGAAAATCTTGACATTCTATCTACAAATGGAAAAACATTGAATGTAGTGTATCCTGAAGCTCTCAAAGCGATCAGTTCAGAATTGATCAACAAGGTTTTTTTTGGAAAGGTGGTAAGGAGAAACGGAAATGTGGGATGCTTTATGTATAATGGATAAGAAGGAAACCATCACCTCTGAATTTTTAGGTATAAGTCTAGGATTCTGCAATACGGGAAGAGGCTGGCATCTGGGTAAACAAATAAAACCTGAGTCAGTGACATTGCAGATGAGAACCCAGGGGCCAAGCAATTGCAGATTTATTTTAAACGTTTTAACGTTCTTGGTTTTAACAAAACCCATATATGTAGGTAATTTTGGTC
Source organism: Thereva nobilitata (assembly GCA_963855945.1). Classification (NCBI taxonomy): domain Eukaryota; kingdom Metazoa; phylum Arthropoda; class Insecta; order Diptera; family Therevidae; genus Thereva; species Thereva nobilitata. Next base: position 193,721,363 of record OY979694.1, on the reverse strand, counting down.
ACACTTCAAATAAATGCATTTTGAATCTAATGTCTCGAACGTTTATAGGAATACTTGGTTTTTCGTTATTGGTTATGAAGAATTTAATTTTGGAGATCCTATAATTAAACGGCAAGCACTTATTTTGTGGCACCATTTTACAGAGTTTAAACTCTCCAACAATATTGAAAACTGTTTCACCGTGTAGCCCTGAGCTCAAAGAAGTGCAGAATCGCAATTTTATTTATACACGACACAAAAGAACACTAAACATTAGAAAATAATTGTACAATTAATTCCCCTATGAAACGTATGGCATCCGTTACATTTAATTCGAATATATTAACATTGCTTTTTCCAACTATAAAAAATTTGTTTCATTTTTCAATTTAGTTTAATTGTTCTCGAAAAATTTTGTTATTGCTGACTTCTAGATTTAAATTAAAAAAAGCTATAGAAAATGGCTCTCGAATTTCGAGTGCTGGATGCTGCTATTTGCATTAATTTTAAATCTTTTAACGTTCATGGTTTTAACAGAATACACAGGCAATTTTGGTCATAGTTCAAATAAATCTATTTTGAATCTAATGACTCCAACTTTTATAGGAATATTTCGTTTTTCGTTAATGGTTAAGAAGAGTTGAATTTTGAAGGTTTGGATTGATTTTAATTGTTTAAACGTTGGGTGCAGCGAGGCGCACCGGGTCCCAGCTATCCAAAATACAGAAAATACTCATTGAGACACTTCATCTGTGTATGAAAATTCATATCTCGAAAAATGTCAATGGATGGTTTTTATTGTCTCGATCAAAATGTCAGATCCCTAATAGTTTCACATTTTGTTATTTGAAATCAAAAATATCAAAAAATTGCCTTTTTCAAATTCTCCTACTGTATATTAAGATTCATATCACCTGATTACTACTATTGGCTTATGGGAGCAGCATAGGCGCGCCGGGTCCCAGCTAGTTTATTTATATGGCATCACTTAATTACTATCATGGCTGTCGCTGACAGCTGCCTACTTGGTTGAAGCAGTGTGGAAAATTGCTCTTTTGGCGGTGATCTTCGTGAAGTTCATCAGCTAAAAGCTTAAGTAGTTAAAACCCAAAATGTTAAACGAAATAAAGTGGAAACTAAATTGTTAGTATACTTGTGCATTCATTCAATTATGAAATTAGTGTTAGAAAACTTGTACATTAAAGTGACAGCGGTAAACGAGTGAGAAGGCAACTTCCGTTTCATACGGCTGTCCTTGTTTTCGTTGCCGATTTTGAATTCACTCATACCTTCTCAAATCCCCAGAAAAGGTATCTTATATTTTTTCTGTTAACCTCACCATTTGGAAGATATTGAAGATTTAAGTTTGATTATTTTAAGACAAAGTTCATTTTTGTTAAACAAAGCATTATAGAGCATTAAATTTCCTACAAAATTCTCCGAAAACATTTTTCTGTACAATCAATTAATGATGAGGTATGAATTTTTTTCTATTGGACTGAGAAAAAAATAAAAAACTGCGATGCGGAGGATCTTCCTATTAAAATTAAGAGCTCATGTTGAGTGACAATTTTTGTAAGGTGTCCAGCAACCCAATTTTCCGTGTCACTTGTAACAAAAAAAATTGATTTTTTAGACCCACCCTAATATACATTAGGGTGGCCCTTATTTTCAACTTTTTCGATTTTTTTGCAAGTCGCCCCTTCAAAATATTCGAATGGATGAAAAACGGGGAAATGTGAAGTTTGAGGCAAATCCGAAGATATTTAAAGGTCGCTCACGGCGGTCGAAATTAGAAAAAATGTGACTTTTTTGCATTTTTTCTTTTTTACCCACCCCTGAAATATATTACCCAACCCTGACGCCCCTGGATATTTCAATACATTTTTATAGACCTTTCCAACAAGCCAAATTTAAAGAAAACGGTTAACAAACAAGGAAGTTATGGCCATTTATATGATAGAAAACTATCGAAAAAACTTCAAATCACATACTTAAACTTCGTTGTACTCATGACTGGTTCTGTTGAGGAAAACGAAGTTTTTGCTCGATGAAGAGCTTGTGCAAAGAGTTAATCCTGCAGGAGAATACTGAGCAGACCGCCTGCGCTAATGAAAAGGTCGCACGTATCACCGAGGCGATGGAGCAGATATCTGACCCTCGAGGGCAAAATCTCAAAGACATACACCGAACTTCTGGTGGAAAGATGAAATTGAGGAGCGTCGAAGGATTCTCCTAAAGGCAACGGCCAGAATTTGGGGAACTCTTTGTGGAATACAGCGACCCGAGAAGATGGCTTAAAATTGCCACCGGAAAGAGTAAAACGGAGCACTTTAAGAGTCTGTGCAAGAAAGCGAATAGTAGTCACTAGGGGGTGAGCCGATATTCTGGAAGCGGAGGGTAGGAATGCACGACCAGGAATACTCATTCGCGAGCCTAGGCAGTGCGACGGATTCTGGCGCACGGCCAGTCAATCGTAGCATGACAGAGGAGGTGGGACGAGTTTACTAACTAACAGACCCATAAAGTCATACCATAAGTGTAGAAGTGGGAAGGTCGATTAGCCTACTCCAACTTACCCTACTCAGTGAAACACCCCATATTGCTTCCAAAGAACCATCCCTTCTCGTTGTCTGTTTTAACGCATATGCATAAAAAGCACTTTCTTGCAGGAGTTCAATCATTAGTCGTAGCATCTAGGCAACAATACTGGATTATAAATGTTAAAGGAAGAGCCAAACATGTTATCAAGAGATGCTTACATTGTTTTCACTATCGACCAAAAACTATTCAGCAAATAATGGGCGATTTACCAGCTCAAAGAGTACAACGCAGCATTCCATTCACTACTACCCGAGTAGATTTCTGTGGCCCAATTTAAATTTCCACCCGGATTCGAGGACGACCACTACAGAAAGCATATTTAGCTGTATTCGTCTGCTTCGCCACTAAAGCTACACACCTCGAGGTGGTATCTGATTTATCAAGAGAAGCATTTATGCTAGCTCTCAAGAGATTCATTAGTAGACGCGGCCATAACTCCAAGCTCAGCTTCGGAGAACTGTCTACATTGACTGCACAGATAGAAGCGATCCTGAATTCCAGACCCTTAGGTGCTTTATCACAGGGTCCAAATGATGAAGATGTTCTAACGCCAGGGCACTTCCTGATTGGCCGAGCGCTCACTACAGTTCCAGAACCAGATATAACCGCTGAAAAACACTCGCTGCTTACTCGTTGGCAGCACGTACGCCAACTGCAACAACACTTTTGGAAACGGTGGGTAAAAGAATATATCTCTCAGCTACAGCAACGCCACAAATAGAATTCTAAATCACCTAATGTTAAGGAGAATATGCTCGTACTTATACATAGCTGATGATGATAATCAACCACCGCCAAAATGGTTGATTGGAAGAACTCTTCACACTTATCCCGGCGAAAATTGACATATTCGGGTTGTGGATGTCAAGACCAAACAGGGGACATATCGTCGATCTGTCGCCAAGTTAGCACCTTTACCTATCTTTGAAGATTGAAGATACTTCGGTATCTTCAAGGCGGCCGGCATGGATAAATTTAAGTAGTTAATTGTAAAACTTGCACCCAAGTGTGCTTTGAAAAAAAACAATTATTTTCCTAAAATTTTTATATCTAAGTTTCAGTTCTTGTTAGAATTTCTTTGCATTCGTGTCGGTCCTTGTTTTGTTGTAAAAATACACATTTATTAAATAAAAACGTTGTAAATTCGCCTAATAATGCTTTTTAATCTAAGCCACTTTCGTTGTTGCTAATTACCACGTTCTAAGGAATCAAGTTACGCAGCTTATTCGGACTACTAAGTCTAGATTTTTTAGACCTTGGTTTGATCATGGATTGGGTACGAAAAAGATCTGGAATAATCTGAGAAGCTTAGGGATTGTGACATCTAAGAGGGATTCTGTAGTGCCAGCTTTTACCGCCAGTGACTACAATTCGTACTTAACGGCACCAACAGACATTCTCAGTCCCACCCCTGCAGTATCGCCATGCCCTCCTCGTGCTTCAACTAGGGCACAGCTTTCTGATGCCTTGTTTTCCTTTAATAGTATTTCCCAAGCGGATGTTGCCAATTCGATTATGAAAGTTAAATCTAACGCTGTTGGTCTAGATGAAGTGCCTATTAATTTTGTCAAAATTTTACTTCCAGTGATTTTACCACATGTTACTTATATCTTCAATCAAATTCTGACAAAGTCGTACTATCCTCGCCTTTGGAAAAAAGCAAGGGTTATGCCCGTACATAAAAAGAGCTCTTCATTTGGAATGAAGGATTTCAGACCGATTAGCATTCTTCCTGCTCTCTCTAAGGCCTTCGAGAGGGTTCTCAAGGGCCAAATTGTTGATCATCTTGACAGTCATAAGCTGCTTAGTGTATATCAATCTGGATTTCGAGCTGGCCATAGCACTACCACGGCTTTGCTGAATGTATCAGATGATATTCTTAGGGGTTTTGAACTTAGGAAGGTTACGATTTTGCTGTTACATGATTTCTCGAAGGCCTTCGATTCAGTTGACCATGGTTTGCTATGTGATAAAATCCGGCGGCAATCGATCTTGTACGTAGCTATCTGGTTGGAAGGTACCAGTGTGTTGATATTGGTGGTCATTTATCTACATTTCTCCCAATTTCTGTTGGGGTCCCACAAGGTTCGGTGTTAGGACCATTACTTTTCTCCCTATTTATTAATGACTTACCTGATGTTCTGCGGTTCTCCCGTCCACACCTGTTTGCTGATGATTTTCAGAATTATGCCATGTCTTATGCCGACGAACGTTCTCTATTAGACTGTGTGAATGGTGTTAATCGTGATTTGACTGCCATTACTACATGGGCTTCAGGAAATAAACTTGTTCTCAATCATCTTAAAATGCAAGCTGTCATGATTGGTAATCGTCAGAATGCAATTCGATTGCCAGACATCTTGATTAATGGCAGAAAGGTTGAATTCACGAGTAGTGTCCTAAATCTTGGTCTACGCTTCGATGACAAGCTTTCTTGGAGGCTCCAAAGCAACCACATAGTGTCGAAAGTCTATCTTGGCCTTAGGAGCCTGTACCCTAATTGTAACCTCGTACCTGTCAATGCTAGGATCAATCTGGTTAAATCGCTATTAATACCCCATTTCACTTATGGTGATGTCGTGTTTTTCGATGGTTTGAGTGCAGAAGGTAAAAAGTCACTTGAACGGGCTTTTAATGCCTGTGTTCGTTATGCGTTCGGGTTGAGGAAGAGGCAGAGCATAAGAGATTATGCGGATAGGATTTTAGGGTGCGATTTATTTCAGTATTTGCGCTACCATACCTTGACGTTTGTTCACAATGTCATACTGAGGAAAATTCCAATTTATCACCATTCGAAGTTGCATCGTAGCCGCTCCAACCGGACTTTCAACTATAACGATCGTCGCACCTCTCTATCCCAAACCCATAATTCATTGTTTTCCAGTGGTATATCTAGGTATAATTCGTTGCCTGTGGTAGTCAAGCGTTCCGGTACCATCAGTGCATTCAGGAGTTTATGCTATAAGCACTTCTGCCGCAGATCTTAGTTCTGTGACGTGTCTGTGATACCATGCGTTTCAATGTCTCCGCAGTGGAGGACGATATAGTGTTTGAGATTTTAGGTTTTTTACAAAAGGAAGATGGATAAGTCCACTTCTTGCTTCCGTTTTCTGGTGAAAGTGTATTTGGCTAGATATAGCTTAGTTTTTATAATGACTTTTTGCTTTTGTTTTGCTTTTTCTTTTCCTTTTCTTATTTTTTTTCCTTTCTTAATTTCTTTTTTGAATATCACGATTGATTTCTTTTTTTTTTGTTAATTTAGTTTTAAGACTAGCTTTATTTTTAACATTGAAATTCTCCATTGTAACTTCGCTGTATATGCCACAAGGTTGTAAAGCCTTTTATATACGAATAAACTTGCATTATTATTATTACTTTCGCGCTTGGCAGATTTGTTAATGACAGTGCCACTCCTTTTGTGCCCTTGTTTTAATCCCTGAGATCTCGAGTTCATCCGTCAATGAGTTTTAACCCACGAGCTCGTCCTTTCTACTGTTAGATCCATTCGAATTTCTATGAGTTTTCTTTTGTGAATCGAGTCGTAAGCTTGCTTGCTTGCCACGAATAATTGGAATATATTTACGTTCTTCTCCCAATTTTGTTCAGGGATTTGTCTCAGAGGTCGGTTGTTGAGCGATCCTTCCTGAAACCTGCTTATTACTAGGATTCTTTCTGCGAATGGTTATAATCTATTCTTTAGAATATATGTAAAAATTTTGTAGCCAACGGGAATTAAGTTCTCTCCTCTGTAACTCTTGCTGGATAATATGTCTCAATTCTTATGAGTTGGACATATGACAGATGTCTTCCATCTGGTATGCTTTATGCTTCCCAAATCGCAACAGTTCGTGGCCTCCGTCCTTCAGTAGCTCCGCCCTATGTCATTGTTTTTCTGTTTCATCCGGGCAGCAATTATTACAATTACATGTGGAACAGAATATTCGCGACTGCGTCTGCAGGCATCAATTTGAATATCAAAATTTTCAATGACCTTTCGACATGTTGCTGAAGTTATTTCATGACTTGCAATTTGAATGTTGTTCTTTAGTTCATTAATTTATTGTTTATGGCTTGTTTGCATACACTGAACTTTTCAAAAAAAAAACCCGCAACAAAGTCTAATGCTGTTAGATCACATCACATCTTTGGATTAAAGATTGATTTGGCCGATTATTTACACCGAAAAAGTATGCAATGAGATGAGTATTTTTCAAAGAACGCCCATTTTCATAATAAGTTTGAATAAACACGTTGTTGCAATGTATACCTGTCCATAGCTGAAATTATACTACCTTCTACTAACTAAAAGAAAATGGCTTGTCATTTGGAAAGACGTCACGTTTAAACATTTGTACAGTGCTGACATCTAGGCGTCACATTTGTATGACCCAAGTCACTTCGTCATCTCGTATTACTACGCCCATTGTGGGGTGCTACACGGAGACTCAAGAAGTACGAAAAACCGATTTTATAGGAAAGAAACGAAGGAGAGGAGAGAAAGAATAACGCACATGACGAAACTTTAAGCCTAGTATCCAGATCGAGTGAAATTTCACTTACTTTACACTTTCGTCATTTCACTTTACATTAGCATAGGATTAGTTCGGTAGTATGACAACAAGATGTCATTGTGATAAATGTTATATGTAACTGACACTCTAGGATATTTAGCATTCAAAATGGCACGTTTTCACAAGTGTAATCTATGTTATTTGGATACAAATTTCATAGTAAATATTTTTTTATTTAGAAATCTAATGCGGAGAAGATTAATCGCAGTAATGATGCTAGCAAGACAAATCAAATAAATTAAAAAAAAAAACTTCCTTCATAAAAAGAGAAAAATACAAATATACGAATAGAATTGAAAAAAACCTACAATTTCGATATTTTCCATGTTTAAATTTGATTTTTTCAATTTAATATTTTTTTATATAACCGTTGTTGGCTAGCAACTAAAAAGCCAAACATGACAGACAGTCGTGAAGTGAGGGTTCGTGGTCATTTCGCTGCGAAATATTGAAACAGCGACAACTGTTCATCAAATTTTTAACCTGTAAAATTTCTCTCGAACTGGATACTAGTAAGCGAAACGTTAGCGAAAAAAAATTTCGCTCTCATTTCACTCACCTTTTTTTACAGGCATTTAAGATAGGAAGTGAAATTTCACTCGATCTGGATACTGGCCTTTAACGAAAGAATTTTCACCCAAAAATTCCCAGGGTGAAAACTAACTCATACGCACATTTCTTTCTCTTCTCCTTTCTCAGATGTAAACAATGACCGCTGTTAATACACACCAAATCAAAGATTTCATGCAGAGTAAAGAATTATTCTAAGCCGAAGGCAGCCTCGTGCAGCATTTAATGACGAGACTCAAAACTGATTTCGGCCGACTTCTCGAGTCTCCGCGTAGCACCACCCAATGAGTTATTATTTTCACTGCTCTCTGAGCTTAATAAATCCTTGAAGTATTCTCTCCATCTTAATTTAGTTTTTTCAGAGTCTGTTAAAATATTTCCTCCAGCGTCCATGCTGAAATTTGTTTCTGCATTCTCTTATTCGTTGATACGCACTTCTTGTTCTAAGTCCAAGTTACAGCCGTAGTATTCCTTCGACTCGGTACCTCACTGAAAGACAGAAAGAACGAAATAAAGGACACGCAAAAGTGATTTAAAATGCTATTGTTAATTAATATGCATTATTCGATCGTGTAGCGTTTCATATACACTAACACTTACATGTCAAAAAATTCAAGTGACAGCTGTCAACTACACGAATAATTTTGACATGTCAATGTTAACCTGTTAACAAAACACCTCGTATAAATTCTAGATATTTGATAAAATCATCACACTAACTAGGCCCTTAAAACACTCTCCGTCGGGTCAACCCTCCAAATCCTCTTAATAGAGTCAAACTGGTCCCCTTAAAATCATTTCAATGTTATGCAAAACAAAACTCCCCGAAAAAAATACAAAAATTTACAAAGTCACGTTCCATGAGCAAAAGCATTCTTTCCGCCCAGTGACTCTTATCCATCCCCCCACATCCTGAGCCTTTCGCTAATCATTTTCGTGATTCTATCTCTTGCAGCAGCTTTCAACTGCGTCCATCCACCTAGTTATAACACGTACCCCAGAGGAGGCTTTACAATTGGACGAGTTGACGAGGTGTTGTTATCAAGCACACCGCTATTTACACTTCTGGCAATTTCCGGGAAATGAGTGGAAATACTCTACACTGCACCAGGACCGTGGCCGAGCTAGAGGTGTTTGCAAAGTGATTTCGATCGATCATCCATTATTTGCGGGCAAACACCGTGAACAAAGATATCTCCAGCTTTGGTTAACTAATTTGGAACTTTAAACATTGGTGTCTACTGCGTCCATTGTGTGGGTATTTTCGGGTAGCAGTAAACATAGACCTATCTAGAGATATAGTGGCACAATAGTTAATGATTTTCTGGAATATATAAAATTCGATGTATGTATGTATATATGTTCCCTAATAACTCCTAAACCATTCAACCGATCGCTACAAAAATTTAACCACTTATTACTTACATGAAGGGGGTGGTTTTGGTATCGGCGCGTGCTTCCAAAAATCACTCCTAGGGGCGCTGTCTTAAAGAGCTTTGTTAAAAATTCGATAAAAAGCATAATAATATACGCCCCACGAGGGTGAAAATGTATACATAAAGGTTTTTGGGTACGAGAAAGCGATTGGTGATGTCCATTACTTACGCAAAGATGGCGGTTCCAATATGGCGGCCGAATTTTGCAATTATGTTCGCCGACCCCCGGCATGGGTATCAAATGAAAGGGTATGACAAATAGAATACTATTAGCTGTGTGGCGTCATTCCAAATTTAAAATGGCCGCTTACACAAAATGGCTTTACCTTTTTCTTTGCAAGCTATCCGGTATGGGTATCAAATGAAAAGGTATGACAAGTAGAATAGTGTTAGCTGTGCGGCGTCATTCCAAATGCAAAATGGCGGCCAACACAAATATACAGTTTACATTTTTCTTTACAACGCCCTCGGTATGTGTATCAAATGAAAGTGTATGACGAGTATAGTAGAGTAAGCTGTGTGACGTCATTTTAAATCTAATATGGCGGTCACCACAAAATGGCAGAAGACATATAATAGTCCAAAATGTAGCAAATAAAATATAGTTTAAAAAAAATAAAATATACACTTTTAAATTAAAATGAACTAAAAAATAAAAAAAAGTTTGAATATAAAGTTTTTATTGCTCCAGCCAGTATATGGGAACTTACTTTTCGAAATGTAAAAAAGCTGCAGAACATTAAATATAGTTTTTCCTGAAACTCTTTAAAAAACACCGTAACATCTGTTGCATGTCTGATTAAATGCTGGACATTTTTTTGCTCCTTCTGTTCGTCTCAAGCCGAAATGACAAAAACAGAGAGAAAATGTGTGTGTAATGTATTTTTTTAGAGCACCAAATTGTGCATTGTTGAGCCAAATTTGCAAAATTGATTTTTTTTGGGAATATTTTTGCTATGCCGGCGATTAGACGCCCTGTGCAGAACTTCGCTCATGGCGCCCTCGAGCGAAGTTCGGCACAGGGCGGCTAATTCCCCGGCATAGCAAAATCAAATCTGATCGATAAATGCCTTCAGGGGATGGTTTTTATTGGCTCGATCAAAATATCAGATCCCTAATAGTTTCACATTTTGTTATTTGAAATCAATAATACCAAAAATTGCCTTTTTCAAACTCTCCTACTGTATATTAAAATTCATATCACCTGATTACTACTATTGGCTTATGGGTGCAGCATAGACGCACCCGGTCCCAGCTAGTTGATAATATTTTTGTTTCCTTTTTAAAATTTGCTTGGAAGATCTACTTTGTATTGACAATTCTCAGTCTTTACTCTTTATGACGTATTCATTTCATCATTTTTCGTTGAGCTATTGCCACAAAAATCTCATTAAACACACTTTGGTCCCTAGGGTCTCCATTCAAAATTGTACCGTGATATCTCTAAAGTTGAGTACTATAGGCTCAAAAGTAAAACTCTAATTAGTATGCAAAAAAGAAAACTCCAAGTGAAGTGTCCCTCCTGGTTTCTATCCTGCATACAATTATTGCGGTCTACAATAGTCAACATTAATCCTGTGTAATCGTTGGACAGTGATATATCTCTTTGACTTTGCAACCCTCTGTGGGTTCAAGGCGCCAATTACGTAGCCTTATCTGATTTTATACAACGACCCTCTTTATCGACAGGACTTTTCCTCAGATGGCTTTAGTGGAGTTAACGTTCAACGATTTGTTTTGTGATATAAAAACTAAGTGTAAGGGAAAGATTGTTTTTCTCAGTTTTTATTTAAAATTTAATTCAAATTATTATTAGGTTTGAGGGAAAGTTTGTGGCGTTTCCCCGATAGATGGCGTCAATAACAAATAAGTGACGGACCACTGATGGCAGCGACACTACGAGAAGCTCGTTTGAAAGGTGACAGTTCGAGTGTTACTATGAGTGTAAAACCATTGATACAATTGCAGTTGTTTGCGTTTGCAATTGGAGAAAAATAATGAAAAGTTGCGGTATAACGAAATTTTTTTACTGCATATGATGAAGGCACTTTATAAGAGTCTGCTGCGCGGAAATGGTTCGCTCGCTCTCGTTCTGATAATTTTGATGTGAAAGATGAGTCACGCTCTGGTCGTTGAATCTCTGAAAAAGCTAGTGAAATTCTTGAAAAAGTTAAGCAAGAAAGGCAAGTGTCGATATTGATGTTAAGCTAGGCACTAACCATGCTCTCAATCCCCTCCAACTCACTTCACAACTTTGCTGACGACGGTACTCTACGTTACTTCTATGGCTTCGGTAATGTAAGACAAGAACTTGCACCGACCCTCCTTCTTTTTCAGTGGGCAAGAAGAACCTAACAGCAGAACCATCTCTAAATATCCTAGGCATAACATTAGCCGAATATCTGCGCTGGAATAATCACATATTCCAATTGCTAAACAAGCATCACAATGCCTGGGATTGCTTAAAAGGTGCAAATTCCTTCTTCAGCCGTCGGCCAGGGCTACAATCTATAAGTCCTACATTCGTCCCGCCTCGAATACAACTCGTATATCTGGGACGGGCCCCCAGATCCACCTTAGCTTGGCTGGACAAGGTGCAAAACCGCGCTCTCAAACTTATTGGTGATAGTGCCATTTGCTCTTCAATTGACTCATTAAGCCACGGTAGGAACATAGCGGCTCTTGCAAAATTTTACCTTTTTTACCACTATGACTACTCCACTGAAATAAGTAACCTTATGCCTCCACCGCAACATTTCTCCCGCAATACAAGATTTGCCCGGTTCAGAAACTCGCTTATAACAAGAACAACTCGATTGTGGAACAACTTTCCACAGTCAGCATTCCCGAACTCATACAACACTCAAGAGTTCATACGCAAGGTTCCCCGCCATCTCCTCCAACACCCACCCGACTCTCCCTAATCTATCCTATCTTTCTCTCTATCCTTCGAGCTAAGCTTACTACTAGACATTGCACCATGACATGTACGACATTGACTGGTAATGGCCAGAATTGACTGGTAATGTTATGTGTGGTGGGACTACAAGAAAATCATAGTGACCGATGGGTTCCTTTGGTTGGGCAGACGATTGATTCTAAAACTGTATTGTAGACAATTAGGCCTTCCCCACACGAGTCGACTGATTTGCAATCGACTTAGTTTTAAATAACTGAATTAGAAGTTGTTTTTCTAGCTGTTCAGTCAACGTTATATTAGATGATCTTAAATCCAAAACCCCACACAACTTCGCCCAGTGTTTCCCAGATGTCAATTCTATCACTGCCTTTATCTTGATCTTTATAAACGACCTTCTCTGAATCGCACTGTTTTTTGCGTTATTCTTATGCTTTCGATAATGCAAGTCAAGCATGCGCCAAACTTGGTCTTCATGATCGATAACTCAACATAGGATTGACACCAAGAGAATGGCTCAAAACCGAGTCCGATGGAGAATCTTTGTCAAAGCCCTATGCTCCCAAGAATGATACAGAAGGATAATACCAAAAATATAGATGTAAAATTAATTCTCCTCCGAAAATGTGTTTATGTTTTGTGATCAAAGGCAATTGCAAGTCTCTGCATCGAAAAATACGAAGCTAACGAAAGAACATACGCACAAGCATGTGCAATATTATTAGGTACCCTATGTCCTATGATGATGTCGACAATATAATTAGGTAGTTAAGTTTGGAAATTAAAGAATACTCTGTGATCAAAAAATAGTAAAATGCAAATGGCTTATAATTTATGCAAATTTATTTCACCCGTCAAGGTAACCTCGGTAGTGTAAGGAGTAAGGCGCCTTGTTACCATTCCAGAGGTCCCGGGTTCGAATCCCGGCAGCACCACGGTTCTTCGCCTTTCCCACTTCCCCCCCCCTACATCACTTTTCTTTTTTTTCTTCCCTCTTTACATTTCTGATTCCTCCTGCCATAGCCTTTCGCTAGCCCTTCCCTGCTCCACCAGCGCATGTCATCGAACCGTTGATGGGATTCAACACGTTTCAGGAGGCATAACACCCCAGCGAGTTGTTTCTTGATCGATGCCCCGATGCCAGAGTCGCGATAGTAATGGTTGGGGAGTAGGTGGAATAAAAAAGATCGCGGCTTGGTTTTGGCAGTTCCTTACTTCACTTCGCTATCTCCTTTCACTATCGTTCGACTAGAGCTTGCTGTCCGACATTGCAATCTATACGAAAAATAGATTGTCGACAGTACAAAGGACTTTCCCTGAGCTCTCAGTCTTTTTCATTAAAAAAAATCCTCTCCAGATACAATACAATTATGCCAACGTTTTTTCCAGTCCTCAAAACAGTTATTGAAGTCTGATTTGGTTTCTGTAATTTTTCCTTAAATCAAGTTCCTTTTTTGCATTGCTATTGTCTTTCTGTCTTGTCACTAGTTTTTTTCACCTTCATACTCCCAACGACTAGAGGTAGTGATCGGTGTCCACATTCGCTCTTCGATAACTGGTTACTTCCAGTCTACTACAACAATGACTAGTATTAACAAGAACGTGCTCAATTTGTTTATTGTGCTTGCCATCTGATGACTACTTTAGTGCTACTTTTTCAATCAATATTATAATTTATCTATGGTAGTGCCCTCAAATCTGAAATGATGGTACACAATACAATCGGTAGCTTGATCGGAATTGAGGACAAGTAACTCGACATATTTTTCAATAACTAACTTAAGCTATGATTAGAAAAATGTGTCATTACAAAGCCCTTTCATTCCTTATCAAGAATTACAAAGTTCGTCCTTGCACACTACAAGGACAAGCATTACTCCCTTGCTCTATTTAAATTTTATGATGTGGGTTTTGTCTGTGATGATGATGTCAATAAAAAGGCTCCAAGAAATTCTCAAAAAAGCATTTATCTTACCTTTTGTAATGCTGAAACTTTTTCCTTTCCAAAAAAACGAAAGAAGAAACAGTTTTTTTGTTCGCGAAGCAGATAATGGAATCCACTGACATTGGAGAAACATCGTGACATGAATTTATCATAAAACATAAAAAATTCCATCAAAACTTTGACCATAAAACATCGCTCGGCTCTTGCGGAACACTTAGAAATACTTTCATCCGCTGATGTCATTCTTCATGGGTCTAACCGAATTGGATTCCCATGGTTGTCCAGGCCCCGCAGGAACGTGACATATTGCGTTAAGGAACGTACCTAACAACATCCACGTCTCCAGAGTGGAGAACAAGATGGAGACAGTTTCGGGTTACGTACTTATGTAGAGGAGAGTATAGAACACTCCTGAAGTTTGAAGTTAGTAAACAGGAAGAAATAGTTTCGCTGTAGTCTGTCCACATGTGAAAGGAGCCTTTCGGTTGAAGATGCAAACACTTAAGTTCCGGAGTTTTTTTTGTGTGGACTTGGGGCACATGTCAGCAAGTGGAAGTAGTGGAGGAGGCAAGAAAGTGTCGTTACTTTGGCACGAAAGGCAAAAAGCGTGACTGTGTGGCGACACTTGACAGTTAATTTGCGTGTCACATGAAGAAAGCTGAAGTCATTAGGAACCTCGATGTAGTTGACTTGTGTTACTGGAGGTGATGTTGGTGCTAGGAATCGCATTAGAGATCAACTTTTGAGACAGCATTTCACTTTTTAGGTACTTCTATGCATAGCGGATGTAATATGTAATTTTGTTTTATTTTGTAAAGTTGATGGAAATCGAGAACTGAAACATAAACTTAAGTATTTTGTTGGAAGTTTTTTTTACAGTACTTTGCCACCTTCTTATAGACATATATAGGTTTCTTACAAAATAGAAGGTATTAAAGAACACAAGACAGATTTGAAACTTCGCGTACAATAATAAAGAACATATAGACATAGGTATTAAAACTTGACGTCAATATAATATTAACACGAAATAATCACCTTTAATACACAATCTAACAGACTCCTCATTTTTACTTTACCGATGCCTGTGCCATCTATGAACAAATTTAAATAAATTGTAAATATTTTCTTGCTGCTTTGGTAGAATCTATATATATATATAGGAGAAAAACATTCACTCACTTGGTCATCATCATATCTCCAGAACTATTGGACCAACAGACTTAAAATTTGGCGTGCATGTTTCTTTTGTTAAGTAGAGATCCTCTAATAAAGTGGTTTGCAAAAATCGACTCCTGAGGGGGTCCGTAAAAGATATAAAATAACAGTTTTTCAACTATAACTTTTACAGACTTGAAATTTTACATAATCATCGCAGAGCTTTGAAATTTTGCATGAAGGTCCGTGGAGGTCTCCTATGATGCACCTCGAAGACCGATTTTCGAAATTCAAAATGGCCGCCGAAAAATGGTTGAATTTGCCAATTTAATTCCGATTCCAATGAAAGTGGGTATCTAGGGGTTTTTAAGGTCGCAAATAACGAATTTGTGGTCAAAACTTATAAATTCAAAATGGCCGACGAATTTGCAAATTATGTTCCGATTCCAATGAAAATCTGTATCTGAGGTTTTTGAAGGTAGCAAATAACGACTTTATGATCAAAATTTAAATTCAAAATGGCCACACCAATATGGCCGACGAGTTTGCGAATTGTACATATTTCGATCCCAATTAAAATCGGTATATCGGAGTTTTTAAGGTAGTAAATAACGAATTTATGATCAAAATTTATTCAAAATTGTGGGACCAATATGGCGGAAGAATTTTGCCAAATAAGTGTCATTTCCCGGTTAGCTGTATGTAAGGTGATCAAGAGTTGGAAAATCGGAAAATCTTGACATTCTATCTACAAATGGAAAAACATTGAATGTAGTGTATCCTGAAGCTCTCAAAGCGATCAGTTCAGAATTGATCAACAAGGTTTTTTTTGGAAAGGTGGTAAGGAGAAACGGAAATGTGGGATGCTTTATGTATAATGGATAAGAAGGAAACCATCACCTCTGAATTTTTAGGTATAAGTCTAGGATTCTGCAATACGGGAAGAGGCTGGCATCTGGGTAAACAAATAAAACCTGAGTCAGTGACATTGCAGATGAGAACCCAGGGGCCAAGCAATTGCAGATTTATTTTAAACGTTTTAACGTTCTTGGTTTTAACAAAACCCATATATGTAGGTAATTTTGGTCACACTTCAAATAAATGCATTTTGAATCTAATGTCTCGAACGTTTATAGGAATACTTGGTTTTTTGTTATTGGTTATGAAGAATTTAATTTTGGAGATCCTATAATTAAACGGCAAGCACTTATTTTGTGGCACCATTTTACAGAGTTTAAACTCTCCAACAATATTGAAAACTGTTTCACCGTGTAGCCCTGAGCTCAAAGAAGTGCAGAATCGCAATTTTATTTATACACGACACAAAAGAACACTAAACATTAGAAAATAATTGTACAATTAATTCCCCTATGAAACGTATGGCATCCGTTACATTTAATTCGAATATATTAACATTGCTTTTTCCAACTATAAAAAATTTGTTTCATTTTTCAATTTAGTTTAATTGTTCTCGAAAAATTTTGTTATTGCTGACTTCTAGATTTAAATTAAAAAAAGCTATAGAAAATGGCTCTCGAATTTCGAGTGCTGGATGCTGCTATTTGCATTAATTTTAAATCTTTTAACGTTCATGGTTTTAACAGAATACACAGGCAATTTTGGTCATAGTTCAAATAAATCTATTTTGAATCTAATGACTCCAACTTTTATAGGAATATTTCGTTTTTCGTTAATGGTTAAGAAGAGTTGAATTTTGAAGGTTTGGATTGATTTTAATTGTTTAAACGTTGGGTGCAGCGAGGCGCACCGGGTCCCAGCTATCCAAAATACAGAAAATACTCATTGAGACACTTCATCTGTGTATGAAAATTCATATCTCGAAAAATGTCAATGGATGGTTTTTATTGTCTCGATCAAAATGTCAGATCCCTAATAGTTTCACATTTTGTTATTTGAAATCAAAAATATCAAAAAATTGCCTTTTTCAAATTCTCCTACTGTATATTAAGATTCATATCACCTGATTACTACTATTGGCTTATGGGAGCAGCATAGGCGCGCCGGGTCCCAGCTAGTTTATTTATATGGCATCACTTAATTACTATCATGGCTGTCGCTGACAGCTGCCTACTTGGTTGAAGCAGTGTGGAAAATTGCTCTTTTGGCGGTGATCTTCGTGAAGTTCATCAGCTAAAAGCTTAAGTAGTTAAAACCCAAAATGTTAAACGAAATAAAGTGGAAACTAAATTGTTAGTATACTTGTGCATTCATTCAATTATGAAATTAGTGTTAGAAAACTTGTACATTAAAGTGACAGCGGTAAACGAGTGAGAAGGCAACTTCCGTTTCATACGGCTGTCCTTGTTTTCGTTGCCGATTTTGAATTCACTCATACCTTCTCAAATCCCCAGAAAAGGTATCTTATATTTTTTCTGTTAACCTCACCATTTGGAAGATATTGAAGATTTAAGTTTGATTATTTTAAGACAAAGTTCATTTTTGTTAAACAAAGCATTATAGAGCATTAAATTTCCTACAAAATTCTCCGAAAACATTTTTCTGTACAATCAATTAATGATGAGGTATGAATTTTTTTCTATTGGACTGAGAAAAAAATAAAAAACTGCGATGCGGAGGATCTTCCTATTAAAATTAAGAGCTCATGTTGAGTGACAATTTTTGTAAGGTGTCCAGCAACCCAATTTTCCGTGTCACTTGTAACAAAAAAAATTGATTTTTTAGACCCACCCTAATATACATTAGGGTGGCCCTTATTTTCAACTTTTTCGATTTTTTTGCAAGTCGCCCCTTCAAAATATTCGAATGGATGAAAAACGGGGAAATGTGAAGTTTGAGGCAAATCCGAAGATATTTAAAGGTCGCTCACGGCGGTCGAAATTAGAAAAAATGTGACTTTTTTGCATTTTTTCTTTTTTACCCACCCCTGAAATATATTACCCAACCCTGACGCCCCTGGATATTTCAATACATTTTTATAGACCTTTCCAACAAGCCAAATTTAAAGAAAACGGTTAACAAACAAGGAAGTTATGGCCATTTATATGATAGAAAACTATCGAAAAAACTTCAAATCACATACTTAAACTTCGTTGTACTCATGACTGGTTCTGTTGAGGAAAACGAAGTTTTTGCTCGATGAAGAGCTTGTGCAAAGAGTTAATCCTGCAGGAGAATACTGAGCAGACCGCCTGCGCTAATGAAAAGGTCGCACGTATCACCGAGGCGATGGAGCAGATATCTGACCCTCGAGGGCAAAATCTCAAAGACATACACCGAACTTCTGGTGGAAAGATGAAATTGAGGAGCGTCGAAGGATTCTCCTAAAGGCAACGGCCAGAATTTGGGGAACTCTTTGTGGAATACAGCGACCCGAGAAGATGGCTTAAAATTGCCACCGGAAAGAGTAAAACGGAGCACTTTAAGAGTCTGTGCAAGAAAGCGAATAGTAGTCACTAGGGGGTGAGCCGATATTCTGGAAGCGGAGGGTAGGAATGCACGACCAGGAATACTCATTCGCGAGCCTAGGCAGTGCGACGGATTCTGGCGCACGGCCAGTCAATCGTAGCATGACAGAGGAGGTGGGACGAGTTTACTAACTAACAGACCCATAAAGTCATACCATAAGTGTAGAAGTGGGAAGGAGGTTATAGGACATATCTTTAACTTGGAAAATTCACCATTCTGCCCATAATGTCTTCTATAAATGCCCGAGCTTTGAGGAGAACACAACTGTGTTGGAAACAGCCGGTGAAGCAGGGTAAAGGCCGGACCACACATATCCGCACCGCGTCCGCACCGCATGACGGCCGTGTGTTGGGCAACACACGGAGAAAAAGTAAACAAGTAAAATCTTACCAGTCAGTCCCCACTTTTCCGCGCCTCCGTGTCCGCACCGCATCAAATTTTACTTGTTTAATTTCCCTCCGTGTGTTTCCCAACACACGGCCGTCATGCTGTGCGGACGCGGTGCGGATATGTGTGACCCGGGCTTTAAGAAGGAGGTGCTTCTTTTCTTAGGCTGGACTAGAGACCTACAGAACCGCGAGGCAGGAGCTTCTCGGTAGAATACTGTCCACCTTCCGATGGACGTACGGCCACTTGTGTAGCTAGTGAAATGGGTAGCGAGTTTCTCGAAGTCACTTTTCCCACAAAGAAACCGAAACGATAGGTCACTGATCCGTAAGCCCCACTATTCCAGGTCTGGGGAGCATCTTCGAGGGACGCTCTTACCCCGGGTCTCCACTGGAAATAAAGTATTGCATACAATTTCGAATTGCAATGAAATTGCTCGTCGAGATGCCCATATTATCTCTGAAATATTGCATGCAATTGCAATATGGGTATCTCGACGAGCAATTTCATTGCAATTCGAAATTGCATGCAATACTTTATTTCCAGTGGAGACCCGGGGTTAGAGGCATGGTCTGGTACTGCCGGCATCACAGCCTCTGTCGAACTCCCAAGAGCTCAAACGCGAGGCTCACTGCGTGTTCCTCAAGCATCCTCCACACTCCCCTTAACCTTAACCTATCATTCTATCCTTCGAGCTGAGCTTTCTACTGGACATTGCACCATGAGGCTAACGACATGCCTGACTAGTACTATAAAGGGCACCTGGGCTTAGATTTTCACATAAAAAAATATAATAATGTGTTTTATAATGAAACTTTTAGTTAATTCACTCCCAATCAGTTTATAAACACTCTGAGCACAATAAAAATCGCGCAGAATCAAAGCAATATTCAATTTCACGCATAATAAACCTTTCCGTAACCTTATATAAAAGCATCGATCTAAAAGTGCCACTCATGGAATGAAATGATGTGTTGATGTTGAAGATGACACGACAAACGACAATTCACAGCAGATTCTTGACAATACTCATTTTTCACAAGCAACAAAAACGCGATGATTTCATATGGAATTAATCTAGAATCACCCACGACTGCCATAATCATTTCAAAGTCCGCATATTCGACATTGAAGGAGACAGCTCCAGCTTCGGGATCAAATTGATTGAAATGTTATGCTCTCTCCGGAAAGTGCTTATGTAAACATGCTGTCAATTTTCATTCCAACGCAATAGAAGAAGATCCAGCAGCGAGCAGCCAGCCCCACGAAATCGCATATCCATGCGGAGCCCTGATATCATTCCGTCTGAAAAGCACAGAATGAACAGCAACAATTCACAAGATTCGCAAGATTCCACTGATTTGCTTCCTCCTTGGGATCGAAGGCAAGGGGCAACACTTGTGCCCCTCGAGTAAATGCCGATATATGCAGATAAATGGCGTAGGGGGGGCTCCGCATTTGCCTGATCCACATTCTAGTGCCAGTTACCCTCCCATATGTGTGTGCTCCAACGTCTACCCCTCGGTATCTTGACAAACAAAACCTCGCACAGGTGGTGGAAGTTGACGGTCATATTTTATACAAAAGCCTCATTCGAACTGCTCTAGACGCGTTTTATGTATGACATAACTTAGAAAAAGGGGATTGTTGGGGCTGCTTAGAAAGTGATTTGTGGATTAAATCTGACAGGAAAAGGAATATCTAAGTGGGTACATCGCTCCCTGCAACCCATGCACTTTGCATTTTATATTTGCAAGCGGCACGTGCTCCTCCCGCACGGGAAAGGGCTTGTTGCCCAGCAGAAAGTTTAATTTGCCTTCTGCTGCTTCAAAGGAGATGAGGAGTTTTCTTAAGGACTTTGAGAAAGTTCAGACTACAGGGACGTTCCTCCTGAACTGTTCTTCTAGAGGTAATTTGTAAGCTGTAAGTGCTGCAGGCTGCGCAACACTGAAGCAGGTTATTTACCTTCTGTTCTCTGCTGACTTATTTACCTTCTGACTTTACTGACGTAATAAACCTCAAAAGTTGTTAAAACTTAATTTTCTACGATTCTGTTTGCTGAAATTATGGCGAAAGTGAATTTAAATTAATTTCGAATTGGTTTTTACCGGCGATGGATATAGAAAATTTAATTGAAAGCATCCTTAATAAATTTAAGAGGTTTGTGGAGTTTGTTTCAATTAATTACATCAAGTGCTTTACGAGATTAGATTTCCAACAGATAACGCGCTATGCTTGGATGTGGCATTAAATATTTGTTTAATTGAAAGTAAAATTAATTGCAAGTTGAATATATGACGTTTAACAATATTCCTGGCAGCTGGAAAATTTTATTTTTTAAAACTTGCTTCTCAGAAGAAGGAATATTTAAGCTCCAATACTGCGTTGGGAAACGACTTTTCGAAAGAGCTCAAACAACTTGGGATCACTCTAGATAAAAGACTCAATTTGAATCTACTATATACTTAAACTGTTGCCAAGAAAGCCTCCAGAGCATTACTGAAGTTGCCTGCATAATGGAAAAAACTTTGAATTTAAAACTTAAAATGACTTACTGGTCTGATGCATTACATCTTCACCTACACAGGTTTTAGCCTGGTATACAAAGATCCAAGAGAATAAAACTCAGAGGCAACTCAAAAAATTGACATGAAAGGTCCTCCGAGGGATCCCAAGACCAATCAATACGTGCCATACTGAAGCATTAGGAGCAATGCTAAATAACACAAAACTCAATAAGGTCGTAGGATGACTAATAAAACTTTTAAGAAAATTTGGACTTTATTCATTAACATTTAGTCTCCTTCACGAGTGATACGTTTATTGCAACGCTTCTCAAACATTTCCATGTCTTTCTTATAGAACCATTTGTGCAACCCTTCAAAAAAAGCTTCAGGTTACCTCCCAGTGGCGTAGGTAGCTTTTTGCGATGGGAGGGGATATGACTTAGTATATTTTGATTGATAGGATTTTCAGAATTTAATGCATCCGAACGGGGTGTTTCTGCAGATGATTCTGCATTTCTATGGTTTTTACCGTCTCAAGACTTGCCGAATGGTTTTATTAGCAGTAAAAATTTCTTCATTCCGAGATAATAAACAAAACAATTTTAACACACCTTTGCAATTATAAACTGGTATAAATTTGAGAATTGAGGAGTCTCTGTTCAAAAGGGCGTATTTCCATCATAAACAAACTTTACAGAAATCGAAAAAAAAAATCCGGTTTCTATAAATAAAATGCTAAAATATATTTAAATGCACATTCATGTGAAGGTTAAGACTACAATAATGGATTTTTTATTTAAAAAAATACACATTAAAACTATATTTTTTTTAATTTATTTAGAAATAGGCCTTTTTGATCGGGATTGTGAGAAATACGACCTTTTGATTCGACACTTCAAGAAATAAGCCTTTTTGAATAGAATTTTTGGAAATACTTGCAGTGAAGTTTTTTGGGGTTCTGTCAAAAGCAAAAATCCTTTTAGCAAGATTTTTATGTCCACCTATCCACTCTTAGTATAACTCTGAGCTAAAATTAAATGTTCTATTGTGTTAGGGCTCTAATACCAAAGTACCAAACTACCAAATAAAGCCAACTTTAAGATCAAAATTTGCTAATACATATCTTCAAAAATAAAGGCCGCAACACAAAAATTGTTGGATATTATTTATAGGGAATTGTCCGTGCTTTCCAATTTGGGAAAAAAAATATTGATTAACCACGTATTTTTGGGGGAAAAGGTAGTTGAAGTTGATAGTTTTATTAAAAAACACAAAATTTTGAATTTGATGACTAATTACTCTGGAAGGTGGTAGGGTATTTTAGTACGGTGAGAGTATTTTTTCTAAAAAAAACACACTTCCTTGTAATTCATTAACTAAAGCTGATATAAAAAAACTGATAATATATTTGAAATCAGCGTCAAAAATTAGTTTAGAGTGATGTAAAATATTCCATGTAACAGTCACACTGTTAAGCAGTGTTATAATTGGGTCTTCCTTTCGCTTACAGTCACAATTATATGAAACGAAAATTCAGATCGTATTTTGAAGTAAACCTTCTTTTGCTGAGGGGGTTCCGGTTATCCGATCATAATATAATATACTCAATATATCCAATATGGCCACCAAAAAAATGGCGGATTATCGTACTTTACTTTTTGATTGGATTCCTAATTTTTTGGAATTTTTTATATGGAAAGTACGATCCATTTGATTAAGTTTTTAGGCTCATTCGATGGACTTTTATGCCATATTTTCAAAATAATTTTAAAATAAAAAAAAGTTGAAAACGGAAATACGCCCTTTTGAACAGACATTCGTCAATTATAAACTAGAGTAAATTAGCTCCAAGGAACGTCTTCGAATTGTTGATTCGCCAGAGACATTGAGTGTACTGTGTATTGTGCTCGATAAAATTGTATCGAGTTAGAACAACCTATGAAGTCAAAGCTTCCCCGAACTTATAACTTAAAGTTTATCATAATTTTGCCCGTAGAATCTTTTCTTGAACTTTAATATTTTTACTGACACGGCAATTTTTATAAACTTCAAATTATTTAGAAGGAATTAAATTGACAATCAAAGCCAAAAGTTAGTCCTATTTTTTAGGAAGCTCACATTTTGATACTCTACTACATTAAAAAATATTCGAAATATTAAATATTGAATAAAATATGATCATAGCTACTAGTTATTTCACCAAAAATTGGAAAAACGATTAAATTTCTTGATTTATTATAACGTTAAAATTTTGAGTATTTAGGAACCGAGGTGCCACTCTTGGCACATTGTATTTACTTTAGATGTGCTCAAGATGTGTCAACAATTATAGTAAGCCTTTTCGTGGCTCTTGATTGGTCGGCCTGCTCGAAGCGCGGAAATTATACAACAGTTAAATGCACAGCCGTCACAAAAACTAAAAACTAAACTATAATTGCGCAAAAACAAAATTGCACATTACATAATGCCAAAAGAGGTGCTGGTGCTTAAGAAGTTTCATGTATACTTAAATACGTAGATACGAAGAGTTTTATTCAATTCTATTATAAATTTTGTAGGCTCATGGGGGGCATTGATCCCCTTGATCCCCCCCGTATCTACGCCACTGTTACCTCCTCATTGGAGCCATATTTCTGTTCGGCGAGCATTTTTTTGGACGCACTAATAATGCTATATAATACTCATTATTGATCCTTTTTCCCTTTTCAAGATAGTCGATGAATATAACCATAACCTTCCCAGCCGACTTTTGCGTTTGGTGGCTTTCCCCGGTATCTGTCCACTCAGCTGACTGTCGACTTGACTCTAGCTAGAGTGTAGTAATGGATCCATGTTTCATCCATTGTCACATATCACATGAAAAAATCTCTTCCCCTTCACTATCTATCGACTAGAGCTTCCTGTTTGACATTGCACTCTATACGAAGAAAATAGATTGTCGACAGTACAAAGAGTTTTCCCTGAGCTCTAGTCTTCCACATAAAAAAAAAATTCGCCTAAACAGCTCAAATAATCCAGTAAATAAGCCGGAAAATGTGGAAAAGTTGATAAACCGTTCCGATTTGAAAATTTTTTGTTTGTACGTGTTCTTTAGACCCTCAGGAACATTCATCACCACTAACATCTGCCTTGATATGAAAAATGAAAGAATTAGGGTAGTTTTCCCACCCCAAAATCATTCCCAATAGTAAAAGTGATAAAAAAATTTTAAAATTTGAAATTTCACCTCAAAATTCGTGCACATATCATTTTGAAAGGTTGAATTGTTGTAATTAGACCTCGGATTCGTCAGCGACCCCGAAAACCCCCGAGAGGCGATTTCCAAGGTGAAATCTTGAATTTTTAAAATTTCTTCATTTTTGTCACTTCTAGGGGTGGTTTTAATGGGGTGCAACCACCCTCACTCGATTTTTGACCTCGGATTCGTAATCAGCGACCCCGAAAACCCCCGAGAGACGCTTTCCGAGGTGAAATTTCGAGTTTTAAAGTTTTTTTATCACTTTTACTATTGGGAATGATTTTGGGGTGAGAAAACTACCCTAATTTTTTCATTTTTCATATCAAAGCAGATGTTAGTGGTGATGAATGTTCCTGAGGGTCTAAAGAACACGTACACACAAAAAAATTTCAAATCGGAACTGTTTATCAACTTTTCCACATTTTACAGTATTTTCCGGATTATTTACTGGACTAAAAACAGTGTTCTGAATCATAAATAATCAATCATTCCTTAGGTCAACAGCAAGGAAACACGGTACCCACTGCGAACACACCTTTCTGATGGACGAATGTTCAGCTTTCGGTTTTCCAAAACGATTTTGTGCCTTTTTTATGTTTTCTGGAACAATTGCCGAGTTTTTGGCAACCAGAACCTACAGCATCATTGGTGAATGATCAACCCTAGTTTAGATTGTGTTATACCTGAGGATATCAATAATACTGAAGGACTGTCAAAGGTGTTCAGAATATTCAAGGGAGCTAAAGTAATGTTGAGATTGAATATTGGCTTAGAAAAGGGACTGATAAACGGCAATATAGGTTGTGTTATTGCGATCATCTGGCCACACTTTCGACATGACCAATTGTATGAGGCAGACATTCAATTAGCACGGTATACAGAAACAAGGTAGTGTAAAAGAGACTGACAGCTCGAATATCGTACGAATATCGTAGAAAAAGCCGACGTCACCCGGCAAGTTAATACAGAAAACAACAACAACAATTTCGATTTTGTATGGGGAAGACTTGCCGAGTGACGTCAGCATTGAAATGACATTTCTCTTTTACATTACCTTGTTTCTGTATACCGTGTTCAATTAGTTCATGTCGATTTCGATGATGTGAACGTGATCATACAGTTTCCAGCCAAATACAGTTTTTATAGTACCGTTTGAAAGGCGAATGTCGCCATTGACCTTGGGCTGCACTGTAGACCCTGCGGTCGTCTATTTTAAACACGTCTCTTTACTGCCGGGTAGGCTTGAATTGCGCCATGCAATCTATCTCGAAATTGGGGTGGAGAAGAATGCATTCTGTAGTTCATAAACTCTCGACTTAACATCTCAAAAACAATTGGTCGTTCCTAGAATTTGTATTCAACGTTTGACCTTGAAAAATTCGCTTAAGGTACAAAATTTTGTTATGTGTACTTTCTGAAAGCTATTCGTAATGGTAAAATAAAGGTATATGTAACAAATCACTACACCAGAATTTTGCTAGAAGTAAACTCCTAAAATGATAAATTAATGAAGTTAGTGATAAAAATTATAAATATAACTTACTTAAATGTAAACTAGTTGGGATGCGGGTTTGACCCTTTCGGTACACACGATCAACTTCCCAGTATGATGAATGTTGAATATTATGAATGGATATTTTAATAATAAATTAATGAACAATAATAACAACAAATTGTAAGAAAAAATCATACCAAATTCATACACCTAATTCTTCAAACTAACACAACTCCTATATAGTCGGGAAAATTAGCAAAAAAAACGCACGAAAAGAGACAAAATTCAAAAATGGCTGAAAATTGGTACACAGCTTCCTTGGAACTTTTTAAGAAAACAATTTCGGAATCAAAAAAAACATGGCCGCCGGAGATATCACTTTTTGGTAAAAAAATTACTCAAGAACTGGTTTTTTCGAAAAAAAAATTTTTATTTTTATGTTATTGCCTACAAAAAAGCCCTGTTGTCATTTTTTCGAAAACCTTTACCTTTCCGAATAGTTCAAGGTATTTTTTGGCCGAAAAGTGAGTTTTTGGAAACTTTGACCTTGAATAACTTCGAAAGGGTTAGGTTTCCGAAAAAATTACAAGAGGGCCTTTTTATAAGCAATAACGTTTCGCATTGATTCATCAAAAAAAAATTTGGAAAAAAACAGTTTTTGAGTGATTTTTTTGCCAAAAAGTGATATCTCCGGTGGCCATGTTTTTTTTGTGATTCCGAAATTGCTTTCTTAAAAAGTCCCAAGGAAGCTGTGTACCAATTTTCAGCCATTTTGGAATTTTGTCTCCTTAAAATGCTAATTTCCCCGGACTATACCTAATAGCAAAAATCTTGTAATTTTAAATAATATAATACTAATAAATTGTCTACTTAGAAAATAGTAATAGTTTTAGTAGTAGTGGGAAATTGGCTAGTGTCAGAAATGATGCCAAAGTAATCCTGAGAGTAGCTAGTTCAAATAACGATAAATTTGGAAGCAAATTACGTCATTTGTAAATTCGAATGATTTCAGGAGATATGTATTAGCAAAACTATTCAATGTAAAGGACTTGTCAGACTTGACAGAAAAGGCCAAATGTTTCGTAACTACTGGAAATTGTTGGATGAACTTCAATTCCCAGAACCTGTAGGACGTGGAAAACAATTCTCTCTCTCGGTTATAAACGTGTTGATCTAAAAGTGATATTTGTAAAGGGTTACATAATATTTGCACGGTTTTTAAAGAGTGCTTGGATTTTGACAAGTGATTTCGGGAAGCTATCACTCTGCTGAATCCAGAAAATGTAATTTCAGTTAGAATAGGTTTCATTTCAACGCGTTTATTAGATATTAGAAAAACCAATCAATTTAAAGTGCTTGTGACCCTTAGCCGAAGTTTTTTCATTTAAACAAAAAAACAGCTTGACCGAACGTTATGAAATTTTTTATAGACCATGTTTTCGTTAATGTGCTTCGAACGGCATCTCAACGAAATCTATATCATTTTTCGTCCGCGCGGTATCGTGCAGGAACAAAAATCACTTAAGTCATTCAAACAAAAAAACGGCTCGACCGATTTTTATGAAAATCTTTCCAGATCATCTTTCCTTTAATACCCTTCGAACGGCATCTCAACGAAGTCGATATCTTTTTTGGTTCGCGTGAAATCGGGCAGGAAAAAATTACCACATACGTACGCACAGACACACACATATACTTCTGCTCAAATTTTTGCTTAAAATGCTATTGGGGCCTTGAAACATTAAAATACATTGAAAATTTCGATTTCGATTTTCGCACCGATTACAATAACTTCCTACTGGGAAGTTAAAAATCACGTGCTCGGCTGCTCTCAAAATCTGAATTGATATTTTACCCACCTGGTATTTTCTGGGTAGATACTGCTACCCACGATCCTCACGTTATTCGACGGCTATGTCTCTTCCATTCGTCTCGATGGAGCATAGTCAGAATAACACCTCTCAGGCCTTTGCTTTGCTTGCACCGTTTTTTTCCCCATTAAAAAGCAACGCTTTATCAACATACGAAATTCATATTTTTCTACTGCTTTGAAATTTACAAAAGTAGCGTCCACCAACCACTGTTACTTGCAAACTTGGTGGGAATATCATGAAATTTATGGGGCACTCCGTAACCTCATAGAGCTTTATTAACTGTTAATAATAATCACCAGCGAACGCATTAAAACATATAACTATTTATTATCATTTAAAATAAGGCAATACATTTACTTTTATCTACCACGATATCACATGAACGAAAAGCATTGACAACTGAATATTTAATTTCTAAATATAAAAACATAAACTTTCTTAGCCTACTTGATTAATTTTGTAAAGTTTATTAAAGTGTTTTTGTTCAGTGTTCAAGTGTGACACACAGATGTCAGTGAGAACGTTTTCAGTTGCTACATTACTCCCCTTCCAGCAATACCTTTATTACTCATCAGGTATTGCGAAACGGACTTGTTTCCTTTTCTCTGCTGGTCCGACATACGTTCTTTGTTCTGGGTGTATTGTAACATTTTCTTCGTTCGGGATCATTTGCATGAACGCTGGTTTCAATCTCTCTACTGATATAGTATCATGTGTCCCCTTCACGTCTACTGTGTAGTATGCGTCACTATCTCTTTTAATAACAGCATACGGTCCACTGTACGGTTGGTCAAGTGGTCTTCTAACTCCATCAACCCTTATGAACACGTGCGTACACGTTCCAAGGTCCTTGTGTACAAAAATCCTCGGCTTGTTGTGGTGTGCTGTTTGTCGTGGTCTGAGTTCTCGCATGTACTCCCTCAAATTCTCTTTAAAAATTGTATGATCTGGTTCAAAATCGTCTTGCATGAAACATTCACCTGGTAATTTTAAAGTGTTTTTGTTCAATGTTCAAGTGTGACACACAGATGTCAGTGAGAACGTTTTCAGTTGCTACAAATTAGTCAATAATGGCGCCATCTATATGTCATCTTATGAACTTATTGAGCAATGTAATATGCCTCCATACCAAAGAAGCAGATAGCAGCGCTCTTATACTACCAAGTCAAACTTAGAGATCTGATAGATCATCTAAATGTACTGAAAAAGTTTCAATATAAGTTGTTTACGCTTACAAACTTTATGCCGGCTATACACGACTTCGATTGCCAATTCAAGATGTTGATCCGATCGAGGACAATTAAAAGTTGGAATCTGATGAATTTAACATCCGCAAACAGGATCACAGATGTGGTACGAAAATGAATCCAAAATCGATGAAGAAACGACCAAAGCTGGTGTTTACTGGCCCATATTCATGTTGACAGTAGCTCTAAGCAAATTAAGCTCCTTTCGATATTTCAGGCGGAGCTATACGGCATAGATGCTTATGTCGATGAATGTCTACATCTGTCTGTACATAACATACATATATTGCTAGACAGTAAAACAGCTTCAAAGTAATTAGTCATAGTGACAAAAGCTTATAAAAAATGCATCGGTTTCTTAAACCCTCTTGCATTCTCTAAAAGAGTTGTGCTTAAGTCGATACCAGGATGAAACAAGCCAAGAAATGCATTCTCTCTGTCCGAGTCTCAGTCATAGCTGGTATTCTCACGAGACATGCTTCAATTATTACCTGAAGACAATGAGTAAAATTAAAGCGCTACTGTATTGTCGTCTGTTCTATTATTGGGTGCAATGTCGGACACTAAGCGCTAGTAGGAAAAATAGAAGAATTTAAGAATTGACAACGTCAACACGCGGTTCTATTCCACCCATCTTCCGGTTCCCATCCAATTCTGCCACGACAAAATGCTGACTGAAGGGTTTCAAACAGCCTATTACGCTTAGGCGCGATGGCAGAAGAGAGGGGAGGGAATTTTTGTAATGAGAGAAGAAAAGAAAGAAGGAATGTTATCTAGGTGGGACAAGTGGACAGATGAAAGACCATGCCGCTGTATGAAATCGAATCATGAACCTCTAGGATGGTAATGAGCCACCTTAAAGGCACAAACAGCGGCGGCGACGGTGACGGGAAAAACATTCAAAATACACGGACCACCATATGTGCTAACACAAACAGCAGGCGGCGCGGAGAAATTAAATATATCTGGAATTCTCCCGCAGGCCGCCGGCGTCATTGCCGCCCCCTGAATCTGTTTGTTTGGTGAGCACCGGTATACCGTGAAATGGAATAACTGTCAAAAAATGAGTGTAGTTATTCTATAAGTTTCCTTGAAAATGTTTTCTTATTCTTGAAATCATCCCTAAACTTTTTAGAATCAATAATGTTTATGTAGTCAAACAATAGCAATATTGTATAAATAAAATAGGCAACCAATTGTTGCCATCTTCATAACAAAAATTATCTAACAATAATTCTATCTTTTCTCTAATTTACAGATTTCACACTCTACAAAAATGACTAGGCAACAGCAAAATCCAATCAGCTTTATTCCAACTCTTGTGATACTTTTACTAAGTAGCATTCTAGCACGAGTTACTGCGGCTGGCCACAGTGTTTTCTTGCAGAAGCAATACTCACCCCAATTAGGCCAGCTAGTTACCTCAAGCACCTTGTTATGGGAATCGTACATAAACGATCCCAAACAACTCGAGTATGCTGTTGAGGGCGGAAAGGTCATAACAGAAGAACAAAACCATCCAATCTTTGTTTGCCGAGCCTTAATTGATGGAATTTACATTAGCGGTCACACAGAAAAACGAAGGCAGAAATATGTTTGTGTAGTGTCTTTACTGACAGAAACCAAGGCCCATCATGCTTTTGACATTCTCATAAATAAAGGACACCTTGGAAAATTATCGTGGAAGCCATGGAGGAAGTTTATGCCTGGCGTTCCAACAGGAGCTGTAAGTGTTGCTGGCTCGAATCAAGGAAATGAGTTGTATGTTGCTCGTCATAAAGTGAATCATGCCAATCAGCTGGACCATGAACAAGAAGTCGATGCTGGACAGTATGGTTCAGATTATCATTTAGGAAGATTTGATCCACATGCTGGACTTGGCAAGGTTATTGTTACAGAAAATGATCGAGACAAGGAGTATGAAGTTGGAGAAATCCTTATTGAATTTGAGCCAACCAGATATGAGCTTCGTGATATTCAAATTGATAAATGGAAGCTTAATACTAAAGTTAACCAAACCGAATTAGGTAAGAAATATTTTTTATTAATTCATATTTTATTAGTTTCATATCTCTCTATTTACTAACATTTTCGTACGTATCAGATACTTCTTGGCAACTTACGAATCGCCTCCTACTCCAGAAGGGCAGGTTCAATATTCCTTGCAGTTTGTCGACCTTGTCTTTGATCGGACACCGTGTATTTGGGAACCTCCTTAAAGGGCTTGGGAGAGGTTTCGAAGTTATAATAAGCGATGTGATCCATTACCTGAATATAACAAGCTCTATCCAAAGACAGTTAAACATACTGCCATATAATTAAATAAAGGTTTTCACGTGCAACTACAACATGGTGCCCTTTCAGCGCTCCTTGTATAAGGTTGCGACCTGTACCTACCTGCTGGGCAGGGCCCATTTCGGTTCGAGTTATAGAAAAAGTCTTAAAGAACTTAAAGTTTACAGAGTCCACTGGTCCCAACAATACTTTTTCCCTCTCACATTAGCGTCAAAATTAAAATCTAGGAGTTCCACGGGCATAATTTTACCACTATGTTTTTTGTTATTTTTATAAATGGCCTCCTCTCAGTTCTGTTAAATCTACAACCCATTTTTGTTCATTGGCTTTTAAATATTGTTAGACAAGTGGGTATTGCTGCACTTAAGCCTGGGAACCAGTGGGCGTGGCAGTGGGGGAGTTATAAGGTGATAATTACATTTTATTATCACCTATTAGTAGGTGATCACGACATGTAGTTAAGAGGTCATATAATGTACTTGCAAATAGCGAACTAATTCATGATTGACGAAGCCAAAATCTTATTAGTTAAAAGCCTCTTAAACTGTCTTATCGCCATAAATTATCGAACCATTAGACCAATAACCGAGCGAGAACAAGCATCTCAGCGTCCAAGGTTCTTTGAGAGGTGTAAAAACTTTTTCCAATCATATGGTTTGGCCGGCCTCCCCTCAAATATAACTTATTTCTTAGGGCTGGTTGAATGTTGCCCTTAAACTCATCGTTTCCTTCTTATTGAACAGCTATCTACTCTCGCTTCTGGGGACTGATTAAGGTAATACTATCTCCGTAATACCAAATTAGACTAGTTAGACCGAACACCGAAATATCTCACTTGCAGCACTCCGTTTCCATCATATTTAAAATATATTTCTCAGGGAAATAACGAGAGAAGAATAGAGACGCAAAGAAATTTCTGTAAAGAGCGAAGACTTGTGATGAAAGGATAACTAGGCCGGAACAGTGGAAAGCAAAGACTATGTCAGTAATGGGATTCAAAGCCACGTAGCCGCAAACCTTAACTCATAAATTGCAGAGACTGAGCTTCCCTTCGCTTCATATCCTCAGTCTTTCTGTCGAGCTTACTACTAGACAGCGCAACATGACGTAAACGATGTGACCGACCGGTAATGCAAAGCTAAGCTTACTACAACATATTATACCACGCCATGATCAGAAACATGTCAGAATGGTTGTATAACAAAAACAAACCAAAAAACCGATCAATCATAGTCACAATAGCCAGAACAGATAGTCAACATAACACATGACAAACATACTTTCCAAATCATAGGCGCTAGTGCCATTGAGTTTGTATTTATTGTTCTCATCTTCTCACCCAAATCGACATTTTTTATCATTTCGATTGCCTTTCCCTTGTTCCCAAAAGAAAGTAGATTAAACTGATAGGTCTATACGATTTCGGCAGCTCCAGGGGCCTGTTGCCCTGTAGGGATAAAAACCACCACGACGTTCCTCCATATTGTTAGAATTTATATCGAATTGAATCTGACTCTGGTTACGGCACAAAACATTAGAATTTCCTCTTTTTCCGAACTTTTTAAGTGGATTCAAAATTGTGACTTCGAACATTTTTAGTGTCGATAAAAGCTAGTATCGGTTTCAACTTATTCTACTAATTACCGTTTACTAATTTTAAAAATTCCAAAATATCGAACGTAAACAAAAACAATTCATTAATTTTTAACGGTTTAAGATTCATACATCTCTTTTCATTGCACAATAGTGAAAAACCTTAAATCTAAAAGCTCTCTGTGAACAACTTCTCTCTCCAACATTCCTTTTTATAACCGTACTTATAGTAAATACATTTCAGGTTCGTCTATTCTCTCAAACAAAGGAAATATTGATCATCTTGTTGAAACTGTGATATCATATGAGTACGACAAAGTGCAATACTGGGGAACATATGAAGGCCTTACTAGAGGTTTACGTACCGATGTATATGAACAGCGCAAACAAACACCAGAACAAATCAACTGGGGTCTGAAGTATTCAGAAAAGATAATTGAAACTAAGACCGTCAGTACAAACCTAAAGCCTGGCACAGCACTTAATGTTACTTTAAAAGGAAACTACACAAACCATGAAGCGCCCTATACAGCAACATTGGTTGCATTCTATCTCGATAGCAACGAAAGCATGTCAAGGAAAATCTCAACTACTGTAAGTGAAGGATTTTTCTTTATAAATTTTATGTTTAACAATTTCTATTTTTTTTCATTATAGTTTCAAAAATGGTCCTTACACGACATAAGGCTTGATTTTAGTCCAATCTATTGGATCGATAATGGAACTATGCTTCCAACGACAACCACAACGACCACAACAACAACAGAAGCAACAACTACAACAACCAAGGAACCAGTACCTGTTTACTCGCCACCAGTTGTAAATATTGCTGATATTGGATCTTCTTCATCGTCGTCCTCGCACGAAGATTTAATGAAGAAACATCATGATGACATGGAAAATAGCAACGATATTGCAGCAGATCAGAGCAGAGAGACGCATCCAGCAGATGAATCTGTTAAAATGCGAAATACAGCAGAAAATAAACCATCGTCGGCACCTTCAATACAAAATGATAGACTTGGAATTCTAGGATGCATCCTCGTGACGACTATTTCACTACGTTATAACTTGTTCTACTAGTAGTTGTCACAAATGATCGTTTTTCGTTTCCTTTTTTTTTAAATTATTGAAAATTGTAAGATTTTTCTCTCTCTCAGTTTTTAAGGATAAATATTGATTTTTTTTTTTTGTAAATTTTTTTTTAATTTGTAATAAGAAATTTAAATTAAAGATGGAAGAAGAGTATGGTACCATTTAGATAGTGTTGTTGTCATTTATATAAAAGTGAAGTAATTGCGCAGTCTTTATGCCTTTTTTTAAATATGAAGGTTTCAAGAAATAAAATAAAATATATTTCCAGTCCAGATATGAAAAAGGAATTGCTTGTTGTTTTAAAAAATACCGGTAAAGTCTAGATTGTGTGAAAAATGATATGTTTCTGCGCAGGAAATAGGCGATGTTAATCCTGTATTTTGTTACCTGAAGGATATTATTTTTCCTAATTAGTATTTTAAATGTATATCCTCCTTGTTCCTTAGATTAAATCCTGTCAAAATTATATTAACGGCAAAATTCAATCATTTATTGATAGATTAAGTAAAAATTAGTTGCCTAAATATGCCGCATTTTAGTATATTTTCAATATTGCTAGTGATTCCAGGAGATCTTTGAACTTTTTAGAAATGGAGTAATTTAGTTTATGATATCTGGAAGTGGAATCGAAGGAATTTAATACTTATACTTAAATTAAATCTATAGGAGTTGTAATTTACAAAGTTAATACCTATTACTTTTATACAAAAATTCCACATGTTCAGTCAGACCACCTTTACTGTAGAGGAACTGCTTTGTTAGTTATATTAATACAAAAAAATGTGGATCTGTCCAAATTTTTAAAGTTTAGTCTACATTCCAATTAATTAAAATTAAATTTTAAAGAACTTTTTGTTTAAAGTTTTTTTTTTATATAATAATATATGTTTTATACTCTCAAGTGCCATCAGCATACATCAAACTTCCTACCTTGTGCTTAATGCTAAAATTTCAATGTTTGCTGGTACTTGATTGTTAATAATTTTTTCCTCTTAAGAAAGGCAAATTATTTTGTTCCTTTTTATATTTAAAATATAATGAAAAAAATATTCATATTCTGGCATCTTTTTTAATCCCATGGAAATGAAATTGTAACAATTCAGGCGCTATATCTCTGGTTGTACTTTTTACTCCAGTGGAAGGTCGTATGTGGCTTAACATGTGCAGATCCTGCATTTCGGTTAATAATAAGTATTGGTCGAACAAAAGCCCGAAGTACTTCACATGCAACTAGTTTTACAATGGTTGCTGATTTTATTTCGAATATTCTAAATTTAAATTGATGGTAGGTAGGTAGGTAGAAGCGGCAGTCCCGTCCAAGTCGTATGCTGGGACACAATTGGCGCTAAGTTGCGTCGTTTTGTAGCCGCACTCGTGAAAAACTTTTGCGTGAAAAAAGTAGTGAGCTAGGGATATAGATCCATCCCGTCAAATTTAGGTACCGGATCAAATCTCCGATTTTAAGTTTCGAAACATCCCCCAAATCGTTTAAGAAGAGGCTTCCAAATGCCAGAGCTGGGCATTCGCAAAGAAAATGTTCAGTTGTCTCATTGGGCTGTTCCTCTCCGCAACTTATAGTAAATAGGAAAATGTTTCCATTTCTTTCAATTGCTGTTGGGACGCAGTTGTTAGGACGCAATTTCAGACTGTTTTTACACGACTTATTCATTCCCATCATCATCACTGGCGCTACAGTCCTCTGTGAGCCTTGGCCTCCTCGAAAATCTACTTGCATCGTTCTCGACCTTGCGCTTTACTCTTCCAATTGGCAATCCAAATTGTGCGTAAGTCTATTTCTATGTGGTCTTTATATGTATATCTTCCTACGTCTTCCTGCTCAGAAAGTTCTCTGCGGCAAGATCTATGGGATGCGGCAGCGAGGTAAACCCAACCTCCGCTGGAAGGATGGGGTAGACCAAGACGCCCATAGCTTAGGGATGCCAAACTGGATAACCTCGGCTCAAAATCAGGACTATTGGGCTATCGGGCTATTACGAAAAGCCAAAACCTGATCCCAGCTGCAAAGCTGTCGAAGAAAAAGAAGCCTTGTAGTCTTCTTCCCTTTGGCGTTTGGGGGAACATTATTTTTGGGGGCGCTATTCCAGGCAATATCATTACATGTCCTATCTAGCGTAGGCGTGAGCTCTTGATGCTTTGCGGCATGTCAGGTTCTTTGTATATTTGGTACAATTCACCATTGTATCTTCTTCTCCAAACATCCTCTTCATTTACTGCGCCTGTAATTTTTCTTTCGCAAACAGGCCCGCCACAAGGGGCAACTGGGACGAATTGTCCCAGGTCCCTGGTAAGAGGGGTCACCGAAAATTGATTGAAACCTTAAAGTTCTATTGTTATATAGCTTAAAAGGGCCCTAATAGTATTTTAGCCCCAAGCCGCGCTTAGTTATGTGACGGGCCTGTTCGCAACTTCCAAGAACCTACTCGTTATACCTAGTAAGTGTCCATTCATCACCGATCTGTACATGAGTACTAATTTTATTGCGGTTTTGTATAACTTTGATTTTATACTTCGGCTTATCCTTTTTTACTTAAAATAGCTAGCGTAATGTTGTTGTCTTTGTTAATTTCAGTTCCTAAGTAGGCAAACTCGTTTACTGTCGATTGTTATATTTGGTGCTGTTCTTCTTCTAAAGGCGGCTCCACACTCACGCCGTGAATTCACGGCGAGATTTCACGCCGTATCCATTTTAAGCCGGCTCCATACTCACGCCGTAAATTCCCGGTGAGAATTCAAGGCGTGAACTCCGCGCGACGCGAACGACTCTCTACACTCGCAGTGTTCACAGTCGTGTTCATGCACTTGTACGAACTGGATGAAACGACGGTTGCAGCAGCATCCACTCTATGTGCACTAACTTTCTATACATTAAATGTACAAAGGAATCTAAAAAACAATGGAGAAAAATGAGATGGTGGATGGCGAGTTAACGCTAGCCCCTGAAGCCATAGAATCCCTAGCCATCTTTTTATATTTCCTATAGCTAGATAATAATGAATCCCTTTTTTTCATCAAATCCGTTACTGTGCACTAATACGGACCCAAGCATCATTATTTTTATTTTTATCTTTATATAATGGATGCTTAGCGCCCCATATTATTGGCTCTCCTTGGTAATATTCCAGAAATTTGATTTCTAAGTCGTTATTCCACAATGTACTCGTTTTTAATAACTTCTATCAATTCGCGAATTTCCGTGAATGTGGATAACAGTCGCGTCTCTCGGCCGCGAGCCCGCGAAAAATCCACTCGAAACGGAGAACAAGGCGTTTTCTCAATTGGCTGTCGTAATGAAAATGTGTGATCTGCAATAGGGTTTTGTTTCCTAAATCCGCACTGATAATTGCAAATTACTCTTTCAAACTGGCGAGTGTACAGGGTATACGAGAATATTTTATATGCTACGTTCAGAAGCACAATTCCTCTGTAGTTTGAACAGTCAAGTTGGTCCCCTTTATTGCGTAGAAGGCAGATTATTCATTCGCATACCCGTGAAATCAGGTAACTTGAGGTCCAGTCATTCCGCAGTCTTTTCAACAGTAATAAAACACATATCGGGAAAACTAGATAACATTTTTAACTACATATAATAGGGCACTTTCGAGAATTCACCAGTGGTAGGCAGTTTCATATTTCCTTGATGTTCGTAGAATAGAATAAGTATAACCTGTGTATGATGCATGCTTATGAACCATAACCAGGAGTCTTTTTTGACCGGGATTTTATATAATATACACTTTTCATGCCCACTTTTCAACCCTTGCAATAACGTCTCCCATTTTCGATAAAAAGGATATGAAACTTAATGAGGGGGCTTTAATATGATCAAAAGTAATTAGTAATGAAGCCTTAAAGACCAATTTCCCAGGTACCAAAGTAGTCCTGTTCGTTATCTAATGAGACTTTCCGTTCATCTTTAAAATAAAAATCATTCCAATGAAATTGTTTAAATAATAGTTGTGTCCAATGAGCTGCTTTAGGTTGAGATATCTCAGCAAAATGTGTTTCATGAGCCTGCTCTAAGTTGAACTGGAGCAACTTAAAGCACGGTTGTCTGCTCTACCTTTTTTGGTAGAGCAACTTCGGGCAAGATTTTTTGCTCCCCTTTTTTTGACAGCTGACAGCTTAAACCTGATTCAGCTGCTTACATTACAGTCTCGCTGGGGAAATTTGTTGCCCGATCACACCGAAAAAATTTTATTTGTTTTACTGCTACTGACTAGACTTACTTCGAATAGACAATATGTTTAAACCGGTCATTTGGGCTTCTTGGTATATGTATTTATAGTTAAAGTAAACTTGAATTTAGTTCGAGTATAACGACGTGATAAGAATAGTAGAACAGTTTTATTTTTTATATCGCTTTCCAGGTGATAGAGAAGTATGTAGATAGTTCAACCGTCTGTAAAATCATTGTTATGTATAATGTATTTGTCATCGTCTGGTACATAATTTTTGGAATACTTTGTTTTCATTTTATTTTGTCGATATTGCTTTCTTTTTAAAATTAAAATTTAGATTTAAATCCAACTGATTTAACTGGTTTGAAGAAGTTATTGGCCTTCTATCTTCTTTATTGCAATGCTCTGGACAGGTAAATTAAGCAATTTGTAAAGGAGTTTATTCAAGTATATGAAGTTAAAGTTTAAGCTGCTGCTGCTTAAATCCTTGAACTCTAACTACCCTGATAAGACTCGGGAGACAATTCTAACATATACCATTCCTTTGTAGTCGAATAAAAAAATGATTCGTTCGAGATTTTCGCTGATTAGGATTCTACGAGGAAGTATAGCTTTTATCTTTCCTCTGTTAGTCAACCGCACCTTAGTAATAAGCACTTCAGAATGTTGTTAATTCAGCTGTGTAGAACTTCGTAATTTGCCATATTTGAAAGCGTATTTTTAATTTAAAAGAGTCAAACAAAACAAACACTTCGCTTATCTCAATAGCAATGGAATCAATACAATATAAGGAGATTTTTCTTCCTCAAGTCTTGAGGTTGCTAACATGGTTTAAAAAAATGTCTTTTAAAGGATTGAAAACTATTCTTCAAAGGCACTACTTGAATTAGTGAAAATACTTTATTGAATACCCAAGAGCTCTGGCTTCGAAAGCGAAGTTAAACATTTATAAACATTTTAAAAACAGCTTTAACCGTCGATTAATTTCTGATAGTTAACTAAGGCATACTTAAATGATATTCTTCTCCTTTTATAAACAAAAACATTCTAAAGGTGTATCGAAATAACTTGATATTCTTGAAGTGAAAGAATATTCTTATAAAGGATCTTAAGGATGTTTTTCAAAGACTCTTTAAGATTATTTTTGAAAAACAAAAAAACATCAGAACAATTTTAAAAATAAAATTTGATCAAGATCACTCAAGCCATAGCAACAATATTTTCGAAGACAATTTTCCAGAAATAAAGGACAATTTTCCAGAAATAAAGGACAATTTGCCAGAAATTATTTTAAGCATTTTCATGAGCACTACTTGTAAAAATTCTAAAAATAAAAGCCAGGGAAAATATAAATAGCAAGTGGTTAAGGGTCATCAAGTGAAGTCCTTCAAGTTGCATTTTTTAGAATTCTTAGAAATTTGTCGATTATTGTCAAGGAATATTTGGGAACAAGTATGCTTCTGATGAAACTTCAGGTTTCTTTTGAAGACCCTGTAAATTATTGTGCACAGTCACTGCGCTGTGATAGTCATCATAAGTTAAGGTTTTTATTAATATTGTGAATCCGAGATTTTACTATGCGGACTACTTGTCTCAATTTGATGAACAGAGAAGATTTGTACAAAAGACAATCATATTTACAACAAAGAGTTATTGAAGTACCTGATCACCGCCTAATAAGACCTGCACGGCGTTGTTCTTGATAAACTTATGGGTAATTCTGGTAAAATAAACACACATGAATTAGAATTAAAAAGGTAACACCCGACCAAAAATAAATATTAGTGAAAGAGTATTGAAAAATAGCCTTTTGCCAGCAACTATATTATGCACATAATATAATCTCAAGAAAGTTATGTCAGATCCAGAATGTTATTCGTGCTATAATCTTTTTTTGGCGGAGACAGGCTTTGGACTTTTAGTTAAATTAAATATTCAATAATCTTAAAATATTTTTACATCCTGAAAGAAACAAAAATAGAAGGATAAACTAATTCTTGATTTAAAAATGGGCGTTTGACGGTGACTGACAGTATACGCTTGGAGTCACGTGCTGAGGGAGTGTGATTTCAGATGGATATTGCCCATTATCAGACAGGTAATATAATGCAGAAAAAATGTATGACTGACAATTGCCTGGCCCCTGGGTTCTCAATTCTCATCTGCAATGTCACTGACCCAGGTTTTATTTGTATATCCATCCCACGGTATACAGAAACAAGGTAGTGTAAAAGAGACTGACAGCTCGAATATCGTACGAATATCGTAGAAAAAGCCGACGTCACCCGGCAAGTTAATACAGAAAACAACAACAACAATTTCGATTTTGTATGGGGAAGACTTGCCGAGTGACGTCAGCATTCAAATGACATTTCTCTTTTACATTACCTTGTTTCTGTATACCGTGTATCCATCCCTTTCCGGGTATTATATAGCAGAATCTTAAGCAGCGTACACACGACAGACTTAGTTGCCAACAAAATTGACAACATTTTGTGTTGGTGTCAGAATTGAAAGTGTGTGTGTGGATTGGTTGACAACTTAAAATTAAGTTGCCAAACGGTTGGAATGAAATCAAAAATGTTTGATTTTTAGTAGAAGTTGGCAACCATGTTGTATGTTCGTAGTGGTGTTGCGAACTTAGTTGAGAATTTTAAAGTGAAAATGACAGAAAATAACGAATTTTAACCTAATGTTGGCAATCTAGTTGGAGTGTCTGTATATTTCATGGTGTCAACTTGGTCGTCAATTAAGTTTGTCGTGTGTATGCTCCTTTAGACTTATCCTTTAAATTTCAGGGGTGAAAGGTTTCTTTTCTTCTTACTCACTATATATAAATCCCGTTTTCCCTTACCAACTTTCCAAAAAACCTTGTTGATTAATTCTGAACTGATTGCTTCCATTTAGAGCTAGCATGTGAAGATTTTCCAAATCTTGAATAAACTACATACATACCGCTGACCAGACCATGGGAGAAACATTGCTTAATAAGATCGCGACCAACAACTTTTAATGATTGCCCTTGGTCATACTTAAAAAAATCGTGGTTTTCTCGAGTAAATAAAGCTGTAACTTTATTTATTTTAATTTTTTTTCTACACGGGTCAGGGTTCTTTAAGTGCTTGAGCAATTCGGGTAGTTGAGTGAGAATCGGAATTGAATTTACAAGTTTTGGTCACAAATTCGTTATTTGCGACCTTAAACATCCTAGACTTTTCTACTTTCATTGGAATCGGAAGACATTTGGCAAATTCGGCCATATTTGAATTTCCAGCGCGGCCATTTTGAATTTTGAAGCTCTGCGAAGTCCGGTGCGCCAGCTATACATAGAAATATAAACTAACACGGAACGGCTGTGTCGTGTGCAAACCCTATACGTGAGCGACCACACTAAAGGTAGCTTGTTTAAAAGGAGAGCAATAGTGTGTAAGCGGGACACAAATCGCAACTATAGTTCTTTAAAACTCCATTTTGGAATCGTTCGATTGTTTGAATATTACTTTTCTTATCGAAAAAAAATTGCATAGCTTCCTACCTGTCTGTCACATGCCATAAACCCAACCGAATAGGATTTTTCGAGCAGGTTCGTCTTCTTCTGCTTCTTCCTTTTTTGGTGAAGCACTAGGTCCAAAAGTACCTCTGCCTCTTCACTTGACCTATTTTTCACACCCCTATATCTCATGTAGACTTGAATGTTCGACGCGGCGCTATCGCGGGGCACTAAAAAATAATATGGAGAGCAAACTCATCCTCCTCGTAGCAAAGCCTGCCATTGGGGTCCTCCATTCTTCCTATCCTCTAAAACTAGTAATTTCAACAACTCCTTGGCCTGTTAGGAGGCGGCACGAAAAGGAACCGCTTATAGTTGGCCAGTCCAGGTGCGGATCTCCAGCGTTCGGTATGTTTCATCAAAGTCCGATCGACAAGGGCCCTCTTAAGCCAGCTGGTGAGTGCCCCAAAAGCCGGTTCCTTTCCAATGAATGTAATGTCAGAACCCTGTGTAGCCAGGGCATATGCCTTTTCATTGCTTTTGAAGCCGCGGTGACACGAGAGGATAAACTGATTGAAAACGTCCAGCTCATCAAGGGCACGTTGGCAATCCCAATTAGTCTTAGGGACCTTATCGCCCTGACTGCTTGACTAGCAGAAAAGACAAAGATCAGTTTGTTTTTGGAAGCCGTTCTTAAGTTCTCATGGGTGCATGCCAGTATAGCGTACATCTCTGCTTGAAAGACAGTTGCTAGGCTGCCTAAGCTTATCGCCCTGCTGAATTTGAGGCTTCCACTCCAGATTCCAACGCCCACACATATTTCTGTTTTGGAGTCATTCGTGTACTATACTAGTCCAACCTGCGGTACGTTATGAAAAGTCCAGGTTAGCCTGTCTTGTTTGTGCACGGAAGGTAGTTCAAACTTTGAGATCTTAAAAGGCATGCAGTCCGGTAGCATCCCCGCTTCCGGAATCTCTTCTATAATGTTGATTATTATAAAATGTCGTCGTACAAGACCAGCGCCAGGTAGCCATTCGCTTTCAGCTGCAGTGCCGCGTTTATGGCGGATGTCTGTACCTCAAGGTGGAGTGCGACCAGATCAACAAGATCCGCAGCAAGCCCACAGGGGTTTGCATGTCCTCCTCAGTAGAGTATCCATGTGACCTTCCAGTTGAGCTTGTCATCTAGCGTAAGTATTTGGCTTGATGTGAAAAACCTATAGTTCTGGGTGCGCTCTGCAGGTCACAGTAGCGTTCGTCCTCTGTGTACGAAACCAGAATCATTTTGTCGGGATTGACGTTTAGTCCTACGCTGGCACAATAGCTGGATACCTAATCGGATGCCTGCTGCAGTCTTGACATGGTACCGCCTTGACATGGTACCTTCCTTGGATGGTGGTCCTGGAGTCGTAGGGAAGGTATGCTGAGCATAAAATAATCATGCTCTTGGTGCCTTGGTGTGGCCGTTTGTCTCTCCATTTGTGTAAATTTATAAAACGTTCGTAAGACGTTCGGTTCATGTTCCATCAGTCTCTTCAAATTTTCAAGATGTTTTTTTAGGTTTTTACTTGATGTTAACTGTTAACGAAATCAAATGTAAATATGAAATGTTTTTTTTCCAATGACATCCAATGTTAAAATATTAATGCATTTCCTTAAAAGAATTATATATTAGTTCTTGTAGAGCTCTTCATTTCCTCCTCCTTTATTTCTTTCAAATTTAGTTTTTGGGTTTTTTTCAGCAAAAATATAATAAATTACAAAGAAATCAATAATAAGAAATAATATTAAAAGAAAGGACGTGGTCTTTTACAGAAGTTTAATTGATTTTTGGGAACACTATACACGTAAGACACGAAATTGCGATACCCGATAAAAACTCGTACTCAATTTCAAAATTGAAATTACGCAATTGCTTTGGTGAAAACAGGCTCTTACGTAATTTTCTCTTAATTAATTTCAACTACATAGTTTTTGATTTCCTAAATCATTAGACTAGATATAATATAAATTATGGAAAAATATTGTGTGATAAGGAACAACAAATAACACTTTTAAAACAGCTTAAAAAACTATAAATTCAGGACAGATATTTACTCCCCTCCTATTTACGATTTTTTTCAATAGCCAATTTAATTCAAAATAAAAGAACTGCGCAAAAAATTGTTCCAAAAAACAAATTCAAATAAAATGACAGAAGCAATTAATATAAACAATTATAATTTAGCATATTATAATAAAAGTGTAAATAAAAAATTATAGAATGATGATACATGATAAGCATAGGTAAGAATTTTAGGTTTAATAATATATTGCAAAATCAAAAAAAAACAAGATAAATTCTGCATAGGTATTATATAAACATTTGACAGAAAGATTATAAGAAAATAAACAAATTTTATTTCCAATATTATATTATTCTTTTTTGCATTTAATTTTTGTTTTTTTTTTATTATAAGACAGAATTTTTGAAAAGGGAATATTGAGATTTAAATGTAGAACTACATATTTTTTATATAATATTATATTTTACAATTAGCTACAAAATCCATATACATAGAATTAAAACTTTTGGATAAGTATTACTCCAACGTTTCTATGAATATTAAATTCAATATTGTTCTAGTTGTCCTTTGCCTCAAAAAAAAAAATTATACAAAATTACAAATACACAATCCATACTAACCACTAAACAAAATAATATATAGTATATATATATATATACATTAACAAATTGAACAAAACACTATTTATTAAGTTATTGTTTTTGTTAATTTAATTTAAAAAGAAAATTTAA
Organism: Thereva nobilitata; assembly: GCA_963855945.1. NCBI lineage: Eukaryota > Metazoa > Arthropoda > Insecta > Diptera > Therevidae > Thereva > Thereva nobilitata. The sequence goes on along the minus strand of OY979694.1, from coordinate 193,676,520 downwards.
AAACAAATAATAATAAACAACAAAAACCTCCTCTTTTAAAAAAAACTAAAAAAACTTTCCCTTATTATTTTATTTAAACTTTTTACTCAATTTTATAATTAATAATAATTTTTTAGTAATTAAGTGTAAATAAATGAAAATGTTCATGGATCTATATTATAGCTTTGTTAAACAGAAGAAGAAAAAAAGATATAAAAAAGAAGCATATTTTTACAATACGCCCCTCTATACAGCAACATTCCTTTCCTAATAATTTTTTTGCAATGCATCTATGCATTTACAATTAATAAAAGCATTGTTGTTGCTTTATTATTGCAATCATCAATAAAATACAAAAAAAAGTAAACATAAAAATAAAGAAAATTTTGAAAAGAAGCTATTTGAATTTATTATGAATGTTCGTATATATATTTACAAACATAAATACAAAAATAAACAAACAAAACAACCGAAATAATTATGTTTATGTAAAATCCAAATATTGATAAATTCAAATAAAGTTGGTGAAACAAAATAACTTTTTTTTATTTTACAATATACAATAGTAGAGTTTTATCACAGCCGATGGACCGACCAACGGCGGAACATATTTTTATCACAAGTAAATACACAGGAAGACCTTGGTGTCGCCGGATGGTAGAATGAGAAATTAGATAGGTCAAGTGGCCATCAACCGCGGATGGAGAACTATTGTGGAGGGTGTCAGGCAGTGCCGCTCAACGCATATGTGCATATTGTGTATTTGCACTGGGCGGCACTTGGGAAGGGCGGCTGTTTGTACAATATTATTTTATAGCAAAAACCCGCATGCGTTGCGACGCCTTTCAATACAAAAGGATTATGTGTGCACAGTCCGCTATAGGGAAAAGGTATAACGAAAAAAAGAACAAATCTGCAAAAAGTGATTTTGGATACTTAAAAAAATTTAGAGTATGTTACAACTTTTTTAAGATTCGATGATGAAAAATTATGTACTACGTGCACAACAGACACCTAGCCCAACATATTCAGGGCCTGTCCGAATCCAAGTATTCGTCTTCGTCTTCATCTTGTTATAACAGCTCATGACGTCACACCGAGCTAAGCTCTGTATATGACTGGCTGTGAGCTTTGCTACGAAGTATAACAGTTAAGCCAATTGCTTAGCTGGATGAGCGAGTCAAGGCTTGGGCTGACTTCGTGAGCTAGACTGCGTCAAATTGGTTGATTAGCAAGGAGTTTTTGCAAAGAATTATCAATGTCAATGTTAACCTGTAGAAAGAAGAAGGCTCAACTTCCATAGAAAATTACCCCGCGTCCGGCAGCTGAGAGAAATATCTCAAAAAATAGATAAAAATCAGTACTAATAAATGTCATACTTCCGGTTGTCATCCTTTCTGGCTAAAGCCCGGTATGCAAGGCTCAAGAAATTTGCTCAAGAAAACTTCTGCATTTATTTCCCTAAAAAAAATGACAACAGTTTAGAAATTTTGACAGTTACTTTTTTTCATTGCAAACATTATAAAAATTGTTTTAAGATTGTTTGGAATTAATAAAATTGTTTTAATTAATAACGAATTCAAAAAGAATTAAAAAAATAATAATAGAAATTAATAAAATGTTATTTTTAGTATTGCGGAAAGTTCCTTTCAATTTCAAATAACAGCTGACATGTTATGTACTCATGAACCGTTAAAATTCCTTCAAGAAATAAATGAATCGACACTTATTTCTGGAGGAAAAACTAAAATTTTACCATAAGCGACATCTTCGTGTCACTAAAAAAACGATATTTCTGCTGTGAATTTCTTGACTCTAGCATACCGGTTGCAGAAATCGCTCCAGAAAATATTTCTGAACCATTTCTTGACCATTTTTTTACATAGGTTTAAGATAGGCAAAGAAATTTCTTGAGCCTTCCATACCGGGCTTAACACACAAAAAAAATTGCTTGGAATATTCATTCAAGTACAGTATACTACTTCTATTGATGTTAAAAAATACTTGGCTTTCAGCAAGACCGTCGCAACTACAGGCCTGGAAGCAGCCGGGCCTACTAACACTAACATAGCTGAAGTCGGGCCTAAAATCTTCTAACATTTGTGGAATTAACTTGGCCGAAGCCGTACGAGGCAATTTTTAACTTTGTTTTCGCATTAAAAAGTGGTAAAATACTGTATATTATCACTTTTTGGTGCACATGGATTATCAGTGATTAGTGCTTTAGTGATTTAATAAAAAAAATTAAAAAGAAGTGAGTGGTTAAGTGTATTTTAAGAGTGTTAATTGATTAGGTGACCATTTTTGTTTACATTCGCGGTGGTTTTTTCGTGTTAATTTAGGGAAAAAATGTTGAATTTCTGTAGTTATATAATACAAAGTGCTTTTTAAGTGATTAAAGACTATTATAGAATAGTTTTTAAAAACATAAGAGCAGAAAAATGTGAAGGAAAAGTGAAAAAGTTATTGTTATTTATGTTGTGTGGTGTTTTTAATAACTCTTCTATAATAATTTTTAACTACTTTAAATTCACTTTTAATTCCATTACTACTGAAATTCAACATTTTTTCCCTAAATAAACACGAAAAAGCCACGGCGAATGTAAACAAAAATGGTCACCTAATCAATTAATACTCTTAAAATACACTTAACCACTCATTTTTTTTAATTTATGGACTCAGATCACTAAATAACTTATCACTGATAATCCGTGTGCAGTAAAAAGTGATAAAATACAATATTTTAGCACTTTTTATTGCAAAAACAAAATTAAAAAATTGCTTCGTACGGCTTCGGCCATGTTAATTCAACACCTGTCAGAAGATTTTGGCCCGGCACAGACACAACCAAAAAGTCTGCTTTCAGGCCTGCAGTTACGATGGTCTTGCTTTCAGCCATGCAATAGTATTCTAACGACCATAGAAAGTACTTCAGAGAAGAATCTTGTTCTGTATAATGACCATGATCCAAAAACAGGATCTCTTCAACTGCTTACAACAGCTAACCTAACCTAAAAACATAATTGTAACAACGTCTTTGCCCATTTACAACTAATTCTTTCTGATGGTGAGGAAAAAACAGATTAAGTGGAAATCAATGCGGAAAAGATCAAAGTGCTCGCAACGGACGCATCGAAAGCCAGTGTTCACGACGACGATCACAGCCGCATCGGCCAGGCAACAGCAATATTCGCCTCGCTCAAGTGGTGAATATGGAAACGAACAAAATATTACCATCAAAACGAAAGTGCAGCTTTACCTAACGTTGATCCTTCCGATTCTTCTTTATGGATCGAAAACGTGGACACTGCTCAAGTCGGATGTCAGCAAGCTCGAGATCTTCCAAATGCGATGCTTGAGGCAGATTCTCGGTGTCTCACTCCTCGATCGCCTTCGAAATGAGACGAGTTAGACAAAGATGCGATCAACAGACACTAATCGAAGAAGAAATACAAAAACTTCAACTACGATGCGACTACGGACCAGAGTGCCCAATTTGGATGCGGCCAGTAAATCTCAGCATACAACTACATTCAAACGCCCTGTGCGTGAGCCCCCTTTCAAATGCTCTAGCAGTCTAGCTCATCCCAGTTTCTCAGAATTTTGACGACTTTTTATGGTTTTGTAATTTTCAACTTTTTTCTCAGAATTTCTAATACTTTTTTAGTCGTCGGGGTTTTCTGAAGTTTGAACAAGACGACTTTTCAATAGTTTTTTAGGGTGTCGCAGAATATTTCAGTTGAGGGTTTTCCGAAGTTTTTCAGTTTTTTCAACAATTTTTCAGTTTTCTATGGTTATTTAATAATTAAATAATTTAAATTAAATCGATAATATTTCGTTTTGAATTCTTATTGTGTCAATTCTCAAGAATCCTCATTTTAAAAATATTAAATAACCATAGAAAACGGTCGAAATCCTCTGAAAAATGGTTGAAAACCCTGGACTGAAATATTTTGCGACACCCTAAAAACTATTGAAAAGTCGTCTTGTTCAAACTTCAGAAAACCCGGACGACTAAAAAACTATTAGAAATTCTGAGAAAAAAGTTGAAAATTACAAAACCATAAAAAGTCGTCAATATTCTGAGAAACTGGGATGAGCTAGAGCAAGACCCTCGTAAGTACAGGCCTGGAAGCAGACTTTTTGGTTGTGTCTGTGCGGGGCCAAAATCGTCTGACAGTAGTGGAATTAACATGGCCGAAGCCGTACGAAGCAATTTTTTAACTTTGCTTTTGGAATAAAAAGTGGTAAAATAATGTATTTTATCATTTTTTAGTGCACACGGATTATCAGTGATAAGTTATTTAGTGATCTGAGTCCATAAATTAAAAAAAAATTAGTGGTTAAGTGTATTTTAAGAGTGTTAATTGATTAGGTGACCATTTTTGTTTACAATCGCGGTGGTTTTTTCGTGTTAATTTAGGAAAGAGGTGTTGAATTTGTGTAGTAATGGAATTAAAAGTGAATTTAAAGTAGTTAACAATTATTATAGAAGAGTTATTAAAAACATAAGTGCAAGTACTACCACACAACATGAATAACAATAACTTTTTCACTTTTCCTTCACATTTTTCTGCACTTATGTTTTTAATAACTATCCTATAATAATCTTTAATCACTTAAAAAGCACTTTTTATTATGTTACTACACAAATTCAACATTTTTTCCCTAAATTAACACGAAAAAACCACCGCGAATGTAAACAAAAATGGTCACCTAATCAATTAACATTCTTAAAATACACTTAACCACTCACTTCATTTTAATTTTTTTTATTAAATCACTAAAGCACTAATCACTGATAATCCATGTGCACCAAAAAGTGAAATTATAAAATATTGTATACACTTTTTAGTGCAAAACAAACTTAAAAAATTGCTTTTTATGGCTTCGGCCATGTTAATTCCACAACTGTCAGAAATTTTTGGCCACTTTTCAGCTATGTTAGTATTAGTTGGCCTGTCTGCTTCCAGGCCTGTACTTACGAGGGTCTTGGCTAGAGCATTTGAAAGGGGGCTCACGGACAGGGCGTTTGAATGTAGTTGTATGCTGAGATTTACTGGCCGCATCCAAATTGGGCACTCTGCTACGGACATATTTGCCGAATGGAAGATAACCGCTTGCCAGGTAACGCTCGGACCGCCAGCTAACGGATCAAAGAAGAAGAAGAAGTGGAATATGGTAAAGGTGACACTAGACCTACAACTACTTCTCACATGGACCACTTCCAATAAAGACAACTCCCAAAAGGACCACTTCGTAAAATATCCACCGTCGAAACGACTACGTTTCATAGGCAGAGAAGGTGAAAATAATTCTTTTGAGCAGTAGTGGGAAATAGGTGGCATGACCGCGGTAGATAAGCCAGTCCATAAGTTTTCCTTTTGCGTTAGTTATTGTTTTGCGAATTATACTTTTGGGTGGTAGTCCTTATGTCCTGATGTACTATTTAGTATACTATAATTATTCTTATGTAACCGCAAATGAGTCACGATTGTGTTTTCTTGCATTTTTAGTCGTGTTCTAAAACTGAAATCTGCAGAATTTAGTTAATTGTATACACTGTAAAAAATTTCTGTGGTAATTTTACAAAAAATATACCGGAAGTTTTATTCACAAGCAGTTTTGTAAATTTGCAATATATATTATTAGGAATATTCCTAATCCACTTTACGCATTTTTACCAACTGTGTAGTAAATATACATTATTTGTGGGATGTAAAAATAAAATCAGTATTGCAGCTTTTACTTCTTAGTTTTGTAAATTTCCAAAACTCTTGTGTTGCAACTTTTTACCAGAGAGGGGTACAGGGAAACACGGCTAAAGATTCCCGCCCTGTGCCAATGTGCTTGGCCCTGCTTGAATTAATTAATTTTATTCCTCGTTTACCCCCACTCCCTATACATAAAAAATATCATTTTGCTCACCATGCCTTGTTAAGCATGTACGTGAGGCAACGCCTATCAAAATTTCTTGGCTGTTACAAGAACTGCCGAGATTCTGATCAAAGTCAAAGGACTGGCCTTAACTTAAAAACAATTGGGTATATATGCTTAGTATTCCATTATTGCCTGTCAATTATATCCATGAGAGGAAACATTTAAACCTTACATTCCAATAACCAATTTGTAATTTTACTGAAAATTTATATTCTAAAATTACGCCTCTACTGTAAAAGTACAGTACAAAGTGTTAGGATTTTTTCAGTTCATAACATTGATAAATATACTAAGAAACATTGTAATTTTCCTACATAAACGATTTAGAAAAATACACAACATTGTGTTAAATATATGTACTTCACATTCATGTAATCAACATGTATGTGACGAACAGAGTAGGCCGATGGTCGAAATAAATAAAAATGAAAAAGAGTTAGTAGGCCAATCGAGTGAGTAATTTTGAAGTCGCTAGGCGAACAAAAAAGGATCGGGGAAAAAAATAATAAAATAATAAAATATCTTTGAATTAGCTTTTTGTTATTGAATTGTATATCAATTAACTTTTAACTTGTAATTTTAAATAAAAATAAATTAACTTTTTCCAATCTTTTAATTTGTCACGTCTCTACTTTTAAAACGCTCGATTAATAATTTCGTGAAGTGACAAAATTCTTCAAAATTACTCTAAAATTATTGAATAAAAAACATTGAAACTGTTGACTGAAGCGTTTAATTGACAAGATGGAAAATAGCTGCAAAAAATGTGAAAAGAGTGATGATGAGGAGATGGTCCAGTGCGATTCCTGTGATGAATGGTGTAACTGTCGGGGTAGGGTGTGCCGGGGCACGAAGAAGGGAAATTGCCATAAAGGCCAAAAGACTACTATTACAAAAAACTTGGGGAAGGGGACTCAAAAGAAGGGTGGCTCGGACGGTTCGACCGTCGGGGGAAGTGTCGCGAATTTACGCATCCAAGGCACCGGTTGTAGACACGACTAGCGGTGCGCTAGCTAGCTCGCCAGATGGGGTGGGGTTCGCGGTGCTTGGATGTCGGAGGGGGTGACAGTTATACTGTTAAATCGTTCGTGCCTATATAACAACTAAATTAAATACGGGCGACAAGGGGGTGAAACACGTCTAGGGCCAACGAGAGGGGCTAATTATAAGGGAGAAAAGAGAAAGAGTGGTCACTGGTCACCGGGTCATTGTCAATGGGGTGGTCACATGATATCAAACAATCTAGGGATGCGAGACGCTTACCTTGGCCTGGGACTCCATGAATCCGGGGGCCACACGTACCGGGGGGGTGTTTTATTCCATCATGGTTGTTCCGTACATACTTCAAATCGACTTATTGGTATTTTATTTCAACTACAGTTTTAATTTATTTATTCATCAACAGTAGTTACTTCAGTATTTTTAAGTTATGTATTTATTGACTATTCAGTTGTAGTTCTAATTTATATATTCCTCAACAATATTTATTTCAGTATTATAAAGTATGTATTTATTAACTATTCAATTATAGTTCTAAATTAGGTATTCATCAACAGTATTTATTTCAGTATTAAAAAGTCATGTATTTATTAACTATTCAATGATAGTTCTAAATTAGGTATTCATCAACAATATTTATTTCAGTATTAAAAAGTCATGTATTTATTAACTATTCAATGATAGTTCTAAATTAGGTATTCATCAACAATATTTACTTCAGTATTATAAAGTATGTATTTATTAACTATTCAATGATAGTTCTAAATTAGGTATTCATCAACAATATTTATTGTTAAAAATGCCTATTGGTACATCTTAAGGGGTAACACCACCTGTGATATAATTTCTCTTCAAAGGTTCGTCGGTATATTTACTATCTTTTGAATTCAAAACAGGGTTGATGATTTACGTTTAAGAAATAAAGGAAAGAAAATTAATAATAGTTGATACCAAAAAAAAACAAAATTAGAGAAAAATTATAATAGACAATGCGCATTTCCTTAAAGTAATTGTAGGCACTGTTTATCATTTTATAAAAATAATGATTCTCAAAATTAATGTTAATTCACCTTTTTACAAGGTTAAACAATTTTTCTTACTTTGACTTTGTTTTTTTTTTTTTGTTGTTTGTTGCAAATGGCCGGAATATTTAATTTGAAAATTTTTTGGTTTGTTTATTTAGCAGCGTTTTATTTATTAAGTAATAAATTTTGGACTCTGAATGATTGTTTTCAAGACAAAAAAAAAAAAGAAAAGAAAAAGAAATATAAATAAATAGAAATAATACTTGAATTTATTCCAATTTGTATTATTAAAATAATAAAGAAAAATAATCAAAATATGAAAAAAAATCACACACACAAAAGAATCTTACCATCGTGATAACTTGACCATTCCCCTCACATAAAAATATTTATATTTGTTTTTTTTTTTATTATTAGTTTTAATCATTAAAGTATGGGGTAAAAATAAGGGCTTTAAAGCTATTTAACCGATGAAATTTAAATTTAATTCATTACCATATAAATTTACTTTAAATATTGTTTCTCTTTCCATATATATTTTTTTAAATAACAACGTCAGGTGATTTTGAACTTATTCCGTAAAAATACTTAATTACCTATTTCTTATTTAAATTTTTAAATTTATATAATCCTCTCGTTTTTTTTTTTTTTTTTTTTTATTTTGTATATATATTGATATAGTTATTATTGAATATAATTCTCTTTAAATGTTTTTAAATTTATCAAAAAAAAATTAATAGATAATGCAAAAGAAAACAAAAATTGTTTAATACAATTCGTTCAGAGCGTGCTCTATTATATAATCTAGTTATCTTCTTACATGCTCCTTCTACATATTCTGTTGTTCTATATAACTTACACTTCTTTTACGTTTTATATTAATTAGCCAAATAATTTGTTTCTGTTGATAAAATTTTCTTTTTTTTTCTTTTAAATTTTTCTGCAATGGCCAATTTTTATATGCTTTTCTCGGATAATAATTGACGTTTCCTAGAACTAGTTTGAAGAATCTTCTAATTTTCTTTATCGCACGACAAATACTAAACTACAATTAAATGAAAAACTAATCTATAGAGAAATTCAGTTTTATATTTTTTTTTTTTGTGTTACTCTTTCTGTGGCGGAAATTTTTTTAAAGCTGGCAAGACTCTTCCGACTTTCCCGCTTTTTCTGGTACTTTTTTTTTTTTTTTTCATTTAAGAACTTATAAAGAACACTTTGTTACGCTTAACCAAAAGCGAACTTTCCACCATTTTTTTTTTATAATAATGTTACCTGCTTATTTATAATTGTAAATGAAGAAAAGGACCGACCAAAATGTGAGAATAACTTTTATTCTTTACAGCAAAAACTTCGCGACCTCAAGTAAAATACTATCACTATTCACTTCTTTCTTTCCTTTGACTTTCTGACTTTTTGACTATATGAACTATTTGATTAATGGTATGAACTTATTCATTTATTTTGATGCCATATTTGTTATCAATTAAGTACATTATTTTCTGGTTATTCACTATTTGGAAGAATTTAAAATCAAAAAAAAATCCTGGGCCTAGCACGTGTGAGAAGTGTTCACCACTCGGATGAACGGAACTTCTCGTTTTATGAATGCTATTTATCTCTGCTATTTCCTTTATTTCAGGTTTCCCTCCTTTCTCTTATTTTACTTGGATATTTCTTTCTTCTCCTTCTTAGAAGAACAATGCAAATCGTATAACTTCCGTACGAAACATCTACTAGTGAGAGGAGTCGATTTAACGCGCGGAAAACGGGAACCCTGTTCCAAAGTATCTAACCAACATTCTTCTAACGTTCCACTCAAATATCATACTTTACTCACGGTTTAAGCCGGACCTACAATCAACAAAAGAAAAGGGCTACTTAGCTGGTTCTCCTCAATTTGTTTTCTTAATCGTCTAACACCTTCCTCTGAAGCAGTTTTTCCTACTTCTTAGATAGTAAACATCAGAAAAAAAAATTCTGATTTTTTTATGGCGACACTGCACTTTGAAAACGACAAAACCTGACTGACTTCCTCCCGTCCAGAAAACGCCCGCTCATCGTTCAGGGCTTTTTACAAGTCCCGTTAAAGCTGGTGACACATACAAGCGCACACGCATTGCAATCAGCAGCTCCATGATATGCGGAGATTTTCCACTGACACATAATTGCATGGTTGCGTTCCGTCCCGGCATTCACAGACAGCCCAAAAATCTAAGTAACGAGTCGCATGTGTTTGTTGTGTATGCTTGTGTCCTATGCCGAATGCGGCAATGCAGAAAAAGTTGAAAGTAGCCCGACTTTTGCGTGGCTTGCGGAGCATTCACGGAATATTTCGGCAGGTCGCATTTAAATACACACACTTCTATATTATCTGTCAACGAATGCAACGCATGTATGCCTGGATACGTCACCAGCGTAACGCACATTCCTCCCGCTATCCCTGTAACTTTTTGGTTCTTTTTTTGTCGTTGGGTAGTTATTGGGGTTGCCAGGGTGATTCCGCGGGGTTATCAATATTTAAAGTGTCTGGAGTTTTTGCGCCTTTTTAAGATATTTGAATAGGGTTTAATGCTCTATCTAGAAATTTACCCAAAGCATAAATTTGTTCGACGGAAGTAATGCTCCCATCGTCATCTTCGCCACTAATAGTCATTTAGATTTGTTTAGACGTTACTGTACCTGGTATAGGAAATTATCAATGCCGTTTTGTACATCCCAGTCAAGTGGCGGTAGCATAACTTCTAATGATTTTGATATTACAGTAGTTGCTTAGATGAGAATTCTTCTGGGCCGAGAATTCTTCTTTTTTTTTTTCTTAGTCGAGGGACAGACAGGGGATACAAAAAAATTCCATAGGAGAGAAAAAAAAATCCCGTAAAGCAAATTTGCAACGCTCCCCAAAGCGAAGTTGCCAAATTTCTTGCCTTTGCAAATTTTGGGAGAAAATTTTTGAAAGCGCGGAAGAATTAATAGTTTGGGAAGAAGGAAAACAACACGGAGCATACTTGGGAATTATTTAGGCCTGAACTGCGCGGGCGTCCGTTACAACGCGCGCCATTTCGAATCCGCCCGGCGAGAGGTGGCGCGAAAAAAAACAAACGGCGGCCTTGTTTGATCACTAGCCCAACGTGTGGCTCGACTACGCCCTGAAATTAGCAGTCTCGTGCTTTACTGACTGAGCTAGCCGGGCTGTACCAAGGTGATGTGTGTATTCCACCCCCGCTATGCCTTCGGAGGGGTTGAGTTCGGGAGTCAATGTACAAGTTGTCTTCTGGGTTAAGCGCCTCAACTACTTTATCCGCTGCTCTATATTTGAAAACGTACAGAACTGTTGAGATTCATTGAAGTATTGGCATCATTTTGGACAACTGCGCTCGTCAACGGCCACGATTTGGTTTCTTATCGCTATTTACACCATGCGCTCCCTACTGGGGTGTGGTACCAGAGATGTTTTGTTCCGTCCGGGAATCCCGTACTCTGCATATCTCCTATACATCCCTAGGCAAGCGTCTTATAGGGTCGTTTGGGCCTCATGAGCCGGGATTGTGTCTAGATTGTTGGCTCTATACTCATAACAGATGAGGTCCTGCGGTGGTAGTTGGAATTATTTAGTGCAACGTCCGCGACCAATAACTCCCCCTCCCAGGGCACAGCGGTACGGCGGAATGTCTGTGACCTCGTGAGTCACTTTTACATACCCATGAGGGGTTGTTAAACGGTCCGGAGAGGTGAATCTTCCGAGAGTAGAGGATTCGGGCTTAAGGTATTTGGAGCTGGAGCTGACAACTGATCAGCATGCTGTTGCTGTTGTGTATCCAAAAACTTAAGGATAAAAGGGTTCGGACAACTGGCCAGTCACTTAAGAGCGAATCTAGTCGGTTAGTGTGACAATTCGAGTGCAACAAGGATAGGCAAATGAGTGAACAAGTAAAACAGGATAAGTACAATTAATTAGTACCCATTTAAAGAGTATGGTAAATGTAAGTCGGAAAATTCCGATTTGTTGGAGTTTGGGGAATTTCACCAAAAGGGCATCGACACCTGGCAGGGAGAAGTAAAAGTGCTCAAAAGTCGGTCAAAGATAAAAAAAATTGCGAGGATCTAACTGTTTACAGTTGGAAAATTCGGATTAAAAGAAAATGAACATCGAGGGCAAACCCTATAAGTGTGAATGCAGATTCAGAGAGGGGCATAAAGATCTTTACTACCCGGACTACAACAGTAGAGGTGGATAAACATAAGAGGAAGCAATGCCGTTCCGTACTGAGCTACCCATGGATAGCAAGAGGTTACTGCCACCGTGGTGCGCTTCAATATCTTTGTTCAAAGGCAGAGAAGCTAGAGAGTGAATTGAGTAAGTGAGTGGGGCAAAGATAATTAACGTTAATTTAATAAACATAAAGGCAGCCGTGGAGCTTATAAGATGTTATGTTTTGTGAGTCCTTGGGGTTTCATTTCAGCCTACCATTTGGCAAAAAGGTCAGTTAGTGTTAGTGCTAGTCAGGAGCAGTTCTATTCCTCAAAGGCAGTCACCTCCATATGCATAGTTGGGGGGGTTGGTCTGGCAACCCCTGAAGTTTTCAACATGAAGCTTGGCTCCAGACAGTCAAGTCGATCAAGCAGGTGTACCATCCGCTGGGGAAGCTACCCAAGCGGACCTCGACGGGTACCCTATTGATAACCGGTTAGGCCGGCGAGATGCCTTATTAGGGCTACTCGGAGTTGACATTGCTTCCAGAAATTGTATTAGACCGCGCTCCAGGACTGATCGCGCCGTGGAGTGACTTCGCGCGCCCATGGGAAAGGTCGAGGCAATTCCACATTGTCCCGGCGAGTCCCAAGGAGCGTGAAGTCTCTCTTACGGATGGTGTCTCCTGCCCCAAGGACTCGATCCGCCGGCTATACCACATAGTCGTCGTCTCGAACCCCTGGTCCACGAGATCACTTTCCGCTACTCAGGCCGTCAGGCCTTGAGGTCCTTGGCGTGAAAGGTTCCGATTAGTTTGCCTTTTAAATCTTCTAACTCATATCTCCCACTCCCAAGCTTTCGCTTCACGCGAGCCTTCGTGAATTTATTTGCCAGTTTAGCGTTAAACCGGTCGACCTTGCTGCTTACGGGGAAGGTTCGTCGATAGACTACCTGGCCGGGCGAGAACTCTACTGCTCTGCAGCGCAGATTATAGTGTTTCTCGTGTCTAGTGTGAGCCGCGGCCAGGTGTTGCTCTATTTTGTCACGCCGGGCTTGCCATCTATCTACGGCCGGCAGTACTGTTATATCTCCCTCTTGCAAGGCACCTAATGTCTTCAGTACCGGGTAAGCGGATCCATGAAGGATCATTGGACACCCGAACAGGGCCTGGTAAGGGGAGGTATCGATGGAGGAGTGATGAGCGCTCCGTAGGGCACATTCAATTGCAGACAGATGTAGGTCCCAATCCCGGTGGTCTTCCTTCAGATACGCTCGGATAGCAGCTAAGACGGAGCGGTTCACCCGCTCGGAAGCGTTGGCTTGTGGGGAATAGACGGCGGTGAGTTGGTGTTTGACGCCGTAGTCGGACAACAGTTTCGCGAATTCTTTAGACGTAAAATGGCTTCCATTATCAGAGAATATCGCCTCGGGGACTCCGAAAGCGTGGAAAATTTGGTGCTCGAGAAAATTTACAGCGGCTTTAGATGTTTCGCCAGCTACTGGATGGAGAAAGCAGAATTTAGAAAACGCGTCTAGGACTACCAATACAGCCGTGTGGCCTTTCTTAGTCCTAGGGTAAGGCCCCATATAATCGATGTACAAGAGTTGAAAAGGTCGGCACACATCCATGGCTTCGCCCATAGGGGGCCGAAGGGGTGTGTTTGGAGCTTTTGTTTCCTTACATACTTCACAGCTCGCTATATATTTTCTGACTTGGCTAGTCATACCGGGCCAATAATATTTTTCCCGAAGGCGTGCAAGGGTTTTGTGAATACCGCCATGGGAAGTTTGAGGGGGCTCATGAGCGGACTGGATCAAGGGAGCGGTCAATTCTGCAGGGATCCACAATTTCCAAATCAGATCGTCCGTCTCGGGGTCGCCAGTTCGTGGGTCCGAACGGTGGAACACATAACCATCTGAAACCTGAAGGTCAGGTAACTGCCCGGCATCTTTGCTGACTTTGTCAACAAGATGCTGGTAGTCCGCTGACCTGAAGGCTGGGGACGTTAGGTCCACGTCACGACAGAAGGACACTTCATCGACACAGTCGACTCGTGACAGTGCGTCCGGAACCACATTCTGACTACCCTTGCGGTGCTCGATAGAAAATTGGAAGCCCTGCAGCTTTAGGCTCCACCGCGCTAGCCGGCCGTTTAAGTCAGTCTGGCTCATGAGCCACTTCAAGCTGGCATGGTCAGTAATTATTGTAAAAGGCTGTCCTTCCACATACGCCCGGAACTTTTTAACGCTCAGCACCGCTGCGTAACACTCTAGTTCTGTGATGGAATAATTACGCTGGGCGCTGTTCAGCTTCTTAGAGAAAAATGCGATGGGATGTTCTTCATCGCCCTGTCTTTGGAAGAGGACGCTTCCTACCCCCGTTTTGCTGGCGTCACATTGGATGTAGAAGGGGCGGGTGAAGTCTGGAGTGACCAGTAAAGGAGCAGACATCATTGACTTCTTAAGTTCCATGAAGGCTTGGTGGGCCTCGTCGGACCAAACAAATTTGCCGCCTTTTAGGCAGTCCGTGATGGGAGAGGCGATACTTGCATAGTTACCTATGAAGCGCCTATACCACCCCGTCATACCTAAGAAGCGTCGCACCTGTTTGGTCGACTTGGGAACTGGGAAGTCCTTAATGGCTGCCACCTTGTCGGGATCAGTTTTCAGGGACCCATCGCCAATGATGAACCCCAGATACTTCACCTCCCGGACGCAAAATCGGCTCTTTGACAGGTTTACTGTCAGCCCGGAGCGACGAAGGCAGTCGGCGACCTTTTCCAGCAGTTGAAGGTGGGTCTCAAAGTCTGGTGACACCACCAATAAATCGTCCAGATAGACGAACACATTTTCTCTAAGTGAGCCCGGTATCGCCTTGTCCATCAAGCGACACATGCGTTGCGGAGCGTTACAAAGCCCGAACGGCATCACTGTAAATTGATACAGCGGTCTTCCTGGGACGGTGAAGGCAGTTTTTTCCCTAGATTTTTCCTCCAATGGGATTTGCCAAAAGGCATCTTTCAAGTCGATTGCGGAAATGAACTTAGTGTCCTGCAATCGCCCCAGGAGACCGTCTATATGAGGCAGTGGATAGGCATCCTTTATGGTTACGGTATTTACCTTGCGGGAGTCCAAGCAGAGGCGGACCTTTCCGGGCTTACGCACCAGGACCACGGGTGAGTTCCATGGACTGTTGGACTCTTCGATCACACCTAGACTCAACATGCGATCGATTTCCTCATACATGAGGGCCTGAATGGCGGGAGAAACAGGATAGTGCCTCTGCTTGATGGGCACCGCCTCGCCAGTGTCGATCACATGTTGTTCCAGGTGTGTTCGACCAAGTCCACAGGTGTCGAACGACGGGAATCGCGCGCGGACCTGGTTCAGTCGCTCCCGTTGGGACTCCTCAAGAATATGGCAGTCGGGATCAGGTGGTGGGGTATGATGGAGTTCCCCAATTATGTGTGGAGCCAATTTAAAGGCCCTCCAGAAATCGACGCCGAGGTAAAGATTCTGAGACAAGTCCGGTACTACATATAGTGTCATAGTCATAGTTTTCGATCCATAAGTTACCGGGACGGTGATGAAACCACTAACATTCTTAGACGTACCGTCAGCTACTTGGACATCGGCGCGCAGGCGATGTAGCTTAATGGCCGGGTTGTCCTGGAGGAACGACTCTGCCCCTCTACCCAGGCAGCTAATGCTGGCGCCGGTGTCCAACAGGCCTGTTAGTTTGGCACCTTGGATCCGTACGTTGACGAAAGGTCGATCATCTCCGTTCTCATGTAACATGGCGGCGACAATCTTCTGTGTATGTGCCCTCTTCTCTAGGGCCCATGACCGTATGCGCGGGGCTTTGCGGGTTGGTGGCAGTTCGGCAGAATCATTAAAGATTCGCTTACGAACTCGATGATAGTTGGCCCATCGCTGCATAAAAGAGGCTCTGGCCTGTGGAGAAGGGAAGTCTGGCAGAGATTCCATTATCGACAGGTCAGAGACGTCGGACATGCTTGTTGACAAATCAAGTGTAAAAGGGGGACTTTCAGATACTAGGTCGGGCGCGGACCTCCCCGGGGCCTCGCACCCTGGTTCTGGTTTCCCGAACAGATTGGGCAAGAAGTGGTGTAGACTTCGGGGCGCCCACATCTGTAGCAAAAGATTTTCCGATGTGGGGAAGGGCAATCAGAGAACGAATGTCCTTCTTGCTGGCAGTTCCAGCAAGTGACTGGGCGGCGCGGAGCTGCGTCGGCCCTCATCTCTTCTACAGCAGGTGGTGGTGTGCCACTAGCGTAATTCATATAAGGCCAGGCCGGTTGTTGTGGGGGCACGTCAGTCAGCTCATGCACTCGGTGCGAGTGGCGACTCTCCTCCCTCTTGGCTTTTTGCCATCGCTCTACTCGGATGCACGCTTCGCGAAGTTGGCGCATATTGTCATAGGTGGATCCTATAATGGCCGATCCCAGTGTGGTGTTCAGGTTTTCCATGACAAGGTGTACCAACTCCGCGGAGGACATCGGGCGCGAGAGGCGGTTTGCCAAGGCCAAGATTTTTGCGGCGTAATCGTCGAACGATTGATTGAGTTGTTTCGTCTCCATCATTTCTTTGATGAGTTGATGGTCGGTCTGCCTTCCTCCGAACTGTTCCAATAAGCCAGACTTGAAATCCACCCACAAGGGGGTGGACTGCTGTCGGCGGAACTGAGTCCAGTACCAGTCCTCAGCGGGTCCTGATAACAAGGCGGCCACATTCCGCACCAGCTCCCGTGACGATATGTCATCATCTCGAGCTCGGGTGTCGAGCCGATAGAGAAATTCCTCTGCCGAGGTTTCTCCCGGCCGACCCGTGAACTTGAGGTTCCAGTTCAAGACTGGCGACTTCTGTCTGTAGGTAGGGCCGGTGTGTTCTGGGCGGTAAGGGGGGCGCTCTCCTATGCTGCTGGACCGCGGAGGAATGCCACTGGGCCCAGCTCCGGCCGATGTGTGAGGGTGAAGAAAATTGTACGCGGTATCATTCGGGGACGCTTCGGGGTGTCCTCGCTGTTTCAGCCTTTCAACTTCATGTTGCAAGGCTGCAACGTGCTCAGTCAGCGCTATCAACGCCGCGGCCCGTTCCGACTCGTCGTCTTCAGAACGAGGGTTATCATTGCCTTCGTCATCTTCGCCGTCGGCGACAAATTGCCCCTTATCGTTTCTTTTTTTCGGCATGCTAGGAGATCGACTAGCCGATAAGGAAGCGAGAAGTTAATAATAAAATTTGTTCAAGTAGTTTCTTTTGTTTATGTTTTTATTTATGCACAAAACCGCATTTATTATTTGTATAAATTAAAAAAACGCAAACGAAAAAGAAAAAAAATACAACAGTTGCGATATGTTCGCGACCATATTTATAATTAATTATTTGTTTACGTATGTTACCACGACGCTTTTTTTTTTTGTTCAAACTTAATTCTAACAACAATAATAATATATAATGTTAATAATTTTATTCAAATTTTAGTTATTTAAATTTACTGCGAAATTTTTTTTTTTTTTTGAAAAGCAAAACACTAAACCATATAATAAAGAAATAGATTCGATAATTGTATAGAAAAAATCCTAGAAAAACAAATATAATTATTATTATCGTTATTAAATTAAAATTTTATTAATATAGACTATTTGGGTGAGTGTGGCCCCAGGGATAGGATGTCCTCCCCAAGGCTATGGTGGCTGATGGCGCCGATGACAGCCAGCCTGAACTCAGGACTGAGTGGCATCCGCGTCATCAGAAGCACCAAGTGCCTCCACTTGCGGGATCGATGATGAGGGTGGTGCCAGGCTAATGTCTAGCACCATCTTCATCAAGGAATCCCTATTGTCTGACATCCGGCAACCCCAAAGCGATGACCGGATCCCAGTGACCACTGAAGAGAAGAAGTGAAAGGAGAAGAGATAGAAGCCTCCCTTGAGTGAATATGTAGACCGCTCCGACACCCAGCCACAACTGGTCAGCAACCCTGCTGAGTCACAGGAAGGTGAAGTGTCAGAACGGTCCAACAGCCGGGGGCGGGTGTATATCAGGAGGTCGACCCTGTCGCAGCGCCAGGCGATAGAACGCCTGTTAGCCTTGACGGGACAGGTCCGACGTGCAGGCATACATCCGCCCATACTATAAAAGGTCGAGCAAAGAAAACTGAAGAATGATGGTCACTGTCAGTGAGGATCGCACAGAGTCAGGCGTTATGACGCCTGTTAACCAGATACCGCGCCTCGCTGACAGGAACCGTAGATAAAATAGGGAGGCTACCGCAGAAGAAATCGATAGATGAAGGGGTTGAAGAGAGAAGAAAGATAGGAAAGTGGAAGAAGACAGAGGTGATAAGGGCTAGAGTACCGCGGTAAGTACTTTCGCCCATCAACCAGAAGCCAGAGGGACTTGGACGGAGAACGGAGAACTGATAAGCGAAAGAAGTCCACTCCTGGCTCCTCTCGTTGGCCTGAGCCACAAAATTTACAAGATAAACTACAATTTAAAAAAAATCTAATATGAAACATAGCTCGGCAGTGGAAAAGTGACTAATCAAAAAAAACAGACTTTCCGAGCTATGGTACCGAGACCAGAGAATCAAAACAACGTTATAATTCACTAGCCTCCGTTGGGCGCCATTTGTAACTGTCGGGGTAGGGTGTGCCGGGGCACGAAGAAGGGAAATTGCCATAAAGGCCAAAAGACTACTATTACAAAAAACTTGGGGAAGGGGACTCAAAAGAAGGGTGGCTCGGACGGTTCGACCGTCGGGGGAAGTGTCGCGAATTTACGCATCCAAGGCACCGGTTGTAGACACGACTAGCGGTGCGCTAGCTAGCTCGCCAGATGGGGTGGGGTTCGCGGTGCTTGGATGTCGGAGGGGGTGACAGTTATACTGTTAAATCGTTCGTGCCTATATAACAACTAAATTAAATACGGGCGACAAGGGGGTGAAACACGTCTAGGGCCAACGAGAGGGGCTAATTATAAGGGAGAAAAGAGAAAGAGTGGTCACTGGTCACCGGGTCATTGTCAATGGGGTGGTCACATGATATCAAACAATCTAGGGATGCGAGACGCTTACCTTGGCCTGGGACTCCATGAATCCGGGGGCCACACGTACCGGGGGGGTGTTTTATTCCATCATGGTTGTTCCGTACATACTTCAAATCGACTTATTGGTATTTTATTTCAACTACAGTTTTAATTTATTTATTCATCAACAGTAGTTACTTCAGTATTTTTAAGTTATGTATTTATTGACTATTCAGTTGTAGTTCTAATTTATATATTCCTCAACAATATTTATTTCAGTATTATAAAGTATGTATTTATTAACTATTCAATTATAGTTCTAAATTAGGTATTCATCAACAGTATTTATTTCAGTATTAAAAAGTCATGTATTTATTAACTATTCAATGATAGTTCTAAATTAGGTATTCATCAACAATATTTATTTCAGTATTAAAAAGTCATGTATTTATTAACTATTCAATGATAGTTCTAAATTAGGTATTCATCAACAATATTTACTTCAGTATTATAAAGTATGTATTTATTAACTATTCAATGATAGTTCTAAATTAGGTATTCATCAACAATATTTATTGTTAAAAATGCCTATTGGTACATCTTAAGGGGTAACACCACCTGTGATATAATTTCTCTTCAAAGGTTCGTCGGTATATTTACTATCTTTTGAATTCAAAACAGGGTTGATGATTTACGTTTAAGAAATAAAGGAAAGAAAATTAATAATAGTTGATACCAAAAAAAAACAAAATTAGAGAAAAATTATAATAGACAATGCGCATTTCCTTAAAGTAATTGTAGGCACTGTTTATCATTTTATAAAAATAATGATTCTCAAAATTAATGTTAATTCACCTTTTTACAAGGTTAAACAATTTTTCTTACTTTGACTTTGTTTTTTTTTTTTTGTTGTTTGTTGCAAATGGCCGGAATATTTAATTTGAAAATTTTTTGGTTTGTTTATTTAGCAGCGTTTTATTTATTAAGTAATAAATTTTGGACTCTGAATGATTGTTTTCAAGACAAAAAAAAAAAAGAAAAGAAAAAGAAATATAAATAAATAGAAATAATACTTGAATTTATTCCAATTTGTATTATTAAAATAATAAAGAAAAATAATCAAAATATGAAAAAAAATCACACACACAAAAGAATCTTACCATCGTGATAACTTGACCATTCCCCTCACATAAAAATATTTATATTTGTTTTTTTTTTTATTATTAGTTTTAATCATTAAAGTATGGGGTAAAAATAAGGGCTTTAAAGCTATTTAACCGATGAAATTTAAATTTAATTCATTACCATATAAATTTACTTTAAATATTGTTTCTCTTTCCATATATATTTTTTTAAATAACAACGTCAGGTGATTTTGAACTTATTCCGTAAAAATACTTAATTACCTATTTCTTATTTAAATTTTTAAATTTATATAATCCTCTCGTTTTTTTTTTTTTTTTTTTTTTATTTTGTATATATATTGATATAGTTATTATTGAATATAATTCTCTTTAAATGTTTTTAAATTTATCAAAAAAAAATTAATAGATAATGCAAAAGAAAACAAAAATTGTTTAATACAATTCGTTCAGAGCGTGCTCTATTATATAATCTAGTTATCTTCTTACATGCTCCTTCTACATATTCTGTTGTTCTATATAACTTACACTTCTTTTACGTTTTATATTAATTAGCCAAATAATTTGTTTCTGTTGATAAAATTTTCTTTTTTTTTCTTTTAAATTTTTCTGCAATGGCCAATTTTTATATGCTTTTCTCGGATAATAATTGACGTTTCCTAGAACTAGTTTGAAGAATCTTCTAATTTTCTTTATCGCACGACAAATACTAAACTACAATTAAATGAAAAACTAATCTATAGAGAAATTCAGTTTTATATTTTTTTTTTTTGTGTTACTCTTTCTGTGGCGGAAATTTTTTTAAAGCTGGCAAGACTCTTCCGACTTTCCCGCTTTTTCTGGTACTTTTTTTTTTTTTTTCATTTAAGAACTTATAAAGAACACTTTGTTACGCTTAACCAAAAGCGAACTTTCCACCATTTTTTTTTTATAATAATGTTACCTGCTTATTTATAATTGTAAATGAAGAAAAGGACCGACCAAAATGTGAGAATAACTTTTATTCTTTACAGCAAAAACTTCGCGACCTCAAGTAAAATACTATCACTATTCACTTCTTTCTTTCCTTTGACTTTCTGACTTTTTGACTATATGAACTATTTGATTAATGGTATGAACTTATTCATTTATTTTGATGCCATATTTGTTATCAATTAAGTACATTATTTTCTGGTTATTCACTATTTGGAAGAATTTAAAATCAAAAAAAAATCCTGGGCCTAGCACGTGTGAGAAGTGTTCACCACTCGGATGAACGGAACTTCTCGTTTTATGAATGCTATTTATCTCTGCTATTTCCTTTATTTCAGGTTTCCCTCCTTTCTCTTATTTTACTTGGATATTTCTTTCTTCTCCTTCTTAGAAGAACAATGCAAATCGTATAACTTCCGTACGAAACATCTACTAGTGAGAGGAGTCGATTTAACGCGCGGAAAACGGGAACCCTGTTCCAAAGTATCTAACCAACATTCTTCTAACGTTCCACTCAAATATCATACTTTACTCACGGTTTAAGCCGGACCTACAATCAACAAAAGAAAAGGGCTACTTAGCTGGTTCTCCTCAATTTGTTTTCTTAATCGTCTAACACCTTCCTCTGAAGCAGTTTTTCCTACTTCTTAGATAGTAAACACCAGAAAAAAAAATTCTGATTTTTTTATGGCGACACTGCACTTTGAAAACGACAAAACCTGACTGACTTCCTCCCGTCCAGAAAACGCCCGCTCATCGTTCAGGGCTTTTTACAAGTCCCGTTAAAGCTGGTGACACATACAAGCGCACACGCATTGCAATCAGCAGCTCCATGATATGCGGAGATTTTCCACTGACACATAATTGCATGGTTGCGTTCCGTCCCGGCATTCACAGACAGCCCAAAAATCTAAGTAACGAGTCGCATGTGTTTGTTGTGTATGCTTGTGTCCTATGCCGAATGCGGCAATGCAGAAAAAGTTGAAAGTAGCCCGACTTTTGCGTGGCTTGCGGAGCATTCACGGAATATTTCGGCAGGTCGCATTTAAATACACACACTTCTATATTATCTGTCAACGAATGCAACGCATGTATGCCTGGATACGTCACCAGCGTAACGCACATTCCTCCCGCTATCCCTGTAACTTTTTGGTTCTTTTTTTGTCGTTGGGTAGTTATTGGGGTTGCCAGGGTGATTCCGCGGGGTTATCAATATTTAAAGTGTCTGGAGTTTTTGCCCCTTTTTAAGATATTTGAATAGGGTTTAATGCTCTATCTAGAAATTTACCCAAAGCATAAATTTGTTCGACGGAAGTAATGCTCCCATCGTCATCTTCGCCACTAATAGTCATTTAGATTTGTTTAGACGTTACTGTACCTGGTATAGGAAATTATCAATGCCGTTTTGTACATCCCAGTCAAGTGGCGGTAGCATAACTTCTAATGATTTTGATATTACAGTAGTTGCTTAGATGAGAATTCTTCTGGGCCGAGAATTCTTCTTTTTTTTTTTCTTAGTCGAGGGACAGACAGGGGATACAAAAAAATTCCATAGGAGAGAAAAAAAAATCCCGTAAAGCAAATTTGCAACGCTCCCCAAAGCGAAGTTGCCAAATTTCTTGCCTTTGCAAATTTTGGGAGAAAATTTTTGAAAGCGCGGAAGAATTAATAGTTTGGGAAGAAGGAAAACAACACGGAGCATACTTGGGAATTATTTAGGCCTGAACTGCGCGGGCGTCCGTTACAATGGTTCCATTGTAGTTGTGTCGATGTTGGTAACGAAGTTGAAGATCAAGACTGGAGCTGCAGTACCTGTCTAAAAGCTCAAGATCTAGATAAAACTGTCGTGCATCAATCAACTTTAACATCTCCAAACCACATAGGAACGAATAAGCTTCAACCATCAGGCAATAAGAAAAAACCTCAATCAACACCCAAAGCAGCGTCGATTAGATCCAGCGTTATTTTTTCTGGAAAGGCAAAAATCGACTTAGAGCTGCGACGTTTAGAAGAAGAACGAAGTTTGAAGCAACAATGTTTAAAGCAACAGCTACAGCTAGATAAACAATATTTAAAGAAAAAATATGAAATTTTAGCACAAGGCGAAGAAGAACCTCAAGATGATGAGTCTGTGAACGCGGTTAAAATAAACAATATGCGTACCGAGGAGTGGCTCAAGAATATCGACCCGCCTGCATCCAAACAACCTCTCTATAAGATGCAAGAGCTATCAGGGAACCAGCTTAGTGCTAGAAGCTTTTTAAATAATGACTTACCCATATTCAGTGGAAGACCCGAAGAATGGCCAATGTTCATAAGTGCGTTTGAAAACAGTACATCAGCCTGTGGGTTTAGTGACACTGAGAATTTAGTAAGGCTTCAAAGATCTCTTAGAGGAAAAGCTTTAGAAAGTGTACGCAGTCTGTTACTAATGCCAGCAACAGTGACAGAAGCTATTAAAACTTTACGGTTACTATATGGTAGGCCCGAATATATTATTAACTCACTTATAAATGAGGTAAGAAAAGCCCCAATTCCTAAATTAGATAAATTAGATACACTAATGAATTATGCCATTATAGTGAAAAATCTATGTGCAACAATTAAAGCGTCTAATTTGCAGGGACATTTTAATAATCCTCTGCTAAGACAGGAACTTGTAGAGAAACTACCTTCTACCATAAAATTAAACTGGGCTATGTATAGTTCGCACAATGAAGAGGTAGATATTGAAGCCTTCAGTATTTGGCTATATGATCTCGCTATTGCGACTACAGCAGTATCCAGTTCACATTTAATAAGTGGTCAAATTACGAAAGATAGGCGTACTACCTCTTTCGCTCCAAAGGGTTTGAATACGCATCAACAATCGAATAATGAAGTCGATTTATGTTGTGTATGCAAAAGAGACCATGAAGTAAAAAACTGTCAACAATTTCTCGCATTATCTCTAAAAGAAAAATGGTCAATGATAAGAAAATTAAAAATATGCAAATGTTGTCTTAAAAAACATCATTTTTCTAAATGCCAATTGAATAAAAGGTGCAACATTGAAGGATGTCAAGCGAAGCATAATCCTATATTACATGATAGCACTAATAACTGGTCTACCATAGTACCATCAACACCTACTGTAGGTTGTCATGAACTTCGTCATCAAAAAACAAAGTCACCGTTATTTAGAATAGTACCTGTGTTGGTATATGGTAATGGAGTTACATTAAATATATTTGCGCTACTAGATGAGGGCTCTTCCGTTACGTTGATGGATAAAGGATTAGTGAAGAGATTAAATTTAAATGGTGTGCGTGAAGAATTATGCTTGAAATGGACTGGCGATACTACTAAATTAGAACCGGATTCTCAGAGAGTATCATTGAAGTTATCATCAACGAAACAAGATAGTCGTTTATATACTATACATAACGTGCGTACAGTTGGCAATCTTAATCTCCCTAAGCAAACTCTTTTACGGGATGAAATTATAAAAGACTATACTTATTTAAAAGATGTTCCTTTCGAATCATACAAAGAAGTTATTCCATTGTTATTAATTGGCATCGATAATGGGAAATTAGGTCTTCCTCTAAAAACCATTGAGAGGAAATGAACGGAGCTCATTGCCACTAAAACAAGATTAGGATGGGTAATCGGTGGCGGTTGTAATAGCAGAAAATCGGATAACAGTTCCGTATACCATAGCTATGAAGCTTGTAAATGTTGTAAGGAACTTCATCAAATTGTGCAGGAATATTTAGAAATAAATCAGACTCAGCCTCTGGACTCTTCTTATGCTAGTAAAGAAGAAAAGGTAGCAATTGAACTGCTGAAAGACACCACGAAGCCTTCAAATGGCAGATATGAGAGTGGCCTTCTCTGGAGGTCGTATGACTTCAGTTTACCTGATAGCTATGGAATGGCGTTAAAAAGATTGCAATGTTTGGAGAAAAGATCAAGACAAGAACCAGCGCTGCTCATCAAATTAAATGAACAGATCGACGAACTAGTTAACAAAGGTTATGCTAGAAAATTATCATTGGTGGAACAGAACAACGTCCATAAACGTATTTGGTATTTACCCGTCTTCATTGTAAGGAATCCTAATAAACCAAACAAAGTTAGACTTGTGTGGGATGCAGCCGCTACTGTAAAAGGTATCTCATTGAATACATTATTATATAAAGGTCCTGATCAGGTGACACCCTTAATAAATGTCCCAGCGGGAAATGGAGGGCTCCAATAGCGCTGTTTGAGCACTCCTTAAAAAGCTTACAGCGCTCCCGTTACGCTCCAGTTCCATATACTTTTTAACATTGCATGTCGTTGCATGTTGCATACGTTTTTATGCTCCTTCAAAGGCATTCTAGGAGAATTATAAAAAAGCTTTTTAAAAAAGAATTTTCATGGACGCCTGTGTATATGTGATCCGGGTATCGAAAAGCTTTTATTTTGTTTATCTTTCGCTATTGCCTTTTCCTTTCCAAGCGCGAGTGTGGTTTTATCAAAGCAGTCCCCCAACTAAATTCTAACCACTTTAAAAGCTGCTTGTCCTTCGTATCGAAAGAGAGCCAGTCCATTGAGAATGCCAATGCCACCCTTTATGGTCATCAAGGTAATCGCTCATTTTCTTCGTTCTATAAAATTTATGAAAGCTCCGGTAATGCTCCCTCGGGAGCATATTTAACAGCGCTCAAAGTAAGCTCCTCTGAACAGCGCTCGCAATTTTTCCCACTGGGGTGCTACTCAGATTTAGAGAAAGAAAGGTGGCTGTTTGTGGAGACATTAAAGAGATGTTCCACCAAATACAGGTGAAAGAAGATGATCAACACATGCAAAGATTTTTATGGCGACGTGGAGAAGAAGTATGCCGTATACCTGATATGTCATGCAGGTGTTAACATTCGGTGCTTCGTGTTCACTCAGTATAGCACAATATGTAAAAAACGTCAATGCACAAACTTTTAGTAAGCAGTATCCACAGGCAACTGAAGCAATCATCGAATGCCATTATGTGGATGATTTTTTAATAAGCGTCGATACAGCAGAAGAAGCAATACGTTTATCGAATGAAATAAAATTCATCCATTCTAAGGCTGGATTTATAATTCATAATTGGTTATCTAACGATCCTAAGGTATTACAAGAACTAGCAAATACCTCAAAAGGAAATAAAGCCTTTCAAGAATCAACCGTCATACAAACTGATAAAATTCTTGGTCTGTGGTGGCTGACAAGCGAAGATAAATTTACGTTTGTAAAAAAATATACTAAAGTTGATCCTGCAGTATTAAATGGAACCAGAATGCCAACGAAACGTGAGTTGCTACAAATGCTAATGTCAGTTTTTGATCCTTTAGGGTTTCTTGCCCACTATCTTGTGAGATTAAAGATAATACTTCAGGGTGTATGGAGAACGTCGGTTGAGTGGGACGAGACGATACCTTTGCATCTCCAGAAGAAGTGGCAGCAATGGTTACAAATTCTTCCGACCATTGAAGATGTTAGGATTCCCCGATGCTACTCTGCATTAATATACAGTGTAAATACATGGGAAATAGAATTGCATACCTTTGTTGATGCGAGCCAAGAAGCAATGTCAGCAGTGGCGTACTTAAGGGTATCAGAAGGTACAAATATTACTGTCACTCTAGTTGGGGCTAAGACCAAAGTTGCGCCAAAGAAACCCATGTCAATACCTAGACTTGAATTGCAAGCTGCTATTATTGGCGCTCGATGGGCAGATATAGTTTGCAAAGGCCAGAAATTGAATATAAATGGACGAGTATTTTGGTCAGATTCCAAGACGGTTTTATGTTGGCTTAGGTCAGAAGCAAAACAATATAAGCCCTTTGTTATGTATCGTGTTGGTGAAATATTAGAGCTTACCAAGGAAAAAGAATGGCGTTGGATCTCGACTAAAGAAAATGTAGCTGATGAGGCGACAAAGTGGCAAAAATCTCCAGTTATTAGAGATGACAGTCGATGGTTTTCTGGTCCAAAATTTCTTAAGCAGCCTAAAGAAGACTGGCCTA
Organism: Thereva nobilitata; assembly: GCA_963855945.1. NCBI lineage: Eukaryota > Metazoa > Arthropoda > Insecta > Diptera > Therevidae > Thereva > Thereva nobilitata. The sequence continues at coordinate 193,649,192 of OY979694.1, read as the reverse complement.
AGGAATCTAGTGAAGGCATCGATTATTCAGATCAAGAGTTGCGTCCAAGTTATGTAATGATCATCAAAGAAGAAAATCTGAATGTTGTCAACTTCGAGCGTTTTTCCAAATGGAGTCGTCTGCTAAGAACATTAGCATGGGTCTGCAGGTACTTTACTAATCTTAAACTTAAATCACAAAAGGCTAGTATACTGTCGTCCGAGTTGTCTTCACAAGAATTAAAGCAGGCCCAAGGAAAACTAATTCGGCTAGTACAGAAACAATCATACGGGAATGAAATGCTTCCGTTAAAACAAAATAAACCTTTGCCAAATTCGAGCAAGATAGCTAAATATTCTCCTTATGTCGATAATGATGGGGTTATGAAGATGAAAGGAAGACTTGATAACGCCCCTTTTGTGGACACTTGTGTAAAAAGACCCATTATATTGCCTAAAGAGAGCCGAGTAACTTATCTAATAGTGCATTCTTACCACGAAAAGTTTCATCATTGCTCTTACGAAACGGTCATAAATGAGGTGAGGCAAAACTATTGGATACCTAGTTTAAGAAGACTCGTCAAATCGATTCGCCATAATTGTAATAGATGCAAAATAAATCGTGCTAAACCGGAATGCCCTGAAATGGCTCCTCTTCCACTGGAGAGAGTGACTGCGTTTTCTCGCCCCTTCACTTATGTAGGCGTCGACTACTTTGGGCCTGTTAACGTTACGGTTGGCCGTAGAACAGAGAAACGTTGGGGAGTTGGGGAAGTACGGATTCCTGTATAATGGCAATCAGAAATTTTATTGCCCGGCGTGGGACACCGAAGATATTTTATTCTGATAACGGCACCAATTTCAAGGGTGCTGAGAGCGAACTTCATGAAGCCTTCAAGAACATTAATAAAATTTCGTTTGAGCAGAGCTTCAATACTGTCGAAACAGAGTGGAAATTCATTCCACCGTCATCCCCACATATGGGTGGAAGTTGGGAGCGCTTGGTGGGGGCCGTGAAGAAAGTGCTGTACCATATTTGTCAACATCAACAACGTTTTCAAGATGAAAATCTTCGTTGTTTTTTAATGGAAGTAGAGGCAATCATTAATGCCTGTCCATTGACGCATGTGTCACTTGAGATAAGCGATTCAGAAGCGCTTACACCTAATCATTTTTTGTTGGGTTCCTCAGATGGAAGCAAATTACCAGGGGAGTTCAATCCAGACGATCTCTTTCTTCGAAAAGGCTGGAGAATGTCACAACAGCTAGCCAATGTATTCTGGAAAAGATGGCTCTTCGAATACTTACCTACTTTAACCCGCCGAGGCAAGTGGTTCCAGCAAACCCGTAATTTACAAATAGGTGATGTGGTTATAATAGCAGATGGAACTCTACCTAGAAACACATGGCCCAAAGGTATCGTGGTGGATGTAGTGCGAAGTCAAGACGGCCAGGTGCGTCGAGCAACAGTCAAAACAATGAAGGGGATTTACGTAAGACCTGCGGTCAAATTAGCTGTTCTGGATGTAAGAAGTGAGGACGAATCTTCGAGTCGTCTCACCGAGGGGAGTGTGACGAACAGAGTAGGCCGATGGTCGAAATAAATAAAAATGAAAAAGAGTTAGTAGGCCAATCGAGTGAGTAATTTTGAAGTCGCTAGGCGAACAAAAAAGAATCGGGGAAAAAAAAATAATAAAATAATAAAATATCTTTGAATTAGCTTTTTGTTATTGAATTGTATATCCATTAACTTTTAACTTGTAATTTTAAATAAAAATAAATTAACTTTTTCCAATCTTTTAATTTGTCACGTCTCTACTTTTAAAACGCTCGATTAGTAATTTCGTGAAGTGACAATTTACGTTATGCAGTATTGGAGATTTCCAATTTCTTTATGTGAAGTTACAAAATTTATAGTAAAATTACAATAATTGTGTAGTAAATTAGTATTTCATATCACGATTTGTAATTTTACTGTACATTTGCACTGTAAATTTACATATTTGTTCATGTTCAAAAATTTCTGCCGCTAGTATTTAACGGTTATTTAGCCCTAGTAGAACCCACGGTATACAGAAACAAGGTAATGTAAAAGACTGAATATCGTAGAATATCGTATTAGTGCGACGTCACTCGGCAAGTATTCCCCATACAAAATCGAAATTGTTGTTTTTGTTTTCTGTATTAACCTTGCCGGGTGACGTCGCCTTTTTCTACGATATTCGCACTTACGATACGATATTTCGTCTTTTACCCGGCCATTACACGGGTCAGTTCTACTGACACTGTCGCTGACACTGACTCGTGTAAACACTCACTGACGCACCTTTTTTACTGACAAGTCAGCTCTGACGAGACAGTTTTCGAGTCAGTGCTGACTAGTCAGTGAAATGTCAAATCCTTATTTTTAACGTATGCGATAGATATGTCCTTGGAATAAATAATTAAAAAATCTCAAAATTCGTTTATTTTAGGAAAAAATGGAAGAAAAAAATTAAGTCGTCTGGAAATCATCAACCTAATTGAAAAGTACGAGGAAAATCTTGGTTTATGTGATTTTACAAAGGATTGACTCAATAGTTTTTTTTCTATACTTCCTTTTCTCTTCCCTTTCCATGGCTTCAATAATTTGTGTTAATAATAACGCAGTCAAGGAAGCATGTACACTGGTCGACGTCATTTTATAAATGAACTGGCTTGTCAGTTGACCGAACGTAATCAACGCAGACTCAGTGGATTTGACAAACAGAGTCAGTACTGGCAGTCAGCAGAACTGACTCGTGTAATCGCGGGGTTACATTACCTTGTTTCTGTATACCGTGAGTAGAACCATGGAGGCTATACAAGGAGATAAAACTCCGTGTTGTCAATTTTCGTTTGATTATTGGTGGCGCTGCAGTCAAATGTACCCCAAAAAACATGGCCGATTGTATTTATCCGGTTCATGGCAAAGTTCGTTTATTACTAATATATTTTACGTTTACCAGCTTACAGCTGTTTACCAGCTTCTAAATTCAATTTATATCAATGCGATTATTCGTAATTAATCAATTTTTGATGTTTCCAATGAATTTTTATTAATTTCATGTGGGGTACATCGGACAAAGGTGACATCTGTGGCCAAAAATGAACTAGAAGTTTAGTTTCTTCTACCCATCCATTTCCTGTCATTTTCCCCATAAGAGTTTTTCCTCCTTGTATATTCTCCATGAGTAGAACCTACATAAACAGCGACAGACATTTTTTTCAATTTTAACCCCTTTTTTTACCCCCCCCCCCCCCCCACCTCTCTATCTACAAAAGGGCCCATTCTCTGGGATAACGAGCGTGCATACGTTCTTAACTGCGTATCACACTATGTGTATACAAACAAAATATCAGCTTTAAGAAAATGACGTAGGTCTGGCGGCCTGGGCCCGTAGTCGATTACCTAGTTTATAGCTACTCCAAAAATAATTCGAATTATGGATCATCCAAAATTTGTTGTCGTATAAACGGGATAATTCGAATTATGGCTTAAACCGAAATTTTTCGGCTTAAGCCAAAGTTATAAGTTGAAATCGATTGCGTATTAAATACCCGTTTATACGTTAATTCCAAATTTTGGCGTAACTTTAAGTTAAATCGATTTAATTTTGCTGCTATAAACTTGGTATATGAATGTAAAATCGATTTCAGGAAATCTTTATAGAATTGTGCGTCGAAATATGTATAATGTACATAATAACAAATACATCGTGACTTGATTCATGGTCACAATAGATGAAACAAAAAAATGAAAATAAAAAAAACAAAAAAAGGGACTGCTATGGTTGACCTTTAACCAAGGTGACGGTTAACCGAGAGATGGATAATCGAGGTTCCACATCCACTGTATAGATAAATATGCTTCTACAAACTGAAATTAAAACTATCATCGTAGTACTAATGTACAAAGGTCAACAACCTTAACGAACATAGCATGGAAATTTCGGATAACTTTGCCGGTTAGGTTCACCCAAAATTGTAGGTGGCTTTTTATACCTAATGTAAAAATAAGCGAATAAAATAAACCTAGCCTCCACTAACTCTACAGCTTGCATAAAAATATGTATTGTGAATCTCAGTAAGCATCGCGGTATTGAAATTGAGTGATTGATTTTGTGTTTCAAGAAGTTTCTAACGTTTTAATTAGTGGTCTAGTTCCATTATATGAAATATTAAATCACCCATAAAGCTGCAAATCACACGTTAACACATTTGTAACCTTCGTGCTTTGTCTAGACAGCTCTGTTGCGATATTTAATGCTTATCATAAAAAAATAAAATTGAAAGTTATCAAAGAAATGTATAAATTACTGTTTTACTTCTATTTCATAGATGTCTATTAGATGTCCTAGTGCGAAAATTTTAATGGAGAACACAATTTGTTCAAATATTCAGCAATAAGCTCTCCCGCTTCAAATATCGTTGTACTAATTTTAAAAATTCAAATCGCAGGAGTCGTGTCGCCACCTTTAAGTTTATTGTTTATCGGTGACACATAGATGGCCACTAAAACGTCATTTTACAGAATACATCTCTGAGCACCTAAACTATTTCGGAAAAAAAATCAAGCACGGAAAAAGCTGTTGTTGAGAAAAGTCAAACAAACGGGCAGAGGGTCTACCAAAAAATCGGGTTTTTTGCTTAGTAATTAAATTATCACATAAAATTATGACCCTAACAAAAGCTGTAGACCAAGCAACGATCTTACAAGGAGACAGAGCGAAGTACCGTGATATTTGTCTTGCCAAATTGTAATAATTAAAAACGAACGACTTTTTAGGTTGAAGGACCTTCTGAGACATCGGCTAACTGAATGTGGATGGCGGGATGAAGTGAAATTGCTTTGCCGTAATGTGATCAAAGAAAAAGGAGGTAGTGTCAACGTCGACCAAATAGTTCAAGAGGTTACTTCAAAAGCTAGGGCTCGTGTACCAGATGCTGTTAAGAAAGAACTGCTCATGAAGATCAAAACAAGCCTTGCGGCACAAGAAGGAATTGAACTTTAGTGTTGTTTTTTCTTAATACTTCTGTTTTAGGACTCTTAGATACATATATATATAAATTTTATGGTTTCGTAACACATTTGACTTAATCTCTATAACAAAATCATATATAGTGTAAACGCTCTGACTCAAATAACTTTGTTGGTGATTGCTAACAGATTTTTAGTAAATACTTCCATATTATACCAGTCTATGTTTTCCTTACTTTTTCAATAATGTCAAATGCGATAAAATATATTTAAAAACAAGTGAATATTTATCTAGCCTGCTTTGTTTCAATTCGCTGTTGGTGGTTGACTCTACTCTGAAGTGATAGTAACTAACAAACTCTTCAGCATCATCATAATTGGCGCTCTAGTCCTCGGTGAGCCTTGACCCCTTCAGGAATTTTCTTCCATCATTCTCAGTCATGCGTCTTACTCTTCCAGTTGGTAATCGTATTTGCGCGTAAGCCCATTTCTATATCGTTTTCATACATATCTTTTCGTTAGACTTCCTTGTAGCCTTCTTCCCTCTGGCGTTTTTTTTTTATGTTAAAACGTCAAGCTCAGGAATCACCCTTTGTACTACTAGTCCGTCATGTCGTTCAAGTCATGGTGCAATGTCTAGTAGTAAGCTTGATGTGAAGGATAGAGAAGGAAAGGATAGGTGAGAGGTCTGGAGCGTGCGTGAGTAGATGTCGGTGGACCTTGCGTTTGAACTCTGAGGTGTTATATGAGTTCGGAAATATCGACTGCGGAAGACAATTCCACAATCGAGTTGTTCTATTTATAAACGAACTTCTAAAACGTAATGTGCGTGAAGAGGGGGGGCTGAAGGGTGTGGGGGTGAGCCGAGTTGGCTAGTCTTGTGTTGCGGAAAAAAAGTTGCCGTGTAGGCATGAGGTTTCTAATTTCAGTGGAGCAGTCGCTATTATAGTAGTAGCGGTAAAACTTGCTGAGGGCTGCTACATTCCTACGGTGGCTTAAAGAGTCGATGGAGGAGCAAATGGTCCTATCGCCAATGAGTTTAATGGCGCGGTTTTGCACCTTGTCCAGCCAAGCCAAGATGGTTTTTGGGGCGCCCGCCCAAATGTACGAGTTGTATTCAAGGCGGGGCCGAATGTAGGACTTGTAGATTGTAGCCAGAGCAGATGGCTGAAGGAGGAACTTGCATCTCTTGAGGAATCCCAGGCATTGGTAAGCTTGTTTGGCGATTTGGAATATGTGATTATTCCATCGCAGATTCGAAGATAAGGTTACGCCTAGGATGTTAAGAGATGGGTCAGCCATTACATTCTTTTCGCCCACTGAGAAAGAGGGACGGTCGGTACAGGTTTTTGTAGAGAAAAGGCAGTACTTTGTTTTGGTTGCGTTGAATTCGACGCGATTCTTGAGGCCCCAAGCAAGAATGAATTCAATGTCCCTGTTAATAGAGTTGGACATGAGTTCGCGGTCTAGGAGACAAGGTCTGGCACGTGCTTGTCTTATATTGTCAAAGGCGTAGGAGTAACGCAAAGTACCGTAATCGGCAAAACTGTGAAGTGGGTTGGAGGGGATTGAGAGCAGGTCATTAATGAATATAAGAAAGAGAGCAGGAGAGGATCGAGCCTTGGGGGACGCCGGCCGAGATGGAATGAGGGTCAGATTCCACGCCATCCAACACTACCTTGATGGAACGGCCAGAAAGGAAGCTCTCAATCCAGTTCCTTAGAACTGAGTCGATACCAATAGCTTGGAGTTTAGACAGCAGAGCGGGATGCCCTACTCTGTCGAAAGCCTTGGAAATATCCAGAGCAACCAGACCAGACTCACCAAAGCGATGGATGCTTTGGTTGAGATCCTCGGCGTTTGGAAGAATAGGATTTTTGGTGGCATTTCTCATTACATGTCCTATCCAACTTAGGTGTGAGTTCTAGCAATTTGTTTCGTCTAAGCTTAGCCCTAATTTGCCTGCAAAGAACAGGCCTCATAAAGTACTCAACAAACATTCAAGATTATGATTGAGAATCCCAGCTCAGCCTTGAAACTTATGAATTAAATAATCATTTTACCGCTGCAACCAACATATCGTCGTTGCGACATTAAGATCTCCTATGTGACACTTTTATCGAAATTAACTTTTTTAATTGAATGTAAACTTCATGATGTCCTCCATCGATGGCAAAAACTCCCATGTTGATACTTCAACTCATTTTGCAGTTTTAAAAATTAGTCCTATGTAGTCCTAAAAAGTTGGCCATTTGAAATCTCTTATGTGAAAGTGATAATTACTTCCACATGAATGAAAAAGCAAAAAATATCTTATGTCCACCTCAAACGTTTTGTTAATAACATTAAATTCCATTGTTAGTATGGGTGAGTTCGTAAAAGCAAAATATGCTTTGCATTTGACAGAAAAAGCAGTGGCAACACTGCAGTTGTAACATGAAAAGCATATGATTGCAAAGCATAAAACGGCAGTTTATGAACGAGTTGTTGCAGTTTTTAAAACAATGGCGAAAAATGTAATATTTAATTTCTTAATTAGTACTTTAATCGAAAACACTCAAGCAAAAAAGAAAAGGCGACGGTATAAAGGTTTAAAAAGACAATTAATGTTTAATTTATTAAATGTGAAACGTCGAATACCAAAAAATTTGGCGTTTTTTAAAGTAATTAAACAATTTCCAGATGACATATTTCAAACGCACTTTAGAATGTACAAATCAGGGATGTTATGGATATGAAATTTCGGATCTGGATATGGATACAGATATAGGAATAATATTATACCGGTTTCAAATACGGTTACGGATATGAAATTATTTCGGATTATCCATAGTTTCGGATAGTTTCAGTTACGGATATTAGATTTTTAAGGAATTGTAAAAGAAAAATACAAATAGGTAATGATTTGATTTTATTTCTAGGTTATCATTTGGTACTAATCACAGAGAAAGCGCTCTAAACAACGCAAGGGATGCGCGCGGCTAGTATGTCGGCTCGGTCGGGCGAAAACCTGTCATAACGTGTCTCAGTTAGATTCCGCCCTATCCGAAATTATTCGAAACTTTTATATCAGATTCGGTTACGGTTTCGGATAAATTTTTATTTCGGATATCCGATAGTTTCGGTTACGGTTACGGAGCTCCATAACATCCCTGGTACAAATCCACTTTCAAGGTACCTAAGGCAATAATTTATAAACCACCATTAAAAAATAATACTTTCAGCAACTTCTCATGACACTCATGCCATACTGGAGAATTGCATCAGTTGGTAGACCAAGTGTACATCTTAAAGAAGCCCTTTACATAACCATATGGAAATTAGCAAATGGTTGCAGCTATAGAGATTTAAGTGATCGATTTAATATTGCAAAAGCAACATGCCATGCTATTGTTAGTCGAATTACAAGACTAATAACTAAGCAAAGAAACCAATTTATTAAATGGCCTTCAACAGCAACAGAATTTACCGAAATAATGGAAGAGTTTCAAACGTTAAGAAAATATCCGTTTCCATATGTAGTGGGTTGCATTGATGGCACCCATATAAATATTCCTGCGCTCAAGGTGGATAGCAGCAGCTACTATAATCGAAAAGGAGGCCATTCTTTAGTGCTACAAGTAAGGCATTGAATAATAAAATATTACAAATAATAATGTATACATTTATGTACATAATAATTTTTAGGCAGTTTGCAATGCCAACTTAGTTTTCACTGATATTTACTTCGGCTTGCCAGGTCGGAGTCACGATGCAGCAGTGTGGCGCAATAGTCCTTTGGGAAAAGGACTTCAAAGAGGAAAAGTAATTTTCCCTGGAGAGGCTCATCTTCTAGGAGATTCGGCATACCCCCTAGAAACTTATCTGATGGTGCCTTTTCGCGATAATGGCTATTTAAACAGCAAGCAAACGAAATTTAACATGTGCTTAAGCTCTACAAGAGTATGTATCGAACAAGCATTCGGGATATTAAAAAAGAAATTTCGGATATTAAAATATATTGAAACGCAGAAATTAGAAGAAGTAAAGTTTATTGTAGTTACTTGTGTTGCTCTGCATAATCACATTTTAAGATGTGAGGGGACTCTTGCAGCTAATGAGAATATGGAGGAGTTCAGAAGTGAAATTGAGGACTTTGAAACAACACAAGAAAGTACATCTGTACTAGCGAAAGAAAAAAGAGAAGCTATAGCCACCTTAATATCAGCTTAGTACTTGTAGATGATAATATATAGTAATATAAATAAAACATTTGAAATAAAAAAAAATCAGTTCAGTATTTATTGCATAATTTAACAGAAAATAAATAAATTATCACATTCATCTTGTGAGATTCAAAATATAGCTTTTCTAATTCAACAAAATTATTACAGACTTCTTTAGAAACAGAACTAACAATTCACGTTTTGTAAATAAAAAAAAAACATTATATATATGGCACACACCAAAAAAGTTATTGTTGTCATATCATCCGCTCTAAAATGTCTTTAATACCACTTAGAACTTCAATTCTATCCTTTTCCACTCTTAGCATTTCCTGGTGTCGCCGCTCTTCTTCAGTCGACTCGTTTTTGAAAAATTCCAAAATTTCATTCTTTTTTTCTGCGGGGCCCTGTCTTCGCTTTTTATTTTGCTGTTGTGTAGGATATTCATCATCATCTTCGGAACAAAGATTTTCTTCTGTATCGTCTCGCAGAGTTGCTATTTGAATATTGTTAGGAGGATTTACGAAGTGCTTTACGCCATATACCCTGTCAAAAGTTTCAAAATGCTCCCATTTTGTAGATTCTCTGCCCGATTCCTTGTTCCTTTCTTTAATTCTTTTATAAGTAATAAGTAAATTGTTGAATTTTCTTGTTATTTCTTCTGTTGTGAATGGGAATTTCTCGTTAACATCTTTTATTTCTTTTAAAATAATGTGCCAAAGAGAGGCCTTTTTCCTTTTTCCCGATGCAAACTCGGATTCATGGTTTAAACGAGTGGAAAGCAAGTTTTGTTTCATTAAAAGTCCACGGAAATTTGTCTCTGTAGAATTTAAAATAATACATTTATAATTTACTTGTAATTTTTAACTACTTACTTCTCTTTTCCATCCATTTTTAACAAAAGTTTTAATTTCTAATCGAAAGACACGAGTCAACAAACAACAAAACAATTTGACAAGAAGAGCTTTCAAAGTCAGGGCGCTTGTGTTTCTTGACAACTGCGCGTATGCATCAATATATGCGCATCTTTCTGTAATCTTATGCCTTTCTGAACTGTCTGCAGCTGCGTTCATGCATTCTTGAACTGCCTGCAAATATGCAAAGCATAAATTTGCATTTACGAACTCAGCCTATACAACTTAAAGCAAAACTAGTTGTTTAAGTAATTTTTTCACAAAACAGTTTTTTTCAGTTTTCCTAAAGTTTTACATTTTGCACATAGGAGATCTTAAGGTCGCAACGACGATATGCAGAAGTCCAACTGATAGTAATACTGGTCTATCAGTTTTCGCAATGCATATTGCGCTGAGGTTTGCAAATCTGAATCCGCCTTCGCAAACAATCTCCATTAACCCATCTTCCTAAAACTTATTGATTCTACAATTTTTCGCTATAACACTCGCATTTTTAATAGCTGCATGATGAAATCGTTTCCGCTTCAGTGAGAAAAAACGGACTACTCAAAATCTCGCCTCTTGACGTCAGAAAGGCACAATGTTCAGAACGATCACAGAAAGTATGACTACAAAATTTAATTTCGAATACTAATCACAAGGTTCCATACAAAGACCGTTGCTGTTGAGTATGTAAAAAAATGATTTCTCAGGGATGTCGTGCCAAACCAAATATGAAGCCCAATTAATTTTAGCAACCTCTTGAACTGGTGTAGAAGTGTGTCCAACATTGATGCATTAAATAGACGCTAACCAACCACTTACTGCTAAATATCTCGAAATCCTATTGTATTCTAATTTATAGGGATGCATACGAGTATCATCTTCTATCATTTTCATGCGCACGCACTTACCTAACCAAATGCGAATCACAGCTTAGGTGTTCGCCTGAACTAACAATTAACCTGCTGTGGTCATGCCTATCTAAAATATACGATCATTTTCAGCGCCTCTGGATATACCTGTAGGTGCTCGTTCCAAGTTAATTAAAACACTAATTTTACCAACTTCACGTAGCTTGATTTTTTCGTCCCTTGATGTCTCATCCTGCGATAACCTTTCCGTATACTTTCGACTCGGTCGAACTACTAAAAAATACTATTTATATGGTAGATTCTCCTACATAGTTGGCCTAAGATCGTTGTTTGTTCATTCTCTTCAGTTACGTTACAGTTTATCTTCTGATATACAGAACAACGCGGCTCAATACATGTGTCCAAATTCAATAATATTGAGAACTTTTTTCTGTGCACAATGAATAGGCGGGCACCCTGGCTAGACAGAGCTGCTACGGTACCGTATTCATCAATCGGCACTAACAATTATTCGAAACCTATTACATTATTGCTTTCTCTAGTAGAAAGAACACAAAATCAGTACAAAAGGTTTCAATTCCGTTGCCTTTCAGATGCGTGATGCGCGAAAAAATAATTCCAAACTAGCTACTGAAAGAGACCCTATTAAAAATGCCACAGCATGCCATGAAAGACGAATCAGCAAAATGGGCAGAGCTGGAGGGAGGGTTGAAAACCAAAGCGAAATCGGAACTCCTGTGTCCACAAAGATGATACATCATAACGAAAAAAGAATTGCTAATGAAAAATTGCTTCAAAGTTATAGCAAATGGAAATGGGATTTCCTAGGTTTGTTATTCAAGGTCTGAAGATGAGTTCAAATATATTGCAGCCAGTAGCTCTTCACAGCTACCAAACTCCGCCTATTGTTAACTTTCTGTTATTCACCTAGCGGACGATACACCTGCATGTTCATCTGGCAGTCGGGTCGGATCTGGCATCACATGTCGGATGGTTAGCGGGATTCCCTTGTTTCTGGAGGCATAACACTGCGACGAAGCTGGTCTCCCGATAACCGCAACGGTTGCACACTGGCTGAGCTGACTGCTTGTGTGTCTTATTGAAGTGACAGGAATTCGTAGAGTTCAACGCTCCGAAAACAAAGAACTCTCCTATCTCTAATAAAATCAAGCTCTACCATTCTATCTGCAATGGGATGACCACATATTCCAAGTCGCCCATGAAGCATCACAATGCCTAGGATACGTTAAAATTTCCTGTTCAGTCAACAGCCTGCAACCACTTACAATAAACTTATGATCGTTTCTATTTTAATTAAATATAAGTGGTTTGCTGCACTTCAGTAATATCACACAATTTGATGATTTTGTATGGCAACATTGGTAGATTTGGTCGTAATGCCAAATGAGAAAATCGACAAGCTAATACAAACCAAATACGGCCCCTTAGTTCACTAGTCTACCCCGCCCTGAATACAACTCCTTTATCTGGCCTGGTGCCTCGAAATCTTCCTTCCGCGCTACTAGACAACGAACGTGCAAACCCGGCCACCGGCGTTGTCAGCTTTCGGGCTTCGTTATACTCATTGAGCCACCGTAGGAATATAGCAGCTCGGTCTAAATTTCATCTTTTTTCACCATTTCTCTCACAGTACAATGTACAAGTTCATGAAGCAAATTTCCAGTGTCAGTATTTTCGAACTCGTACATCCTCAAGTCCAATTAATCGTCTTCCGTTCCAACACCCCATCCATGAATGCTTCATTACCTCCACTCCACATGACAGAAAAAACGACTTTCAGCATACGGGCCTAAGAATGAATATATGAATTCCACCATTTTTCATTAGATTCGGACGAGGACATGCTAATAGGCGGGGAGCCGCTGACACTAAAAGCCCCGTCATACGGAATTGGAAAATTTTTTGGTACTCGAAAGTTCGAAGTTAGACGAACAAGATAAGCTTGGTATGCTTGGATTTAATAAGCCGAAAAGGTCGGACATACCTCTTTGAAAGTTATGATAAGGGGTAAAAATTTACCGTTACATGTAGCAAGTTGGTTTTTTTTATTTTACTCGTTTTGATGTTAACTTTGAAAATATATTGGTATGCGGGCTCAAAAACTGCCGGAAGTATCCGGTATACCAATCAGCTGATAAGCAATCAAATGTATGATTTTATTTACCGCCATAATACCCTTGATACACGGGCTTCATCGGATGATCATTCTTTAAAGTATGTTCATTCGTGGCCCGTATATCACCTTAAATTAAGCATGAATGAGCATTCATAGCTTCATTTATAATTCGAAAGAATGAAGTGAAATCTGCTTCATTTATGAGAAATGAAACTGAAAGTGGGGAAATTTCCATCAACTTTCCATATTTCCATTACTCTCATAAAATTTCCATTACACTCACAAAATTTAAAAATAATTGAACTGTCAAAAAAAACTGTAAAAAAATTATTAAAAGAATCGGATTGTTTATGTATGCCAATCGCTTTAATTTTTTAGATTTTCATTTTAATTAAATAATATTCATTAAAACGCTTTTGAATCCATTTTATACATATTTTGACAGTTTTTAATAAATGAAGTGAAAATAAGTGCCGTGTATCACCTCGAATTCGAATGTTCATTCAAGGACAATGAAACTGGAAGAATGATCATTCGATGAAGCCCGTGTATCAAGGGTATTTTCCCAATCGAGTAAGAAAGGTGTATAATAATGCCCCGAAGTCGGTCAGCGGGACATTGCATTGTGATTTCTTCCTTCTATTATATTCAGAGATATCACATCGCGGGACAGATCCAACCGTACAGATGTTGAAAAAATTTCACGATAAAATGTTGTTTTAAAAATAAATGAAGATGAACTAAAAGCACTAATGATACCGCAACGATTTACAGCAGTTCTGCCAGATTGTATATTCTATTGGGGCTATGTACACTAGTCATGATTACTATGTAGTAAAACCGAATTTTAAGAAGAGAGAGGTGAAGGGCTTCATATTCACCCCGCCCCTTCACATCTCTTCTTAAAAATCGGTTTTACTACATAGTAATCATGACTAGTCTACGTAGCCCCATTAGGAGACACTATGGGCATTTTCGAGAATTCACCATGGTAGCTACCGGTCGAACCAGAAATTAATCTACCATGTTCGAGAGTTGATTACTTACCATAAGTTACCACTCACCATGTTGGGATATTCACCGATAAGGTAACCAGAGCCTCAAAGTCTCACTACAGGGTGGTGGATTAACTTCTGGTTCGACCGGTAGCTACCATGGTGAATTCTCGAAAATGCCCTATAGTAACACTACCGTCACAAAACTAAAACCAGAATCTAGTTTACATCACTAAGTACACGCTAGTTTCCTCTTTTTGAAATTATAAAGATAGTTTTGAGGCATACTACCCTACAAGTTCTCATCCTAGTAAAACTAGATGCAGCTCCACGAAACATGAAAACAAATAATTCAAAATAGGATATTCAGAAAAAATACCTTCCTTAGAACATTTCGTTTATTAAAGTTATAAGCTTAAAAAATGATTCAACCTAGTTCCACTTAGAAACGCAGCTTCTGGAAGAACCATTTATTCTTGCCTGCCTTATATTTGGATTCAAACTTGACTCGTGTCTGGAAACGGTGTGCTTTCCTCTTCACGGGGTCCTTCAAGTCCTTAACAGAAACTTTGTCAAACGAAATATCGGGGACAGTGTAACGTGTGGGCATCAAATGATTGTAATTAAGAATCTTCAGGAATGGCTTAATCTTTGACTTCTTCTTTAGCTTAGCTTTGCCCATCTTCTTGGTTACTTTACGTGGGTACCTATCAATACCAGCAATGAGTGCATGTCCAAATTGTTTCTCAGACGTTCCATCGTCGTATGTCCTAACAATGATCGCTTTACGTCCTGCGTAACGTCCGCTAAGGACGATTACGACTTTTCCCATTTTCATAATTTTCTTCATCTTTGAACTAAAATAAACAAATAAAAAAATAAAATGAGAATAAATTCACTTGACAACTTCGAAGTGCGATAAACAACACGCAGACATTTGAGGTTATAAAGACAAGAAATTAACGTAATTACACAGAAAGCAATTAAACTGCATTAATTAAATAAAGGATATCTTTTAAATAACTTTCGTGGCACACTTCAAAAACAAATCGAACGCCCTGCACTAATTCCAAGTTATAAAATAGACCAGAACTTTTACGTCCATTAAAAAAACTCAAGGCTCGTAACTCGACAAATTCAACATAGATTGTGTAGCAAATTGTCTGCACATTCGTTTTTCGCACTTTTTAGGAAGTTTCCATTTTAATTATAACTGATGATTTATAATAAAATACCGAAAAACAATCGACGCAACTTACAGGTCTTATGGCGGACCGGAAAAGAACATTTGACGGATTGAATTCGAGCACAAAAATTTATTTCTTCTAGGTTGGTATGCATTTTCCTAATTTTTACAGCTGTTGACAGTTGGTAGATTTTAAACATGGTGTTTCCGTTTTTCTTTTTTGTTTCTTATTAAAATCAAATTGAACGATTAGCCCAATAAAAACAATATTATATATTTTTATAAAGTATAAGTATTATTTATTTGTATAACAGAGCGACATTTGAACAAAATTTGTTTAATAACTTCTTATTAATTTCAAATAATAATTTATTTTAATTTAATGGGAAAAGGAGAATGCGCGAATTTCATAGAAATTTACCCCAGCCCCGGCGCAAAAGGAACACATCTCAGATTTTTGTACATTTCATGTGTATTAAAAATAAATATATGTGATTCCCCAATCACAGTCAAACAAAGAAAAAAATTGCCTTGATTATCCCCTCAGGCACGAATTTTTTATTCGACGATATTAACAAATATCGAGTAAAATATGAAATAATGGCTTTTGAATTACGTATATATTAGGAATTTGACTTGATTATACTTTTAAGCGCATCATATCATACCATATCGGATCATATTTTCAGGGTAGTAAATAATAATAACAAGATATGATTTTGAATCCGTTTATTCTTTAAGATCATAATTCCAAGTCTATTAATATACTGTCTAAGAAAGCAGCAGGATGTTCAAATTGTTCGTTGTGTCGGGCACAACCTAGATCATACAAAATACTGATAACATGGGTTTTCAAGTCCGGTGAGATATAAGCCAAGTTTTAGTTTAAATAAAATGCAATCAAAAATAACAGAAAGCACAGAGCAGAATGAACGCTAACGAGGTCAAGACTGCAAATGTCAAATGACTGTAATGATTCAATTCAAACAAAGCAACTCTTGCCTACTCTTCTCTCTCTAACTTGTATTTACTGACGTCGGGCACCAGGATCTTACAGAATAAACGGATTCAAAATCATATCTTGTTATTATTATTTACTACCCTAAAAATATGATCCGATATGATATGATATGATGCGCTTAAAAGTATAATCAAGTCAAATTCCTAATATATACGTAATTCAAAAGCCATTATTTCATATTTTACTCGATATTTGTTAACATCGTCGAATAAAAAATTCGTGCCTGAGGGGATAATCAAGGCAATTTTTTTCTTTGTTTGACTGTGATTGGGGACATCACATATATTTATTTTTAATACACATGAAATGTACAAAAATCTGAGATAGGTTTCTTTTGCGCCGGGGCTGGGGCAATTTTGCGCATTCTCCTTTATGTGATTTATTAATTGTTTGAACTAAGGTGGATGCGACACTTGTCGAGCTTACTGCAGTAAGCTCAGCAGTAAGGGCCGATTCACAATGAAGGCTTCAAGCTTCAAATTTTTTTTCTATAGTTTCAACTTCATTTGAAGCTTGCAGCTTGAAGCTATGTGAATCATCCGATTCACAATGAACGCTTCAAGCCTCAAGCTTCAAGCTTCTAAAAATTTGGATTATAGGATTTATATACAATGATGCAAGTTACACTTTCCATCATTTCGTTTATTACCCCCATACACAAACCGATTTTTTAGGCAAGGGGTCGCAGCGATGGGTGCAAATTACATGCATGACATATACTTCCCTGCGACCTCTTGCCTAAAAAATCGGTTTGTGTATGGGGGTAATAAACGAAATGATGGAAAGTGTGACTTGCATCAATGGGCGCGTTTAAGCCCGAGTTATTTTAACTCTGTTAAATTAACGCTGTTAACTTAGCACCGTTTCTAGCATGCCATTTGACAGTTCTCATTTTACAGCTAATAACAAGCAAAAATAATAACATTTCCCATTTTACAAATAATAAAAAGCTAAAAAATGAATAATAATAATAAAATCTTCATTCTGTATTGAAATATTTCTAAATTATTTGCTTACAACAAAAATTTACAAGCAAACGTCAATTCATTTTGGCTGTGCTAAATTTTAGCTAAGCCAAAAAGCAGAAATAAGTTAGCTAACAGCCCTAAAAAAATTGCTGTTTATGCCGTTGTTAACTTGCCTAGTTCAGTTAAATTAACTTCGGCCTAAACGCGCCCAATGATTCACATTCAAAGCTTCAAGCTGCAAGCTTCAAATGAAGTTGAAACTATAGAAAAAAAATTTGAAGCTTGAAGCGTTCATTGTGAATCGGCCCCGAGGCTTGAAGCGTTCATTGTGAATCGGCCCTAAGTACGCACAGAGATGCGACACGATGCGTGCTTACTGCAGTAACCAAATTATTGTACATACAATGATTATCTATGTATTTGTATTTTCGCTAAACAAAATACGAATGACTGTTTACAATTTAAAATTTCCCACCCCACCAAACGTCAATGCAAGTGTGTGCGTGAAATCATCGCGAGAAATAGAATCCAGAAGCGTTGATTTCCCCTCTAAGCACCTCTGCACCCTTTGCCGGAAAACTAGTTCAATGACTGCAGTAAGCTCGACACGTGTCGCATGCCCCTAATGCCTGCACTACACATCGAAAGATACATCCGGGAGATGATCCACAGATGCATCCGGGAATAAATCCGCGAGCCGTCGACACGGCCGCGTATCAATCAGTCTGTGTTGATCATCGGAAGACGCAAGACATCAAAAAATGGATGTTGAGACAGTAGCGGCCGCTGCTATTTATTTATTTAGCACTTATCGCTATTACTTAAGTGTGAATCATTTTCAAAACAATACACTTCAAAACAATACACCGACGCGTCCACCTGCATTCAGAACGCGCACAACACTGATGCGTCGGCAGATGTGTGGACACAAGCCTTGCGTTCGCTCTGACGTCTGGCTCAAAATCCGTCAAGAATGGATTCAGGACAGACGTATCTCCGGATGTTAAATATTGTCCGGAGACGAGCAAAAACCCCCTCTACACATCGGCGGATGTATCCAGGGCTGAGGCATCTTCCGATGTGTAGTGCAGGCATAAGTCAGGCGTCATATGTCTCCTCAGTTTTGCCGCAGGCAATTTTCCAGACTCACCCATCCATTACACTTACACAAATATAACATCGCACTCGGGGTCTGCGAAAACTATGAGAAATTCCCCCTTCCCATTCACGTTTATGCTATAACCACAATTGGGGCGACAACTACTGCGACGACCACGGCCACGGGGGTTATCGCGGCGAAAGTAGTCGTGTGAACACAATTAGGGCGATGTCGCTAGCTACAATCACTAAATTTTTCCATCGTTTTTTACATTTCTCGGCTAAAAGAAGCAATAAAATTGATTTCATTTCAGCATTATGTACAAATGCATTTATAAGCCGCTATATAAACTGCTCATAATAATGTACTATCGTTCCATGTCGAAAAACAAAAATCACAAAACAACTTTTGACAGATGACGGCTACGAATTGGAAATTTAATAGAGTGGTCGTGGTCGTCGCCATGGCCGTGTCACAATTTTGGGCAACTTTATAAGAATGGTGTGTATTATAAATGTGTTTGACAGTAGTTGCGACGGTAGTTTCGCTCGTCGCCCCAATTGTGGTTACACCATTATTGTACAACTACAAAGGCATCACAATCGTTACACTGTACTGAAAGTCGGGATTCGATTGAAATGTCACTTTCTTCCACGGTATACAGAAACAAGGTAATGTAAAAGAGAAATGTCATTTGAATGCTGACGTCACTCGGCAAGTCTTCCCCATACAAAATCGAAATTGTTGTTGTTGTTTTCTGTATTAACTTGCCGGGTGACGTCGGCTTTTTCTACGATATTCGTACGATATTCGAGCTGTCAGTCTCTTTTACACTACCTTGTTTCTGTATACCGTGACTTTCTTCAACTTAAACGACTTGTCGTGTCGTCACGACCCGACATTCAGCACAGGGGCCGCTGTGTCGGACACAGTTGTCTTTCTGTGTCTAAATGGAAGGCACCCTGTATCACAGCTGGTTTTTGAGCGGGTAGACTCAGTTTATTTAAAATTTTGCTTTAAAACATTTGCTTTATTACGTTTCACTGATGGGGGCATCTGACACGAGTCGACCTTACTGCAGTCATTGAACGAGCAAAGGGTGAAGAGGCGCTTAGAGGGAAATTCAACGCTCCTGGACTCTATTTCTCGCGTTGATTTCACGCACACACTATCATTGACGTTTGGCGGGGCGGGAAATATAAATTGTAAACAAGCAGACATTCGTATTTTGTTTGGCGAAAATACACATACATAGATAATCATAGTATGTACAATAATTTGGTGACTGTAGTAAGCACGCATCGTGTCGCATCTCTGTGCGCGCTTACTGCTGAGCTTCCAGCAGTAAGCTCGACACGCGTTGCATCCACCATTCCCTAAACCCATATTGTGGAATTTAAGAACAATTATCAGTGATCTGATCTCCATTCTGAAGAACTCTTTACTTCACGGATGGTGAACAAACAAAACAAATGTCACTTCAACCCAATGTCAACTCAACACGCGTTTATGAGGCGAAATATCAACAAGACCCAGCTAGGAGAGCTAGGTTGGGTTGAGTGGACCCAGTTTCAACTTGATCCTACAGCGTGGTCTCCTATGCCCCCTTTTACACGACCGGGCACCGAACAGACAAAACGAACGAACCAACTGGGGTTTATGGGGAAGAGGGTGAGAGAGGACGATGTAAAACCGGCCCTCTCTTATCCTCTGTCCTATAAACCCCAGTTTGTTCATTCGTTTTGTCTGTTCGGTGTCCGGTCGTGTAAAAGGGGGCTATGGGCCAATTTTGCGTGATGATTCCGTGATTGCCACTGCAGGTTGGGTTCAAGATTCTGAGACTGAAGCTGGAAGTACATAATTGCATTGCGTTGCATGAATGCGTTGACAGATCAAGTTTACCATGAATATTTCAATGATGGCTGACATTTTAATGCGGCACTCCATTTAATGCCACGCAATGCAACGCAAGAGTTGTTTAACTTTTAACTTTTACGCATACAACGCATTCAATACCCTGTCAAATCGGTAACTGTCAAAATATATCGGCTGTTTTGTTTACTCATTAAATATATTAAAAATGGATTTTGATGAGGGATTGTTAGAAGAGATAAAAAAACGAGAATATCTCTATAACAAAAAAATAAAATTATATCGAAATAACACCTAATTTTTTCGAAGAAGCCATTTATGCTCCTATTAAGGTGGGCTTCTCTTATCCACATTCTTCGCAACTTCTGATTCTTGCTTCCTTTTAATCTCTTCAATTGTTTAGCGCATTCATAAACATTGAACACACTGTACATTATTATTAATAATTTTTGTAAGTCGTCCATTTTAAATTCAATAGTTTTTTAATAAATTTTAATCAAAACAAACAATTCAAATGTCAATTCAATTCAATTCAATTTATTCGACTTTCAATTCAATTACATTTTTATAATTTACAAGTTTGGGTAAATACATATATTGATGGGCTATAAATGTGTTGCCCATTTGCCTGAGTTTGTGTTTTTTTTTAAAAATACAGCCTAGCTTTTATCCATAGCAATTAAGATAACAGCACACTTGCGACCGGTGTGCTTTTTATCGATTATGTTTCCTCAAAGTAGTAGGGAAAAAAAACTTAAAACTAACTTAAAACTAAAAATAAATGTACAATTAGAAAAATGGGAAATTTGAAGACAACTTAGATGAGTTTCGCAAATTATAAACTCATCTAAGTGGTCTTCATGCCATTATAGTTGATGCTTACTTATTGTGTTCACCAGGCTAGCTTAATACATACGATTAGACCCTTCCGGAATTTTACCATAGTTATTAGTGTACACCAAAATGTAAAAATGATCATATAAGTCTTGACATGTTCTTAACGCTAACATAATTTCTAAGTTTATATGATAGATATTTCAAGTAGCCACTCATCATCTACTCCCCTAATAAGTACTTACTTATCACTAAAATACTTAAATGCAAACTTTAATTTATTGTATATTTTTGACCCGATTACCTAACTAGGAACTAAAATACATTAAAATTAGATATTAAGGCTTTCTTTTTTGTTGTTCCACATCCGGAATTCCTTAGATCTCCTTTACGCTGCGATTTGTCATCCTCACTTTCTTTTGTTTCATAATTTTTCTTTTGTTGAAAAGAAAAGTAACGGATTTATTATAACTTTTCTTCTAACTGTACTTTTACGATTAACTTATATACAGCCACGTTAACTTTCATTTTATATTGGTTTAGAACTACTTTCTTCAATTTCACTATCTATCCGCATTATCTCTTGTTAAAAAAAAAAAACGGATTTATCAAAATTTTTGTTCAAAGACGCTCTCACGGTTAGTTTTTAAGCGGGCACGTTTCCTCTTATTCGGGCCGTCCATCTCGCCACTTGCGTTCGCTTCAACACTCACCAAGCGAATCCCACAATTCAAATGTCAAAACGCATTTAAGTGCCGACAGGCAACGCATTAATGTGTCAAATCCATAATGTAACGCATCGCATTGAATTCATTTAACAAGTATTGCAATGCACTGCAACGCAATTATGTATTTCCAGCTTGACTGAGAGAGAGTGTGGCAATACCTTAAATCAATTAATCACTGGACATTGGTCAATATGGCTGCAAAGCCGAAGACCACTAAGAAACAACACAGTGATTCTAGCAATATCTCGTCGGGATCTGTTTAGGAGACGCATTGTTTTTTTTGCTAGTCGGCCAAGTCGCCGTAAAGATCTTACAGCGGCCGTATTTGGTTTCTCGAATCGATACGGAGTTCTGTCGATAAATAAAAATTGCCATTTGACGACACGATATCGACAACCTAATCGTCTCTACGTGCGCCGATCAAGTCATTTGACGTTTATTAAAAGGCTTAATTTATACATACAATGAACTTTTAACAGTTTCTCTTAACTTAATATAAGTGGTTTGCTGTACTTTGAGTAATATCACACAATTTGATGGTTTTCTATGGCCACACTTATCTGTCGATTCAGTCGTAGTGCCAAATATTAAAACTTAGAGAAAATCGATAAATTTTTTTTGTCGAGTCGATTTATCGACTCGAGAAACGAAATAGGCCTCGGCCGAAGTAATGCCTTTACGGCTCATACCTGTCTTGACTCAGAAGTCATCCAAAGGGGTTGGTGAGTTTAGTCAGTAGGAATCTAACACTACCGTCTGAGTGCGGATCCCGGCGGTGTCTCCTGTCAGCATGGGCCTTAGGCAGGCGGTCGCACATTTCCCCTGCTGCTAGACCGATGTAAGATTCTCACCACTCACCCTGCTCAGCGCTAGTCACCATATTAGCGAAACATACTTGAGAATTAGGCGTACCACGGCTGTGTACAGCAACAGGACTATCTTTGGCTTGAGACCCCCCATCTCTTGCCGAAGGTCTTTTTACAGGCGAAGGCTATGCAGGCCTTCTTTATCCTTTCGTCGATGTTCTACTTCCAGTTTTTCCAGACATTTCACCGTGCAGGATAAAGTAAGAATGTGGCCCTCTAACCGAGGAGGTTGAAGCTGGGAATTTTCGTTTTCCCCACGAATAGCTTTAGCTTAGTTTTGTCAAGGTTGATTGCCAGACTGCAGCCCGCTACGTAGTTGCCAACTTTATTTAGGCATCTTTATATAATCCACTCTTCACGGTTGGAAACATTCTCGACACGATTATCACCAGGTCATCTGCGTAAGCTATTACCTTTGTTTAGGAATCAATCAATAATATTTCAATTAATTGTCTAAAACAAAAAAAAACAAATCAAATCATAAATTCATTCTTTCTCTCGGAAGAATTTTATTGTTATCACCCAGACGTAATCTGAGATTCAATTTTTAATGTAACTGGCGTAAATTGCTGCGACTGCAATTTACGATATGAGAAAGAATGAATTTATGCTTCTTTGGGAAAACTCTTCGCGCGGGAAGTTTCAGTTTTAGGGATAATTCGGATTAAGAATTTTTTTGTATAAAAGGCGTTTTTGTAGGAAATAAAGTTAAGTTGTTTTTGAATCTTCAACCAATCAAGTTGTTTTATACGTCTTAAAATAATTTCAAGTGTACTCGTATAAGAGCCTTTGCACTAAACTATAAAGGTCTAGGTTTATGTGCCTTGATCAATCTACCTTCTATTTTACAAAGCGAAATAAAAGAGTTTCGCACATTTTGGTGACCCCGACAATTCGGAAAGAATTTCGCAAATTTTTTTTTGACGCCGACAAGTGGGCAACATTGTGGTGAATCCGAATTGAGCAAAGCTTATTTAAGCAGCATTCAACACATTGTCATCATCGGTATCGACATAACCATCTGCAATACAAGAGCCATTAATACAGCAGGCGTCATTATCAGACCGTGACTTCTACCAAGGAAAGTTCACGTGCACAAAAATCATCATGAATATGGAGCAATTGGCTCAAATGCAAAAGGAGACTGGAGGCGAGATAGAGCGAGTTTCCAACAGTTATACAAAGACCCCCCACGCCCGGAGAACTTCAACGCTTCTGCGCAACAAGCAACGAGAGCTAGGGGACTTATGGGCGATGTTCGAGGCGACCGACATCGAGATCCGGACAAATCACGAGGATAAAGTAGATCATCCCTACTTTACTCAGGAATATTATAAACAAATACGAAAAGGCTATGATAAGAATATGTATGACATCAAGCAGCGTCTTGAAGCGCTGGAGACCTTCGATCAAGCCGCAAACCAACCTGCAGAAGACATTGAAGAACAAGGCAATGAAGAAGTAGCTCAGAAGACGACGTCTCCTATGAAGAAAGCAGCTGGAGCTATTCCAAAGCACCATCATTTTGAAACCGAGAAAGAACATCGAGCTTACTTAACAATCAATATTAGAAAACTCACGATTCTAAGTACGGCAATGCGGAAAATACTCAAAGCTACTAGCATCGTTCTGCCAGAACATTACTGCAAGCTGCAAATCAAGAGAATTGAAAGTCACTGGAACGAGATCTCAACGCTTCATACAGCAATTTGGGGTCAGCTTAGTGAATCATCGCTGGAACATTACGACATCGAGGAGTATTTTAGTCTGGAAGATGAGGTTCAAGCAGAACTCCTACAGCTTTATGGTCAACTGAAGGCTTGCGACACAACAGTACAGTCAAGAGTTAATAACTCTTCAGCCGTCAAGCTTCCTAAGGTAACTTTACCAAAGTTCGACGGTGATTACCTGAAGTGGCGCCAGTTCCGAGACTTATTTACGGAACTGGTTCACAACCAAAACATAGCAGAATGCCACAAGATGTGGTATCTCAAGACAAGCCTAATGGGAGAAGCAGAAAAACTTATCAGACACTATACAACCTCCGATGCCAACTACATGTCAGCCTGGAAGGTCATCAATGATCGATACGACAACACCAGGTTATTGGCGACAGCATTAATAAGCAGACTTCTGTCGCAACCTAGCCAATCAAATGAAAGCGTAACAGCCATTAAGTCGATGCACGACACAACATGGGAATGCTTATTAGGACTTCAAAATCTACAACTTGACACTTCGCATTGGGATCCATTGCTCCTACATATCTTACAAAAGAAGATGGACAGGATTACACTCACGTTATGGGAACAGTCATTAACAAATCCGAGAGCATTACCATCATTCACAGATTTTCTCAAGTTTTTAGAAATCCGGTTTCAGTCGCTAGAGGCACTGGGAGGCAAAACCAAGTCAATAGAAGAAAGGCCAAGACAGCAAACAACATCAAAGACGTTTTCCTCTAAGGTGACAACAAGTCATGGTTGTCCATCATGCAAAGGACAACACGCACTATATGCGTGTAACAAATTTCTTCAGTCAACACCAGTCGATCGCTTAAAAACAGTAAGGGCAAACAAACTCTGCATCAATTGCCTGAAATCAGGACACAGCTACTACAATTGCACATCTAGAGCTTCTACCAAATGTTCACGAAGACATAACACCCTCTTGCATCTGGAAGACTCAACATCATTCAATAAGGATACCAAGATAAACGTCCCAAACGAACCCACAGCACAAACAAATAACAAAAATTCGACAGCTCAGCAAGCTTCGGGGGAGGACATTCAGCTTCCCTGACAGCGAATGCAGTCCAACCCACCAAGGGATACGTTTTATTAGGCTCAGCTCTTCTGAATGTTAGCAATAAGGTAGGCAAGAGCATTCAATGCCGAGCCCTTCTTGACTCCGGGTCTCAGCTGAGTTTCCTAACTGAAGAATCAGCCAAGAGATTAAAGTTAAGGATGGAATCCACGCAGACCAACATCGAAATGATTGGCCGGCAAAGCCAAAGGACACATCGACGAGTAACTATCTATTTACACTCCAGAATCAATGGCTTCAACGCTTCCATCGAAGTCCAGATCATACCCAGCATTATTTCTCCACAACCAACCCTACTTGGTCAATGCCTCATAATATAGCTCTCGCTGATCCAGACTTCAACGAACCAGGGGAGATTGACCTTCTAATAGGCGCCGAATTATACCACTCTCTCCTTGCAGTAGGACAGATTAAGCTAAGTGACACCTTGCCGATTTTGCAGAATACCGTGTTCGGGTGGGTCGTTGGCGGCAAAATACATGATGCCGTTTCTCAACAAGCGACTTGTGGTATTTGCTCTGAATACGAACGATTAAGCGAACAAATTGAAAGGTTCTGGCAGCTGGAGGACGTTGACAGCACAGATCGTTCGCTCTCGGTCATAGATCGCCAATGCGAAGTTAACTTCAATGAAACATGCACAAGAGATAACACAGGACGATTCACAGTGAACCTGCCTATGCGAAAGGATCCACAGACTCTTGGCGAGTCCAAGGAGACAGCCTATCGAAGATTTTTAGCAGTTGAACGGAAACTCACTTTGAATCCAGAGCTAAAGAAACAATACTGCGCGTTCATGCGCGAGTATGAACAATTAGGACACATGCGAGAAATTGATTTCAACACATTAAGCAAACCTTATTATTTTTTGCCGCATCATGCAGTCATAAAGCCCGAAAGTTCCACCACCAAACTACGAGTCGTGTTTGACGCTTCAGCAAAGACGACATCAGGGATTTCGCTAAACGATATTCTCCACATAGGGCCAACAATCCAAGAGGACGTGTATACCATATTATTACGCTTCCGTCTTCCACGATATGTATTTACCGCTGACATCGAAAAGATGTATAGGCAAATAAGAATAGCCGAGGAACAACAAAGGTATCAACTGATATGGTGGCGCAGCCATCCGCAAGACAAGATTCGGTGCTTTCAATTGACTACAGTAACATACGGCACTGCCTGCGTACCATATCTAGCGATACGATGTCTCCAGAAACTGGCCGAGGAAGAAGCGCCCAGCTACCCATTAGCACTACAGAGCATCAAACAAAATTTCTATGTAGACGATCTACTAGCAGGATCTGATAGCTTGATGGAGGCAGTAGAAAAGAAATCACAACTACAAGGGCTGCTACATCAAGGTGGTTTCAAATTAAGGAAGTGGTGTGCCAATCACCCACAGCGTCTACAAGGAATTAGGCCAGAAGACCAGGAACTACAGTTAGACTTTAGCAGTATGACAGAAGAGCATGTAAAAACTATGGGATTGACATGGTCTCCAAAAACAGATATGTTCCGCGTCAGATTCAATGGCACCCCACATCATCGAATCACTAAACGCACAGTGGTATCAGACATAGCACATTTTTTTACCCGTTGGGCATAGTGGCCCCGATAGTGGTCGTTGCAAAACTATTCTCCCAACGATTATGGGCACTTAAGATAGACTGGGACGCTGCCCTACCACAGGAGCATCATTCCTACTGGGCTAGGTTCAAAGAAGACTTGGCTGTATTAAACGACGTCACATGTCCTAGACATGTCTTTGCCCAGAGAAGTCCAAAGTCATTACAAATTCACATATTCACCGACGCCTCAGAAAAGGCATTTGGGGCAGTTGCTTACATTCGGTCCATCAATAAGGACAACATCATTACCGTACGGCTACTGTGTGCAAAATCTAGAGTTGCACCATTAAAGCAGCATACATTGCCCCGCTTAGAACTTTGTGCAGCTAAACTAGGTGCCGAGTTGGGTAACCGAATTAGAGCAGACCTTAATCTCAAGGGAGAATGGATGTTCTTTTGGGCAGACTCCGAAATCACGTTAGCTTGGATCAACACAAGCTCAGCCAAACTTCAAACATTTGTGGCAAACAGAGTGGCAGCCATACAGATACTTACCAGAGCACAGCAGTGGCGTCACGTAACCTCCAAGCAAAAGCCAGCAGATGTATTATCCCGAGGCACCACACCGCAGAAACTGATCTCAGACAATTTATGGTTCTACGGTCCCATCTTTATTAACGGCGCAGAATCAAGTTGGCCTCCACCATACGAAAAGGGGAGGCAAGAATTATTGGAACTAAGAAAGGGTGTAGTAACGTCAGCGCTCCAGATCACAGAGACACACATTTCATCGACATTATTGATCATAGAAATTCATTCAAAAGGCTTCAGAGAATAGTAGCTTACGTGCTACGGTTCGCCAAGGGCTTGAGGAAGGACCAACCACGGAGCCTTCAAATCACAGCAGAAGAGATGGAAAATGCTAAATACACAATCATGAAGGCGATACAGGAATCAGAGTTCAAAAGTGATATAAATCATCTAAGGAAATATGGAGAAGTGTCAAAGAGTAGCTCCTTGGCCGGTCTCACCCCATTCATTGATCATGAGGGTGCCATAAGGGTTGGCGGAAGACTGGAGGTCGCTGATCTTCCATATGATTCAAAACATCCAATTTTGCTACCTTATAGCCACTCAGTTACAAAGACAATCCTGAATGAGATTCATGTAGATAACCTCCATATTGGTCCACAAGGTTTGCTGGGTATCACACGACAGCAGTTCTGGCCAATAAAGGGCAAGACATTAGTAAGGTCGGTCGTGCAACATTGTGTTCACTGTGCTAAAGCTAAGCCGAAACTACTGCAACAACTCATGGGAAATCTTCCGCCAGCACGAGTACAGCCCGCGAGACCCTTCATCAATTCTGGAGTTAACTTCTGCGGTCCTATTTGGACACACTTTAAGATTCGAGGAAAACGTCCTGTCAAAGCTTACATCGCAGTTTTCTGCTGTTTTTCAACGAAAGCCGTACATCTAGAAATTGTCAGTGATATGACTACAGAGGGTTTCATTGGCGCATTAAAAAGGCTCACAGCAAGAAGAGGACACTGCCGCCACATTTACTGCGACAATGGCACCAATTTCGTGGGTGCAAGAAATCAGCTGACCGAACTACAACAGCGTATTCAATCTGAAGACTCAGTTAACAGAATCGTAACAACATGCAGCTCCAGGGGTACTGATTTTCACATGATACCCCCGCGAGCTCCACTTTTTGGTGGCCTGTGGGAAGCTGCCGTTAAGTCAGCGAAGCACTTACTTCAATCAACGTTAGTTGCCGCCTCGCTTACCTACGAGGAGATAGAGACAGTTGTAACAGAGGTGGAGGCCATTCTAAATTCAAGACCTCTTACCCCAATGTCTACAAATCCCAATGATTTGATGGCACTCACTCCAGGGCATTTTTTAATTGGGGAGCCTCTAACGTCAACCGTGGACTCTCACGCCAAACCCCAAACCTCTGAACGTAAATCTCCTCACACGGTGGAAACTTGTCACACATCTTAAAAATGAATTCTGGCGCAGATCGCAGAAGGAATACTTAAACGAACTTCAATATCGTGCCAAGTGGAGGCAACGGTCGCAGAACATCAAACAAGGCGACATGGTCATAATCAAGGAAGACAATGTTCCTCCTTTACGCTGGCTACTAGGACGAATACTACAAACGCACGCTGGAAATGACGGCCTAGTCCGTGTTGCTGATGTTAAAACTGATTATTCTGTAGTATTCTGATTTTCCAAACGCACCTCATCCGAAAATCCAATGACATTTATATTCGGAATTAATTTTGCTGGGGGCCTACTATGAAATGGGATTTCCTTAGAAAAAATCCGAAAACTATTGATTCAGTCTTCGGAATGCAATTTGGTATCGGAAGGAAGAACTTTCGAGCATTACGGAAGTACTTTCTTTATTTTAATTAAAAGTTAAAGTTGTTAAATAATACGAAATTCAATAATAAATAATTATTTAACGTTTAACATTGTAACTTTAGGCCTAAAAAGATAAATAAAAAAAAGTGAGCACTAAGCAAGAACGATTTGGAAATGCTCGAATATTCATTTTACAATCACAAACTGGAAATTTTCCAGCGGGATTCCCAAAAGTCTTTAAAGCCAACTAGGCCACTCAAGTTACGACGTTGCCTAAGTAAAGTTTGTTCGTGAGATAAATCTGCATAAAAATGCCCTATGTGGTCGGCGTCATCATCTTTGAACTTAAGTTATGGAGGGTCAAAGGTCACGAGAATCAGTTTTTCTCAAATAACATTTATTCGATGGAATATTTTTTTGGGATAAATGTTAAGTACCATTTTTAGGCATCCATTAGACGATAGGTTTTGCAGTCAGTTTTGCAACAGTTTTGCCTTTGACTGACGGAAAACCTACTGTCTAAGGTGATGACTGATGTAATTATCTGTATATTGTGATTTCCATCAATCATGACTGATGCAATTGATTGACGCTTGCATGAACCTATAATGGGCGCCTTACTCCAACGATCTAGTAATAATTGACGCACTTGAGGAAAACATCCGTCGTGCTATTCGTGAAATAATGCCACAAACAAAATTTGGTGAACAGAATGGCTCACTACCGAGCCAGCCGCCGCAGCTATTTGAGTGAAATTGTTTTACATAAATAATTGGAAGATGTATTTCGTCAATAAAGTAACATTCATTGAAAAATATTGAACGATGTAGCCTTAATAACAATTTCAAAAGGAAACTAACAGATGGCCCACCTTTTATATGCACCGAAGAAGGCTTAAACTGTTGAAATCTACATGGGCTTGTAATCTAATAACGTCTGAGATCTCATAACGCTGCCACAAGCGTACGCAACAAACACATGCACTCGTATACAATAGTTGCGTTTGGGTTGCTCCGGGCTCCGCAGCTATTGCTGTTTTACTTAAATTTTGTGTAGGACATTTTTATGCAGATTTGTCCCACGAACAAATTTTACTTAGCCAAAATTTACGTAAAACCCATATATTACGAGATATTTGAGACAACTGCTTTTCGTGATCTTTGACTCTGCGTAACTTAAGTCTCAAACAGAACCAATCCGTTCCGTCCGCTCCGTAACGGGTTGGTTCTATTTTGTTTGAGCCTTTAGTGTCCTGGAAATTATTTGTGACCCTTTTGAGAAATTATAAAGTGATTAGGCTATAATCCATTTTAAAATTAATTAAAACAAACTTTTTAATTATGAAAATGCCAATACTTCACAGTTTAAAAATTTGAAAATCACAGATATCCAGATTTGACAATCAAATTCAAATATATCATTGGTAACACTTTGATCCGATCTGAAAATTTTACATAGTACCAATTCACTTTCCAATCGGAAGAGGGTTTCGGAAAAATAAAACTTTCAGATCCGAATACATAGTAGGCCCCCAGGCCTAACGAAAAGCACACAACAGAGTCACCGCCAAGGAAGAAAAGAAGAGGCTCATTGGGATCAGCCATCATGACATTTCTTCTCACCTGTTTAATTCTTCCTACAACCTGGGCTAACCCCGTTGAAATAACACCATTCAAAAATCAACCGGGAATCTATTTTGAAAATTTGGGACCATCAAACATTATCTCCAGTGAGTGGAATCTAATCGCTTTCTACAACATGGAGCCATTTTGGCAAGAGCTTTACACGCTTCAACAATTTATCAGCAAGTTACAAGAAATATGCGGCCAACTACAACAACATGAGCTTTGCCTTCAAACGATGACACAGTTTCAACAGCTTATGGGAGAATTGTCAAAAAACAACGAGTTAAGGTCGATTCGCACTATACGGAACGTCAACGTCACGTCAAGGAACGGCAACGGCACGTCAATTTGGCTGTCGATTCGCACTTAACCGTCAACATTACGTAAATTTTGCCATTCAGTCTAAAAAAAATTAGATAGAGTATTGTCGTATTCTGTATTGCTAATTTAAATTGTTATTTGGAATGCCAAAATTTAATAATAAAAAGTTAGCAATGATTGCATTAATTTTGGATGAGGAAGAAGAAAATTTAAATTTAGCAACAAAATAGAAAAAATGGGTACAAAAGATATTTACAAAAAGAAAACAAGAAGGAGAATTACCATACGCTGTATAGGTAAGTAATTGGATGACGATGAAATAAATTTTTATAAATATTTCAGAATGTCGAAATATCAGTTTCACATCCTTTTAAAAAAACTGAACATAAAATTAAAAAAAAACACAACTTTTCGAGACGCTATTACTGCTATTTTGCGCGTCTATCCAAAATCTGTCAACATTTTTTAACCCTTTATAGTCTTGGGAAATTAGACAAAAAAAAGGCCCAATTTCGGAAATATTGCGGGAAAGCTGAATTTTGGTATGGACATTGATATTATTGCTCTAAAGAAAGTGGCACGAGTTGCCATCGAATTGACACTCCGACACGATTTTACGCGGGGTCAAAGGTCACCAAAAGCGATTTTTCGAAAATATCTCAGTAATGCTCAGCTTTTGGTGACCTTTGACCCCACGTAAAATTGTGTCGGAGTGTCAAATCGATGGGGACTCGTGACATTTTCCTTAGAGCAATAATATCAATGTCCATACTAAAATTCAGCTTTCCCGGAATTTTTCCGAAGTAAAATGTCTAATTTCCCTGGACTATTAGATAACTATTTAAAAGTTAAAAAATATCGTAAACAAATCAATTTATGTATAAATTGTGTTTATATTGTTTAAACAATATAAATACATATTTAATTGCGCACATTGAAATGATTTCAAATAATATATAAAAACAAACATTTAAAATAAAAATCATCAAAATTGGAGTTGTCCTTGAGGACTAAGAAGTAAAAACCTTCATTGCCTCGACTAAAATTAGTTTGAACAAAAACAGATAAATACTTGAAAAATTCAAAATGCTGCCGTAACTACGTTCACATTCAACAGAACAGATCAGTCACGTCAAGGCACGTCACGTCAAAATATAGTTTCAAACTAATCTTGACGTGCCGTGACGTTGACGGTCCGTGACGTTGCCTATATATGTGAACGCGTAGTGTAAAACTCATTGAAGAATATTTTGACGTGCCGTTGCCGTTCCTTGACGTGACGTATAGTGCGAATCGACCTTTCATTTTAAAATTCAATCTATTTAAAAAATATTTATATATCTGTGGTGCTAAGGCAAAACCAAATAATGTCAAAATAGGTAATTGTCGTTATTTGGTAAAGTAATATTGGATTGTGCCATCGCCGTGTATTGTAAGCATATGGACATATTGGACTCTTTATTTTTGAAACTAAATTATTTTAGAGAAACAGTCTACAATATTGGCTTTGGGGAACATTTTCTTTTATAAACTTTCGAATGTTGGCAATATAAACGAAACATTTTTTTTTGACATATCGGGTTCTGCCTTAGCACCAGATATATAAATATATAAAAAATATACCATAGATAAAAAAACACCTTTTCTCAGACTGCATTTTTGCCACGTACCAAAACCCAGCGCCTGGAAAACTCACTTGACAGTCGTGAAAAACGCAACTTTGTCTCTTAAAACGCCAACTGTGATACGCCTGAAGGCGTTTTTCACGTCAAATGTCAGTTTTTTCGAGAACTATGATTCCGCTTTACAGTCGCCGCACCATTTCTCACTTCAAGCGCCAACCATGATCAGGCCCTATCCTTTAACTTACCTTCAAACGGATCGGGACACCAGTAACAACACCGCAGAATGGTAATCTAAAGTCCTAGACAGACTGGCACACTTAATCCGGATTATGACGTCATACTTGACTTTAGTCATAGACAGACTGGCACACTTAATCCGGATTATTACGTCATACTTGACTTTCGGAATCCGGATTAATATCATAGTGACACATCCGGCTTCTTGATCCAGATTAATTGTCAGCTGATATAAACTTTTTAACTATTACCTTGGAAGACTCCCTAAATTCTCCATTTCTTTTAAATTAATTAATTGTGTATTTTTTCCTTGTTTCCGTCGAAGTTTTCCCACAATAAACATTCTTTTTACGTTTTCAGATAGGAGATGACATTCAATTTTGATAAAGTAACTCACCACTAATGGCGCTGATGGCAGTAAATGGTAAACAAATCCAGGCAAATCGAGTTGTATATTGAGGATTAACAAATCCAGTTTACTCTCATAGCTTGTATATCGATCTACGTCATTTTGACGTCATAATCCCGATTAGCGTGCCAGTATGTCTAGGGCTTAAAGGGTCGTCTCTTAGCTGATGCGCCTATACAACAAAAAACCAAACTCTTTTAAAATATTACAACAACAAAAAAATTAAAATAAATATCTTCAGTAACATTTTAATTACTCAAATCAAATTCTATATATTTAAAATATATAAACTCGTTTGTCTCCATAATTAATCTTAACTATTTACAAACTAAGCTTATTTACATACAAAAGAAGAATTTTTGTTATTTATGCACAATATAGTGTCTACAATTTTACTTCCAATAACACAGCCGTTTTATTTATTTTAAATTAAAAATGAATTTTTTTAATAATATTCTAGACACACGTAGATCATATAATTAACATTATTTATATATAAAAAAAACACCGTTCCAGATTTCTCGTCATTTATGCTTTAAAATATAACATTTCATTTCCTAGAAGAATTTTCTTATTAAAATTTCCACAGTTTGAAAAAAAAAACTTTTACAGTATTTAATTAATTAGCTTTTAACATGTTTTTTAGTAGAAAAAATACGATAACTAATATCGGAACACATTCTATGTGGTTTGGTATGTAAGAATACTTGAACTTATTTAATTAACTGTTTTAAACACAATAAAAATTACAACAACTGCAAACACGCAAAATGAAACGTATAATTAAAGAAAGAGGGGGTTTTTTACTTAGCATTAATATAATGAATTGTAACCATAAAAGCTTAATATAAAATTAAGAAGAGATATGAAGAAAATTTAAAAAAAAACTAGTTTCTTTTTTTATGTTTATCAAGAACCACTATACGCTCTAGTCTTTATGGGGAATATCTTTAAATTCTGGATCATTTTCAGGGCGAATATATGTTTCTCCATACTTTGCCATATATTTTTTGATAAATTCCCTTGATTTGTTTTTAACTGATTCTGTTACTTCCAATACTTGCCCAGTTGAATCACAATGTTTTAGCTCCTTGATCATTACGAAATGTGTTAACTGTAAAAATAATTACAAAAATAATGTATGTAAAAAAAACTATGCTCAAAGGATAAATATTTCA
Source organism: Thereva nobilitata (assembly GCA_963855945.1). Classification (NCBI taxonomy): domain Eukaryota; kingdom Metazoa; phylum Arthropoda; class Insecta; order Diptera; family Therevidae; genus Thereva; species Thereva nobilitata. The sequence goes on along the minus strand of OY979694.1, from coordinate 193,614,362 downwards.
CTTATTCTATGATAAAATTTAATTTTTCTTACTTTTCTAGCTAAGTGTTTGAAATCATCATTATTTGTAATTTTTCCAACACGACAGGATTCTTTACGATATGGAGTTAGGTGTTGAACGATAACTCCTGCTATATCACAGCGGAACTTTTCTTTTGCTTTTCGATGTTTATATTTACTATTGCCATATTTGCTGCTACTAATCGACTTTTGACTGAAAACATTAAAAAAATAAAACATATGCTTGATGTTCTTAAAAAAATCAATATCAATAATAAACTTACGTTTTTGATAAGTATTCACTAAGCTCTTTCTTTTCATCTATTCTAGATTTCTTTTTATGTTCAACTTTTTCAGTTACTAGAAGAGATCTCTTAAGTCTTTCCTTCTTTAAAGCATCCAGTTCATCCACAATTTTATCACCACTAACGAATTTATTTATTAAAGGGAAATCACAATCGGTTTTTAAAGTATCCTCCTCATCGGAAGAGAAAAGGTAATCCTGTATAGGTAGCGGTAAGCCATCAAATGATCTATCATGATCCATTCCAGCTGTTAATACTATACAATTTCCGCTATCATCCTTCTTACTGAGTAAAATCTTATTCCGTTTCCGAATCTCCTCTCTTCTTTTTCGGATCTTTTCTTTATTTTCCTTATATTTTTTCATTTCAATTTGATTATATAAGCGATCTTCCTCACGACGGGGCTGCAGAGTAAGAAAACAAATAATTATTAATTTATTTATTGAATTTATTTTAAACATAAGTGATAGTTTGCATGTTAATAGGCCTAGAGTCATCCTCATATAAGTTTTCTTGGTATGAACAAATACCTTATGTTTTTTGACAGTAAATCGTCGTGTAACAGTTACTCGAACAAAAGAGTTGGAGTAGCTGACGAAAATGGACATAATCTCTTCAATTATTGAAGGGAAAACGGCAAAGGAACGGATGGATCCATATATGTATATAATCAGCTGCAACGGTAGAAATTATTGGCAAAGTCTCTGATTTGATCTAATCCGACATACGAGTGAAATCGAATGAGTAAAGGACGGGCAAGCACTTTTCAAGTTTTCCTCCCTGAATACACAAACAAAATGGGATAAGTTAGACCCGAGAGGCTGAACTGCAGTTGACATAGTTGGTAGTGTATTACATGCATGCTCTGCGAAAGGTCTACTAGGGGATAGTGCACCAAGTGCCAGTGCACGTCCGTACGTAGCCTAGAATCACGCCGAAGGGTACGTAAGCAGATTTTTTATGTGAAAAAACCAAGCTAGGAGTTACCTTTTCATGGTGCAATGTCTAGTAGTAAGCTTAGTTTGAAGGATAGGAGAGACTAAAAAAGATTAGAGGACGTCTGGGGGTGCTCGAGTAGATGTTATCATCCTTACGTTTGAACTCTAAGATATTGTACGAGTTCGGAAAAACTGGCTGCGGAAAATTATTCTACAGTCGAGCTGTTATATTTATAAACGAACTTCTAGACCGCATTGTACGCAAAAAGGGGGGCTGTAGGGTATGAGGCTGGACCGAGCGGGACAGTCTTGTGTCAGTAGCTAAGCGATAAAGCACAGAGAGGGCTGCTACATTTCTACGTTGGCTTCAAGAGTCTATGGAGGCGCGAAAGGTGCCATCGCGAATGAGTTTGATGGCGCGATTTTGTAGCTTGTCGAGGCAAGCCAAGGTTCGTTTTGGGGCGCCTGCCCAAATATACGGTTTGTATTCAAGGCAGGGCCGTATGTAGGATTTGTAGATTGTAGCCAGGGCAACTGGCTGGAGGTGTATCTTGCATCTCTTAAGAAATCCAAGGCATTGGGAGGCTTGTTTGGCGATTTGGATCATGTGATCATTCCATCGCGGATCCTCCGTTCAAGATACCCCTAGAATGTTAAAAGTAAAGTAAAGAAAGAATAGATTATCAAGAATGAATGATGCTGCCAGAAAAAACAGAAAAGGGATTAAATGACTTCTAAGGTAAGGAATCAGTTGGAAGAAGTTTGTGTCGAGTCTGGGGCAAAGTTATCGCTCCAAGCAACCCAAAAACGTCCTCCAGTCGACCTCTCAATAGCGCATGACTCAAAGCTACTGTAAAGAGAAATGCAATAATAAACGAGACCCCATAGCTTGGCTTGTCATAGCCAGTAATTACCCAGATGGGAAAAATGAAGGCCATTCAGAATTTCCCCTTAAAGAGAATTGCAAAAGTAAAGGATTCAAAGGGAAGAATGGGATTGCTTCCAGTAGCAAAAAACTGGAATTATAGCAAACCCTAGCCTTACTTTTCTCTAAATGAGCATTCGTCACGCCAAGGCAACATCTGAAGTGCTTGGCAGACGGTATATTCTGAAAAGCTACGTTTGGTACTCATACAGGTCGACCCACTAAAGCCTCGTTCACACGGTGACACTAATGTCGTGGCATTTAATGTCGTGACGTGAATGTCGCAAAAGTGTCATCGTCTGAACTGTTGAATGTCGCGAGGTCTCGACGTAGTGACACTAATGCTGCATATCAAAGTTTTTTGATATTTAACACCTGATGCCGCGGCACTTCTAACACATTTATTTATTTTTATTTTATTTAGAAAAAAAAACAAAGTGTACAAAAGAAGAACAATTTCTTAAGTGTACGCACACTGACAAATATTAGATAAATATAGTGATAAGAAAAGTAAAAATAAAATATGTACAAAATAATAGATTAATAGATTATAAATTCCTTAATCATAACAAAAAGCATGAATAATAAAAAAAAAAGTATGAATAGTAAAGAAAATATTAGATAAAGTAAGAATACAAGTGAAAATAAAAAGAAAACAAAATTAAAAGAAAACAAAATTACCATTTTATATAAAATTAATAAGATTAATACTGCCCAGGGTAATTGTGCTAAAAATTTGGTTTATAAGATTTCCCTAGCCATGATATAAGAGAACAGTTGAGACTTAAATCTACCGATACGACCTTCTCTCTTAAGACCAGCCGGTAGTGCATTCCATAACGTAACACCATGGATAAAAAACAATCGTGAACTAACTTGGCAATGATGCCTAGGAATATTTAAATTAAGAGTTCTATTGGAAGTCGAGAACGCAATTTTAGTTTTGAGATAAGTAGGGTAATCAGAAAAAATGATTCGGTGCATAAAAATTAACATATTATATTCTAGATAAGATAATAGCGAAAACCCTAAAAATTTCCTAGTAAATGCAGAAATGTGATCGAACTTCCTCAGTCTGTATACATAACGAACAATAGAGTTAAATGCATTTGATAATATACGCATAGAGGCATAATCCAAACGGCCAAACACCGGCATACCATATTGAATATGAGGCATAAGTAATGATTTAGCTACCTTCACTTTTGTGAGCAGCGGCACATAAGATGAAGTATGCCACAGAGTTCGCAAGCCACAGTAAATTTTGGAAGCTATATCAAAGATATAGTCATTCCAAGACAGAGTTTGATTTAGAACTACACCAAGATACCTAACCCTATCAACATATGGAATCGTTACACCATTAATGTGAATCTTCGGAAAAATCGCCACATTTAACACTCTTTTATAAATGACAATACTTTTAGATTTGTCAGGATTTAGTTTTAACTTATTCTCTTTCGCCCATTTGTCTAACCTATCCAAGTCACCATTGATTTTAGTAGCACAATCCTCAATCTTATCCATGGGGCTTGAGCAATAAAGCTGCACATCATCAGCATACATATGAACGTTAGCAAAGCGAACTTGAGTTACAATATCATTTATAAATAACGAAAATAATAACGGTCCAAGTATGGAACCCTGAGGCACACCGCTAGTGACATTGATTAGTTCTGAAAAGTTGCCATTTGTTTGGACAATTTGCTGACGATCAGTAAGGTAACTGAAAAGAAACCTAACTGCAGTACGATGAAAACCAAAGAAATCAAAAAGTTTCCTGCATAGCAATTCATGGTCCACTGTATCAAAAGCCTTGGAAAAGTCCAAAAGCGAGAGAATTGTGATATTATTAGTATCAAGCGCTATGCGAATGTCATCAATTACCTTCACTAGTGCAGTTGTACAGCTATGGTTTGGACGAAAGCCAGATTGTACTGTAGATAGGAGATTTGCTGCACTAATGTAAGACATCATTTGCTCACACATCAGCTTTTCAAGTACTTTAGAAAAGCAGGATAAAATGCTAATCGGTCTTTAGAGGGCGCTTTCACTTTAGGAATCGGAATTTACTGCTTTTATCAATGGGGATACCAAAGCTGAAAGTGAGGTAAATAAGAACATGGTCACTTATGCCAGGAAGAGATATCTGATTAAGGAAGAGAACCTTCTCAGACACATTTGTTAAAAATAGGTCCAAGAGGGTTGAGGTAGTGCTGGTAAAGTGAGTAGGTGACTCCCTATTAAGTACTTCCAGCCCAAGAGAGCGAAAATTGTTCTGGAAGTGTACACTAAGGCGAGTACACCTAGATATGTCAATATTAAAATCGCCGGTCAAAATGACATCCTGAGCACACAGTAAAATATCTTGTAGCGAATTAAAGAATTCATCCTCAAATATCACATCTGGCGGCTTGTAGATGCAACCCAAGAGTAGTTTATCACGTTTATTGCGTAGCTCAATAAACAAATACTCAATATTTTGATTACTCTTTTTGATTATAAGGAAATTGAGCACTTCACTCAGAAAGATTGCAACGCCACCACTCCTACGATCCACCCTATCATGCCTAATGACTTTATACCCAGGTAAATGCACAAGTTTATCATTAACCGATGGTTGGAGCCAGGTTTCAGTAACACATAAAGCATGCAAACCTGAATTGGAGATCATATTCCGTATTTCGTCCATTTTATGGAGTATACTGCGTGCATTTATGTGTGCTATACGCAAGCCATTTGCCTTTTTTTTGAAAATGTAGTATTTCACCAGGAGTCACGTTACAGGCACCACACCTAGCACTTAGAGCCATTTGAGGGTAAACAAAAGAGGAAATCAGCAAATTGAAGTCCCAACTGAAGTCTCACAAGCAAAGGTAAATAAAAGAAGAATAGAACAAAAACATCCATCCTGTCAGTCACAATGACGAGCTCGCCGCATTAATCCGAACTGGGTCACTAACAGAGACATCGGATTCCATTGCCTTGCTGAAAGTCACAGCTGTTTGAGGTGACAACTGTCCAGAATCATCAAGTAATAGCCGCAGTTGATCAATCGACGTAATATAGATCGGCCCACTAGTTGCATTTTTTCTAATAAAAACACGACCATCGATCGTGTAAACTGAGTGCAATAGCGAGCAGCTTCTCAACTTGAGGGCTTCTAACCGAATCTCACGATCCCGTTTCGACAAACTCTCGGAAATAAATACCTTGTTGTTCGAAGCCATCTCAGGATATAGGTCATTCAGCAATAGAGATTTGTGTATCCTGATGTGGGCAAAGCATTTTTGTAAAAAATATTTCTTGTCGTCTATGCTCGCTAGATTGATGATTATGACCAGAACATTTTTATTTTTACTGCCAGACTTATTTTTATCAATCATATTTCCTCTGAGATTTTTAGGACGTACTTTAAAAATATTTTTGAGAGCGACACTTTCGCAATTGAGAGTTTTGCAAATATTGCTGAAAACCATTTTTAGATTTTCATTTTTAATTTGTGGTACTGCGGATAGGATTAGGTCTTTGGAAACAGCTCTTCGTTCCAGTGTATTAAAGTTGTCCCGCAACACATCCGCTACTGCGATACAAATTCTCCAATTTTTTTACACGAGTGTCGTAACACTGTGTGTGGGTCATGTGAACACTTAGTGCCGTGATAGCAAATGTCGAGCACTTTCATGATGATAGATGTCACGGCATCAGTGTCACCGTGTGAACGAAGCTTAAATTATATAAGTTAATATATAGAAAAGACCATGATTAACCTGAAGCACCCATGATCATAAATAATAATAACACCTTCACTTTTATTTTGCAGTTCACCTCGAGAGATATCTTCGTAGTACAGGTCGAAATACGTTGGCGAACAGGCGGTAATTGCCTCAGCTAATTTCTCAGTGAAGAAGAAATGCCTTCTGCAGAATTGAAAAAATTAGTGGTATACTGCAGAAGTGACAAAAAAGGTTGCCGACCAAGAATACGAACCGACCTTTATGACCGCCATAAGGATGGCGGTTCTCAGTGCTTGAACTCTCGAATGATAAACTGTATTCTGTTCTGTCAAGTAACTTCACAGTCGAATTTTTTGATTGACGGGGAATTTTTTTAGTAAAATGTGAGTAAAAAAGAAGCTTCCAAGCAGTGAAATAATTAGATTAATCCATTTAAGCAGGAGATTTCTTGCTTCAGCAGGACAAGCCTTTTATAATAGGATGTAAATTGGTAGAGCTACTTAACATCTATGTAGACACAAATTATCGCGAACGCTACCATCTTGCTCGAATTTGCTCCGATTTTTATCCAACCATGTACTCGAAGCGAGGTTGGATCAATCTTCTAGTTCCATACTAATTAATAGTCAGCCAGGATGTAACCTACAGAATTTTTTAATTAAAGTAGTGTCTGACACGTACTTGACTAGAATATTTGAATGCGTAGGAGTATCGAATCAACAAATGAGTACAGCCGGAGCATGAGCTCGTTTACAAATGTCTGGAATATTCCAAAAGATTATGCTAAAACAAAAACCTTAGGTCTAGCTGAAAGGAAAGAACATTTCATGGGGCCTATATTGCATAGATTGTCGAAGCCAAGCGCATCAGCTTTAATAATATATGTAGTGTATTCTCGTATAGTGGATCTAACTACACATGAAAATAGTCTTAATAATATTAATTGTTTAACAACCAACGCAAGTTATTCTTAGTTAAACGAACATTTCCAAATCGAAGCATAACTTCGTAGTCAAGCAATTACTCCTATTACACAATTTTAATAAGTAATTCTACTTCATTAGTTTTCAGCAATCAATCGCAATTAAACATACTCGTATATAGAGTTTTCTTAATGAAGAGACTATTTAACATTTTGTATATTAAGCGCAATGGCTTCAAAGCTCCAGTATGTTCCAGGGGCCCTATTCTCTATTACAATATTGTTAACTCCGATCCGAAAACGAAACAGCTTTCGAGTAAAAATTTGACAATATTGTTAGATTTTCAAGTAAAATGAATGCCAATATTGTAATAGAGAATACGATTTCGTCAGTCTCGTTAAAAAATATCACAATATTGTAATAGAGAATAAGGGCCCTGGTAATGATTATATTTTACAATAAAAATATCTTCTATTTTTATTAAAATACTTACACTTATTACTTTTTCCTGCACTAACAGACTGTATCGCTCCTTTCTCCGGTCTTCCTTTACTACTAGTTCATTGTTTTTATCACACATATCTAGAATAAAATAACGAAATAAATTATATTTACTTAATTGTTATTAAAGCTATTACTATACCTAATTTCCTTGATTTATTATCGGGTTGACTATCGTCGGATTCGTAAGAACTAGACGAATCTCCATTATTTTTGTCATCATTATCAACTACTACTTTGCTTGTACTCGGAATAGGTTCCTTCGCAGGTTCTATTTCAGCTTCGTTGCCTAAAGGCTGAATTTTAATGGGAGGATCCCATTGTGATACTCTAATTTTAATGTGATAGTAATAAATTCGTCCTTTAGAATCAATGGCAAACTTCCAAAATGGTGGTAAATCCATTGGAGGTAGTTTAAAGTCTTTTGGATCAGTAGATTGCGGTTTTTGGGGTACTTTGATATGAGCCTAAAATAACAACAAATTTATTTGCTTTAAAATTTATTATATATAACCTTAGCTACTTTAATATTCCGGATTAGCTGTACTTATAAATTAAATTTATTTCAAAGAGTAAAAATGTGATTTTGTGATAATCTTGCGTCCTGAGAGAAGTTTTGAGAACTAGATAAAAATGTTTCTTCAAGAAATACAAAAAATGAAAACAGCAATATCTTATAGACAACGTTAAATACGCTTACAAAGTAGTAACTACCTGTGAAAGTAATTGCAGTAAAGAATTGACTAGCATTGAAAAAAAGGCTTGAGCCACCTCAATTTTTCAGGATGTTTCTTTTTAAAGGTAAGAAACTTTACCGAGGTGGGGTATAAGCTCCAGCATTGCACCGAAAAATAGAAGCTGTTAGTCTGAACACATTAGAGAAGACGAACTTAGAGAAAGAAACCCTTTACACACACTTCCAACGTCATTTTTGCTCATATTTGTCAATATCACCGCCTTACAACGAGTTCTCGAGAACTCCGAGATGTTATATGAGTTCGGAAATACTGACTGCGGAAGATTATTCCACAATCGAGTTGTTCTATTTGTAAACGAACCTCTAGACCTTAATGTGCGCGGTGTAAGTGTGTAAGGGTGAGCCGAGATAAAATTTGGAAAGGGCTGCTAGATTCCTACGATGGCTTAAGAGTCCATGGATACGGAGAGTGCCATCAGCGATAAAGTTGATGGCGCAGTTTTGCACTTTGCCCAGCCATGCCAAAGTGGTTTTTGAGGCCTTTGCTGAGATAAGGCGGGGCTGAATGTAGGATTTGTAGATTGTAGCCCGGGCAGCTGACTGAAGGAGAAACTTACATATTTTAAGAAATCCCAGGCATTGAGATGCTTATTTGGAGATTTGCAATATGTGATTATTCCATCGCAGATTTTCGGTTGAAGTTGCACCTGGGATGTTAAGTCAGCCGTTAGATTCACATCCTCCATTAAGGCAAAAGAAAGGTCGGATGGGATTTTGGGAATTTTTCGTTAGAATTCTTGCAGCCCCAATTAAGATTTAAACAGCAAGGTCTGGCACATGCTTGTCTAATACTATCGAAGGCGTAAGAATAACGCAGAGTACCGTCATCGGCGAAGGTGTGAAGTGGGTTAGAGGGGATTGAGAGCAGATCATTTATAAAGCTTAGGAAAAGAGCGGGTGATAAAATTGAACTTTGCAATAAATGCTTGGTTGAGATGTTCCGCCAGACACACGAGAAGGTCGCCAGTGGGTCTTTTGGCTCTAAACCCGTACTACCTGTCATACAGAATCTGGTTGGATTAAAGTTGTTCCATAAGCTTTTTAATGATTGTCTCCATGATTTTGGAGAGAACAGAAGGAATAATTGTTATTGGGCAGTAGTTATCATGGCTGAACATACGCTAGTTTGCACGAGTCTGGCGAGACTCTGAAGAAATATGACAGGGCAAAAGGTTTGCGCCGAGGTTTAGCCAATGATGAGGCACATTTCTTAAATACACGGGGGGATATCGTCAGGGCCAATGGTTTTATTGACGTTAAGCTTTTTAAGACAGCTAAACGCTTCGCGGCTAAAGTCGAGTTCAGTGCCTGAAATTTACTACGTTTACATGCTTACTTGAAGTATACTTAAAGTAGTTTTCAAGTAACAAAATATGCATGTAAACTCGTCCTGACTTCAAGTATACTTGAGTCAAGTAAATCACAAAAATTTGTTTGATTGACTTGAAAAAGCTCATGTAAACGCTACTTGAAAACTTGAAATTTTCCATGTGGTTTTTTTTCTTGGAACAAGAAGAAGATAAAAACTGTAGTGAATGTATACTTTTGATACAATCTTTTTAAAGTTATTTATGCTATAATAAGGAGCTAGTTTCTGTTATAATAAGAAATGTCAAATGTCAGCTCAAGAAAATTTCAAGACATTTTGAAGTCAAGTAAGTGAACCGAAAACACAACTTGAGTTTCAAGTAAATTTCAAGACAAGAACTCAAGTAAATCATGTAAACGTAATGATTGTTGTAGCTTTTTCGCCAGCAGTCAGAAATGCAAAAGCTTCCTGGAATGGCATTCCACTATTCCAGTTGATTAGTCTTCTTTGAGGGAGCTTTTACTTTCAAGCTTGATTTCAGGTTCTGTTGGGCGAAATCAGACTTTATTTTTCCTGCCTTCGGAATGTGAAAATGTATGGGAAATCAGGCAAAAATTGAAGCTCAGCAGACTAATTTGCTCGAACTTGCGCAGTTCGGCCGGTGAAGCCGGGGTATTATGTGGATTTAACCGACTATTATTGAACTGAGGCCGGTGAAGCCGGTGTTACCTCGGTAGCATTATTACCGAAAATGACGAAGCAGAAGAAGACGTCAATTCCAGAATAAATAAAGCAAGAAGCGCATATGCATGCCTGTTTCCATTATGGTCTACATATTTTCCAGGGGAAAATCTTTAATTTCACTTTCATGATAGCTGCAAAGGTCCAATAAATAAATTTATGCCTAAATATATTATTGTTATGATTAACAAGTTGGAAATGGTTTTAATCTGAAACTAAGTATAAATCTGAATAGCTAACCAACCATTTTTAGGGGGCGGTTAACTGTTAATAATTGACTCTGTTGTTGCTTAGTTGAAACTACTAGTAGTGGATTAACAGAAACAATTTAATCCCAAATAAACTTCATATCTTATACTAAAATCCCATTAAAAAACCAATTAATTATTGAGGTTTTGAATGTCAAATAAATAAATGGATGTGTTTACTAAAGAAATCATCTTACATGACTAGGAGGCGTTGGTATTTCCCGTCTATCCGTTGTATACCATTGTCCAGTGGATGGATTTACGCAAAATGGTAAATCTCGATGATCAACCTTAGCTGGATCCAAGCCAAAAAATTTACATTTCGTTTCAAATTCGCGACGCTCTTCGGCCAAGCGTTTTTCAGCTGCATCCTGCGCAACCTAGTAATTGAAAAAACGGTAAAGTTATGGGTAAAGGAGTTGTAATTTTTTGACTAATTTTTTTTCAATGTGTTTCTATTTTTGTAAAACAGAAATCATATAAAGGTTTTTTTTGGTTGTGAAATAAAATCTGGAAATTATATTTCCTTTAATTTTATATTTTTTTTTTCTAAGTAAAATATTCTCGCCTTTTTCTTATATGTCATTGGTTGAAGGATTTTGTTTAAAGCTTTCAATAAAATTAGTCAAAAAATTATTATTTTAGATTTGAGTTTGGCCAATTGTTTTTTTCTACTTTTCGAACATGAAATGTTGTATGTTAATCCTTACCTTAGCAGCAAAAAGCTGTCTTCTTTGTACTTTTGATATGTTTTGATCGCCTTGATTAATATAATCACGATTTACATTATCATCAATTTTATTATCATTTTTTGCTTTGGTTGCTTTTTCATATGGACGTATAAATTTATAATTATTTATTTTACCAAATCTTTCTCTATTACGTCTACGGGATTGATCGTCATCTGGTAAGTTCAATGCTTTATATTGTCGATCAGCTTCACGTTCATGTTCTTTCATTTGTTCAATTCTTTCACGTTTTGGAATTTTAAATACTTCTGGTAATAGTTCCCATGCTGATATTAATTGATTCGATATTTTAGCTATTTCGGATTTAATTTTTGGCTGTAAATTTGCCTCTTTTTGTTGTGTTTTTACTAGTTCACTTTTTCCATCTGATGATGATGATGCTGCTACTGTGCTAATACTGTCAGTTGATGAATCGCCATTCGGGGATTGCTGAATTTCTTTATCGTTTGCCCAAGATTCTGCTGTTTGAAACACTTTACTTTCTTTTAGCATTGTTTTATTTGGTATTGGTAATTGTTGCAGTATTTCAAGAAGTAAAACGCGCATTTCTAAATCCTTTTCAACATTTGTCAAGTCGCTTTCATTCATCCATCCATGCAAAAGCCTTAACCCATGATAATCGAGGAAGAGTCGCTTACATGGCATTTCACCAGTTCGTAAAATATCAAGAAGACGAACACGTGTTTCTAGCATTTTTGCGCGTACCATTAATCGACATAAACGTAATGTATGCGCTTGATTCTTAAGACCAGTTCGTGTTAATGATTGGATTTCTTCATCTAATTCAGGATCTTCTAAATACACAAGTTGTTTTCGTGCCAAACGAGACTCACGTTTAGGTTTCGTTTTTCTTATAACTTTCGGTTTACCCTCAATATGTTCTTCAGTGGGTGTGACAAGTAATTTTTCATTGTCTTTTGATACAGTTTCTATATCATCCGTTTTGGCACCTACTACAGGCGAAGCAGTTATTCCCTCTGTAGATGGAGCAAGATCTTTATTTTCAATGATATCTATAGAGGGCGCATCTAATATTTCTTTCTTTAATTCGATTTCTTCCTCAGTTTCACTTTCAGTTACTTCTTCATCATCTTCTTCTTCGGATTCTGGTTCTTCACCAATCCAACCACGGCAATTTGTTGATTCACAAAAACATCTTTGTGCCTCTTTACCATAACGTTGAAATTGATAATCAAATGTCACCTCATCGCCAGGCAATATTCTTTTTTTACTAAAAAATCCAATTCTTAGTTCACCATTAACAGTCCATTTTTGTGTTTCAGCATTTGGATCACATGAATGATTAATAAATCTTGATATATTACCCTTCATAGTTGCATCAATAATAGCATCACTTCTTAATGCCATAAAGTAGTAATGTTTATTTTTATCTTCTGAATATATTTCAGCACGTTTCTTAAATTGTGTATCATTTAATACTTCACCAACATATTCCATTATAAATTCACCCGGTAATATTTCTTCATCAGCCATTATACCAAAACCTTTTTTTTCTGTACGAAATACTTTACATATAGAATATAAATTTCTCTGAAAACGACGATTTGTACAGCGATCACCAACGACACATTTTGTTCCGCATTCAATCATAAGTAAACGATTTAGGCAGTCTTCACCGCAACCAAATTCACCGCGTTCCTCTTCTTCCTTTGTTAAGAAGCAATCGCAAGTCATTTTTTTAGCTTCTTTACTAATAACCCTTTCGCATTTATATTCGTTTTCTCTAATTGCTTGAAATTGGCCAAGGCGTTCTTCAAGTTCTTTGTTATTTGCTAAATTTTCTGTGTATAAATCATTTAAGTTAACAATTTGTGCTTGTATTTTGTTATCGTCTAGTTCCGATATTATTTTATCTTCATCTCTTGGTATAAACCTTTCTTTATCTCTAACTAAACCACGACCAACGGATAGTGATTTTGTTTTCGATATTATCTTAATACGATGTGAACGTCTTATATTACTGGTATCTTCTAGTGTTTCATCTCTACGATTGAAATCAATATCGACATCAGAATCAACATCATCCGTTGGAGAATAAGGTCTTTCGAATTGAACACCCTCTTGCAAATCGGAAGGCTGGTTGTTAATTTTACTCTGATCTGTAGGATATGCCTTTAATGCAGCTTTCGATGGTAACGGGCAATTAGCAAATCCAGTATATTTTTGAAGTTGCGTTCTCTCTACAGTACATATTTCCTCACAACTTCTCTTAAGATCGAGCAAAGCCTTCTTCAATTCTTCCGGCTTAGGTTTTATACCCTTGGCAGCTTTCATCTCAATTCTTGTTAGAATATCAAGTTTATCGTTATCTAACGACTTGAGGCTTGATCTTTTTCTTTTCGACTCCTTAGTTTTAATCTTTCTCTCGATGCTTCCATTTGAATCGTCAGAAGAAGATTTCGATGCCAAAACAGAATTGATAGCCTTTCCTTTATGTATTAGAGGCGAATTCAACGCCTTATTTTCATCCTTTTTATTCGATATTGAAGAGTTCTTGCAATTTTTGCCCTTTTCATCGGATTTGACTGTAATAGGAGATGATGACTTTTGAGATTTTAACAAATCCGATTCTTCATTGATACGTTTCTTCCTAATCTTATTCAAAAATGCTTCCTCATTAATTCTTAAAGTTTTCTCAAATTTCGTTTCTACTTGAACACGCTGTGGTGAAAATAAAGGAGAAGAAATATCTAATTTTTCATTGTATTTCACCAATTCACTTTCTTCAGTTCTAGAAAGATTTAAATTGCTTTCTGAAGGAACATTGGGATTCTTAATTAATGTTTCTTCTGATTCAGATATAGTTTTTGGTAAAGATTGCAGCTCGAAGGATTCAGACTGTGAAATCTTTTCAACTTCCTTTATTTCGGTGGGCTCAACGCAAAAAATTTCTTCAGCTTGAACAGAAATTATTGGTTGAGATTGATCAATAATTTTATTTTTTTGATCGTCATCTACTGTAGACCATCTCGACGCACGACGTTTCTTTTTATTTGAAATTTGTTTGTTATCTTCAACTGCGGATGGTTGTGCAGGCTCCATCATCATTTCTGGAATTATTGGAGTCTCTTGGCATTCAGGCGTGTTAGAATTATCTGTTTGGATCAATTCAGCTGGTCTCTCAGGTATATCTACTTCCTCCGTTGTTGTTTTCATATCAGCTTCTACACACTCAATCATATTTTTATCATTCGAATTTGTATTTACAGTTATCGGTGTATCAGACCACCTCGATCCTCGCTTTCTGCCCCTTTTTCCTTTATTACTTTGTTCAACTTCTGGATCTTCTTTACTTGATTCGAAATCTACTCGTGAATTCGTTTTTGATGCATCAACTGCAGCCCCTTCAAGTACGTTTAATTCCTTAACAGAAGTGAACATTACAGCAACATTAGTCACTGTCCCTGCTTCAGCATCGTCCGAACTTCCTATTAAATTCTTGCTAACTAAAGCATCTTCCTTATCGGGTGGCACAGCTTCGACTTCTTTATCTGCTTTTAATTCGACACACGATTTTCCTTTTTCAGTTATTTTATCGACTTGAACCACAGATAACTTATCAGTTGCTTCTGTTGCACATACATTTTCGCCGGCAACATCTTTGCCATTACTTTCATCTGAAGACGAGTCACTATCTGTTGCAACAGTTTCAGGAGTTAGAACTGATTTTGGATATTTTAAACGTTTGCCCAAACGTCTTCCAGCTTTATTATCTTTTTTATTCAAGCTTGTTTCAGAAAGTAAAGACGAATCTTTACTTTTATTTTGCGATTTCTCTTTTTTCAGCCTCTTAGGTGTTGTCTTGGATTTTGCCTTCTCTTCAGATAATTTTATTTGTTTCTCTAAATTTTTATTCGATATTTTTTCCGATTGATTTATAAGTGCACTTTTGTCCGTTGTTTTCTTTTTGCTTTGCTTTTTATTACCAGAAGATTTTAAAATACTTTCGTGTTGGTGTGATATTTCTAATTTCTCTGTGTCTTCACTATCTTTTGATAAAGAGCTATCATCTAATAAATTAGAATTAGTCTCTTTCGAACATTTTTCACTTTCTTTCAAGATTGTTGATTTTTCTGTTTTTTCCTGTTTACAAAATTGATTTTCTTCTGTTTCATCAATCATTTCTTCACCTGCATTTTCCAAATCGTTGATTTGATTACTTTCCATTTTAACAAAATCAGAACATTTTGCTTCACTAGCATTATGCGCCTGTAAAATAGCTAATTTCACGTCTTCATTCTCCCTTTTAAAAGGTTCAGTTGGTGAAGACGTTACATTAATATTGCTTGTAATTTGAGAAGAAACTACATCATTGCTTTCGGTTGAAATAATGTGAGTTACATTAGTTTTACTATCAGATTTTTCTTCATTATCAATTTCAAATTTTTGAGCTACAATGATACTGTCAGATAAGCACTCCAGCTTTGTAATACAATCTGGCATTTTATCAACCTTTTCTTTAAGGATATGACTTGTGCTTTCTTCACTAGATCTTGTTATCGATCCTACACAAATTTCAGTTTTGTTGTCTGAATTTGTTTCTAAAGTCGATGACAAACACGATTGTTTTGAAGTTGGATCTATTTCAGAAATCTTCGATGAAAGTATACTGCTATCACTGCTTCCCATTTCTGAAACTTCTTTTTCTGCTTTGGTTTCATCAAAAGACTGAATACCACTGGTGCCAGGTGAAACCATATTTTCAGCATAAATTTCAGATGACTCATGCAAAAGTTTAGTTTCTATACAATCTGGTTCTGATAATTTCTGTTCAGTGTTTATACGTCGTCGATTTCGTATTCCTAAAGTCCTTTTGCGCGTGATCCTTTTTCCTGCCGCTTTCTGTTTTTGTGTTGGAGAAGCTCTCGTTTCCTTTTCTTCATCTATAGTATATTTTAAAGCAGAATTAATATCCATGTCTGTTGTTGATATATCTTTATTATCATTAGTCTTATTTTCTACTTCAGCGATTGACATGTCATTTTCCTTCAGAACATTATTTGGTCTTTCAACACCTTCCACATCATTAACTTGACTAGTTGTAGGAGATTGTGTTTCACTAATTTTCGAATTGCATTTTTCTAAGTGATGTTCTACATGTTCTATATTTTCTTTTTCAAGCTTTTGATCCGAACATTCTGGTGGTGTTATTTCAACATTATCATTTTCTAGTAAAAATTTTTCTATAATTATATTTGATACTGAAGAGCTTGAATTTTTAATTTCAGTCATTTTTGTCAATGTTTTATTATCAGACTTTATACCATCATCTTTTTTTTCAGTCTCTAACATTTTTAAGTCTTTATCTGTAACTTTTTCTAAACAACTAGTATCTTCTTGTTTTATGCTATCTCTATCATCATTTTCTTCGGCAGTTTGATTTTCTTGAACACATTCAAATTTTCCAGTCTTCTTACATGAACTGATTTTTGGTGTATTTTCTGATTTTATTGAATTTTGTTGAGTTATAGTTTCTTGGCTGTTATTTTCCAATTCTTTGGTTGAAATTTTTTCAATAGTCTGTTCTGTACCTTCGGCCTGTGCAATTACCTGATTCTTTTCGATTACGTTTAGATTATCTCCGTGATCTGCTGCTTCGTCACTTTTACCTTGGATCCCACTGTTGACTTCTTTATTAGATTTGATCTCTTTTTTAGATTTTAATTCAACGACATTATTTTCACCACTTCCTTGTGATAGCAAACTTGCTCCCCACGGTTCGTTAAAAGTTATAAGTAAATTCTTCAATTCATTTTTTAACTTCGTCGGCTTTTCATCAAAATCTGAATTACTTTCAAGTCCAATCTTTCGAGTTTTTCGCAAAGAAAATCGTCTAGCAGATTTTCGCAGACCAGTTTCAGCTATCTTAATACAATTACTATCCGGAACTGCTTGTTGCTTCTCTAAAATGGAGAGTTCTGTATCAGTATTTGCCGATTGCGCACTTTCAGAAGAATCATCACTCGATTTTAATTCCATTTTATTTTCTAAATCTTTGTTGAATAATTCATTAGAATTATCTGAAATAGTTATATCATAACTAGTTTCATTAACTGATTCAATTTCTACCTCCTCAACAACATCACCTGAAATATCGATTATTTCAATTTCATTACACATTTCTGGAACATTTTTATCTATTAACTTATTAAAATCGGCTACTTTTTGACGTGTTCTTCGTCCTGAATCTAAATTTAAAGATTTTGTTAATAATTCGCTTTGTATTTTTCGTGCTGGCTCTATTTTGTTGAAAGACAATCCAAGATTTTGTTGATCTAAATTGGAATCAAATTCTGTATTATCCTCATTAATTTTTGCAGCTTTATCATTCCTTTCTAAATCAGCGCTGTTGTTTGTATCTGAAGATGCTTGAACTTGCATAATTTCTATATCATCAGAATCTGATTTTTCCATTTTGTCATTTTGTTTAGAACGTACTTCTTTAGAAACGTTTTCGTCTTGTACTTCTTCCATTGATTGCAAATCTTTTTTGGAGTCAATTTCTTTGTAATATTCATCTTCTTCTATATTTTCGGACTTCTTTGACTTTACAGGAGTATTTCCTTTATGTTTTCTTCCAGATCTACCCGATGACCTGGTAGAAGGTTTAATTCCAAATATTTCCTTTACTTTATTTCGTATTTCTATCCTATCTCTACTTTTATTTAATGGATCAATTGAAATAAGAGAATTTCGTCTTTGCGATGAACGCCTACCTGTATCAAAAATATTCACTATATTATCTTTCACTTCAGCTATTAAAGCTGTGTTGTTGTCCACCACAGCACTTTCATTTTTCGGTAGTTGCTCATCATGGAAATCATCAAATTTATGTGTAAGTCGTGCAACACTCTTTGATCTATTGCCCAAAGAAACATTCCCAACAGATTTAACTACCGCATTTTCCTCTACTTCAGGAATCAAACTTCGATTATTTGTTGACGAATTTGCACTTGCTGATAATTGTTCACTATCGAAATCATCAAATAAAGGTGTTGGCCTAGCGAAACTCTTAGATCTAGACCGCAAAGTGAGTTGTCTTACTGGATTAATAACGATATTTTTGCTAGCAGCTGATATTGAACTAGTATTACTTGTCGTCGAGATTTCATTTTTGGATAATAACTTTTCAGATGGACTCAACTCTGATGCTGCTGATGAATGCGATAAAGTTTGAAATCTTCTTTTTCGTGGCATGCACTTTACTGTTAGAGATTTCTTAAAACTTGATGTATCCTTTTTTACTAAATCATTTAAAGGTTGAACTCCAATTTTCTTGACAGTTTTTGATATTTGTTGTGGACCTGTAACATGTAAATTGTCATTTATGGTTATAATGCTAGTTGACTTCGAGTTTTTTAAGGATTTTTTTGATTGTTCATCACTAACTCCAATGCTAGATAAAGCCTTATTGATGATATTAGTTTGTAGATTTTGTGGAGTTTTCTGTTTTTGTTGTGTAATCGCTTTTGGTGTGGAAGTTTGTTCTATTGTTAGTGGTGACATTTTAGAGCTATCCGAATCAGAAAAGCCTCTAAAAGCTGACGGACTATCAAGACAGCTACTTCTATCTGTATCAGATTCCTCAATGCTTGAACATGATTTTATTAAACTTGTTGACACTTTTGTATCAATTGAATTCACTTTACTTGTTGTCGCTCGTGATTTCTTTTTACCCTTATTCAATAAATCTCGTACATCATATTTCATTACTTTCTTCCTTTGACTTCGTCGGCATTCAATAACTTCTGATTGCGGTTGTAAGGCTTCATAATCAACTAATTCATCTTTGGTAACTTTATTTTTATCTGGACTTATGATGTGGACCTGATTATCATCATCTTGCTCTTTATCCACTATAGTTTTTTTCTTATTCTTATAAGTTCGAGATTGGCTCGATTCCTGAACTTGCATTAATTGTGGTGATTCGAGATTATTTATAGTAACAGGACTATCACTTCGTTCACGTAATTCTGAAATTCCTTTCCTTTCGTTAAAGTTTATAGTATTCTTTTTTGTACTACGTTTTTCGGTTGAAAATGACTTAACGGCAGTTTCTTTATTTAAACTAAAAGAACCACTATTGATAAAAGTACTAGTTGAAATTGCTTGTTTATTTTGTTTCATTATAGGATTAATATCAAATCCCTTAGATATATCAGTTTGTCTTACGCTACGATTATCATTATTTTTAGTTAAAATAGCACATCCTTCACTATCATCAGTAATATCAATATAACCGACAATATTATCATCATCGTCATCATCATTATGATCATTTTGTAAAAAGGCCTCCCTAGAATTATCTTCGGAAATATTGTTATTCTTTAAATTATTCATAATTCTACAACTTATATCTATTGTTTCAGGGACTAATAAATTATTTATCTTGTTCTTATCTAATATATTTGAACTAGCGCTAATATTTGTAGTGCATTGAACATTTTTGCGAGGACGACCACGTTTACGATCCTGCTGTATTGTTGTATTCTTTTCAAATTTTGGAATATCTTTTTCATTTTTATCCTGTAAGTAAAAGTAGATAATACGAAAAGATATTACAAATCAAGGATTTATTAAAAAGATTTTTTACTTATTCGTATGAAAAACGATTAGCCAAGATATAATAAAATTTTAGCAAACTATATAATATATATTATATTTTGAAGAAAATTTTCCAAAAAGTGAGTTCAAAAGTAACTAAAAAAAATTTGTGAAAAAAATAAATCGAGCTGAAAATAAAACAAAATCCAACAACACTAAAGATGACATAAAATGTTTTATATATTTATTTTTTTAGTAACTTCGTTAAATCGAAGCAAAGTTTTCACAAATTTAGCATGCATTTATTTATTGGAATCTTTGTTTAATTATAACCTGTGTAACAAAACTTAATGGCCATTGAAATAAAAAAATGAATTTACGTAACCGGAGTAAATTCTTTATATAAAAGAGTTATAGTCAATCATAATTACCTAAAAAAATACTCTCTGAAAATTAGATGTTGATCCGATAGAAAATAATTCAGTAATAATAAAGGGATTTCAATACGAACGCCCAGGTGTTAACACCCAGCGGAAAATATTAGAAGTGCTTCCAATTGAAGCACAAAAGAATCGCTTTTATACCACTGCCAAAGGAATCTTTTCATAAGCACATGTTGTCCGCAGTAGGTTAACTCTTTGTGTCATTCTTGTTTTTGTGGTGTTACTGATGTGAAGTAAAGCCGCCATTTAATAAAAGTGCTTTTAGAATTATTTTATTAATTAAATGAAAATGTTTCTTATTTTCTATTTTTTTAATTATTTTTTGTTAAAAAAATATATATAAATGAATAAAAATTAACACTGATTTTCTTTCGTAAATAATTCAATAATTCCCTATGAAAAATATAAAAGCTTTTTAGCAGTAGGAAATCAAATCTAAAAAAGCTTTTTCCCAACTGGCAAAAGGGAGCCCCGGCCAATTGCGCTTCCTTCTGCATTACTAATAACCACTTTCGAATCGTTACAAATATACTTAATTGAATCGCTTCCCCGCTAGGACATTTTTAATGTTATAAAAGAAATGTACGGCAAAACTAAGCGAAGCACTCCTCTGCTCAGTTCCATTTTTGAATCGCTTCATTTCCCGCTGGGCACTTAGTAACTTATACATAATATGTGAAACTTGTTTGTTTGTTTATATTTTGACATGTAATTTAGTTAATAATTTGGTAATCAGCGAAACTTATTATGATAATAGGCAATTTTAAAAGATACCCATCGTCAGAACGTATTTCACTGTAGATGAACATGTCGGCCTTGGTGGCCTAGAGTTTGGAACTCAGACTTCCATCCCAAATATCCGTGATTCGATTCCACTCCGCGTTATAGCTCTTCGTCCTTTCCACTTGTGACACCTACAAACTTTCCTTCTTTACAAAAATGTCATGCCCTTCTCCTACATAGCCTATGAACATAACATGCGAGAAAGGTACCGTCTATTCTATCAGCGAAGTCAGGATTCTTTCGCGGTATTACTGAATGGGAGCCGGTAGAATAAAACGTGGTTTGGCGTCAGCAGTTCTTTAACCAGGGGCGTTTCCAGCCAACTGGCTTACGGGGGGTAATTTTAAAAAAAGAAAAAACTTAAATATTTCTTTTATTCCATAAATACCATTTGCACCCTCCCCATACCACTCCTAGCTGAAGTTCCCATTTAACCCCCCCCCCCCCACCCCCCAAATGGTCAACAATTTCTGCCACTAGTATTTAACGGTTATTTAGCTCCAATAGAACCTACATACGCAGCGGCAGAATTTTTTTTTCAATTTTAGCCCCTTTTTACTCCCCCCCCCCCGGTACTTAACTCGAGGTTGGTCCACTTCCCGCAAAAATGTCATATTATAAAAAAATGCTTGAAATTACAGAAGGTTGGGTCGACACGATTTTTTCAAGTGCCACCTCCCCTAATAAAAGGAAGAAAGTCATCACTTATGGCGCTTGAGCAATTAACTTCATTTTATTTACATAGGCTGTTTCCACACGAGCGTACACACGTAGTCCAGGACAGATAGCGGAAAAGTATTCAAAAGTTGAAATAATCTACCCTGCGATTTTTCGACGCTATAATTAAGAGAAAAATCGTAGGAATTCAATGAATGTGTCGGCTGTTTTTACATTTTTGAGATTTACGCGAAAAGTTATAATTATTTTTGCATGAAATTTTTATTGTAGGTAGGCACTAAGAGAAGCCACAATTTCAGCCCTGAAACAAGGTTCTACGATAATTACAGTCCCTGTAATTAAATGTCTAAAAATGGCCATATTTCGCGGTTTTTATATTTTTTTTGCAAAAACCTGTTGACCGATTTCAATTGTCAAAAACTCAAACTATTACGTACTATTTTTTGTTTTCCAAAAACAAAATTTTTTCCCATCTAAAACTTTGAAAAACGTGTTTTCGCTACTATTATTAGCTTTTTTCCACCTGTTCTCCTGGACCGATTTTTTCCAAAACACATTCATTGAATTCCTACGATTTTTCTCTTAATTATAGCGTCCAAAAATCGCAGGGTAGATTTATTTCAACTTTTTTTCTATCCTGGACTAACGACAGACAGAAGTCGTCTGCAATCGTCAATTCACTTTTGGTGTTCGTTGAAAAATCGTATGAGCTTCTACACGAGGGAAAAACTTGCAGGCAACAAATCAGACTGGCTTTGTTGTTGTTTTAGACATTCTCTTTGCGATCAAAATGGAATTTCAGAAAAAAACAACAATGTCAAAGTGTACAATAAAAAATCTGCTGAAAATATCGTTAAAATTTGTGTGCCCTCCCCATCGCCCTCTCTCATCCTCTTCTTCATAAACCACTTTGCAGCCGACTCTTGTCGCCAAAATACTGCCAAAATCGTATTCTCTTTTACAAAACTGACTAAATTCTACTTGAAACTGTAACAATATTGTTAGATTTTTAATCGGAAGTTGAATGGTAATCGAGCAATTTATTAAATATTAGGGCCCAATTCCATTGCGTGTATCTCCACGAGCATTTATGTTACATGTGGTAAAACCAGTTTTCCACCTACTCTCGGTCTACACGGCAGGGAGTTCACCATGCGTAACTTTCTTGTCTTTACAAGGAGATATGAAAGTGTATGTAAATTTCAGAGCCAAGAAAGAAGAAGATTAGAAGTAATGGAAGCACATTGTGCATGTGTGTTAGTTTTCACGCCGAAAATTTTTGTTGAAAAGGTAACAACACTCTTGTCGTTTTGCCCCTCTCTTCTAAAAACTCGGTTTTACCACAGGTAACGAATCATCGTGGAGATATGGTCATTGAGGCAACATGTAGCATGCTGCATTGACGCATGCTGCACACAGCCTTTCCATCGAAGGAACACGAAGCGACAAAAAAGTCTCCTTGCCGCCTGCTACGATTTGATAGTTTTTGCCAGGAATTGTGAAAAAACAATCTCATTTATGAAGATTACCATAATTCATGGGAATGGATTAACAAAAATAGTGATTATAAAGACATTAGTATTAAAAATGACAAATTAAAGAAAATTAAGAATTACAATTTGTATTTGAGCTGTTAAGTTTTTTAGTGGACGTTGATGTACCAAAATCAACATTGTCAACACAGCTGGCAGTGATCCGGAGGACGTTGAGTTTTTTTAATTATAATATAACAACTCTATATTAAATTACTATTGGCATATTGAAATATATATTTGAAAATTAGTTAGGCGTAAAGGTCCTGCCAAGGCACACATCCTTCATCTGATTGAAAATATCTCGTAAATTAATTTCTCACTTTTATAGCTTCAAAAATTGACTTTCATGCCTTATGTGACAAACCCTGCAGACCAGAAGCGACTTGGACAACTGGCCTGCATGATCCGGAATAATATTTCCATCTTGCGTTTCATTATCTAAAGTTACTTGAGCACAGTGTATTGATCGCGTTGTTTTTCTCCTTCTCAAAAAATTATGAAGACAAATGCATGTTTTTGCGACAATTTCAGAGTTTTCCAAATTAATCATTAGTGGTTTTCTAAATACACAGAACACACTTGCTAGCAACCTAAAAGCACAGATAAGTAAAATACAGTTGCCCAGTCGAATAGGCGAAACGTGTTCCATGATGCCGAAAGTGATAAATCCAAGCAAAATATTTAAATGTTGCAGCCATGTAGCTGGCTAGAGGTTGGCAACTTTTGGTCGAGTTCCAGCAAGAGACAGCAGCGTACAAGGCTACGGTTGCGAAGCAAAATAGCTACGAGGAGTGGGAGTAGGTGGTACACACATAAGGAAATGAATGTTGATAGTGACGTCTGCATTGCAACATTGAAACCCAATCCCTCACACTCTTCGTAGCTATTTTGCTTCTCACACCGCTGCTCTGTGTTGCTGGAACTCGACCAAAAGTTGCCACGCTGTAGCCAGCTACATTTAGGACACTTGGCTGCAACATTTCTTCGCTACACAAAATTACTGAGGAGGGAAATGCTGGCTAGCGAAATGTTGATATGGGACACGATTTTATCCAGCGACTGGGCATCTGTATTTTACTTATCTGTGCCAAAAGTATATTTTCCACAACTCTACGACCGTATGAATGCCTATAATTGTGCAGTCTTGGGCAAGTGCCTTTGTGAGGTGACGCCTAAAAGGTTTCATGAAAGGGTTCCTGTAGAGACCCAGCGGGGAAGAAGATCGCTTCCACACGGCAGTTAATGCGCTTCTTTGGAAGCACGGAGTGCTTGCCTGTTCCATTCCACTTCATTGCAATTTTACATGGGGATGTCCTCAGAAAGATGCGCTTCCCCTTTCTTTCCTTAAACGCGCTTCTGAAGCTTGTTAAATGGATCCAGCGGGAAGCACTTGCGATTAGGGTTCTGTTTGGATATGCGAAGCTTTTAAGCTTTTTTTTAATTAAAGAGGAAGGAAAAGAGCTGAAGAGAGAGTAAATATTTCATACTTAAAAACAGAGCATTTTTGAGCATTAGACATATAAGAACATTTTGATATTCACACAAAAATTTCCAGTTATGCTCCTTCACAAATCACTACTCATTAGCTGCTCAGACCTTTAAAAACTGAAATCAAAGCAAATCCACAGGGAATTGTCATGTACAAAGAGAATTCGCAGCTTGCATCAAACCTACTTCCGATACGAAATACTCGAGAAGCGCATCACTAAAGCTTCCAGTGGAAGCACTTGCTTTATTTCCCGCTGGGGATTGCAAAACTCGTTGCTAGAGCCTGATCCAAATCAGTTGAGGTTTTCTTCGCGCATGTGGGGAAATGAAAATTACACACAAATAAACATTGCGCACATCGGGATAAGACATGCCCTTATGTATTTTCACATTTCCCCTTCGAAATCTGTTGTTTCACTCTTCTGTTGTTATTCTCACTGCGCATGGAAAATGCGATTTTTGAAAAACCTCATCTCTTTTGGATCGGACTCGATTAGGCAGTGGTTCTGGCTGAGTCAATTTAACTTTCCTTTAGCCAACTTCTCATTAGAATGGCGTTTCTCGAAAAATTCCTCCGTCAGATAACCAGTCTTCGCAGTCAACACTAGCGTATATGAAATAATAATTTGCGTTGTAAAGACATGATGCACCAAACTGAAGTTTCCTAAATGGAATCGTTTTAGAACGACAAAACGTATGCAATATGGGGAGACAAATTCCGCATGCTACATTATTGAATTTTGTGGCACATATTCGCATATCTGTAATCAGGCAACGGTAGGAAACAAGTATCATGCCACATATTAATTGCATGCGTTTTAAGACGCCATTATTACTGGCCAATATGCTGGATTCTATTTCGGAACACAGGCCAAAATCTTCACTTTTTTACCAGGCAACATTTTTTTTGAAAAAATTTTTTTCTTCAAAATTTTCAATTTCGGTGACTATTATATCACAACTTTATAAACATTTTCTACATAAAAGAAATTACTCCTTAAGTGAAATCTAAATAAATATTTTTCTATCAAAATAAAATGCCACATTGAATGCCCGCCATCTTACAATTCTAGTCATCATGTATACGTAGTAAATTACTACGTATACATGAGTCTTAAAACTTTTCATCCAAAAACTGAAATTATTTGAGATTTAAAAGATTTTCATTTAGATTTTTATTTTTAGATAATCTAAATCGTTATTAGCTTTTAATATCTTGTCCTGCAGATAGAATAACTTCATTGTATCTGCATAAAATCAATTGAATTTCCGACCTACACATGTACATTCATACTAGGAAAAAATTGTTTTTTTACAATTATTTGCGGTTTTTGAAAACAAGAATCCCAAAAACCCACATATTTTACCTTAAACAACCTAGTATGGACCCATTAATGGGAAAAATTTAATATAATGCATTTTGCGTCATTACCGCACCTCCAAGCATTCCGAAATATATGTACATAGAGCGACGGTGAATTCTATCTAAAATTTCACCCACACCGTAAGTTGATCACATAGTTAATTGTTCCAAGATGGTGACTTCTATATTAAGGATGAGGAGCTTTAGTTACAAAATATTGCATTATCATTATTTTAAGCCACCAAGAAGTGGGGGATAATAATCTAAAAGAAAAACAAAGAAAAAGCATTATCATAATAGAAATAATTTTACGAACCTATTTTACGCGTATGTATGCACGTTTCCAATTCAACAACACGTACGAGTAATATGCAAAGCCTTAAAATGACATCAAACTACCGATTGCACGACCTAACCACCGCACTACACTGTTTTAGATTATTTTTCTCAACTGTACAATAATAAAATAGAAATGAACTGCAAATAGTTTTCGTGTTTTTGGTTTGTTAATCTAATTCAATAAAACTAGTTGTTTCAACACAAACGCAAATAAAATGTGTTCTCACTCCATAAATGGCTGTGCACTTTATAAAACTTTATTCACGAAGTTTTTATATTAATTATTAACTATTAATTAACAATAAATTCACCTTTGCGTAATACTGAAAATGCTAATAATCTTTACAAAAAAACATTCACACAAAAATATGTGAAGGGCTCTCATTATCACAATTTCATGTATAACTGTTATACTTGCTGATTAGTTTCTTGTGTAACTTTCTTTCGCTTATAATTTTCGTATTATTATGATTTACTTAATATAATCTATATTAAATTATTAAAAATTATTTATTTATCGTAAGAGAATATTTTTACACTGAATTATCAACAATATTTTTTACCAAATTCGCAAGTTAGAAGAAATTGCAATCTGACGCAAGCCATTAGAGCGAAAGAGACAGCTGCGAACTTTTTATATAAAAAAATATGGGTATATAAATATATACAATGCAAGGTTTTGGATAAAAATATTACCCACAAGAACTTTAGATAAATGAACTATACAACTGAAATTCCTTGTAAAATATCTTGGAATAAATTTTTGATGATGTTTTAATTGAAAAATTCTATGTGAAAACTTTATTAATGATTGGCTCACACGAGCACTTAACTGTTATACACTAATTTAAGTACTTTATCTATATTCTAAACAAAATCATTCAACTCTTATCAAAAAAATGCGAATTGTTCTATATTTTTGCCGATTATTAAATTCAGTTCGCAATTTTTCAGAGATATTAGTATTAACATGTCGGAGGAAAGTTTACGTATTTCGAGTATACTTTGAATCAAGCACTTTCAAGAATAATTGTACGCTGTATTATCTAAAACCACGACAATATGAAATAAAACTTGAAACACTTTAAATCATTTCTTCGTTTCCATAAACGTAAAAAGCTTTTTTTATATTATAAAAAGTAGGTCTGACAATGGCCATTAAGATGTTCTACAGGGAAACTTTTATACGGAAAATTTTTAAAGATGGACTCACCTTTACGATTGTGAGACTTCGGCGTGTGATTCTGCCATCCCCTGCAGCATCTTCAGATACTGTTGAATCAATTTGATCATCTATATTTTCATTTTTTGTTAACATTGATGTATTGCTGCAATCCGACTTAGATTTGTTTTTATTGGCAACGGGACGACCACGACCCATTTTGGTGAAGCTTTTTAGGAATCCCGCTGATTATGCACTTATCTGCATATGAATATAATAAACAATAGTACAATTATTTATCACTATTTTAAGTTTATAGAAGGTAAACCACATCATTTACATCGACATGTACTAAAATGGCATTTTTTTTCTTTACCTCACGCACTCCTCATTAGGCGGTATAACAGTTGGATGTCAAATAAAAAAATCATTAAACTAGTTTCTGATCATGAAGAACTGAACATCTCAGTTGGAAATTAATCGAAATTGCACTTCCTTCTGTAATATCACTTCCTTGATAATGTACTCAATATTTCTTCACTTTAAATATATCAGTAAAAGATTCCTTCGACGCTTTTTTTCTACATTTTTATCGCCATTACAAATAAAACGTCAATTTTTTCTTCACTCGCCTATCGACTACCCTGAAGTGGTACGTGAATACGTGATATAAATCTACTAAAAAAGCGCCGCCATATATTAGTATTACCATATTGAAAAGAGAATTGTTTTAAAATTGGTATAATAAATTATCATGGGCTAAATTAAGATTTTAGTACACTTTCTCGTGGCTATTTTCATTTATCTGGATTATAATTTTGCCGTTTTTTTATCTGTTCTGTCCTGGGGCCTTATCATGAAATGCGATACGAAAGTAAATACGAACCGAAACTAAATTGCGATACGAATGCATATACCGATCATCGGATCCGTTTGCTACGAATTCGAATCGCTGAGAGAGTGCTGCCCTACTTAACTTAGGAATTCTTTCCAATACTGGGAAAGCAGACAACTTCATGCCAATATTTGACATTTTTTAAGTGCGCTAATAAAGAATGATTATACAGGTTCTGAAGGAGGCAATATATCTATAAACATAAGGAATAATATTTAAATTCAATCGTTCGATTTTAAAACAAAAATACATATATTTTTTTATGTATTTTTTTTATTTAAAATAATTCAAAATTTGTAGTTCCTAACATAAATAAAAATTGTCATTCATAAGCATTATAATAAAGTTACTTCCTAGGAATAACAAGTTAAAAGTTTACAGCATAAATAAAAATATTCAGTCATTAATTAATATTTTGTTGTCCTCCTTGGGATTCTTTATTACTGAAGAGCGATTCCCCAATTTCTTCTCCTCTAACTCTAGTTTTAATTTTTTAACTTCTAATGTTTCCATGTAAAAAAGTCAAATGCGATAGCTGCACAGCTATCGGATAAATTTCCGATACCAATCGTATCAAACTGATTCGAATTCGCATTGCATGATCGCTTTTTTCGATTTTTGCCCAACTTCACTTTCGTGTCGCATTTCATGATAAGGCCCCTGGAACATTAAAAAAACGGCAAAGGTAATTTCCATTTTTATTTACATAAATTACGGCTTTGGGCATTTTAATTTCTTCTAATATTGCATAAAGATCGGTCTTATTTATCTCTCCATTAATTTTTCTCGTTTTTCATTCAGTAAACAAAACATTTTATTTGTCAACTGTCAAGTTATAAAACGTATGTGAGAAAAGGGAAATTTAAAATTTCCCTTTGTGCTGGATAGTGTTCTTGATAATTATCGGGGACAAGACTTTTGTATGGAAGCTGTTCTGCTCTGTGCTGGAACAGATTAAAAAAACACCCCTTTTGTAAATCTTATTACAGGGTTTTTACACGATTTTTTTTGTAATCGTAATTCTCTTTTGAAGTTCGATTAAAAATCACGTAGTCAACGTAGAAATCCTCTTTTGATTTCATATCGAAAATCGAAATATGAATTTCACAAAAAAGAACAACAATTTGGATTGGGTAAAATTGTGCGCCAACGTCCTTTCTCACCCTATTCTCCATTAACCAAATTTCCATCGAACTTTTGTTTATTGGATGTTCGGTGGTGTAAAACGGGGCATACTAAAAAAATACAATTTCTACAAATAGAAGAGTCGTCATTTAAAATAGAAAAATTCGCAGATGATTCTAAGGTGAAGCTAAATTCCTTGGCAAAACTACTTATTTATTAATTAAGGCCGGATGCCTTAACTCACTCATGATTTTGTAAGGTTTGCGTCTTTGGAAATTTATAAATTATTGGGTGGTGCTACACGGAGAGTGCCTTCCATATGTACCCCGTTTATGATTAGGTTGAAAAGTTGAGTCGAGGTTGAGTTGAAATTTCAACCACCGTATATGATGTCGAGTTGAGTTCACTTTGGGTTGAAATAGAGTTCAACTGAGATCAAAACATAACCTCAAATTTTTGTGTGATAGCCTCTTTTTGTTAATTCTTTTTCTATATTTTTCAATATTTCTGATTTCCTATACAGTTAGGTTACATGTCGGACTGAAGACTTGACTTGAACTTGAACTGACAGTTTAATCTACGTGAGTGAAGTAGACTTGAAGTCGATCTGAGGATACATGACTTTCAAGTTTACTTGAAGCCGACTTCAAGTAATGCATGTAATCTTAGTAATAGAGTTTTCCATCAAAATGAACTTCACGGATACTAAAAAAACAAAACAAATGTCATTTCAACCCAATTTCAACTCAACCCGCGTTTATGAATCGACATTTCAACCCGACCCAGGTAAGAGAGCTAAGTTGAGTTGAGTGAACCCAGTTTCAACTCGACCACCGTTTATGAGTGGGTTGAACCCAGTCATAAACGGGGTATTAGACACAGAAAGGCAATTGTGTCCGACACAGCGTGTCGCTCTGTGTCGTTCTGTGTAAGCCCAAATGGAACATATAAGTTCGCGAAAAATCCGCCACGGCGCACTTTCCTCGTTTTTATTTTTGTTTGCATAGTAAATCGTAAATTTTATGTTGATAATTTCTTTAAATTAATTACCCGATGTCTTATAAATGCTGGCAATCTTAAAAATGAAACAATATTGTTGTAATTATAAATTATCGATCACATTTCAATTGGCGAGGGTTGGTAGCATTGTCTTAGTTGTGTCCGGCTGTGTCGTTGATGGAACACTTCTGTGTCGGACACAGTGTAACACTGTGTCTCTCTGTGTCTAAATGGAAGGCACCCGGAGACTCGAGAAGTCGGCCGAAATCAGATTTGAGTCTCGTTATTTAATGCTACACGAGACTGCCTTCGGCTTGGAATAATTCTTTATCCTGCATGAAAGCTTTGATTGTGTGTGTTTACCGCGGTCATTGTTTACATCTGAGAAGGGAGAAAGAGAAAGAAATGTGCGTATGAGTTAATTTTCACCCCGGAAATTTTTGGGTGAAAATTCTTTCGTTAAAGTTTTGTCATGTGCGTTCTTCTTTCTCTCCTCTCCTTCGTTTCTTTCCTATAAAACCGGGTTTTCCGTACGTCCTGAGTCTCCGTGTAGCACCCCACATTGGGTATATTCACACGGTGCATATTCGGAGTGAAATTACACGGCCATTCACTTGGGACACACGTCAAACCTGTGTGTGTGTATGATTTGAGTATTACACGATGCACCTAACTTTCTGCCTCTTGTCCGTGTAACGATTCTATTGTCGATGTGGTTGTGTACAAAGAAACAAAAATTCTCATAATTTTCGCAGCCCCAGAGAAATAAATTATGCTTGTGTTAGTGTAATTTGCTGTGAGACTGAAACAATTTTTGGATTTACAAGTGAGGCTCAACACATACCCTTCCCTGCGCCCCCTTGTGTAAAAACCGGTTTATTGGAAATATTGGAAAATGAGTCGGGGAGAGTGATCAAGCCAAATTACATGGCTTAAAGGTCCAAATATAATGCACGTAAGAAACGCACGTCAGCTGACGTGCGTAAATATTAAACTTTCGTCAAACGTATAATGGTTTGTGTATACGGAAAGTTTTCACAAGTTTAAAATTATTTAAATGCATAAATATTATTCATTGCCTATTAAAACTTGGCTATTAATCTTTGCATATTAAAAATAATCATGTTTATTTTCAATTACAATAAATTTCTCATCAAAATCACTCCCATAAACTCGAAGCACAACATTTTCCATACTCTTTCTTGTTTAAAACCCACAAAACAACAACAAAAAAAATCAGCTGTCATCAATTTAACTACAAATTCTCACAAAACGTACGTTGAGCACGGTTCTTTTCGCATTTTTACGTTTAACGAAACTTAACGAAACAAAATATGACCGACGTACGTCCAATATGGCCGAACCCATTTTTCCATTACTGTGTTTCCATGAGCCAGGGTAGAGTTTTCGTTAAGTAAACAGAAAGCTTTTTCTCTCAAGATCACTCGATGCTGTTTCCATTACTGTGTTTCCATGAGCCAGGGTAGAGTTTTCGTTAAGTAAACAGAAAGCTTTTTCTCTCAAGATCACTCGATGCTGTTTCCATGACGGTTCTGGGTTAAAGTGACAGATAATTAATTTTACATTGCCTCGCCGTTGGTATATGTGCAGTAAACGATACTGAAACACACACATATACAAAACCCGGCTTAATCGGACTGGCTTCGTTGAGTTTACTTGGATTTAACGACACTTTACTCAATAATCTGAGTAAACTCAGGATAAACTCTGCATGGAAACACAGTACATGAGAGCGCCCAGGATGACGTTTCTTACGTGCATTATAGTTGAGCCTTAAGGCCCAACTATGCATGGCATAAGCGCATATGTCAAAACGTCAAAAAATATCGAAAGCCAGCATTATGTCAATCAAAACATATTACCGCCTATGCATAACATAAGCGACATAAAGTTGATGTAAAATCTGCGCTGTGAAAGAGAAAATTAATTTTGATTTATATTATATGTATATATGTAGATATTTTTATTTCTCCATACATGAACAAAAATCTCTTGCTCTAACAATAAACAGCAATAAACATAATCTTGCTTTTCCTAATGTTGTCATGTCACGTTCGACCCAAGTTGCATTCATTATGTTTAACGAAAGCTTGTATGCCGTGTTATGTCAACCGTAGCCACCATCATAACAAGTTCTGGTTGCGAACTTGACATATGCATTTGGCATATGCGCTTATGCCATGCATAGTTGGGCCTTTAACACTTTGCCTCTTAACAAACCGGTTTGTGCATGTTACACGAATTACACGATAAACTGACTGTTCTGCATTTTTTCGTGTACCGATTCTATTGTCTATGTAGCTGTGTACAAAAACAAAAAATCTATGTACTACGTTTACATGACTACTTGAAGTAGTTTTCAAGTAACAAAATATGCATGTAAACTCGTCCTGACTTCAAGTATACTTGAGTCAAGTAAATCACAAAAATTTGTTTGATTGACTTGAAAAATCTCATGTAAACGGTACTTGAATACTTGAAATTTTCCATGTGTATTTTTTTCTTGGAACAAGAAGAAGATAAAAACTGTAGTGAATTTAAACTTTTGATACAATCTTTTTAAAGTTATTTCTATTATAATATGGAGCTAGTTTCTGTTATAATAGGAAAGTCAAATGTCAGCTCAAGAAAATTTCTAGACATTTTGAAGTCAAGTAAGTGAACCGAAAACGCAACTTGAGTTTCAAGTAAATTTCAAGTCAAGAACTCAAGTTAATCATGTAAACGTAATGATGGTTTTCGCAATTCCCGAGAACGAAGTTATGCTTGTGTAGTGTGCTGCTCGGTGCAGTCGCCAATTTTTTGGGATGTACAAGTGAGAGACTTCCCTGCGACCCCTTGCCTATAAAACCGGTTTATTGGAATTATTGGAAGTGTTGATGGAAGAAGTGATGGGCCGTGTAATTTGGCTCATAGGCCGTGTAATTTGGCTCCATCGCAAGTAAAACCGGTTTTATAGATGAGAGAGGGAAGGGAGCGGAGAACTTAACGAAACATTTTTCACGCAAAAGCAAACGCGTGAAAACTAGACACATATAAAAAGTTTCTTCTATCTCTTGCATTCTATAGCTCTGCTTTTCTCTAACAAGTAAAATTTCATCTGCAATACATTTAAACGTTCCTGTATAGCATTCAAATTTGCTAAACATAATTACGCCTCGTGTGAATTCCGAGGAGTTGAATAATCGTTGACAAGTTGATCAAGGATGGAACGGAGAAGGGCATTTAAAAAAGAAATATTGTGATGATTTACGCAGTGATGCCATCTATTAGGCAAACTAATTTGTAACGATTTGTGCATTGGTAGTGCGCCATCTATTGGACACATGTTGAACGAACTATATTAGAGGACTTCCAGAATGAGGTGGAAAGATCTAGAAATTGAATAAGAAAGGGGCTTGGATATATAAATACAGGCGCACCCATATTTGATCCAGTCAGTTTTGTTTAAAAAAGCGATAAAACTGAATTTAAGCGATCCCAGCGATAAAAGTGTGTTTAAGTAGTCGAAAAGCAGGCACTAGTCGGAAATATTGCAGAGAGAAGAGAATGAAAGAAAACAGTAACACGCGGTCCTTTCCAATAATATCGTGATAGAACGCTGACTTTGGACATCGAATAGGAGACGGCTTCCTCGCTTATTGTGCGAAGACAAGAAAGAGGAATATACGCGTGGGAGAAGTGGAAATACGAAAGACCATGGAGTTATGTGAAATCGGACCTCTGGGATTGAGTCGCCTGGTAGCCGGGCGTGTTACCCCTAGGCTACCGAGGCCCCACCTCGTTCCTTGTTAGCAAGTCTAGCCACTTTTATCCTTTAATTTAAATTTAAAGGATAAAAGTGGCTAGACTTGCTAGTCTGGTCCTGGTGGTCCGCAACATTTTGTTGTAGTCGATGTCATTCAGTTTGACACCGGCCGTCCCAGCCTTCGCAATCCTTCAAGGGAAGGTTC